>CM028131.1:542355000-543605000 GCA_016271365.2 Neoceratodus forsteri | reverse complement strand
TGCCATTTTGTTCCCTAGGCTCCTGCATTGGCTAGAATTCCCATCCAACCCCCCTCACCCTTATAGTACCTTGTCCATAATCCATCTCTCACCTCATGTGCTGGGAGAGTGTTGGCTGGGTTGTCCCCATTAGGTGACAAAATGACTAAATTGCACACTTCTCAATGGATGCTCCTTGGAACTAATAGTTCTTCTGAGTTGTAGCATTTTGCTTTCTGATTAGTGTAATCAAGCATATTGACTGTACTCCTTTAAAGAATTTAGACAAGAGATCCTCCATTTGGGAGGCACATGTTCTGTCATTAAAACAGTTCTTCCTATCCGGCTAAGTTGTGCTGAGCAGAGGAAGACTGCTGTGACATGTTGTTGACCCAGGTTCATACCCCAATCCTGGGATGTGAGTAGCAGAGACTGGCAGGGAAGGTGAAAGAGCTTCCATGGGGATGTTCTCCTTCTGGGGGAGGGACACAAAATGCACTGCTTGGAGAATGATACCATAAGATACTGTGGGGCTACTTCTGGCATGGCTGAACATGTGTTGGTGGTCCCCATGCTCAGGGTACTGGCAATCTGCATGATACGAATGTGGAGGTAGTATGGGAGGGGAGAATATATCAAAAATGCCTAGCTAAGGAAGGTAACTGTAATCTGATCTCCCTCTTCTACATCATTTAAAAGACATTGGTGTAGAAGGGACCATTATAGTACCTACAGTGGTAGTATAACACATATTTTGATGAAAATGTTTAAAGTTAAACAAGACATAGCTAGATGTTAGAGCAAATTCTTCTGCAGAGAGGAAAAATTCAATGGGGCATTCCAAGACATTAAATTTCCTCAGAATTTATTCCAAAACTAGTAAACTTTGTCATGCTGTATATATGTATATATGTATATAAAGATATTGGCCCAGATATTCAAAAGGGTTGAGCATGGCGCAACAGTGTTGCACCATGCACAACCCACTGATGCACCCTGGTGCTATATTCAAAAGGGAAAAGTGCGCCGCACAAATCCCGATGCCCTGGAGTGCATCAGTAATGTATGCAGGCACAGATGGGGGGGCATGCCCATGCATAACCTGCACAGCCCAATATTCAGCCCGCGATGTGCAGATTCATGCATGCTCAACCCCTACCTGCACCTGCACAAAGTTATGCTCCCCAAAAAAGGAACAAGTGATGGCCACCCACAGGTGAGCTGCCACATTGCAGGGCGCAACACAGCATCTGCCACCTGTGGGTGGCCACCCAAGTTCCTGCCGCACCTGGCAGTGCCCCACATGCCCCATCGTGGGCATCACTATAGTCCCCCCAGTCCAATATCCCTGGTGGTCCAGTGGACCACACTGAGCCCGATTGCGGGCATCATTAATAGAACCCCCCAGTCCAATATCGCTGGTGGTCCAGTGAACCAATCGCTGCCTGATCACAGGCATTAGTACCTCATCAGATACGCCTAGTACCCTGGTGGTCTAGTGTACCCCCATCCCACCTGCCCACTGAGACCCACCGCCCTGCTCCCCCCATCAGCTGGCGGGCGGCAGCACTCCACCTGCCTGCCACCCTGCCGCCCACCGACTGACAGCTCAGTAGGGCTGCACGCCCATTGGTTCATAGCATGAGCCAATTGGTTCACAGCATGAGCCAATGGGTGTGCAGCCCATACCATACTACTCAGTCCAGATATGCAGCGAATTCATTCAAATATCTGGACTGAGTAGTACAGGGAGTTGCACACCCATTGGCCTGCTGTGAACCAATGGGCATGTAGTCCTACTGAGCTGTCAGTCATCAGGCAGTGGGTGGCAGGGTGCTGCCACCACGCTGATGGGGCGAGGCGGAGGAGCACAGTGGGTGGGTGAGGTGGGGGGTACACTAGACCACCAGGGTAGTAGGCGTATCTGATGAGGTACTGATGCCCGCGATCGGGCAGTGATCGGTCCACTGGACCACCAGGGATATTGGACTTGGGGGGGTTCTATTAATGATGCCCGCGATTGGGCTCAGTGCGGTTCACTGGATCACCAGGGATATTGGACGGGGGGAACTATAGTGATGCCCACGATCGGACACTTAGAGGTCCACTGGACCACCAGGGATATTGGATGAATTTTTTTATATTACAGGAATTCCCACGATCGGGCTACAGGGGGCATCGGTCCCCAATGGCTGCTGCCTGGCAGGGCGCCAGGCACAAGTCATCGGGGATCGGCACACCTGCATGCTAATGGCATGCAAATGGGGCCATAATGAGATGCAAATGGCCCCCTGTGCACTTTGCGTAAATGATGGCCCCATTTGCATGTCCCTTTTTGAATATCGCAGGTGCTGTGCATGGTGCAATGGCACTTGCACCAGTGCATCTCCATGCTCCACTCTGGCCACTTGCGCTGGCACAGTGCCACTGCGCCATGCACAGTGGGGGTGGCCAGGGTGCGATATTCAAAGCTGCTGCGCCATAGTGCAGCTCCATTGAATATTGCCCAGGCCACACCCCTGCACAACAAAGTTGAGCTGCACCCAGGCTTGCGGCACAGTCTGGTGCAGTTTGAATATCCTGGCCATTATGTCTATTGTTAGTCAGGCATATACTGATTTCTAAGCAAAAATTTCACATATACCTTGTACTGTATGTCCTCTAAAAATGAAGAAAGATTAGACATTATTTCTTTAAGATAAGAGTCCACAGAAATATTTTTCTTTTTTTTTTTTGTTATATATAATGAACCATTTTCTGATACAGTGGGGCATCCTCCAGGATTTATCAGATTTTTTATGCACTGCAGGCAAAATATAAAATGTTGGCACAATAAATGCCTTGATCTTGCTACATTTTGCATTATAGACATTTATATAACCTTTAGAGACTGAGGTATCCAGAAAGTCATTGTTTGCAAATGTAATATTTACAACATTTCTTTAAGGTACTTTGTATTTAAAAGCAAACAGTAATCAACAAGTTAACACCACTTGATGAAGTGTTTGGTACATGAAGCACCAGAAATCCTTTTGTGCATTCAGCTGACATGCTGAATTTGCCAGTGAATCATTTTTCACATGTATCTACCCATGTGCAATGTTTTGTTTTGTATTTGAAGTCCCAGGTGGAATTTTCCTGTTACTTCCACATTCTCATGTTATTGATGGCTAGGGCTTCAAAGACTATACACGTCAACACATGGAACCAAACACTGTTCTCCCACCAAACCACTCCAGTCTACTGTTCCCCTATGCTTTTGCTCAGGTGAGAGTAATATGGCAGATACAGTCATTCACTGCCCGCAGAGGAGAAACAAATCTTCTGAGATGCTCTATCCCACTCCCCTGCTGGTCATTTAATGATTCTGACTCATTCCCAAACCCTGGTCAATGATGTTCGATGTGGAAACAGTGCTACTGTGATAATGGTCTAGCCCACATTAATCCAAAATTCAAACACACTTTGCATCACATACAGTCAAATTGGATTTTGGTGCCCCTTTTCTTCAGTATTAAGCATTTAAAGTTCCATTGAGCACATAAACTCCTAAAGGTTTAATCTACCCCTGCACCCAAATCTTCATCCTTCATCATTTGAGCAGCTCTTGCTAATAGTTCCAGTCCCACAAATTTAATTGCTGTCAATTTTGCTCTGAAGGAGGGCACAGGGATTGATAACAGACACCTACTGCAGGACATTGTGTGGTGGTGGGCAGGGTTACTGGTAGAAGTCTTTTTCTCTCAATTCAGGGTGCTGACTCTGTCATAGCACTAACCTGCTAGGTGGGGATATCATGCAACAAGCAGGCCCATGCAGGCTACACACTCTTTCAGTCCACTATGGTATAAAGGAATAGATATTGGGAGTGGGCCAAGACTGGCTACTACAGTGATTCTGAGATACTGGTAGTGACTGGCCAAAAATTCAAGTTATGGTTTTCCAGCCACAGAACAAACTCTGGGGCCACAAACTAGTACTGGAGGCTTAGGGCAATGTGAGGATAAGATAGAGAGTACTTACTTCAAAACATAATTTGGAAGTGCTGATGGAGCACATAAAGCTCATAGCCTGCTGGAACAATGGTATGTAATACTTACAAGAGCAGTTTGGTTGGGGTTGAGTTTCTTTAGAGTGATTTTTGTTTGGAGGAGATAATTCTTTGAATTGTATAGACAGTGTGGGGACATTCAGAAACCTGATAAAATATTACAGCCTATTTTGGACTGAGGTAACAGTGCCTGGAAGTATCAAGATAATTAGAGATGGAGGTGAATAGGTTAAGTGTATTGCAGGTGGGGAAGGATCCAAGAGTCCAGTCAGATGAGTCCCTATGCTGGAGAGCTGACATAGCACATATTACCATATAGCATACAGTGAAAATGCATTTAATAGTCAAAGGACAGTGTGGGCACATTGAAATTCATTTCCATTTTTTTTGGGGGGGGGCAGTTTGTTGCATTTTAGAAGCCAGTTTGGGGAAACTAGCTTAATAGAGTATTACAGCTTATTGCAAGCTGTATTACATATGAAGCAGGTGACTGACACGGGAAGAGGTATATAGCATTAATATATTGTAGCATGGACCAGGAGTGTATATGCCTGATCTTATGTATGAAGGTGACCATAGAGTGGAAGAGGGGGCCAAAACTGCAAGATTTACATGTCACGTTCCACTCATTGTGTCACAAAACATACACATATATGCACAGGAGCTCAGTGGGGATAAGGAGTGGTTACGACGGGCATCTGGGAGAGGCCAGACGTGGCTGGTGCCCATCCCCAAGGAGTCCACCAGACCAAGTGGTCAGGTAACCCAAGGGGCTGCACCACCCTCCAATCCTCTGATGGCAGTGCTGTGCAATGCCAGATCGATCAGAAACAAGATGGCAATTATTGCCGCCTTGATTTCATCAGTTGATCTGGCTTGCATCATGGAGACCTGGGTGGGAGATGATGCAGGCCCCATTTTTGAGGCTGCGGTCCCTCCTGGGTATACTGTGGTGCTTTGCCCCAGAGTGAATCGCAGGGGTGGTGGTGTAGCTATCTGCTTTAGATCCAGCCTGACCTTCGCCGTGCAGCCAGTGGAAACTCCAGGTTCCTTTGAGTATGTGGCTATTCACGGGGGATTCGGCACAGGCTGCAGGATCTTCCTCATCTATCACGCTTCTGGCCCGATGGGGAATTTCCTGCAGGAGACTGCTGAATTCATTGCCAGCTAAACATTGGGATCCCCCAGATGTGTTTTTCTGGGGGATTTCAATGTTTGGGTCAACGATGGAGACCAAAGATGCAGTAATGATTTCTTGCAGAGTATGTTCTCTTTAGGATTGACGTAGGTCGTTACTGCATCAGCCCATCAGGATGGCCACATATTGGACCTGGTGTTCTCACTGGGGCTTGAGATCACTGATCTCAGGATTGATCGCATATTTTGGTCCGATCATTGCACGGTGAGGTTCACGCTTGGGGCTCCCACCATAAGTCCTTCTCCTGCTGAGATGATTAGCTGCCGCCCTTTACGGGGTCTTACCCCTGAGGGTTTTGTGGCGGCAGTTAAATGGTCTAGTGTGGGTGCTGCATGCATTGGAGGTGTTGATGCCAGGGTTGACACCTGTAATAGGGTGTTATCTGACACCATCAACTCCCTCACACCTGTCCGTGTATGACCCAGAACTTCATACCTGAGGTCCCCATGGTTTGATGGAGACCTCAGGGAGATGAAGAAGATGGGTCAGAGACTAGAGTGCTGCTGAAGGAGTTCCCACCTGGAGGCAGACAAACTGGTCCTGTGGATGCACAATCGTGCTTATCAGGAGGCAATCAACCGTAAGAAGGCAGTGTTCCTGTTCAGGGAGATTGCTGCCGTGAAAAGTCGACCAGCTTTACTCTTCTGGACTGTAAATAGACTTCTTCATCCTGTCTGTTTGCAACCAGGGAGGGTTTTTTGTAATAAAGATTGTGAGGAGTTTGCTCAGTTTTTCTCGGACAGGATGTCCTTGATCCAGCGGGAGGCTTCTTCAGCCAGCAATACTATAGCTGACAGTGGTCGCCAAATGTGTTCTGAGTGCACTCCGCTGAGTTGGGGGGAGTTTAGACCAGTGGAGGTTAGTGAGGTTATCGAGGTGGCAGTCAATTTGAAGCATATCTTTTGAGAGCTGGACCCAGTGCCAACGTGTTTCTTAATGAGATGTGTTGACTCTGTTGGCCCGGTGTTTGCCTCGATTGAACGGCGTTTCTTGCTTGAGAGAGTCTTTCCAGATGCCTTGAAGGAGGCTCTGGTGAGACCCCTTTTAAAGAAATCATCTTTGGACCCAGAGATCAAGGCAAATTAGTGTCCTATCTCCAACCTTCCATTCTTGGGGAAGGTGGTGGAGAAGGTGGTAGTGCTTCAGTTGGAAGAGCACCTCGTAATTCACGAGTTGTATGATCCCTTCCAGTCTGCTTTTCAGGCTAGACATAGCATGGAAACAGTGCTTGTTTGGGTGCAGAATGATCTCCTCAGGGCTAGAGATCGGTGGGACAGGACAATTCTTGTTCTCCTCGATCTCTCTTCAGCATTTGACACTGTGGACCATTGTGTGTTGCTTGTCCGCCTCAGGGAGCTGTGTGGACTCACTGGTACCATCATCAACTGGTTTGAGTCCTTTCTCACCAACAGGAGGCAACGGGTTATGATGGGAAATTTCTTATCTACTCCCTGTCTCCTTCCCTGTGGAGTCCCTCAGGGTTCGGTACTGGCCCCAGTGTTGTTCACAGTGTACATGTTGCCCCTCAGGGGGATCATTAGGAAGTATGGCCTGAGTTTTCATTGCTATACTGATGATACTCAGCTATATTTGTCCTTTGCCCCAGGAACATCCAACACAGTGGATGTGCTAAATATCTGTCTGACCGAGATTAATGACTGGATGGCTTCCAGCTGGTTGTGACTGAACCCTGACAAGATGGAGGTATTGGTAGTGGAGTCAAACAGAGTTCATGCTAGGATGGCCTCTGACTCAGCAACTGGACTTGTTCTTGGAGCTTTGTCTTTGAAGGCCTACTCTTGGGTGTGAAATCTTGGAGTGATTCTGGACAGGAAACTGACCATGGAGGCTCAAATATCTTCCATGGTTCATACCTGTTTTTTCCATCTCAGAAACATTGCCAGGATTAAGCCCCTTGTTCTGCCTCTGGACCTCCCTACCTTGATACATGCCTTAGTCACATCTAGGCTGGACTACTGTAATGCGCTCTATCTCGGGGTCACAGGGGGATCTCTCCGCAGACTGCAGCTGGTGCAAAATGCTGCTGCCCAGTTACTGACTGGGCAGCAAAAATGTTGCCATATTACACCAATACTGTGCGAATTGCACTGGCTGCCAGTCAGGTGGAGAATCCTCTTTAAGGTGTGTCTTCTCACCTATAAGGCCCTACATGGGCAGGGCACTGGTTACCTGTCAGTCCTCCTGAAACCTACTCCCTCTATCCGCCTTCTCCGATCCTCCAGTGGTGGCTTCCTGACCATTCCTAGAACGAGGCTTAAATCAACTGGCAACAGAGCCTTTAGTGTTGCAGTTCCAGTTCTATGGAATTCTTTACCAGCTTTGGTCAGAGAGGCCCCTACTGTAGATATTTTTAAGACCCACCTGAAGACACTCCTATTTTCACAAGCATTTGGTGTTTAGAGTAGGATTTATTTTATAGTTTGTGATTTATTATATTTTATTCTTGTATAAATGTTTTATGTTTTTGCGTGTAAAATGCTATTTGAAATTTTGTATGGTGCCCAGAGCCTCCGAGATTGGGTGTCTTTTAAATAAATTTGCCTTGCCTTGCCTTGCCAAATGGTCAGCTGTGTCATGGGATATGTCTCTGTCAGCTGCAAGCAGTGAGTTTAGGGAAGCTGGTAAGTGCTTAGTATGTAGAAGAATTATGTCCCTTAATGCACTTTGAAATAAAGTGCAGCACCTTAGGGGCAGCATTGCATGAGGCACAAAGGGAATCAATTTAATCACAACACTGTACACCTTAAACAAACAGAACAGATTTGTACTTCTGGCTAACCCTGTTCAGCAGGGCTGCACTAGCATGGAGGTAGCTGTTGAAACCCCTCAAGGGGAGGCAGAAACCAGAAAAGATAAGCCACAGGAGAGGGTTCAAGGCAGCACAAGGTATGAGCAAGAAGGATGTTCTTGTGCTAAGGGACTCCACCATTAGAGGAACAGGAGAGCATTATGCCACTCAGGCTGGTTCCTAGATCTGTTCTGTGCCTATCTGGGGTGACTGCAGATAATTGTCATACCTCAGTGGAATGATTATTTGGCAGGGAGTAAGAGAAGCCAAGTGTTGAACATTTAGGTATGAATTATCTGGCAAACTATATCATGGAGGACATTAAAGGTAAAGTAGGTTTAGGGAGTTAGTTAGAAAGTTAAGGTCAAAAACAGAGACGGCTGCCTATTCAGAGGGGCTGTCATTGCCATATGTTGGGCAGAGCAGACAGAACAAAATCATAGAGATTAACATGTGAGTAGAGGGTTGGTGTGAAGAGGAGTGTAACTTTTTTCATGGAACAGAGAAATCATCTGGAAAGACAGCCCTCTGTTTACTCAGGGTAATGTGCATCAAAGCCAGGGGGCACCAGCACTTTGAGGAAGAATTTGGATGTTCTAACAATACAGAGTTTCAACTAGAAAATGGGAGTGCAGTGTCACGGGCAGGTTGTAGAAGCACATGCATTATGGGAGTCATGCAAGCTGTCTCCCATCATACAGGCCAAATGTCACACAAGAAGAACATGGAAGGGTCATAGTAACAAATGTGGGAAAGCCAGACATCAATACTGTGCATGAAGCTATGTGGCAAAGCCAGCAGTTAATGGAGGTCACATGCTAGACAGGCTATCTCACAAGCATTTTAAATAACTATGAAGTAATATTAGTTTCTACACTTTTTCACTTCCTGTGGTGCATGATTACCTTGAAACTTTGAATGGATGCATAGGGTCCAAAGCTGAGGAAAAAAAACTTATTTTGAGGCTGCAATGCTTTCTTGATATGGATCTCATCCAGAGAACTGATCTATGCACAGCTGTCTGCTACTACTGTATCATGTTTGCTGAGGAGTCAGCTACAGCAATGCAGGCCTCAAATATTGACATAGAAACTGACCTTGTTAAATTCAATGTGACCATCACCAACCTGAACAAAGGCATTCAGGCAGGATTTACTAATATGTCAACACAAATTACGTCTTTGCAGATTATAGTGGACTCCCTTGCAGCAACATTAAGTGAGCACACTAATCAGCTCAGTGAAGCAGAATTCTGCAGTAGCACCCTGGAAGACCAACTGATAAATGTGTAGTGGGACAGAGTCAGAGCAGAAGAGGCCATCCTGCAACTGCAGTACAAGCCACTGTTGATGAGCATCACTATAATGTGTGTCTTGTAGGCCTTCCAGGGGCATTGAAAAAAAAGTAGCCATATCAACTTTGCCCAAGACTGGCTAGCAGAGAAAATGAATCTTCAGGCAACAAGCTAATCATTCAAAATAGAAAGAGTCCACCATACTTCTTTCACAGTACTACAAGTGGTAGAAAAGCCCTGTCTCTTTTTCATAAAGTACCTGCATGTTGGCTGGAGCCTTTTTAAAATTCTCCCCTCACTGTTAATCATAACTTTTCTTCTGACTAAGGTGAACTCAAATGCAACAAATACTGTTTACTAACCTTACAATATAATAAGTGCTCGAAAACAGCAGAGAAAAATGATGATGAAAATCTGGGGATAGCCATGGTTAAATGAGTGCTCCTTTTACTACCTCATACCTACAGAAACATACCAAAGCAGACTCAAAACAAACAAAAAAGGGGCATCTTGCAAGACAGGAGAACAAGGACACTCTAGATAGAATAACAAATTATGGCCCAAATTGTTCATCATAGCATGCACAGTTGCTTTAACCTCTTGTTTTATCTTGGCAATCAGTAGACCCCTTATGAAATGCACTGCATCACCTAGTAAAGTAGTACAAGTCCTAACCCTTCATATTGATTAAACTCTGTCTTTCATATTGATTTTACACAGTGTTATAATTAAACACAACAGATAAAAATATTAACTTTGAAAGGAGTTATTTTTAGTTATTTGACCAGGTTTATCATACTAACTTATTGGTATCAATCCTGAATACAGAACATTTCTGCCAACACTGCACTTCTATCTAATATACTGGAAATCATGATCAGTTAACATGTAACCGTGCATTTAGAGGTCAAATATAATAGTGTTAGTTCCAAAGACCTCAATCTAAAGAGGTAATGAAAATCTTCAGTGGCAAGTCCAGAAATTAACTCTTAAACTTTGAATTAGATTTGGATCATTGGCTGCAGTTAAGCTTGCAAAATACCATTAGAGTTGCTATTAAGTAAGGATGTGCATGACCACATACTAATATCCGTAAATGAAACATACTGTATAGGGCACCAAATTATTTTACTTGAAAGCCGGGGCTGTTATGCTGAACTTTGTGTTTGGATTATGTTTATTTATCTGTTTATTTATGGAAAAAAAGTTATTGATAGCATTAAATGTATTTATCTCACCTTACACAAATATCAAAAATCTATTTAAAACATACAGTGTCTACAAAAACATAAAAATGATCTTGATCTGCAAAATTATGTTTTATATTATTTGATTACATGTACAGTTACTGTCTCATAAGATTGTGAATATGCATTCATAAGTTCTTAGAGTGAGAGAACTGAAAACTGAAGCTGGAAAATTCTAGTGCACAAAAGGCATAGGAAAAAACTCATAACTATAAGAGACAAAGAAAACTGTACATCTAAATATGTTATGAACCGTGTTGAGTATTTCTGTTTTTTAAAACATGTTTTACTTTGAGGACAATTAGTCATGCGTAATAGGAAGTGGATTATATTAACTGAGCTTAAAACTTCAGAATTTTAGGACTATTAGCGTAACACATCCTTTCATGGTAATGTGATTACCTGGAATATTTAGAAATAAACCACCTTGATTGGTTTAAAACTATGACATGGAGTGACCTACAGTGATTCGTGAACAAACACAGAGCAAGGTTCATTTCAAGATATGGTACACAAAATGAACAGGTGACAACTTGTTTAACAGCTGGTGCCCCTACAAACCAAAGAACATTATAATCCAAATGCATTGGTAAAGCATCAGTAGTGATGTGAAATGTACGTTTGCATGGCACATGGGGATGCTGGCTGTATTTGTATCCATTTAAGTCAGTATTCACTAGTGTATAACTGCTTTTTAACATTACCTAGCAAATATTTTTTTTTTCTTGTTCGCTATGCTGAGTGGCCCTACTTTTGGATTGTAATTCATTTCAACATAAAAAATGATAAAGCCGAAAGCTGATGTAGAAACAGTATCAATTTTATTTGAGAGTGCAGCACAGTCCCCAGCACTTCAATCATGTGATTGGCTCTTCATCTTTGGGGATGGGTAACAAAGAGAGGCTGCACTTTTAAAGGCAAGGTCTAATGGAGCAGTACATAACTGCTCAAAACCCATATTAAACAATATTGCAAAATAGCTACTGGTGCTTGTCTGGATCCACAAAATATTAACTTAGGTAGGAGCAGTGCTCTAACCTCTGACCATTGATCTTCATCACCTTGACCTTCTCATCAAACCAAGGGGACCTCAAATGAGAAGATTTGGGTTGTACAAGGGGGCTGAGTGCCCTCAGACATTGCCTTGTTATTTGCAGTGACTGCTTCTTCTGTACCCCCTGTGCATGCACTATTCACAATAGATCAACTACTACCAGAAATCCCTTCACAGTCAAACCCCTCAAAGGGTGTAACTTATCATCTCTGCAGGGGGAGGGCTCTTGGAGGGGGCTCTGAACATGAACTCCACAGTGCAATGATTGGACCAAATGGTATGCTCAATATTGGGATTATTACTCTCAAGCTCCAGCAAGAAGGCCAGGTCCAGCATGTGACCACCCGGGTAGGTTGCAGAAGAAACATCTTGTGACAGGCCCAGAGATTATAGCATATGGAGGAGGTTGTAACCCAGCCTAGATGATTCATCATAGGCCCAAACATTGAAGTACCCAGAACTAAACAGCTGGGGGCCTCCAATGTTTCACCAATGATGTGGCTCCTTCCTGAAGGAACTCTCCTGCTGCCCCAGGAGGGCAGTTAATCAAGAGGATCCTGCAACCTGTGCCTGAACCTCCATGGATGGCCACACATTCAAATGAACCTGGTGTCCTCACTGGGTGCACTGTGAAGCCTAGTTCAGATCTAAAGCAAATGGCCACAACTCTTCCCCTGTGTTCAACTTTGGGGCAGTGCACAATGAGTACTCGGAGGGGGGGACAGCAGCCTCTAAAACTGAGCCAGCATCATCACCTACCTGGTATGCTGGGGTGTCTCAGCATCCACTGCACTTACCCTCCAGTATTGGTAGTGAAACCAGTACTGGACATCATCTCACCATGTTCTCTCTCTGCCCCTCCTTCCCTAAGGGTTCACCTGACCATCTAGACACCCCCACCCCAGTGTAACCCCCCTTTGTTTTTGCCCCCCTCCCTTGCTGGCACTTACTTCTGTTTGCATTAATCGTACCTGCTATGCATTTTGCTGCTCACTGCCGTGCTCACCCTGTATGTTCCACAGTTGTATTTATCATGTGCTAATTGTCTGTAATGCTGTTTTGCTTCCTATTAATTCCCGGTTATGTCTGTTATTTTCTTGTATGTTAAATTTGACTTATACTGTCAGCTACCTGCCCAATCCCTGTTAAGTCTGTTATCTCACTGTATGTAAATTGACTCCTTCGCTGTTCTTGTATGCTTCTACCTATGTAACCCTCCTGGGTCGCACCTGAAAATAGGCACTTGGCTGTCTAGTGTGCCTTACCCGGTTAACAATAGCAAATAAATAAATAAATAAATACCTGGTTCTCCATAATGCAAGCCAGATTGACTGATGAAACCAAGTCTGCTATAATTGCTGTCTTGTTTCTGATTGATCTGGCATTGCACAGCACTGCCCTCAGTGGATTGGTAGGCAGTGCAGCCCCTCATGCTACCTAACCATTCAGTCTAATGACAACCCTGGGGATGGGAACCAAACAAGTCTGTCTTCTATCTGGGACCTGTTGAAACACAGGGTGCCTTCTACACCTAATCACCTCTATCCTGTCCCCTTCCAGTGTGCTTGAGGTGCCCTGCCATGACCAACCAGTGCAGCATCTCCTAATCCCAACCTCTGGCTTGTGGGTAAACAGCCAGGAAAAGTTCAGATCTCCTTTAAATGTATCCCAACATCTGGGACAATGCCCACTGCTTTATGGGCCAAGTGGTTAAACTCAGTGACAAAGTAAATTAGGTTATTATCTTATTCAGTGAGGGAATGTGGATGCAGCAGTTAATCTCTGTTAACATGTCTGACTATAGTGAGGGCACTATCAATCACCACCAGAAAATAATACCTGCTCTTGAAATTAGTCTGGTTAGAGCTGTGCTTACAATGACAGACAAATTGTCCATAAGTGATAGCAATTTTTTAGGTAAGTGGTGTGGACCCTGTCTGTCCTAAGTAAGATATTGCCTGATGTTCCTTTGCAATAGGTTTTAGTATTAATGTCAAATTCATCTTCACCTCATAGTATGATATAATGATGTTGATAACATAACTGTTACTGGAGTGTGTGAAATCCATATTGTTGTTATTTGTATTAAGGACTCTATAAAATCATCAGATGAGATCTCATCAGCTCTCCAGATTACAAGAATGTCATCAATATACCTTCTCCAGAAAACCAACTGCAGGAGGTATAGATTGTTTGAGGCACCAAAGACAACTGCATTTTCCCACCATCCAAGAAAGATATTTACATAAGATTGTTCCATCGTTTTGCCCATGGAGGTGCCCCAGATTTGTAGAAAATATTGTCAATGAAAGAAACAATTACTTTGGGGTTAAATTAAGTGCAACCAATTCCAAAACAAGCAAACTGTAAAGTTGGAGGCATTGCCATAAGCATGAAAGAAATACAGAAGCAGTAATACCAAGAGCATGTTCAGTAAAGGAATACAATAAGGTGACATCTGTGGTCAACAAATATAGTCTGAGTGTAGATAAGCCCTTCAAGTTTCTTTAGTACATCTTTAGAATCCATTATATATGAAGGTAGCCTAGTGACATTCCTCCTTAAGAAATGATTGGCAAATTGTGATAGTTTGTCAGTGATTTAACCATTGCCAAAAGCAATTGGATGACATGGAAAGGGGAAGAGGTTGACCTGGCCCTTATGAATCTTTGGAAGAATATAGAAACTGGGAGTAATAGAAGCATCACTAAGAATAAAGTCCCATCCTAAATAGTTGGAGCTCTCCAGAAATGTGTCCAGTTTAACCTTAAATGGTTTGCTGGGATCACATAGTAGGCATTTCTAGTTGGAAATATTTTGCAGTTGTTGCATTACTTCAACTCAGTAATCAAATTCTTCTGTCACAATGACCATACCACACCTGTTGGCAGATTAATTTCAGTAAGATGCTTCTGTATCAGTTCTTTTAGTGCTATTGATTTGTCAGCTGTAAGGTTACTCATTAAATGATTGTTCCTATTTCTAACATAAGATGCCTATCCACATCTAGCAAGACACTTTTTTTGTAAAATCAGTATTGTTGGATTAATGATAGGTGGATTAAATTGAAAGTTTGGTTTAAATCTTGAGCTTGCTTTAACTGATGGTGATAGAGATTCACTAAATTGGGCATTATAGGTATGCCCCGCTATGCATCAGTAGGGCTTGGTGTTGGATGGACACAGATTGAAGTGTTTTTGATTCACAAATAAATCAGTAACATCAGGCCCTCTACTTTCTTGTGTGTCAAACTGGAGGTGCACTGATTGTAAAGGCCCAACAGATGGGGGGGGGCGGGGTCTGAGGGAGTTACTGAAGTGGGTAAAACAAAAAAATAGTGTCTGTCTTGAGAAAGAGTTTACACAAATTTAGATTTGTGAAGAGGTTTTTGAGATCTATGTAAACTTCAAAAGGATTGATTGTAGCGTCTGGAACAAATGAAAGCCCTTCACTTAGTGTGTTAGTCTGTTTTGCTGAAAGTCCAAATCATAATAAATTAAGAAGCCATGAGCATATTATTAGAACCATTAGGTAGCAAGTTGAGGGAACAATTTCCTACACCCCACACATATATGCATATAGTTTGGTGTTTATTACATATGTGCCTGACACCATTTAAGAATAGAATGTATGCAGAGTGTTGGTAGCCACAAGATGGACTAGTAATGCACCCCGGTAGTTTAGTGGTAAATAAGGAAGACTAGCCTGCAGTGTTTAGAAATATGTTTAACTGCAGTTTTAGAGGCTGTGTTACCATGGAAACCTCAAGATTTAAAAACAGCCTTGTTGTGTAATATTTTCTCATACACTGTATTTTATAGTCTATGGGCAACCATAAATTGAAGTCTGTGTCTTTAATTCTGTGTTTTTGTTTCAGTTCTGCTCTCTTCAATGGCCAGTCTCACTGCTGCAGCTGTTTCAGGAACAGTGGTGGTTACCAGAATGCACATGCACGGTGATGTTTGAAGTTGTTGTGCTGCAGTAGCTATATAGCTAAAGTAGCACAACAAACACAATGACATGACTACTGCAGCACAAAAAAATTGTTCTAAGTATGGGTTTCTACCTAGAACAACATTCTATCATACACTATAATATTTGTTAAACATATTAATTTTGCATAGGCAGAGATCATTATTCGTTTAAAACACTTCCTTTTTATGGTTTGAAGAGAGATAACTGCATGGCACCTAGTGCCTGTGGAATGTAAATAAGGTGAGTGAGTGAGCTCCAAAGCCTGTGTTACCCATTGTGTGCAGGGAGGGGGATCCTAGACCTGGACCCTGACTTAGGCATCATGAACCGCTACTGCAGTCATGAAGAAGACTGAGGCTTGCAGAGAGCAGGATTTGCTCTTAGTGGTTCAGACTGTCAGTTTCACTCAGAGCATCAACTTATCTGGCAGGCAGCAAGCACCATGAGAGTGTACATTCAGGGGCTGGCTACCTGAAATAAAATATTTAAAGTAGTACAAGGGGAGAGAGATATGAGAGATAGCTATATATATATATATATATATATATATATATATATATATATATATATATATATATATGATTTGGGCTCCCATTGCTAATGGGTGCAATCTTGAGCGGCAGCAAGCTGCTGAGGAAAGAATCACGCAGTTAAAACACATGACGAAATCAAGAGAATAAACAAATACATAATAAAATGAAATCCACAATGTGATGGTAAATAATTTATTTAACACAGGCATGTGTTTGCTTTAACCCCAGAAAAGACTGCATGAAAAATGGAGCTGTTTCAAGACATAGAGAAGTGAAACAAATCTGAAACTGCAGAAATGCACACAACTTTTTTACTAAATGCTTTATGTAAGCCATTTCTCATCATAAAATTATCAAAATTGATAAACTTAATGTTTAAAGTTTGGGCTATCAGGAAAAAAAAATTATTCCATTAGTCAGAGTGACCTGTGGGTCCTGACCTACAGATGTGAAGTGGTAATGGAAGAAAGCTTGAGGTTCGGAAGCCATGCTGGCAGGCAGGGAAGTTTAAAGCAGGGGGTTGAGAGGTTGTGTGCTCATGGGCAGGAGTATCTAGTTAGAGCCTTTGAGACAGCTCCTAGGAGAAGTTTTAGACAACAGCATTTTCAAGCAGCATAAAATAGCAGCCACAGACAAGTGAAACTGCTAGATTTAAAGGAGACAGGAGTTATTTAAGCAGCATTTTCTCATCAGTGAAAGCGACTTAATGTAAGCAGCACACTGGCATTTCAGTTTAAAGCAATTTAAGGTTCCTTGGTAGATTTTTAATGTACAGAATGGTGCTAATAGCTGAAAGTGTCAGTGTTCCAGCTGAGAAAGTGTGAAAGTGCTTACAATTTATTTTGGTACATTTTTAATGTGATTCATGGAATTTGTGTAGACATTATTCCATGTGAACAGAGCAGAGGAGCCTCAGAATGTCTAAGGCAGTTGTTTGGAGATTCAAACTGGAGCATTCCATTGTCAATCAATCAATCAATCAAAATCTTTATTTTGCCAGGCAGAACATCATTGAGACAAGCTCATTTACAAGATGGACCTGGGGCAAAACAATTATCAACAGGGTTAACACATAACAGGTTGAGTGAACATACATAACAATTACATACTAATCATAACAACATAATAATATATAACCATCACATGTAACAAGATACTTCCATTAGAACATAGCAATAGGTTCAACAGGAGGTAGTGCCATTTAAATACAATTGCATAGATACAGATATATGGATGTAAGGTAATGAACTGAAATTTGTACAGTAAAAATCATTGGCGGAGTCATAGTGAGCAGGAGTAGCAGTTCCTCTAGTGTCAAAGTGAGAAGAAGACTGAGATATAAGAGTCCTTTGATAAGTACTGTAGGCATGGCCTGGCAAGTGGGGTGGGAAGGGGAGTGGGGTATAGACATTGGGAAGGGAAGGTCAGATAAGATAGGAGAGGGTTGGAATTGATGGCCTAGGGAGGAAGGACTGTTCTAATGGAGAAACACAACAGATGCCACAGCCAGTGGTTGGGATTTAAGTCCAATATTTGAAGCAAAGACAGATTGTGATGTTAGGACCTTGATTTGGACAATGACAGAAGGAAGTACTCAAATGACACCTCAAGCAATGATTGAGGTTTAAGTCCAGAATTTAAAGCAGTAACAAATCATGATGTTAAGACCTTGACTTGAAGCAATGACAGACCTCAGAGAAGGTCCTCAAGAACAAGGATTTGAAGAGGGAGAACATGACAGGGGAAGAAAGCCTTAAGGTTTTCTGGATCTTATTCCAGAGTGTAGAGAAGAGTGAAGCTTATTGAGGCTCTACCAAAGTGCATTTTAACTTTAGGGATAGCCAGAGATAAGATGGTAAGACTTCTGAGATAATATGCACTAGGGATGCAGGGAGTTAGGCAGCTTGTGAGGTACTGAGGTAATTTAAGAGTGATTGCCTTATATGTCCATAGAATAGCATTCATTTGCCTCCTGAACTAAGGGAGCTCCAGCCTAGAGAAGAATAGAGGATGCAGTGGTGTGTGTCATAAGGGACATCCGAAATGAACCTAAGGGCTCTGTGGTATAGGTTATCAAGCTTGGAGAGAGCTGTGCTAGAACTATAGCCATATAGGAAGTCTGCATAGTCTAGGAGAGGTAAGAAGGTAGCTTGGACTAGGAGTTTTCTAGCCTCCTGGGTTAGTGAGTGCTTGATCCTGAAGAAATTACCAAACCTATGACACAGTTTCTTAGTGTGTTCTTCAATGTGATCAAGGACAATTTATAGTCAATCCGGACCCCCAGGTATTTGAACTTTTCCACAAACTCCATGGCTTCTCCCAAAAGGGTGCTTATGTGAGAAACCTTATATTGGTTATTTTTTTGAGATGAGGGGCCAGTGGAGAGAAAATCATGGCCTTAGATTTTTTGCATTGAGCCGGAGTTTCAAGTTGAGTGAATTTTTTTGGAGGATGTCAAAATCATTCTGGAGGTCCAAAATGACTTGATCCAGAGTTGATCTGTCAATGTATCGCACTGTATCATCAGTGAAGAGATGGATACTAGATGACTTTAGGCCAGTGTCAATTTGATTAATATCAATGGTATGGATCCTTGGAGGACATCATACTAACATACTAAAATGCCAGCAGAATAGGCCTAATGGTCTTTCGTGTCTGATCGTTTGGTCAGCCCCACCCTGGGTGCTGACCTTGCTGCCCTCCTCGCCTTCTCTGGCTTCTCCCTTCCCAGTTCCGAATATTCTTGCTGCATTGGATTTTCTTCCAGAACCCCTCCCTGTACCTGTCCCACCCCTCTTGAACCCCTCCACTGTCTCTGCCTCCACCAGCCCCTAGGCTGTGCATTCCATGGCTCCACCACCCTCTCAGTGAAGTAGCACCTCCTCCTTTCTCCCTGAATCTTCCCCTCCAACTTCCACCCATGCCCTCTAGTGGCCCCTCCTCTTTCCTTCGATGCACCTGACTGTTCCTCCTCTATTTACCCTCTTCATGTACCTGAAGACCTCTATCATGTCCCCCTGGTCCCTTCTCTCTTCCAATGTGTACATACTTAGCTCTTCAAGCCTCTCCTCATAGGTCCTGTCCCCCAAGCCCCAAATCATTTTGGTTGCCCTCCTCTGGACCCTATCCAGGAGTTTAATGTCCCACTTTAAGTGTGGCCTCCAAAACTGCACGCAGTACTCAAGGTGCTTCTAAGGAGTACTTTTTTTTTGATAGGTCTCCTTCAGCCTTGACCTGCTGCTCTCTGTCCACAAGATAGTTTGCAACCCAACTTAGGGCCAGGTTGTCCACCCCAACTTTATTCAGGATCGCCAGGAGCAAATCATGATCTACCGTGTCGAAAGCCTGCTAAGGTCAAGAAACAAGGTGCATATGTATTGTTTATTATCAAGTGTGGACTGCCAGTCATTTATAACCTTAGCAAGGGCAGTGGAGGTACTATGCATGGGATGACATCTGGATTGAATCAGGTTTAGTAGATTAACATTTTCCAGATGAGATCTGAGCTGTTCATTTATTACTTTCTTCAATAGTTTTGACAAGACCAGGAGCAAGGAGATTGGGCGGTAATTATTAGGTCACAGGGGTTCCCTGATTTGAATAGAGGGATGACATGGGCCATCTTCAAGACCTTGGGGAGGAAGCCCTGACTGAGAGATAAGTTGAAAAGGTGGGTAATGGCGGAGCCAAAATATAGTAGGCCAATTTTAGGAAGAAAGGCTCAATCATATCCATGTCTACACATTTCTTAGTATCAAGTTGAAGAAGGAGATCCTCAACCTGTTCAGTCCAAACTAAGAGATATAATGCATCCTCTGATAAAAATCTTACAGATGTGTATTCTACTGGATGTAACCAACAGGAGGATTTGTTTCATGTACTTATGGATTTTTACATACTATACAAAAGCCAGATCTAAGTGGCTCTTCATGCTGCAGAATTCCAGCATAGAGTAACTGTTGATTGGTGCTGAGGATTGGAATAGGGTATTTGTGTTTTACAAAATGTTCATAGGGTAAAAAAAAGAGCTGCACAGCTTATTTTCAGGGAGACTGAGCAGGGAGGTAGACCTGAAAGGACCAGTCAGACCAGAGAAAGTCCGGCCTAAAGAGGCCTAGTAAAGGGCTATCCTACTCTATGGTAAAATTGTATTTAAAAACATTGAATTCCACAGGGTAGTAGTTATTTATGGATCCAGGCAGTGGGCAAGATTACTATAGCCAATTCTTACAGATTCTTATTTAAAACTAAATTAATTAATATTGATAGGATAAATGGTATCTCTAGATTAAAGAAAGATCATTTCCATTCAATATTAGCCACCATGATGTCTTCCTCCTCAATAGAAATATATCTCAAGGCTATTACTAATCATCAGATTAGGAAGGCTGTTACTTCTTTACATTTTGTACCTTTCCCAAAGGCAATCCAAACTAAGAGATATAAGTCCTCTGATAAAAATCTTACAGATGGGCATTCTTCTGGATGCAACCAACCAGGAGGATTTGGTTCATGTACTTATTGATTTGGCCATACTATACAAAGGCCAGATCTAAATGGATAGGAAATTATCTGAATAATTAAAGATAGTCACATTTGGGTGGAGGCCATGCCAGGAATGACAGCGGAAAGGGTGGAACAATCTGTTCTGAAATATAGCCAATTCTTACAGATTCTTATTTAAAACTAAATTAATTAATATTGATAGGATAAAAGTGTCAGTGGCTCAGTAGGTAGCACACTTGCCTCTGAGGCCGGGAGATCAGAGGGCTGTGAGTTCAGTTCCCACATCTGACACTTGGGTTAATATCCCAGTACTGACACTGTAGTGCAACATGAGAGGGGTGCTGCACTTCTGAGGAGCCGTCTTTCGGATGAGACGTTAAACTGAGGTCCCATCTGCTTGGATTGGTGGTAGTTCAGGTGGATGTTAAAGATCCCATGGCACTTATCAAAAAGAGTAGGGGAGATTTTATTAAACAAAAAACACAACATCACAGAAAACAAAATATCCATATACAAGCAGAGGAGAAAATAAACGCATACTAAAATACAAAAAAATCAAACAAAAGGAAAATGATTCCATAAATAGTTAACATAAGATCTGGAGTATTTCTTCTCATCCTGTAAACGAAGTACATGCAATTCAGAATCAACAGCAGATACAATTGAGAAAACTCTGTAATAAGTTGCTGTAACACAAAATGACAACGTGCTTGCCATAAAAAATATTGTAGAAGGGCAAAGAAAACATTCAATGTACTTCTATGATACTGCTCCCATCTACCCGAATAGTCACCCAATACTAAAGTAGAATAAGTAATAAACCATAAAGCGGACAAATTCCAGTGCAAGGCTGCAAAGTCCCAAAATCTTTGACTATTTGGGCAGTCAATAAAAAAATGGGACTGACGTTCTTCTTCAGTGATACATTCATTCCTTAAACAATACCTATCAGACACTGGTTTATATTTTAGGTTTCCTCTCACTCCCAATCTACCATGAATGGAGATCCAAATAACATCCCAAGTTTTAACAGGAATCCTATTATCAATTAACTTATTGAGCGCATATTTCATATCCGAGGGAGAGCAAAGAGGAAAAAGTAAAATTACCTTTTGTAAATCATAAACAACATAATCATAAAAAGGCTTTCCTAGTCAGTAAGCAATTTTTGCTAGAATCTGCCATTGGAATAATCTTTTAAGAGTTGAAAGACCATACTTCGGAATGTCATCTGACAGTAAAATCCTGGGTGGAAAAAGAGACCATTTAAAAAAATATTTATGCCATAAGGATTTGGTCCAGAAATGCCATGGTAAAGAAGGTTCCTGCCAAATAAAGGGGAGAGAGGAAAATAAAAAAATAGAATGAAAAAATATGAGAGGATTAACCATATGTAAACCACCTTCCCTGTATTTAAGATACGTATAATCCCTTTTCACTGGGTTGAGCCTGTTTCCCCAGAGCATCTGAAAAAAAATGCTGTAAATCCTAGTCTCTAGGGCAAAAGGAGGTGAAAAAAGGTGGCTTAAATAAAGAAAAATGGGCAATAAAAATTTCTTAATAACCAATACCCTCTTTTTCTTTCCAAGCTTCCAGTGTTTCCACTGATGAATTTTAAGCTCTCCAATTTCGATCCGCTTTACCCAATTATAAACCTCCATTTGTTCCACCTCAAACCAGACACCCAAGATTTTTTGAGGCCCGGATACTAAGGGAATACCAAAACAATCAGTTAAATCAGGAACCAAGCTTCCTAATTGCAACACAAAACTTTTTTTTTATGTTGAGAGAGGCCCCAGAATATTGGCCAAATAGAAAAAAAACCTCCAATGCTTGTCGTAAAGAAAATGAATCTGCTAAAAGAAGCGTAACATCATCCACAAAGGCAGTTACTTTTACTGTCTCTAAATGGGGCAAGGGAGCAAGCCCTTTATGGAGACATCCTGTACAATATGATGGTATTAATAGGGTCTAAAGTAAAGTGGTACAACAAAGGACTTAAAGGACAGCCCTGCCTAACACCTCTAGAAATTCTAACCCTTTCACCCATCAAACCATTAACTATTGGAACAGTAACGGCAGAATTATATAATTGAGAGATCCACCGTACAAAAACATCAGGGATTCCATAAGCAGATAGAACAAAATATAAATAGGAATGGTTAACAGCGTCAAAGGCCTTAGACTGATCTAGAGCAGCAACCAATTCCGACATATGAAAACTGGACTGGCTAGCAAAAAGATCTCTAATTAAATAAAGATTATATTGAATCTTTCTATGTTTTATAGCACAGGTTTGTGCATGATGAATTAAAACTGCAGCTAATTTCTCCAGCCTATTATGCAGAATTTTCGATAGAATTTTATAATCACTATTTAATAAACAGATCGGCCTCCAATTGGAAAAGTTGCTTTATCCCCTTTTATGAATAAAGGTCATTATAGACATTGTAAAATCCTTACAAGAAATCCCAGATGACAAATAAAATTAAACACCAAAGGAAGAAAAAAC
Source organism: Neoceratodus forsteri (assembly GCA_016271365.2). Lineage (NCBI taxonomy): Eukaryota > Metazoa > Chordata > Ceratodontiformes > Ceratodontidae > Neoceratodus > Neoceratodus forsteri. Next base: position 543,581,842 of record CM028131.1, on the reverse strand, counting down.
CCATATAAACGATACATTTTTTGTAAAATTCATTAGGAATCCCATCTAACCAGGAGAAGATCCAGTTTTCAATTGTTTAATGACCATAATCACCTCCTGGGATGAAATGGGTTCAATCAAAGACTTAACAAGATCACCGAATGCTAGGAGAGTAGAAAGTATAGAACTTGGAAAGAATCCATAGATAGCACTTGTGGAGATGAAAAACAAGTCCGAACATAATCCTGAACAATATTTAACATACCCACATCCAAGTAACAAGTTCATTAGTCGAATTAAACAAACCTGTCATTAGAGTCTCCGTTAAATGCGCTTTACAAGCTTGAAAAGGATCAACCATGGGAGAATTTTTTATATTAAAACGAAATTCAAGATCCAAAGACTTAGCCTTACTATACTGATACTTTCTCATTTGTTGTTTTACTTCTTTTATTTGAGAGAGAAACAAATGATGTTGTCTGGAGGGAAGTGACATAAGCCTATATAAGTGATTTCTATACCAGGTATTTCCTATAATTCTCATCAACTTTGCTCCCCCATAATTGAAACAAGTGTTTAATTTCAGATTTAACATGTTTCCACCACTCATAAGAGGAAGAAAAAAAATCTAAAGTAGAGAATTTCGCAGCTAAAAAAAATTCCAATTTAGAAAAATATGCTGAATCAGATAAAAAAGAAGTATTCAACCTCCACCGTTGGATCAAGGAGTATAATCTAGGTGGGAGGTGTCATAAGGATAAGGTACAAAATAATAAATGATGGTCAGAAAATTCTGAAGGAAACACAGTGCAAGATAAAATCCAAAAATAATAGGAAATAAAAAACATGTCAATCCTGGTTGCAAAAATATGCCTATGATAGGTTTCACCACCATGTGGATGCAAACTTCAAAAGGCATCTGTGAGTTTAACATCCTTCACTGTTTCTAAAAGGGCATTAGAATCACAATAAACCTTTTTCCCCGTTAGTTTTTTAATCTGGTGGTCAAGAGAACAATTAAAGTCCCCTTCCCACACTAAATGTTTTTTCGTAAAAAGAAAAGGTTTTATTTCTGTAAATAAATCTATACGGCCTGTTTTAGTCTGTGGCCCATAAATGTTAACAAAACGAAAAAAATAATCACCCCACAAACAGTCTAGGATAAGAGTTCTACCAGGTGACAAATCAATAACCTGAGATACTCTAAAAGATAGATTGTCAAATAGAATAGCCACCCCGTCTGCAACTTCTGTCCCAAAGGACCAAAAAGATGGTCCACTAGTCCATTGTCCTTGTAACCTTTTTACTTCAGAAAGCGATGATAACCTAGTTTCTTGCAAAAAAATCACATCTAGTTTTAAAGATGTGAGATGTGAAAAGATAGATATCTGCCTATGGAATGTTTTCAGGCTGCATACATTAAGGGAAGCAAATTTCAAGGAAGCCATTGAATCAATTAACCACAATTTTTTTGGCTGACTTTTCTTTTTTCCTTTTTTCCGTTTTTATCCTTTAGCAAGTTCCGTGGACCTGCTTTCTTCTTCATCAGTCACAATTTCGAGAGATGAAGCTTCAGACTCTAAATCCAGATCCCTGACTTCATCTTGAAGGGTAAAAAATTCTCAGTTACCAAGGAACAGGTGAAAGCTTGTTTTAATGATGCCCTAGTAAACCTCCTACTTCTAACAATCTCAAAAGGGCGTGGCATAGAGGGAGCAGAGGCCTGCTTATCTCCTAATTGTAGAGGGCCCTTTTCTAAAGTGACTGGAAGGTCATTTGCAACAGATGGTGTTGTTGTGACTGTATCTGGTACTACGGGGGGTAAAACAGGCTCCTGACGTGGGGGATGAGGGGAAGCAGTCCCATGAAAACCCTGAAGCTTAGATTGGGCCTTACAGTAGGCCATCATGATCTAAACCATCCGAACAGTTATGTCTAGCCCAAGGGCACTGATGGAAGCGTGCCCTTTTCATCATAAGAATACTGAAAAATATTGCGGCACATGTCTACAGAATGTCGAAACCCCACACAAAGGACATTTCATCATGTCACAAACACTGCTGATGTGTGTTCTGTCTCCACATTTATAACATGCCTTTGGTTGTCCGTAAAACATACCCCTATCTTTTCCCAAGAAAAAGCTATTAGGTAGGTGAGCAATAACAGAATTAACTTGTAATAGCTTTACTTTAAATTTCCATCCTCCCGTCCAAATGCCCTCAATATCCAAAAGTGCTTCAGGTGGACCCAATACTTCACATTTAGATTGCAACCAATGATAAATATCACTGACATTGACACCCTCATTCTAAACATGATTGTAACAAACCTAATTAAAGGCCTAGTTAAGGTATTGCAAAAAAAAGGCAACCATGAAGGGTGATTTTTAGGTTTGCATATTTATCCCAAATTTATCCATAAGGGCAGTCGTTTGAAAACTTATGTCAAAGGAGTCTTCTCCTGAAATATGGATAAGAGCATAAATGTCTTTTAGCACAGAAACCCATCGTGGTTTTAAAAGATGTTTAAACACATAGTATCTGTCAGGATGCTCCTTCAAGCCACCTCTGTACTTCAAAGCGAACAGCATTACGACGAGGGCTTGTTCCAGTTTAATTTAAACAAGTCAGACATCGTGGGTTTAGGGTTCTGGCTTAAAGAAGAAGTAGCTGAGCATGCAAGTAGCTGAAGCACCAGCAACAAAGTCTCATCAGTCGGCAGCTGTTCCCCACCTTCCCTAAAGCAGATGAAACAGGAGGTTGCTTGAGAAAGTACAGGGAGAAGTCTGGTTTTAGTACCTGCAGCCAATTCCACGATAAATCAGGTTCCCAGCCTCCGACTCCAATCGCTTCCAACCAGCCTCCATGAGTGCTACCTCCTCTGACCAGTCCGTTGTATTACTTTCAGAACCTCTTTCCTGCAACCCGAATTGCTGACGCACTAAATGCGACGTACTTGGTTCATCGTGGTATAGAGTCCTCCCGGAAACAGCCTCCTGTAATACTGGTTCCTGTTGTGTAGAGAAAGGAGTACAAACCTCCCGAGTGCCTGAATCCTGCAAAGATGAAGAAAGCACAACAGAGGAATCCTGAAAAGAAACCATGTCAGCTTGCTGATGCTCGTGAGTAGCAGTCGGCGATACAACATCCACAGTTGTCGGAACAATTACTGGCATAGAGTCGCTCCCTCGGACACAACCCTGGTCTGAGTTAAACAGCCAATTCCCGGCTACCTCCTTCTCCATCTCGACCTCAGGATCATCTGCCATGTTGAGACGTGACATCAGCACGACTCCCCCCCAACCACTGACCAGCAGCCAGTAGGGGAATTTCCCCGGTGTCCTGGCCAAATTTCCCTCATTCACTAACAATACCACCAACAGCTTAATCTGGTTCAAGGTCAGTTGGCATTCATCTGTATCCCCCTCCCCTGGGTCATTCCTGAAAATAGTCAGGATTTGTCTAGTGTACTTACCTGGTCAACAAAAACTAAATAAAATAAATGCTAGAAGTGGTAGGGACAAGCCTCATTTAATTATACATCTTGGGGTGAACAACCTGGCTGACAAGACAGTAGACATAGTTCAGAGGAGGACTGAAGAACTAGGACAATTATTGAAGGGGCAGGAAGAGATCAGTAACTTTTTCTGAGATACTTCAAGTGCCCAAGGCAAGCACAACAAGAAAGCTGAGAATCGAGGAATTTAATGGATGGCTAAGAACCTGGTGTTGTGCTAAAGGGTATGGGCTGTTGGGGGGTGGTGAGGGACCTGGGAGGACAGTAGTCTCTATGCCAAGGACAGACTACACTTGAGTGAGGAGGGAAAGAAAGTGTTGAAACAGAGGATGGAGGAGTACATAGAGGAAGTAGGGAATTTAAACTAGGATCGGGGGTGGCAATTGGGCAAGAGACATGCAGAGATCACAGGTTGGGAAACCATATGATCTGACACCCCCATAACAGTGACAAAGGACAAATGGCAAGTACTATTGGTGATGCTAGTAAAGGAGGGTAGGATGGGAGTGGGGAAATGGTGGAAGGTGGTTACCCTTAATGCTAGGAGCCTTTGGAGAAAAACTGCAAAGTTACAGGTGCTCATGGCAGAGGGAGAGGTGGACATTGCAGCCATCACAGAAACATGGACCACCCAGTACAATGACTGGGACCTGGCTGTACCTGGGTGGACAGGTTATTTCGTAGGGACAGGGTGATTGGGAAAGGAGGGGGGTGGCACTATATGTGAAGGAAGGACTGAAGTGTGTAAGGGAGGAAGGGGAGGAGGGTAGTACGGAGTCACTTTGGATGCAAATCCAGGATTCCAAGAATAGGATTCTTAGAATGGGAGTGGTGTACAGGCCACCATCTCAGATGGAGGAGTTAGACAGGGAACTAGCGGGACAGATCAGGAGGACCTGTGAGAAGGGTAGTGTGGTGATTGTGGGGGACTTCAACATGCCAGGAGTGGACTGGAGTACCCCAACAACCAGGAACAGAAGGAGCAGGTACTGCTGGATGCCTTCAGGACAGCTTCCTGCAAATGGTCAGTGAACCAACCAGGTTGAGGGAATACCCTTGACCTTGTGCTGGCAAATGGGGACTTTGTGAGAGAACTACAGTGAAGGAACCGCTGTCAGGAGTGACCACCACTCAGTATGGGTCTCATTGGATATGGGCAAGGAAGGAATGGAATCTGGCAAAAGAGTGCTAGACTTCAGGAGGGCTGACTTTGGGAGGATGGGTGAAGTGGTAAAAGGGTACCTGGCCAGAATTCAATCTAGTATGGACACTAACCAGAGGTGGGAGCTCATAAAGCTGGGGATAGTGGAGGCAACCAAAACCTGCTGCAAGGCCCAGAGCAAGAAGACTAGGGCTAAGAAACCGAGCTGGTTGAGCAAGGAGGTCATGAAAGGTAAGGAGGAAAAGAGCTGCCTTTTAGGAAGTACAAGAAAACTGGGAGAGGGAGGACAGGGAGGAGTGCAGTGGAATCGAAGGAGGTGACAAGGGCAGTAAGGGAAGAAAAGGCATCTATGGAACTCAGGCTAGCACAAGGCATTAAGGGGAGAAGGAATTCTTTAGGTACATCAAGGAGAGAAAAGGGCTGTAAGGACCACATAGTAAGGATTAGGAAGAGGGAAGTTGGGTGGAAGCAGGGTGGCAAGGGCAAAGCACTAAATGAGTACTCTGCTCAGTATTTACTAAAGAGAAGGGGGGTGACACCCAAGGGGGAGAAATGGAAGAAACAGGGGGGGAGGGGGTGACAGACGGGAAAATCATGGAGGGCAGAGTTCGGGAGGGTTTGGAGGCACTGAGGGTGGATAAGGTGCCAGGCCCAGATGGCATCCACCCAGGATACCAAAGGAGCTGGAAGAGGTCCTTGCAGGACCATTGGCAGACCTATTTAATGCCTCACTACATTTGGGGTGTGTACCTCAGGACTGGAGGATAGCTCATGTGGTGCCCCTCCGCAAGAGTAGCCCCAAGGATGAACTGGGAAATTACAGACCAGTGATCCTCATGTCCATCGTGAGTAAGCTAATGGAGACTATCCTGAAGGAGAGGCTGGTGGCCCTCCCAGAGGCCAAAGGACTACAGGACAACAGATAGCATGGCTTCATATGGGGCAGATCCTGCCAAACCAACCTGGTGGAGTTCTAAGACTGGGTAACTAGGCAACTGGACAGGGGCCATGCAGTGGATGTCCTGTATCTGGGCATCAGTAAGACATTCGACTCGGTGCCACATGGAAGGCTGGGAAGTAAGTTAGTAGGCACAGAGGCAGGTACAAAGCTGGTGAGATTGGTAGGGAACTGGCTTTAGGGAAGGCAACAGAGGGTGGTGGTGGGAGGGGGGCTCTCACACCCAAGGGTAGTGAAGAGCAGAGTTCCACAGGGCTTGGTGTTGGGACCAGTATTGTTTGGGATATTCATTGAAGACATATCATGGGACATCAAGAGCAAGATCAGTCAGTTTGCTGATGATACCAAGGTAGGAGCGGTGGTGGATGACCAAGGGGGATGGCAGGGGTTGCAGGATGATCTGGCAAAGCTTGAAACCTGGCCAGCCATCTGGCAACTGGAGTTTAATGCCAAATAGTGCAAGGTGCTTCATTTTGGGATGAAGAACCCAAGGAGGAGTTACCAGCTGGGGAGAGTGCAGCTAGCCCAGACAGAGGAGGAGAAGGATCTGGGGGTGCTCATTACAGGGTCAATGAACAACTCAGCACAATGAAGGAAGTCAGCTGCAAAGGCCAACAAAGTGCTGGGTTGTATTGCAAGGGGTATATCCTCGAGGAGGGAGGAGGTGATTCTCCCACTGTATGGGTCATTAGTTAGACTGCACCTGGAGTAGTATTGGCACCCATATCTGAAGAGGGATATTAAGTTACTGGAGGGGGTGCAGCACAGGCCAACAAAGATGATCAAAGGGCTGAGGGACTTATCATATGAGAGGAGGCTGAGGGAGTTGAACATGTACTCACTGGAGGAGAAGAGGGATGGGGGGACATGATTGAAACCTTTAAGTACATGAAAGGAATAAACAAGACAGGTACAGAGGGTCTGTTCAAAGTAAGGGAAGGGAGGGACACCAGGAGCCATGATATGAGACTGGAGGGAGGAAGGTTCAGAAGGGAGATGAGGAGACACTTTTTTACAGGAAGGGTGGTGGCTTGGTGGAATGCATTACATGCAGAAGTGGTATGCAGTAGAACAGGGACAGCTTCAAAAGGGGATGGGACAGGACAAGGGAGAGGGTCAATGAAGGGGAAGGGTGGAAGGGAGGGGCAGCTGCAGAATAAGGGGTGCTAGCTGCACATTCGAGCAGACTTGATAGATCTCTAGGCCTTTATCTGCTGGCAAATTTTGTATGTTCATATGTTCAAAAGAACAGATAGGAATTTTATGGTAATATCATTTTTCACTATTGAAAATATGGATGTACTTTTAAGACTGGAATAGTTTTAATGGACACTCAGACATTAAAGAAGAAAAAATAAGTTTAAATATATGTGTAATAATTATATGTGTTTTTATAATACAGACTTTGTGCAACAGAATTGATGATTATTCCTTTTAATTTTTGTAGTGTCATTACTGACAAACTTTCTACTACTACTTGTCACTAAATTTAAGAGCTCATTTAAGGAAAGTGGTACAGTAATTTAAATTTATTGCAGGACAAGTTCATTAGAACACTCAACTGCTGTACTGGGATTTGTGATACAATTTGCTATTAAAGGACTACTGTCCAGCAATTTAAGAAACTTTGCTCAGAGGCTAAGGGGGGATTGTTTGTAACCACCTTACAAGTAGTTGTTAGCCAATGGGATTTAAATGCTACAGTGAATTTACAGTGAATTGATATAGAATATAAGTGAATTGTTATAGAGTATAGCATAAGTACTGTAAATGCATACAGGTGGGATACCAGGGAAGGGTATCTTGAGGTACAGCCTACAGTCCCCAGGATTAGTAGGTATATACAGTATCTGTAGGTAAAGAAAGTGAATAGAGTATATGAATACATGCATGATGCTTAAGCATACAGTCAATTTAAGAGGTTATTGAAAAAGGTTTGGTTGTTCATTATTTATTTGCATGCTGAGTCTGCCATACCGGCAGAACAGCTAAGTAAAGGTTTGTTTTTTTCATCTTTATTTCACTTTAAAAGGGTGTCCAAGTCATATTTCAAAGTTGTCTGAGTCTCATAGTGTATGTCCTGTTTTTTTGCAATGTCTGTTCAATGCAGGGTCTTCTCTCCCATACAGGTTTCCGCAACTATCTGCTTGGTGAGTTAGTCAAGTATACCTTCCCAATGTATCCATTTCAATGATTGAAAGTAGAAAGGGAAGTAAAAGACTGTATCCTAGATCCTGGTGGCCATGATTCCCAGTAAGCACCCAGGGTGTTACAATGGGGATGAGGTAGTGTTGTGCAGAGTTTTCAAATTCTGTCTGAAAGAAATTCCATGGAATTTTAAAAATTCTGCTGAAATTCTGATGAATTCAGCAACAAACAGAATGGTGAAATTCTGCAGAATTTAATAGTTGTGGAAAGATTTTCCATGGAAATAATGCTGTTCCACAGAATATTATTCTGCAGATCTCAGTATTTTCTGTGGAAATTGTTGTGGAATAATTTTTGGTGGAAAAATTGCTTTTCTGTGGAATATTATTCTGCCTATCACAGTAGGCAGAATTCGGCTGAAGAACCAGTGAAATTCTAATGGAAATTCTGCCGGCTGAATGGCCATTCCATGCTAATTCCACTGGTGGAATTCTACATTCCACACAGCACTAGGATGTGGGTAGAAGAGGTTGGGAAGGGAATAGATAAGAAAGGTGAGATTCTGGGTGGTGATGGGAAGAAGAATGGAGGGAAGGAGAGCACACATCAAAATGACAGTTCTATAAGGTAATGTGAATCCCTTGGTAAATCCATGAGGACAAGAAAAGTGGTGATTTCTTGAACCTGCAGACAACTCTCCAGATCCTCATCTCTTAAAGAATTTATAGAATATACTGTATATAGAATTTTACATTCAGTTATCATGCCAACATGCAACATTTTGAACACCAGTGATGCAAACCTCACTGATGCCTTAATGTGGTTCTTAGCAATTAATAATCACAGGTATGACCTGTGGTAATTGATGCAGTTACTGTATATAACACTGAACCTTCCATTAATACAGTATGCAAATACTTTAGAAGTGATGTTGTCCATTTATATTTGCTTTCATAGGTAACATACTAATGTAACCAGTTAATGGTATACAGATACTGGAGAAAGGAATTGTGATTTTCCATTCTTGCTACAGTACTATTCAGTTATAGGTCATCTAATTAGATGTGACATTCTAACTGGAGAATGATAAATGTCCTTCACCTAACTTTCTTGAAGCTGTTCACAGGTGACTGCATATGTGATGCTCTTAATTTGTAGTAGACTTTAGGTATGCTCAGGGGCACTTTATTTTAGAAGTATTAAACACCTTTAAATCAATTACAACCTTTTCTCATAATCTCATTTTTTTTCTACTAATAATACGTTGGCTTTTGTTCTTTACTAATACATTTTAAAAGACAGCAAATCATGTGTGAAACAGAAAATCAGCAACTCATTTCAAGAATATAAAATAATAATGTCAAAAAGATAATATATGCTGTAAATGAAACAAGAAATCTTAGCAGCCAGAATTATACCAGTCCATGTATTGGAATCCTATTAAAATACCATACTATGAAAACATATGTCCTAGCTTATTTTGGAAATATTTTCAGTGATTATATGTATTGAACATGGCATGTCTCCCATGCACCATTTATTGTAAATTGTTGTTTATTGTTACTTTGGAATTACTAACAATGGCATCAGTACACAATTCTGGGACCCTAAACTGTATATAATGTTCTTTATTAATACAGACCTATTTTTGTGAATTATTAAGTAGATAATTTTACATTTTTATACAAACATGTTAAATCATAGCACTCTAAACACTTCACAATCCTCTGTCTACTGTAGTGTGCTATAGCTGTTGAATGACATCTATTATGATGCACACCACATGCCTGTATTATACCATTACAGCATACAAGTATGTAATAAGTATTCATTTCTGCAGTACTGAACAGGCAAACTGGTTAAAATATGGTACAGGTACAACCTTTCAATAGATGTATATTTAGTTGCATCCGGCACTGACTTAAGTAAAAACAGTTGAAGTATAACATGTTGTTTATTGATAGGCATTAATTCTACAGAGACAGAAGTGTACATTTAATATGGCTCAGAAAATTAATACAGAGGGCATGAATATGTTGAAGAGATAACCATAGATTTCATATTGACTATGCATGCCTGAGATTTTAAAAAATGTACACTGGAAGAACACATAAAAAATGTTATGAATGCAGGGCTTGATTTTCAAAGCCCAGGGAATGACACAAGGGGCTTGCATCAAACATAAATGACACAAGTGGGTATGCCAACCAAAGTTCGAAACCCGTATGACGAAATCTCCCACAGTTACAATTTTGACAGGTTTTGAAAATGTCCTCTGGGGACCCACAGGCGAAATTTGCCCTTTCACTGACTCCCCCTTCAAGTTAACTCCTGTTCAGTTAACAATCATAAAGAAGGGGGGAAGGGGGCACAGCCCCCTGACAGAAAACAACCTACTGTCTGACAGGCAAACTTTTTTCTGTCAACATCAGGGATCTCACTATGCCAAACCTCGACAACAGTGTTGTCAAGTCAGCATAGGTAAACCCACAAGTGGCACCTTGCATCAAAAGATACACTATTACCAATTTTTAAATGTAGTCTGTGTCAAAAAGGGGAGCCACTGCACCAAAAGGGTAGTGTACCAGCCTTGCGTCATAAAGCAGGATGCATCAGGTCACAAGGGGCTTGTGCTATGGTGAAACTGTACCATTCCCTTTTTTTTGATTTTGCATGCCCCCCATGGACACAGCAAGGCATTCAATTTAGACCAGCCAGAAGGTGGACTAAGCAACCTACACCAGTCCCAGACTCTATGGCGAATAAGGGTGGGGATATGAATTGGGGATAGGGGGCAGAAGGGGCAGTGGAGATGACATGGTGGAGTCAGAGTGATAGCTGTGCATGACAGGGAGTGCGGTGGTACCTGTCAGGGTGTGTCTGCTTTTGTATTAATGTTGTTTAATCTGTAGTAGTAATATTTAAGGTACAGTACCTTTTACTGATACTGTAAATATATACACTGAACAAATCCAACACAGCCACAAAGGGACAAGTGATACATCCAACTAGCATGGCATCATATTGATATGTAGCTCAGAAGTCCTTATGGTTTGTATAAGTTAACTTAACAGTTTTAAAGTCTGCTGAGTAACGTATCAATATGATGTTGTATTATATTTTATATGATGCTGTGTTATATTGTATTATACTGTCTTGGTGAATCAGTGGTGGGGTCTTCCTTGGGTGTTGTCAGTCCTAATACCCACCCCATTATGTGAGCAAACAGTGTCACAGGTGCTCTCCTTTCCTCATGCAGGTCCCACATGTCCCTTTGTTAAGAAAGGTACAACAAATTCTGTTGCAACTTGTGGCAAGACATACTTCTCTACCTTTAAAGAGTGTGTCATTATGATTCATTGGCTTGGAGCTGTACCTTGTTCTTCAGATTGTAGGCTATGGGCTGGGTGGAACATTAGGGTTGACAAGCATGAAGGAAGACCCCACCACTGATTCACCAAGACTTCAGAGACCCAAAGCCCTTATGTTTTTTCCTTTTGCTGCTTGAGGAGTGGGAGTGGAGTGTTAGGGTTGGAAACCCTAATGTCACATATCCTACTTTTGTGGTATTCAGTTACTCTAAATGGTACAGTAATTAAGTTTTTTGCTAAGAATTTCCTTTCTTTTTGAGTTAGTGGAATTGTATCCTCATTCATGCAAACAGATGCAGATGTCCTGCATGAAGAAAAGACTCTGTCTACCTACAGAAGTGCAGGGCCCACATATTGCAGTCTCTGCAGTTCAGTGCAACAACAGATGTGAAGAATTCATGACTCTGCCTGGTGGGCAGTGGAAGTGCAGGGCCCTGTGATCCCTGCCCCTCTGTGTGATCACAGTTACAGACGCACAGGGCAAAGAGTGAATCTGTCAGCCAATGCACCAGGCCCTCTGCCACCCTAGGAGAGAAGTGCAGATTCCTATGCCAAGTGGACAGTTGTCTTCGTAATATGGTACCCAGTCCTGTGTGGACAACCATGCAGCTTTCATTTCCTGGCTGGAGGGATGTTGCATAACAACACCATCCCTCCATGCTCAAGCTGGGTCACTGAACTCATCCCCGAACTCAGCTGACCGACAGAGGATCACAACTCATAACCATTGAGGTCAAGAGTTGCACTATACACAAAGTTTGCTAATACTAAACACCCTACTCAACCCTATTAACAGGAGCACTACCACACCTCTGTAAGATACACACACACACACATACACAGGTACAATCTGGAATACCTGATCCAGTACCATCTAGAATGGACAAAATACACAACTCTGCACCTGTTGTGGATGTTGCAGGTTTTACTTGTTCCAGATTTCACCGATGCCCAGTCAATCTAGGGGCCATGACTATCAGGTATACCTCTCAGTCTTCTAACTCGCAAATCATGGACAAGGCTGTGAGAACTGTGACAAATGACCAAACTTAGTGACACAACCTGAAAAAATAACATCAGTTGAAGAGGCTGTGTACAAATATGCTTCCTGTAAACAACATTTTCTTGATGAGAACTAGACTCTAGCACAAAGGTCAGGCAATGTTTTATTATTTAAATCCATACTCCTCAGTTAAATGCTGAATTCAGGAGAGACAGAGGAAATATCTGTGGCAAAATTCAGGTAGAGTTGAGTGGTATATTACCAGGCACAATTAGGGGCTGTCTGTAGCTGCTTACAAATTTATAATGGAAAGGAGGGGCAAGAAGAAGAAACAATAAAATTAAAAAAAATCTGTAAATTAATTGGTTCAAACCCTTGATAAGGAATTGAAACTGATCCAAAACTATAGAAAGCAACCTGTTGTGAAAAGAAATGGAGCACAGCCAGTCCAGCTCAATGGGAGCGACTGTACCAGAATTAATTATTTAGCAAATTAAAAAAATGCCATGCAGGCATAAAACAACTTAAAAAAAAAAAAAAACAAGCTGCTGCTGATGATTCTAACCAGAAATCCCAAATGCAATCTCTTGCATGAAGCAGCATTACATCACACTCTTGGAGAGCCGTTACCTGGTGGGTGGACACTCCCACACCCAGCCAGAGCTCCAGTTCAGAACCCATCTCGGTTCACAAAAAGCTGCACAAAGACTACTTTTGTTGTATATTGTGAGATGCCCCTGGGTACAGCAGCGGCAACCAGATACAATCTAGTAATAAACCATCTGCCATTACTGTCCATTATCACTTTCTATTCCTGATGGGCTGCTGCCCAGGTAGTTCCTAGCCTCCTTTCTGATGCTGAAAACTGGTGCATTAAACCACTACTCCTGCCCAGCTATGTAGTCTGTGGACCAATTTCTGTATTTAGGGAGGGTTTGTGGGTGCAGATTATCAGCACACTCACTGCAATCTGCATTTTGTGGTACCTCTGGTCTCTATGGAACTCTCTGGCTCTGGTCCCTCTGAGATGTTACTGCTGCTACTGGTGCCACTGGTTCCTACTGTGAGTGCCTCTGGTACTGGTACTGCTGGTTGGTGAGATTACTGCAGTGGTCCCTGTCAGAAGAACCTGGATGCTGTCACTCAGGGTCTCCATTGTCTTCCTGGCAAATGCAAACAGTGGTGCCTGCATCCTCCACCTTCTGTTGCTACCCCTCGATTGTTATATGGGCTTCTTTTATTGACAGGAAGAATGTTAGCCAGGACACTGTAGAAAATTCCCTTCTCAAAAATGTACTGCCAGGGACACGTTAACTTTCACCTAGATAGCCACCAAAGACAGGCAGAAGTGGTGTCCACTAATGGTCTTATCAGAAGGACAGCACATCAACAGTGTAGCTGTCCCTTAACCCACCTAGTGTTGCACTATGGTGTCGGTACTAATTTTATTTTTTTTTTTATTTTAGCTTTTGTTGACTGGGTAAGTGCACTAGACAAATCCTGCCTATTTTCAGGCATGACCCGGGGGAGGGGGATACAGATGAATGCCAACTGACCTTGAACCAGATTAAGTTGTTGGTGGTATTTTTAGTGAATGAGAGAAATTTGGCCAGGACACCGGGGAAATTCCCCTACTCTCTGTTGGGCTATGCGGCTGCTTGAACAGTGAGGGAGCCTGAGGTCAGTAGAATGGCCACTGGGAGGAGCTGCTGATGCAGCAAGCACGTCACGGGATTAGAGAGCGGGCCTCCTCTCCTGATTCTCGTAGCATGGAGGCCCGAAGTCAAAAAACGCCTGGTATGAGTGAACAGAGAGACACGGAAGAGATTTTCTTTTCGACGGAGGATTTGAGTATAGCGCAAGCATCGGGGAGCGTGGATGGTATCCCTGATGCTATTTTTTCTGCCCGCAACATTCTCAGCACAGCGCAACTGGATTTAAACCAACCGAACATAAAGGTACAGAGTAAAAATCTTTTGGGGTTTTCTACGATGGGAAAAGACTCCAGAGCTAGCGAGGGGGTTAATAGCACGTCAGGGATTTTAAGTAAGGAACAAGCGGCAAATGAATTGATAGCTCCTCTAATCAATTCTATGTGCACCCCTAAATTTAGACCCAAGCAGGCTGGCAGTTTCAGCACCAAGGGTGGTGTGTGCCTGAAGCCTGGGGAACTTTTTAGATTGGTCAGCGGTGGCCATGGATGGAGAAAAATAGCTGACTATCCGCATCAGGTGAAGCACTAAGCCAAACAAATAAGGCTTCATTTCAATCCTCTGTCATTATGAAGGAGTCTGGTTTTGTGTTTAAAGCACCAGTATTAATGGAAAAGTATGGGACAGCGTCTAATGACAGTGTTGTTTATCAGACTAATCCTACAACACAGGAAGGAGCTACTACCTTTTTTTTTGGGTCCAAACCTAAGACTAACCCAATATCTGCTCAAGAGCAGTTGAAAACTCCAGCAACTATTCCCACTCCAGCATCCATTCCCACTCCTTCAACCACTCTCACTTCAACGACTATTTCCACTCCAACGACCATTCCCACTTCTACATCTGGCTCTTCGGAACTACCAGATACAGTAGAGCCATGGTCTACTACCCAGGCCTTGCAAGGAGCAGGATGGGTGAAAACCGAGCAAGGTGCTTGGATTCCAGACCCCACTTGGGATTATTCATCAGGGTTTTCACAGGCCTCTCCAAGGTGGAAGCCTTCTAGTATTATCTACAAAACTGCCTGTGGCTAAAAGTTATACGGTCCAGCCACTGGCTCCAGGGGCTGCTGAAGAAGAAAACATTAGGAAAATGATAACTTAGGAGATAATGCTCAGTCACAGCCTCCTACAGCTAACCAACCGCCCTTATTATCGGACTTGTTTTCTAACATCAAAAGAAGCTGCACCTAGGCGAATAAGTCAGTCCGGATCCGCTTATAGGGAGGTTTAGCGATAGGCCTGACCGTGTGTTTGTGGGGCGTAGATTGTTGAAAGACTCTTTGCAATTTTCCCTAAAGATGTTTTTGCACTGATAAATATTTCTGGTGAAGACAATTATGATGTCAGTTTCAGAACTGCTCATGCTTTAGAGCTTTTTGGGAGCGTTATGCATTAGTTAAATTTACTCCCTGTGGTCTCCTTTCTGGTTATCCCTGACCAAGCCTTCTGTTAGATTTGTGACGGTAATGTTTTGGAATGAGGGGTCCATGTCGATGACATTACATGTTGGTTATCACAAAATGTGAGGTTTTAAGTAAACCTGAGGCCTTGTTGGATTCTGAATCCTTTTGGACTGGGGGGTGGAAATATAAAGTTAAACTGCGGGTTGGGGAAAATGGGCTAGAACACATTCCTAATTCCTTTATGCTGGGTAGGGATAGAGGAGTATGCTTTTATGCAGGGCAGCCGAGAGCCTGCTATAAATGTGGAGCTCGGACACATTTGTCTAGTTCCTGTGATCAGGCCCGTTGTGATAATTGCGGGGGTATAGGGCATATAGCCCTGTATTGTATCAATAGCACTAGGTGCGACTTGTGTGAGGAGGAGGGCCATGTATTTGGTGACTGTTCTTGGGCGTCCAGGAATAAGGCCCCAAATGCAAGCCCTGATCTTTAATTCAACAGGCACAGGAATTGCTAGAAAGGAAGGTTGACCCCTCCCTCAGAATGTAGTTTCCTTTCTAATCCAATCTCCAAGCCAGTTTCAGATGGTACTCAGTACCTTGTCCTTCTCTGCCGATAGCTGGGCCTGAGGCTAGTTCTCCATCCAAGCAGGACAGTGTAGCCACGAGTGACAAAGTGAACCCAGTCCTTTTGCCCGTTTGTTATGGGGATCATTTAGACCCAAAGGAAGTAGAATTTAAACCTGTAGCTAGGAGACATTCATCTAGACAGAACAAAGCTGCTTCTTTAAG
Organism: Neoceratodus forsteri; assembly: GCA_016271365.2. NCBI lineage: Eukaryota > Metazoa > Chordata > Ceratodontiformes > Ceratodontidae > Neoceratodus > Neoceratodus forsteri. Next base: position 543,565,797 of record CM028131.1, on the reverse strand, counting down.
TACGGTAAAAGAGGCAAGCATTAAGGAAAGTGGGAACTCATATGCGACCTTGTTCCTTCCCGATGGGAGTTCTGACATGGAACAGAGTGAAGCTGATTCACAGTCTGTTGGCAGTAGTCAGGTCTCCTTTAGGATGGAATATGGGGATTATAAAGATAAAAAAAAGAAAAAGCGAAAAAAATAGTTTTCCGTTCTTTCCACTGTGTGTCCCTTCAACCTCATAACCCATGGGTTCTCTTGTTATAGGGTCTTTAAACATTCATAGCCTATTAAATGTGGTTAAAAGAAGAGCAGTTTTTTCCTTTATTCACAGTTCCGGTTATGATATTTTCTTTTTCCAGGAGACCTGGATGTGTTCTAGAGAACAATTGTTACTGTTTAAAAGGGAGTGGATTTGGGGGCCTTCTTATTGGTCCTTTGGGCCAGATAGTGCGGATGGGGTGAGTATTCTTTTTGGTTCATATAAATTTTCGTTAGTTAAGCTGATTGATTTAATGCCAGGGCACTTGTTTTGTTGGATGGTATTTGGCAGTCTAGTGTTTTCGCTTTATTAATGTATATGCCCCCAAACTAAAATGGCTCGGTGGAGCTTTATGCTAATACAGCCTTATTTAGTGTCATCATATGCCATCATTTTAGGGGGGGACTTTAACTGTGACATTGTTAGAGACCAAGCAGTGGGTAGTAAAAGAAAGAAGATATATTGTGATTCTCATGTTATCAGCAGTGGTAGATACTGCCCAGTTGATTAATTGTAGTAGTTACAATAAAGGCAGTAGGTTCACTTATAGTAGGAAAAATGACAAAACTACAATAGATCATCTTTTTCATTCCCAGAATCTGAACAAAGGCTATTTCCAGATTATCCCTAGTGAATTCTCGGATCATTCCTTATTGCAATTTACTATTTCAGATATCCCCCTTAAAAACAGGAAAAGAAATAGATGGAGACTAAATGCATCCCTATTAGAGTACCCTATTGTTAAATCTGGGATAGAGGCCTTACTAGCAGTTAGAATTTCTGTATTGTGTCTTTATGACAAGATTGGAGATTGGTGGATGGATACTAAAGGAGACATACGGAGCTGGTTTGTGCACATGGTAGATCCTTAGGGAATAAAAAGTTTTTGAAATATTTGTCGCTCAGAGGTCAACTGCAGCATTTATATTCACTGTCTTATTTAAGTAAGGAAGATTTTTCTAAACAGATTGCCATAATTAAAAAGGAAATGGTAGAATACCAATATGATAGAGCATCCACAATTTCTGCAATGCTTTCTATGGGTACTAAGAGAGGGCCGGTGGGGGATCCTTACGAGGCCTGTAAGAAAATGCATTCTGATAGTACGATAGAATATTTACAAGATGTTAATGGTAATAAATTTGATGCAGTAAAAGGTATGGAATCCCTGATTAAAGGCCACTATCAGTCTCTATTGCCCGTAGAACCCCCCTCAGATGACAATATTCAGGATTATATGCAACATATTGAGATTTCTGGTTTTCAAAAGGGCATTGGCATTGCTTAAAACATTACTTTGGCAGAAGTCCAAGAAGCTATTAAAAGCCTTAAAATAGGGACCTCTCCTGGATTGGACGGGTTGCCAAATCAATTTTACAAATGCTTCATTTCAAAAATATCAGTGATATTATATACTGTTTATTCAGTTTTTTTTTCAGGAACTTGAGTTTCCATCCACCTTTTCAGAAGGTTTATTAGTCTATTTATTTAAAGCCGGAATAAAGCAAATATTGCCAATTGGAGACCAATAATTCTCCTGAATACTGATTACAAGATTCTGGCACAAATCCTTAATATCAGGCTTAAGAATTATGCTTCTTTGATTCTGTCAAATCACCAATTCTGTGGTATTCCTGGGAGGAAAATACAGGATGCTTTAATATTGACTAAATTTTATTGAATTGGTATCTTTACAAAAGAATAAGGGCTGCGTGCTTTAGCTTGACCAAGAAAAAGCTTTCGACCGTACTGACCGGAAGTTTCTCTTTATGGCCTTGGCCAAGTATGGCGTTCCTGTAAAATTTATTAGCTATATTGAAATGCTTTATTCACATGTCTATGTTAAAGTTTTTCTTAAAGGACAAATTACAGAAGGGTTTGAGATTTTGACCGAGTACGACAGGGCTGTCCACTCAGCCCTTTGCTGTATCTTTTCTCCATTGATCCCTGTTACAACAATTAGGCAAATTGGATAGGACATTTGTTGCTTCAGAATGATTTGGCTAGATTGTCGGTCTTAGCCTATGCTGATGATATTTGTGGGGTTTTTTTTGATCAAAATCAGATCCCCTGTTTTTTACAAACAGTTGGGCAATATGCAGGCGTTTCAAATGCTAAGCTTAACCTTGCCAAATGTAAGGGGTTATTGATTGGTGATTGGGGGATTTCTTCATGTCAAATATCCGGGGTCCTTTTTTCAAATGCTCCAATAAATATTTTAGGTATTATTTTTGGAGTGCCAAATGTGGCTCTGGTTAACTGGGAAAAGGCTATAGAGCATACCTTGTTTAAAGTCAAAAGATGGCAGGCATGGAAATTATCAAAACTTAAAAGTATACAGATTTTAAAATGCTTTATAGTTCCACAATTACAGTATGTGGCTTGTATTTTTCCTCTTCCCTTAGTATTAGAAACCAAAATTTATGGAATGTTCTTTCGGATGTTATGGGGCAATGGGCTTAATCCGGTCAAAAGATGTTATACTTATTTAAGCAAAGGAAATGGGGGTTTAGGAATGATTGAGCCTATTGTTTTCTTTTATTCTTTATTTTTTTATCATATAGTTTTGTATGGACTTTCTAGTATTTTAAATAGCCTTACGGGGATGGTGCACTTGGTCCTTGGAAATTATTTTGCAGCCCTGGGGGGAAGTGGCGCCTAAACTTCATTCGAGATTGTCAGTACCTGAATATTTTCGCCTGGCCGCTCAGAAACTTTTTAAAGGGAAAATCACTCTTGGTGAAATTCTTCATGCCAGTAGGAAAATGTTTTGTTCTACACTGATGGCCCAGCTGTACCCTACGGAACCTTGTTTTAAGAATTGCCCCTCTTCATTGAATGGTCAGGTTTTGAAACAATTGAACAATACACGAATGCCAGCTGCAATATGGGAGATATCATGGCTGACTGTTTATGGCAGATTGAATGTCCGTGGGTATGCAAAACATAAAAACTTAGAACAACAGAATTGTCCTTATTTAGCCTGTGTAAATGTGGAAGAAACTATGACTCATTTTCTGTTAACCTGTTCATATTCAAAATCACTTTGGATTTTTCTTGCAGGAAAATGGCATATGAGTTGGTTGGGGGAAATGGATTATGATGCCTTAGTATTAGGGGTTCTTCATAGAGGTGCTTCTACTCTTCACTTGAAACTTATTTCATTTTGTTAAGTTGTTTAAGATTTTACCTGTGGCAAGCACAATGTCAATGGGTAATTTATCAAAAAATGATGTCATATCAAGTTTTTAGTTACCTAGTTATGCGAATGATGAAGACGGTATATCATTCTGATTTATTGCACTACTCAGGGGCTAAGGTTCACAGATGGTGGAAGGGGTTCCAGATTTTCATTAAATATAAATAGATGTTGTTTAATATTAGATTCAGTTTATGGTTGAGTATTAATGTGTAAATTTTCTTGTGATTATTTACAGGAAATGATCAGTGATGGAATGATGTAATTTGTTTTCTTTGTTGTGAAGTTTCATATGTGCATTTCAATAAAAACTCCCCTACTCTTTTCGATAAGTGCCATGGGATCTTTAACATCCACCTGAACTACCACCAATCCAGGCAGATGGGACCTCGGTTTAACGTCTCATCTGAAAGACGGCACCTCAGAAATGCAGCACCCCTCTCATGCTGCATTACAGTGTCAGTACTGGGATATTAACCCAAGTGCCAGATGTGGGAACTGAACCCACAGCCCTCCGATCTCCCGGCCTCAGAGGTGAGTGTGCTACCTACTGAGCCACTGACACTGCTAATAACTAATCCAGGTTCCTTCTGGGGCACCTGTCACTCTTCTCAATGCTGTACGGGGCAAATTGAACCAGTGACGGAGAGTCTGAAAGGTACTGGTATGCTGATAAATGATGAAGTGATGAAAAAACATTTGAGTTTGTGAATGACTAAAATCCACTAAATACATGGGGTGGGATATTCAAAATGGTTGCGCATGGCGCAACACAGTTGCGCCATGCACAACCCACTGATGCGCCCCAGAGTGATATTCAAAAGGGGAAAGTGCGTGGTACAAATCCTGATGCACTGTGCCCATGCATATTCCACACAGCCTGATATTCAGCCTGGGATGTGCTGAGCAGATGCAGGTGCAACCCCTACCTTCGCTGCACACAATTGAGCCAAGAAAAACAGGAGCAATGGCTGGCCACCCATAGGTGAGCTGCTGTATCACAGGGCGCAACACAGCAGCTGCCAGCTGTGGGTAGCCACCTGACCTCCAGCGGCACCATCCATCGTGGTAGCGCCCCCATGCCTGATCATGGGCATAAGTATGAATTTAAACATCCTATATTTCTGGTGGTCCAGTGGACCGCTAGCAGCCCGATCGCGGGCAGAAGTGTAAAAATAAAGATGCCATCCCATCCCTAGTGGTCCAGAGGTACCCCCCTCCCCACTGTCCCACTGAGCCCCACCATCCCTCTCCTCCCAGTCAGTGGTGGGTGGCAGCTCCCCACCTGCAAGTTGCCCAGCCACCCACCGACTGACTGCGTACAGTATAGCTGTATGCCCATTGGTCCACAGCATGGGCCAATGGGAGTACAGACCATACCGTACTACACAGTCCAGATATGTGAATGGATTCATTCACATATCTGGACTGTGTAGTTCAGTACAATCTGCATGACCATTTGCCCATGCTGTGGACCAATGGGCATACAGCAGTACTGTAGGCAGTCAGTCGGCGGGCGGCCGAGGGCGGCTTGATGTTGGGGAGCTGCCGCCTAGTGCTGACTGGGAGGAGTGGGGTGGCGGGGCTCAGTGGGAGGGTGGGAAGGGGGTACCGCTGGACCACCAGGGATGGGATATCATCTTTATTGTTATACTTCTGCCCACAATAGGGCTGTGAGTGGTCCATGGACCACCAGGGATATAGGACTTCATTATTTTAATATGTATGCCCACAGGTGGGCTTCGAGCAGTCCACTGGACCACCAGGTATATAGAACTTTCTTATTTTAATATGTATGCCCAAGATTAGGCAGTGGGGAACTTTGCCACTTGTGCAGGGGGCATCGGTCCCTGATGGCTGCAGCCCGGCAGGGCGCCAGGTGTTAGTCGCCAAGAGATCAGCTCACCCGCATGCAAATGGAGCCATAATGACATGCACATGGTCCCATTTGCACCTTGCATGCATTATGGTCCCATTTGCATATGAACTTTTGAATATCACAGTTGCTGCACCTAGTGCAAGGGCACTTGCGCTAGCACATCCCCCTGCCCCTCTCTTGCCACTTGCACTGGTGCAGTGCCACTGCACCACACACAATGCGGGTGGTCACAGAGTGATTTTCAATGGTGCTGAGCCATGGCGCAGCACTGTTGACTATCACCCTGTCAGTGCCCTGGCACATCCCAGTTGCACTGTACCCAGGTTTGTGCCACAGCCTGGCACAGTCTGAATATCCCACCCATGTTCTTCTTTTACTTTAGTCTTTCATTTTCTTGTATTGATTATATGTGCAAAATTTGTGCTACCCACAAAGAAAACCTCAGCATGAAGCCCATGAAGAAATCAGCTGGAAACTTTGCACATCAGTTTCTCCTTCTATAGTTACAACACTTGGTTTAATTTATTGGCCTGTGATCATCCAACAATGCAGTGCTTGGTTTTAAAAGGTATATACATCCCAGTAAGGTGCTGATCTTCAGTTTGGGTGGAAAAGTGTCTCTGTGTGTGTGTGTGTGTGTGTATGTGTGTGTAAGTGTATGTCACATGTGAGAAAGTGGATGAGTGGGTGTCAGCAGCACAACGTTGAGATTGTCAGCATTTTGATTTGATCTGTGGGAAAAAATACAACTTACTAAGCTGCAGCACAACTGTTAAAACTGCAACTACATCTAAAGGCATACCAGCAAATAGAAGAACTCCTCAGCTAGGTAGGTTCTTGTTGTATGTCTTGTGGGATCAGGGTCAGATGGCCAGATGATGCTGTTATCAGTATGTACTGTCTGTAGGTTAAAATAATAATGCCTACCACTCAGAACATGCCACTTTTACTTAAGTCATGCACATATTTCTGTATGCCAATGGGGGGCAGAAGATGCACGTTGGCAATCAATGTGATTTTAAACTGCTTGATTCACTGATTCTTCCTGGGGAAGACCAAGGGAGAAAATAAAAATACAAGAACTGAAAAAAAAAAGACAAGGTCAGGTCAGGACATTAGGGAAGTGTTGTGACATTGTTCAGCAGCTACAGCTGCAGACATTGGGGAGCACAAGTGTTTGAGGTCTGGTTGGGAAGTGGCAGGAGGCTTAGGCATATTTTACATAGCAATTCAGCTCCTCCACAAAAACAAAGGTATACCAAGGTACACAACTGAATCAAACTACTACAGTGAAATTGATGACTAACATACAGTGGTTGCTTACTACATGTGGTAAAGTGTCTACTTGTTTTCTTTTTGTTTGTTTTTAATATCAAAATGTGTTGCAAAGTTTTGTAAGCTGCCTCTTACAGTTTCAGTAAATTGGAGAGCTGCCATGATGTCTTAGCATTGCATGGAGAACAGCAATGATCCAAAAGCTACTGGTATATCTTGTCTAAAAAATGTTTTGGGATTTATTATCAGTTTTTGTTTTCAGTTTCCAAAAGTACTAAGGAAATAATCATTGTCAAATCAGTGCTAAATTTTGGTGCTAGTCCTGTTGACTGGGGGATGTGTGAAGGGTATTGTTAAGTTTTGTAGGGGTGTGCAGTGCCACACATCAGAAAACCATGATCCCAGATCATATGTTGGAGTTGAGTGCTCACTTCTCTCACTGCAGCCCACTGCACAAATTCCATCTGAGTCTTCAGAAGTCAAGAAAGTCCCACTTTTCTCAAACAGAGAATGCGGTCGAAGGCTTGTCTCGCTAAGCTGCATACCCAGGATTTTGGGTGCCCAGAAAAGGTATTTCTGGCCCTTATTTTAAAAAAAAGCAGACCCCATTATCTACGTAGTTAAACAGGCACCTTTTAGTTAGGTTCTGGTGTTTGTTTTTTAAATGCCAGCAATTGTATATATTTTCCATGCTTGTTGGTGTGTGGAAAAAGCAACAAAATTGCAGTTCTCACAGCACAAAAAAAATGTTTCTTGCTATGCCAAGCAAGTGATGAGCTATAATGCTTTAAAGTATTGTGTTTTCCATTCAGAGCATGTACAGTAGAGTTTTTGCTGCCTGACCTGTGAACCCCAATGACTACCCCCCCCCGTGTTACCAAGGACTACTTCTTTTTCATCCTAGCCAATTTCTGGCCGATCCTCCTAGCTGACGATGCCAATCTCTGGCTTCCAATTCTTAGCCTGCAGTCCAGCTAATTCTCCCATATGGATGCTTTTGTGACTCCAGCTGGCTTTTATTACCTTTTATCTACCTTATTTTTTGTATTACTGTTTAACCCATTTATTGCTACATTTTTCATGTATACTTGGCAGCAATGTTTTTTGTATCTCCTTACCTTTTGTTTGTATTTTGTTCTGTATAAAGTTCATCAACATCATCAAAATATTATTGTTCGATCATAATGGGTAAACATCATGAACATTACAACATATTTAAAAATACATATCAGTACAATTTGACAATAAAAGAGAGCATCAAAGATTGATCCAAACAGCATTAAATGCTACATTTCATTAAAATTTCCAAATTTCATTGCTTAAATATTCCATGGCATAGATGTCAGAATAAAATATTTTTAAGTCTTCGATGTGCAAATTTATTATGTATGAGAAGAAAATTCTAATTAATCTTTTCCATTTGTTGCTCTATGCAATCAATAGATTCTTTTTTTATTTTAATAACTGAGGCCATAAAACTTGCTATTTTTGTGGTTTTGTCAATTGTTCTTGGGTGAAGAAGAATGCAAATGGGATCATACAAAGCTGTTGCATAGAAAGTAAGTATATTTAATATATGTTCATTCTGTGATTTCCAGTATAATGGACAATTCATGATCACATAAGTTATTGAATCACTATGTCCTTTATTACAAGCACAAAGTATGCTTGCTTTATTTTTCCTTTATTATGTCATCTATATTTATTAAAATAAGTATATTTAGAAGAGATGAACTCAAATCTTGATCATGTTATACTTTTCCTCTATTCTGGGTTTATAGGGCTCATTAAGTATTCTTCTAGATGTTGTCCCATTTTATGTTTTCTAACCAATCTTCACAGTTCAGATTTTGCATTCTTTCCATATCCTTGCATTTTGCATTTGCAAGGAGTTTTAGTTTAATTACATCTTTATATGGTTGTGCAATGTTAATTCATCTACCTTAGTCCATCCATAAATGGAGAACTTTAATTTTTGACATTATTCCTTTAATGGAGTCCAGCCATTTACAGTAGATCTTATATGTTTTTTTATCTGATTACATTTTTTCAATTAAACAGATCTTAGTAAGTTTATTTAATGAGTTATTTATCATTTTAATTCAGTAGTTTATTAAACAGATCTCTTTTATGCAGTTAATTTCAACTGTACCCAATTCTGCCCTGACCATAGTGTTTGGCACAGATTTGGGGACTTAAAAAGTGATTTAAAATAATAATTTAATGGATTTTTGAAAGATTTATAAGTTTCTGTTCCCAAACATCTGCACATACATGATAACAGGATTATTTTGACTTCTCTAACCAGAATGGCTGGAAGAATTGTGTTCCCCATATGTAAAGTTAAACTTTAATAATGCTTTCACTATTAGTTCTGCCTTGAAATTTTGTTTTCTTGGCATTAGCTGAAATTTGTATTCCGAGATAAATATATTCTTTTACAATTTCAACTCTATTGGAGTCTATTGTAATTAAGTATTTTTTTCAAATTTGTAGAAGACCATATTACTATACCTTTGGCTTTCTTTAAATTTATTTTAAGTTCTAATGTTTTACAGTTCTCAAAGAAGATGTCAATCTGTCTTTTTTAATCAATTTGAGATAACGAGAATAACACAATGTCATCAGCATATGCAAGTGAATATAATTTTGTTTTATTAATCATGGTAGAGTCCAGTTGAACAGCAGCATCATATTCCAATAATGAGTTTATATAGATATTGAATAAAGCAAGGGCTAATAAGCATCCCTGCTTAACTCCTTGATTTGAACAACAATAATCAGTTATATCATTATTACCATATCTCACTGCAACTGACATGTTAGTGTATAATAAATATATACTGGCTAACAAATAACATGGCATTTTTTCGTAGTAAGATATCTGATAATTTTAGCCTATTTATTGAGTCAAATGCAGAGGTGAAGTCCATGAAAAGAGCAAGCAATTTCATCTTCCTAATGTGAATGTATTTCTCAATGAGATGAGGAAACACAAAAATATTCTCTGTTGATGAATGAGCCTCTCTGAATCTGGCCTGAAATGGTGAAATTAATTCATTTGTGTCAGTCCATTCAGTTAGTTTGTTAAGAATACTTCTACTGAAAATTTTAGATGATACATCCAAAAGTCTAATTGTCCAAAAATTAGCTGGGACATAAACTGAACCATTTTGTGAATAGGTATGATAATATTCTTCATCCAAGCCTGAGAGATATATATCCAGATTTCAGAAAAAGATTAAAGAAATATGTTAGCAAAGGGGTCCACAATTGAGAATAATGTTTATAAATTTCTGGAGGGATCAAGTTCTGTCTAGCAGCCTTATTATTTTTTAGTTTTTTTAATAGCGTTTTCAATTTCTAGTTCTTCAAAAATGAAAGGAGAATATTCTCCTTGAAGGAAATTTAAGTTTCAGTTATGATTTGTGTGTATCATTATATTATATTAAAAAATAGCCTTAAATTAACCCATTGTTCTTTTGGGTTATAGAAAGACAATGAAGAATGGTAACAATTTACCCATTTTGCCACAAGTTTCTAAAAGGCATTATTATCATTAGACCAAATTATTCTATGCATTTCCTGCCAGTGTTTATTTTGGGAATCCAGTTTCTTAGTTTCAAGAAATTGTAAATATTGTTTTCTAGGTCTATTTAGGTATGCAAACTTATTTTTGGATGGGTGTTTCTGTGTCCATTTTATCAGTCTGTATAATTCTTTTTTTGGCTTTTAACATTCCATATCAAACCATAATTTAACTTCTCGCTGAATGCTATTATTAACAACATTTTTTTTATTTCATGATGAATATTTAAAATTGTTTGCTCTATTTTGCAAAGGTCACTGGTTTCAGAAATTAGGTCTGGAATAAAATTAGTGATAAGAATATCCACTGCTAATGAAGTATTAAGTTATGCTCTTACTAACTTGTTTGTGCTGTTGAGCCAAGATCTTCATGGATCAGAGAAGGAAAGTTTTCAACAATTTCATTTTCAAATCAATTTTCAGTTCAATTGGGGCATAATCACTTTCTGATCTCATTCTAATAAACAAGTTACGAAAAATACTATAACTATCTGGATCACATAGAGCAAAATCAATTATGCTTTGACCATTATATGAGAAATATGTAGTATGTGGAACCTATGTAAAAGAGTCTTGACTCATATGTACTGTAATCCAAGAACACAATAAATGAAACAATAAATAAAATAAAGCAAATGATGAGAAACAAAAAAAAAGGCCTGCAATACCCAATTTTTCATTTCACACCAGAACGTTAACTCAAAAAGCCTACTACACATGCTCAGAATGGAAAACACAATACTTTAAAGCATTAGAAATTGTAACCTATACTGTCTTACCTAAATCCAATCTCCATAGATGGGACATCACCTATAATAATATCTGTCGCAATGCCTCTTTCTCTGATCAGAGGAAACATCACTGCTTCCTCTACTCAGATCTAAACTGGCTGTCACGAAATGCTGCTAGACTTTACTACCTTGGATCAGCTGTCAACAGTATTATGAGGTCTCAAACTCTAAAAATCTTTGCTAATCTACTTGGTCCTCAAATTTCTGGCTATGATATACACTTGGCTGGAAAATCCCTTCAATGTGTCCTGAAAAGTAACACCACCAAAGGCACCAGTGCTTTCATCCACCATTCTCCTCAGCTATGGAACCCCCTCCCTTTAGTGATCCACCAATCACCCTCCCATAATGCCTTTAAAATGGAGCTTCATAGCTACCTCATCTACTCTAATAGATGGCCTTGTTTCAATCTGCCTTAGCACTACTACTCTCACCTCTGTGCGCTTGATCTGCTTTCTACCTAACACCTTGCACTTAAGCTTCCACCTGCCTGTCTACTTGTCCCCCTTCCCAGCTTGATATGCTTCTCCTCTTTGGCTTGTTATCTCAAACCCCTTGCCATGCCCTACTATAACTAAATCTCATCTCCTTAGATCTTTATAATCATGGCCAAAAAGCTCCTACTTGCAATACTCTGTGCCTTATCTCCCAAACTGTGTGAATGTTTCTCCCCTAAGCATCTGCCTACCATATGTTATTTTGCAATTTTCCCTGCTCATTATACCTGATAGTTCCTTGTATGTATGTGGTTGTTTGTTTTTAATGAACCTCTTGCCAAACTTTGTTTCATGATAACTCCTTACAAATATGTGAGCTATGTCTTGCACCTGCCAACAAATTGCCTTATTGCATGTTTTGTAATGAATCACACTGTTTTGTACTTTGTTCTCATCACCTTGCTTGTATTTTTACTGTAAAACCTTGTTTTATTTCTGTGTTTTAACTAATTCTACTCTATAACCTCCCTCGTCATGCCTGAAAATAGTGATTTCTATGGCTAGCACACCTACCCACCAAACAAAAATGAAATAAATAAATAAAAATAAATAAAATTGTAGCTCTGGAACCGTGTAATATATTTTTCACCAGATCTATCAGAGGCACTACACTAGGACATGACATATGTCGCCTGCAGGTTTGAGGACAAAATTCCATTCCATGTGTCCTGTAGGTGAGAGCAAAAAATACCTTAAGTATAAAGAAAACAAATTTGCCCTCTACATAAAAATTACATATAAGGATCTCAGAAACCACACAAGCTGCCATCACAAAACTTTTAACAGATGAAGACTTTCCCAACTTGACAAAACATGCAACATTTCAGCTGATCTCTTCAAACAGTGCCTAAGATATTAATGTGTAAAGTTAGGGGTTTAACATTGAACACCCTACTCAACCCTAACTATAGTGACACTAATATAGTACTACATTTAAGGTTAAGTAGAGTGTTTAATGTTAAACCCAATTTTTGCACTGTAATAGTGACAGAGTACAAGCTAACATGGGATATGCACTACAGAAACATAGGAAGGAAAAAAGACAAGGGTGGGAAGCCCACACAGGCAGACTAGATGGATCATAGAGTCCCCTTCTGCCAGCACTTTCTTATGTTCTTACAATAACTTTACAAATGTTCAAGGATTTACATGACATTTTGCATGTGTGGTCTTATAGGGTAGATCTCTTGACATTCCAAGCTTCATTTTGGTCGGGTTTGTGGATTTTGAGATCCAGATAGTGAAAAAAGTTAATTTTTCAGGTATTATTGTTGTTTTTTTTTTGTCAGCCCCAAGCATCCAAATTGTTTGGAATTTTGGTCTGACATTTTCAGGGTAGAAAGGGCCTGGTACACAGATGTATCTTTCTCTTGTATGGTGAAAAAAATATTTATCCATTCCAAAGTGATTATATTTTAAAATATTAGGTTATGAGCATGCTCAGTAAGCACTTCAAGATGGCTATATGAAACAAACAAAAAAATATCTTTTTCATATGGGACCAGTCCTTTATTGTGAAAGAAAAATCCTCTTTCATCTGCCACCATTTTCATAGCATCATAGACTCATAGAAACTTGGCAGCAGAAAAGGACCCCAGTCATCCCATCTAGTCTGCCCATTACTCCTCCCCATTTCACTGGTCCCCCACTACTCAGACCCATGTGTCTGTCCCATGCCCTCTTGAATCCCGCCACCATTTCAGCTCCCACCACCTCTTCAGACTTTTTGTTTCAGGCCTCCACCACCCTCTCCATAAAGAATCTTCCCCTCAAATTGCATCTATATCTCCCTCCCTGCAGTCTTATGCTATGCCTTCTAGTTATAGCCCCTCCTTCCTTTTAAGTAAACACTCCTCCTTTACTTTGTTGATCCCCTTAACATATAAAAGTTTCAGTCATATCTCCTCTCTCCCTTCTAGTCTCCAGAGTGTACCTATCCAATTCCTTACATCTCTCCTCATATATCTTCCCTTGCATACCCTGCACCATCCTGGTTGCCCTTCTCTGAACTGTCTTTATCCCGTCTATGTTCTTTCATGTGTGTGGGCTCCAGAACTGAACTCCATACTCCAGGCGCAGCCTCACCATGGCTTTGAAGAGAGGCATCAGTACCACCCTCATTCTGCTAGTAATGTCCCTGCCAATGCATGACAACATTCCAGTGGCCTCCCCCACTGCCTTGCTACATTGATTACCTACTTTAAGGTTAATTGATACTATAATCCCGAGATCCCTCTCCTTCTCCATTTCTTTGATACTAGAATCCCAAGATCCCTCTTCTTCTCCATTTCTTTGATGTCCTCCCCTCCTAGGGTGTACCTTGCTCATGGGTTTCTATGCCCTAAGTGTATCACAGCACTGACTGTCAGTTGTCAAGTCTCTGACCATACCTCAAGAATCTTCAGGTCCTGCTCCATGTCCTCCAACCCCCTGGGGTGTCCACCCTATTGCAGATTTTCATATCATCAACAAATAAGCACATCTTATCCCTTAGCCCTTCCACTGTATTACTGATAGAAATGTTTTGGGGTTTTTTTATACTTTTTTCCCTGGCCACCAGTGTGCTTACCTCACACATACAGGCATCCTCCTGAGGTTCCTGGCTGCCATCCCAAGGACATCTCCAGCTCCATATTCAGGCCTGTGGCATACCCCCATGGCTTGCCCCCCCACCACAGGGAGGTGGATAGCTCCCCTCACACTCTCACACCCAGACAGGATCCAGTAGTGCTGTGCACCCCTGGTGCCGAGCAAGTCCCCCTTGGATATGGCCATCAAGCCACCATGACTGGTGCCCATATTTTCCTTCTTTCTTCCCCCTGTGGATGTCTGTGATGTGCAATGATGCTAAGAGACAGGAGTGCTCATGCTACCGCATGCACCCCTTCCTGACTTCAGTCACAGCATGTCCTCCAAGTCAGTCTATTGCCTGCTGTCACCCCCAGCCACTGCTGGAGGCCACTATGCCACCAAGGCATTCCATCTCCCTCCCCAGAGAAGGATAGCAGTCCTACAAATCCTAGATTCTTCTCCTCACCACTGACCCACGACAACCCAGGCTTGTTCCCGAACCCGGGTTGCTGGCGTAGTGCAAGGTGTGGCATCCAGCACCTCAACCCTCATCACCACCGGGCCAGCTACTGATCTAAATATTTAAAAGGAGGCGTCCTAGTACTGGCCCTTTGGGCATCCCACTCATCACCCCCCCCATCCTGGAGTGCACTCCATTTACCACCATGCTCTGGATTCTGCCTGCCAACCAGTTTTTCAACCACCTGGTTATTTGCCCATGCACCTCTATACTTTCCAGTTTACTAATCCAGTCAATAGAAGCACTGTGGATATGGGGGGTTGATATCAGTCCTTTCACAGAAGAAAGGGTTCTGAAAAAACTCCTAAAACTGAAGGTGGATAAAGCAATGAGGCCTAATGGGATTCACCCCAGAATTCTAAAAGAACTAAGGGGAAAACTAGTATCACCACTGACTACCCTTTTTAAGAAATCATGCGAGTATGGTGTGATACCTGAGGACTGGAGGAGGGTGGATGTGATTCCCCTTCACAGAAATGTGAGCAAGAAAGAGGCAGAAACCTACAGACCCATTAGTTTGACCTCAGTGGTAGGGAAAATGATGGAATCACTTCTAAAGAAAAGAATTGTTGAGTACTTAGAGGCCAGTGGAGCACAAGACCCAAGGCAGGATGGAGTCACAATGAGAAGGTCCTGTCAGATGAATCTAATCGATTTCTTTGACTGGGTGACCAAAGTAGTAGACCAGGGAGGGGCTGTGGACATGGCCTTCCTAACTTTAGCAAGACATTTGACGCAGTCTCACAAAAAAGATTAAAAAACAAATTAGCCAGCCTGAGAGTGGGTCACAGGGTGGTAGCCTGGGTAAAACATTGACTGAACAACAGGAAACAGGAAGTAACAGTAAACAGAGTCCCCAGTGAAGAAAGGGAGGTTACTAGTGAGGTACCCCCGGGTTCAGTACTGGGGCCAGTCCTTTTTAATGTCTTTATAAGTGACATTGCAGAGAGACTGGAAGGAAAAGTATATCTCTTTGTAGATGACACAAAGATCTGCAACAGTGTTTATACAGTAGGTGGGGTGGAAAGGATGAAAATGGAATTGGCTAGGTTGGAGGAATAGTCTAATGTATGATGCTTAGATTCAACGCAAAGAAGCGCAAAGTAATGCACCTTGAAAACAAAAACCTAGGGGAAGACTACACAATGGGAGGTGAGATACTGACAACAACAAAAATGGAAAGGGACCTTGGGGTTGTTATATCAGAAGATCTAAATGTGGGCAAGCAATGTGAGAAGGCAGTAAGGAGGGCTGGGGGGATACTGGGATGCATAGGGAGAGGCATCACCAGTAGAAAACATTAAGTTGGTATCCATCTGTACAGACAGTTGGTAAGACCTCATCTGGTGTATTCTGTGCAGTTCTGGAGACTCCATCTCCTTAAAGACATAGACAGGGTGGAGGCTGTCCAGAGGAGGGTAACCAAAATGGTGCAGGGTCTGCACCAGAAGACATATGAAGAAAAACTAAAGGAGCTTAATATGTATAGCCTCGAGGAAAGGAGGGAGAGGGGGGCATGATAGAAACTTTCAAGCACCTCATCGAGTCAACAAAGTCCAAGAGGGTAGCATCTTTCAGAAAAAGAGATGTGAAAGAAAAAGGGGGCACAATTTGAAGCTAAAGGGGGGATGGCTCAGAGGTAATTTGAGGAAGAATTTCTTAAAAGAGAGGGGTGTAGATGCATGGAACAGCCTTCCCGAGGAGGTCATGGAGTCAAAAACAGCAGGGGAATTCAAGAATGCAGGGGACAGATATAAGGCAATTGTAGTAGGGGTAGGAGGAAGTAGGCTGTTGGTTAACTAGAATCTGCAGCTTATCCGTTAGGTAGGGAAATGGGAAGACTAGGTGGGCCAAGTGGTCCTTATCTGCCATAAAATTCTATGTTTCTATGTTTCTTACTTACTAACCTTCCATGAGGGATGGTGTCAAAGGCCTTACTGAAGTCCAGATATGCGACATCCACCAACTCTCCCTTTGTTAACCACCTGCATCACCCAATTGAAGAACTCAATCAAATTTGTCTGGCATGATCTCCTGTTTGTGAAGTCATACTGCCTGTTGTCTTGCAAGCCACTGTCTTCCAGGCAGTCCACAATCCTCTATTTTATCACTGCCTCCAATACCTTCCCTACCACTTAGGTGAGGCTGACTGGATGATAGTTCTCTGTCACCTCTTACTTTCCCTCTTGTGCAGTGGCACCACATGCATCCTGCTCAAGTCCCCTGACACCCTCCCTGTATTCAGAGGCAAATTGAATAGCCTTGTCAGTGGGGTAGCCAACTCCTCCCTCAGTTCCTGGAATACCTTTGGGAACAAGCCATCCAGCCCCATTGCCTTGTCCATCTTCAGCCTGTCTAGTTCCTCCCTAACTCTTTCTACACTGAATTGGCTCAGATCCACCCTCTTGTCCTCTCTTCCCCTCCTCCTAAGCTCTGGTCCCATGCACTCTTCCTCCTCCTCCTTAAATACCGAGCAAAAGTACTTATTCAGCTCCTCTGCTTTTTCACAGTCTTCTTCCAGTTTTATCCCTCACTCCCCCCTCAGCCAAGCAATCCCTTGCCTTGCCTTGCCTTCCTTCTTTCCCCCATATATCTAAAAAAAAGTTTTGAGCGGCTCGGTGGCTTAGAGAGCTGAGGCGCTGGTGCCTTACCTTGACCAACACGGATGACCCAGGTTCAGGAATGTACTCGGTATGCCAGGGACTGGCAGGGGAAGGAGAGGATTGAGTGCCCATAGGACTGCTCTCCTCTTATGGGGTGGGTTGTGGGCAGAAGTTGGTCAGCAGCGACCTTTGATGGAGACCAGGAGCACTGCATGACAGCGTAGGAGGGACGCATACCAGGAAAATGGAAAAGTGCTCCATGTAAGTCAGATGACGGCCACCCGGATCACCAAGGCCATTAATGCCCTTGGAACCATCTGCCTCAGCAGCACCTCGGGGCCAAGATTTTGCACTGATCTTCACCTCCTTGCCTGGTGCCTTCCACCTTGGAGGAGGGGGACCCACCCAGTGAAGTGTTATGCTGGGTTACCATGAGATGGCTGCCATTTGAGAGCAAAGACTCGGAGGACAGGATGGTTCAATAGAGATCTTGGCATGCCCGAAGGAGTGGCTAATGTAGCAGCAAGTCAGGGGAAAAAGAAATAATACAAAAAAAAAGTTTTTTCTCCCCTTTTAGCCTCCTTAGTTATTCTCTCCTCAGTATCCGCTTTTTCCCTCCTAATCTTCTGCCCTGCTAGTCTCCTCTTCTTCCTGTCTTCCTCCATTTGTGTCCTCTTATATTTTCTGAAAGCCCTCCTCCTACCCCTGACCACTACTGCCACCTCCCTTGTTAACCAAAGGTTTCTTCTCCTTTTTTTGCCCTTCCTTACGCACATTTCTGATTCTTTCAGTATCCCTCCTTTAATATTTTCCAAATCCCTCCTTTAATAATTTCCAATAACTCCTCCACTTCCACTATATTTTCCGATCTCACAATTGCTTCCCTCACTATCCTTCTCATCCTGTTGAAGTCCATGCTTCTGAAGTCCATAATTGTTGTGCTGGACCAGTTTGACTCTACTAAACCCGATTCAATCTGGTTTCCATCCCATGCATAGTACCTCCACTGCCCTTGTTAAGGTTATAAATGATTGGCAGTCTGCACTTGATAACAAACAATACATATGTGCCTTGTTTCTGGACCTTAACAAGGCTTTCAACACAGTGGACTGCAATTAACTCCTGGTGACCATGAAGAAAGATAGGGTGGACAACCTGGCTATAAGTTGATTTATAAACTATCATGTGGACAGAGAGCAGCAGGTCAAGGCTGAAGGAGATGTATCACCAAAAATAAATACTCCTTAGAGGTGTCCCCCAAGGATCCATACTTGGTCCACTTCTCTTTGCCATTTATATTAATCAAGTTGACATTGGCCTAAACTCATCTAGTATACATCTCTTCACTGATGATACAGAGCTATACATTATCAGATCAACTCCAGATCAAGCCATTTTGGACCTCCAGAATGATTTTGACAGCCTCCAAAAAAATCTATTCAACTTGAAACTCCTGCTCAATGCCAAAAAAACTAAGGCCATGATTTTCTCTCCACTGGCCCCTCATCTCAAAAAAAAACCCCAGATAAGTTTCCTCACATAAGCACCCTGTTGGAAGAAGCTCTGGAGTTTGTGAAACAATTCAAATACCTGGGGATCTGGATTGACTACAAATTGTCCTTCATTGATCACATTGAAGAACTTAGTAAGAAACTGCATCAAAGGCTCTGTATTTTTTTTTCAGGATCAAGCACTCACTAACCCAGGAGGTTAGAAAACTCCTAGTCCAAGCTACCATCTTGCAATTCCTAGACTATGTGGACTTCCTATATGGCCATAGTACTAGGACAGCTCTCTCCAAGCTTGATACCCTATACCACAGAGCCCTTAGGTTCATTTTGGATGCTGCCCCCTTATGACACGCACCACTGCATCCTCTATTCTTCCATAGGCTAGAGTTCCTTTAGCTTCAGGAGGCAAAAGAATGCTATTCTATGGACATATAAGGAAATCACTCATAAATTACTGCAGTACCTCACAAGCTGCCCATCTCCCTGCAACCCTAGTGCCTCTTCTCTCAGAAGTTTTACCATATTATCTCTGGTTATCCCTAAAGTTAAAACACACTTTGGTAGAGCCTCAATAAGCTTCAGTATTCCTGCACTCTGGAATAAGATCCAGACAACCTTAAGGATCACTTCCCCTGTCACGTTCTCCCCTCTTCAAGTCATTGTTCTTGAGGACATTCTTTGAAGGTCTGTCATTGCTTGAAGTCAAGGTCTTAACATCATGATTTGTTACTGCTTTAAATTCTGGACTTAAACCTCAACCATGGCCTCCGTCGTCATTTGAGTCCTCCCTTCTGTCATTGTCCAAATCAAGGTCCCAACATCACGATCTGTCTTTGCTTTAAATATTGTACTTAAACCCCAACCATTGCCTATGGCATCTGTTGTGTTCTCCCTTCAAACAGTCTTTCCTCCCTAGGCCATCATGTCCGGCCCTCTCCTATCTCGTCTGACCTTCCCTCCCCACTCCCTATACTTCCCTCCCCTTCCCACCCCACTTGCCAGGCCATGCCTACAGTACTTATCAAAGGACTCTGACAGCTCAATCTTCTTTACACTTTGACACTAGAGGAACTGCCAATCCTGCTCAGTATGAGTCCTCCAATTTTGTTTACTGTATAAACTTTAGATCATTACCTTACATTCATATATCTGCATCCATGCAATTGTATTTAAAGGGCACTACCTCCTGTTGAACCTATTGATATGTTCTGGTGCAAGTATCTTGCCACATGCGATGGTTGTATGTTATTATGTTGTTATTATTACTATATAATTGTTATGTACGTTTACTCAACCTGTTATGTCTTAACCCTGTTGGCAATTGTTTTGCCCCACCTCCATCTTGTAAATGAGCTTCTCTCAATTATGTTCTACCTGGCAAAATTATGATTTTGATTGATTGATTGATTGATTAACTCCCTTCCTGACCTTACCCTGAACTTTACAGTCCTGTATCTCTGGTGATTAGTCTGTCTCATCTTGTTTTCCTTTTTTTTTTCCCTAAAAACTTCAAAACCCACAAAAATGATATTTCTGAAGAAAACCCAAGACATATATTTGGCTCACTGGGACCCTGTTTGGTGGATTTTACACTTAACTGTTAGAAAAGTGATCCCCAGGGAGTCATGTCAAGTGCAGCTGAGAGCAACTTCTCCTCCTGACCTCTCCAGTGCTTGTTTGTTACTTCCACCTATTTCTACAAGGTATTTGCCAGCTACTTGAGGGTTTTCAGATTTCTGGCAACTGTCTTACCTGTTCAGTTTTGTTTGTAGCCAGTTCCATGAGAAATCCTGAAGTTAGAAATGAAAGTGGCCCCAGTGTACCATAATCCTCCAGCAATGCCCAAGAGAGAAAAGCACCCAAACGTACCAAAGTGCAGTCCACTCCAGCAGGTAAACACATCTCCTCTCTGATAGCCCTTTCTGATGATCATTTTCTTCAGGACTTCTACCCTTTGAAAGAAGCTATTCAGACCCTCGCTGATGAACTTAAGGTTTTAAGGGTGGCTACAGAATCACTGTTATGGAGGGTCAGCAATGCAGAGGCCTGAGTAAGCTCTCTTCATGATTGATGCAACAAACTGGATCCCAAAATTGTCTCCATGTGCCAGAAAGTGACTCTACTTATATCCCGGCTGGAAGATTTAGAAGGATGGAGTAGGTATAACAATGTAGTAATACTGGGATTGCCAGAAAGAGTGAAGGGTCCCAACATCATGCTGTTTGCACAGAAACTGTGTGAAAAATTATTTGCACCCTCCCCCAACGGCCCTTCCTCTGTGATCGAAAGGTCACATCTAGCTTTATGAGCTTTGTCTCCAGAGATTTCCCCTCCACCTCCATTTATCTTTAAATTCCTTAACTACCTCAATCATCAGTATCTTCTAAGTTGGGTCTGGAAGTTACCAGCTGTCAGTTGGGAAGGCTGTAAGATATGACTGGTGCAGGACCTGTCAGTTGTGGCCAGACAGAAGAGAGCTGCTTAACACCCACCTGTCACAAAATCTCTGATTGCTGCAGCCAGCCCGGTGGCGCTGAGAGTTGAGGCTCTGGATGCCACACCTCACACTATTCCAGCTACCTGGGTTCATGATGACCTTGGGTCATCAGGGTGCCAGTGCAGGAGGGGAGGGTGGAGCAGGATCAAGCATGCCGATGGGCAGCTTTCTTCTCCCAAGGGTGGTGAGGGTGGGTTGGCAGTGCCCAGTAGCTCCACTCCCACTGGTTGGAGGTCAGGTGGGTAGCATAGGTGGAGAGGGAGCAGCAAATAGTTACAGGAGGTGGAAGGGGCTGAGATGGTGCCACTGGGTGCATAGCATGCCTCCACATACTCACACAGCCATCTGCTGGAGCTTTGTGGGGGTCTGGGAAGAAAAAGCTATAAAACACCTATGTGTTCTTGTCACCAGTTTGGCAGCAGGAGGCGACGGGGATGAAATAGCTCAATAAAAAAAAAAATGCTGGCTGCTAGCATTAAAGTTCATGTCTTACATCCTGCCCAACTACAAATTTCTATCCATGAAGAGCAGAAGAGTTTTGATTCTGTGGAACAAGCCTAGGCTCTTTCCTGATCTGTTCAAGTCACTGTTTACTTCAGAACTTTTTGGGACAGGCTCTGATGATTGGATTTGATTTTTGTTCTGAGGTTTTTTCTTCTTTGTTACAGGATGATTTGGAATACCATTGGGGACGGTTTTGATTTTATTGTATACTGCCTTTTTCACTCTCCATCAACCCAGGAGTAACTGCTATATTCATGACTAAGTGTGTGCTAGCCAGTTGTTTTGACTTTACTACTACTCGGGTACTCTGCTAAAGTTTACATTTTCCTGGATCTGCTATGATGCCACCATGCTATGAACCTAAACTGACTGAACTGCTATTTATTTTATATAGCATGGACCCTGATCTTAATGCCGATCAGCTATTTGTGTTTAGTTTGTTGCAGTGACCTGACCTTGTTTGCTTATGGCCCATGCTGAAACAAAGCAGTTTGATTTTTATTTTTCCCTTCTACAGTCTCCTGGATTAGGTTCTTGATTTGGACCACAGTCAGAAGTTGTGAACCAGACAAGCTCTGGTTGTTGATTTTGGTCACTGTTCTGTGGTCTTTCCTTTTATGTTCAAGTGCGATTCTTGTTCGCTATTGGAAACAGTTTTGCTTCTGTTATGCACTGCCTTCTTTACTTCAGGTCAGCCTGAGAGGTAGTGGCAATATGAATGATTAAGGGTGTACTGGCCAATGTATTTTATTTTGGGGTCATTTCTTGTTTTTATTATCATTTGTGTATTTTGCCAAAGGTTAAGTTTTCTTGGGTACTCTTTGATGCCAGCATGCTGTGGACTCTAAGTGACCAAATATATATTTGCTTTATACTAAATGGACCCTGATATTAGTGCTGATTGATATTTGTGTTTAGTTTTTTGAAGTGATTCGGCCCTGTATTCTTATGGCCAATGCTAAAATGAATGAGTTTTGAATTTCATTTTTCCTTCTATACTCTTCTGGATCAGTTGCTTGTTGTGGACCACGTTCGACTAGTTGGAAACTACAAAGGCCTCCCTTTATTTGTTTTCTGGACAGTTTTATGGACCCCAGCAAATGCCACCCTTGATGTGTTTGTAATTTAGTTCTACCCAAGCTACCACCGTACCGACTGGATGTTTCATAGGGTGCATGCACGGCTTCTCATTGGACCCTCACTCCTGTTCATTGCAGCTGAGTTTTATCATTTTTCCTGATTTTTTTTCTTTTGAGTGTGTTTTTATTTATATTTTTAGGTTTCACTATTTTTTTTTTTTGTTTTGTTAGGGTTCCAATATTTTGGTTTATTTCTTTTTACTACATAGTTGAGATTTGTTATATGGTAGGGGTATGGGGGCTGGGGAGGTCTATGGGGGTAAATCTTAAACAGGTCACAGATCTGAGGGTTTTTGGAGTATAGTCTGTAGGACCAGGGGCATAGATTTCATTGGTTAATTTCTTGGGGGGTGGCTGTGTTGGTGGGAAGGGGATGGGGAGTTGGTTCAGTGTGTAACTATTTATAGTTTAGCAGTTTTACTTCTGGGGTTGTCTTAGTGAAGGGTTTTGGGGGTATTTTGGGGATGATAGTGGTGCTTTATATTTTTTTTTATTGTTTGGTGGGGGGATAATTTGATATGGTTTAGTTGTTGAGGTTTTGGAGGCAATAGCTGGTCTTCCACTTATTTAGCTGTTGGGGAATTTAAGTGTGGGGGGAGGGTCCCAGAGCACATTCTCTTCAATGATTTAATCCTGGTATTACCTATAATTACAAGTGTGATGTCCTTATGTGTTATAATTGTATAAATGTGTACCACTTATAAATTTATTACGTGCAATATTAAAGGAGCTCAAGAAAAAAGAAAAAGGTACATGGTTTTACATTACTCAAATAAGATGCAGCCCAGGGTAGGTTTTTTTTTTCAAGAGACCTACCTCCCCGAGAGTGTGTTTTATACTTCTGGAGGGAATGGGGGGGACAAGCCTTCGGGGTAGGAAATAGTAACAAGAAGGGGGGTATGGCAGTTTTGCTGGATATAAGGATTGCTTTTCAACTGCTTCAAGAGCATTGGGATCCTGATGGGCAGTTTCTGTTAATACATGGGCATTTGGGGCTAATAGAGGTTTTGCTGTGGTCTATATATAGGCCCAATGTAGATTCTCCTCAATTTTTTACTGATCTGATGGCACAATTAGAGCTTTTTGCTCAGTTGCCAATATTCTTCAGGGGATTGGAATTTGGTTTTCCAAATGGATCTTGATAGGTCCAGATGGCACAGGAAAGGCTTGTCTCTGGGACGAGGACTGAGGGATCTATTAGATACTTTGGGTTTTATGGACCCTTGGTGTACCCTCCATCCCACAGTAAGGCAATATACTTTTTGCTCTACCCCCACTCCTCACAATCCCAGATTGATTATTTTCTGATCAGTAAAGATGGTTTAGCAGGACTCCTGTCCTGTGGCATACAGCCCATGGTCATAACTGAACAAACCCCAATGTTTCTGGAGCATTCTGTCTGCAGGCTGGAAGAACAGGATATGGTTTGGAGGCTTACCTCCCATCTTCTTAAGTTCCCAACAACTCTTACAGCAATTAAAAATGTTCTCCAAAACTTTTTTCTGGATAATATGGGGTCTGTTCCTGCTCTAGATATGTTATGGGGGGCAGCTAAGTGCACAGTGAGAGGTGAATGTATATGGACATCCACTAAATCTAAGAAATTGTGCACTGAAAAAATAGACTGTCTGCTCCAAAAAATATGCCACCTGGAAAGCCACCTATCCCCCAAAACTGACATTGCCACTTGATCCCATTTGAATCCCCATAGAGTGCAATATTTTGATATTTTAGATGAGAAATCAGACCTGGCCCTAGAGCAAACAAAAATGTGCTATTTACAATCTGGTGAGCATACAGGGAAAATTACTGGCACTGCGGCTCAAGTAGATGAATTCACTACAGGTAATACAGAGTGTTCAACCCAGTCTTGGGGGGAGATACTTACCTAGCCACATGATATAGCAGAAGCAGTTCAATCTTATTATAGTTCTTTATATAGTCCTAAACCTACCTCATAGGATCTCCTAGAGTGAATCGATGCATATTTAGAGCCCCTTCCTCTTCTTCAGTTAACATCGCAACAGTAGGATTTGTTAAAATCCCCTATCACTATTCTGGAGGGCTACAGGGAGACTGAACTTCTTCTGAAGGACAAGGACCCTGGACCAGACATTTTCCTTGCTAATTTTTATATTGCTTATATAGATATTTTAGTACCCATTTTAACACGTCTCTTTAATTACGTGCTTTCTTATGGTCTTTCCGATTTTTCTTTTACCCGGGCATGGATCACTCTTATTCACAAACTGGGTGAAAGTGAGCTTTTGCCTGGTAGTTATCGCTCCATTTCCTTGCTCAATTCTGATTTGAAAATTCTGGCCAAAATATTGGCTAATCATCTCCTTCAAGTTTGGTATGGCCTTATCAGCCTGGTGCAAGTCGGATTTATGGCAGGTCGAATCTCCAGTGATAATTTACATAAACTGTTGTATCTGGTTTCTGCATCTGGGGAGAGTGGGACACCAGTGGCCATGGTCACCCTAGATGCAGAAAAAGTATTTGATCAGGTCTCTTGGCCCTTTTTATTTGAAACCCTTCAGAGATGTAGTTTCTCCTCAACCTTTTGTGACTGGGTGATGGTCTTGTACTATAATCCATCTGCCAGGATTAGGTGCAATGGAGTTTCTTCAGCCCCTTTGTTACTTCAACGTGGGATGAGGCAGGGGTATCCACTTTACTCTATTTTTTATTATATACCTAGAACTCATCCTCTATAATATTCAACACAATTCAAGTATTCAAGGTAAGCTGCTGGGGGGGCGGGGTCCAGATTCATGTAGGGGAGCCCCTGATTTCAATTCCTGCCACTTTAGATGAGATCCAGCAATTTTTGAAGGTTGTGGGATATAAACTTAATTTAGGTAAAACCAAAGTTTTGCCCCTGAATTCTTATGTACCTCAGCAGCAGATAATGGATTTGGGCCTCATTTGGGAACCCAAAGTTACTACTTATTTAGAAATCTGTGTCACCTGATTCCTCTCTAATTTAATTAAGGAGAATTTGCTACTCCTTGTACAAGAGATTAAAACAGATTTACGGTGCTGGAAGGCTCTGCCTCTTTCCTTTGGGGAAGAGTGTCACTAAAATGAATATTTTGCCACAGGTGTTGTACCCATTGGGCATGCATGGGATCTTTCTTCGCAAATCATGGTTTACCCATCTCCAAAGCTTGATTACAGACTTTTTGTGGAATAAGGGTACTGTCTGTCACACTAATTTTAAGCTCACTATACCTAAGGATAGAGGTGGACTATGGATCCTGAATTTCTTCACATATTACTGTGTCTTACATAGTAGTAAGCTTTTCCAATGGGGTTGTCCTTGGACTGCCCCTACAGAGTTGGACTATAGTCCTCTCTGGCTTTCTTTAGAAAGTCAGTTGTCTAAACAGTATGGTCTTCATCGCAGTAGCCTTTTGTTCCTAAACCATCCTCTTTACCTTTGCAGCACCATACGACACCTCCGATGTGGTCCCTTAAAGCTCTTAGACAGCTCTGTATTTATTTGAGATTTGATTGGAATAAGGACCTGACACAACTCATCCTTGACAACCAGAACATTCAAATAGCTAACTACCTGATGCTGGTAAATTTTTGCCCTCTAATCTGAGGCACTTCTCTACAGTCTCTGGTCAAGGAGGGTAAGTTTATTTTTGACAGCATGCTACAAGATGGCTTTTTCATTCCCCAATATCATTCCTTTAAGCATCTTCAACTCACCAGGGTGGTTGCCTCCTATTTGGGCCCTGTCCCATGGCACTCACTGATTAATTCTAATTTACAAGATCTTCTGTTCTTTGCAGAACAATACCATTCTGTTTCTAAGTTTTATAGCCTTTCTCAGAAGACAGACCTGTGAAACTCGATAGGGACATGTTACTACTGGCAACAAGCCTCAGATCTTCAATTGGATGTTAAGGACTAGCAGATAATATGGTGGAGTTTATACAAATTTGTCAAACAAGATCATTATCACCAGCCCAGTGGCACTGAAGTTTGAGGAGCTGGACACCACACCTCATGCCTTGCCAGCAGCCTGGAGTTGGGAGCTACCTCAAGTACTGGAGGATCGGCTGGGGGGAGGAGGATCAAGCATCCCAAGGGCTGCTCTCCTCCTCTGGGAGGGTGGGAAGGGACTACCATGGATGTACTAGCTCCTGGCGGTGGCTGGGTTGATGCATGCCGAGGTTAGCTGTGGGGCCGGCGTGGGCCAATATCTAACATGCCATGCATGGTAGCATCCTTGGCATCACTGTATGCCCATGCCATGGGGAAGGACCATGTACAGAAAAAGGCTCCTTGCACACACACTAAAGGCAGATCTGGCAGCATCGCTTCAGATGCAACCAAGTCAGCTTCCCTGGTACCACTCCCTGTCCTTTCATGGTGTGCAGGGTAAGTACCCACTGTGATGTTGCCAGGAGGGCAGACATTAGGGTCAGAGAGTGCTGGCTGTGGTTGGGGTGGCTGATGAGGAGACAACAGGATGGAAGGACCATTGGTACACCCCCCAGCCAAGGAGTAATAAACAAATAAATAAAAAAAAAGATTGTTATCATTTATTGCAATTCTTTATCTTGCACAACTTGTATTATACCCCCTACAGAATATACAGGATGGGTAGGATTGCCTCTGAAACTTGTTTCCACTGTGGACTCACTGAGAGCCACCTTAAACACATCCTTTGGAATTGTACAAAGGTGATACCCTTCTGGAATACCATTCATGGTTCATTGAATTCTTTTTGGGAGTTTGATCCTTTTTTTACACCTCAGATTTGTTTGGTTGGATACCATCCAATGGAAGTACAGTATTTGGGCCTCACAGGGCTTGTATGTCTCTGATCTCTATTACAGCTAGGATTGTAATCTTACATAATTGGTTGAATGAACCCACTCAATCTTACAGGGAGTAGCATCAAGAGATATTACAGACAATGGAGACTGAAAAACACATTGCTTCCTGACAGGATAGATATGCAGCTTTCAGGTCATGTTGGGAACCATTGTATAATTTATTATCTATTTCAATGAGTCCTTAGGCTGGAGCTGGTAAGATTTTTTTTTCTGTTCTACCTTATTATGCTGGGTGGTGATTTGTTTTCCTTACCCCCTTTGATGTGATTGTTTGTGTGCTCTGGGCGAGATGGTGGGAGGGCTGGGATATCAGGGGACTGTGTAGGTCTGTTATGTTTATATGTTACATAATTATTGATTATATGCATTTTTTGTTTGTGTAGAGGGAGTTGTTTTCTTAGTTTTTCTGTATCTGGAAAAATCAATAAAGTGTATTCAATTGTAAAAAAAAAAAAGGAAAATGATCCTCAAATGTTTTCTTTTTTCATTTTGAATCCTTTTTAGTGACTCTCTTTCACGTTTTTTTCACATGGGTTTTAATGTATGAAAAAATATCCCTTCATATGGAAAAAGATTTTATGCTTAGCTTTCTTTTTCCAAAAGCTCAGATTCACAGTCTCCACTGAAACAAGGAACACAAAAGATGTGTTGAAGAACAAGTTTTCTTATGAAAATAATAAAATCATCAGTGAGATCACAGATGCACTGCAGGTGATTTGATAAGGACCACAGTGTAGAAATTTGAAATAGGTAGACCTACGCTCCCATTGGTCCATAATGGTATCCATATGTCCATGTGTGAGTACATGGCCCTCCCATTCACATCAGGCCATAGCGTTATGCATATGTGGGCCTTGTGCTCCCATGCATGCATATTGAAATTGTTGCATATTTACGTGTGGGCACACTGGGCCCTTGGGGCCCTGCTCTCCCATCATTCCATAATAATATCCATATTTTTAAGTAGCAGCAGCACAGGGCCCACCAAAGCAGTACTGCTAACACATTGAAAATGCATACCACAGTATCAGTCACCTTTGCTCCATCTGTGACAATTCACAAACAGTTTAAAACAAGACCAAGAAACATGCAAAACAGCTTAGTACACACAAAGGTGTACTAAGCTACTAGTCGCGAGTCCATATTTCAAAGCGTTTTCAAGATATAGCTCCCAAAAGGTACCCCATCCATTACAATGTTATTGTCTGGGAAAATCACTAAACTTTGAAATCTTTTAACTATGTAACAGATGTAAATTTTCTCAGCAAATCAGCAGAAAGCATATCTGTCAGGCAAGCCCTTTCTACCCTGCAAATTTCAACCCATAAGTCCAAATAGTTTATTTGCAATGCAATAACAAAGAGACAGAGAGTTTTACAAAAGTAGTGTCACAAATTTGCAGCACAACCCAGTAGTTTGGCGAAACAGGGCCGCACTTTGTGGCATTACCATGTCACAACAGTAGTGCTACAAATTGTGGCAGTAGTGCCGCAAATTTGCAATATTAAAAAAAGGCTGCTCAAAATAGACATATCTCTGGCATAATACATATATATATATATATATATATATATATATATATATATATATATATATATATCTAGAGAGAAAGAGTGAGAGGGAGAGAGAGGAGGTGACTAGGTCACGAATACAAAAGTGAATTAATTTTTTCTGCAGTTGCTATCATTACTGAGATACAGTACTGCAAAAAAAGTGTTACAAGTGTTACTAGCAATGCCTCTAGGTCTGTGCTATGTGTCTGCACTTATGGGTAGGCCCACGCTCCCTCATATGTCTAATATGTATTCTCAACTGGAAGTACTGGGCCCTCCTACACTATACCTGTACACTCATGGATGGGTGGGAGCTCAGAGCCCAAAGAATGCTCATACTTATAGATATAATTATTCAAAATTAAAAGCACAGGGCACTCCTGAGCGATGTCTCTATACTTACAGGTAGGTGGATACAGGTAGGTGGGAGCTCAGGACACAGAGGTCCTGAGCTCCCACTCATGTATACAATCTTGCAATAGTGGGAGCATGGGGCCCTCAGGCGCTATATCTCTACACTTATGGGTTGGTGGGAGCACAGGGCTCAGAGGGCCTGTGCTCCCAAATATGCATCCCATTATGCAAAACTGGGAGCACAGTGCCTTCCTCGGCTATGCCTCTACACTGATGGGTGAGTGGGAATACATGGCCTGGAGGGCCTGCTCTCCCACCCTTGGATATCATATGGGTAACATTTCATTTTCTCAAAAAGAAAGAAAATTGCAAAAAAACTGTTAATGCATCAGTTAGGGTTAATTCCACACCAACAAAAGTCTGTAAATTCGATGTTAGGGTTACTAAACCTGCCCCCCACACACCCCTGCATCCCTCCACCTTCCACAAAGCAACAGGTGTCAGTGTGTGCCTTGGAGCCATCAGGCTTAAATGTCACCCCATTCTCCTATACTGTGCCATCTCAACTTCTTTGCGCATGGAATAGGGTGAGAATTAGGGTCCGGTAGGGCCACTACAGTAACTGTTAAGTAGGTACTTTAATATTAAATTCATAATTTTGCACTTTAATAGCTTTGCAAGTGTTCATCTGATTTCCCTGAAATTTTGCCTGTGCTGTGTGGTAGCATAGGTCTCTGGATCTGGAATGTTTTGTTCCAGTTGGATTTGTGGTTGCAGAGCTGAGGAGTTTGAAATCCTCAATTAAGTGGAATTCTTTGCTGGTCTCCACAGCCCAAACAGTTAGTCCATCTGGTATGAAATGTTCAGAGTATATGGAGAGTGGGTCAGGAAAATATCTTTGGAAGTTTTGTTGAAAAATATTAATCCTTTCAAAAGTTCTTAAACTTTTTCATTTCCCATTGTAGCCTATGGGAAAAAATTATGTGCACAGTGAAAGGTTTTGTGAAAGTACTATTGGTTAACATGAGGGCTTTCGAGAAATTCCACATTACTTTTGCAAAGGTAGCATGCACTTTCATGAAAGTACCATTAGTTTACATGAGGAGTTTTGTGACATTCTGCATTACTTTCCCGGAAGTTCCGAATACTTTCACAAAAGTATCATTGCTTTGCATGGGGTACATTTGCAAAATTCTGCATTACTTTTGCAAAACTACTATCGGTTTACATGAGGGACTTTTGTGAAATTCTGCATTACTTTCACTAAAGTATCACAGTACTTTCACGAAATCTGTGCATGTAAACCAATGGTGTTTTCGTGAAAGTCCTGCTTTCCCACCTTCAGATATGATTATAGACAACTGGAAGCACAGGGCACTCCTGTGCCATGTCTCTATACTTATAGGTGGGTGGGACAGCAGGACACAGAGGGCTCACACTCCCACCCATGGTTAACATCTTGCAATACTGGGAGCACAGGATCCTCAGACACTATGTCTCTACTGGTCTATGTGATAATGGCGAACGCCAAAAGACAATCGCCATTATCGCTCAGTCAGAGTGCCGGACACATTTTTTTACTACTTTCTGTGGGGGCTGCACTCCATGGGGCTTGCCTTCTGCACCCCCCTACTTAAGGATTCTCAACTCCGGGGTGCATGTTGGGGTGAAAGTAGAAAATAAAGGTTCAGGCTGGGCGCATAAAATCGCACCAGCGCCCTGACTGAAACCTAGTACCTCAGCCACCCCAGCCATTGCACAATCCCTGATGCCATGCTGCAGGTTGACTGATGACTGCAGCACCACCCCCTACAGCCTCTCCACCCCCCAGTCCATGCTCACTGTGCTCGCTCCCATTCCCCACACGCATACGTATAGCGACATCCTGTTGCCTAGTTTGCCCACTCCCTCATTCGGTCACCCTATCCTTCGGTCGCCATGAGTGGATTGCAAGAGGAAGGTGTCACCATAATGGACGGCACCCTTTCGCATGTGCCCACTTCACGGGTTACCTGTCTCTACACTTATGGCTGGGTTGGAGCACAGGGCCCAGAGGACCTGCGCTCCAAAATATGCATTAAATTATGCAAAACTGGGGTCACAGGGCCCTCCTGTGCTATGCCTCTACACTCATGGGTGGGTCAGAGAGCAGGGCCCATAGGGCCTGAGTTCTCACCTATGTATACCATATGACTAACATTTCATTTTCTAAAAAAGAACAGAAATTCATTGCAAAAAAAACTCCATTAATGCATAAGTTAGGGTTGCTTTCACACCAACAAACGTGTGGAATTTCGAGGTTAGGGTTACCAACCCTAACACCCGAACACCCACACACCCCCACCCTCCAGAGACCAACAGGTGCTGAGGTGTGACTTGGGATCATCAGGCCTCTCACCTCATTCTCCTATACTGTACCATCTAAGCTTCTTTACACATGGAATGGGGTGCACATTAAGGCCAATAACCCCAAGTCACATCCCAGTGCCTGTTGGTCTGTGGAGGGTGGGGGGTATGTGGGGTGTTAGCTCTGGTAACCCTAACCTCAAATTACCATGACTTTTGTTGGTATAGAATCAACCTTAGCTGATGCATTAATGGAGATTTTTGTAATGTGGGCATGTGTGGAAACTGTGCAAATGCACACTTGTAAGTGATCATTTTTTGGAATTATTTCACCAGATTTTCAGCATGGTCTTTTTGGGACCTCCCCTCATGAACTCTTGCGCTGTGAGTTTGTTAGTCTATCCTGAAAGGTGATTCCATACAGTGACCATGAAATCAACTTGCAGGTCCAATTAATGAGATGACAGTGGCAGTGTTCATGAGGAGGGGTCCCAAAACACCTATGTTGAAAATTTGGTGCAAAAATGTTGAAAAATGGCCAAGATATCAACATAAGTTCAAAACACCACATACAGTCTTTATAGGGCACGTATCTTTATTCTTTAGTTTGGAATTTGGCTTTGAAGAGTGCAGATGTCTCCCAGTCTGGAGAAGATCATAGCTGCCTGCTTCCAATGAGAGTTAGGACCGACAATCCCAACCTGCACCCCAATGCCGGTTGAGGGTGTGGGTGGGGGGTCCAAGGGGGGGCCTTCAACCCTAACACCAAATTTTCTCACTTTTGTCACTGTGGAACAACCCTAACTGATGCATTAAACAGAGTTTTTTGCCTCTAATTTCCCTTCTTTTTGAGAATGATAATGAGAAATAGTGAATGTAATGGGTCGGCGGGAGTGCGGGGCCCACGGTGCCCGCAAAAGCAAATGGCAATGCTCATGGTGACGCAAAGTGAAACACAAAGATAAATAGTACTGTAGACACAAATGGTTAAAATAATGAAAAGACAAGTGCAAATGAAAACCCAAAGGGTAACGCACATGGTGCCACAGATGGGAACAGTAAGTGAAACAGGTATGGAACTGCAAGCAGAAGTGGTTAGGGTAAAAGTAATGTAAGCACACAGGCTGGTTTTCCCCAAAAGCTGCATAGAGAAAGACAGTGAGTACAAAGAATGTATGCATAATAATGTGTTTCGGAGCAGAAAATTAGGAGTTGGAATACTAAATTGCTTATATGTCAGGAACTGTACGACGTTGAAAAAAAATTTAAAAGTCATATGATTTATGACTTTCATGGCTAGTTTTGTACTTAGCCCCCATTCTGACAAAACATCTGTATCTCACACCGTTTCCGAGATAAGGGCCCTGAAAGGCGCGGGAAACGTCGTAATGTTATCCTATGAGAAAAAAAGAGAAGTTCGGGGTGCCATAACTTTGGCTCCCTGTAATATTTTTTCAACAAACCACTGAAAGGCACATCTGTGGGATGTTGGCTTTCTTTCCTCAAAATTTCACCCAAAAGACCAAACCATTATTGTGCAGCAGGGCAGCAAAGGATTCCTGTGTTGCGGCAGATGCCATAATGTTATCCTATGGGAAAAACCATCAACTTTGGATTGATGTAACTTTGCCGCCCTGTAATATTTTTTTACCAAAATACTGAAAGCCACATCTGTGAGATGTTGGCTGTGTTCCTTCCAAATTTCAGCCCAAAAGACCAAACCATTCTTTTGCAGCAGGGTGGCAAAGAATTGCTGTCATTTTCCCACAGCCTGGAAAAGTACTGTCTAACTTTGCGAAAGCTTTTGCAAATTCATGTGACACTGTCACAAATGTGAAAGTACTTTGAGAAAGTACTTTTTCCAGAAATTTGAAAAACATATTTCTGGGGTGTTTTACCCCAAAATAAAGATATGCCTAGCATCCTCAAGGTCCGACTAGGTGAATACAAAAAGAATTAGGTTGCTAGAAGGTCCCACATTTAAATACCAAGCATTTTTCTGATGACCAACTGTAAACAAAATGGCAGATTTGCGACAGTAAAAAGGCCATTTGTGA
Source organism: Neoceratodus forsteri (assembly GCA_016271365.2). Lineage (NCBI taxonomy): Eukaryota > Metazoa > Chordata > Ceratodontiformes > Ceratodontidae > Neoceratodus > Neoceratodus forsteri. Next base: position 543,531,813 of record CM028131.1, on the reverse strand, counting down.
AAGTAAAAACTGCATTTGCGACACTGTCGAACTTTTTGACTTTTCCCATTGACTTATAATAGGAAATTGTATTTTGAATAACTTTTAAACCATTTAATATTTTTTCACAAAATCTTCAAAAAGCACATTGGGGACCCCGGCCACATGTTCCCTGAAGATTTTGGACTGGTCGTGCAAATCGTGCGACCTGTAGAGATGAGCAAATAATTCCAAAAAAGCGTAAACGCGTGCACAGATCATGTTTAATATCTCCGCAGCCGTATATCAGAACAGTATGAAAGTTGGCAAATCCCAAGATGTATGGTTCTTGATCTTGTATTCCAAATGTCAGGCAAATCTTTTGAATGGTTGCAAAGCAATTAAGGTGCAAAATTTTAGGTTTAACATGTAAATGGCTCCTCAACCCTAACCATGGTAGCACTACCGTGCTACCATAATATATATATATATATATATTCATGGCAAAAAACTCTGTTTAGTGCATCAGTTAGGGTTGTTCCACAGTGATAAAAGTGAGGAAATTTGATGTTAGGATTGAAAGCCCCCCCTGCATCCCCACTCCACCTCCCCAAACCGGCATCAGGTGTGCGTTGGGGTCACCAGCCTTAACTTTCACCCCATTCCATGTGTAAACAAGCTGAGGTGGTGAAGTATAGGAGAATGGGGTGAGAGTTAGGACTGATAACCCCAACACACACTCTGATGTTGGTTTGGGGTTGCGGGGTGCAAGGGGGGCTTTCAACTCTAGCATCAAATTTCCTCACTTTTGTCGCTGTGGAACAACCCTAACTGATGCATTACATGGAGGTTTTTTGCCATGAATTTCCATTCTTTTTGAGAATGAGGACTATAAATAGTGAATGGAATGTGGTGGTGGGAGCACGGGGCCCTTTTGGCCCAAGCTCCCACCACAAGACTTTTTGTCACATAGTAATGGTACGTGCAATGGAAATGGTTATGCACATGGTGACACAAACGTAAATGGTAATGCAAACGGTAATATAAACACAAGCGCAAAGTGATGTGGGGGTGGTTGTGGGGCAATGTGAGGAAGTATGTTTTCACAGAGAGGGTAGTGGATGCATGGAACAGCCTTCCTGAGGAGGTTGTGGGGTCTAAAACTGTGGGAGAATTCAAGAATGCATGGGACAGACATAAGACAATTATTGTGGGGGTAGGAATAAATAGGCTGTTGGTTAACTAGGATCTGTGGCCTATCCTATAGGTAAGGAAATGGGCAGACTAGGTGGGCCAAGTGGTCCTTATCTGCCATCAAAGTCTAAGTTTCTATGTTTCTATGCCAAAGTGAACAGTGATGCAAACAGAAATGCAAACACAAGCACATACAGAAATGCAAACCGTAATGGGCATGGTCAAGGTACCACGATTGGAAACGCAAATGGTAACGGCAACAGCAACAATAACGCCAAAGGAAACAGAAACACAAATGCAAGCGCATACGGAAATGCAAACTGTAATGCGCACTTCATGGTACCACAATTGGAAACACAAATAATAATGCTAACAGCAACAGTAACACCAAAGGAAACAGAAATGCAAATGCAAGCACATACAGAAACACAAACTGTAACACGCATGGTCACGGTAACGCAATTGGAAATGCAAATGGTAACAGTAACAGCAATGATGAAGCAAAACGAAAGACAAAAGCAAACAGAAGGGCGGCCTTAAATGCAAATGGTAATGCACATTGTGATGCAAATCGAAACACAAGCAGAAACAGTAGTGGAGATGAAAATGGAAACAGTAACACAAAAACAAGCTCAAACGAAAATGCAAAGGGTAACTCTCACGGTGGCGTACACAGGAACGCTAACTCAAACGGGTACTGAAACACAAGTGGAAATGCTAAGTGTTACAGTAAGTGGAGCACACACCCTGGTTTTCCCCAAAAGCTGCATAGAGAAATACAGTGACTACAATCATGCATAATAACGGGCCTCGGACCAGAAAATGAGCACTTGGAATACTAAATTGCCTATATCTCAGGAACCGTACTACATAGAAAAAAAATAAAAAATTCATATGATTCATGACTTTCCTAGCTAGTTTTGTGCTTAGTTCCCTAGTGGGGGCTAAGCATTTTTCTGACAAAAAGTCTGTATCTCACACCGTTTCCGAGATATGGGCCCCGAAATGCACAGCACACGCCGCAATGTTAGTCTATGGAGAAAAGTGTCAACTTTGGAGTACAGTAACTTTACATCCCTCCAATATTTTATCACCAAATCATCAAAATGCACATCTGTGGGATGTTGGCTTTCTTCCCTCCAAATTTCAGCCCAAATGACCAAACCATTCTTTTGCAGCAGGATGGCAGACAATTACTGTTATTTTGGTCAGTGTTGCAAAGTGGTGTGATTTGCGACACTTTCACAAAAGAAATCACAAAAGTGTTGCAAGTGCGACACTACTTTGCAATTACAGATTACAAAAATTTGAAAAACATATTTCTGGGATGTTTAACCCCACTCCCCCCCTTAAAAAAAGACATGGCTAGCATCCTCAGGACTCGAATAGGTGAACACAAAAAGAACTGTGTCCCTAGAGGGTCCCAAATTTAAATGCCGAGCATTTCTGTGACCAGTAACTGAAAAAAGAAATGGCTGACTCACAACACTACAGGGGTAATTTAAGACAACAAAAACTGCATTTGCGACACTGTCAAACTTTTTGTTAACTTTTCCCATTGACTATAATGGGAAATTGTTTTTTGAATAACATTTGAACCATTTAATAATTTTTTATGAAATCTTCAAAAGGCACATCGGGGACTCTGGCTACATGTTCCCTGAAGTTTTCTGACCGGTCACACAAACCTGTAGGCACAAGCAAAGAATGCCCAAAAAAGCGTAAATGCACTACGGAATGTCGCTTAATAACTCCACAACCGTATATCCAACCGGTACAAAACTTGGCAGATCTCAAGAGCTATGCTACTGCTCTGTGCCTACCAAATTGCAGTCACATCCTTCATACAGTGGTAAAGTTCTTAAGGTGCAAAATGTCACCATTTAACCTTAAATGGGGTACTGAACCTTAACTATAGTGGCACTACTGTGCCACTATAATATGTATGTATATGTTATACTGGCCCAATAGGGCCAGTATAGTTAGGGTTTGTCAGAGTGTTTAATGCTAAAGGGCAATTTTTCCTGGTTAAAAACTTTAAATTGGTTTCACCGATTTTCCTGAAATTTGTCATACATCATCTTCTGGGTTAGGTCTGTTGATGTACCCAATTTGGTTTGAATCCCTTTTGAGATTTTTGAAATATAAAGTGTTGAAAATACAGAGATTTTCCTGGTTTTTGCTGGGGTTTTTTTGGCCATCTGTGTCTCAGATATGGCTTTAGGTGCTGGGTTGAAATTTTCATTGTAGAAAGCCCTGACCTCACAGAGATGCCTTCTGGAGGTTTGGTAAAACAATAGTAATCCATTCCAAAGTTATTAAATCTTGAATTTTACATTATTTTCTATGGGAGAAAACAGATGTAAAAGTAAAGTGATTTTTGCACACTCTCATCCAGTCATCCAGTTTTGCATACTTTGCACCTAAATAACTTTGCAACACCCAAACAAATTTGCAAGAAATTTAGCAAGCATCAGCCTAGGTCAAAGGTCTCTTGCCTTGACAAATGTGATTTGAATCCCTTGTTTGGTTTCTGAGGTACATAGTGTTGAATAAACATATTTTTGTGGGGTTTGGTTTTTGTTTATTAATGTTAAAGGGACATTTTTTGATTTTAATAACTTTGTAATGGTTAAAGTGATTTCTACGACATTTGGCATGCATAATTACTCTGGGGAGGTGTTTTTGAAGTGGTTCATTTTATTTTAATAGCTTTAGCCATTTCCAAGATACACAGGGTTACCACCTGTCCCTATTTTCGCACACAGTCCTGATTTGGGCAGCTGTGTCCTGCAGAAAAACGTGAAAATTACTTAATGTCCTGACATAATAGTAGAACAAATATTTTCTGATTTTCCTCTAAATGTTGCAAAAAACTATAATACCTTAACTAAAATACCTTAAAATAATAAACAACACAAGAAACAACTAAAAAACTACAACACTTAGTCTTAATTCTGATTATTTAGAGAAAACATGTCTGTTGCATTGGTCGAGGTGACATATTGTCCTGCAAAAATATCCAGTTTCAGTAAGAAATGTCCCACTTTGGCCTTCTTAAAAGGTGACAACCCTAAAGATACAAGTGTTAAAAATAATGGTTTGGGGGGATATGACATTTTTTTGTTCCCTGTAGCTCGGAAATGGCTTTTGCTTCTGGGCTGACATGTTCAGGGTAGTAAGTCATGGCCTCACAGATGTGCCTTTTGAAGATTTGGTGGGAACATATAAATTTGTTCCAAAGTTATGACATGTTGATTTTTTCCTTTATTTCCTGTGGGGAAAATAGATGTCCCACACAACACGGGATTCTGCTTCAAACTAGTATTCTGATTCAAAACCAGGATTGTGCTTCAACCTAGGATTCTGCTTTGAACTATGATTCTGCTTTGTATGAGCCCTATGGAAAGGGATTCTGCACTGAACAAGGATGCTGTTTTGCAGTATTAAATCCCTTTCGGCAGGCAAAACCAACACAGCCGTGTAACAAGAACCAACAGTCAATAAACCCTGCCTATTCTACAGCCCCTAGAGCCACACCCCAGGCTGCATAAACCCCCTAGAGTTTTTTTTTTAAACCTAATTGCCAATCTGGGGTGATCTGCCAGGCTTTGTTTTCTGCAACACTGTGAACTGAAATTTAAACTTACTATAGGACTGCATGAAGTGCTGCCTTTTGGCTGGTTTTCCAGCTCAGTGCTTTTCAACTGAGTTTAACACCCTGGTAAGTACACCTCATGCATGAAGAACAAAGGTTTTGTTTCACTGAGCTACTGTCTTTTGTGGTTTTTGCTATTTCAATATCTTATTCCACACCCACCACCTCCACCACCACCACCACCACCAGCATAGTAGGACACTGCAGTGCCCACTCCCAGTGTCCCAGATAAAGCACCCCTTCCCCCACTGTAGGACAGTGGGGAACCCACTCTCAGTACCCTGAAATATTTATGTAATGGTTTTGCCAACAGCGGGGTGCCCAATCCCCATGTCAGTATTGCACTCACCTCCACTAGCTGTGTGTGACTCTAGGGAGCCCACTCCTAGTGTACATAGTGTACCCAGTTATGTTGTACCCCCAGAGCAATGTGGAACACTGGGGACCCCCCCAGTGCCCTGAGAAATGGTTCTATTGTTCCTGTGAAAAAAGAAAACATTCCACATCTTTTTTTAAACTCCTGTAAAAAAAAGTCTCATTGTTTCCCCATCCCCCTCTTGCATCCCAACCCTTCCACTGTGCAACCAACCACCCCACACCCCCTTGCCCTACACTTACCAACCGAGGTCGGCAGCTGTCATCTTCTGTGGATTGGGACAGGTCTGCACTCTTTGAAGTCAAACAGTGAACTGAAGAATAAAGGTAAGTGCCATAAAGAGGCAGTCAATGGCATTTTGAACATACTGTATGTTAATACCTCAGTCATTTGTATGTATTTTACATAGATAAATAGACACTGTTGGCAGATAAGGGTCTATGGCCCACCCAGTGTGCCCAGTTGAGCTTGTAAGTTCACTTTATGTTTTTCTAGAAGTCTGTTGCCCCTTACCCCTGACCTCCAGAATATCTTCATGTCTATCCCATACATTCTTAATTCCCATCATTGTTTCAGCCCCCACTACTTCCACTTGCATGGTGTTCCACTTGTCCACCACTTTTTCTGTGAAGAAATTCTTCTTCATGTTTCATCTGAATTGCTTTCCCTCTAACTTCATCCCATGCCCTCTAGTTCTGGAACATCTTTTTCACTGGAAAATATTGTATTCCTGCACCGTGTTCCTCCCAGTAAGGTACTTGCATGTCTCTATCATATCCCCTCTCTCCCTCCTCTCCTCCAGGGAGTACATATTCAGGTCCTTCAGCCTGTCCTCATCGGACTTGTGATGCAATTCCTGTACCATCTTTGTTGCCCTCCCCTGAACCTTCTCTACCCTGTCTATGTCCTTACATAGGTAAGGTCTCCAGATCTGTAAATTTTACTCCAGGTGAGGCATCACTAGTGTCTTGTATATTTAAATTATCTCCTCCCTTTTCCTGCTGGTGATGCCCCTTCCTATGCATCCCAGCATCCTGTTTGCTTTACCTGCTGCCTTGTTGCACTGTTTCCCTACCTTGAGGTCATCAAAGATGATATCCCCAAGCTCCCTTTCCTGCTTAGTGCATGCTATATCCTCACCCCTACAACTGATATTTTGTTCCAGGGTTTTTGTGCCCCATATGCATTATCTTGGAGTTCTTTGCATTGAATTTCAACTGCCAAACCCTTCATTATTTGTCAAGCTTCTGCAAGCTTCTGCAGGTCCCTCCTCATTCTGTCTACACTCTCTGGCATGAACCACATTTTCAACTTGGAATTTTTGGGACCGCACCTCATGAGCACTGGCACTGTCATTTTGTTACTCTGTCCTGAAAGATGATTTAATTGTTGCTAAAATAAATCACCTTTTGGGATGTCAAGTCAAGAGCAATGTATCCTAGGATGATGCTTGTCAAATTTCCTGCACATCTGTTGGAGTGTTGCAAAGTTATTCAGGTGCGAAGTATGCAAAACTGCATGACAGTGTGAGAAAATCACTCACTTTTACATCTATTTTCTCCCATGTGATATAATGGTAAAGTCAAGATTTAATAACTTTGTAATGGATTACTATTGTTTTACCAGACCTTACATCTGTGAGGCCAAGGCTTTCTACCCTGAAAATTTCAACCTAGCACCTAAAGCTGTTTCTGAGATACAGGTGGCTGAAAAAAAATGCAAAAAACAGGGAAATCTCAGTATTTTCAACACTTTGTATCTCAAAAATCTCAAAGGAAATTCAAACCAAATTTGGTACATCAACAGAACTACACCAGCAGATGATGCATGCCAAATTTCAGGAATATCTGTGAAACTAATTGAAAGTTATTAACCAGGAAAAATTGCCCTTTAAAGGAAAATGTCCATCTAGGATTACATAAATCAGTATAGTTACCAATGGAAATCTGCTTTAGATAAGCTATTAACTGAACCTGTAATGGCCAGAAGTATACCCATTCATCTTCCCCTTACTTTATAGCTGCAGGCATCCATTTACTATATCACAGGCACAGGAAATGACATCACACCTGGGGAACCACACATATAGTCAATAAATATTTTAACCAGGAGAGGCACACTAAGCTGAAGCTTGAGTCCAGGTATGACCTGAGAGCACAAAAAAGTTAAATGATTTGCTCAAGATCATACAGTATTGCAAGTGAGGACTGTAGAATTCAAACCACAGTCTTCATATTTGCAGCTCAGAGCCTTAAACCACTGCACCATACTGCTTTTTGCAAATTAAGAGGAAAAGAAGAGTTAGGCCTCTTCATCAGCAGTCACAACCAGACACTTAGTAGTTTAGTGATTGCACCTGGGAGCATCAGGGAAGTGAAAAGGTGTTATCTTAAAAAGAAGGAGCTAATGTAGATTTCCTGCTGGAAAGACAGAAACAATTGGAATCATGAAATGAAAAATGAAAGCTGCTATGTTCTTTTCTTTTACTTTGATGAAAAGAAACCTATTTCTGGATAGCGTTCCAATAAAGATTTTCTTTTTATGCTGCAACCTTTAGAAGGGAGCATGGTGAAAAGTGAGTGTATATATGGGGGGGCACTGTATTAATAATAGACCATGACTGCTTCCCTTCTTACATTGCATGCATTTAGGGGCACTTTGAATGCTCATGAGCAAAAGTGGGAGGTTGTCCACCCACCACACATACCTGTAGGTTCTGACACCTATGTTTAGAAGGGTTCTGTATTGACAGCCATCTATCCTATCACACACCAAAACAAAGCAATTACTTTGTTTCAGCTTATTTACCTAGGATAGTCCAGCTGAGATGCATCACCTCATTTCCAGTGGGGTCCTGCTGCTATTCATTTCTGCTGCTAGGTGGACAGGAGCATTGGGGGGGTCATGTGACTTGCTCACAGTCACACAGTTAGTATTTGACTTTACTGAGGTCTGAAACTCCGCACAAGCTTATGCTTTAGCCACTAAATCACACTCCTACAAATGACAGAATATGATACCAACAAAATAAATTTAAATACTAATTCAGTGCTAACAAATACTAGAACTAAATATGTACAGAAATACAAATTATTTACAGTGTTACCAGAGTAGTGACTCTTCTGCAAATCACACTGGCACTACACATTTTACTAAACTGAAATGTCACAAAGCATTGTGCAAAGCAAAATAAACCCCAAAAGAGTTTGGAAACTGCAGGCACTAGCAATATACAACTTTTGTTTATAGCAGCCGCTTCAAGATTAGAGACATGTTCACATCCCCATGGACTGGGAAAAAGCATTATTTGATTCACTTCCTCTGCTTTTTAATGAGGCAGTATAGAGCAGTGGTTTAAGGCTCTGCGCTGCAACTATAAAAAACAACGTTTGAATCCCACTGTCCTGACTTGCATTTCTGTATGATCCTGAGCAAATCAGTTAATTTTCTTGTGCTTTCAGGTTGTACCTGGACTCAAGCTTCAGCTTAGTGTGCCTCTCCTGGTTAAAATATTTATTGACTCTATTTGTGTTTCCCCAGGTGTGATGTCATTTCTTGTGCCTGTGACATAGTAAAGTGATGCCTGCAGCTATAAAGGGAAGGGAAGCTGACTGGGTATAATTCTGGCCCTAACAGTGTTACAGGTTCAGTTAATAGCTTATGTAAAGCAGATTTCCATTGGTCGCGGTACTGATTAATGTAATCTTAGATGGTCATTTGCCTTTAAAGGGCAATTTTTCCTGGTTAATAACTTTAAATTGGTTTCACAGATTTTCACTAAACACTCCTACAAACCCTAACCCTACTAGTCCAGTATAATCTTTCTCTCTCTCTCTCTCTCTCTCTCTCTCTCTCTATATATATATATATATATATATATATGAAATAACTCATTTAATGCATTAGTTGGTTAGCCTCATTATGACAAAGTAGGCCTGTGTTAGGGTTGACTGCCCCTTGACTTTCCCATACCCCCAACCAGCATTGGGTGTGCATTGGGGTCACTGGCCCTAACTCTGACCCCATCACATGTGTGAAGAAGCAGAGGTATAGGAGAATGGGGTGAGAGTTAGGACCGATAACCGCAATGCGCATCCCGATGCCGGTTGGGGGTGTGGTCGGGGGCATCCAAGGGGGCTGTCAACCCTAACACCAAATTTCCTTGCTTTTGTCACTGTGAAGCAACCCTAACTAATGCATTAAATGGAGATTTTTTGCCTCTAATTTCCCTTCTTTTTGAGAATGATGATGAGAAATAGTGACTATAATGCAGGGGCGGGAGTGTGGGGCCCAAAGGGCCCCACGCTCCCACCATGTGATCTCTTGTGACATAGTAACAGGAGGAGCAATGCAAACACAAGGTGGAAATGGAAATGGTAACAGTAAGGAAAATGCAAGCGCAAATGACAACTCAAAGGGTAACTCACACAGTGGCGTACACGGGAACGGTAACGCAAATGGGGACATAAACGCAAGTTGAAACAGTAAGTGTAACAATAATGGAACTGCATAACCTGCTTTTGCTGGACAACTGCATAGAGAAACACAGTGTGCATAAAGAATGTATGCATTGTAATGGGAATGGAAGCTTAAAACGAGCATTGGAAGTACTTAATTGCAAATATCTCAGCAACTGTACAACGTAGAAAAAAAATTAAAATTTCACAGAAATCATTATTTTCCTGGCTACCATTTTGTATTATTGCATGATGAAAAATCTGTATCTCAGACCGTTTTTGAGATACGAGCCCCAAAAGGCGCGGTGTATGCCACCATGTTAGTCTATTGGAAAGAACGTCAATTTCGGAGAACTGTCACTTGAGAGCTGTGCAATATCATTTCACCAAACTACTGAAAGGCACATCTGTGAGATGTTGGCTACCTTCCCTCCAAATTTTAGCTCAAAAGATCAAACCATTCTTTTATAGCAGGGTGGCAAAGAAGTGTTGTCATTTTGGCCATAGCCTGGAAAAGTAGTGTCGCAATTTGCGACACCTTTCACAAATTTTGCAAAAGTGTCATGAGTGCGACACTACTTTGCAACACTACTTTTTCCAGAAATTTGGAAAACATATTTCTGGGGCGTTTAACCCAAAAATAAAGACATGGCTAGTGTCCTCAGTGTCCGACTAGGTGAACACAAAAAGAATTGTGTCCCTAGATGGTCCCAAATTTAAATACCAAGCATTTCTGTGATCACTAACTGAAATGAAAAAAATGGCTGGCTCACGACTCTACTGGGGTAATTTGTGACACTAAAAACTGCATGTATGACACTTTCACACTTTTTGTAAACTTCTCCCATTAACATATAATGGGAACTTTTTTTTGAATAACTTTTGAACCATTTAATATTTTTTCATGAAATCTGCAAAAGGCACATCGGGGACCCCAGCCTCACGCTCCCTGACATTTTTGGAATGGTTGCACAAACTGTGCGACCTGTAGGCAAGATCAAAGTATTCACAAAAAAGTGTAAATGCACATTTTGTTGAAGCTTAAGAACTCCGCAGCTGTATATCCGACTGGTACGAAACTTGGTAGATCCCAAGATCTAATATGCCCAATCATTCATACCAAATGTTAGGCAAATCCTTTGAATGGTGCAAAGTTACTAAGGTGCAAAATTTGACCCTTTAACCTTAAAAAGGCTCCTCAACCCTAACTATGGTAGCACTACTGTGCTACCATAATATTTATATATATATATATATATATATATATATATATATGTATATATATAACTGCATATATATATATATTATGCAAAAACTAGATTAATGCATCGACTTGGGATTAAAACACGAAGTCAGGAAATGAAAAATCTTTGGGTTGCCCCTCCCCAGTCTGCCCATCATCCCAAGATTGACAGCTGATGGTGGTCATTAGTTAGAGGCCTAAATGTCACCCCATTCCATCTGAAATTATATTCACAAGCCACAATAAATAAGAATGGGGTGACATTTAGGCCTCACAACCCCAATAACATACCCCGTCAGCTGTCAATCTTGGGATGATGGGAGAGGGCAACCATGAAGATTTTTCATTTCCTGACTTTTTGTGTTTTAACCCTAAATAATGCATTAATGCAGTTTTTTTACATAGAATTTCCTTACCTTTTGAGAAAGAATAAAAAACTAAGAACTTGTGCATGTTGGCGGTGGCACAGGCCCTGAGGGCGCTGTACTCCCACCAACTTGCAGAACTTGGTGAATTGATACTCAGCCAGGAAGACTGCGGTGCCATGCAGTGAAGTGAGACAGACTGAGACTTGGGATCACTCAAGAGAAAAAAAACTAATAATGAAATACAGCTCAGTTTTGATGTAAAGCATAGCGATCGAGTCTCAGCTTCTTCCCAACCTCACAGGCATGCACTTGCAGCCTCAGCTCACTTGCTCCTCTCGTCCATTCCTCCTCAGCTCACATCAGCTCAGCTCACAAGTCCCTGCTTGTCTTGTAGCCACCAGCCACTCCGACCTCAGCTCAAAATCATGCTAGGCTAACTCACTGCTCTGGAGGACAACAATGGTGCTCTGTATGGTGATCTTTCTCCACCTGAGATGAAGATGCCACTGTAGGATTTGGTAGACGGTACTCCTCGGTCTCTCTCTCCAGCAGTTCCACTCGACTACAATGCTCCTCCAATTAGGCTCCAAAGTGAAAAGACACAGTGCCTCGTTTGTTGAACTAGTGGCATTTAAACAAACTGCCCCTCACTGATCACTCTTCCTACCTCAAATAGTAGCCAATCACAGACATACTGTACACGGCGACTACGCCACGGACCTGATTGAAACATGCAGTTACAAGGTTCACAGAGTGCACAAATCCCTGCTGAAAACTTGAATGAGATGTAAGCAATAACCCACGACAGGGTGTGCATTTATTGGGGATTGATCCACACCATGGGTGCATTGTAAGTCTTGAAGCCACAGGCAGAGTGTCCTCACAGCACCTGGGGTGTTGATTAATACCCAATAAATGCACACCCTGGAGTGCTTTATTGTGCTTATAACATGGGCCAGATATCAACAAAAATTGATGAAAACTTGTGGATTAATAGGAAAAAAACTGTGGGCACTACTTAGTGTTCCTACACTACTTTTGACCAGTGTACCACATCCATGTGTGTTCTGCCACAGGAAAATAGTGCTTGTTACAGAAGTTTGTGGTAAACAGGCTAACATACAGTACTAGTATCAAGAGGCACACTCATGTGTCTTTGCTACTTCTCATTTGTTACATATCTTGCAGATACACTGTTTAATAGTACAGATGGAGGGTGACAGACAGACAGATACAGAGCTGTAGCATGCAGTGTCTCTGTTTTCCATATACTGTAACATATGCTGCTGTTTTCAGTAGTTTCTTGCTGGCTGCAGGTACTTACTTCACTAACTGTTGCATTGTTTCTTGAGGTACTGTGCTTCTCTGAGATAGCTTGAACACATAATGCGCTCTGATTACACTCCACGATGGATGTCGGGTATTGTACTGTGCACACGATGTGGCTTACTTCCCGCATGACTCACACAACATAGTACTTGTCCACAGAAAAACTCAGATTTCTGTCTTGTACAACTGACTGCCTCACTGTTTCTCTGTCATTATGTGGTCACTTGCAGAGGTAGCCAACAGACCGTGAACAGATCCTCTGACATCTAGTCATGGCTATCAATTTACTAATTATTGCAGATAGTATGCAGCTGAGCGATTCCATCTGAACCTTGATCACCTCCATGGTGATATCACCTTACACCCAATGGACAGGCAGGTACCTTCCGCTAAATGCTAAGTGCATGTTTTTATCATTCTCCCAAATGGATTGCTGCAGGCAAGGGTACCAAGGCATGCAACGACCAGGTGCTCATGTGAATACTGAGCAGAGAGGAGGAAAATGGTGACTTTCCATTCCACAGGTAGGCGGCTTTCACAAAGCAGCACTTGTATGTTGGGACTCAGCACTTCTGTGTTACTCTACCAGTACAAAGTGCTGCTGCCATGGGAATGCAGACATGCGGCTACTTTTCTGTGCTTTGTACAGTCTATGAAGTCAGACTGTGAGGAAATTTTTCTTGTAGTGCAATCAATGTATGTTTGTTGCTGTGAATGGCAATATGCTAGGATCTTCAAGGTCCATTAGGTGGGTGGGTGGGCACAGTCGCTTAGTGGAACAATAAAAATGGCTGTGTTTCACAGTCTTGCAACTGCAGCACAATTAGGTCAGTCACTTGTATTATTTTTCTCCTCCTCAACTTCTCACCACATCCACTTTCTGTGAGATTACTACTAATTAATGAATGGTCACCCGACCATTTCATCCAACGATGTTTCACAAACATAGATGCCCATGTTATAAGTAAGCAATAACCCACGACAGGGTGTGCAGTTATTGATGATTAATCAACACCCCAGGTGTGGTAAACCACCACCATGGTTTGACAGAACGAAGCCCCTTGAGCAAAACTCCTCCTCATTTGACTTCCTAATTCACCCCTGGGCTGAGAAAATTCATTTTTTAATCTGGCCATCTCGTCCCTCGCTCGCGATGTATGACTGCAATCAAAGAATCTTGCAATCAAAGAATTTGCAGGCTCGAGATCAAAGATCGTTAGCAAGACATGATCAAAGATTTTAAAAGCTTATAACTCTATTTTTTTACCAATTTGGATGAAACCAAAGGCATGGCTTAATAGATCGGAGCCCCCTGAATGAAACCCATCAAAGTTTTACTTCAAGAGTGAGCCCTGAGCCGAGGTATTTGTGTTTTACAATCAGAAATCTAAAAACAAGATGGCGGACCTCATGATCAAAGAATTCTCTGGGAAAAAGATTCTTGAACCGTGAGGCTGCAAATTCTTTAACCGCAAGTTGGGACGAGATGGCCAGAACCCCATTTTTTGTCCACAAAACACTGTACATATAAATGTTCCCATTGACTTACAATGGGAATTTTAAAGTGGCATAACTTTTGAATGCCTTAATATTTTTTCACCAAACAAAAAGTGGCATGTTCAGACACCAACGCTCTTTCAAATGAGCCATCTCACAGAGTGGCACAAAATACACCGCCGTGCAAGGCCACATCCAAAATCCCAAAAGCTGCCTCCAAAAACAGATAATTTTGCATTTTTCAGCGTTTTCATGCGCAAAGACCGTAAGTCCGACCAAAACTAAATTTGGCATTTCAAGAGACCTACTATGCCCCACTATGCATACCAAATTTCAGGTAAATCCATTGAACGGGTCCAAAGTTATTAATGCCCAAAATGTTGACTTTAACATAGAAGTGACATCTCAACCCTAAATACAGTGGCGTGACCGCGCCACTATAATATATATATATATATATATTCATTGCAAAAAGCTCTATTAATGCATCAGTTATGGTTGATAGCACAGTAACAAGTATATAAATGTGATATTAGGGAAAGCACCCCTACCACCCCACCCCTACCCCTCCATCCTCCATACAACAACAGTCATCGGGGTGTGGCATGGGTTTGTCAGACCCAGCTCTCATCCCATTCAATGTGTAAACAAGCTGACATACTACAGCATAGGAGAATGGGGTGAGAGTTATGCCTGATGACACCATGGTACACCCCAGCATTGTTGTGTTGAGGTGGAGTGGGTGGGTGTGAGGTGGTAGGGGTGGTAACCCTAACATCACATTTCCATACTTTTGTTGCTGTGCTATCAACTCTAACTGATGCATTAACAAAGTTTTTTTCAATGAATTCCCCTTCTTTTTGAGAATGTGTAATGTAACAGGTAACTGGCATATGTTTGTGGGAGTGCAGGCCCTTCAGGAGTGGCCCTGAACTCCCTTCACATGGCCCATTTCTTCTGTAATGGTATGCATAAGTGGGAGCGTGAGCCCTCTGGGCCCTGCACTCCCACTTACACATGAATACAGAGCCATAAAGCAGCCCCATAGTACTGAAAAGGAACCCTTGTAACACCTATTGGCAATATATCAGTAACCATAGCAATTATGGAAACAATTCCACTGCAGTTGTAATCATGACTCCAAAATCTCCATGCATGCTTAGTCCACCTAAGCTTCAGGCAGCAAAGAATCCGTATCACAAATCATTTTTGAGATTCTGGCATCTAAAGGTGCCGTAGGCATGCAATGTTATCCTATGGGAAATTTCTCAACTTCAGAATGCTGCAAATATGGGCCCATTGAATGTTTTGGACTAAACACCAAAAGGCACATCTGTGGGACCAGGACTTACCACCCTGCAAATTTCAGCCCAAAAGCACAATCCGCCTTAGCACAATGAAGTAACAAAGAAAACAACATATGAGAAATGTTTTTAAACATTGTTTTTGTGAAAACAAAAATGTTTTTGCAACACCCCATACTGGTGAAATATGATGAAATCTTTTCATGCACAAAAAAATGTTGTTGAGATACCTTTTATTTTGTGCTTGATCATTGTCGCACACACAAAACAAGTTTTCATGAAAAGAAAACTGACAAATGGTGGAAACATTTTTAAAAATATATTTCCAGGCTACCTGCACAAAAACTGATGCCAGTGTCGTGTTCCTCGAGCCCTGATTAGGTAAACATAAGTGTTGGTGTTTAGCAAGGGTCAGTATTTTTCAATTTACAACATTTTGTGTCACTTGCTAAATGAAAACAAGATGGCAGCAGCATGAAAACAAAAATCCAGAATACGAAAACAAAAATGTTGTTGCAAATGTTTTCACAGTGCACACATAAATTTTCCCATAGGCTAAAATAGGACATGAAAAACTTGTATCACTTTTGAATAGATTCATATTTTTCCACCCAATCTTCAAAAGGCACCACTTTGACCCAGGCCACATATACACATACACATTTGAATCCAAACAGATGCATCTTTCATTCTGTTAAGCCTGACAAAAACATGCACAAACATTGAGGATTTTTCACATTTGTGACACTCTGCAGTTCTGCTATGACACAACCAACCAAAATGACATTTTTCAGATCTAGACATCTATGGTTAGCCGCATTCAAAATTTCAGGCACATCAGACAAAAGGTTGCAAAGTTATTAAAGTGCAAACTTTAGAGTTTAACACAGAAGTGGCCTGCCAACCCTAACTATAGTGGCACTACTGTGCCATTATATATATATATATATATATATATATATATATATATTCCTAGCAAACGACTGCATTAATTCAGGAGTTAGGTTTTTTTTACAGCGACAAAAGCAAGGAAATTCAACGTTAGGGTTTTCAACCCTAACTCCAACCTCCCCCCCACTGCCACACATACACACACACATAAATACACACACAAACACACACACACACACACAGAACACACAATTATGGGAAGCAGTACAAGACAAGACAACCAATCACAGACACATACCATAACGCAACAGAAATAACATACAACTTCTTAAACATACCACAACAGGCATCCATCATCATGTTTCACCAACTGTATCACTCAGGTACTGGATCCTGAGTACAGAACCACAGGCCAGCTAAGGACATCAATATCAATGATATTCCTCTGTGATACCAACTGCAGACTGGTTATGACACCCATGAGTTGCACGGACTCAACCAGTCAATGCCCCCACCCCAAACAGGCACTGGATCCTAAGTGTAGAGCCACAGCCCAACTAAGGGCATAAAAATCAATGGAATACCTCTGTGATATCAACTGCACACTAGTTATGACACTTATGAGTTTCACGGCCTCAGCCAGGCAATTTGCCACCCCATCCCAAACCAGCAATTGGATTCTGAGTGCAGACCCACAACTCAACTAAAGCCATGGACATAAACAGTATACCTCCCTCATATGAGCTGCACACAAGTTAGAACACTGAGGAGTTGCATGGCCTCTGTCTAAAGCTAGGGACATGAATGGCATACATCTGCGGTACCAACTGCAGACAAGAAATGACACTCATGAGTTGCACAGCCTCAGCCAGGCAATGTCCTCACCCCCCAAGACATGTACTGAATTCTGAGTCCAGAAAAATAGTCCAACTAAACCCATTACATCAACGTTATACCTCTGTGATACCAACTCCAGATTAGTTATAACACTCATGAGGTGTATTGCATCAGCCAGGCAATGTCCCCCTCCCGAACAGGTACTTGATCATGAGTGCAGAACCACAGACCAACTAAGGCCATGCACATCAATGGGATAGCTGTATGATGGCAGCTGTACACCTGTTAGGACACTGAGGAGTTAGATGGCCTGAGTCAGGAAATGCCCTGCCCCTCCTGAAACCAGGTACTTAATGTTCAGTAGAGAGCCACAAGTGAAGTGAATCTGTGAACATCAATCATATACATCACTGATACCAGCTGCACACATGGTAGAACACTGAGTAGTTGCATAGCGCCAGTCAGGCAATGCCCCCATATGTGTCCAGACCAGTTAGTGTATCTTGAGTGCTGAGCTAGAGCCCAACTAAAGGTGTTAACATATACGAGATACATTACTAATACTAGTTGCCCTCGTTAGGACACTGGCGAGTTGCATGGGCTGAGCCAAGCAATGCCCCCAAGCCCCACAAATCAGGTACAGGATCATAGGTGTAGAGAGAGAGATCAACTAAAGTCATAGACATCAATGGAATACTTGTCTTAAAGCAGTAGCACACATGTATTTTTAAGAAGGAGCCATATATGTCATTGTGAAACAATAATGTTTAATTATAAAATTATTGATTTTTTATAAAAATAAATATTTTTTAAATTGTCATTGAAAAATGCTAAAATAAATAAATGTGTTTCTTCACATAGGGGGATAATAAATAAAACATAAATAAAATTAAAGCAGTAAAATAAATAAAAGTGTTGCTTCACACTAGGAGTGGGTGGGGAGATATAAAAAAATAAATAAATAATTGTGTGAAAAACATTTAAAAGAGAGGCCAGGAGTGATAGGGAGGTACTGGCCATTCAGGCTGTTGTGCCTTGGGGAGAGGAGAAGGAAGAGGAAGACTGCGCAGGAACAAGTGGAACTTAGTGCCCCTCATCTGTAGGTGGTGGTGGTGGTGGTGTCGTGGGAAGGGCACCTTCACGGGGCTCTTGCTGCTGAGGAACTGTGAAGGGTGGGTCATCTTGAACATGCTGCTGGTCCTGTCAGAGGAGATGGTGGATTGCCTCCATGACCTCCAGCTGGTTCTCAGTCAGCCACACCATGAGACCGTGGTTGATCTTGAGCAAAGCAACAGAGGCCTCTTCCATCTCCCTTAGTGATCGTATGGCTTGGGTGAGGCCCCTGTTGCTCTGCTCCAGACCACAGGTGGCAATTAAGGCTGCAGGCCCTACATGCCCATGTGGCAGCAGCAAATCTATCATTTCTGCGTTTAATTAATTATATAGTCTATTTTTGCTGCAGTGACATGGGTGTGCTGGGCTGCAACTCTGTTGCCACCCTCCACAGCCTCAAGCAGCTGGCTGAGAGTGTTGCTGATGGTCTGGAGAACAGCCAGAGACTCTGTGGAGAGAAAAATGACAAGAAGAGATGTGTCAGTAAACTAAGCTGTTCCATACTCTTACAGTAATATACTGTAGTGAGGTATTTTTTTTTTTATTAATGAGAGAGGAGCTGCATTAACATCTACGGTAGATTAGTATAGGTGTGTTGATTTCATAATACTGTAACTAAACTGATCTCTGATACATTCTGCCCCCCTCCTCCCCAGCTTCCGTAACCTGCCAGTCCTTGCTGCACAATCTGGCAGTATGAGCCCCCCACTAGCTCCCAATAAATGCTGCTTCTTGTGAAGTCCCAAAGACCCCGTGTATGCCAGCCTCCACTGCACTTGGACAAAGATGAAAGACACACACACCCACCCAGGCACCCCCAGCCCACCCTCTCCCCACACCCCAGCACAGTCCCACAAACTGAAGAGCTCAATAAAGTATAACAGAAATCAAGTGGAAAAGTCCAAAGAAACTACATATGCATGGTGCACTTGTTTGATAATAAAGTTATTTGTCCAGTAGTCTGTGATCTCTTTGCTACTCATGAGGTTTCTCAAGGAGAGAGGCTACTGTACAAATAAGTTGGTTGTGACACAAGTGCAGCACACATATCCCTCGTATATATGCACAAATACTGCCTCAACAATGAATTTGTTATTGAACACCATGAACAGTAGTATTCTACAGTGCTGTTATCTGCAGAATTACTATGTGTCATACCTGTGAACAAAACTTCAACAAAATAGAACAAATTAAGTAGCTGTTGTTAGATTTGTTTCATACAATGCCACATGAAAATAGTGTAGATTCATTGGTCAAAACACATGACATGACCTTGATTAATCCTCCAATGTACCCGCTGTTAAAGGTAAATATGACTACTAAAACAAAACAAAAGACTTGAAGATTGCACAGCAGCAAGAAGTTGCCCCCCCAACCCAGATACCAAGATATTATGAATAAAACTGGGTCTATGGTTGGATTCACCACTTCTGGTGTGGTTAAGACACTCTGTTGTTCCTTGTGTACAAAACACACCAGGCATGGTAAATCCATCAATATACATGCTATCTGTAATAGTATGGTGCTAAAACAAACCACACTCAAGCAGTACTTGTTACTGAGAAATGCTATGATGATGTTTCAAGACTGCATAATATACGCCAGTGTGTTCTATTTTATCAGATATGGTGTGATTTACCATGACCGCAGTGGTTTGTATACAAGGTGCAGCTTAGTGGGTAAATCTTTGACAGCCATAGTAAACTTCCTGAGAACTCATATTCAGCACGGGATGTGCATTGGATATGCTAGCTCAACCCTGCATCTCTCCACATAGGAGGGCTCAAAGCTCAGCCCTTGCAGAGTAGGATCAACACACAAGCATTAGAAGGCAGGCTGCAGTATTGCAGAATGTAACACAGCAGCCCTGCTGTTGGTGGCCATCTGCCCACCCAGAACATCATCCACAAGCACACAGTGAACCTGTATCGCCACCCACCCATAGCCAAGGTTACGCAGTATATGTTGTCATAAGTCAAAGCCTCATTCAAGACAACTACCAAAGCTGGATGCACTCCAAGCCTTCATGTGCCAACACAACCCTGACATCCTTGCAGTGGTGGAAACTTGGCTGACACCTAAAGTTTCTGACTCAGCAGTAACAATACAGGGCTACAATGTCCACAGGCTGGACCGGATATCCAAAAAAGGCGGTGGCTGCTCAATCTATATCAAAGACTCCCTGTCTTGGCACCCTGTATCAACTCCATCACTTTCTGCCTCAGCCCAGATTCTGCCAATAAAAATCACCCTAGGTCCCAACCAAAAAGCCCTGACTATTGTCTCCATATACATCCCACCCAGGGACCCTAAACATGGAGTCAATGATGTCCTAAACTTTATCAGCTCTCATCCTTCCGAAGCTGAACTTATTCTACTAGGGGATTTCAGCATAAACTGGTTAACATCGAGTGCCAGTGCCTATAAAGACTCCATCTCAGCTGCTAATCTCACTCAAATGGTAAACTCCCCTACTAGGATTAACTACAAGACTGGCACCAGTACCCTCTTGGATTGGGTCCTCACCACTCACCCCACAAGGATTTCTCCTACGAGCATTCTCCCAGACTCACTCAGTGACCACTCCCCAGTCATGTGTGCATGGTCTAACAAATTCTTTAAGCCCCTTCCCAAAATTATCGCTAGCAGAGTACTTCCTCGTGGAAAACTTCCACATCTCAAACAACACCTGCTTCTACAAGACTGGCTACCAATCTATGAAGCAACAGATGTTAACCTGGCTCTTGATCACTTCATCTCGATTTTCAACAAAGCCTGCGACCTCTTTGCCCCTGCTAAAAGGCGCAAAACAAAATCTCTTTCTAGCCCATGGGTCACTGCGGCTCTTCTCTCACAGCTGAAACTAAGGGATCACCTCTGGGCAGTTGCCAGGGCCACTGGCAAACAACTGGACATCCAAAATTACAAACAAGCATGAAATGCCTGCACAAAAGCCATACAGCTAATGAAATCCACCTATTACAAAGACGGTCTCACCAATACAAGGGGAAATGGTCGTGCTTTCTGGGACAATATCAAGGATGTCACAGGGAAGCAGCCAAAAACCTCTCCGGCCATGTTAATGGTTGATGGATCCTCAACCCTTGACCCCAAGGTGATCGCAAACATCTTTAACACTTTTTTTCAGACCTTAGTGCTGTCCTACCCAATGACTTTTTTGAAAACAGGGCCTACTCCCCCAAATACCTCAGCCCCTCAGTCTAACCATCCCCTGTTCTACTTCAGGAAGGTAAGGCTGAATGAAGCTTGCCGCTATATTACTGCAGCTGTCTCTAAATCTAGATCTAGTAGCGAAACCCTGGACCTTAAGCTTCTGTTGCTCACCCTCGATGAGGTAATTCATCCATTAACAAAAATCCTAAACCTCTCTCTCAGTTGTTGAAAATTCCCTGACCTATCGAAAACAGCCACCGTGACACCTGTCCATAAAAGTGGGGACAAGACGATTCACTCAAATTATAGCCCTATCTACATACTGCCCCCCTCTCTCTAAGGCACTTGAGCGTATCGTGGCTGATCAACTTACCGACCACTTGGATAAATACAATATACCTTGTCCACAACAACACAGCTTCCAGAAAGGTCACAGCACCACCACAGCCCTTCTTGAGTTCACTGGAGCTTTGCACAAATCCCTTGACAAAGGCCTTCTCACAGGGGCCGTTTTCGTCGACCTCTCCAAGGCCTTCGATACAGTACACCATGGACTACTAATACACCAACTACTGAATGCCGGGCTATCACCTGACTCTTCTCTCTGGTTTAAAAGCTACTTAGAAAACTGGTCACAGAGAGTAAAAATTGCGGATGCTCTTTCTAACACCCAGCCTGTTTGCTCGGGTGTCCCACAGGGATCCATACTGGGACCCATCCTTTTTAGCCTTTTCTTAAACTCCCTCCCTTACCACTGCTCTGAGCAGATCATACTATATACCGATGATGCTGTTGTATTCTCCACTCACAAAGATACTGCAACTCTTCAACACAACCTTCAACTTGGTATCAGTTCTGTAGAGACATGGTTTCTTAATCATAAACTGGTCCTCAATGACAAGAAAACCAAATCTATGCTCTTCTGCAGCTCTCATAACCCACACAAGCTACACCACTTGGCTATCTCCACCACCCAGGGCAACTCTCTAGATCAGGTGGTGTCCTTCAAATACTTACGGATTCAGCTTGACCCTAATCTCTCCTATGGACTTCATGTAGATAATGTAGCTAGAGCTGCTAATACACGGCTTGGTCTCGTCTACAAACACAGACCACACCTCACGCCAGAAGCTTTGAAGGTTGCAGTCCTGAGCTCTGTGATCTCTGTAATAGACTATGGTCTCATCATTTATGGCTCGGACACAACCACAACCCTTAGACGCCTCTCAACTGCCTTTAATAATAAAGCATGTCGGGCCCATCACTGGTGCTCACCGTCTCACCCACACATGTGACCTGTACACTCAGACTGGCAGACTCCAACTATCAAACCACATAAAGTTTATCACCTGCTCCATGGTCAAAAAAATCTGCCTTGGCCTTGCACCTTCTGGGGTCTCAACTCTGTTACAACACCGAATTATCAAATGGTGCCTTAGAAGATCTACGCTACAGCTACTGAAAGTTCCCCACTGTCACACTTCACAGGGACAACGCTCTTTCGCTTATTGAGCACCACTCTGGTTCAATAGCCTCAGCCCAACCATCTCCTCTTTCCCAACTATTGGTATGTTTAAAACTAGGCTCCGGGACTATCTCACTACCAACAGCTCCTGTGACTGCCCAACTTAACCTTGTTTCTCCACTTCCCTTTCTGCTCTAGTTGTCCCCCCCTCCCCTCCTCACTGGATTCTACCCTCACATCTTGGTATACCCAATGCTGCACTTTTCACCCTCTTGCCACCCTTCCACCATTCCTTCTCCCCACCCTCTTCCTCTCCATGACTATGGCACCTTATCTGTTGTCTGTTTTCTCTGACAAATGCCGCTGGCTGCCTTGTTACAATGCTACCCTTGAACTGTATTAATCTGTACTCTGTTTGTAATGTCCACATTGTTGTAATGCCTGTCTTCATGTTCCCCATAATTTGTATTTCTCTGAAATGGAAGCTTTGTAAAAGAGCCATGGCTCAAAGGTATTTGTAATCCTAGACTTGATAAATAAATAAGTAGCAAGAAGGAGCAGAAATAAGATTTTACTTTACCTTTTTTTGACAGACGTATGCAGAAAACAGAAAGAATGAACAGCAAATGTCCCTGAACTGGCAGAAAGCATCCATGTTGCATAAATAATATATACAATGGTGATGTGTCAGATAAATAATTTATGTACACTTGTACTGCTCGACCACGGACATCTCAGTTGTGGCTTGCGCCACTCGTACAGCTATCTGAGGTCAAACAGCACTTGTATAGGTAAATCATATCTCTGACAGGTGACCATTGTATATCCGTTATTTATTGTATTACTTTCTATTCTGTACATGCAATAGAAGCCATTGTCTTAGATAGTGATTGGTTATCAGAGGATTTAAAATAATGGGGAACTAGTAGTTTATTTTTTTTGATTGACTATTCAGCTATGTCTGTGTTATAATAAAAGTTACTGACGTTCCTCAGCTGGAGGCCCAGGCATACCTGCAGCACGAAGTGGATGACCTGCTGCTGGAGCATCTGTTCTTTCCACCACAGAGGGGTTGATCTCTAGTATTTCAACCTCCTCTGTGGGGTCTTCTCCTCCAGAAGCACCCTCCATAGATGTTTCATCCTCTGTAAAAAAATATAGTAAAAGGGAAAACATTATTTGTCTCTGGATGTTACTATGTGTATGTATACCTCTGTAGTACCAGTTGTACTGAATTGTTAATTCTGAGGAGTTCAATGGCATCAAGCAGAATTCCCACCCCCACCCCGTATCAAACAGGTACTGGATCCTGAGTCGACAGCCACAAGTTAACTAAAGATGTGGACATCAGTGTTATACCTGTCCTGATAGTGACTGCACACAAGGTAAGATGATGAGGAGTTTGAAGGCCTCATGCAGACAATGTCTATCCCCTTTTCCCTATTGGATCAACTAGTTTAAATGGGTCAACTACAGAATACTCCCCATCAACCTCCCACAAGCTCCATGGATTAAGTAGTGTGTCCTCAGTGCAGAAGTATAGGAAAAGTAAGGCTGTGAACATCAACGGCATACTTTCCTGATTGCATGTACACAGAAGTCACAACACTGAGGAGTTGCATGTGCTCAGGCAGTCAATACTCCAAGCTATGGACACCAGTTAGTGTATGATGAGTGCAGAGAGACACACAATGTAAAGGTGTGGATATGGATGTAATACCTTCCTGATACAAGTTGCTCATATACTAGTACAATGAGGAGTTGCAGTGTCTTAGGCAGGGAATACACCCACCTTCAGTAGAACAAGTACTGTAACTTGAGTGGACAGCCAAAGGCTACTTAAATATGTGGACATAAATGGTATAAGTATGTGATACCAGATGCAGATAAGCTGGAACACTCAGTGGTTTTAAAGCTCTTCCAGACAATAGCTTCCCCCCCAGATCAGAGGTGGGGATCATTACTGTAGAGTCACAGGCCAAATAAACCTGCATGCATCAATGGCAAAGGTTATTGATACCAGGTAAACACAGGTTTAGACACTGAACAGTTCGATAACCTCAATGAGTCAATGCTCCCACAAACAAACAACAGACACTGGATGTTGAGTGCAGAGCCACAGAGTAAGTAAAGTCATGGATATGTATGATATACTTTCCTGATAGCAGCTGCACACATATTGGGACAATGAGGACTTGCAGTGGTTGAGAGAGGCAATGCCCTCACCGCTCAGACAAGAGATAGTGGATTGTGAGTAGGCAGCCACAGGTTACTAAACATGTCGACATCAATGGCATCCGTATGTGATAAGAGTTGCACACAAGGTGGGATGCTAAGGAGTCTCAGGGCCTCACACAGACAATGTCACTCCCCCTTCCCTAGTATCAGGGAGTATATTGTCAGTGCAGACCTATAGGCCAAGTGCAACCGTGGACAGCAATGGTAAATCTTACTAATACAAGCTCCAGACAAGTTAGGATGCTGAGAATTTGCATTTCTTTAGCCAAGAAATGATCCCACCTTCCCACACCATGCAGTGGATGCTGAGTGCAAAATCAAACAGTACGTTTAGCTGTGTATATGTATGGTATGCCTCCCTGATACAATGTGCACAGACGTTAGGACAGTGAGGACTTGCTCTGACTCAAGCAGGCAATTCTAACCCCCCTCTCCGAACAGGTAATAGATCCCTAGTGCAGAGCCATAGGTTAAGTAAAGTTCTGTACATCAGTGGCATATGGCACTGATAACTGCTGCACACAAGGTATGACAGTCACTAGTTTGGAGGGTTCAGGCAGACTTTACTGCTCCCACCTCCACCCTCTGGATAAGGTAGTGGATCCTTACTGCAGAGGCACAGGGCAAGTAAAGGCATGAATATAAATTGCATAGGTGACTGATAGCAGCTCAATACAAGTTTGTGCACTGAGCAGTTGCATGTTCTCACTTAGGGAATGCTTCTACCTCCTCCCCACACTAGGAACTGGATGCTGAGTGCAGAGTCACACACTAACTAAATCTCGGGATAAGTGCAGTATGATGGCCTGACACGAAGTGCAGATATGTTAGGATAGTGAGTATTTGAACTGACTCAGACAGGCAATGCTGGTGCCCCCCCACCCAGAACAGGTCCTATATGCTGACTGAACAGCTACAGGCTAACGAATGATTTGTATTGTGAAGCTGTGAACATGGATGTGCTAGTTTCCTGACAGCAGCCACACACAAGTCATGACACTGAACAGTTGCCAGGCAATCGTCCCATCTTCTCACAGTAGACACTGAGTCCTGAGTCCAGAGTCACATACTAAATGAAGCTGTGAATATTGACAGTACACCTCCGGGATATCACCTGCACACATGGTAGAACTCAATAGGATACAAGTGCATCATGCCAGCAATGACTGAAATCAATCACCTCCCTCTCCCAAGAACACGTACTACATACTAAGTACACAGCCACAGGCTAACTAAGGATGTGCTCATCAAGGGTATACATCCATGATAGGAGCTGCAGACAAGGTAGAGTTCTGAGGAGTCTAAAAGGCTGACCCAGACAATGCCCCCCCCCCACTTGGATGACATAGTGGATTTTTAGTGTAGAGGTACAGGAAACTGAAGACATAAACATTAATGACATAACTTCCTGATATGAGCTCCACACATGCTAGAAAACTGAGAAGTTACATGTGTCATACCAGGTAATGCTGCAACCTCTGCACACCAGCTACTGGATGGTCACATCAGAGTCAGATAGCAAGTAGAGCTGTGGATATCGATGGTATAGTCACCATGATATGAGCTGTGCACATACATGGACAGTGAGAAGTCGCAGTGCTTCAGGCAGGCAATGACCCCCCCAACCCACAACAGGTACTGGATCCTGAGTGCAGAGCTGCAGGCTGAGTAAAGATGTGTAGACCAATGCTATGTCTCTCTGATACCAGGTGTACACAAGGCGGGCCACTGATTAGTTTCTAGCAGTCAGACATATAATGCCCCATCCCCTTGCATCACGTAGTGTATGCTCAGTGCAGGTTTACTGGCCAACAAAAGCCATGGACATCAATGGTATACCTTCCTCATAGAAACTCCACACAAATAATGATACTGAGGAGTTGCATGCCTTAAGCCAGGCAATGGTGCCATGTCCCTACAACAGCTACTAAATCCTGAGTGCACTGCCAAAGACTAAGAAAAACTGTGCATATTGATGGCATACCTCTGTGGTATCAGTTGCAGACATATTAGGTCAGTCAGGAGTTGCACTGTCTCAGGCAGGCAATGTCCCCCCCTCCCGCCTCCACAGAGCAGTTCATTGATGCTGAATGCACACCTATAGGGTAAGCAAAGATGTGGACATTAACAGTATACCTGTCTCATACCAGCTGCAGATGAGGGAGCACACTCAGGTGTTTCTAGGCCCCAGCCAGAGAATACATCTTCCCCACCACCTCCATTGACTTAGGTAGTATGTCGTCAGTCCAGAAGTGCAACCAACTAAGGCCATGATCAGCAGCAGTATACCTTCCTGATAACACCTCTACACAAGTTAGCCCATTGACAAGTTGGATGGCCTGAACCAGGTGATGGTACCACCTGCACACACCAGGTACTAGATGATGTGTAGAAAGTGACAGAGTAAGTAAAAATGCTCATATGTCAGTACAGTGAAGAGTTGCATAGTGTGATATAGGCAATACACCCCCCTCCCTCCAGATTATGTACTGGATAATTACTGCATACCTACAGCTAATGTAAAACTGTGGACGGGTTCAGTTGACAGTGGCTCCTAGACCCTCAAGATGAGCCATGACATCCTGAGTACAGACCCAAATCTGAAATAAAGCTCTAAGCATCAACATAATATTTGTCTGATATGAGGTGCCACAAGCTAGAAGATTGACTAGCTGTATATTCTGTGCCAGGCAATGATGGCAGCATGGAAGAGTACATATTGGAGGTTTAGTTAAAAGACAGATGCCAGTATATCATTGTGACTCAGCAGAGTCGAGCACAAACAGCTACTCGACCGGAGCCCCTCAGTCCTCACCTTCCGGGAGTGGTACTAGCTGGACTCTTTGGAAGGAAGCAGGGGCAGTTGATGTAGTGGCTGAAGGAGAAAGAAAGAAACAGTCAATGTTTTAAATATGTTTGTATTGTAAACAATATCATTTTAGTAGTACTTGAAGCTCTGCTGCGCTATATTACCATCTAACATGTTGATTTAACACTTTGACAACAAAGACACAGGTTTACATATGTAAGCAATAATACCTGACAGGGTGGATGACATTGCATTATACCATACAGCCCAAGGTTAAAATAAGGCCCAACATGCAGTCAGAGGGCCTTATTGCCAATGTAAGGAATGGTATGGATATTATTGCACTAACAAAATGGGCACTGTGGAAAAAAAATTGTGAAAGAAAATTTAGTTCAGTATCAGTTTTGTAATAAAATAGTTCCTCCATCTGCATGAGCTATGGAGCTCAGTACTACTAGCAACTGCCTAGTCTAAAGGTTTTTTTTTTACAAAAGAGGTTAAATGCTGTTGCACCACTCAATAGCACACTATTTTGTTTTTATCCTAACAGGAATAAATCAATATATTGATCACTTTCTGCTAACAATGAATGTGACGTGTACCTAGGCACTTGATGGTGTGGGTGTTACCAGGATGTAGCCATGCTTGCTGTGTTGATGGCAGCTTGGGTGGATGCTGGTACCAAACAACACATCAGGCATGGGTAAATCTTGAAATCAAGCAGACCCTTTTGATGTATAGTAGTCAATTCACTGTTTGGGCAATTCATGTTATTGACCAAGAATTCAAAGACATTAACAAGTCGTTTGACAACGTTTCAAAATGTGACAAAAAATGGCTCAATATATGGTATTGAGAGATTGGTAGAGTAAACAATAGTAGCATTATGTTGAAATGTTATAATGTCATTATCTTGTTAGGCAACAATCTCTGTTCTTTCTCCTTAAGGAATACTGAATTGCTTAATAATAACAGTGTACTAATCTTGCAATGTGTGATATATGACATCACCTAATAAGAATGTCACACAAACTTACCAAGATACTGAGATTGTCACTGGATTTATTCAACTGCTCCAATGGATCTGTTGAAGATATAACATTTGAAACACTGAAGACCATTAATAAGATATACTTACCACCATTATGTCACTTGCCAAATTCTGGCTTCACTGCTTCCTCCCACATAGCAAAAGCTATGTCAAACCACTCCTGGATGCTCCTGCGCATCTCACCTGCCACTGCCTTTGCCTTGTAAAAGGTCTGGCGGGTGAGTTTCCACTTCCTCCTGCATTCCTCGGCAGATATAGTAATGCCATCTCTCCCCAAGGCACGGCTAATCTGCTTAAAAATATAGAAAAGATAGTACTGTAAATAATTTTGTAATAGTTTTCTACGTAGATTGAGTAATATACTAAAAGACCAGTTAATAACACAGTATTACACTTTGTGTTTGACAAGCGGAGATATCTGAAAATATGAACACACATGGTTTGTCTGCAGGTCAAGTTTATGACGTCTATCAACTCTGTTTGCATGTGCAGCTAGGAGGCTTATTCTGTAACAACACGTCACTTCCATACTTCCATTCCATTTAGCCTGCCTGTTGCCCTGTGTAATCCCATTTTTGAGCCACTTAACAGTCCTAGTGGATAGCACTTCTGCAGTTAATGCACAGCACTCAGCTAGTATCAACTTTGATACCTTAAATTTTGCTTACTGTATGAGTACGTTCAATCTTACTATAGGCAGGGTAATTCCATGGGCCCTAGTGTCCCTTTACCTCATAAGTTAAAAAAGCATATCTGTAGCTGTCTTGTTTGACGCCTTCAACAGAGAAACTGCCACACAGTCATGCTTGTTAAATCCAGTTTGCAGTGAACATCGGTGGTCAGAAACTGTCATGCTCAATAGCTACTACATGGCAACAAATCTGTGCCACTGTAATTACATACTTGGTGCAGTTCTTGTACTCTTACTAGTAGCAGCCTTCACTGGTCAAAGTAAAATATGTGGCTGTGGCTTCTCATGAGTCTTGAAAACAGCTATTTTTTTGTATTATACACAAATTTTAACCATGACCTACCTTACCCCAGGTATTTGTGAGGCTCAGGTTTGTCACCCTCATCACAAACCTGGGGTGGGCATGCTATCTCACAGCCTGAATGAGGGCCAGCTCCTCCCTATCCCTCCAGGACTTTGGCATCTTTGAGCTCTGAAAAAAGATATTTGTTTGTTTAGAAACATTTAACATAAGATTTATTGTGTTTCGAGTATTTGTGCACAACTCATTAAGGACATGCATGTAGTGTGAGATGCATTGACAAATTTGTGAAATGTGTGTAGAACAGTATAGGTGGGTGTGTCATGTGACAGTGCAAAGTTGATGTGCCATTACGTTTTGTAAGCAATAAGACATGGCTGTGTGTTGATAATACTGAGATACGTTCACACACAGAAGTGTAGGTATGTACAGAACTGCAGGTCGGGTGCCTTTAGCCTCTGGGTGAGAAGGAATCTCAGTACTACCAACACCCACACATGTGTTATTGTTAATATTAAATTTGCCCATTGTCAACCTTGAAAAAAAATACATCCTAAAACTTTTCAAAGTCACAAAAACATAAACCTTAAATGTTGTTAGATAATGTCAATTATACAATGGCAAGAAAAAATTCTGTTCTCTGATTGGTCAGTGTGTGCCTCGGACAGTGATGATATTAAGCTATAACATCACTGTATTAAGTTCAGGCACACAACTGACCGGACAACAGTGAAAAAATCCCTCCCTGCCCACACAAGCCGCCGAGAAGCTGACAGTCCCCGAAGCCATCACAGCTTAGACCTCCCTGCCCACCCTAACCAAACACGTTCTCTGCCTGCCTTGGTCCTTCAGTCAATCAAACAAAACCAACAAGATTTAAACAAAAAAATGGCAGCTGTCCATTTTCAACTTCACCATAGCTGCCTCTGGGTATGAAACCATGCAAGAGCATGGCAGTTTCAACAAAACTAAAACACTGGCAATTACATTTTAAACCCTTGCCAGCTTCTCACCAACCCCAAAATCTGACGCTTTTCCCAAAAAAAAACCCAGTTGTAGTAAAATAAAAAAGACAAGTAACTTACAGCTTGTGCTAATGAGCAGTTACGGAGCTGAGCGGGAAACTGGAAGTAACCGCTCAGCTTCAATGTTTTCTTTTTCGCTGTTCATGGCTAAGAAAATTAAAGAAAATAACATGTTCAACTGTTCTCAGAACAAGCAGAGGCAGCACAGTGATAAAATGTAATACCAAAACTAAAAGATACCGCATGACGACAATGTGTGTGTGTGTGTGTGAGTGGGGAGGGGCAGGATGACCATGCACAAGAAAGCAGCAGCACCACGTAGTGGACTACTTTTTCTTGTATTTGTAAAATATCCATGTCATACAAAAAAAAAACACAAATATTTACAAAAAAAAGTTTTTTTTTTTTACTTTTTATTATTATTTTAAAATGAGCCATTGTATAATAGCAATAAGTCACTCCACGGAATGTGTTATTGTCTAATAACATCACTTCTGGGGTGGTGGAAGCACTCGGCTTCACCTCATGCTTCAGGTCACCCCAGGAGTGATGTTATTAGACAATAACACACACCCTGTCATGCCTTATTGCTTAAATAGTCCTTCCATGAATGTTTTGTATCTGGCATCTGTTTGTGTTTCTTTATACTCAATACATCAATCAATCAATCAGCTTTATTTTTAAAAATCGCCTTTCCAAAACCAAGGTGCTTTAACAATAAATAAATCAAATACATAAGTTAAGCAACAGCCTAAAATTAATCATTAAAATATATTTAAAAATCAGGATAGGCCAAACTAAATAAATGTGTTTTTAAGGCTAATTTAAAACTTTGGACAGTCAAGCAATTTCACACCCAATGACGCAGAGAATTCCACAGGGTAGGGGCCATAGAACTAAATGATCTGGCCCCTGATGTCTTTAAAGGTACCCTGGGAATCTCCAGCAATCCCTCATCGGTGGATAGGAGTAGACGGGAGGGACAGTAGGGATGAAGAAGATCTTGCAGTAAGCTAGGTCCCTGATCATGTAGGGCCTTATAGGTCAGCAAACCGACCTTGAAGGTAATCCGCCACTGTACAGGCAGCCAGTGCAGTCCACAGAGGACAGGCATTACATTACTGGTCCTAGATGTACCAGTCAAAAGTCTGGCCACTGCATTCTGCACTAACTGCAAGCAGCAGGTATCTACCCCTTGTAGCCCTAGGTACAGGGCATTGCAGTAGTCCAGGTGGGAGGTAATGAAGGCTTGGGCCAATGTTGGAAGGTCGTCAGCAGGAACCAGATGCTTCAGCCGGGCTACATTCCTCAGATGATAAAAAGAGGTTTTGACAACAGCCGATACCTGATGTTTAAGAGTCAGGCAATCATCAAATATAATGCCCAGGTTCTGCACCCGGTCTGAGGTAGCTAACTGGGCCCCCCTTAGCCAAAGACCCGAAGGTGATCCCATCAGCAAACCCACCCACCGATGACCTGGGTCCACAACCAATACCTCATTTTTATCAGTGTTTAACCACAACCAGCTCTCAGTCAACCAGTCTTGGATCTCGGTGAGACAGTTCTTAAAGACTGATACAGCATCACCCTGGTCAGGCACAAAGGACATGTACAGCTGAGTATCATCTGCATAGCAGTGAAAACTCAAGCCGTACTGCCTAATGATCACTCCCAATGGCAGCATATATATCGCAAACAACATGGGTGCCAAAATGGAGCCCTGCAGCACCCCAGAGGATAGGGGGAGTGATGTTGAGAAAAATATCCTGGACACCACCCTCTGAGTCCTACCCTCAAGGAATGATTGAAACCAACTGAGGACCAGGCTCAATAGTCCACAGATAAACTGCAGATGCTTCAAAAGCGCTTCATGGTCAACAGTATATAATGATGCAGAGAGATCAAGAATAACCAAGATGGAATGGGTCTTTCGATTTCTTGCTATTAGGAGGTCATTTAGTACCTGAACAAGGGCCATCTGGGTACTATGTCTCTTCCTAAATCCAGACTGGAGAGAATCATAGACATTGTAGCAGGTCAAATGACCGTCCAGCTGCAACGCGACCACCTTCTCAATAACCTTACGTACAAAAGGCAGGTTAGAGGCAGGCCTGTAGTTAGCAAGACAGTCTGGGTCTAAGGAGGGCTTTTTAAGAAGGGGCTGAATCACAGCTTCCTTCAGGGAATCAGGAAAGATCCCTTTCTCCAATGACAACCAGACTATCTTAGCGAGGACCGGGTCGATTTTATCCACACATCCTACTAAAAGGCGAGTGGGGCCCAGGTCCAAACTACAGTTGGTCAGTTGCAACGCTTGGACGATCATCACTATGTCATTGATTATGGGCCGGGCGAAGTCAGACCAAATAAACTGGGTGTCCGACGTCTCCTGCTGACCACTACAACTTCTATTTGAGAGAATTAGGAGGAGATCAGACCTGATTGTGGCAACCTTATCCATGAAGAATCGAGCAAACTTCTCACACTGTTCTTGCGAAAATGCTCTCTAGGGGCAGAAGACATATTGGATTGCACAATCTGTCTACAGACCGAAATAGCTGGGCTGGTCAATTCTGCACAGCAGCAATTTCCCTGGACAGGAATTCTGCCTTCTTATGAGTAATTGCTGATTGATAGACCCAATAATTGTCCATCAAACTAAGCCTGTCAGACTCCAGACCCGACTTTTGCCAACATCTTTCAAGCCTTCTTCCCACTCTCCTCAACTCCCTCAAAGTCTCATCAAACCAGGGAGAATTGGGTTGAAGGGTGAGGGGTAAAACATGAACAGGAGCAATGGAATCCAGGACCCCTACTACTGCCTCGTTATAGGTAAGAACCAGGTCCCCTGGATCCATACATTCACTCGGCAAACTCAATAGATCCAGTACCGCCATCAGGCCCTCTGGGGTAACACCCATCAATGGGCAGTAATGGACTATTTCTGTAGAGGCCAACCTACCGGGGGGGCCAAGAAGCTGAACCCAATGATGTGATGGTCAGACCATCCGACTGGCTCCACCACCAAGTCAGATATCTCCATCCCAGGAGGAATACCAAGTACAATGAATGACCATCTATATGGGTCGAGGAGGAAATAACCTGTGTGAAGCCCAGCTAATTTATCAGCTGGAGGAAGTCATGACTAAACTGTGAGAGTTCATCATCAACTCAGGCATTGAAATCATCCAGGATCAGCCATCTGGAGGATCCCAATGTCATGTCAAAAATGAAGTCTGCGACTTCCCGCAGGAAAGAATTCCCATTACCTGGTGGACAGTAAATGAAAAGAATCCTGCACCCCACACCCTCACCCAGGATACATTCAAAGGAGTTGGTCATTCCTACTGGTACCTCCATCAGGTTCAGTTCCATTCTAAAACAGATTGCTACTCATCCGCCCCTACGATCCAGCCTCGGATGATGTATCACCAAGTATCTGGCTGGGACAGCTGAAGCCAAAACAGGGCCAGCATTAATATCCAGCCAGGTATCAGTGATGCATGCCAGGTCCGATGATTCTACAAGCTCAGCTATTATGGCAGTCTTGTTTTTAATGGACCTGGCATTACATAACACTGTCCGAGTAGGATGAGTTGCCGATGAAGACCGAGCCACCTGTGTGCTGCAGGCAGAGCACTTGGGTATGGGAATCAGGAAGAGAGGACCCCTCTCCTGAACCCATTTCACCCCAGGGTGTCTTCTCATCCCCACTATCCCAATCTGTCTGCTCCTTTACATTACCCCTCCAGGCCCCGCCACCACCCTCCTCCTCCTCCTCCTCACAATCCCCAGAGCCCTACACCATCTATATAGCTCTGGGGATAGTGGGGGACACCTAAAAGGGTGGGGGTCCTTAAGCCAGGAAGGGGAATAATGCCTGACTGTCAGAACAGCTCCCCAACACATCTTCACATGCCCAAATACATACAATAAATTCACACCAACAACACAACACTTCATACACTTCACACCAACAAAAAGCACAAATTAAAACAAAACAAATTATGAGTTACAGCATAGATTTAGGGAGAAAATTACCACAGTTTTCTCCAATAAACAATTTATGGTTTCTGGGAGCTCTCACCTCACCAGAAAAGAGTGCCCCCCCCAACCAAACTCTCACTTCAATTGGGGTACAACGTATTACTTCAAACAATCTTTAAGAAAACAGGACATTCTCACTACTCAGTTTCATAAAAAAAAAAAAACATTCAAATTCCTACAGCCTAAAGGCTGTGCATTACTATTTTTGGTCTCTACAGTTTATATTAACACAGTGCTGTTCCCATACTGTTGGTATTATATCATCAAAGTCCCAACAAAATGGCAAATTAAATATGGTTCAATTTGAGACTAAAGTTAAAAATCACAAAAAGTTAAGTTGACTAGTAACACAGTTCCCAGGAACGATTTACAATTGAAGAGGAGGGCTCTCACCACCTCCAATTCATTAAAGTTAGTCCAACAGGATAAACCTTCTCCACAGGCAGATCCCAATCATACAGAATGAGTTATCCAAAAAGAGACCCTCTCACTGCTTCCCCAGATAGTTAAAAAAGCTGCTAAACTTGGATTGGCAGTTTTGATGACTATAAGTAAAAAGCCGGATCAAACTTCAAACCAGTCATCCACAGTTCGAATTAGTCAGATTTGTGAGGGTGGTACAGATGAAAATCTTTCTGGTTCCGATAGAGCCAGAACCCAAACCAATGCAGTGCAGGTCCCAGTATCTGCAACTGTCCCTCCCCCCACCTGGATCACCGGGGTAAGTCCAGTCTCAGCCAGGCAACCCCCACGGTCCTTGGAAGCCCCGTGAGCACCAGCCCTCTGGTAAGCACTCCCGACTCTCCTGGGGAAAAACAGCTACCCCTTCGCACCCACCTCTAGGTTGGCCAGGCTGGCTGAACCTCTCCTCCTTCTCCTCTTCCTTCCTTCAACACTCCACAACATAGAACCAAGGTCAGTGGTTGAAGTAATCCTCAGGCACCAGATCAAGTCCAGTCCTTTGATTTAATAATTTTTTTCCCGGCTAACTCAGCACACAGGTGGAACACCAGGACTCCAAGCTGAAAACGACCAATAGAGAGAATTAGATCCAACACTTACAATAGTCAGACAACTCCAATTGCATGCAAGGTCCAGCAATTTGGGCAAACAGGACAAACAGGAGTACTCCAAAGCAACTTTCCCCGATTCCCTAAATCTTAGAGCATTTCCCAGTCACAGCGGAAAACACCAGTAGTTCTGCAGAACGCTATTGCAAGCCTCCATAATCCCGAACCTCAGATGACCAAACTCACACAGCGAAACTGACAAACATAAAATGTAAAAGAACTACTGTGGAAAATACAATTCTACAGAACCAGGTTCGTAGCTAAGTTTGAGGCTAACCCAGCCTGGCCCCCATCTTCACATTGTGCAATTGTCTACCATATAATAGAAGAATTCAAAGCTCTGCATTATAAAACCTGTGGAATGCCCCCCCCACCACCACTAGACAGACAGAATGCTAACATGGAATACATGGACTCCAATTCTAGAAAGGTTATGCCTGGCAAAACAGCACTTATGTGAAGTAGAATGGTGCAAGTAGCAACTTACGCCAGCAGTTGTGACTTGTGCTATTCTACAAAGTGGCCTATGACATGTCACAGGCCACTTGCACAAAACAGCTGCTACACCACCAGTTGCACCATAAATCCCTTGCAACATGGCACTAGGGGGTTTATGGCAACAGCTTCTCCCCCTTCCAGAAGGGCAGCAACAAAGTCCCCAATGTTGGGATTCTATAAGAACCCCGGAGGAGAACCAGCAATGTAAGTTATACCTGCATTTAGCTGGTGTAACTTACATCTATCCTGCAAGTGTCCTGTTGAACCCGGGCCATGTGCCCTCTCCCCCGTGCCCAGACCATCTCTGTTGTTGCTCCAATGGGCATCACAAACCCTGCCCCATGCCCCATTCTGTACATGCCCCCTATACCTCCACACAGTAACAGCCCCACAGGGCTGGCCACAACAACTGCCCCAACACCACCGGAGATATGTACTGCAGGGCTGCCCACACTCCCATGTCCCCCAACTCCATCCTTCCAATAAGCCCCGCAGGATGGTGCAATCAACCTCCCCACCCATGCCCCAACCCCTGAGTTGCTAGCCATAAATGCGGCAAATACCCTGCCCTGGCAGCCTAGCGGTCCCCCACCCAGCCATGCCAGCCCACCCAGCATTCACCCATCCATCCCCAGTCAGCGACTGGCACAGCCCACCTCTTACCACCATGGCCAGCTGCGTTCAGTATGAGAGCATACTGAAAAGATACACTCTAAAATTAATTTCTGAGTGTGTGTTTCCAGTATGCTCTCATACTGAACTCAGTCAGTGGCTGGCCATGGTGGTGAGAGTTGGACTGTGCCAGTAGCCAGCTGGGGATAGGTGTGGGGTGCTGGGTGGGCCCACATGGCTGGGTGGGGGGCCCCAAGGCTACCAGGACAGAGTATTCACTGTAGTTGTGGCTGGCAACTTGGAGGTCAGGGCATGGCTGTGAGGGTTGATTGCACCATCCTGCGGGTCATTTCAGAAGGGATGGAGTCGGGGGGACATGGAGGTGTGGGCAGCCCTGAGGACATATATCTGGCGAGCTGGGCAGTTGGTGGGCTTAGAGTCTCAGCGGGCTCATTCAGATCACTTTGAGGACATGGGGGTGGGCTGCCCTGCTGGGCATATCTCCAGTGGTGTCAGGGGCAGTTGGTGTGGCCAGCTCTGCGGGGCTCATTAAGACCACTTTGTGGGGCTAGGGGTGTGGGCAGCCCTGCTGGGTGGCTATTGTGGCATGCTGGGCTGGGGGCTGCCCTTGCGACCTGCTTTTTGCAGCTTGTGACATGCTTGCCAGGTACGCCCGCAGTTCAGCATACAGTACCTGGCCGCATGTTGCAGGTCACAGGACTTAGCTGTGAAGACCCTGCCTTTTCTAGAATAGGGCCCAGGGTCAATGTCGCAGTTGTGGGTGGTGCAAGTTGCATTTGTCGGTGACTTGTGCCACCCTTCTAGAATCGGGCCCATGAAGTTATTATATACTGTGTATGAGTAAAGGCTGTATCCATGTTAGTGATGCAGGCTAGGAAATGGATGGCTTATGCATTCAGTGAGTTGCCCTGGTTGACAGGGACTTGGTTTAGGTAGTGGTGGCTCTCTTTAAATGCAATGTGTACAACCAAGTCTCATCCTATCAGGGCACAGGGATTTCTTTGCCCATCTTATAAAGATGTACTAGTCAATGCTCCCAGCAGCATGGCTTCCGCAAAGGGCACATCACTACCATGACACTCTTTGAATTCACCACACATATCCATCATGCACTTGATCAGGGCCAGTTGGTCGGCACCTCTTTTATTGACTTGACCAAGGCATTTGACACTGTCAGTCACTCCATTCTCCTTGAACAATTATCCCTCTTGGTCTTTCAAGTGAAACTACCTTCTGGTTTCAAAGCTGCCTCAGTAACTGGACCCAACAGGTCAGGACTGGTGAATTCCTCTCGTCATCCCTAGCAATCCACTGTGGAGTACCCCAAGGTTCTATCCTGGGTCCCTTGTTATTGATCATATTCCTGAATAATCTCCCTGCCTCCTGCCATGACAGAATGTTACTGTATGCAGATGATGCAGTAATCTTCACTTGCCACACCGACCCCACCTCCAGTCTCAAATACAGAAAAGTTTCACTGAAGTGGAAGACTGGTTTTGCTCACATAAACTCATCCTTGACCACAAAAATATTAAAACAATGTTGTTCCATGGAACCACAACAAGTACAAGGACCATGAGCTCATAATTAACAACCATGAAGGCGTCGCTCTTGAGTAGGTGGATATGTTTAAATATCTGGGCCTGACCCTTGACTGCTCCCTCTCGTATACCAAACACATTTGACAATATCGCGAAAACTGTGAACTCCCGTATAGGGCTACTATACAAGCATAAACAATGCCTAACGGCTGAAGCTTTGAACCTCGCTATCCAGAGATTTGTTATTTCAATATTGACTATGGGCTCGTTATCTATGGATCCGCTACTGATACTGCACTCCGGCGCATAGCTGTAGCCCTTAATAAGGCATGTAGACTCCTTATTTCAGCTGCCCACCTTTCTCACACATGTGACATTTACAAGCAGACTAACTGGCTCCAGCTGTCCGGCAGGCTAAAGTACCAGACCTGCATCCTGGCTAGGAAGACATTCCTGGGTCTTATGCCCCCTTGAGTCCAACCAATATTGACCCCACAGCATGTCTGCTGCCTAACTAGAAGATCGGACAGTCTAACCTTTACAATACCTCGCTGTCAGACCTCTCAAGCTCAGCGTTCTTACCTTGCCAGAGCCTTCACCTGGTTTAACTTGCCACCTACAGAAATCTCCAACATTGCCACGATTGGTGCTTTTAAGTGTAAGCCACATCAACACCTCGTGGCTAGTGCCTTCTGTGATTGCTTCTTATAATCCCATCCAGGCATACTACCCTCAAGCATCCTTCCTCACTGCTTCAGCTCGTCCTCCTCTCCTATCCCCCCATTACTGGGTATAGGATGAATCTTTCTCCCCTTCCTTTGCATCTCCCCTTTCGTCCTCCCTTGCTGTTTCCTATCTACCACATACCCAACACAATGCCCTCCCTATTTCTCCCCTTCTCCCTCTCTCCCCCATATTACCCCTCACCACCACTCTTCTTTCTTTTTTCCCACTAACCCACTCCTAACAAAGCTTTATTGAGCCACCCATGACTTGTACTGTATAATTAACTCGCAGCACAATTCCTTGACAATGCCTTTGGCTGTTATTATTGTAACCTTACTTGTCTTTTTATTTTTTTTGTAAGTTCCATTGTAATGATCATGTTATGTTTTGTACCTTATTGACCTTATTGCCTTAACGTGAAACTATTGTAAAAGAGCCCTCGGCTCAAAGGTGTCATCCGAAATACAAATAAATAAAAGCCACAAGTGGTGTGTGATTCATCTATAGTGGCAGTGAAGAGGGTGCGTGTATCGATAGATGGTGCAGTGCCATTTTACAAGCAAATAAAAGGTCTATCACCAATGTAGTCTGGGTATGTGCTTTCCAAAGATAAGTGCAGTGCCACTAGACTTATCTAGGTGGTCTCCCATAGGCAGACAACCACACTGTAGACAGCAGGATGACACCGTGCATAGTCTTCAACTCCATGAAACACTGCCAGACTGGCAATGGCATTATACTACCTGCCACTCACTGTGGCACCATGTGGTTTTGTGGTTTTGCTTTCTTTATATCTGCCTTGACCACAAGAGACAGTTGAAGAAAGTGGTGATGTGACAGTGGTTCTCTATGTTGCCTGTTGCAGCCACAACTGCAGAAATATTTAAAACGATAGTGTTTGAATAGAATTGCTTCACCCGCCCCCTTATGCCCTTGTCTCTAGCTGTGGCAGCACTACCTAGAAAAAAACAGATTGATAAATACACAATTCTAATACCACTGAAATCTTTATTAAATGTAGCATCATTGTATACTGAGCTGTTGAGTATTTAAACAAGAATAAAAAGTAAATGACTTACTTTTAAATTGTTTACAAGATGAATCAAATTGAATGTGTGTATATTGTTTGCTGATCTGTTGAAACAAATAGAGAGTAACTGTTAACAAAAGAGCAAGAACCAAGTAGAGCCATCAACATCTATGGCACACCTCACTGATATCAACTGTACACATGTTAGGATACTCATGAGTTGCACAGCATCAGCCAGGTAATTCCCAACCCCCCACAACAGAACAAGTACCAGATTTTGAGTTCAGACCCACAGCCTGATTAAAGCCATGGACATCAACAGCATACCACCATGATACCAACTGCACACATGTTAGAACACTGAGTAGTTTCATGACATCAGCCATGCAATACCTCTCTCCAACAGAACAGGTACTAGATCCTGACTACAGAACCACACCTCAACTACAGGCATGTGCATATACAGTACACCTCCATCATACCAGCTGCATGCAAGTTAGAACACTGAGTAATTGCACGGCTTCAAGCAGGCAATACCCGCAGTCCGCCTATATGAGGTACTGGATGCTAAGTGCAGAGCTACAGCCTGAGTAAAGCCGTGGACATCAATGGCACACCTCCCTGAAACCAGCTGTACACATAGTAGGACACTGAGGAGTAGCACAGTATCATCCAGGCAATGATTCCCCCACCAAAACACGTACTAGATCCTGACTGCAGATGCAAAGGCCAACTGAAGTAATTGACAATAACAGTATACCTCCCTCATACCAGCTGCACACAAGTTACAACACTGAGGAGTTGCACGGCTTCAAGCAGGCAATATCCCAACCCCGCCAGACAAGGTACTGGATCCTGAGTGCAGAGCTATAGCCCAAGTAAAGCCATGGACATCAATGGCATACATCACTGAAACCAGCTATACACATAGTAAGACACTGAGGAGTAGCACCGCATCATCCAGGCAATGACCCCCCTCCCAAACATGTACTAGATCCTGACTGCAGATGCAAAGGCCAACTGAAGTAATTGACAATAACAGTATACCTCACTCATACCAGCTGCACACAAGTTAGAACACTGAGGAGTTGCTCAGCTTCTGCCAGGAAATACCTCCACCTGTCCAGAGCAGTTACTAGATCCTGAGTTCAGACCACAGCCCAAGTTAACCCATGGACATCAATGATATACCTCTCTGATACCAACTGTGCACAAGTTAGAATGATGAGGAGTTGCATGGCTTCAAGCAGTCAATACTTCCACCCCCCCAAGACCAGGCACTGGATGCTGAGTTCAGAGCTACAGTGCAACTAAACCTGTGGACATCAATAATATACCTCCCTGATAACAACTGCAAACATCTTAAAACAGTGAGGAGTTACACAGTACCATTCAGGCAATGCCCCCCCCAAAAAACAGGTACTACATCCTGACCACAGAGCCACAGGCCAACAGAAGTGAAGGACATAAATGGTATACCTCCCTCATACCAGCAGCACACAAGTTAGAACACTGATGAGTTGCACAGCCTTAGCTAGGCAATACCTCCCTCACCCAGATCAGGCACTAGATCCTGACTGCAGAACCGCAGCTCAGCTAAACTCATGGACATTAATAGTAACGCTCCCTCATACCAGCTGCATACAAGTTAGAACACTGTGGAGTTGCATGGCTTCAAGCAGGTAATACCCCCAACCCCCAGACCAGGCACTGGATGCTGAGTGCAGAGCCACAGCCCAAGTAAAGACATGGACATCAATGGTATACCTCCCTGAAAGCAGCTGCACACATACTATAACACTGAGGAGTTGCACGGTAGCATCCAGGCAATGCCGTCCCCAAAAAAACACTTACTACATACTGAGTGCAGAGCCAGAGGCCAACTAAAGCCATAGACATTACCGGTATAACTCCATCATACCAGCTGCACAAAAGTTATAACACTGAGGAGCT
Organism: Neoceratodus forsteri; assembly: GCA_016271365.2. NCBI lineage: Eukaryota > Metazoa > Chordata > Ceratodontiformes > Ceratodontidae > Neoceratodus > Neoceratodus forsteri. The sequence goes on along the minus strand of CM028131.1, from coordinate 543,489,336 downwards.
GCACAGGCTGAGCCAAGCAATGCCCCCAACTCACACATACTGGATCCTGAGTGGAGAGCCACAGCTCAAATAATGCCATGAACATCAACAGAATACCTGTCTGATACCAGCTGAACATATGTTAGAAAACTGAGCAGTTGCATGGCCTCAGTCAACCAATGTCTTCCCCTGAACAAGTACTATATCCTGAGTGCAGACCCGCACTTCAAGCAACCCATTAACATCAATGGTACACCTCTCTGATACCAGGTGCACACATGTGAGAACACTGATGAGTTCCACAAACTCAGACAGGTAATGCCACCCCCCACCCCCAGACCAGGTACTGGATCCTGATTTCTGACTCACAGTCCAATCAAGGCTGTGGATATCAATGGCATACCTCCCTGTTTGCAGCAATGCCCTGATGCTTCCTCAGACCAGCTACTAGGTTTTCAGTCTAGAGGCACAGCTGAACTACACTTGTAGACATCCATGGTTTACCTCCCTGATAGTAAGTGCAAATATGTTAGAACACTGAGGAGTTGCATGGGTTCAGTGAGGCAATGCTCCCACTCCCTGAGATCAGGTACTGGATTGTGAATGCAGAGCCAGATCCTCACTAAAACCATGCACATCAATGTTATACTTCACTGATAGCTACAGCAGGTACTGAATCTTGAGTGCACAGCCAAAATCCAACCTGTACACAAGGCATGTGTATGTTGTGAGAGTTTTTTTCTACTTTTTGACCAGTTAGACTGACTCTTAAAAGAGCCGTTTTTTTTCACAGTCTATGGCATGTGCTCAAGAGTTAAATTTATACAGGCACACAATTACAGAAGTGCAAGGATGCCATTGCGAAGGTCCCCAACAAAAATGTTGTTACCTGTGCTTGAGAGATGCACACCATCTTTTAGATACAGCCAATGTTTGTGATATGTAATTTGGGGGTGACGTATGATGTACATTTCCATAGCATGGAGGAATCTAGATATTTGTATGTTCACCTTTCTACATGACCTTACAAGTGCAGGACAGTAATCCTCACCTTTCTAGATCATTCACTGTGTAATGTCTGAATACAGACTTTTACAAGCAGGTAACATACTGATAAGATGCTGCAAGTCAGTCTGTGCCACTTCTATTAAATCAATTGCCCTTTTGTTCTCCAAATCATTACATCTGAGCTGGATAAGGAGTACGCCTCATACTGGGTGTGTCTCCAGCAAATGGTACATGGTTGGCATGAGTTGCTCCCATCTTATACCACCCTTCCCAAACCAAGACACTGAGCAGTGAGGTAGGTGCAAGTCATTGTCAAAATGACTAGCTCTACTGAAAACTGCTGCCCTTCTCACAAGGCTTGATCCCACAATCCATACACTGACTCTGGATCTTTCTGCCATGCTGAGTATAAACCTCCAACAACTCAGATGAAGAAATATCAGAAATGTCTCTCTCTCTCTGACTGAGCACTACCAAGGCTAATCAGCAGAATGACTAGTGCTGAGTTCTATGTGTAAGATAAATGCAGTGAGAAACAATCACAACTAACATTTTGATTCCACATTAGCTAATACAGGCAAAAAGTAATTGTTATGTCTATAAAGCCTGTTTCTATTGGTGTTTTGTTTATTAAACATTCCTTTGTTTTGTGGTAGAATACTGCCTGGTCATTGGCCACAGTTAATTACTTGCCAACAATAGCCATTTCCATTGGATAGAGTTAGTAGTCATTTTGGTCAGGGAAGCTGTATTCCCTCTCTTTCTCAGCTAGCAGCTTGAGTGGTGAGTGCAAGCACAGCTATCTATCTTACTGACATAGTTCTCAATAGTAAAATCATTCAGCATTTTTGTTCTGTCACTACTATAGTCACAGTTGTAATTATTCAGTGGTCAGTATGTGTATTTTGACAATTACTGATTTATTATGTTTGTGGCACTTCTAAGTTTATAACAGTCTGTGATTGCAGCCACACAGTTAATACTTTGGGGTGGATTATCAGTTTTTTAGTTAACAAGCTTTGCAAAGTAAACAGAGAATGGAAGTCCTACTTAACATTGTATATAGAGTAAAAAAGTAGCAAAAATAAAATTTGTTGTGGTGGTTTCACATTACAGTTTACCTAGTGGAACAATGAGTGGCAGACAGATCATGCACTAGATCTGCGCTTTTTGCAAGAAGGCTTAAATCTTGGCATATGTGTTATTTCAATGTAAAACTCTTGCAAACAATGTTTAATTTGGGGTAGTATGTCCCTGGTATGAAGGTTATTTGTGGTGGAACACTGTGTATATAACTAGCAGAAACTGCCGGACAGATTAACTATAAAAAGTTAAAATATAACTTATTTTTGTAACAGATAGTAAGAAATTGCCAAAACACTACATGAATTATGTTGGAGTGCATAAAATCCAATTTCTAGCCATGCTAATTGCTTTCACCATGCTTATTAGCTAATTACCATGTTTTTAGATAATAGATTGTTCTGTACTTAGATTTATGTCCTGGAGCCACTACAGATTGCCTCAGAGTCATAAAATGGCAGCTAAACTGTTATTTTTTGATTCTATTGGTTCACAGCAGTCACGTGGTGAAGTTAGCTATTTCTTCGTTCAAAAGGATGCAAAATATTTGATCGTGACTCGCATTGATTGCGAGGATCATTCGTGAGGGTGCAATTTCTCTGATCGTGAGAATAACGTGAGATTTGGATAGTGGAAGCTGTGTAGTTTAAAAAAATCACATTATTCTCACAGTTATAAACAGAGTTGGCAGCCATGTTTGTTTCTATTGCTTATCAGACGTGGATGTTACAAAAATGATTATTTTTAAAACGTTTTGTTACATTTAACAATATCTTGTGATCTTTGATCACGAGCATACAGATTTATTGATCGCAACTTGCTTTGACCATGAGGATCGTTTGCAAGCTTGCAAATTCTTTGATCATGAGAATAATGTGAGATTTGAATAGTGGAAGATGAGTAGTTTAAAAAACACAAGTTTTTTTTAACAATTTTTAACACACTATGTAGCCATGTGTTTTTATTTCTTAGAAGATGTGGATGTTACAGTGATAATTATTTTTGAACATTTTCTAACATTTAATATTGAATTTTTCGATCTTTGATCGTGAACATGCTAATTCTTTAATCGCGAACATGCTAATTCTTTGATTGCGAGGATCGTTCGCGAGCTTGCAAATTCTTTGATTGTGAGAATAACGCGAGAATTGAATTGTGGAAGATAAGTAGTTTAAAAAAATATGTTTTTACCAGTTTTCAACACAGCATGTAGTCATATGTGTTTTTATTGCTTAGAAGACATGGATGTCACAATGATAATTATTTTTGAATGTTTTCTAACATTTTATTGTGTTTTCCAATCTTTGATCGCGAGCGTGCAAATTCTTTGAAACCTGACTCGGTTTGATCATGAGGATAGTTCGTGAACCAGTAAATTCTTTGATTGCTAGAATAATGTGAGATTTGGCATGTAGAAGTCATGTAGCTTTGGGAAAAATGAGTTTTTTTACTTAGTTCAACATGTGCCTTGTGGTCATATGTGGTTAAATTGGGCATGAGATGTGGCTTGATCAAAAATATTGTCCCTTAGAAAATGGGCTTGCAAATATAAGAAATTTCATTGGATGGCAGGGGTACATTAACTTACAGTGAGAACCCTGTAAGTTAAAAGTCCCAGCCATGCTAACCCTACCAGGCTCATCAGTACTATCATTGTGCCCAGCCTGCTTGATAATTGGCAAAAGCACTGAGCACCCAATTTAAAACAGCAGAAATTTTTTCTCTCGCTTAGTGAGAGATCTTACCCCCTACAACACTGCCCAAATCATACCTCCCAACTCACTGTCACACCTGGGGAGGACGGGGAGGCAGTTAGCAGGACATTGAACACCACAAAAATGGAGGAACTATTTCACAATAAAAATACTGAAACCTCACTTTTACTTATTTTCTTGATTTCTTTTAAATTTTATTAAATCCCATGTAAAAATGTCATAGTTACCCATTTTCTAAATGCAATAATACCCTGCAGGGTGGGTGGCATGGGCAATACCGGACTTCCAGGGGCTATAAGACTCTCTGGCTGCAGCATTGGGCCTCATTACACCCCTGGGTGGTCAGGTCATTGCCCAATACTGACCTCCCTGTCAGGTATTATTACTTGCTTGTTTATCTTATTTTGTGATATTTTGTATACAATAGTGTTGCATGTTGCAGTACTATGTAGGGATAACAGTATAGTACTCAGAATTCTTTTAAGTGCTTAAACATTGTTGTTGACATTATTAAATTTCACAATTATGAGATTTTGTTGTATTTCATGTTGTAAATGATTTATGTAGTATATACTTGTTATGGACCTATGCTACATTTGTCTTATACATGTCTTATCATTCATTTGCAATAATACTGTTTTTTTCTTTTCTGTTTCTTAGGAAACTGCTACAGAGAACAAATTGAACACGTGATTGAAAGTTTTCATCATGACCATTTCCTGTAAAGTTAAGGGACACATAAGAAGTAGTAGGTGTACTGGTGGTTCACCGTCATATCATGTAAAGACTAAAGTTGTGAAATGTCAGGAGAAGAAAAAGGCAATTTCTTCTGTTTCTTGTGGACATATCATGAGACATGCACATGTGAACAAAGACAAGACCTCTTCTAGTCATTTGAAAATCAGTAGACTTTGTAAAGTTGCTGTGGGCAAACAATGTGTAGCACTCTCAACAGTGAGTCATACATCTCTGACATGCAAAAAAAATGCTGACATGTGACTTCTGCTACTGTACAGCACAGTAAAGCAAGTTTTTCTAGAAGACTTTTCCATCATGCTAAAATTGATCATCTCATCACTGGTATCATGAGATGAAAAGGCAAAAACTTTGCAATAAGGGTGCATTAATGAAGTTATGATTCAGAGTAAGATGTTTTGTTAATGTGGCTGTTGCAATGCATTCTCAGTTATGGGCTATGATGATGTCAGCAATTGATAAATTAAGTGCAAAGATTGAGTAGATGAGAAACAAACTCAGCTTTTGAACACTTGAACAGAGAAAATGTCTCTGTGGTGTTTCAAGGAGATTGGTTGTACTCTGAGCATTCAGAAGCATTCTTCTGGGAAGAGACATGCCATGTACACAATATGAATGTTACTTTGTCAATAGATGTACATGTTAAAGTTCAGAATATTTTAGTTGTCTTAGATGAGAACCTTGAGTTTAATGATGAGACTGAAATTACACAGGTTGTAAGCAACCAAAAATCATCTGCTAAGAAGTGGCCATGTGACACTACATGCAATGTCAGGGAAGAATCCATAATGTCAATTGAAAATTTTCTATCGGCATTTGCTAGCACAAAGAGGTCTATGTGACAGAGGTTGATTGGTACCATTGACAAGTGTGAGAATCAAACTCATAAAGGGCTAATGGGCCATTCTCTTGCATGCTTGGAGATCAGTAGCTGTGGCAGTGTGTTTCATCAATTTCACATGGTAGCAGTGCATCACTCTGGCATACGTAGATTTGTATGAAGATTATATCAGGTCAGATCTGTTGTCCAAGACTATATGCACTTTCAGTCATTGCTGGATGATGGATATGTAGATGCATTTGTGGAGTTCATCAAACAGTTACAAACAAGCCGTAGGTTGAGGTCTAATGCTACTGTTGATGAACATGCAAATATGATGCACACATCAGTAGTGCAAGAAGCTCAGCTTCTCAGAAAATTTGGTAGTGACTTTGCTAAATTTTAAATTAGCAAGACACAAAAATGTGATGTCATTTGTGTATCATGTGAGCGCCTCTTCTATAAAGAGCAGTGTATCAAGATAGACCTGCAGAACATTTCATGTTGGAATGTTATGTGGAGGTATCTTCATGCATATCTTCTTTTAAAGACAGATTTTGCTGAAGTTGGAACTGTGTCGCTGTGTACTTACTTTCACAACAAGATTAAGAATGACACTTTACCTCCTTGAACTGTTCTGAATAAATTGGAAGTTGTTTGAACAGATTCTAATTCAGACCATTAAGCCATTTAAAACAATTATCAGGCTTAATACAAGGGTTCGAGACCTAACAAAGAAAGAACTGGTACGGTCTCTAAAGGGCCCTGTTGTATATTTGCCTTTGCAAGAAAATGTGAACAAGATTTCTCAGGATAATATTGTAGTCATTTTGGTGAAAGGTATCCCAACTAAGCGAAAAACAATATGGCAAGAGATAGTCAATGTTAAAAAGGTGAAGCATGCTTTGCGACATCTAAGGGAGCATAATGTTTTGTTTTTTTTGCTGACATTAATATCGACACATTTGCTGATCTTTCTACAGGAACTGCTGTGGAAGACTCTGACAAAGCAATATTGGAGAAGGATGACATTGCATCTGCACACAATATTTATGAGAAATTCACCACACACCCATTGCATGGGAAAGATCCAGTGGTGGATAACATTAAATTGTATCTGATGAAGCAAGTGGAGGGCAATTCTGTAAGCATATGGGAGGCTGCACTTGAGGCACATTGTTTTCCTGATCTGTTTCCACTTGGTACAGGTGGGTGTTTAGAGGATCGAGAAGTTTATGTGCCAGGAGCTGAGTATAGGACCTCAAGAGTTCTACATAGGATGGCAAATTCTATAGGAACATTGCGTACCTGTTCCATCTTCTTTGGGAAAGTGAACGTAGTGTCCTGTCTGCTAGTATTGCTCATACAGTGAGACTTGGCACAGAGTTCAGTAATATGATGGCTGCACAGTTACTACACAAGTTGCAGAACAAAGATGAGACATTACAAGTCAGTCTTTCTTCTATTTTGTCCAGCGTGCATGGTACTAAAGAATATTGGTACAGACAACACTCTGAGGTGATGTGCATGCTGAGGGAGTTTGGACCAGCAACATGGTTTGCGACACTGAGTTGTGCTGATTACTACTAGGGTGATCTACTTAAACTTCTCAGATGAGCAAACTCTGATGTTGATAACATACAGAGCATGACTCTCAGTGAAATGTGTTCACTCGATCCAGTGTCTGTCTCACGTTACTTCCACTACCAGTTCCAGGCTCTTTTGAAGTTCATACGGACTAAGACAAATCCTCCTCTTGGGGTTGTTGAACACTACTTCTGAAGGGTTGAGTACCCTGCTTGGGGAGCTCCAGACATACACATGTTGCTGTGGATTAAAGATGCCCCACATATTGATGACAGTGAGACAAGTGAAATCCTGAACTTCAGTTTGAAATATGTCACATGCCAGATTCTGGACAAGTATGACAGTGCAAGACTTTGGGAGCAGGTTTCAGAAATTCCAGCGACACTTGTATGGGAAGTACTGTCATAGAAAAGTGAAGAACAGGGGACAGTGGTACACTCGGTGCCATTTGGGTTTCCCAAGATGAGTTTGTGTGGATGCTTGTTTGAATTATGTGTTTTCCACCATGCAACACCACTTGAAGGCAAAATCAACAAAGTGAGTGGATGAACTGCCTCGTAGGGAATCAGAAGTCTAAATCAATGACTATAGCCCTTCTCTTCTGTTGATGTGGCAGGCAAATATTGATATTCAATTTTTCACTGATAATTCAATGGCTTTGGTGAGGTACATGACATCATACATCACTAAGCATAAGCAGACGTGCATGCAAGAAATGTGGAAGAGTTGTCTAACTGTGATAGGTCAATGTCTTCTAGACTGTAGTCGCTTGGGCTTAGGACTCTCTCACACCATCAGTGTGGAGCTTATGAAGCAAGTGACTGCCTTACAAGTGTATGTCTGTATGGGAAGTCAGAGTCCATTCATTATTTGAATGTGAACTACAAGAAGGACAGGTGATGTGTGCTCAAGAGCCATGAAGAGATTGAGGATCTGACTGCTACAAGACCAACATCCACTAATATTATGAAGAGCAACTTAATAGACAACTACTATACACAGTGCCACAGTGCTGTGGAAGATCTGTGTCTGTCTGAAGTTGCTGAATGGTATGATTATAAGTGGGGTGTTTCTTCTGAACCAGAGAAGAACTTATATAAAGTTACTGGCTTTGATGGTTCTCTTGTGAAAAAGCAGAAGCCATGGCTAATTGACCACTGCAAACTCAGCTTGAATACAACAGAAAGCAAAGAGCATTACTATTTTGCTCTACTATTTCTGTTCAAACCTTGGCGATCAGAGTCAGAATTGAAAGGCTCATCTGAGACATATGAACAAGAATTCATGGTAAGTTATGATTCCTTTAAAAGTCACGTGTCTGACACTTACATTGAGAGACTCGGAATAGAAAAAAATAAAAGCTGGAGAAAGCCAGGCAGGTTTTGTATGATGATACTCCAGTAACATCACAAGATATGGTTGATGTTGAGGGAGAAGGGACTCTTGGTGCCCCTTTTCCTCCTAATGACCCAGCTGTGCTGATGTCAGAGGTAGAGAGTGCAATGCAACAAAACATGCACTTGTCAGAGGCAGCTACAAACATTGTTGATGAATTGAATTCACATCAGAAAGTTGATACATGGTGTTCAACATGCTATTCAGCACAGTAGCAGAGACTGTGTTTGTGACAAGCAGACACCAGTAAGGATGTTTGTCAGTGGTGCTGCTGGGACTTGGAAAAGTTTCTTAATTGAGGCTCTTACCAGAGGTGTGCATGACCTTACTAATTCTGCAACTTCTGCGATTGTGGCTGTTCCTACAGGGTTGGTGGCTTATCACATAGGTGGTGTCACACTTCATAGGTTGCTTATGTTGTCAGTTGAACATGGCAAAAGTGGTGATTACAGAATACTGTCATTTGAGGTTGCCTCTAAACTGAGGCCAATGTTTGACAAGATGCAATTGCTGATAATAGATGAGATCAGCATGGATTCAAATGTTCTCCTTACATATGTTCACCTATGTCTACAGGAGATACTTGGTTCTGATGATGACATACCATTTGGTGGCAAGAATATTCTTGTTCTTAGGGATCTTCTTCAGCTGGCTCTTGTGAATGGCAAGCATGTTTTCTGTACTCTTTCTGTTGAATAGGCTAAGAAAACCATTGGATGCATAGGTGGTGTCAATCTGTAGGAGTTCTTCTCATATGTTGAACTGTTACAGAACATGAGGCAGCAAGGTGACATGTCTTGCAAAGCATTACTTGATGAGGTTTGGATTGGTGTATTGTCATCCATTCATGTTGAAATGCTAAGACAGCACATGTTCACTACAAAATAATGCTCCTTTCAGGATGCTTGTGATATCTTTGCACATGTGCAGAAATCTGGGAGACATGTTGTATATCTATTTACAAGACTTAAGCAGTGTGCAGAGTTCAATGAGATCATGATGCAGAGACAGAACAGAAACTTATTGTGACTCTTACATCCATAGATACCATAGATTGTCAGTCTTAACACACTCAGTGGTATCAAAAATTGTTAAGCATCTCAGACAGCTCACAAGTGATGTGTCACGTACCGATGGTTTGGAAGCTGTGCTACAACTGTGTAGGAATGCATGGGTCATGCTTCACAGAAACATTGACGTTGAGCATTGTCTTTTGAATGGAGCCATGGGGTACATTCATGAGTTCCAGTATAATGTGCAGAAGACAACTGTGGAGTTTGTGGTTGTTAAGTTTGACAACTGTGATACTCCTCTTCCAATAGACAGAGTGACAGTCAAGTTTGAGCTTGTGAAAGACATATATGTGACAAGGAAACAGTTCCTATCGGGTGCTGCTTATGAAGTGTCTATACACAACTCACAAGAGCTTAGCCTTGATAGTGCCATTGTAGATACAGGCACTGGTATATTCAAGAATGGCATGTCTTATGTTGCTTTGTCTCATGTGAGACGGTTGTCTGGACTGCACATAGTAAATCTCGCAGAAAGTAAGATACGTGCTGATAGTAAATGCATTGCTGAGTACAACAGATTACGTATGTTGTACCAACCTAATGCTCCTTTGCTGACAGTTCCCAGATATGCATCAGCAACAGATGTCCCAATGGATGCAGGGTGTAAATTGAAGAGGAAGCACACTAAGATTCTACAATCATCACCTCACCATTCTATTGGTAGTGAGACTCTACATCAACAAATCACATCTCCACCTGTCAAGAGATGCATTGGGCTTCAGACACTGCCAATATCTGACAACAGCACAGGAGTAAACTGCTATGCCAATGCTACAATTCAGGCACTTCTGCATATGCCTGAGCTTGCTGATGTCTTGAACTCAAGTCAGTCGCCACCTCTGTCTGAACCATTAAAGAGAGTCATTAGAGGTAGTCAAGAGGAGTTGCCTAGATTACAAAGCTTGACTCCTCTATGACTAACTCTTGCAAAGTATGTAGGACAAGCAATGTTTTCTGAAAATGCACAAGATACCACAGAGTTCATCATGGGAATCATTAACAGTTTGACAGATGACAGATGATGCTATTGAACTGTGCCAACACTTTCAAGTTGATCATGTGTGCAAGTACCCATGTTTTTCATGTGGATACAAAGAATCACAAGCAACTCATGACATGCTGTGGTTGTCTGTCTATGTCCCTGAACAGAGATCCGAAAAGTTTTGTAGGTTGTTTGCAAATGCAGAAACTGGTTGGATGTGCCAAAGATGTGGTTGTTCTTGTGTTTGCTGTTTGAGAGTTACATCTTCCAGTTCATGCATTATGATTGTATTGCAATGTTTTAACTCTCAAGGCATGTACCTCACAACACCAATTTCTAACTTCATTGCTGGAAGAACTATGTTCTCAGGATGTCAGTTTGACAAACATGCAATTATTTTCCATCATTGTCTATCTATTCACTCTGGGCACTATGTCACTTGGCGAAGGTTCAGAAAGGGATGGGTGGAGTGCAATGATACAGTATGCACTATGTGAGAAAGATTACCAAGGAATCTGAAAGATGCATACTTCATCATTCTTTGTTGTACCAATGTTGCACGATATGTGGAGGAGTGATGGTATCTGATCAAGGTCGCTTACTTAACCAGCATATTTGCAATAACATTGTTCCGACTGTATTTTGTGCCTAGATGTCTTTTTTCCATTTTTTTCCATATTTATTTTGATTTGATAGAAGTGCTAAGACCTTTAATGTGAAACAACCACTGTGCAATATTAGTGATGGTGATCTAGGTGTTTTAGATATTGTACAGTATTAATACAGTCTGTGTGACTTACTCTGATTTTGCTGCCATTGCAGAAGAGAACCACAACACTGCACCTATGTAACAGACTGTAGCAGGCACTGACTTGTTGATCTCAGTGTCATACTGATATGCTGGATGCAAAACACAATTATTTTCATAATTTATTGCAATACAATTTATAGAACCATTTCTATTGTAATATGAGGCATTTGCAACTTTGATGTACTCACTACGATGACTGTCGTGTTATTGCTCAAGTAGACTTGAGAGTATTGAGCTGTTATCATTTGACAGTGAGTCTTATCTTTTTGCAGGTGTCACAGTTAATCTTGTATGTTTTGCACATGTCACTGTGTATTCAGTTGTTTCACAGTGCTATTTTACATGGTAATGACAGAATCAGTGATAATGTTATATGCTTATCAGAGTTTTAAGCACTTTTCTCTACATATTGTGTGAGAAGTCATACTTCTTTAAGCAATATGCATCAGGTTAAGTTGTGACTCCATTTCCTGTTGTTGTCTACATTGTTAACCTTGACTATGATACTTACTGAATTGACTTCTGCTGAATCTAAGCAGACTTGAGGGTGCTGGATATTACACACGCCAGTCAGTGAGTTATGTCTTGGCAGATGTAGTTCTTTGACTCACATTTACAGCATGACTTTCTACATGATAATGCCATATGTTTGCAGTGCACTGCATTTGTTGAAGTGTATGTGACAGAATTATCTGTCACTGCCCTGGAAATATGCTGTTGAGACTTGATATGACATCTACCAATACAATGCAACTCATGTTTATACATATGTATATAGTGCTGAACTGCAGACTGAAGCTGTGTTGCTTATATCGATTCTTAGCTGTTTTTGTTTGTTGACAAAAAAATTGCATCCATTGCTATGTTAACTGTTTCATAACTGTTCTATTTATGCATTTAATGTTATTGCATTGCATTAAGTGCTACTGGTGATGTTGTTGATAACTGAACATAGAAATGTATACATGTGGTTATCTGCCCTATTTTCAGTGTATATATTTCTGTATGTCTGTGCAGATGTCTGCAACTCATTGTTCGACAGGTAATGTAAATAATGATTGTGTACTTCTGCTTCACAATTCAAACTATTGGTATGCTCCTGCTTTTATAGGATCATCCATATTTTGGAGGTTGGATGAGGAATTTTTACCAGTTCAAAAAATGTAAAACAATAAAAAAATACATCAGTTTGGAGATGAACCAACCTTTTCAGCATGAGTGACAACACGACTGTGATATGTAATATGTTCACCACAGCATGATATCAGCAAGCATTTTTCAAATTATTTTGCTTACTTACTGATCTAGTTACAGTACAGCAATGGCTATATATGTGCCTGCCATTGTATGTTGTAATTTTAACTTGCTCTTTCTATGTATATATACTGCTAATGTTCTGGGTGTCTCTTTCCATTTCAAGACCAGAAGAACACATTGATGTGTACCATACAAGTTTTCTGCCACAGACATACTGTGCTACTTACTTCTCTTCATTTTCTCTTTTGAGTTCTTGATATTGGTTGGTCCACTTTCAAATAAATAACCAGTGATAAAGTAGAAAGAGTCTTAAAAGATGTTAACAGATTTCATAAAAAATATGATAATTTCCAAATAGGATATATAACAATTTCTTCTAAACTATTTATGCAGAATTACTAAATAAAGACAAATGGAACTTCTTAATGTTTCTGTTGGCGTGAAAGTTAACTTTTCTAATCATATGGACAATATTGATACTTATTTTAACACTGTTGACATCGTCCACAAATGTTTTTTTCTTTAAAACAATATCTTTATGTGCTCATGTGAACCACAAAATGTTTCGTAGTGTCTTGTGCGTATGCAGTGAAGAACAAAATGTTATAAAATTATTCAGTGAAACAAATGCTATTTTTGTTCTAATGACTTGGCTTAAATAGGTGTCAAATACTGATATTCAGAGGTACAATAATTTATTGTTAGTGTTGCTTTTCTAAATGTCTAACTTGGTAGCCTATTGTATTCCTGTCGTAGTGTCAATGGAAACATTATTAATACTACTTAGCAATAGATGTAAGTGAAATCAGAAATCGCTCAATACATCTGTTACATAAGTCACATAGGATTTTACTTAGTCATTCTATATAAATCCTAAGTTAAATACTTAATAAGCAGAAACATGTGGCAGTGCAGATTTAGTATGTGAAATACCAAAAATTAAAATGAGAACAAGTAATTAAAAATATCTATGAAGAACTGTTTTTTTTTTTTTGCCCATCCCAGGAGCAACCAAACAATTCGGCCTAAAAATATTTAAATAGGTAAATAATAAAACTAATCTTAAACCTTATCCTATGTGTCTTGAGTATTATTTATATACAGTAGGTGTGAGAGAGGTATACTGTTGATGCCCATGTCTTTCATTGGGCTGTGGCTGTGCACTGAGGATCCAGTATCTGGTCAGGGTAGGGGTGCAGGCATTGCTTGCCTCAAGCCATGCAACCCTTCATTTTCATAACTAGTGTGCAGTTGGTATCACGGAGGTATAGCATTGCAGATCATGCCCTCACTTGGGCTGTGGCTCTGCACTCAGGATCCAGTGCCTGGTTCGGCGGGGGCATTGGTTGTCTGAGGCTGTGCAACTCCTCAGTGTTCTAACTTGTGTACAGCAGGTATCAGATATATATACCATTGTTGTCCATGGCTTTCATTGGGCTGTGGCTCTGCGCTCAGGCTCTAGTACCTGGTCTGGAGGGGTGTGGGTATTACCTGGATGATGCCATGCAAATCCTCACTGTTCTAACTTATGTGCAGCTTGTATGAAGTAGGTATACCGTTCATGTCCATGGCTTTAGTTGGGCCATGGTTCTGCACTCAGAATCCAATTCCTAGTCTGGTGGGGGCATTGCCTTACTGAGGCCGTGCAACTCATGAGTGTCATAACTAGTATGCAGTTGATATCACAGAGGTATACTGTTGATGTTAATGACCTTAGTTAGGCTGTAGCTCTGCAATCAGCATCCAGTACCTCTTCGGGGGGATTGCCTGGCTGAGGCCGTGCAACTCCTCACTGTTCTAATTTGTGTCCAGCTGGTATGAGGGAGGTATACCGTTTATGTCCATGGCTTTATTTGGGCTGCAGCTCTGCACTTAGTAACCAATTTCTGGTCTGGGGGTTGGGGCATTGCCTAGCTGAGGCTGTGCAACTCATGAGCATCATAACTAGTATGGAGTTGGTATCACAGAGGTATACCATTCATGTTAATAACCTTAATTGGGCTGTAGCTTTGCACTCAGCATCCAGTACCTCTTTGGGGGAGGGGATTGCCTGGCTGAGGCCATGTAACTCCTAAGTGATCTAATTTGTGTGCAGCTGGTATGACAGAGGTATACTATTTATATCAGTGGATTTATTTGGGCTGTGGCTCTGCACTCAGCATCCAATTCCTGGTTTGGGGGGGTGGGGGCATTGCCTGGATGAGGCTGTGCAACTAATGAGTGTAGTATATAGTCTACAGTCAGTACTGCACAGGTATACCATTGATGTTCATAGGCTTAGTTGGGTTGTGGCTCTACACTCAGGCTCCAGTACCTCTACAGGACAGGGAGAAGGGGGGACATTGCCTGGCTGAGGCCATGCAACTCCTCACTGTTCTGTCTTGTGCACAGCTGGTAAGATGGAGGTATACCATTTATGTCCATGGTTTTATTTGGGCTGTGGCTCTGCACTCAGCATCCAATTCCTGGTCTGGGTGGTGGGGGCATTGCCTGGCTGAGGCTGTGCAACTCATGAGTATCATAACTAGTATGCAGAGGTATACCATTCATGTTAATGACCTTAGTTGGGCTGTAGCTCTGCACTTAGCATCCAGTACCTCTTTGGGGGGAGAGGATTGCCTGGCTGAGGCCATGCAACTCCTCACTGTTCTAACTTGTGTGCAGCTGATATGACAGAGGTATACCATTGATGTCCATGGCCTTAGTTGGGCTATGGGTCTGCACTCAGGATCTAGTACCTGGTCTGGAGGGGTGAGTGTATTGCCTGACTGAGGCAGTGCAACTTATAAGTGTCATAACTAGTGTGCAGTTGGTATCATGGAGGTATACAATTTAAGTCCATGGCCTTGGTTGATGTGTGCCTCTGTACTCAGGAACAACTACCTGGTCGGGGAAGGGGTGGAGATGGTTCAGAGGGAATTTCCAGGCATTGGCCGTGCAACTCCTCAGTGTTCTAACTTCTGTGCAGGTGGTAATGAGGGAGGTATTCTGTTTATGTTCATGGGTTTAGTTGGCCTGTGGCTCTGCATGCAAGATCTAGTACCTGATGTGGGGGTGGGCATTCATTTCAGTACAAGTACTGACTATAATATTTATTGCAGAGAGTGCATATGGGTGGGAGTGTGGGGCACGATTCATCAGAGTGGTATAATTCCACACCTGTTTACATGTCAGACACCAACTTGGTGGAAGTATGAGTCCCTTCAGGTCCCTTCAGGTCCCACGCTCCCATCAACTTGTCAATTCTGACCTAAGATAACAGTACTGACTATAATATGTATTGGTGGGAGCGCATATGGATGGGAGTGTGGGGCCTTGAAACAAAACAAGTACCTAACAACACTACAACTACTGAATAAATACATATTAGTGGTAGTATAGAATTTCCTTACTTTTTGAAAAAGAATATAAAATTAAACAGTCGCGGAAGTTGGTGGGAGCATGGGCTCTTCGGGCCCAAAGCTCCACCAACTAAACTCATTAAAAGTAAAAATTCACACAAGTTGGTGGGAGCATGGGCCGTTTGGGCCCTGCTGTCCCACCAACTTGCAAATTTCTGCAGAATTCCACACCTGTTTACATTTTAGGCACCTAACAACTAAAACGTACATCCATGGCAGTAACAATAGCTACCATATAAATTTCAAGCCAGTACCACAATGGAAAACACTGTCCTTAAAACATAAACTGCTCCAAGCAATATCTCCACAAAAAATATACTGTCCAACATGTAAACACCATAATTGACATCTACAGGACATCCAGTCAACACCCTCCAAATTTCAAGTAAAAAGGTTTTCGAGATATTTAAGTTTAAAAATTGTTAAAATTGGGCCATCCCGTCCCTCCAGATCTGGCCATCTAGTCCCTTCCTCACAATAAAAACTCAAATCAAAGAATCTTGCAATGAAAGAATTTGCAGGCTTGTGATGAAAGAATTTGGAGGCTCACGATCAAAGAATAAAAAATGGTAAAACTCAATTTTTAGACAAAAATACATGAAACCACAGCCATGCCTCAATAGAACGAAGTCCTCTGAACAAAACTCACTCTCATTTGGCTTAATAAGCCACCCCTGAGCTGAGAAAATATATATTTTTTCAAGTGGCCATCTAGTCACGCACTCTCAATCAAAGATCTCGGCCAAAGAATCTCACAATCAAAGAATTTGCAGGCTCACAATCAAAGAATAAAAAAATGGTAAAACTCAATTTTTAGACAAAAGTAACATAGAAACATAGAAACATAGACTTTTATGGCAGATAAGAACCACTTGGCCCACCTAGTCTGCCCATTTCCCTACCTACAGAATAAGCTGCAGATCCTATTTAACTAACAACCTATTTCTTCCTACTCGTCACAAAAATTACCTTATGTCTGTCCCATGCATTCTTGAATTCTTCCACAGTTTTAGACCCCACAACCTCCTCAGGAAGGCTGTTTCATGCATCCACCACCCTTTCTGTGAAAATATACTTTCTCACATTGCCCCTGAGCTGTCCCCCCTCTATTTTCAGATTGTGTCCCCTTGTTCCTGCACATCTCTTTTTCTGAAGGATGCTTCCCTGTTTGACTTTGTTGATTCTACTGAGGTACTTGAAAGTTTCTATCATGTCCCCCCTCTCCCTCCTTTCCTCAAGGGTATACATATTAAGCTCCATTAGTCTCTCCTCGTATGTCTTCTCTTGCAGACCCTGCACCATTTTAGTTGCCCTCCTTTGGACTGTGGAGATCGGGTCTCCAGAACTGGATGCAGTACTCCAGATGGAGTCTCACCAACTGTCTGTACAGAGGGATAACAACTTCTTGTTTTCTGCTGGTGATGCCTCTCCCTATACATCCCAGTATCCCCCAGCCCTCCCTACTGCCTTCTCACATTGCTTGCTAACCTTAATGTCATCTGATATTATTACCCCCAGGTCCCTTTCCATTTTTGTTATTGTTACTACCACCCCCCACTGTGTAATCTTCCCCTGGGTTTTTGTTTCCCAGGTGTATTATTTTGCACTTCTTTGCATTGAATCCAAGCTGACATTCTTCTGACCATTCCTCCAACCTTGTCAAGTCCCTTCTCATCCTTTCCAGCCCCCCGTGTATCAACCCTGTTGTAGATCTTTGTGTCTTCTGCAAAGAGGCATACTTTTCCTTCCAGTCCCTCTGCAATGTCACTTATAAAGACATTAAAAAGGACTGGACCCAGTACTGAACCCTGCAGTACCCCACTAGTAACCCCTCTTTCTTCAGAGTGGACTCCATTTACAATTATCTTCTGTCTCCCATTGTCTATCCAATGTTTTACCCAGGCTACCACCCTGGGACACACTCCCAGGCTGGTCAATCTGATTGTTAATCTTTTGTGTGGGACTGTATCAAATGCCTTGCTAAAGTCTAGGTAGACCATATTCACAGCCCCTCCCTGGTCTACTACTTTGGTCACCCAGTCAAAGAAATCAATTAGATTTGTCTGACACTACCTTCCCTCTGTGAACCCATGCTGCCTAGGGTCCTGTGCCCCACTGGCCTCTAGGTAATCCACAGTTCTTTCTTTCAGAAGTGATTCCATAACTTTCCCTACCACATAGGTCAAACTGACAGGTTTGTAGTTCCCTGCCTCTGTCTTGCACCCACTTTTGTGAAGGGGAATCACATCTGCCTTCCTCTAGTCCTCAGGTACCACACCATCCTCCCATGATTTGTTAAAAAGGATAGTCAGTGATGTCACTAGTTCTCTGCTTAATTCTTTTGGAATTCTGGGGTGAATTCCATCTGGCCCCATTGCTTTGTCCACCTTCAGTTTTAGGAGTTCTTTCAGAACCCTTTCTTCTGTGAAAGGACTGGGATTGACCCCCCCACCCATCCAGAGTGCTTCTGTTAATTGGATTAGGCACCTTCCCTCCTCCTCTTTTGTGAATACTGAACAGAAGTATCCATTCAGTGTCCCTGCTTTTTCACTGTCTCTCTCTCTCTCTCTCTGCCCATCCACTGTCCATTCTATTTAGCCTCACTATCCCTCCCTTTGTCTTTCTATGCTCCCTGTTATACCTATAAAAGGTTTTATCCCCCTTCTTAACTGAGTTGGCTATCTTTTCCTCAGTTTGGGCCTTTGCTATTCTGACTACTGACCCTGCTTCCTTCTGCCTAAACTGGTACAGTTCTCTGTCCTGCTCGTTCTGTGTTTCCTTATACTTCCTAAATGCTATCTGTTTCTCCCCAACATTCACTGCCACCTCTTTTGAGAATGATAGTGGCTTTTTATTTCATTTTGATTTGTTTATTTGCTTCACACAAAGGCTTGTTGCCTCTGTGTTAGCAGTTTTGATGTTTCCCCATTGTTGCTCCACCCCTCCTTCTAGCCTGTTTGCTATTTATTTTCTAAGGAACTCTCCCATCTTGCCAAAGTCAGCCCTTATGAAATCCAGAACCCTCACTTTTGTATGACTTGACTCTGTAGCTGAGTTTATCATGAACCACAGTTTGGTGGTCACTTGTTCCCAGTTGGCTACCCACTTCTAGATCTGTGATCCTCTCAGTTTCACTATTTGAGAGAATGAGGTCTAAGATTGCTTCCTCATGAGTGGGTTCCAAAACTCCCTGTCTGAGGCATGCCACCTGAAGGGCATTGATAATGGTCCTGCTTTTCAATGTTGCTGCAGCAAAGGTGCTTCAGTTAACATCTGGCATACTAAGGTCCCCATCAACAGTATCTCCTCTTTCTCTGCCATCCTAAGGATGCCTTCTACCATATCCTTGTCCATTCCCACCCCCTGACATGGGGGTCTGTATACATCCCCTGGGCGGATTGCGGTGCCATTTCCAGTCTCTAAGGTGACCCACAGTGCCTCCTCTCCTCCCTGTTTACTGTTTTGTTCAGTTGCTTTTATCCCTTCCCTTACATAGAGAGCTACTCCACTCCCTCTTCTCCCCCAGTCTCTCCTGTAGGTTGTGTACCATGGTATGTTAATATCCCAGTCATAGTTCTCTGTGTACCATGTTTCTGTGACTGCTACAATATCCAGGCATCCCTCTTCCATCTAGGCCACCAGTTCAGGGAGCTTGTTGCCCAGACTATGGGTGTTGGTACTCATTACCCTCCATTTCTTGATGGCCTTACTCCTTTTTGCCCCATCCTTGTCCTTATTGTGTTTGTCAGTTTCTCCATTTACCCCTGCCCTTCTACCTATTGACATGTCTATCTTGATGTTTACCTCACTTAGTACCCTGATTTTTTGGGGGAGGGCTAGGATTTCCCTGCTTCTCTCCAGAGCCTCCCCCCTTGGCTAATTTAAATGCTTGCCAATGAAGCATTTAAACCTATCAATCAATCAATCAAAATCTTTATTTATCCAGGTGGGCACCATTGAGCAAGGTTCATTTGCAATTGGATCTGGTCATGAATACATCAAAGTACAATACAGAAGCAGGTATACAAAAGCAATAATACACAAGGAAGAAATATATATATATATATATATATATATATATATATATATATACAGTGTATACAGTACTTCTGTACAAGGTTGAAATAAAAAAAAACAGTATTATTTTACAATTGAAGAAGTCAGCAGATGTACAATCAACCATAGGCATACAGGGGTTATAAGCAGAGATCTTTTGAGTGAGGCAGCCGACAACTACATATATAGGAGAAAGAGGCCATGTATGGAGTGGCAGGTTAGAGAGGTAAAGAAAAGGAGGGATATATTACCAAAGACTGGGGGAAAATTTGGTTAAAACCACAAAAAGTGACAATGTCTGTCGTGTACTTGTTTATTATAATAATGATGGAGGAGGGGTAGATAATTGGGACACTACTATGGATGGGATGGGACTTTAGCCAGGCTGGAGTAGACAGGGAAGGGTGGGTGCAGCAGGAAGAGTTAATAGGGAAAGAGTGAGAGCCGGGGTAGAAACATGGCGAGCGTCAGGATGGAAAGGGGGAGTTGCGGAATTAGTGGACTAGCAGTGAGGAAAACATTTGCAAGGTGCTTTCATGTAGCAATCATAGAGCGCCTTGAAGATATTCAGTCAAACAGGGCAGCTCAGCTTCAAGTTCCTTTGTAAACCATTCCACAATGTGGGTAAAGAGAAGTTTAGAGCAGCTTTGCCAAAATGAGTGTTGACCCTTGGAACTTGGAGGGTAATTAGGGAATAGCTCCTTAGAGCTTAGGTGCCTAACACACTCCAGGGAATACAATCTGAGACATATGAGGGGAGCTTGTTGGTCACAACTCTGAAGACCCATAGGGCGGTGTTTCTATTCCTCCTATAGTGAAGGGAAGTCCAGTCTAATGATGAGTACAGGGAGCAGTAGTATGTGGAAAGTGGAAGGCTGGTAATGAACCTGATAGCTCTGTGGTAGAGGATGTCCAATTTAGCCAGTGCAGAGGCAGTGCAGTGACTGTAGAGCAGGTCCACGTAATCTATTAAAGATAGGAAGGTAGCTGTGAGCAGGTGGTTAATTCTGTAGAATAGTCCTTATCTTTGCCTTAGTTTCTTCTGTAGTTCTTCAAGATGGTCAGCGAAGGAAAGTTTATGATCAAGCCAAACTCCTAGATATTTGAATTTAGCTACATACTCTAGTGTTTCTCCAAGAACAGTGGTAATTTGTGGGATAGCCCCCCCCCCAGCAGGAATTGCCACATGCAAGGAGGGGGAGAAGAACATTGCTTTTGTCTTTTCGCATTGAGCAAAAGCTTTTTGTTTATGAGCTGGTATTGTAGAAGGTTAAATTCAGCTCGGAGGTCTTCACAGGCTGCTTTCAGTGTGCGACATCTCCAGTACAGTACAGTGTTGTCCGCGAATAAAGGGATGCTGGCTTTTTGATGGGGTCATTGATGTTGTTAATGTAGACTGCAAAGAGGAGGGGACCAAGGATAGAGCCCTGGGAGCACACCCCTCAGCATAGGTTTTAATGGAGAAGATCACCTTCAGCTTTAACCTGCTGTTTCTGTTCTCTGAGGTAGTCTGCAAACCAGCACATAGATTTATGGTCCAGGCCTCAGGTGCTTAGGAAGGAAAGAAGCAGGCTGTGATCAACTGTTTTGAATGCCTTACTAAGATCCAAGAAAATGGCACAGACATGCTTCTTGTTGTCAAGGTCTAGGAGTCAATCATTGGTCACCTTAGCTAGGGCTGTTATGGCATTGTGCTTTGCTCAGAATCCAGACTGAATAGGGTTTAATAGGCTTCTGTATTCTAAGTATACCCCTAGCTGGCCACACACTATTTTTTCTAGTAATTTAGACAGGATGGGGAGGAGAGAGATAGGTCTGTAATTAATTAGATTGCAGGGGTCACCTGCTTTTAATAGAGGGATGAAATGGGCTATTTTTCATTGAAGGGGGAGGCTACCCTGGGAGAGTGACATGTTGAATACATCGGTGATTGGCACTGCAAGTACATGGTAGGCACATTTCAGATAGTATGACTCTATGAAGTTGGAGCCTGCTCCCTTCCTGGTGTCCAGTTGCCGCAGTAGGTCTTCCACCTCTTTTAGAGAGACAGACAGAAGGGAGAAGGCCGCCTCGGTAGGGGGGGACTTGTGGGTTGGTGGGCCCTGAGCTGTGCAGAGGTCATTGGCAGGGGAAGTATCAAATGCTAGCCCTGCCATTGCAAAATGGTTATTGAGGGCTTCTAATATCTCCGATCGGTTAGACATAACGCTGCCACCGGACTTAATTTTTGCTGGAATGGAATTACCAGGTATGTGTCCAGACATGTCTTTTAATGTTTTCCAGAGCTTTGAAGGATTTCTTGAGGCAGAGGCTAGCTCCCGAACGATAGTATGTGGCCTTGGCTGCTCTGACCAACTTGGAGCAATTGTTACGTTCTCTGTTAAAAAGACACCAATCCGAGTCATTCTTGCTTCTTCTGGATTTTTTCCATAAAGTATCCCTTTCTAACAGGGAAGCTGTGAGCTCAGGTGAGAACCCATGGCAAGTGCTGCTCCTGACCCGCACCTTAACCAAGGGCGCATACTTATTTAAAGCCTCATTTTACATATTGTAAAAAATAGTATATGCCCTGTTAACCATTTTGGCTAGGAAGAATTCCTGCCATCGTGGTGAATGTTTCAAGTCTTGGACATATGCAAACAAATCGAAGTTGCGTTTGTACCTCTTAATAGAGAACTTTGTCACAAACTGTGGGTTGTGCATGGACCTAATGGTGGTGATTATTCAATGATCGCTAATGTCTGAGAAAAATGTTCCAACATAAGAGAACAGATGTGGCTTGCTAACCAAAATTACATCTAAGAGGGAGCTGTTGTTAAGGTTCCTTTTATTTGGGCAAGTAGGCTCACCAATGAGTTGCACCAGCCCTAGAGTGTCACAAAAGGATTTCAAGGGAGCTGATGCACTTGATAGCCAATCGTAGTTCAGGTCACCAAGAATAATGGTTTCCAAGGAACTGAGCCCCAGTACGGAACTGAGGTGAGACAGGAGATGAGGCCTGGCAGAAGGGGGCCTGTAGCAGCCTATTATACAGAGTGCGCTGGGAGGAGAAAGTTCGATCTTTAGGGTCAAGCACTCAAATTCTTTGGGAAAGGATGATGCATCTATGCATGCTGCTGAGTATTTGTCCCTTACATAAATTGCCACCCCACCTTCCCTTGATTGTCTATCTGCACGGAAGAGTAAATAATTTGGGATATTGATTTCATTGTCTGGAGTGGATGGCCTAAGCCATGTCTCAGTGATCACTAGGACATCAGGTAGGGTGTGGCTCACCCAAGCCTGGATAAGGGTGAACTTTTTCATCAAACTACAGGCATTAAGATGCGTAAAAGACATTCCTTTGATACCTGCCAGGTCTGATGGAGAAGCAAGGGTGTCTAATGGTCTTGGGTTGAGTTCGACATTGCCAGAGCACAATAGTAAAAGAAGCAGGATTATTTTTAAGGCAGCGAACTATAATTTGTAAACTCTATTTTTTGGGTGACAGGGGAGGCAGTGTTGATGGGTAGGCCTGTACCCACTCCTGGTGTTATACTGGCCTAGTGTTGCAGCCACTAGTGTCCTGGCAGGAATTTGCCATAAGTAGGAAATCTCGAGTCTGGATGGGGGAGTAATCTGCAGAGGACAGGACTCGGGACAGGAATGCAGTGACGAGTACCAGAATTATTGGCGACTGAAGTGGAGAGAATGGAAATCTAGCCAGGACCAGTGTGTAAGTGTTAACAAGGTACAAACACATTGCAGGAAACCATATACTATATAAAATTATAGATGGTCACCCATCCACAACTTCGGCAGTAGCCTCATCCGGGGTTGATGACATCCGCGAGACCTCGAGAGCGAAGCTCTCGAGGTCTCTGATGTCATCAACACCCCTCGGGGAAACACAGCCTTGTTGTGGATAGGCGCCCATCCACTATTCTGTATGTATGTGTTTCCTCTTTAACAGAAAAGACAGCTGCTGTAGCCCTCTATTGGCTATGTAGTATAATTTGCAAATGAGAAAGAAGACTCTTATAAAAAAATGAAATTCTTGCTTTACAAAAGAGGATAATCCCAGGGTCAGTAGCACTGATAAACATCTCTAATGAAATAAGGTAAAATGGAGACCAGCAGGAAGAAGTCAGTGAGGCTGAGATCCTCCAATTAGAGTGTTGGCGCTGAAAATTCAGAATGTCCAAAGGCACCAAATACCAAAGTACCTGATGGCATATAAGGCTTTTGGCTGTTTCTGTAGATTTCTGAGCCCTTCAACGAACCAGAGTTTGGAGGATCTGTGGCGGCAATTTCAACAGGGAAAGAAAGCCTCAGGGTCTGCTAATTTGTAGTAGCAGAATCATAGGTTGCGTCCCAGGACAGGCTTGTAGCTTTTCCTCTGGTGGCGAGGTGCGAGCCCCAGGTGGGCATGACACACCTGAGGGGGGGAGAAGAAAGGAGATGGATTAAGTAGGGGCAGGCAGGGGAGGTGTGGTTAACTCAAACAAAGAAACAGGGTGGTCACTATTATTTGGAAGGAGGAGGCTAAACTACAAAGTGGGGAATAGAAACGGAGGAGATGTAAGTGGGTTAGAGGGCAGACAGGTGGCACAGTGAGAGGCAAGGATTGGGCTTTAAATTTAAAATGCTAGGCAGTAAACTGAAAAGTCTGGTCAATTTAAAACTACAACTTTACAAAGAAATTAATTCTAAAAAGGATTCAACTGTTCACTTAGAATAATAAACAGTGCAGTACAGGTCTAATAATCCTAAGACTACAGTTTTACACTCAGAATTAATAATAAAAAGGATTAGACTGTAGTTTTAGGATATTAAGGAGTGCATTAAAAGGTCAACTTAAAACTCTTCAGCCTTTCGTAGATAATTAACTCTAAAAAGGGATGTAATCACAGTTCATTCAGAGCAGGTAAGTCACTTTAAACAATGGCAGTGTAACACTGAATGGCCTAAACTGGATTGATAGATGAGGAAAGAAACAGTGTGGGGAAGGGGGGTGGCCTTTCATGCCATTCTAGCTTTAAAAAAAAGAACAATTTCTTTACAAAAAAAAGGAAAAAATGAAATTCTTGCTTTACAAAAAAGGATAGTCCCAGCGTCAGCAGCACTGATAAACATCTCTAATGAAACAAGGTAAAATGGAGACCAGCAGGAAGAAGTCAATGAGGCTGAGATCCTCCAATTAGAGTGTTGGCGCTGAAAATTCAGAATGTCCAAAGATGCCAAATAATAATGTACCTGAGGAGATATAAGGCTTTTGGATGTTTCTGTAGATTTCTGAGCCCTGCAATGAACCGGAGTTCAGAGGATCTGAGGTGGCAGTTTCAAAATGGAAAGGAAGCCTCAGGGTCTGCTAATTTGTAGTAGCAGAATCATGGGTTGCTTCCCAGGACAGGTTTGTAGCTTTTCCTCAGGCGGCGAGGTGCAAGCCCCAGGTGGGCACGACACACCTGAGGGGGAGAAGAAAGGAGATGGATTAAGTAGGGGCAGGCAGGGGAGGTGTGGTTAACTCAAACAAAGAAACAGGGTGGTCACTATTATTTGGAAGGAGGAGGCTAAACTACAAAGTGGGGAATAGAAACGGAGGAGATGTAAGTGGGTTAGAGGGCAGACAGGTGGCACAGTGAGAGGCAAGGATTGGGCTTTAAATTTAAAATGCTAGGCAGTAAACTGAAAAGTCTGGTCAATTTAAAACTACAACTTTACACAGAAATTAATTCTAAAAAGGATTCAACTGTTCACTTAGAATAATAAACAGTGCAGTACAGGTCTAATAATCCTAAGACTACAGTTTTACACTCAGAATTAATAATAAAAAGGATTAGACTGTAGTTTTAGGATATTAAGGAGTGCATTAAAAGGTCAACTTAAAACTCTTCAGCCTTCGAGATAATTAACTCTAAAAGGGATGTAATCACAGTTCATTCAGAGCAGGTAAGTCACTTTAAACAATGGCAGTGTAACACTGAATGGCCAAAACTGGATTGATAGATGAGGAAAGAAACAGTGTGGGGAGGGGGGTGGCCTTTCATGCCATTCTAGCTTTAAAAAAAAGAACAATTTCTTTACAAAAAAAAGGAAAAATGAAATTCCTGCTTTACAAAAAAGGATAGTCCCAGGGTCAGCAGCACTGATAAACGTCTCTAATGAAACAAGGTAAAATGGAGACCAGCAGGAAGAAGTCAATGAGGCTGAGATCCTCCAATTAGAATGTTGGCGCTGAAAATTCAGAATGTCCAAAGGTGCCAAATAATAATGTATCTGAGGAGATATAAGGCTTTTGGATGTTTCTGTAGATTTCTGAGCCCTGCAATGAACCGGAGTTCAGAGGATCTGAGGTGGCAGTTTCAAAATGGAAAGAAAGCCTCAGGGTCTGCTAATTTGTAGTAGCAGAATCATGGGTTGCTTCCCAGGACAGGTTTGTAGCTTTTCCTCAGGCGGTGAGGTGCGAGCCCCAGGTGGGCACGACACACCTGAGGGGGAGAAGAAAGGAGATGGATTAAGTAGGGGCAGGCAGGGGAGGTGTGGTTAACTCAAACAAAGAAACAGGGTGGTCACTATTATTTGGAAGGAGGAGGCTAAACTACAAAGTGGGTAATAGAAACGGAGAAGATGTAAGTGGGTTAGAGGGCAGACAGGTGGCACAGTGAGAGGCAAGGATTGGGCTTTAAATTTAAAATGCTAGGCAGTAAACTGAAAAGTCTGGTCAATTTAAAACTACAACTTTACACAGAAATTAATTCTAAAAAGGATTCAACTGTTCACTTAGAATAATAAACAGTGCAGTACAGGTCTAATAATCCTAAAACTACAGTTTTACACTCAGAATTAATAATAAAAAAGGATTAGACTGTAGTTTTAGAATATTAAGGAGTGCATTAAAAGGTCAACTTAAACTCTTCAGCCTTTCGTAGATAATTAACTCAAAAGAGGGATGTAATCACAGTTCATTCAGAGCAGGTAAATCACTTTAAACAATGGCAGTGTAACACTGAATGGCCTAAACTGGATTGATAGATGAGGAAATAAACAGTGTGGGGAGGGGGGTGGCCTTTCATGCCATTCTAGCTTTAAAAAAAAGAACAATTTCTTTACAAAAAAAAGAAAAAAATGAAATTCCTGCTTTACAAAAAAAGGATAGTCCCAGCGTCAGCAGCACTAATAAACGTCTCTAATGAAACAAGGTAAAATGGAGACCAGCAGGAAGAAGTCAATGAGGCTGAGATCCTCCAACTAGAGTTTTGGCGCTGAAAATTCAGAATGTCCAAAGGTGCCAAATATTAATGTACCTGAGGAGATATAAGGCTTTTGGATGTTTCTGTAGATTTCTGAGCCCTACAATGAACCGGAGTTCAGAGGATCTGGGGCAGCAGTTTCAACAGGGAAAGAAAGCCTCAGGGTCTGCTAATTTGTAGTAGCAGAATCATGGGTTGCTTTCCAGGACAGGCTTGTAGCTTTTCCTCAGGCGGTGAGGTGCGAGCCCCTGGTGGGCACGACACACCTGAGGGGGAGAAGAAAGGAGATGGATTAAGTAGGGGCAGGCCGGGGAGGTGTGGTTAACTCAAACAAAGAAACAGGGTGGTCACTATTATTTGGAAGGAGGAGGCTAAACTACAAAGTGGGTAATAGAAACAGAGGAGATGTAAGTGGGTTAGAGGGCAGACAGGTGGCACAGTGAGAGGCAAGGATTGGGCTTTAAATTTAAAATGCTAGGCAGTAAACTGAAAAGTCTGGTCAATTTAAAACTACAGCTTTACACAGAAATTAATTCTAAAAAGGATTCAACTGTTCACTTAGAATAATAAACAGTGCAGTACAGGTCTAATAATCCTAAGACTACAGTTTTACACTCAGAATTAATAATAAAAAGGATTAGACTGTAGTTTTAGAATATTAAGGAGTGCATTAAAAGGTCAACTTAAAACTCTTCAGCCTTTCGTAGATAATTAACTCTAAAGAGGGATGTAGTCACAGTTCATTCAGAGCAGGTAAATCACTTTAAACAATGGCAGTGTAACACTGAATGGCCTAAACTGGATTGATAGATGAAGAAGGAAACAGTGTGGGGGGGGGTGGCCTTTCATGCCATTCTAGCTTTAAAAAAAAAGAACAATTTCTTTACAAAAAAAAGGAAAAAAATGAAATTCTTGCTTTACAAAAAAGGATAGTCCCAGCATCAGCAGCACTGATAAACGTCTCTAATGAAACAAGGTAAAATGGAGACCAGCAGTCAGTGAGGCTGAGATCCTCCAATTAGAGTGTTGGCGCTGAAAATTCAGAATGTCCAAAGGTGCCAAATAGCAATGTACCTGAGGAGATATAAGGCTTTTGGATGTTTCTGTAGATTTCTGAGCCCTGCAATGAACCGGAGTTCGGAGGATCTGGGGCGGCAGTTTCAACAGGGAAAGAAAGCCTCAGGGTCTGCTAATTTGTAGTAGCAGAATCATGGGTTGCTTCCCAGGACAGGCTTGTAGCTTTTCCTCTGGCGGCGAGGTGCGAGCCCCTGGTGGGCATGACACACCTGAGGGGGAGAAGAAAGGAGATGGATTAAGTAGGGGCAGGCAGGGGAGGTGTGGTTAACTCAAACAAAGAAACAGGGTGGTCACTATTATTTGGAAGGAGGAGGCTAAACTACAAAGTGGGTAATAGAAGCAGGGAGAAGACGTAAGTGGGTTAGTGGGCAGACAGGAGGCAGTATAGCGCAGTGGTCTAAGGCTCTGAGCTGCAAATCTGGTGACATCCAGCAGACCAGACCTGGGTTTGAATCCTACAGCTTCCACTTGCATACTGTGTGACCCTGAGCAAGTCACTTGTGCTCCCAGGTCGCTCCTGTAAAAAAGGTTTTAGCTTAGTGTGCTATACCTGGTTAAACAACTAAATAAAAAAAAAAAAAAAAAAGGTGGCACAGTGAGAGGCAAGGATTGGGCTTTAAATTTAGAATGCTAGGCAGTAAACTGAAAAGTCTGGTCAATTTAGAACTACAGCTTTACACAGAAATTAATTCTAAAAAATGATTCAACTGTTCACTTAGAATAATAGACAGTGCAGTACAGGTCTAATAATCCTAGGACTACAGTTTTACACTCAGAATTAATAATAAAAAGGATTAGGCTGTAGTTTTAGGATATTAAGGAGTGCATTAAATGGTCAACTTAAAACTCTTCAGCCTTTCGCAGATAATTAACTCTAAAGAGGGATGTAATCACAGTTCATTCAGAGCAGGTAAATCACTTTAAACAATGGCAGTGTAACACTGAATGTCCTAAACTGGATTGATAGATGAGGAGAGAAACAGTGGGGGGGGGGTGGCCTTTCATGCCATTCTAGCTTAAAGAAAAAGAACAATTTCTTTACAAAAAAAAGGAAAAAATGAAATTCTTGTTTTATAAAAAAAGGATAGTCCCAGGGTCAGCAGCACTGATAAATGTCTCTGATGAAGCAAGGTAAAATGGAGACCAGCAGGAAGAAGTCAGTGAGGCTGAGATCCTCCAATCAGAGTGTTGTGCTGAAAATTCAGAAGGTCCAAAGGTGCCAAATACCAACGTACCTGAGGGGGTATACAGCTTTTTGCTGTTTCTGTAGATTTATGGGCCCTGCAATGAATCAGAGTTAGCAGGATCCCAGGCGGCATTTCAACGGGGAAGAAAGCCTCAGGGTCTGCTAAT
Source organism: Neoceratodus forsteri (assembly GCA_016271365.2). Taxonomy (NCBI): domain Eukaryota; kingdom Metazoa; phylum Chordata; order Ceratodontiformes; family Ceratodontidae; genus Neoceratodus; species Neoceratodus forsteri. The sequence continues at coordinate 543,459,751 of CM028131.1, read as the reverse complement.
CTGAAGTAGCAGGATTGTGGGTTGCTTCCTAGGACAGGCTTGTAGCTTTTGCTCTGGCATCACGTTGCAAGCCCCAGGTGGGCACGACACACCTGAGGGGGTATATGACTTTTGGCTGTTTTTGTGGATTTCTGTGCCCTGCAATGAACCAGAGTTCACAGGATCCTGGGCGGCAGTTTCAACAGGGGAAGAAAGCCTCAGGGTCTGCTAATTTGCAGTAGCAGAATCATGGGTTGCTTCCCAGGGCAGGATTGTAGCTTTTCCTCTAGTGGAAAGGTGCAAGCCCCAGGTGGGCATGACACACCTGATAGGGGTATATGGCTTTTGACTGTTTCTGTCGATTTCTGGGCCCTGCAATGAACCAGAGTCCAGAGAATCCCAAGTAGCAGTTTCAGTAAGGGAAGAAAGCCTCAGGGTCTGCTAATTTGCAGTAGCAGAATCGTGTGTTGCTTCCCAGGACAGGCTGGTAGCTTTTCCTCTGGCAGCGAGGTGCAAGCCCCAGTTGGGCACAACACACCTCCGGGGGTATACGGCTTTTGGCTGTTTTTGTAGATTTCTGGGCCCTGCAATGAACTGGAGTTCAGAGGATCCAGAGTAGAAATTTCATAGCTTTTCCTCTGGGGGCAAGGTGCGAGCCCCAGGTGGGCACGACACACCTGAGGGGGTAAATGGCCTTTGGCTGTTTCTGTAGATTTCTGGGCCCTGCAACAAGCAGTCATTTTATGGAATTTTTTCACCCAGTTCTCAACATGGGCTTTTTGGGACCCTACCTCATTAAAAGTGATACTGTGATTTTGTTACTCCATCCTGAAAGTTGATTTCGCACAGTGACCATGCCATTCTGTGCCATAGGTGTGAAAACATGTTCTGGGCAGGATGTGCAAAATCACAGCTGTACTCTTCATAAGGAAGTCTGATAAAAATGGCAATGTTAAAAATCTGGAGTGAAAATTTTAAAATTGGTTATGTTAAAACATGCATAGAAACGAAGCAATACATGCTGTAATGCAGTCATTTTGAGGAATTTTTTCATCCAATTCACAACATGGGTTTTTTGGGACCTCACCTCATGAACAGTGGCACTGTTGTGTCATTAACCGGTCCTGAAAGGTGATTCACACAGTGACCGTGAAAACACCTTTTGGAACCAAGAAACAAGATGACAGTTCCAGTGTTCATGTGATGGGGTCCCAAAAACCTCATGTTGAAAATTTGATGTCCAAATTACCAAAAATGGCTGAGATTTCAACATAAGTTGAAAACTTCCCCCCACTGACTACCATTTTATGGCTTACCTTGATTCATTCATTCATAGTTTGGCTTTAAAGAGTGCAGACGTGTCCCAGTCCAGAGAGGATCATCGATCCAGACCATCAGAAGATAAGTATGGATGTATGGGGTGCCGAGAAGTGGATGCTCAGATATCAATTTTCAGATCATACTAAAATTGTTTTTCCACAACTGTGGCACAAAAACAGTGTTACAGTTGCTTGGAATTACATTCTGACAGGGATTCAAAAGTTTGTACTGGGCACATGTGGTGAGGTGCTAAGTAGGTTATGTTGAACATTTGTGAGTGAAATAATTTGAGTTTGCACCATTATGACTATTTGTTGTAATTTTGTTATGCCTGCTCATAACAATGTGTGGAAGCGCAGGGGCCACAGACCCCTGCATTTCCGCAGCTAGATACATATGTGCATCTGTGAAGGGATGGAGCGCAGAGTCCAAAGGACCATACACTTCTACTGTAACATACAGATACTGTTGTTCTGACTGGATGCAGGGATGGGAGTGCAGTGTTGTACTATCTGGATGGGGGACTGTTGCTCTATCTGTATCGAGGGATGAAAGCACAGGGTCCAGTGGACCCTGCACTCACATCGTGAAACATGGACACTGTTGTACTATCTGGATGGTGCTTCCACCATGACATATGGACACTGTTACACTATTTGGATGGTGGGATGGGAGCGCAGGGTCCAGTGGAACCTGCGCTCCCACAGGAAAATGAAGATACAGTTTTATACTATCTGAAAAAGAAGGGAAATTCTTTGCAAAAAACTTTGTTGATGCCAAGGATGAATACCACAGCACCAAAAGCAGGGACATGAGGTGTTAGGGTTTCCAACCCTAATGCCCCATTCCCAGGGTTCCCACCCCTACCATCCCACTCCCATCCCCCACCCTCCACACATCAACACGTGTTGGAGTGTGCCATGGAGTCATCAGGCCTAACTCTCATCCCACTGTCCTATGCTATCACATGTAAGCTTGTTCACACATGGAATGGGGTGAGTACAGATGACTTAAGGCACACCCCAACACTTGTTGGTGTGTAGAGGCTGGGGGATTGGAGTGGTAGGGGTGGGAACCCTGGGGTGGGGCATTAAGTTTGGAAACCTACACCTCATTTCCCTGCTTTAGTCACTGTGGTATTTAGCCTAATTGATGCATTAACAAAGTTTTGTTGTAAAGAAAATAAATATATATATATATATATATATAAATATATATATAGTGGCACAGTCGCACCACTATAGTTAAGGTTCAGAGGTCACACGTATGTTAAACTCAACATTTTGCACATTAATAACTTTGGACCTGTTCAACAGATTTGCCTGAAATTTGGTATGCATGGTGGGGCATGGTAGATCTCTTGATTTGCCAAATTGCATTTCAGTCGTACTTATGGTCTTTGCATACAAAAACACTGAAAAATGCTAAATTATCCATTTTTTAGGGCAGCTTTGAGGATTTTGGATGTGGCCTGCACAGCCATTGTGTGGCATGCTGCTCTGTGAGATGGCTTGTTTAAAAGAGCTTTGGTTGCTGAACATGCCACTTTTCGCTTGGTGAAAAAATATTAAGGCATTCAAAAGTTATGCCACTTTAATTTCCCATTATAAGTCAAAGGGAAAATTTATGTGTATGTTTTGTGAACAAAGAATGGGGTCCTGGCCATCTTGTCCCACCTGGCAATCAAAGAATTTACAGCCTCGCAGTTCAAGAATCTTTGTCCCCAAGAATTTTAAAAATTCTTTGATTGCGAGGTCTGCCATCTTGTTTTTAAATTTACGATTGGAAAAACACAAATATCTCAGCTCAGGGGTCACTTCTGAAGTAAAACTTGGATGGATTTTACTCAGGGGACTCTGATCTATCAAGCCATGCCTTTGGTTTCATCCAAATCAGTAAAGAAATACAGTTATGAGCTTTTAAAATCTTAATTCGCGGTTCGCTAATGATCTTTGATTGCGAGTCTGCAAATTCTTTGATCGTAAGAATCCTTGATCACAATCATGCATCGTGAGTGAGGGACGAGATGGCCAGATTTAAAAATGTATTTTCTCAGCCCAAGGGTGCCCTAGAAAGTTAAATGAGGGTGGGTTTTGCTCAGTGGGCTTTGTTCTTCCCCATCTGAATAAAAAAAAATTAAGTTTTCAATATCCTTGGTAGTCTAGTGCCCCTCCCCCCGATCATGATAAAATACATAATGATCTCTAATTCTCTGGTAGTCTAGTGGCCCCCTCAATGTGTATTTTATAAATATTACTTTTTCATATCCCTGGTAGTCTAGTGGCACCCCCGATCTGTATAAAATTATAATTGTTGTTCATATTCCTGGTAGTCTATGGCCACCCTCTATCATAATAAAATAGATAAGGATCTGCAATTCCCTTGTAGTCTAGTGCCCCCCCCATGTGTATTTCATAAATATTACTTTTTTATATCACTGGTAGTCTAGTGGCCCCCCGATCTGTATTAAATTATTATTATTGTTCATATCCCTGGTAGTCTAGCAGCCCCAATCCATCATAATAAAATAGATAAGGATGTGCAATTTCCTGGTAGTCTAGTGGCCCCCCACCCAGCCATGCCAGCCCACCAGCCCCCAACCTTCCCCAGCTGGTGACTGGCACAGTCAACCTCTCACCTCCACAGCCAGCCACCAACTGTGTGTATTAGCACACAAATTTTCAACAAAGCCTGCGACCTCTTTGCCCCTGCTAAAAGGCACAAAACAAAATCTCTCCATAACCCATGGGTCACCGCGGCTATTCTCTCACAGCTGAAACTAAGGGATCACCTCTGGGCAGTTGCCAGGGCCACTGGCAAACAACTGGACATACAAAATTACAGACAAGCACGAAATGCCTGCATAAAAGCCATGTGGCTAATGAAATCCACCTATTACAAAGATGCTCTCACCAATACATGGGTAAATGGTCGTACTTTCTGGGACAATATCAAGGATGTCACAGGGAAGCAGTCAAAAACCTCTCTGGCCATGTTAATGGTTGATGGATCCTCAACCCTTGACCCCAAGGTTATCGCAAACATCTTTAACACGGCTTTTTCAGACCTTAGTGCTGTCCTACCTCATGACTTTTTCGAAAACAGGGCCTACTCCCCAAATACCTCAGCCCCTCAGTCTAACCATCCCCTCTTCTACTACAGGAAGGTAAGGCTGAATGAAGCTCGCAGCTATATTACTGCAGCTATCTCTAAATCTAGATCTAGTAGCGACACCCTGGACCTTAAGCTTCTTTGCTCACCCTCGATGAGGTAATTCATCCGTTAACAAAAATCCTAAACCTCTCTCTCAGCTGTGGAAAATTCCCAGACCTATGGAAAACAGCCACCATGACACCCATCCATAAAAGTGGGGACAAGACGATTTACTCAAATTATCACCCTATCTCCATACTGCCCCCACTCTCTAAGGCACTTGAGCGCATCGTGGCTGATCAACTTACCGACCACTTGGATAAATACAATATACCTTGTCCACAACAACACGACTTCCAGAAAGGTCACAGCACCACCACAGCCCTTCTTGAGTTCACTGGAGCTTTGCACAAATCCCTTGACAACGGTCTTCTCACAGGGGCCATTTTCGTCGACCTCTCCAAGGCCTTCGATACAGTTCACCATGGATTATTAATATACCAACTACTGAATGCCGGGCTATCATCTGACTCTTCTCTCTGGTTTAAAAGCTACTTAGAAAACTGGTCACAGAGAGTAAAAATTGTGGACGCTTTTTCTAACGCCCTGCCTGTTTGCTCGGGTGTCCCACAGGGATCCATACTGGGTACCCTCCTTTTTAGCCTTTTCTTAAACTCCCTCCCTTACCACTGCTCTGATCAGATCATACTATATGTCAATGATGCTGTTGTATTCTCCACTCACAAAGATCCTGCAACTCTTCAACACAACCTTCAACTTGGTTTCAGTTCTGTAGAGACATGGTTTCTTAATCATAAACTGGTCCTCAATGACAAGAAAACCAAATCTATGCTCTTCTGCAGCTCTCATAACCCACACAAGCTACACCACTTGGCTATCTCCACCACCCAGGGGAACACTCTAGATCAGGTTGGGTCCTTCAAATACTTAGGGATACAGCTTGACCCTAATCCCCTATGGACTTCATGTAGATACTGTAGCTAGAGCTGCTAATACACGGCTTGGTCTCCTCTACAAACACAGACCACACTCATGCCAGAAGCTTTGAAGGTTGCAGTCCTGAGCTCTGCGAACTCTGTAATAGACTATGGTCTCATCATTTATGGCTCGGCCACAACCACAACCCTTAGATGCCTCTCAACTACCTTAAATAAAGCATGTCGGCTCATCACTGGTGCTCACCGTCTCACCCACACATGTGACCTGTACACTCAGACCGGTTGGCTCCAACTATCAAACCACATAAAGTTTCTCACCTGCTCCATGGTGAAAAAATCTACCTTGGCCTTGCACCTTCTGGGGTCTCAACTCTGTTACTACACCGAATTAACAAATGGTGCCTTAGGAGATCCACACTACAGCTACTGAAAGTCCCTCACTGTCACACTTCACTTGGACAATGCTCTTTTGCTTATCAAGTGCCACTCTGGTTCAATGGCCTCAGCCCAACCATCTCCTCTGCCCCAACTATTGGTTTGTTTAAAACTAGGCTCCAGGACTATCTCACTACCAACAGCTCCTGTGACTGCCAACTTAACCTTGTTTCTCCGCTTCTCTTTCTGCTCTAGTTGTCCCCCCCTTCCCTCCTCACTGGATTCTACCCTCACATCTTGGTATACCCAATGCTGCACTTTTCACCCTCTTGCCACCCTTCCTACATTCCTTCTCCCTCCCCACCCTCTTCCCTCTCCCTATGACTCTGGCACTTCTTATCTGTTGTCTATTTTCTCTGACAAATGCCGCTAGCTGCCTTGTTACAATGCTATCCTTGAACTGTATTAATCTGTACTCTGTTTGCAATGTCCACATTGTTGTAATGCCTGTTCCCCATAATTTGTATTTCTCTGATGTGGAACCTTTGTAAAAGAGCCATGGCTCAAAGGTATTTGTAATCCTAGACTTGATAAATAAATAAATAAATAATAAATAGCAGTGCTAATGCAAAGAGGTGCTCAAAAATTATATCTGACCACCTCTTTGCATTAGCGATCCTAATTCACACAGTCGGCGGCTGGCGATGGAGGTGGTTAGGGTCACACGGTATAAAGGGGGTGTCCCAGAGATTTGAATAATGCTGATTAGGTGCAACAATTTGCATTGGTTTCATAGCTATGCCATTACAAAGTTGAGCTATTTCCCATAGGATAACATTATGGTGACCACAGCTCCTTTTGGTGCCTGTATCTTGGAAACGATTCAAGATATGGATTTTTCACTCTGAGTAGCTTAGTTCACCCTTAAGTGAACTAAGCACACATGGAGGTTTTGAAGTCAGGATTTCATGCTATTCCTATTCCTTGTAATTAAATATTTTTGTGCACAAAAAATATGGTGTCAAGCCACCTTTTATTTTGTCCGTGGTCATTATCGCACACACAAAAAATATTTTTGAGAAAACGAAATGCCAAAATGTTGAAAACATTTTGAAAAACATATTTCCAGACTATCTGTACAAAAACTGATGCCAGGAGAAAGTTCCTCAAGGCCCAAATAGGTAAACACAAGTGTTGGTATTTAGTAAGAGGCACTATTTTTCGATTTACATTTTTTGTCTCTAACTGAAAACAAGATGGTGGCAGTATGAAAACAAAAATCCAAAGCACAAAAACAAAAAAGTTTTCATGAAAGTTTTAGCATCACCCACATAAATTTTGCCATAGGCTAAAATGGGCATTGAACACTTCTATAACTTGTGAACAGATTAATATTTTTTCACCAGATCTTCAAAAGGCGCTACCCTGATCCAGACCACATATACAAATGCACATTTGAAGCCAGACACCACAAACCATTCACTCTCCAGAGCCTGACAAAGAAGTGCACAAAGGTTGAGAACTGTTCATATTTTTGACACTGCTCAGCTCAGTACTGGTATATCTGACTGAGAAAAAAGTTTTCAGATCCACAGAACTATGGTTGGACAGTACACATGCACAATTTCAAGGAAATCAAACAAATAGTTGCAAAGTTATTACAGTGCAAACATGGGGGTTTAACATAGAAGAGGCCTGCCAACCCTAACTGTACCTACACTATCATACAGGTTTAATAAATATAGATAGATAGATAGATAGATAGATAGATAGATAGATAGATATTACAAGAGGTATGGCATGACATTGTTACAGACAGTGTAAATGCATGAGACACAGTAGATAAAAATTGCAAAACCTTGTAAGTAGTGATTCAAGTAGAGAACTAGTACAAGATGCAAGAATGTACTGTGGAACTTTAGACAAGACCTACTTAACCAGCAAAAAACATGCATAAAAGGATAGTGCCATAAGTTGTATAAGGGGATGACATTTAAATAGGTACCATTTATAGGATAAAATATGTTATGTTAGGGAGTTGGCTTTATGGTACAATGAGCACACGGCAAAATTATATTATTGGGCAGCAGTGGCACACAACTGGATCGTTAATAAATTACTTGATTACTTCACTGCTACCATTTAGGAATGTATTACTCTGCATTGTTATTGCAATTATATTATCAATGTACTTCTGTAAGGGAAAGGAACTAGTCTCCAGAGTGATTGGTTTAAATGCTTCATTGGCAAGCTTTTAAACTAGCCAAGGGGGAGGCACTGATGAGCAGCAGGGAATTCCCAGCCTCCCACTACAAAACAGGGTACTAAATGAGGTAATGACCAAGGTAGAAAAGTCAGTAGGGAGCAGGACTGAGGTAAATGGAGAAAGCAAAGTCTGTAAGGGAAGGGATGGAGCTACAAGAGGTAAAGCCATCAAAAAATGGAGAGTAATGAGTGCCAATGACCATAGTATGAGTAACAAGCTTCCTGAACTAGGGGCCTTGATGGAAGAGGAACATCTGGATTTTGTGGCAGTCACAGAAACATGGTACACACAGAACCATGACTGGGATGTAAACATACCAGGGTACACTATCTACAGGAGGATAGGGAGGGTAAAAGAGGAGGAGTAGTTCTCTACATAAAGGAAGAAATCAAAACAACAGAACAAAAGGGTAAACGGGGAGGAGAGGAAACACTGTGAGTCAACTTGGAGACATGCAATGGCACCACAATCTGCACATGGGGTTGTATACAGACCCCATCTCAGGGGGAGGAAATGGACAATAAATGATAGAAGGTATCCTTAGAATAGCAGAAAAGGAGAGATATTATTGATGGGGGATCTGAATATGCCAAATGTTAACTTGAGTGCATTTGCTGCAGCCACATCAAAGAGCAGGGTTATTCTAGATGCCCTGCAGGGGGCATGCTTTGACAACTAGTATTGGAACCCACTGAGGAGGGAGCAATCTTAGACCTGGTACTCTCAAATGGAGATGGAGAGAGAATCACAGATGTAGAAGTGGGTAGCCATCTGGGAACTAGCGACCATCGAACAGTATGGTTCATGATAAACACAGCAGTAGAGTCAGGCCATACAAAGGCAAAGGTCCTGGACTAAAGGAGGGCTGACTTTACCAAAATGGTTGAGTGCCTAAGGAACACATTAGTAAATGGTCAGGAAGGAGGGGTGGAAGAACAATGGGGAGTAATTAAAATTGCCATCACTGAGGCAACAAGTCTTTGTGTGAAGCAAATAAACAAAACAAAATTATGTAAAAACCACTATGGTTCTCAAAGGAGGTGGCAGGGATGATTAGGGAGAAAAAGATAACATTCAGGAAGTACAAGGAATCACAGAAGGAACAGGACAGGAAACTGTATCAGTTAAAGCAGAAGGAAGCAGGGAAGGCAGTCAGAACAGCAAAGGCCCAAACCGAGGAAAAGATAGCCAACTCAGTTAAGAAGAGGGATAAAACCTTTTATAGGAATATCAGGGAGTGAAAGAAGACTAAGGGAGGGATAGTGAGGCTTAATAAAGGGGGATGGGGTGGGCAGAGGGTGACTGTGAAAAGGCAGAGATACTAAACAAATATTTTTGCTCAGTGTTCACAAATGAAGAGGGGGAGGTACCTAATCCAAACAGTGGATAGGGGATTGATACCAGCCCATTCACAGAAGAAATAGTTCTAAAAGAACTCTTAAAACTGAAGGTGGACAAAGCAATGGGACCTGATGGGATTCATCCCAGAATTCTAAAAGAACTAAGGGTAGAACTAGTGACACCACTGACTACCCTCTTAAACAAATCATGGGAGGATGGGGTGGTACCTGAGGACTGGAGGAGGGCAGATGTTATTCCACTTCACAAAAGTGGGAGCAGGGCAGAATCAGGAAACTACAGACCTGTTAGTTTGACCTCAGTGGTAGGGAAAATGATGGAATCACTTCTGAAGGAAAGAATTGTTGAGTACCTAGAGGCCAGAGGGGCACAGAACCCATGGCAGCATAGATTCCCAGGGGGAAGGTCATGTGAGATGAATCTAATAGAGTTATTTAACTGGGTGTCCAAAGTAGTAGATCAGGGAGGGGCTGTGGACATGACCTACTTAGATTTTAGCAAGGCATTTGACACAGTCCCACACAAAAGATTAATATACAAGTTAGCTAGCCTTGGAGTGGGTTCCAAGATGGTAGCCTGGGTAGAAAATTGGCTGGAGAACAGGACACAGAAGGTAATAGTAAACGGAGTCCACTCTGAAGAAACGGGGTTACTAGTGGGGTACCGCAGGGTTCACTACTAGGACCAGTCCTCTGCAATGTCTTTATAAGTGACAATGCAGAGGGACTGGAAGGAAAAATATGTCTCTTTGTGGATGACACAAAGATCTGCAACAGTGCTGATAGACAAGGTGGGGTGGAAAGGGTGAGAAGGAACTTGACAAGGTTGGAGGAATGGTCAAATGTATGGCAACTTAGATTCAATGCTAAGAAGTGCAAAGTAATGCACCTTGCACCTGAGAAACAAAACCCAGAGGAAGAATACACAATGAGGGGTGAGATACTAACAATAACAAAAATGGAAAGAGACCTGGGGGTAGTCATATCAGATGACCTAATGGCAGGCAAGCAATGTGAGAGGGAAGCAAGGAGGGATGGGGGGATTCCAGGATGCACAGGGAGAGGCATCACCAGTAGAAAACAAGAAGTTGTTATCCCTCTGTACAGACAGCTGGTGAGACCCCATCTGGAGTACTGCATGTAGCTCTGGAGACCCAATCTCCACAAGGACATAGGCAGGATGGAGGCTGTCCAGAGGAGGGCAGCTAAAAATGGTGCAGGGTCTGCACCAGAAGACATATAAAGAGAGACTTAAGGAGATTTATATGTATACCCTCGAGGAAAGGAGGAAGAGGGGAGACATAATAGAAACTTTCAAGTACCTCAAGGGAATCAACACAGTCCAAGATGGTAGCATCTTTCAGAAAAAGAGGTGTGCAAAAACAAGGGGGCACAATTTGAAGATAGAGGGGGGATGGCTCAGAGGTAATGTGAGGAAGCATTTTTTCACAGAGAGGGTGGTGGATGCATGGCACGGCCTTACTGAGGGGGTTGTGGACTTGAAAACAGTGGGGGAATTCAAGAATGCATGGGACAGACATACGGCAATTCTAGGGGGTGGGGATAGGAGAAAGTAGGCTGTTGATTAACTAGGATCTGCAGCTTATCCATTAGGTAGGGAAATGGGCAGACTGGGTTGGCCAAGTGGTCCTTATCTGCTATCAAATTCTATGTTTCTATCTTTCTATGTTTAATGTGATTTACTATACACTTTTATTGTATTGATAATATCACTGCACTATAAGGTGATTCATAATACACTTTGATTGTCTTGCTTGTCATCACTGCACTACACTGTACTGTGATTTACTATGCTTCTTTCTTATCTTGGTATTGCCACTGCAATGTATTGTGATTCACTATGCACTTTTGTTTTATTAGTATAACTGTACTGAACTATAAAGTTATTTACTGTGCACTCTCATTCTATTTATATTATCACTGCACTTTAATGTGATTTACTATGCAGCTTGATTTTCTTGATATAACTGAAATGTAATGTGATTTACTATGCATTTTTATTGTAAAGTATTGATACTGTCACTGCACTACAATGTGATTTATGATACACTTTGATTGGATTGATTCTCATCACTGCACTGTACTGTGATTTACCATGCTTCTTTCTTATATTGATATTGCCACTGCACTGTATTGTGAATCACTATGCACTTTCATTATATTTGTATATCTGTAATTTACTATAAAGTTATTTACTATGCACTCTCATTGTATTTATAGTATCACTTCACTTTAATGTGATTTACTATGCAGCTTGATTTTGTTGATAGAAATGAAATGTAATGAAATGTACTATGCACCTTTATTATATTGATTATATTATTTCACTGCACTGTAATGTCATGTTTCCTATTTCCTCTCCCCTGAATGCATCTAGAAAAAAAGTGTTACCAACTTACCATACCTTTCCTAGTAAAACTTCTTAAAAAAAATCCATGTTTTAAACATTTAAACAATCTTATAAATTATTTAGTTTGTAATGTTTCTACAGTTAAATTTAAAAAAAAAATTGTTGAAGTCCTGAAAAGTTAAACACAGCTGATTTTTGACATCCATGTTTGTCTTAAAAACAAGTTTACCTCTAAGGAGTTTCAAATTCTTGTGAAAATCAGCATGATTAAGATAATTACTTGTGTCTATGCATCAAATGACTGTGAAAAGATGCTTTCAAGCTTTTAAACAGTCAGTGTGAGTAGAATGTGGAGCATAGACAGGATGGAGGCTGTTCAGAGGAGGGGGACTAAAATGGTGCAGGGTCTTCACCAGGAGACATACAAAGAGAGATTAAAGGAGCCAGAGTTAAGTCTTGAAAATGCTGAAGAATGTCATAAGGAAGCACAAGAAGTTACAAATCTGATTCCTCAAAATGCTATCTGGAGATACAGCACAGATAACCTCAGAGACCAGCTCATATTTATACAAGAAGACTTTAATCATAGATATTTTATTGTTATATTTTTCTATTTTAGTAGTGTATTTCTTTCACTTTTAATATATATCAGCCATTGGGAAGGTATAATTTTCAAATACTTCAGCTGGTGTTCCATTAGATGGCACATACAAGTTACATTATGCTACAGATAAAGAGGTGTCTCTATGTAATGTTCCAGACTGGATAAAATATTGTTATGTTTTTGGTGTTTGTTAGGAAAGAAGCATAGTTCACAGATCCAATTGTCCATGTCTCTTGAGGTACTGGCATGTATTTAACAGTGAACGTTTTACTGAGACCTTGAAGCAGGAGAAAATAATTACTGATTCAATGTTGAATTTTTAACTTAATCCTGGTTTTTGATTTTATTACCGTCTTTTTACCTTAAATTTCAGAATTCCTTTTGTAAGGTCAACTTTCTTCATATCTTTGCTATCCTTGGTTGGATAGCTAGTCATGAAATACTGCAGCCTTTTTATACTAATGGAAATCTACAGATGTTTAGTAGGGGAGTATGATTAATGAAAAAATAATTCTCAAATACCACTAATAATAGGATTTTCATTATTCAGGAGAAAATGAATTGTATCCACTATACAATGATAATTATGTTTATATCAAATTTTAAACTTAAAAATAAAATATTTCCCTCTGTCTCCCTCCATCTATTTAACCAGGTCTATTCCCATGGCTCCACTCTACCACCCTTCATCTCCTACTCACACCTGATCCCTGGTCTTTGGGGTCCAAAAGAAATGTTCTGGCATCCTTTCTTGGAGTCATCATTGTGTTTTTTTTATTTGTATTCATCTTTTTACAAAATCACAAGAATAAAGAAAAAATGTATATTATATAGGTGCAATTACAGCAATTAATACATTAATATATAGAATAATTCATGGGGCAGTGTGTATAATGAGACTATTACACACATCTGAGGTGTTAGAGGCTACACAAATCATAAGAATGAAGGGTAGGGGTTAACAAGGGGTCTTAGTAAGCAAAAAGCCAGGAATAGGTGAAACACCCTATCTAGGGTAATGTTAAAAAAGGTTAAAGTAAGCAAAAAGGTGGGAGTAGGTGAACAACCTCATCCAGGGTAGGGGTAAAAAGGGACTAGAGTAAGCAAAACAAAAACAGACATGGTAAACAATTGCTATGCTGGGGGTGGTGTAGTGCAGTGGATGTGGAGTGGCAGTTTTCAGAGAGACATTTTGGAGATTGCAGTGCTACCCTATCTGTGTGCACCTCTCTGGGCTGAGGGTGGAGATTGCTTGTCTCTAGACTGAGTTGGTTAGGTTTCAGGAGGCCTCCATCCCCATCCAGAGACCACCAAGTCTGCCACCATTGCCTCAAAGGTTGCCAAAGTGGTGGGGCAGCTGGACTACAGTGAACTCAGGAAGGGCGAGGGTGGTAGGTCAGAGGCACATCCCCAAGATGGTTCAACTACACACCTCATACACTCCTCTGGCAGGGTGTGACTGTCCCATGGAGGTACCTGTAGTAGTGGCCAGGGATGATGTGGGGCTCCTCTGTACAGGAGGTCACAAGGTGGGTGGCAGAGGACCCCAGAGAAGAGCAACAACTCCTAGTGGGAGACTCAATTGTTAGGGGAAAGATTTGGGGATAGATGGGGGAGAGGGAGGTTAGGTGCCTATCTTGTGCCATAGCTTAGAGGAATAAGAAGTGGATAGTGGAGATCACTAGGGTAGCTGGATGGGAGGGAGAGCTGGATGTCATTGTCCATCTAGTGACCAATGACCTGGCTCGGGATGAGGTTAGGAAAGTACAGGAGTAGTTAGGGGAATTGTGGAGGGGTCTTAGGCAGGTAGCATGCTCAGCTGCATTTCCTGATGTGTTGCCTGTCTCTGACAAAGGGGAGGATAGGGTACTCTGTACCAAGAGCTTAAACCAATGGTTGATGGACTGGTGCAGAAAGGAGGGTTTTGGCTACATTGGGGACTGGGCTCCCATCTGGAGGGTAAAGGTCTATACAGAGGAGATGGCCTGCATCCATCTGGGAGGGGTACCACAGTCCTCACTGGACAGTTTAAATGCTACATTGGCAGCATTTAAACTAGCCAAGGGGAGTGGCAGAAGGAATCAGTGAGACAAACTGTCCACCCCCACAAGCCGAAGTAGTCAATAGAAAAACCTTAAGGGAGGTAAATCAACAAGGGTTTCTAATAGCAGGAAAAGTGGAATGGTAGAAATGAGGAGGTGTGGGAATGAAGGCAGAAGGGATAAGGAGAGGATAAGGAGTGTAGGCAAAAGGGAAAAGGGAGGACTGATAAGAAGGGTGATAGAAGAATTTGAAAGGCCATACGTACAAATGCTCAAAGTCTGGGAATTAACATCCCAGACCTTGTGGCCATCATGGCAAAAGCTGACCTGGGCATTGTCGCCATCAGTGATCCATGTTGCAATGAGAATCATGACTGAGATATAGCCATACCAGGCTATACTCTGTTCAGGAAGGACAAGGAGGGTAGGAAAAGGGGGAGGAGTGACTCTTTATGTAAGAGAAAGCATAAAATCTACAGAGAAACATGGAATAAAGGGAGGGGCAGAGGCACTGTGGGTTTCCCAAGAGACAGAGAATGGAACCACTATTTGCACTGGCATAATCTATAGACCTTCAGCACTGGGGGAGGAGACAGACAAGGTACTGACAGAAGCCATCCAAAAGATGGCAACCAGGGGAAGGTGCTGCTAGTGAGAGACTTCAATCTACTAGATGTAGACTGGAACATTCCAGCTGCAGCTTCAGCTAGGAGCAGGGACATCCTGGACTTCCAGCAAGGGTGCATTCCTCAGGCAACTAGTAAGGCGACTAGTAAGGGAGTCCACCTGTGAGGGAGCAGTGTTGGACCTGGTATGCACCAACGGGGACAGCATTGAAAACACTGAGGTGGGTGACAACAAGGTGGGTCCAGTGATCACTGCATCGTGTGGTTCAATATAACTATTGAGCCAGAACTGAACCACACTAAGGTGAAGGTCCTAGACTTCAGGATGGCAAACTTTACAAAGATAGGAGAATGCCTCAGGGATGCCCTGTCAGGGAGGATGACATGGGTGGAGTGGAGAAACAGTGGACAACACTAAAAAGGGCCATAGGGAAGGCAACAAAGCTCTGCATTAGGCAAGTAAGCAAGCACAAGAGTAAAAAGAGACCACTATGACTGTCAAAATAGGTGAATGGGAAGGTAAGGGAAAAAAGCTAGCATTCAGGAAGTATAAGGAGACTTAGAGGGAGGAGGATAGAGAGGTATATAATGAGATGCAGAGGGTGGCAGGGAAACAGTGAGGAGAGCAAAGGCACATACAAAGGAGATAACAGCACAGGCAGTAAAGAAACGTGATGAGACATTTTTAAGATATGTAAATAAAAGGAGAAAAACCAGGGGAGGAATTGGAAGGCTAAGGAAGGAAAGGGAGTGTGTGGAGGGGGACCAGGGAAAAACAGGCATCCTGAACAAATATTTTTGTTCAGTGTTCACGGAGGAAGGGGATGGTGAAGGAACACAGTTAAATGACAGGAGCATCAAAGGAAGGAATGCTGACACTAGTCCATTTACAGAAGAGAGAGTCCTAAATGAACTTGCAAATCTGAAAGTAGACAAGGCAATGGGGCCAGACAGAATACATCCAAGGATATTGAAGGAGCTCAGAGAGGTGCTGGCTGTACCTCTGACAGTGCTTGTCAACCACTCACTGAAGATGGGAGTGATCCCAGAGGTCTGGAGCAGAGCAGATGTAGTCCCACTTCACAAAACTGGTAGCAGGGAGAAATCTGGACATTACAGGCCAGTCAACCTGACCTCAGTGGTGGGGAAATTAATGGAATTACTGCAGAAAGAAAGGATTGTGGAATAACTTGGTACCAGCAACTTACAAGATCCAAGGCAGCATGGATTTACCAGGAGGAGGTCATGTCAAACAAATCTGATAGATTTCTTTGACTGGTTCCCAGGGAAGTAGATCAGGGTGGAGCAGTGGATGTGGCATACATAGATATAAGTAAGGACTTTGATACCGTTCCACATAAGAGACTAGTAAACAAGCTGGGCAGCCTGGGAGTGGGGTCAAAAGTGGTAATCTAGGTAAGTAATTGGTTGGTGGATAGGAGTCAGAGGATGGTGGTAAATGGAGTTCACTCCGAGGAAGGGAAGGTGACCAGCAGAGTGCCAGAAGGATCAGTACTGGGACAGGTCTTCATTAATGTATTTATTAGTGACATTGCAGAGGGACTAGAAGGTAGTGTGTCTTTTTACAGATGACACTAAAATCTGCAGTAGGGTAAACACCCTGGGTGTGTGAGTGGAAAAAATTAACAGGGATCTAGGAAAGCTTGAGATGTGGTCAAGAATGAGGCAACTGAGTTTCAATGAGAAGAAATGCAAAATCATGCACTTAGGGCATAGGAACCCAGGGGCAGAGTACAAGATGCGGGGAGTTGTATTGATGACCACCAAACAGGAAAGAGACCTGGGGCTAATCATATCTAACAACCTAAAGGAGGCCAAACAGTGTGACAAGGCTGTGGGGAAAGCGAGTGGGATGCTAGGATGCCTAGGGAGGGGTATCACTAGCTGAAAGATGGAGGTGGTGATACCACTGTATAAATCATTGGATACTGGAGTACTCTGTCCAGTTCTGGAGACAACATCTCCAGAATAAGATAGACAGAGTAGAGGCAGTCCAGAGGAAGGCAACTAAAATGGTGCAGGATCTGCACCACAGACAACAGAAGAAGTGACTAAAGAACCTTGATATGTACACCCTAGAGAAACGAAGAGAAGGGGGGTATATGATAGATACTTTAAAATACCTCACAGGTATAAATAAGGAACAAAAGGGAAGCTTTTTTCAGAAATTAAGATGCTCAAGTACAAGGAGACATACTATGAAGATGAAGGGGGTAGACTTCTTCACAGAGAGAGTGGTGGATGCCTGGAGCAGCCTTCCAGCAGAGGTGGTGTGGGAAAAAGCTGTGGCAGAATTCAAGAATGCATGGGATAGGCTTAAGGGAAACCTGGGGGCTGATTCTAAGATGAATGATGTCACATGCACACAGTTGCGAGCTACGCCATTCACCCAATGCCAGGGTCCTCACGCGTATTCCAAGAGTGGCAGGGTCCCAGCACTTGTGACATCTGGGATATGCCATGCGTAGCCTACCACCATATGCATGGCATATCACAGCCGCATGTCACAACTCGCATCAGGTGACAGGTGGCCCCCTGAAGCCCCCCCAACCCTGGACCACCTCGTCACATACCAGGGGGCATGGGGGGCAGGAACACATGGCACAGGCATCTGGGGGGGCACACCAGAAAAGGACCCCCTGGGGCCGAGACGATTGGGAGTTTGGGGGCAGGGCTGTGACTGAGGGGGCTAGGAGGACATCATAGCACCACTGCTGTGGCTCTGTGTGGGAGGCATCTGATAGTGCCAGCCATCAGATGTCACTTAGGACAGCTCTGAGCTGTCTCAATTCCTGTATATCACTGCGTGTCTTGGAATTGCAAATGCAGGTTATGACAGCCACCCTTCTAGAATTGTCTAAGTTGGTGTCATTACTCGCACTTGAGCCAGGTGTTGTGAGCTGCGGCGTAATGGGTGGCATAACTCATGAATGTCATAGCCCACTGCCACCATGGCGCATCTCGCAACTTGGAATAGGGGCTGGCGTATTGTCTGGTGTAAATGGCAAGATATGCCATGGGGTTCAGTGTATCTCATATTATGCCACTGTATCCCTTCCTGGAATTGGGCCCCTAGTCATTAGGGAAGGGAGTGCTAAACCAAAGATGAAGTACAGTGTATGGTATTACAGTAGATAGGGAAAATGGGCAGACTGGGTGGGCCAAGCAGTCCTTATCTGCCATCAAATTCTGTGTTTCTATGTGTGTAAAATTCAAGTTTTCCACACTGCTACATGTCTTTTGTTATGTAATTGTTGGGTAGCTATTACTTGCCTTGAAGACACTACTCATCAATTATAGAAAACAGTGGTTCCAGTAGTGATCAGGCTGGAGCATGCTTTTACTTTTACTTTTTTTTCCATCCTTTTTATGTTACTTTTTTGTGATTGCCTTACTAACCACCCTAATCTTTTTTGGGGGGGAGGTTTTCCTGATCCTTTTCAGTGCCTTCCCCCTTGGCTAGTTTAAATGCTTACCAATGAAGCATTTAAACCTATCACCTTTGCAAAGTGCTTGGGAAATCGCGACAAAGTGCAGACACAATGGACCGCAAATGTGTTGCACTCACTGTTGAAGAAGTTCTCCTCCCCATAACTAAGATCCTGAACCTGTCACTCTGCCAATCACAATTCCCACAGGTGTGGAAATCGGCCATCATGACTCCTGTGCACAAGAATGGTGACAGGGCATCGCTTTCAAACTACTGGCCCATCTCAACTTTGCCACCGCTCTCCAAAGCACTAGAATGCATAGTGGCTGACCAGTTGGTCGAATACCTTGTAAAATACTCAATCCAATGCCCTGAGCAGCATGGCTTCCATAAAGGACATAGTACTTTCACGGCACTACTGGAACTCACTGATTTTATTCACCAGTCGTTGGACCAAGGAACCCTAGCAGGGGCAGTATTCATTGACCTCTCAAAGGCCTTTGATACTGTCCACCACTCCCTCCTCCTAAGCCAATTAACCTCCATTGGCCTCTCCACAAAATCAACTCTCTGGTTCAAAAGCTACCTAGGACAACGTCAGCAGTGTCAGTGGCTCAGCAGGTAGCACACTCGCCTCTGAGGCCGGGAGATCAGTAGGCTGTGGGTTCTATCCACACCAGGCACTTGGGTTAATATCCCAATACTGACACTGTAGTGCAGCACGAGGGGGGTGCTGCACTCCTGAGGTGCCGTCTTTCAGATGAGACGTTAAACCGAGGTCCCATCTGCCTGTTCTGGTGGTAGTTCAGGTGGATGTTAAAGATCCCATGGCACTTCTTGAAAAGAGCAGGGGTATTTCCCCGGTGCAATGGCGAAATTTCCTCCATTCACAAAAAATACCACTAACAGCTTAATCTGGTTCAAGGTCAGTTGGCATTCATCTGTATCCCCTTCCCTGGGTTGTGCCTGAAAATAGGCAGAATTTGTCTAGTGCACTTACCTGGTCAACAAAAAATAAATAAATAATTAAACGTACACAAAGGGTGAAAATCAACAATGTCCTCTCCAACCACCTGCCTGTAAGATCTGGTGTCCCTCAAGGCTCAATATTGGGATGACTCCTTTTCAGCATCTTTCTCAACAATCTACCATGCCACTGCCCACAACAGATGCTACTCTATGCAGATGATGCAGTAATCTTCACAAGCTGCCTAGACCCAGAGGAACTTGAGGGCAATCTGCAACATAGCTTTGGTATTGTTGAGGCATGGTTCCAAAACCATAAACTAATCCTAAACAGCAAAAAAAACAAAACCATGATGTTCTGCAGCACTCGGAAAAAGCACAAGTCCCACGCAGTCAACATAAGTACCTGATCTGGAGCTCTGCTTGGACATACCCAGCACTTTAAATATCTTGGGGTCACACTTGACAGCTGTCTGGCCTATGACCAGCACATCAGCAATGTTTCTAGGACTGTCAACTACAAAACTGGTCTCCTCCACAGGCACAAGCACTGTCTCACTTTGGACACCCTTAGACTAGCCATCAACAGGTCCATTCTTTCTGTCGTAGACTATGGCTTGGTTATCTATGGTGCTGCTTGCCACACCACTCTCTGCAGAATATCGGTTGCACTGAACAAGGCTTGCAGACTGCTCACAGGGACCGAATGTCTCACCCATACCTGTCACCTCTATGCTCAAATGGGCTGGCTCCAACTCAGTGAGAGGTTACACTACCAAACCTGTTTCCTGGCCAAAAAGGCCCTACTTGGTATCCTTCCCCATGGCACTGCTAACCTACTTCAAACAAACAGAAGCAACTCGCAATGGACAAGAAGTGCCAGCACTCACCTCTTCCATGTTACTCATCTTTGAACGATGCAGGGTCAATGCTCCTTTGCCTACAGAGCATGCCTCTGGTTTAATGCCCTCAGCTGGGACTTCTCCAACCAACCTACTCTGGGCCCTTTCAAGAGACTGCTATGCCAAAATCTTTCCACATCCAGCACCTGTGACTGCTACCACTAGTCCCCTTTGCCAGTAGGCTCTGCTGTGCCTCTTAGCGATTCCTTGCATTAGCATGGTCCCTTGCCACCTCTACCCTCCCCCCTCACTCACTCCCACCCTCTACTGCCCTGCTACCTAGCATCTCGCTGCTCTGGCTTGGTCACTAGCTGCCTTCTACCCACCCCCCATCCCCCCACACCCTCTCACTTCGACAATGTCTATGACTGCTGTCACTCTCTTTCTCACCTCACCTTCTTCCCCCACCTAATGCCACCTTAACCCCCCTCTCTAACTCTTTTTTTCCTGCCTCCAACTATTCTCTCTGCTAACTTACTATATATGTAAACCAAAGGGTATCTTACCTTCTATTGTTATGTTTTGTATGTATATACCTGCTTGTATAAACTGTGGTAATTATTGTCCATGTTTTATACTCTCTGTTGTATAATTCTTTGTAAAACTGTCTTCCCTCCCACTGACACAGAACCTTTGTAAATAAGCTCCCAGCTCAAAGGTGTTTAATCCTAGTTCTCAATAAATAAAATAAATACAGTACATAAAATAAACAAACCTAGGATCCTGGTTACCCTCCTGGTCAGATACTAAATCATAGTTATATTTTTGGATTACTTGACTATGATTTAGCAATTTCTACTGCTACTAGCAAAAGGACATTTTCAAAATTAAATTCAACATATAATAGTTTTTTAAGGTTCATGATAGATCTTTCTGAACGGACCCATCATTGTTTATTGTATAAGACATCTAGATGCCCCTTCTTAAGGAATAGGTTCAAGATTAGTCTAGGATCCCTATTATTTAAAGCTACCAAGGATTCTCTACCCACTTTTTGAAATACTTTATGTCCCAAAAGCTCAAATACATGTGCTACTAGATCCCAGTGTCAATCCATCAATCAATCAATCAAAATCTTTATTTATCCAGGCAAACATCATTGAGCAGAGCTCTTTTACAAGATGGACCTGATTAGAACAGGGTTAGGAAACATCCATCATAAAAACATATAAATACATGTAAATAAGTATATAAACACAAAGACAATTGTGCAGTAATAGGGGAATCAAATGATAAAAGGAAGACAAGACAAGCCATAACAGAGGAGGATTCAAATACAAGGGGGACATGTCCACCATTGAACCAAGCAACTGTATATAAACCATGTTCTCTGTATAGAAGTACTAGTTAGTTCATTTACCAGGGGCAGTTACTAGTACTAGCCATGAAAATGGCTTGGACAACCACTAACTAATGGCAGATGGGGTACCAGGAGGGGGTATGTAATATGTAAGTGAAGGATAAACATTGTGAGAAGTGAAGTCCCTAGGATAAATCGGTAGAACTGATGTGGTGGTGGGGACCTACGGGGAGAGAGAAAGGGGAGCGCTAGGACTTTTATATTATGATTGCATGTAGATTGTGGATGAGTGCAGTATAGAGTTGTGAAAAGAAGGCTGGAGAAAGCGGGAAGACAGACCAGTATCAAAGGGAGGACAGAGGCATCAAGGTGTTACATGAAAGCACCATGACAGACCAGGGCCAAGGAGGAGACAAGCACTAGAAGTAATTTGTTCATGGTTAAATGGTACAGGTTAGCATGATGACAATTCATGGTCATGGGAAACAATTGCACTGATCATTTCTGAGATGTGAATATAAGCTTGAAAGATGAGATGCCGATGGGTGACCTCAGTTTCAATTTTTTTTGCAATTTATTCCACAAGGAGGACAGTGTAAAGCTTATAGCAACCCTGCCAAAGCAAGAGTTAACTTTGGGAACTATCAGTAGGAGAGATTTGCAACTGCTCAGGGCGTAATTGCCTATTGGTTTTATAGAAAGACATTTCTGTAATGTATTGGAGCAGTTTTTTGGAGATGGCTCTCAGTGTCCATAAGGCTGCATTTCTATCACGCCTGAATTGAAGAGAACTCCAACCCACTGATTGATATAGGGAGCAGTGATGAGTGGAATAAGGTAGGTCTGTGATGAATCTCAAAGCTCTATGATATAATGTGTCAAGTTTGGTGAGGTAGGAAATGGGACAGTGACTGTAGAGGATGTCAGCATAATCTATCAAGGATAGAAAGGTTGATTGTACCAGCTGTAGTTTGGCATCTCTAGTTAAGAAGTGGGCTATCCTAAAGAACAGGCCAAGTCTCTGTTCTAATTTTTTGAGTAATTCTTCAATGTGCTCTATAAAGGAGAGCCTATGGTCCAGCCTACTCCCAGGTATTTGAATTTAGGGAAAAATTCCAACTTCTTGCCAAGAATTGTAGTAATCTGCGGCACAGAATCTGAAAGGGCTGAATTTACCATTTGGGCAGAGGGAGAAAAGAGCATTGATTTTGTTTTCTTGGTGTTAAGTAATTGTGTTTTGTTTAGGAGTTGATGTTGCAGCAGGTTGAACTCAGATTGAAGGTCATTACATGCAGATTGTAGTGACGGGCGGCTTACGTAAAGAACTGTGTCATCTGCAAACAGATGAATGTTGGCCTTAGTTATGCTTTCATCAATATTGTTGATGTATATTGCAAATAAGATCGGTCCTAAGATAGAACCCTGGGGAACACCTCTTAGGAGAGGTTTGAGAGTTGAGAGATCTCCTTCCACTTTAACCTGCTGGAAACTATCAGAAAGGTAGTTGTTGAACCACTGTAAAGATAATGGGTCAGCACCTAGTGAGGTCAGGGAAGAGAGTAGCAGAGAATGGTCGACGGTGTTGAATGCCTTGCTCGGGTCCAAGAATACGGCACAGGTGTAATTCCTGTTGTCTAGCTCTCTTTGCCAGTCATTAGTCACTTTGGCAAGTGCTGTGATGGTGCTATGTTTAGCTCTAATCCCTGATTGGACTGGATTAAGCAGGTTATTAGCTTCCAGATACTGCCTCAGCCGGTTACTTACGACTTTTTCTAGTAATTTTGACAAGACTGGGCAGTGTAGATATGCTTTCCGGCTCCCACTGTGTAAAAAAGCCTACGGTCAAAGATATTTATTATATTGTTCTCCCCACTTTTTTATTCTATTCCAAGTGATCTATTGAACTGTAATACGAATTGTATTTTTAAATCTCAACTCAAATTATGGTTGGATTCCTCTAATGACTGTTCATGCAATTCTTAATAATTGTTTATTGAATGATCTGTAATGTATATTGTTCAATTATGTATTGTCTGTTTAACCCTTACAGTGCCACAGACTGATATATCATTCCAGAATTCCTGTATGTTCTAATTCCTTTGGCAGCCTAAGGGTTAAGTGTTTTTTGTATACTTGACACTTGTGAAAATGGGCAGTTGTGCTTATCTCCCTTTCAAGCACAAAAGATGAAAAATGAAATTAAAGAGCTTCTGAAAACACTTACTGTGAGTCTGTTTACAGTGTAGAGAACAAAGTGCATGCACGAGTGAGGCAGGGTACACTTGCATAGAATGTATAGAACGAGGAGAATTCACTACATGCTCACCATTATAACCAGCTGGGTATAACAGTGAATTATAAAAAGATTCCCTATGGGAGAAAGTGCTCTCCAGTTGTGCTATTGAAATACAAAACACTGCTGCCATCGGCCCAAAACTTACTTGTCTAATTGTAAAAATTATGAATGCAGGGTAACTAAGGATAACTAAGTAAAGGTAGAGGAGCTTGAGAGCACGAATGCCCATGATTAGCTCTCATCTATTTCCCATAGAAATGTGCAATATTGTTTGATAAAAGAAGTTCATCTAATTTGTTTTTGAATGACTTTTTGTTGTCACAGATAACCAGTGGTGTTGGTAGTGAGCTCCATGGCCTAACTATCCTCTGAGAGAAGAAATATCCTCTTTCAGTACTTTTAAAACTTGTTCTTTGTAGTTGTAGTGGGTGACCCCTGGTGTTAATACTAATCTGTTTAAACTCAAGTCCAACTCCTGCTGTAATCTCGTGATCTTCTATAGCAATGCCAGTAAACATTAGGTCTCTGCGGAAACTACAAGTTTCCAAAGACATGAGGCCAGTTTTTTTAAGTCTTTTTTCATAGAAAAGCGACTCTCACCATTTTATTTGTTTGGTGATTTTTCTTTGCATTTTTTCTATCCTTAAAGTATTGGATTTTTTTATATAGGTACCATAATTGGGAGGAGTAATCTAATGGAGGAGGAACGTAAGCTCTGTAGAATGGTAGAAGGACATTTTAATCTTTTGAGTTGATGTTTTGCCTTATTGACCACCATACTTTGTTAGCTTTATTTACTGTATGTTTTCTGTTATTTGCTTGTTAAAGGAGACGTTATTGGAAATTATGATACCTAGATCTCTTTCTTCCTGAGATTTTCTTAACTAATGATCATTGAGAATATAATAATTTTTTGTGGTTCTTTGTAGCAAAGTGAATCAAGTTACATTTATTTAAAATGAAAGACATACCCCCAAACATTTGTCACTTGTGACAGTTTTCCAAATCATTTTCCTGTAAATTAATTTTGTTGTTGTTTCTGCAGGGAGCCCCAATCTTACAGTCATCTGCGTATTTAATAATCCAGCATTTAAGTTCTGATGACAAATCAGCTACACAGATTTGAAAGGTAAGCCCATCGATTGAAGAATGTAGAGTTCTAAGATTTCCAGATTTTTCTTTATGCTGATGATGCAGTGATCCTCATGAGTGGGTCCAATTTGGAGGTCATTAGTAATAGTCTGGCCTGTGATTTTTGTTGCATTACAAAACTGGTTTGTTGATCATAGGTTTGTTTAAATGGAAAAAAATCAATGGATTTTTTACAACCAGAGAAAAAACGAAATGCTACTCCTACACTGTTGTTGTGAACCCTGAGGGGAGATTGCATTGAACAGGTAACAGATATTAAATACTTAGGGCTTATTTTAGATGAAAACCTAACTTATAAACAGCATATTGATGCTATTATAAAATAGGTTCATCAGAGACTAGGTTCTCTGTATAGAATTAGTTCTCTTGAGATCACATGATGCAGAGTGCTGAGTAGAAGCACCCCCGTTAAGCTCCTGCCTCCTGATTACATAATCTTCTTTTTTAGACATTTAAATGTTACAAAATCCTCTGCTTTTAAATTCTCCTGCCAGCTAAACATCCAGTGTGCCTGTTTTGTGAGTCCAATCAGCGGATGGAGGCTTATATGAAGAAAGCCCCACAGAAACAACCCCCCCCCGCTACTCCCGAAAAGGCCCCAAAGAAATCTCGGGCCTTGGGTGGGCCAGATAGGCCTGATCCTTCGAGTCAAGTTGGGGAACAAGAACATTTAACGCTTAATAGGTTCTTAGAAAAATTTAAACCCTTCTATGAAGAGATGAAAGGAATGGCGATCGACCTGAAGACTTTGCCAAAAAAGCTGGATGAAGTCTCGTTAACTGTCTCTGATAATACTGCCCGAATAGTCTCGATGGAGAAACAACTAGAGAAACTTGATCCTGAATTAGTGTCTACACGGCAGAAGCTATCTCGTGTGGAGGCAAAACTTGAAGATCTGGAGGGCCGTAGCCGCAGAAACAACATTGTGATACTAGGGCTACTAGAGGGAGAAGAGGGCCAGCATGCTGTAGCATTTATACAGAAGTTGGTAGAATGGGTTGCTGGCCCCTCTCCCTTCGGCCCAGTATATATCATACAGTGAGCTCACAGGTCATTGTTACTGAAGTCTTTACCAGATGCTGCCCCTCGGCCTATTATTTGCCATTTCTTAAATTTTTTTAGAAAGTGAGAGCTTTACAGGAGGTCCGTTGTGAGAATACTAAATTGAGAATTGCACAAGATCTGCCAGGATCAGTTCGTTTGAAACTTAAAGCGTTTCACCCCATCGTATCTAAGATCATTGCTGCGGGCTTGAAATTTAGGATGGGATATCCGGCCAGGCTACAAGTTCCTGTAAATGGTTCCTGGTTAAATTTTGAAGATCCTGAGTATGCTCTTTCAAGCCTTAAAACCATGTTACCGGACTTGTTCTGAGAGCCCTGAGAGGTTCTGTCTACATGTTGAGGGGTTGTCTGGAGTTGCCTCACTGGAACTTTTAGCTCTGTTCTTGCTTACAGAGATAATGTCGACAAGCTGCATTTGGAAGTTCTTGTTTTCTCATCTGGACTGTGTTGATTAGAATGTGGGCTGCCTGTTGTGAGTTTCTCAGGCCCTAACTCCACAAAGTCAATTGCTGTTCAGGGCAAGGACGTTTGGGGTGACTGGGATGGCTTATTTGGGGAAGGAGCTCTGTGTTCCAGTACATTTAGTTATGCAAATTAGTATTAGAGAGGGGAAGTCTGTGTTGCCTAATTTAGGATTAATGTTTCACTTTACAGATTGTTGGAAATGGGAGCGGTGTTGGGCTTTCTCAGTAATTCATATAATTATCCTGTCAGGATCGGGTTGTGGCCACAAGAGGGCGTATCATGCATATGAAATGTAACTCCGTGCTGCTCTTAATTCATGGAGGATTTCCCTCAGTTTTGTCTCTTGTCTCGAACTCAGGGCAGCAAATTACCCCAGTGGGGGTTCTTGTGCCTAAGGGCTGGTAAATCTCTGGGCAGAGTTGTCATTTCTCATTTCTCTTTCCCTGGGGCCCAAGATCTCAGTGTTTTTTCTGGATTTCTGCTCTCATTTTGGTGGGAAGGGGTTATTCCCCTCCATTAGTTTTCCGATCTGTTTCTGGTTTGTGTAAAGGTTTCTCATGGGGCAGCGCAATCCCTAATTTTCATTCAGGTTCCAGAAGCTATTTGGAGCATTTATGCATTTTGCAGGCTAGTTTGTTCCCCCTTTCATTATTATTTTATTGTACCTGTGTGCGTTTACATTGGAAGCCCAGGACCGCTCTTTAGTTATTGTGGGTTGTTAAAATATTCACTGTTTAGTATTTACTTGAGGATGTTGTTGTATTGGCTATTAGCAGAGGTGCATTTTCAGGAGGCGGGAGAAGGAGGAAAGGACCCAGTACTATGCTAAACGTTGCTTATGGCAGTATGGGTGGTTGGGTAGGGGGTGGTATATGTTGGGTTTTGCTAGGTGGAATGGGGGAAGTTGGGGGAAGGGATGGGTTATTTGTGGGGGGGTTGGGCAGGAGGGAGGGTTTATAGCAGCAACTTCTGGATTATGGTTGAACGTTTTATGTAATCTGTGTGCAGGGCTGAACATACTAAGCTCAATAACTATTGTCAGATGGCCAATCAGGTGACTTTTGTTACTTGGAATGTTAAGGGGATCAGGAAAAAATCCAAACAATACCAGGTTCTCAAACATTTAAGTTTATTACGTTCTCAGATAACTTTCTTACAGGAATCCCATTTACTTGAATCTGAAGCCTTACAGTTAAGGAGGCAACAGGTGGGGCTGGTTTATGATGCTCAGGGTTCCACTAATAGTTGCAGGGTCATGCTTATTATCAATAGAGGCATTCCCTTTGATTCTATGCAGGTTATTAAAGATCCGGAGGGCAGATTTATTCTAGTTAAAGGCACTGTCTGGTCAGTTCCACTTTTACTTGGTAGTATATATGGTCCTAACATGGATGATCCAGGGTTTTTTATGAGACTCATAACCATTATTCTTCCAATGCTTCCTATCAGGATTATTCTGGGGGGTGACTTCAATCAAGTCATAGATTCTAATCTGGACAGGTCAGGCAGTGGACCGGGAAGGGTGTCTCTGGGACAGAGGGCTTTTAAGGATTTAGTAGACCAGTGCAGGCTCTGTGATGTCTGGCGCGTGTTATATCCTGACTCTAGGGAGTTTACTTTTAGGTCAATGGCGCATGGCTCGCAGTCCCTCATTGACTACATATTTATTTCTCAGGCTGTCTTACCCGGGGTCAAGACCTCCTCAATTCAACCTGGCCCTGTCTCTGATCATTCACTTGTGTTATGCAAATTGGAATTCTTTAATTTAACTAATAGGGAAACCAGATGGAAGCTCAATGAACAACTTCTTAAAGATGCCAAGTATTGCCAGCTCATAAGGGAGCAAATTGAGCTCTTCTTTTCATCTAACCCTTTAGACAGTACAAAGCCGGATATCTTATGGGAGGCCTTCAAGGCATACATGAGAGGGATCCTTATCAGTATTGAGGTTAGTAGGAAAAGGGCACAGGAGGAAGAACTATTATCATTACTGTCCCAAATTCGGTCACTCAAAGTAAACAATTCGGTTAGTGTCCCAGATAAAGACAAGAGGAGACTCCTAGTGTTCAAGGATAGATATCTAGAGTTGTTAAGGGAAAAAGCAGAATTAGCTATTATTCGAACCAGAGCTAATTATACGGATCAGGGAGAGAAAGCGGGGCGCCTACTGGCATTGCGTATAAAACAACAAGAATCTGCAAGATTCATCCCACCAATTTGGGCAGTGGCAGATGGGTCCCTGAAAGTATCCCCTACTGAGATAGTACAGGAGTTTGCTCTATATTATGAAAGACTGTACAGTGACATGGAGTCTCCTCCTTGTCCTGGGAGTACAGAGAACTATTTGAGGGACTCCCATCTGCCCTTCCTATCAGAGCAACATAAGGGTTTTTTGGTTACCCCTATATCCCAGGAGGAGATTGCTGAGGTTCTTAGTGGGTTACCCGCAGACAAAGTCCCAGGCCCTGACAGGCTTTCCTCCCTATTCTACAAAGCTTTTCAGGTTCTTCTACTACCAGCACTTTATCACCTATTCCAACATATTTTAACTGGGGCAGAGGCAGACCCCCCACCTCTTTGAGGCCCTGATTGTTCTTCTCCCTATACCAGAGAAGGACCCTGAGCTTGTTCAAAGTTACAGACCTAAATCCCTTCTAAACCAAGATATTAAAATTCTTTCGAAGATATTAGCCAATAGGTTAACTGTAGTTCTCCCTGAGCTAATAGGTATGACCCAGGTTGGAATCATGAAGGGGCACTCGTCATCAGACCACTTGAGCACCCTTTCTCATGTCTTCTAGGCTACCAGGGATGCTGAGCTTCCCACAGGACTGGTTTCCCTGGATGCCGAGAAGGCATTTGATCATGTGAACTGGAATTTCTTGTTTCGAGTTCTGGAAGCTTTCCAATTCCCTCCTGTATTTATATCCTGGATTGCTGCATTATATAAAACCCCTACAGCAAGGATCCCTGGGAATGGGGCCTTTTCCAAACCTTTTTCTCTCCATTCAGGTACCAGACAGGGTTGCCCCTTATCTCCTCTGTTATTTAATTTGTACCTTGAACCTCTCATCCAAAATATCCTCAATAATGCCTTATTACAAGGTATTTGGGTTGGGTGTCATGAAATCAAGGTCACTGCATATGTGGATGATCTGCTGGTACATTTATCCCATCCAGTATCCTCTGTTCCAGCTTTGCTGGGCGAAATAGCAAAATTTAGTGCCCTATCCAGTTACAAACTGAATGCTAATAAATCCTCTTTTTTTTCCTTTGAACCATAAGATATTCAAGACTGATATTAGCCCTTTCAGTTTATGATGGGCTCCCAGGTCATTTAAGTATTTGGGCATCAAACTAATTTGTAACCCCTTTACACGGTTTAAGGAAAATCTCAAATCCCTTTCTCAGCTTATAACTCAAGATCTTGATAGGTGGTCCAAACTCCCCATTTCATTATGGGGCCGGATCATCACAGTTAAGATGAATATTTTCCCTGCAATTTTTTACCCTTTATCTCTTCTCGATACTTTTATCCCGTTACTCTGGTTTAAGAAGTTGCATGGCATATTCACTAGGTTAATCTGGGCTGATAAGTATCCTTGATTGGCCTATTATAAATTGGCAGCTCCAAAATCTAAAGGGGGCTTGCAGATTCCCCATTTGGCTATATACTATTGGGACAGCCATTTAGCAAAATGTTTGAAATGGGTACGTCCCAGCCCAGAAAAAGAGCAACTGTATGGCTTAGGATTGAATTGGATTTATTTAGGTCTATGAACCTGGATCCCCTAACTTTATTCTATCTTAAAATGTCTCAGGTGCGTGCGGTTGAGAAATGTCCTGTAGTAGTTACTTCATTAAAGGTATATGCACAATTATGTTCCTTTTTGCAATATACACCTCAGTAAGATTTGGCCCAGCCCATGTGGAATTCTCCATCTTTCACCATTAACAAGAGGCAGATTCCCAGTAAATGGTTGTCTCAGCTGAGGGATGGGAAAGTGCTCTCCTTTGTAGATGAAGAGGGGCAATGGTTGTCAGTAGGAGATATTATTCGGAAATTTAATATCCCGGCTCCCTCACACTTTAAAGTTATACAGTTAAGGCATTTACTTACAATAGTTCTTGGCAATACCCCTCCTTCCCAGACTGCCATGGCCCTGATACCTGAAGTCTCTTCATTACTTGTATCTTCGGGTATCATATCTAAACTATACCAATTGCTGTTTCATAAAAGATATGGGGACTCCTTTGGACCCACAAGGTTCTGGAACTCCATTCTTCCTCAGAATCATCCTGATTGGCAATCCCTGTGGAGATCCTGTCATAAATATGTTTCTCGAGACAGACTGCATCTCATGCAATATCACATTTTACATAATATGTATTACACTCCGGTAAAGTTAAAGAAATGGGGTCTCTTGGACTCCAACTTATGTACTAAGTGTTCTTGGGAAGAAAGAACACTTCTTCACTTGTTTTGGTCCTGCCCCAAAATTTCTCTTCTATGGGATTCTATCAAAGCTTCCCTGGATCCGTTACTGAGCCTTCAGGAGTATTTCACATCTGATATTTGTCTTCTAGGGGACTTGTCTTCTATTAGAGTTAAAGTAAGAAGGTTTCATATATCTATGATAGCCTTATCTGTCAAGAAGCTTATTCTATGTCACTGGAAAGACAAGCCCACCCTGACTTTTCAAGAATGGGTGAATGAAATTCTTGCCAATCTACCTACAGAAAAAGTGATTGCTAGTCTCCACAACAGATTGGCAGTTTATACAAAAATATGGGATCCCCTTCACTCTCTAATTCTAGTTGCTCAGACTTAGTTACGTCACAGGTCAAATTGCCCTGAAGGTTTTTATGTAATGATTTCATTTTTATGGGATATATATGCTGTATGGGGAGAGAGGGGAGGGTCGGGCAGTTATATCTTAATAAGTGGCTGTACTCTTGTTTCATTCTCATGGTAACTGCCTTTTATTGTGAAAAATGTATCAATAAAGTTTGAATTGAAAAAATAATTAGTTCTCTTCTTTTTCCACCTATGTGTTTAATTCTGTCTCAAAGTTTTCTTCTTACACTGGTGGATTATGATTTATTCCACCAACCCAAGACTGTTGAACAAAGTAAGGGCATTGACCAATCAAATTGCAAGGTTTGCTTCACAGTTGCCCAAACTGACGCACCGCTGTAGGCTTTTTCAAAGCCTTGAATGGCTACAACTTGGCTAGAGGTATCAGTTGGAAATGGAAGTTATGGCCAAAAAGATTACACTAAATAGGGTCTCAACTTTCTTTCATGCTCTTTTTAAAAAACACTCTACAGGAGCTCAGACACATGCAAGATTGTCACACTGCACTTGTTTTATAGTACCAACAATGAAAACATCACTTGGTCAAAGATCTTTGTTATCTAACCTACCATTTGCTTTTAATGCCCTACCATCTGAACTGGTTGGTGCAAATATTTCTTTGGCTGTCTTTAAATCTGATTTAAAAAAAAATGGCTTGTAGCAGATAATGTCTGTGAATGTGTACCTATATGAAGAATTTGTGTGTTGATATTCACTGTTTAATGTTTTTGTTGTTGTTGTTATGTGTTCTGGTCACCCATGTAAATGGGTCTTTGGCTCATGGACTTTTTCAGATTTTAAATAAACAAATCAAATCAATTAACATTGCCTAACATGTGAAAGTTTAAGGGTTAGGATATTTTATTTTTTTAAGAGAATAAAGATAACCTCCATTTTCTCAGATTATATTCAGAATAAACTCCCTGTCTGTTTCAAAAAGAACTTAAGAAATGGGCCAGGCCTAATAGTTATGAATGGTATAACAATAATAGAAGAGGACTCTGTTTTCAACCGGAACCTTACTGCTCCTAGCCATTGCAGTGAAGTTCTAAATACCATTTGTTTCACTAAGGAGGATACTGCAGCAGCTATAAAAAAAAAACTTAGGGACAACTCTTCCACTGGACCCAATAATTTAAGTCAGAAACTAATCACTGAAGCAGTAGCAAGTCTAACGCACCCTATCACCACAATATTTAACAAATCGATATCATCAGGCCAGGTTCCTCTAGACTGGAGAACTTCTATAGTTGCCCCAGTATTCAAGAAAGGAGGAAGAGTGAATGTGGCCAATTATAGGTCGATTAGTCTAATGTCTATTCTAAGTAAAACGATGGAACAACTGGTTAAAAATAAAATAGAACAAGAAATAGAATTACTAGAATACTTTGATATTTACCAACATAGATTACTAGAGGATGCTCCTGCACAATTAATCTGGTCACTTTTTATAATAAGATTGAATCAGTTTGGGCAGTAAAACACCCATGAATGTTATTTTTTTAGACTTTGGCAAAGCCTTCAATAAGGTCCATCACCAAGAACTAACATGTAAACTTGAAAAAAATGGAATAAATTGGTAAGATGGATTAGTAATTGGCTCAGAGAAAGAACTCAGATAGTAAGAATTGGTGGCCAGTTCTCACCCTTGGAAGAGGTGCAGGGTTTGGTCCATCTTTATCAGTGATATCAACAAAAAACATTAAAAACCACCTAATCAAATTCACTGACAATACTAAATTAGGAGGGGAGGTTGACACCATAGAAAAGCAAATATCCTTGTCTAATGATCTTAAAGAAATTGAAAACTGGGCAAGTAAAAACAGAATTTCACTAAATTTAAACAAATGTGTCATACTATATTAAGGGAACCCCCAATCAGATTAGACACTGCATAAACAGGTACTAGCAACAGCAGCTAGGAAGAGGGACCTGGTCATATCCATTAATGATTCATTTTCTTTAAGTGGGCACTGACATCTGATTCCCTCTGGAAATGAAACTCACCATAACTTCTAGCTTGGATGCTCGCCAGCAGCATTTTATTGAACACGATTACTATTTACACCGCAATGATTTCTTAAAACCACACATTTCATTCTAGTCCATTTCATTTCCATATTATCTCCTTGTTCTTTTGTTTTGATCCTCTTTTTACAATCCTTGTCATTGTGATCTGGACCCCAGATCTGATCCCCCCACACCATCACCAGTATCAAGTACCAACTTACCACGACCTCCACCCCTCTTAGGTCCAGACACTAAGATCCTACCTCTAATGCTACTTCCCTTGTCCCTCCACCCTTTTATGTCCATGCCTGGGTGCCTTTGACCCCAGCCTGTGTTGTCCTGCCCATCCCCCCTTCTGTCTGCCCTCCTTATTTCATCTCTTGCTCATCACGCTGCCTTCCACTGACCCATCTCCAGCCAAGTAATGGAAGATGGGGATCCCCATTGCCTGCTAGCACTTTGGGCTTTCCTTCTCCCATCTTCCCACTAGGTTTATTAATGGCCAGAGAAAGAAACACATCCCAGTCTCTAAGAGGTGGACCCCATCTTGTCTATAAACATCAGCTGTATCAAAGGAAATATCACTGTGTAGTATATGTACCCCCCATCTCTATGACTAGTCTTGCTACCTTCCTGTTAAGCTGCTTTCTCCCCTTCTCTATGGATCTGACATCCCTGGCATGCCACCACACCCTTCTAGAGGTGAACTCGGACCAGCCGATCACCACCCCCAGCCACCACCCCTTCACCCTCTCTAAGTCTGCCAGTATGGCCTGTACCAATGCACCCCATGGGGTTTCCCCTAAATCATTACCCCAAAAATGTATTATTGTTGTGTCTGGCCTGCTCCATGGCACCCGCAGATCTTCCAATAGTGCTATGAATTGGGCCCATCTCATACCCCAAACCCCCTTCCAATGTAGCTTTGTTCATTCTAAGTCAATCCTCAGCTGTGTTCCCCCATGTCTGGTTGCTGCGTACCTTTTGGCCCAGTAAATAAAAGAATGCCCCATGATCCAAATGTGCTTCTGTGCTCCTCCTGTGGGGTAAAATGAAAATTACAGTTAACATCACTTCCTGACATACTTTTTATAGTAGCTGGATCTCCACCACCCCAATCTCTTCACCGCCCCCTCTGACCCTCCCCTTGCTGTGACTTCTGATGCCTCCCCTATCTGGAAAGAATGTGGGGCCAATTGGTCCATGTCCTCCCCAATAAATTTTAAAGCTTTCTTGAGGACTCCACCCACCTGGAATCCTGTCACTGGACTCCCATCACAGTGCTGGAACCAGGTTCCCTTCCCCGCACCCTGGGTTCTCCTATATGCCCCCATTTCTGTAACTGCACAAACCTCTCTGGATGCCTGCTGACATAGCACCACTTCCTCCTCCTTGCCGAGTTGGTCAGTTGTTGACCTAGGCAGCCGGATCACTATTGTGCCCTGACCAAAACTGATGTTGCTGTCCTGCAACCCTCTCCTAAGATCCGTTTTACGCTGCGCCACCACCTCGCTTAGCTGGAACACCCCCTTCACTATGATCATGAAGATGGCCTGAAATAAGCAAGCTTCTTTGTCCGATGTGCAAATATGCTGCACTTCTCCTAGAAGTCGCAACAATGGTTGCCCTGTGATGAGTCACTGTTTGTTCATCCTCCCTCCTCTTGGCCTTTCTGCAATCCCAAGAGCATCATTCTCACAGCCCTCCCTTTAGACAGGTCAGGTCATGCCCTGTCACTACATGGCCATCCAATTCCTACTAGCTGGACCCCCATGGTGGTGTGGGCCATCCGCTCTTCCCATCTCCTGACCATGTATTGCTTTACTTGATCCTCTCTGGGTGGCATACTTACCGTGAACCCTTTTTGTGCCTGAAACTTCTGGAAAGCCCCCCACACCCCTTGTATGCTTTTAGTGTGTTGGCAGACCAAGAATTCCGGTACAACCATAGGGCACTCTCAAACCAATCCCCCACAACTAATCCAGAAACTTGGTCCTGTGTACTGCTGCTCACAGGACCAAGTCTCAGAACCTGTTTAACTGGAAATGGGAGATACT
The DNA here is from genome assembly GCA_016271365.2 of Neoceratodus forsteri. Classification (NCBI taxonomy): domain Eukaryota; kingdom Metazoa; phylum Chordata; order Ceratodontiformes; family Ceratodontidae; genus Neoceratodus; species Neoceratodus forsteri. The sequence goes on along the minus strand of CM028131.1, from coordinate 543,424,177 downwards.
GTTAGTAATGTCATTCTGGATACCATCAATCTGCTAAGCTTTAAAGAATAAGTTCAACTGTAACCTCATAACACTAGTTGCCTCACATCACTACCCACCATGTCCATAAACAACCCCTTGCCTATTGATCACTTCCACAACCCCCTTGTTGTCAACAGAACAGGATGAGCTTTCCCTTCATCTTGTGCCCCCATACAATTAGTGCCACAAAAATGGGAAATATCTCCAGGAAAGTGATGTCTTTTAAGAAACCCACCTCACTCCAAGCACTCAGCCAGGCCTCCAAGATCCAGTCCCCTTAAAAGTATGGTCCCATTCCTAGGGCCCTGAGGCATCTGTGTATAATTCAGTATCCATGTTATAGGCCCATTCCTCTTGCCAAAATGTGACCCCATTGTAGCCTCCAAATAGGCTGCCCAAACCTGCAAGTCCTCCTGTACACCCTTGGTGATGTCTACCCAATGATGGGATAGCTTTGCCTTCCCTGTGGCCAATGCTAATCTCCAGGTAAAAGCTCTGTCAGGGCTTATGGTCTTGCAGGCAAAATTAAGGTGCCCCAATAGATGTTATACCAGTACCAGTTGCACCCTCCTCCTACCCCCCACCTGCTCCATAAGACCCCTGAGTTGGGTCACCTTATCTCCTGGGAGATGGAAACATTCCTGTACCATATTGACCTTGACACCCACAAACTCTAGCTTCCACATTGGTCCTTTTGTCTTCCCTTCTGCTAGTGGGATCCCTATTACCCCATACATTTCTTTAAAGTCTGCTAGCATCCCCTCTGTCTCCTCCTTCTCCTCTCCAATGAGCAGAAAATCATCCAGGCAGTGTGCAACCCACCTGTGCCCATACCTTCACTCAAAAACCCACTGAACCCATTAATTGAAAGCTTCAAACATATAACAAGCCACTGAACACCCCATGGGTATGGCCTTGTTGAAATATACCTCCATCTTCAAACTGAAAACTCAGCAGGTCCCAATCCCTGGGCCTGACTGGCAGCAACCAAAAAGCAGACTCAGTGTCTGCCTTTGCCAGCCAAGCCATCCAAACTGCCTTGATCATCACCACTGCTTGGTCCAAGGATGTGTAAGACACTACCCGGAGGTCCTCAGGAATCCCATCATTCACTGAGGCCCCATCCAAATATGACAGGTAGTGCATAAAGCGAAACTTACCTGGTTGTTTTTTGGGTATCACCCCCAGTGGAGATATCCAGAACTTGGCACAGGGGGGTACCTTAAATTGGCCCCCCACCCTGCCTGCACCTCCTTTTTGATTTTCATCTTGATTATTTCCTCCTTCCCTTTCACTGAACCCACATTTTTTGCCTTCATTCCTTTCTGCAACCCCCAAACGTAAAGGGAAACCTTCCCTGAAATCCTGATACAACAATGCCCCTCTCTTCTTGTCCAGGTAAAGCTGCTTCCAGGCCTCAACCACCTCCTTAACTATGTTTTTTTTTTGCTAAGGTGAAATCCCATCGCCCCCTCCCAGCCAGACTGTCAATTCCAACCATAGTTGAAATTGTAACCTCCCCTGCTGTATGTCTCTCTTTCTCTCCTGTTGAAGTTCCCCCCATGGCCACCCTGAAAGAATGGCTCATGCCCTTGTCCCCTTGCTGGCCCCCCCAGGCCCCTTCTGCCTGGCAGCTGGATGCTGGGTGCTACCCAAAACACCTGGAACACATGTGCCTGAACTTGCAGTTCACCCATGTGCATAATGCTTTGTTGTAACCCCAGCACATCTTGGCCACTGGAGTAGGGACATTCTTCCTATTGGGCTCTAAACTGCCCCCCCACTGGCCCCAACAGGGTCGGTACCCATAGCTCTGTGTGGGTACAGTCCCATCTTAGATCTCCTTTCACCACCATCTACTTCTGAAACACCTCATCATACTTAAGCCACCCATACACAAGCTTAGCCTTGTAGGCATCCTGGATGATGTCCATGTATGTCAAGAGAGGAATTGCCAGCTCTGACTGTTTCTCCAACACCAGGGCACTGTAAATCAGAAACCCAATCTGCCATGTGTCTATGTTCTTCCCTTTGTACTTAGCCTCCCCTTCCTTATGTCCTACCACCGCTAAAGCTATCACCTAGAGTGAAGCCTGGTGGCCCATCATATAGGTTCCCCCCTTTCTTGTCCCTGCCTGCCCCAGTACCCTCCACACTTCCCTTTTTTAGCTCTTGGATTGCCTTCTCCATTTTTTCCATCCCTATCTCCCCCATGTCCCTGATAAATCCTTCTAAATACTCCTTCAGATCCCCTTCCTTAGATAAGTCCATATTTCCCTTAACCTCACCAGGGCTTGGCTCCACTACTGCTAGTGTGGATTCAGGCTGAGGAGCGGGAGGTGGGCTCACTGCAGCTCCACAAGGCCTCTCTCCCCCTCTTCCCTAGCCTGTCTCTCCATCCAACTTCTTCCTCTTGTTAGATACTTCTTCCTCCTCTTCCTGAAGCCGTGCCACCTCAATGAGGTCAGTCATCTTCTCCATCAGCTTGGATGCCTCTTCCCTCAAATTGGTGCTGGAAACTAAGACCAGGGCTTTCTTTGGTGCCATCTTCTGCCACTGTGTAAAACAAAAGGGGTGAGTAACTTGAACCAAACCCTTGCTACCAGCCTGCCTCCTCCCCCTGCCTCACTCCTTATCACCATCCCACCTCCACCTCCACACAGCCTAGCCTGTTCAGCTACCCTCTCCCCTTACCAACCTGGGATGTGGGAAATGACTGAGAAAACATCTGTGATTCCCTCGGCCCTCATCTCCCCTCTCCATCATAAATAACCCCTGTTGGAGAAGCATCCTACCCGGCCCTGACAAAGTCAATTGCTTCATTAGAAGTGACATCAACATGACAAGCCTGTGTCCATAATTATCCTGAATCTTTTTAACCAGCACAGCTTTCCCACAAGCACAAGAAAGGGGTGTTGAAAACAACAAAAATGGGTGGTGGGGCTTTTGCCACAAGAAAATTGCTCTGCTATAAAATACGAGATACAGGGACTTCACCATCAAAATTGTACTTCACTGTATTTTCAGTGCCAAATAAGAGAAATTGTTTGTAGTGCAGTCATTAATGTAAGAACTTATTGTTAATCTAGATAGGGGCCTCATGTCCCTACCATTACATTGGCCAAAAATCCCATTAGTCCCGCAGCAAGTTATTTCCTGCGTCCCCTCCTGGTGGGCTATCCCCCTTTGTTGGTCCCCTTGTTCTTTTTGTTATTTATTATTATTGCTTTTTTTTTTTGCATGATACATCCCTCCTGACCCCCCCCGATCACCCCCGATTTCCTGTACTACTGCCCTCTTGCCCACCGTGGCACCATGCTACTCAACTCCATATGGCCTCCAACCCCCTGGTGGTTCCCTTTGTACAGTACAGCTGCTCCAGCATGCCACCACCCAAACCTGCTTTCTCCCATTCTGGATTGGGCCCTGCTAGAGCAACTGAAAGCTGTTTCCATTCTTTTTTTATTTTAGTATTATTTTTTTTTGAGCTTCCGGACCACATCCATCTAGCTATGTGCCCCCAATGAGGGCCACCGCCCACTTGTATGCAGCATCTGCTTGCTCTCCAACACCAAAAAATGGGCCATTGCCACACAAAAAAAATCCCACAAGCAGCGCCCACTAAGATCCCTGCTGCAAATGGCTGCCAGTAATCAAGCCTTTCCAGTTGAAATAACACTTCAATTATTTTACCCTTTTTTTCCTTTTAAACATGCCAGCTGCAGCACTACTCAAGAAGCCAGCCACTAACCAAGGCCTGCAGGCAGCATATGCCCCTCCTTGGAGTTGCCGCAGCTAGCCATTCCCCCCCTCAAGAGTGACTTCCATCATCTGCTTTCTTTCTACTAGGGATGCTCTCACCACTTGCCCCAAATCAGAGGCTCCCTCCCCCCATCTTAGCCCACCTGGGCTCACTTGCAAACTGCATGCCGGGATCCTCCTCAGTCCCCCCAGGAGTGCCAGGGACCACAGGCCAAACCATGTGGCCACCCGCCAAGCCCCTCCAACACCGCAGTTCTCTCACTGACAGGCTGCAATCCCCACCACATGGCCCAACTGAGCCACAAACATCCCACCTTTCACCACAAATGGCCATAAAAACATCTCTGTGGCCCCAAAACACAGCATTTACCACTCGGACACCGCATCTGCTGCACCAGCCCCCCACCATGTGGCTCGTTGGCCACAATTAGCACCAAACTCTTGCCGTGCTCCCCACAGGCAAAACAACCTAATCATAGCCAGCTTAGTGGCACTGAGGGTTGAGCTGCTGGATGCCACACCTCGCTCCATGCCAGTGACCTGGGTTTAGGAATGAGCCCTGCCATCAGGGGTCGGTAGGGGAGGGAGGGGATTGAGCATCTGGAGGATAGCTCTCCTCTTCCGGGAGGGAGTGGGGTCCCTGCTACATGCTTGACTGGCCTCTGGTGGAGGCCTGAGGCATGGCAAGTGTGGAACTGATGCTGAGGGGGGAGTGGTGATGTCGGTGGTGATGCCTTGGTGTTGGGCATGTGCCACCCCCACAACGAACAGGGATAAAGCACTCTTCAAGCTCTAGATATACAGAGCACTGAGGCAGACTCCTAATAGGTCCTGTCTGCCTGGGTCCCAGGGTCTCCCAAAGAAAGTTGAATAGTTTGGGGTGTTCTGCCCCACCTCATCCATGCCAGGGGGAAAGATCTGTGGCTCCTAGGGGGATTGACCATGAGACCAAGTAGGTTCAGGAGCAGGGGCAGTCCTTCATTGGCACTCCCAAAGAAATGGAGCCCAGAGAAAGTAGGCAGGGGATAAAAAGAAATAAAAAAAAACCTAAGCATGAGGAAGGCACCAGCCCCAGCTGTTTCTCGAGGCTTCACCATTTAGCAATCCTAGCTCAGCTCCTCATCATTGCCCACTAACAGCCTGGCCCTCAGTGAAACCTACCATCCCCCCAGTAGACTTTTCTTTTTTTTTAGTCACTGCTCCTCATGACTTGAAGAGATAATCCCCTAATCGCCTTTACCTGAATGCATAACTGTAAAATAAAATGCATATATCTATCTATGCTAAACAACAAACACACACATTCTGTTCTTTTTTTTTTCAAAAACAGGTTCCTGTAATAATTACCCCCTTAGTTCCCATTCCATAGACAAACTAAAGCTCCCGCTCAGAATTTAAACCTAAACAGCACAACATACTATACCACTCAACAGTAAAACAAACCACATGGCTCAGAGGCCTGCTCTGGCCTGCAAACCTGTACATTACCTAAATGGTATTCAAACTCCAACCTGTTGCCACCACAAAGTGCTAAGAACCTAATGCAATCAAGTTCTCAGCAGATGAGGGAAATCTGTGGACTTACATCACCTTAAAAACCCCTCTAGGACCCCATCAGGACCCCATTTTGGCCCCTCCCCCGACCAGTCATCACCTGGCCCTGCACCTGCATCTTACAACACTACCTGTTCATTCAATCAATCAAGCAATCAATCAATCAAAACTTTATTTTTATAGTGTCTTTCAAAAACCAAGGCACTGTACACGTTAAATACACAAATATAAACACTGAAGAAAATAATAATACACCTTAGTTAAAAACAATCTGGGAAGACTAGTGCAAATAAGTATGTTTTTAATGTAGATTTAAAACTACTGATGGTCAGGCATTCTCTTAACTGACGAGTTAGAGAATTCCACAGGGTTGGTGCTGCAAATGAAAAAGCACGAGCACCAGGAGTTTTTAAGTGAACCCCAGGAATCTCTAACAATCCCTCGTCAGCTGATCAGAGAGAAAAATTGAGGGAGTAGTGAGTCAGTACATCTTCCATGTAGTCAGGTACCTGTTCATGTAGGGCTTTGAAGGTAAGCAAGTGTACCTTATAGGTGATCCACCACTGGACCAGCAGCCAGTGCAGTCTATGCAGCACAGGCATAATGTGGCTGGTCCTAGAAGTACCAGTCAACAACCTGGCCGCAGTATTCTGCACTAGCTGCAAGCAGCAGATATCAGCCCCAGACAGCCATAGGTAAAGGGCATTGCAGTAGTCAAGAAGGGTAGTGATGAAGGCATGGACCAGTGTTGGAAGGTCATCCAGCGGAACCAGGTGTTTCACCTGGGTGATATTCCTCACATGGTAAAATGAGGATTTAACTATGGCCAACATCTGAGATTTCAGGGTCAGGCCATCATCAAAAATAATGCCCAGGATATGTGCCCAATCTGAGGTAGTGAGCTAAACACCATCAAGCCATAGGCCTGATGCACGCCCATCCCCAAACTCGCCCCCGGGTGACCTGGATCCACTACCAACACCTCAGTCTTATCCGGATTCAGTCTCAGCCAACTAGTGCTCATCCAGTCTTTGATCTCAGAAAGGCAGTTGTTTAGCACGAAAATTGCATCAACCTGTCTGGGCATGAAGGACATATACAGCTAAGTAGCATCTGCATAGCAGTGAAAGCTCAAGCAGTATCACCTAATGATATCTTCTAATGGCAGCATATACACTGCAAACAACATGGGTGTCAATATGGAGCCCTTCGGCACCCTGCAGTACAGGGGGAAGGCGTCAGAAGAATAAATTCCAATGATCAAAGTCCAAGACCTGCCAACGAGGAAGGATCAAAGCCATTTGAGGATGGTACCCGACTGTCCACAAAGAATCCGCAGGGACTCTGAAAGCACACCATGGTCCACAGTGTCAAAGGCTGCTGAGAGATTGAGAAGGACCAAGATGGTATGAGCCTTTTGATCTCTCGCCATCAGAAGATCATTTAATACCCGGACAAGGGCGGTCTTCATGCTGTGTCTCTTCCTAAATCCAGACTGGAGAGCTTCATAGACATTGTTGGTCACAAAGTGATCACCAAATTGCAACACAATCACCTTCTCAATAACCTAACCCACAAAGGGCAGGTTAGAGACAGGTCAGTAGTTAGCTGGGGAGTCGGAATCCAAGGAAGGACTTTTTAAGGAGTGGTTGTATAACTGCCTCCTTTAGGGGATCAGGAAAGATCTCCTCTCCAGTGATCTCCAGACAATTCCAGCTAGGATTGGGCAGATAACATCCACACACTCCACTAAAAGGGGGGTAGGGCCTGAATCCAAACTACAACTGATTGGGTGCAAAGTCTGGACAATCTTCACAATGTCCATGAATTCCAGCTGGCTGAAATCTGTCCAGAGAGACCAGGTGTTCATCACCTCCCATCGACCTCCACAACCCCCAATAGGGAGAGCCGGGCCAATTCCAGACCTAATGCTGGCAACCTTATCTGCGAAGAATCGAGCTAGCTCATCACACTTAACCTGTGAAAAAGCTCTTCCAGACTGACGGCAGATTGGATTGCACAATCAGTCAACAGTTTGGAAAAGCTGAGCAGGTCAATTCTGTGCTGCAGAAATCTCCCTGGACAGGAGCTCTGCCTTCTTATGAGTGATTTCTGATTGATAACCCTTTTAATGTTCCAGCAATCTAAGCCTGTGTGCATCCAGGTCAGACTTCCACCATACTCTCTTCATCCTTCGACCAACTCACCTCAGCTCCTCCAAGGAACCATCAAACCAAGGGAACCTTGGGTGAAGAGTGAGTGGTCAAACACGAACAGGACCAATCAAGTCCACAGCATCTCCCACTGCCTTATTATTGGCTACTACTAGATACCCAGGACTCCTGCTTCCACCCAGCAATCCCAATAGGTCCAGGACCACCAACACACCATCTGGGGTAACTCCCCTTAATGAGTGGTACCAGACCATCTCCAAAGGGGCAGATCCATTTTGGGGAGCCCTGAAACTGAACCCTATGGTGTAATAATCAGCCCAACAGACTGGTTCCACCCCCAAGTCTGAGATCTCCATCCCCAGGAGGAACAATAGATCCAGTGAATGACCTCCTATATGGGTAGCGGAGGTAACCACCTGTGTAAGGCCCAGCATTGTCATTAGCTGGAGGAGATTTTGACTGAATTGTGAGAGTTCATCATCAACCTAGGCATTGAAGTCTCCCACAATTATCCATTTGAAAGACTCCAAAACCGTGTCAACGATGAAGTCTGCTATCTCCTGCAGGAATTCTCCACTATCACCTGGTGGATGGTAGATGAGGAGTAACCTGCAACCTACACTCTCTCCCACGATACACTCAGTGGATCTGGTGGACCCCACTGGAATATCCATAAGGCCCAGTTCAGTCTTAAAAAAGATGGCTGCACCCCAGCCCCTACAATCCAACTTCGGGTGGTGAATCACTGAGAACCCAGCTGGAACTGCAGAAGCCAATACTGGGCCTGCATTTTCATTCAGCCAGGACTCAGTGATATATGCCATATCCACTGTTTCAACAAGATCAGCTATAATAGCCATCTTGTTTCACCAGGCCCCTTCCTCTGCAAAGCTGCACCACCACCCCCAGCATCTCTCATTTCTATCTGGGCCACCTGACAAATTCAGGTTGTCTTTTAGTGGCAACCCTATTTGCAAAAAAATTGCACAAACATCAAATATGATTCTGAATTCTATCAAACGAATATTTGTTAATAAAAGGGAATAATGTATCATTCCATTGTACAGAACTTATGTTAGGCCTCATTTACATTTCTGCTCACCATTGTGGAACCCCTATCTCAAAAGAGAAATTAACCTTATTGAGCAAGTCCAGCATAGGGCCACTAAGCTAATCCCCAAATTAAGGCATCCCTATACAAAGACTGACTGTCTAAAACAGGAATGTTAAGCCTTGAAGAAAGAAGCTGTAAGGGAGACCTACTACAACTCTTTAGGATATTACAAGACCTGGTTCTTAAATCACAATGTTGGCTCTAGTTCACCATCCATAGTGCAAACTTGAGAAGCCATGAGCTGCAACTAGTCATGCCAAGAGCAAATACACAAAAAAGGGACAACTATTTCCCCATTAGAGCAGCAAAGCTATGGAATTCACTCCCACAGCATGTGGTTGAAGTAGAGAACTTAGACTGCTTTAAAGATAGACTTGATAGGCACTTAAATTGGGGAATGGGACATTACTAGTATGCCCACATTGTTGTGGGAGGCATTCATGATGGGCCTAAGCCTTCTTATGGCTTGGCTTTCTAGAAACCTAGTAAAAGCAAGGGAAGCTAAGATTATATTTGAAGTCAAGCAATCCTTTTTACCTTCATTGACAGATTCTTGTTTTAAGCCAACAGAAGTAACTTATTTCAGCTAACCTCTTTTCCTTTGGAGCCCCTCATTGTTTCAGTCTCTCTAGAGAATTGATATGCCTTAACCACTGGAGGAACAGAGTCAGGATTAAATTGTATTACCTTCAATTAAGAACTGTCACGCAACTCAGTACACATCACATGTTATGCTATACAGTAAGTGTATTTTTCAGTTTTGTGATTTTCAGTGAACAAAGAAACATGGGGCTTGATTCTAAAACGCATGGCACAAGTTGTGCCATAGGTGACTTGCACCAAATGCTGATGCATCAGGGACCTTGTGCCCAATTCTCTATCTGGCAGAGTCCCCATGACTATGTCCTGTGCCTTGTGGCAACCCAAGCTATGCTCAAGGAAGGGCACACCTGAACAGGGTGCTGAAGGCCACCACGATGCCCACTAACAGGGGCAAGCACCCCTTCAAGCCCTGGTCCCCCAAAATGTACATTAAGAGCCCCCCAAGCCCTGATCCCTGAAAATATAATCATGTAGCCCCCCATCCAGCCATGATCTCCAGAACTGTTAAGAATTAGCCCTTCCCGCCCCCATCCCTGATATAAATTGGGTCCAATAGACCACCAGAGCTACACTGGGACATTGAGCATATTATTTACAGTACTATGATGATTAATTTATGTCATGGACCAGGGCAGAAGGGTCTTTTTCTTAACAGTTATGAGGATCGGAATGATGGGGGGGCTACATGATTACATTTGTGGAGATCAGGGCATGGGGTGTATTTCCATTGTGGGGGATCGAGGCTGGCTGGGTGATGGCCACAAGGGCTTCTGCATTGAGAATATCAGGGATCAGGAATTAAGGGGGCTTTAGTGTGATCATGAATGGGGGCTGTACGGGGTTAACATTCACTTGGGCACAGTGGCACAACCCCGGTGGACAGTAGAGTGCACTTACACCAGCTCATAGCTGATGTACATGTACTTAGACTGATGTCCTCCGGGGGTTGTTTCAGAATACCAAATTAGAGGTTGTGGCAACCCCCTTTTGGGAATAGAGTGCTGTTGCTGCCGTAACCCCCCTGCACCATTCCACAGTGGAGTTTTGGGTGCAATCATGATGCAAGCCCCCTCTGGTGCATACAGCCTGTGGTTTGCCACAGGTTGCCTTTTAGAAAAGCAATTGGCTTATCTTTGGACACTAAGTGCCACTTGCATCAGAACATTTCTGTGCATGCACCTTACATCTCTCTAAGGGCTTTGAGAATTGGGCCCATGATGTTCAGAGGCTCCAACAAACACAGAAACAAGATCCATTCACATCTGTATTGGAAAACATTTCGTAATCCAATTGGCACTGTTTTCAAACACTGCAGGTGGTTTATATCGATTGCTCTAATTTGCTACAGCTTGAATTAAGATAATGATGCATTCTTTTTTATTTTGCTGCAAATGCCTTAATTTATGACGCAACTGTGTCTAATCTACAGAAGCTATTAGATCATCTAACAGATAGGCTAACAAGTATGCTTTGATGATAGGGTGGGAGGAGTATCTATGACAGGTTCTTTGAAAATCCTGACTAGGTTCATTAGTAAGGGATGCTGAAAGAGCAACTGTTTCAGTTTTAAATTTATGCTCAGCTACTCTGTAACAAGGTTAGCATCAATACGTAAAATAGAAATTATGTTCTTCACCTTGATTTTCACACCTGTTAAAGCATCCAGCGGTGCTTTATTTATTCAATTTTTTTAACATAAATTACTTCCTTGCATGAAACATTAACCTCAGGAAAGTTCTCTGACTATTTATGTTTTTTTTCTTTAAATTTCAACATGTTACATGGCATGAATGACAAGGACATCAGTCAGGTGCTGTACAGAGGGTCACCAAGCTGCCACTGCCAAAGCTGACTCAGTCAGCTTCTCTATGTGCATTGCTGGTTAAGGACGAGAGAAGTGGGACAGTGGCTACTTCAGTGTTTAGCTTCAGATTTGGAGCACATAAATTGAATTTGACTTCAAGAGTTTGAACAGACTTCCAGTGATGTCACAGCCCAGAAAGGCAGCTATGAAATCAGCTACCAACACACCAGATGAGTAAACCTCGAATATGTTACTTAAAATCATTCAAAAAACTAATCAAAATGACAGGTGCAGGTAACCCAGAAGAAAGGTGCACCCAATCAAAACAGCACTTCAAAACAAAAGAGTTGGATGGAGGTATATTTCTTGCTAGAAGTCTGCATGGCAGCCGCAGCCCTTGTCCGTTGAATGAACGGGAGAGATGTGATGACATGGATCAAGAAGCCAAGCACCTCACACACAGCTTCTTTGAAATTCTCCTCCAAGAAATAAGAGTCTCAGGAGAAGAACAAACAGGAATTCTAAAAACTAAATTAGAAATTGCAAAAAGTATTTTATTTTTATTTATTTATTATCTTGGAGCAACACCATTGAGCTGAAAGTTCATTTACAAGAGTTCCACGTCATGACAAGTACAAATTACAGGATAATGATAGACAAATGGAGTACACAGTAAAAAGAAATATATTACACAATCAAGATACAGTATATGCATATTTAGCATGCATTAGAGAAGCAGTCAGGGGTTGAGTTTGTCAAGAGGGTGGGAGAGGTAAGAGTAAGCAGGATTAGGAGTGTGCGCGGTGGGGTAGCTGGAAGCAATTGAGGTGGGGTAGGATAGCAGGGGATATGTGCTTGTAAAAAAGGTAAAAAGAGGAATGGAGGAAGCAGAGGAATGGATACTGATAGTTGAAAACAGCACACTACATTTGGGAGTAGTGGTGTAGGCTCTGTTGCAACAGTCATCCATAATTCAGTAAAAATGTCTCGACTTAGATGCCCACTCTAGAAGAGAAAATCTCAGGCTGTATGGCCTACCAGAGAGGACCAAAACTGGACCAATGACAGAATAGCTTACTGATCTATTAAAAGATATATGACAGTTTCCCCAGATTACACTATGAACATAGAGTGTGCTTACTGATCACTCCAGCAAAAATCAAGTTATCCAAAATCACGCTTTTGCTCAGTAATATTAAAATTCAACAGTTACAAGGTAAAGGAGGATATATTGAAAAGGGCATGACAGAAGAAAGAAGTCAAGTACCTGAACACCAGAATTTTTTTTGATAACGACTACCCACCCGAGGTACAGTAGCAGTGATTGGCATATGGGGACATCTTGAAGGCCTTGAGGAAGAAACAGATATGATTTTGCATGACTTACCCTGTGAAACTGCAGGTATTCTGGGAAGATGGTGCCACACTATACAATTCATCAGAAGGAACGAGACAGGACTTGGCAACTAGAATCTTCATTACCATGGAGTCCGGAATTGGTAAGAGCACAAAAACAAAGACCCAACAACCACAATGGAAATTAGCTAGTTTACAAAAAGCTAGGTTGTCATGTTGACTTGCAGTTCCCAGAACAATGCAACAGATACAGAAGCTACTGCAAGGCCTACAACACAGTAAGAAGACTACATGGGGAAGTCACATTGACTGAATGATTCATCATACCCTACACTTACTAACTTGTCTGACTTGACATTATTGAGAGCGCCACTTGAAGTGCCTTTTCTGACTCCCCTGCATTGCTTGCACTAGCAAACTAGTACCGTCACTCAGATGCCAATTTAATAATGTTTAAAAGAATCAAAACCACATGGACATGACTTTTAGATGCAGTACTCAAAATATCTAACTTGAAGTTGTGCTGCATGGACTTCATCCCCCAAGACTGACATCCTGCTGCAGTCTAACAGAACATTAACACTGACATGCTATCTTGCTCTAATTAACGTTGTTAGGTAAGATTAGAACTAAAGATAGACTAGATAACATATTGCTCCAAAAGATAAGTTAGAAAGCTGGTTCCAAGCATAAAGTGTATGAGGATCAGATAAGCCTTACATGGAAAAGCAGGATACTGTATCTTTTCAGGCATAAAAAAGGAGCTCTAACTGTGATGAGCCTGACCGCACATATAAACACCAACATCCAGAAAATGGCGTGTCTTTGTGATAGATATAATGTTGTGCAGTAAAACACATGTACTCTAACTGGTTCTTTGAGGGAGGACCCCAATGCAACAGCATACAATGCTCTAAGAAAATCACCAAGAAGTAAAGAGTACGCATTTAAAAATGTGCTTCTTACCGCCAGCTGTTTTATTTCTATGGGAAATGAAATAAGCAGTCTTATGGATTAATTGGTGGTAGATTGCTGACAGGGTGATTGTGTATCCCACAAGGCAATCTTGAATGGAAGTGTATCACTCTTGTTGGTGTCCCTGACCACGTATTGATAACTCTTGCCAGGTGATCTTAAGTCTAAGAGACAGGCAACTGATAAATTAAAGCTGGCTAATGGTGACGGTGAACTGCCATCAGAGTGGGACATGCAGCACATTAGGCATTTAGGACATATGAAATTTATATTATTACAGAAAAGATACCTATTGTTAGAAAAGGATGGAGAACAAATTCAGCAACTGAGTAAATATGGCACAAGGCTTACTTCCCATAGCAGTTGTGAAGGGGGACAATACAGCCCACAAGTCAGAAAGCCAGATATCACTTAAAGAAATTAGTGAAGCAAGATCCTGGAAGGCTGAAAGGGAGTTATCAAGGAAAATGGTCTTAAAATCATTTCAGTAGAGCGGTTCCACCCTCCAGTGGGCTAAGATATTAACTGGCAGTATTGCCTACAGGTTAGAGTAACGAGCTGTGAACGAGCTTGGTACATCCAACAGACCAGACCTTGGTTTGATTCTCACAACTTCACTTCCATACTGTGTGACTCTGAGCAAGACATTTAACATCCCAGTGCTCCCAGGTCACCCCTGAAAACAGGCACTTATGCCTAGTGGGCCTTACCCACTTACCAAAGACTTAAATAAAAAAAAATATAAAAACTGCAAGCAGTGGGTTTACAAGAACTAGAGGGAAATGTGCTTTGACCCTATGAATAAGATAAGTTCCCCACCCCTTAGTTAGGATTTCCAGGCTTCTAAATTTGACTGTTTACATTCTTCAATTGGGGGTTTTATCTCCCCTCTAATACTTTAGAATTGGCAACTGTCAGTACATTTTTGAACCAATTCTAACTGAAAATGTGGCATTAGAATACTACTTCATTAATGCATTCCTTTAAGCACCTCAGTAAAGAGACCTTGGGTGTCACACTCAGTAAAGGAACCAGGCAATACACACCTAGGTGAAAAGGGAACCGCATTATTGCCTATGACTCTGTTCAGGCTTTGCTTAGCCATGACGTCTTATAGCTTCTTGGGGAGCCTGCTATCATCCTTAGCAGCTCTGGAAGAGGGACTGAACTCAATGGGTATTCCTTCCTCTTCCATCCCCCCGCAGACACCACCAGTAAGGGGAGTTGGAAAAAGAGTTAAGAAACAGACCTCCACCTTTGGAAGTATTCATCAATGTTTGTTTCTAGTTCTGTCTGCCCTGTTGGCAGAACATGTTAATAATAGTTTTAAGTTAAATGGTTTATTGATCACCTAAAGAATGAAAATAGAGTGTTCTCAAGAGATGAAGAATATAAGGGAATTGTATAAGGATCAGAGCATGGTCAAATCGGATTACCTGCTAAGTGACAATGGCTAACGCAGATACACTCATACTGTCCTATAATGTACATGAACTATCTAATCCAGTTAAATGAAGCAACAACCTCAGTTTTGTTAAAAAAAATCAAAGGAGATCTTCGTGTTCTTACAGGAGACCCAGATGTCCATGTCAGAACACAGAAAATTGCAACAATTTGGATATAGTACATGTTGGCTTCTTACTATAGATCTGGGTGATGGAAGGGAGCTGCAATTTTAGTACCAGATACTGTACCTTTTGAACCACTTGATAGGTTGAGTGATAAAGAGGGCCATCATGCATTGCTTATAGTGCACTACAGCAGAACTATAATCACACTGGCCTCTATATACGCCCCCATGGGATGGGATTTTGCTTTTTATCTTAATCTTTTACTATCATTGGCAGACTGGGGAAAGGGCCCCTTGATCTGTGGGAGAGATCTTAACATATCTTTCAATCGCCACTTAAACTCCACTTCTAGGATCCACACATAGGACCACAAGGTAGCCACCAGGGTACACAAACTCCTCACAGGCATGAGGTTTGTAGATGCAAGGATATAGACACTTGAATGGGCAAAACAGAGATTACACCTTTTACTCCTTACCCTATCAGATGCACTCCAGAATGGACCACTTTTTAATAGATAAGGGCCTAAGTGGGCAATTTTCAGACAGTTGGGTAGGAGACTTCACCCTGTCAGACCATGCCCTTTTGTCATGCAGGATTTTGTGACATGTCATTACTGCAAGTTGCTGCACTTCATCATGACTGACACATCTGTATATGAAGTTGGAACTAGGTAATATCCACCAAAACATATTCTAGAGAATGAACACCTCCCTAATACAGGATGAGGAGGTTCAAAAGGCCATAACTGAATATACAGAGTGAGCAGTGGAGGAGAATGATTCACCAGATGTGTCCCCAATAATTTTATGAGACAGAATAAAAGGCATGCTAAGAGGAAAGTTTATCCATCATTCCTCAAGGAAGAAAAAAACAAAGGTAAGCCCGTAAATGGGAGTTACTATTGAAAATAAAGGAGGCAGAAGCAATTCAGAAAGCAAGACTGGATAAACAAAGGGGACAAATCCTTATGCATCTTAAGTAAGAACTTGTCTCTCTGTTAGATTACCAAGTAGAGCAGAAACTAATCTACCTTTGGCAGAGATAATACAAAGGTGGCCCAAGAGCATTAAAACTTTTAGCTGGCAGGTTAAGGATTCGGAGAGCTGGAGTTACTATCTCCAAAATAATTTACCCTATTACCATGCAGTGTTCACACTAGATAAGAGATCTTGCAGAAACACTTAAATCATACTACTCATCCCAATACACTGAAGGGAACACCCCCAGAGAAGGAGGCCATTTCTTCCTTCTTAAAATAACTACACCTCCCACAGGTCTCGGAAGCATGTAATCAGGACCTTACCACCTCTATCACAAGATCATAAATAGGCAGGGAAATCAGTACACTAAAAACAGGCAAGTGTCCTGGCATGGATGGGTTTACAGGGGAATTCTACAAATAATTTAGGGAATTGCTCATACTCCTATTACAAAGAGCATACCTGTCTGCATTAGGAAACACAGTACATATGGTCCCCTCATGGTCACAAGCTATTATATTGGTGATTCCAAAACAAGGTAAAGACTCCTCTAGATGTGCCTCATACATGCCAATATCCATCTGAAGTACAGATTACAAGATATTGGCAGCCATATTTACCTGAAGACTAGAAAAAATAATTCCCAAACTTATACATATAGACCAAACCAGTTTCGTTCCTGCTAGACAGACACAAGACAATATAAGTTGGATAGTAAATATTATTTATCATTTAAATAGGACAGAACAATCAGCCCTTCTAATGAGTCTAGATACAGAAAAAACATTTGACAATGTCTCATGGTCATATTTGCAAGGGGTTCTGGTTGGTTTCAATTTTGCTGAGTCATTCCTTAGATTTATTATTAAACTTTATACAACACCAGTGGCATACGTCAGATCAAATGGGCACACTTCTAGTTGTTTCACACTAGGGTGAGGTACAAGATATGGATGACTCTCTCCCCATTCCTATTTGCTCTGTACTTTCAACAATTGGCACATACTGTAGCATAAGACTGAATGCTAAGATAAAAGGTATTGAGATTGGAGGAGTGGAACATAAGATGGTCCTGTATGCAGATGATGTTCTTTTGTATCTTACAGACCAGGAGAAATCTATGTCTGAGGTCTTTCAGCAAATCCAAACTTTTACTATACATTCAGGATACTCCCTTAGCTCAGCTAAGATGAAAGTATTAGTTTTTTCTCAAGCAGTATCACACCAGACTCAATGACAGTCCTCCGTGAAGTGGGACATGACCACCATAAAGTATTTGGGAGTTCAGCTGGGAACTCACACCTCTCAGTTTTTTTCAGGTGACTACAACCCTTTAACTAGTACCGTAACAGCGGGTAATAAACATTGGGCCCTGTTACTCCAGTCCCTACAAGCCAGAGTACAATCAGTTAAAATGAATGTACTACTCCAGTTTCTATATTTGTTTCAGTGTGTCCCCATCTCATTCCTAAAAGAGTTTCAGAAATAGCAAGGTCAGATCCACTCCTTTGTTTGGAGAGGGAAGAAGCCTAGGACTCATCATCAGACCCTCCACCTTCCTAAGAAACAAGGAGGTTGGGCCGTACCAATTCTCACTGTATATTGGGTTGCAGCCCAAATGAGAGTGGCTGTATTATGGGGTAAACCCTTGTATTCCTCCCATTTGAAGAAGATAGAGCTTGCAGAAGACTCCTACCCCCCTTCCAGCTTTGTGATTTTCACCTAGGGCCCTACATACTGCTCCCAATCCATCTCTCAGTGGACTACATACTATGTTAGAGGGATGGAAGTGGGGTATTAGCCTAGGCAATACCAAAAGATACTCTGGAGATATAGGTGATGGGCTTGGGAAGATTATTTTCCTCCAACCACTTTGGACACCCGGTTCAGAAATCAAGCTCGAAGAGGTTTACACTCCACTTGGCAACTTCGACAAGAAGATACAGTGATATTATTTGAAATGGATGATAGCCTAATGGATAAGTTCAGATGCTTTCAACTCAGAGACCACAGTAATAAACAAGTGCAGAAAGCTTATAGGCAGATGGTTGAGTCCCCTCCCACCTCACCATTTGAAGAAGTATGGAACTTGGCACATGGTAAAGGAGCCATAACTTTGCTATATGCCAATTACCTTAGCGACCAGGGACTCTACAGAATATGTAAAATTAAAATGGTAAAAAGACTTGAATATTACAATAAACACTAAACAGTAGGCAAAAATGTGGGAAATGGTATGGCAGAATCCTCCTCCATTGCTTGAAGGCAATTCACCTGGAAAGTAAGGGTGAGGCATTTTCTAGTGCCCCAACATCAGGCTAAATGGGACTCAAACATCATAGTACATTGCTGGAGACTCTGTGGAAGTGGAGTGGCCTCCTATGCCCATGTGTTCTGGCACTGCCCAAAAATACAGACATACTGGGTAAGGATTGGTGAACACATCACTCAGATTTGAAATATCCATGAACATCTAGGCCCTGAATATTTGCACCTGGGAATAACACTGGTATCACTTAAAGGTCAAGAGGGTATACACTCATGGTCTATACTAACTATAACTGCAGCCAAGGCTATCACCAAAAAATGGTTATAAACAGACCCTCCTACTCAAGAGGAAAGGTCAAACGTACTCCTCCAAATCCAAAAATTAGAAAGAATAGCCTTTTTAGTCCCACATAGGCTTTCTGCATTCATGAATAGATGGTCTAGGTGGGACTTATATCAGGCCAGAACACCTTATGCAATGACCCTTGAGATTCCCCATAGTGGAGGATGGAGTGTGATTTTAAGTAACATTTCACTTGGAGAGACTGAGGAACTTGCTTGTATGTTCACTTACCTACCCAAGTTCTTATCCACACATTTATTAATGCTTTTACTACTCCAATATGTCTCATATAATCCATGTATATTCACAATGAATTGGTAACAGACTTTTTATTGTTTGTTTATAATGTTTTTTAAACTTTTTTTTCCTTTTCTTTTAAAAATTTGTTATAATTAACAGTGTAATAATAAGTATCACCCGGCAATAGTAGTGTACTGCATGATTTTTCACCTATAATAAGATGTTCTACCTAAACTAAAGACAAAGGACTGTACTGCTGTATACTGTGGAAATTATATCACAGTTCTTGGATTATAAACACTGCATGATGTATTAATTTAATAAAAAAATTAAGTATAAACAAAGAGTTCAACTAAATGTGTTCAGCTCCAAATACAGTGATTGGCATGTGGTAAAACATATTTCAAATGGGGTGGTGAAAAAGCCTTGAAAGCGGTGAATATTAATTACTGTGGCATATTTGCAGAAGGTGACCTTAGCATGCATCTGCTGTGGATTACTACTGTTTGCTGTGTTTTGGCAAAGTCTGCAAAAACCACAAAGCCCAACACAGCCTGTTGAGAGCTACAGTAATAGTTACAAGTCATTCTGGACCCTATAGTTTCTGCTTTACCTCCAGACCAATCACAGTATTCTTACTGAATGAATTGATTTTCAAACTCTGTATCACCCCCAAATAAAAAGCACAAGTTGTGCATCAAAAGTGAAAAAAAAATTGCATGCATAAATAAATAAATAAATGAAAAGGCATTAAATAAATTACATTGACCTTCACTGTATTTTCCATCTATGGATGGATATCTTCTTTTTTGATTATACTTTTTATATTTTAGAAATTTCATTTTTACATTAATTGAGAGTAGTCTAAACACTGAGAGTGTCTGCCAGATGGCAGACAAAGTTGTAATAATTACTAAATAAGCTTCTTTGTTTGGGTCATGAAGTCAGTTGATAGGAACCAAACATACCAAAAGGCCCTGAAAGGATATCAAGGTATGTGACATTTGGATGAAGAGTGGGGAAGTCATAGGCGCTCAAAATCAGTAAATTTATTGTTCATGCAAAAATGTCTGAAAATATTTTGAAGCTTACAATGTAGCCATCTTTGGAGCTGGATAATTGACAATTTATATTCATACTTTCATGAAAGGATCATAGAAACTGCTAAATAATGAGGTAATTGGTTATGTAAATTGTAAGTTACAGCATTCAAAATTTCAAAATTAACTTATTTGCTAAACTGTGTAAACATTTTCAAAATAGTTGGATATGTATAACTCCATTGCTATAGCAGGTATATGCTAAAGATTTGACACGAGCATTATGGTCCTGCAATACCCCTCCAACACTCACTGATAGTGATACCTAACATCATGCTTCATCATGACTAATGATATCCATATACTTCTGTCACAATTTAATCTGCTTAATCTGATTCAAGGTCAGGTGGCATTCATCAGTATACCCCTCCCCCGGGTCGTGCCTGAAAATAGGCAGGACTTGTCTAGTGCACTTACCCGGTCAACAAAAACTAAATAAATAAAATAAATAAGCAATGGCCAAAGCTGCAACTAGTTGTAAGGCTTGAGACTTTGTAGCACTTAGTGCAACTGTTTTCAAATAGAAAACATATACATTGCTATCTACAGGGTTGTTAATGAACCAGCAGGTGGCACTGTACAGAAACAATGCTGCGTGTGCATGTGCTTCAATGAGTCACTATGTCAGTGAGCTCTAGTGGTTATCTGGAATATTGCAAGAATTCAGGCTAATGCACAGTGATGTCTGTCTCCCTCCTCCACGCCTTCTCTAAGCTGCAAGAGAAACCAGGCCACTCTAGATTCCTCAACTTCCTTTCATCCTCCAACTTCCTCTCATATTTTGAGTCTGGTTTCCAGAAGCATAATTCCACTGTCACCTCCCTGCTGCACATCATTGATTCTATCTTCTCCAGGATGGATCAGGGGCACATTACAGTGGCTATATTCATCGACCTGGCCAAAGTCTTTGATTTGGTGTCTTCACCACTCCTCCTGGATAAGTTGAGTTCTGTTTTCTTCTCAGTGCTCACCATTGCATTGTTCCATTCCTACCTAACAGCCCTACAGCAGCCAGTACAGGATAGAGGCACCTTGATTCCTTCCCTTCCTCTCCAGTCTGGGGTCCCACAGGGCTCCATCCTGGGTCCCATCCTTTCCTCCATCTTTCTGAATGACTTGACCTCTGCCTGTGCCAACTTGCATATCCACATGTATGCAGTTGATACAGTCATCTTCATTTCTAGTCCCTGCACCACAGCTGTGGAATACCTAGTCCAGTAGGACATCAGCAACATTCTGCACTGGATCCAAACCAACCAACTCAGAGTCAACACTAAATAAAAACAGTGTCCATGACCTTTGGGACCAGCCAGAACCTGGCCACTCTGGATGGCACTCCCATTTCTCCTGATTGGGAGGGGCCTCTGTCAAGCTTTCAAAGCAACAGCTTCCTCTGCAGCAATAGGAAGCTCCCTGGCCCAGTCACGGGGTCACTGTGTTGGTGGACCCCCCCCACCAACCCTCATTGAATGAGATGAACTGCCAAGTGGCAGCTGTCTTGGCTATGGCCTACCTCCAACATGAATTCCTGAGCTCATTTCCAAACCTGGCTTGTCAGCATGGCAGCTCAACACTCTGCTACTAGGTTTTGGGGGTGGTCAAAAAGCTTAACATTTATGGTCCATGAACCTAACAGAATTGGTGATATTCTTTTCTCCAGTTTTAAAGTTACAGGGAGTTGAAATTCTGCAATTTGCATAATTGCAAAATGTAATTTTAAAAGTTCTGAATGTGTAGAGGCCTAAACTCAGTCAGATTTAAAGGCAGGTTTCTGAAACATGGTACCCTTCACTATGGATGGTAGCAAAGTCATCATATCAGATTGTGTGCAGTTTAAACAGATACTTTTTATGTTAAATAACTGAAATAATAATTTTTGGAAAATTCAGTGAAATGTTTGTGGAAATTTTGCAAACGTTTTGTGGATATTTCACAAAAGTTCACTGAAGCAAAATCAGAAGTTTGCCAGAATTTCAGTGGCAGAAGATACATATTGTCCATATTTATTTGGGTAAGATACCAAAACTGGGTGCATGGAGATGGGAAAAATACAAACAGACCTAGACAGATTGGAAAATTGGTCCAATGTATGTCAACTCAAACTCAACACCAAAAAAGTAAGTTCATGCATAATGACAACATACATCCAGAAACAGAATATTGACTTGGGGGGGGGATCGGGGGACTTGAGGGTAGAGCAGACATTTGAGGAAGTTGACTTGGAGATCATTATTAGCCATAGTATAATTTTCAATACCCAATGCCAGATTGCTGCATAGAAAGCAAATATGATATTGTGGTGCATAGGGAGGCGGGTTCAAGCTTCATGTTTCAGGTTTCTTTCTGAGTAAAGTCATTGAGCAAAGCTCATTTTACAAATGATACCTCTTTTCATATACTTCACATTTAGTTATATAATAAGCACATATATAAATACATAAGAGATATGAAACATTTCCCATAAATACATAGAAGCATATTGGATCCATACACAATAATACAACTGCAGTTTATAAAAAAAAGGTTCCAGTGTTAAGGTATACACTTATAAATTGTTTATCTATAAATTATTATAACTTTATCTCATGCAATATTCAAATTGCTTTGTCAACAATTACTACATGTCTAATGGGCCTACAGGACCCAGGATGTAATTAATGTTGGGGAAGGAAGTTTTTTTTTTTTTTCCTTTTAAGAAAAAAACATTTGGTCAATGAATTCAACACCTGCAGAATCATGTGGCTGAAAAAGAGGAATCCCTAATCATGTTGGCTTCAGGGACTGCTAACTGCAAAAGGTCTGCATTTCATAAGAGTCCATGCATTGCCTTAACTCAAAGTGCTCCAGCAGATATATTGAACATCTCCTTGGATTCATTTCAATGAGAACAAAATGTTATGTAATCTGCATACATTTAGCATCTCTGAGTATCATAAGGGCTGTTTAGGATAAGGTGTGCCAGCTGATTATAAAGCATGTCAAGTTTGGATAACCTATCCTGAATGCAGTGGTCATAAATTATGTCAGCATAGTCTGTCAAAGGAAGAATCTGTGTTTTTATTATCTTTAGTGTACAGTAGTTTCTGAATCCAGACACTCCCTATGCCGATACATGAGGCACACACATAGTCAAACCCTTTTTAGTAGTTTACTTACATGTTTCTAGCAGGAAGAGATGCAGCACTTGTAGATATCCTTGGTTAGACCTTACCTTGAGTACTGTATGCAAATCCTGAACCTGCATCTGAAGAAGGACTGGGACCTCTCAGATGCCGTGTATAGGAGGGCAATGAGGATAAATCAGAGGGGGCTGAGGAAGACATATAAGGAGAGGCTGCAGTGTCTCAATATATATACACTGGAGGAAAGGAGGGAGTGTGGGACATGACAGAGACTTTAAGTACCCAAGGGTAATTAATAAAATAGACAGCAGTGCCCTGTTCAGAAAAAGCGAGGGCAAGGTAACAAGAAGTCATGAATGAAAAATGGTTGGAGGAAGCTTTAAGGGGGATGTAAGAAATTTCTTCTTCTTTACAGAAATAGCTGTGGAGAAGATCAAAGCATTGCCAGAAGTCAGCAATATGGAGTTCATTCTTGCTTCAAACATAGGTGGGATAGCCACAGGAAATAGTCCAAACCAGAGGATGATGATAGGGTGTTCATTCAAGGGACAAGTATGAGTGAATCAGGAAGGGGGATCATGAAGAAATAAAGTTAGGGACATTGGTAAGGTAGCTCTGGTCCAGCATTAGGCAGGGTGTGGTTGCAAACAGGTACTGGAAAGACTCAATGCTGTTGACATCTATGTTTCTAATTTTCTAATTAACTACAGATTGCTGGAAGTCAGACTAGAGAAATGCACATGCCTGTGGGCAGCTAGTAGAGCTGGGCATAAGTTGTGAATTCCTCATTAGCAGAAATTCCACAACTTTTACAGATGTTTCCGAATCTCCACCTTTGATGAAACTGGAAATCTTCCAGATCTCTAGTGGCACCCAAAATAACATTTCCCTGGTGTCTAGTGGGCCTCCCCATTCCTAAATGCCCATATACTAATTTTTCCTTGGTGTTCAGTGGTCCTCAATTTCCAATCCCAGTTAAAATGTTATAGACCCACTCCCTGGTGTCCAGTGGTCCCCCATCCTTATCCCTGATCACCCATAAAGTAGAATTAAACTGATTCCCTGGTGTCTAACAGACCCAACACCCCACTCCAACAAATAGTGCCCCACTGCCCCATTCGCCCTATCCTGTCATTGAGATGGTGACCAGAACAAGACTCTGATTTCCACAATGGCTGACTGCCAACTGAGCTGTCAATGAGTGTGCACTGTAACAGCTGATTTTATACACTGACTGACAGCTCAATTGGCATTCAGCCATGCTGGAGAGTGGAGAACTGTGCCAGTTGCTAGCTCAAAGACAGGATGGGGGAGCGGAGTGGTGGAGCACTACATATTAGGGTTGAGGATTCCACAAGACACCATTGAATGGGTTCAGTTCTACTATATGGGTGATTGGTGATAGGGGAAGGGGGGCCACTGAACACCAGGGAATGGGTTAAATTCCACTATCTGGACAATCATGGAATGGGGGGACACTGGGCACCAAGGAGTGGGTCTATAATATTTTAGAGGGGGTTAGAGATTGGGGGATCACTGGACACCTGGGATTTGGTCTATAACATTTTACAGGGGATTGGAGATGGTGGGACCACTGTACACCAGGGAGAAATTAATATATGGGTGCTCAGAGATAGAGAAGGAGAGTGCTACACACCAGAAAAAAAATACTAAATGGGTACTTGGGGATAGGGAGGGGGGTCAGTTAGACACCAGGGAAAACATACTGTAGTATATGGTCACTTAGGGATAGGGAGTAAATCTGCAAGACACCAGGGAAATTATTTTCTCATGACCCTTTATGTCAATTTTTCCCTGTTGTCTAGAGACCCCCATCTATCCCTGAGCACCATATACAAATTTGTCCCTGTTGTCTAGTGGACACCTCTCCCTATCCCTTAGTGCCCATATTACTAATATTTCCTAGGTGTCCAGTGGTCCCCCCATCCCTGATCCCCTGCATAATATTATAGATCCATTCCCTTGTGTCCAGTGGTCCTCTCATCCTGATTCCCTGTAAAATATTATTGACCCACTCCCTGATGTCCAGTGTTCCTTCCCTCCCTGGCAGCTCATATAGTAGAATGAAACCCACTCCTTGGTATCCAATGCCCCCCCATCCCCAATCAACCATAAAGTAAACTTAAACACATTACCTGGTATTTAGCAGACACCCCATCACAACAGGTAGTTCCCCACCACCCTGATGCCCCACATCTCATCATCAAGCTAGTGATTGGAACAGCCCTCCACTCTCCACCACAGCTGGGGGAAATGAGGTATCAATGAGCATATACTGTAACAGCTGATTGACCTGTATATGCTCATTGACAGCTCAGTCAGTGGCCAGCCATTGTGGAGAGCAGAGGGCTCTGCTGATTACCAACTCGATGATTGGATGGGGGAGCAGGGTGGTGTGGCACTACCTGTTGGGGTGGGGAATCCACTGGACAACAGGGAACAGGTTTAATTCCTACTTTAGGGGTGATCAGGAATAGAGAGGGAGGACCACAGGACAAAAGGAAGTGGGTTAATTTTACCATACAGACAAATGGGGAGGCGGGAAGACTGGACACATTAGGGGGTGGGTTTATAATATTTTACCTGAGATTGGGGATTGTTGCAACGTGTGGGAAAAAACTTCAGATGAGACAAATTTACAGGTTTAAAACACACGTGGTGTGATATTTATTATTCAAAAGTTTGAAAAATAATAAATGAAAACAAAAAAATTGCAAAGAAAATCACTACTTAATATCAGTAGGTTCTCCCATAATAGAGTCTTGGATCTTAGACCCTTCTCATCTGCATTCAACAGCTTGTCTGCCTATCTCCTCCCTCAGGACTGAGCCACACTGGACTGCACTGAAGTGAACTCAGTGAAGAGGTTTTTATCTTTTGGTGGTGTCATCTGACCAAGCCCTTTGCTATTTTCATTTCTGAACATGCTGTTGCATTTCTGGGCATGCTGTTTCAAAACGGAAGGGGGGTTGTTTCACGGGATTTCCTGGTTCAGTTATATCTCCACAGATATTGACTCTCTATATATCTGATCCACGTGACTAAGACTTTTATAAAGTATACCACATTCTCATACATAGAACCTAGTACATTAGCAGGTTTATAGTGTGAATATATGAAAATACATTAAGGATATTTTATAACTGTACTAATCATGAAATTATTGTTTTATATGACTTCTGAATCCTTTTTATTTAAAAAGGCTGTATTAACTACATGTATTCCTATTTAAAATAACCTTCATGTTTTTTCATACACAAAATGCACTTATGCACTTTACAAAACATGTCTCTGGGTGTTTTGACATCATTCCAGGGACTAGGTGGATGGAAATGAAAAAGAATGAAAAGAGAGAATTAATAGGAAGTTTAGTAGGGACAGTAAAGAGCTACGCTAGGTGGCCAACCTAGGGTGGAGAGGGGGGAAAGAAAAGCAAAGAGAAAAGTGTTAACTTTTGCTAGGAAATAAGGAGATAGAAAAGTGATCCATCAGTCACAGCCAAGCGTGTAGCCTAACTCTGCCACACACATTCCTCCTTAAGAAAAAAACAGTTCTCAAAACTGTACTGTTTTTTCAAGAAACCCCTCTCAGTCATAAACATTCTACCAAAACAGTAGAATGTGAGTTGGTTGAAACTTTCTCTCACCCACTATGAAAGCTTCACCACAGGGTCCTTTAATTCTGTTGTTTTTAGTATTGTCCACCATACCAAATTACTGCCATATGACAATACTTTCACAACATTACCCTAGGGCTGTCATACAGTTCAGCACAGTACCCATCTATGCTCTCAGAGGACTTCAGTCTGAAATGATTTTCTATCCCCTAACTATTTCACTCTGGTTACTACAACTCAGACACTTCATATGTAATATCAGGCACCCATCAATAGGCATCATTTCAGCACCCATTACTTAGCATCATTTCAGAACCCTGTGCACCAACTATTGTACCTTCATCAGTACATTAAAAAAGAGGAAGCAATACACAGCAGTTTTATGCTGACTTCCAGCGTCCTCCATACCCATCACTTGATATCGTTTCAGCCCAGTGAACCCACTATCATACCTTCACCATTACACTTAAAAAGAGGAAGTAATACACAACAATTTTATGCTGACTCCTAACTTCCTCCATCTAGCTATCAGGGCAGCCATTCAGGCCAATACTACAACTTTCTCTGGGGTGAGTTGGACCCAGATCTAATCCCATTCTAACACATTGTTTCCACCCAGGGGCCCGATCATAGGTTCCACACCAAAACTAGATCTTCCATGACCCTAGGTTCCTCATTTTATAACATACAGTATAGACATTTTTTTATGTTATACATTTCTTGTGATCATGTCATACATTTAATTTATCCATTTCCCTTTCATATATTTTCTTGTAGACAAGGAACTTTCTCATGCTGAACATCAACCAGCCAGTTCCTAACTCCAAAACCTGTGTGGTTTCCTTTCAGTCCTTATTTTAAACATACCAGGGGTTTCCTGTCAATCCTTACACCATTCTGGTACCCTCAACTGATTGTACTCCGCACCAGCCCTAATGCAATATTCATTTTAAACATTACATGTTTCATACATTTCATACCATATCACCAGGGGTTCAAAACATGGGAAAGTCCATTCAGCCACCATGGTATCTCCCCTGTAGCTTGTAGTCTTCACCCCAGTATGCAAATGTCCTGAAACAGTTTTACCTGGGGCCTTAATCTCATCGTCCTCCAAGTAGCAGCAGCCTGGAAAAATGGGCAACAATGGGATTTCAAAAGTGTCTGACAAAAAAGGTTCCATCAGGGAGTCCTCCTCCCCTAGAACCCATGGATCTTGGTCCTCTGCCTCCACCATGAAATCCTCCAGTTGGGAACCCTCCATCAGCACTTGGCCACGGAGCTCTGCCACTCTCTGGTGGTGGTCCAGCTCCGCATTCCATCGAACTCCAGTCCAGTTAGTAATTACCCTCCAGTCCTCCTCATCTGGGCTCTGATATGCACAATGGGAAGCCCCTACTCCTTCAACAGATCCTTGGCATCAACAAGATCCTGGAGGTATGCCATCCTGCTCTTTGGCCCCTGTCTGGATACCAGAGCTAGTATCTGGGTACTGGTCTCCCCCTTGTTTTTCTGGACAACCATTATGATCCCACTTCACACACCAGGTTTGTCACAGCATGTGGGAATAAACTTTCAGACAAGGCAAACTTACAGGTTTAAAACACACGTGGTGTGATATTTATTTTTCAAAAGTTTGAAAAATAGTAAATGAAAAACAACTGCAAAGAAAATCACTACTTAACATCAGTAGTTTCTCCCATAATACAGTCCTGGCTCTTAGAGCTCCTAAGACCCTTCTCATCTGCATTCAACAGCTTGTCTGCAACTCTCCTCCTTCAGGACTGAGCCCCACTGGACTGCACCGAAGTGAACTCAGTGAAGAGGTTTTTATATTTTTTGGTGGTGTCACCTGGCCAAGCCCTTTTCTATTTTTATGTCTGAACATGCTGTTACATGTCTGGGCATGCTGTTTCAAAACCAAATGGAGGGGGGTTGTTTCAGGGGATTTCATGCTTCAGTTAAAGGTACAATGTATATCTCCACATATATTGACTCTCTGGTCCTGATTCCAAGACAGTGGCTAGAGCAGGATGCAAACTGCATCATGTCAGAAAAGTACAGCCAAACCCTTGTGACTTGCAAGTTGTGCCCTATTCCAGAACAAAGGCAAAGTACACCAGAAAACCGTGGAAATATGCTCATCACAAATTACACCATAGGCACATGATGCAAGCTGCAAAGTGGGTGGAAGGGTTACACAAGATGCAATGCTACACCAATATAAAGGTGTGCAACCCACAGATCCATTGCATAAGGCAATGTAGGTGGAAGTTACGGTGGCACAGGTGGCAACAGCAAGCAAAAAAATGTAACTTCACAGTGGAGGAGACTCATGTACTCCTCAATGAGCTGGAGGCACAGGCCACATTGCTAATGAGCAAAGGTGGGGAGAGGGAGGGAGGTGTGCAAACAGCACAAGGCAGCCTGGGAATCAGTAGCCTGCAAGTTTAATGCTGTGGTCAACACCAGACACATGGTCAGGGACCTGCAAAAGAGGGTCAATGACCTCAAGTGACATGCAAAAGAGAAGGAGACATACAACAAGCACCAAGCAGCAGCAATAGGCATTGGCCCAAGGGAAGAGAGCTCACTCAGCACACATGAGAAATGGGTCCTGGCATTCCTGAGCCAGCACAGTG
This sequence comes from Neoceratodus forsteri, assembly GCA_016271365.2. NCBI lineage: Eukaryota > Metazoa > Chordata > Ceratodontiformes > Ceratodontidae > Neoceratodus > Neoceratodus forsteri. The sequence continues at coordinate 543,394,908 of CM028131.1, read as the reverse complement.
TGCATGGTGACATGGACCTTAACATGACACAGATGAGGACTGGGACAGGTAGGTGGTGAACTAGCAGTGCCACAGCAATGGCTGTTTGCCACAGCATGGGGGGGTAGAGAATGCGGGGGGGGCCTGGGCAGAAAGGCGACGTGGTGCAGGAGCACTGTGTGATGCTGAACAGGGCCAGTGGCATGATAAGCAGCATGCACCCCACTAGGCATGCAGGGTATTCAGCGGATGTGGCACAGTGGTAGATGACAGTAAGGACAGTCAGAATACAATGTCACCCAGTGATGTGTTTGTGCCTATGACCACCTGTGGCAGCATGGTGCTTAGCACTGACAGTGAGTACAGAGAGCATGGCCAGGAGCATGGGCAGGTGTCCTGCACCTGTGTGACAGGGACACATGTGCTGCAGTCAGAGTGGGATGCTTGCACCCATGCAGTGACCTGCAAGGGCACAACCATTGCGCTGATGCAGACTGTGGCCTGTGCCACTGTAACACAAAGATGAGAGGCGGGGGGGCATGGTGGCATGTGCCAAGGGCTGGATATGTGACAGAGGCACTGATGCATGTCATCACCTCACAGGCACAGTGTGTAAGGACACAGGGGAGGAAGACAGTGGTGGCACAGGCAATGAGACAGAGCATCCCAGCACACAGCCAACAGACACACAGGACACTGTGATGGACCAATAGTGCAGTGCACACACCGTTGAGCTGCACAATGTGCCATTACCCTTGGAGAATGTGCAGCAGGAAGCGGCAATGTCCCAGCAGAATAATGGTTTGGATGTCTGTGACCTGTTCAGTGTCAGAAGCATTGCGGCAAACATAGCCCAAGACCTGAGCCCCCATCATATGACGAGCTGGAGGCGATCATGGATGAGTCAGCACTGTCCCTACAGGACACTCTTGAATGGACAACAGACTATGCCACATTTTGCAGGACACTGGTGGACCACCATGAGGAGCAGTTGGATATGCTGGGCTGCATATGCCTCTGCTTAGATGTCCACCACAAAACACTGGAGGAGCAGATGGGCACCCTAGTCACTGCCATCTAGACTGGGACACACACAACGGAGACAGCCATGGGGAGGCTGGTCGATGCCATGCATGCCTCACAGGCTTGTGCCAGGGAACAAACACAGGTAATCACTCAGCTGGTGATGGCCATGGAAGGGTCAGTAGGACAGCAGCAGAGGCAGATGAACATTCTGGCAGTGGCATTACATAGCATCCATGCAACCCAGCCTGTGCCCCACCCTCAGGTGATAGATGCTGCAATGCAGGTAACGCAAGCCATGGTACAATGCCATGTGACAGATGCAGCCACACAGATGTCACTGGCAGTGCAGACTCCACAGCTCAAGGAGACCCTGCAGACCCACCAACAGGTGACTGGGCCACGAGCAATCACAAAAGGCAATGGGACACAACCGCAACACACAGTGCCTGACGTGCCAACAACAGCACCAGGGAGCACATGTATGCAACTACCAAAACCACCACCGCCACCAACACCACCACCACCACTACCAGCCACCATGCCTGTGGAGCCAGATGCTAGTACCACCATCCACTGGACAAGGGGCAGGGCATGGTCACAACAAGGCCCACAGGGAGATGCAGATGGTGGAGGCATAACACAGGGTGGCCGCACATGTTGCCAGAACAATTCAGGCCACTGCACAGGGACCCACACAGGCAGTGAGAGTGGAGGAGAGTGGCACACTGCTGAGAGGACATGGGACTGTGCCAGGACCAGCACCATCCACCACAGGCATGCATGGCAGGCAGAGGAATACACTGGCAGTGCAGGGCCCATGTAAGGGTGGTGGATCCACAGCAGTGCAACAGTGGCAGGAGGGAGCAGTGCTGCTGCAGGGATAGTGGCACCCCTGCCACAGGGTGAGACACAGACCACACTCCCAGAGAAATGAAGAAGGTCCATGTAGTGGCTGGAGGACAATTGACTAGAACCCTGTTGCGAGGCTGAAAAAGGGGTGTGGGCACTGTACATAGTTTCTCCTACCCTTTCCGATACTCTACCTTGACAGGCCAGCCTGGGGCAGCTATGCCATACGTTGCTAATTGGGAATTTCCTCCCGTTGTTTAATTTCAGTTTTCTAGGTTACTCAAATGTATTATTTATCTATATTCTGTATTACATAGCAATCTTATGTTATGTGTTAACTGTCAAGTTTTTATGTCTCTGCTGTTTTACATCCTGAAGTGGAACCTTTGTAAAAGAGTGTATATTCAAAGGTTGTATCCGAATTACCAAATAAATAAATAAAATAGTGTGACATGGGGTGTGCACAATGTGTGTACTGTGTGTGTGTGTGTGTGTGTGTGTGTGTGTGTGTGAGAAATGTGGGGCAGCACAATGTGGGTGTGGTTGCAGTGTATTGACACTGGGTGTGAGTGCATGTGCAGTTAAACATAACACAAACCAATGTACTGTACCACTGACCTGTGTATCACTGCAGTAATGTACAGTAAATAATAAACACTGGCAGTGGTGTGGTGTCACTCGTTCCCAGTACGGTGCTAGTTGTGATAGGGAAGACACAAGTGTAGTATACTGTGACAGCCACAACTGCCGCCTCCTCATGCCATGCATGTGCGGCACACGACACATGCAGGGTTGTTAGGGTGACACACTGTACCAAGGGGGGCAGCGATAGGTGCTGACATGTAGACCATCGGACCACACTGTGTGTGCTGTTGGTACAGCCATGCAATGCGACAGACTATGTCATCCTCAACAGTGTGCCATGGACATGCTACCTGTGGAACCAAAACACACGTACTGCATGACACACATGGACCACCACACATGCTAAATGCTATGCCACAACCACTGAATGCAGGTGCATGCATGCATATCGCAAGTGCGTCATGCAGTATTGTAGGCCACACGTGAGGCCTGCACTAATCTTGTGTGTGTACATGTGCCATCTTGATGGCGTGGCACAACAAGCCTCGCTGAGTGCATTTATACACTGCACAGTAGTAGGATGGGCCTAGGGTGTGGTGTTGACACTGTCAAATATGGCTAATTTGAGTGACAGGGCAGCAAACTTTACTGCCACTGAGACTGCACAGCTGGTCAACCTAGTGCAGCAGTGGCGCACAAACCTGCACCAACCTGGCTGCAGGAACCACTCCACAGCTGACAGGGTCAGGGCATGGAGGGCCATGGGGGCATGCCTCAGAAGCCTCAGTGACATGTCACACAACCCCGGACAGCTCAAGCATAAGTGGCAGGACCTCACCAGGTGGGACCCTGCCATCCTGAGGTGCATGTTGGCCATGGTGGAGAGGAGGGACATTGAAATGAAGACTGGCCAGCAAACAGGTGCAGGTGTGTATGCTATCCTGTATGCAGTCACGGGCACTACACTGCTACATACATCATGTGCACCACAATCACAAGGATAGTAATGTGTTCTCCATCCACACAGGTGTGAGCAGCACAGACCAGGACCAGCAGGGGCAGCATGCAGTGAAGGCACAGCATGGTGGGCATTGGCATCGAACTCAGGGACACTGGCGGTCAGGTAGGTGCATGCATTGTCTATCATATGTCTGGGACATGCTGCCATGGTCTGCAGTGTGAGTATGGTGTGCGTTCTGCATCCAGGGCATACACATGTGGGTGGGCAGCATACAGGGGTCCCAGGCCAGGTGTATGTGGTGTCCTTATGTGCCCCTGCTGTGCATTTGGAAGCCACACACTGTCAGTGGGGCTAATGCTGTGCACTGTGTGGATGGGGGGTTGTGTGTGGTGCTTTGGGTCTGTCATGCAGTGTGTCTGGTGTGTGTCCCATGGCCCATACGGGCGGTGCAGAGGCACACCTGCACTTGTGTAGGTGCAGTCATGGTGTCACCCATATGGCATTGACATGTGCCATTGCTACACTGCAGGTAAGCGAAGCATCCTTGCTCCATGGCACAGGGTGCTGCTGTGGGCCATGGCTGAATGGAAGGCCGAGGAAGCCCGGGCATATGCCCACTGGACACACTGCTGTGCCGCAGGACCCACCCGTTTCCCCAACAACTAATGATGAGGAGGAGGATGTGCAGGTGGTGGAGGAGTGTGCTGCCTCGGAGGGTCTTGAGAATGCAGAGGAGGCCACCACTGTGGGAGTGGAGCATATGGAGGTTGTGGGCACAGGGTCGGGTGGTCGACCTGCAGGATGGCACCAAGAACATGACTGTGCAGCAGCATGGTGCTGTGGCTATTGACCAGGGGCAACAGTAGGGTCAGCTTTCAGGACCGGAGGATGTTGTGCCAGTGGAGGTCATGCCAAAGGGTGGAGGTGGCTAACAGTGATGCTGGGGAAGAGAGACATGCAGCGGCACTACCGTGTGGCCCCAAAGGAAGACATCAGGGCACCTGCAGTGCATCCTTGACATTGTCAAATATGGCTAATTTGAGTGACAGGGCACCAAACTTTACTGCCACTGAGACTGCACAGCTGGTCAACCTAGTACAGCAGTGATGCACAACCCTGCTTGCACCTGGCTGCAGGAACCACTTCACAGCTGACAGGGACAGGGCATGGAAGGCCATCGGGCATGCCTCAGCAGCCTCAGTGGTATATCATACAACCCCAGGCAGCTCAAGCATAAGTGGCAGGACCTCACCAGGTGGGAACTTGCCATCCTGAGGTGCATGTTGGCCATGGCAGAGAGGAGGGACATTGAAATGAAGACTTCCAGGGTCTGCAGTGTAGGTATGGTGTGCGTTGTGCATCCAGTGCATACACATGTGGGTGGGCAGCCTACAGGGGTCCCAGGCCAGGTGTATGTGGTGTCCCTATGTGCCCCTGCTGTGCATTTGGAAGCCACACACTGTCAGTGGGGCTAATGCTGAGCACTGTGGGGATGGGGGTGTATGTGTGGTGCTTTGGGTCTGTCATGCAGTGTGTCTGGTGTGTGTCCCATGGTCCACATGGGTGGTGCAGAGGCACACAAGCATATGTGTAGGTGCAGTCATGGTGTCACCTCTATGGCACTGAAATGTGCCATTGCTATATTGCAGGTGAACAAAGCATTCTTGCTCCATGGCACAGGGCACTGTTGTGGACCGTGGCTGAATGGAAGGCCGAGGATGCCTGGGCATATGCCCACTGCACACACTGCTGATGCTGCAGAGCCCACCCATTTCCCCCAACAACTAATGATGAGGAGGAAGAGGTGGATGATGAAGAGGATATGCAGGTGGAGGAGGAGTGTGCTGCCTCAGAGGGTCCAGAGAATGCAGAGGAGGCCGCCACTGTGGGAGCGGAGGATATGAAAGTTGTGGCCACAGGGGTTGGGTGGGCAACATGCACTAAGAACAGGAGTGTGCAGCAGCATGGTGCTGTGGCTGTTGACCAGGGAAAACAGCAGGGTCAGCTTTCAGGACCAGAGGATGTTGCGCTGGTGGAGAAGGTTGTGCCAAAGGGTGGAGGTGGCCAACATTGATGATGGGGAAGGAGACATGTAGCAGCAGCACCATTTGACCCCAGAGGAGGATGTCAGAGCACCTGCAGTGTATCTTGGACAGCAGGCAGAGGGCAGTCCACCACTGCAAGGACAGAAACTACATGGCCAGCCTGCCAATAGGGACCAGAAACTGATCCACCTTGTGTCTTCAATTATGGGGGGATGTGGCACAACTACTGGTTCCCTTGCTGCCCTGCTGAATGCACTGTGGGACCAATAGGGCAGGGCCACGGTACTGTTGGGTGACTACATTGGCCAGGAACATTGCTGTTGTACTGTGCCCATGGTGTGAGGGGTCTGTACACCATGTTATTTAGCTTTTGGTATTGGGGGGGCATTGCATTGTGTTGTGCACACATTGTGCCTTTAACATGTCTGCTGTCCACACCTGTGTTGTTTCACTGTTGTTTAATAAATCTTGTGTTGGCAACCTTGTCTCTGTGTCCCTGTGTGCAGTCTGCAAGTGTGTGTGTGCCTGTGTGTGTTTATCAATGTGCCCTTGCGGTCACACACTTGTGACAGAGCTGTGTTGTTGCATATATGTCCCCATCCTGCAGATGGCACATGTGTGATGGCTGTACATGGCACAGCTGCTGTCACACACCTGTGTGCATGCCAGCATGGTGCACTGTGTCTGCTGCAGTGCTCTTTGTTGGGACATGTACACATGCCACCACACTGTCTTTGTCATGACTGTGTGGTGTCCATGAGCTATTATGGCACCATGCCACCCAGTGGCATAGTAGACCTTGTGGGTGACACCAATGGCACATCACCATGGTATGAACGACCAACGCTAATCTGCAGGACTGTGCAGCCTGCTGCTGTGTACCTGTTTTGGTGTCACTGTTTACATGCATCAGCGGCCATGGCAGGTGCATTGTGCCTGGTGGCACCATCCACTCATCTGTGTGCCACTGTTCTGTGTGTTTTCCCATTGGCATCTGTTTCCACATAGCTCTCGACCTTGTGTGCAGTGGACCTCTTTATGTGGCCCAGCGGCCTAGTTTAGTGTGCAGCCATGCCAACCAGATGCTTTATGACACACATATCCACTGTTACAGCAGTAGTGCAGCCATGTGTGTTGCATGGCACCTGGCAGACAGTATCCTGTCATGTGGTGTTCATGCAATGGTGCTTCAGGCACCATGCTGGTGTTGTGTATTACCACTGTGTGTTCCATACTGCTGCAGGTGGCACCATTGTGGTCAAGGTGGTGGTGGTAGTGTGACCACTCGAAAGTATTGGTGTATCACCTCACATCTTGCAAGTTGTCCTGCTAATGCACCTCCTTGTGACCATTCTCTTGACATGCTGTCGGGCTCTCTGTCACCTTCCTATGGTACTCCATCCTCTTGGTCTGTGTCGGGCAGTGGTACACGATGTGCCAGTGCGATGTTGTGTAGGATGCAGCAGGCAAGCATTATCCAGCAGGTCATCCCAAGGCTGTGCTGCAGCACACCTTCCAATCTGTCGAGGCTTCTGAATCTTGACTTCAGGATCCCAAAGGTTCCCATGATGACAGCTCTTGTGCAGATGAGGGCCTTGTTATATTGCTCCTTGGCTGCAGTCTGTGGTGTTCTTACTGGTGTAATCAACCATGGCTTCTGGGGTTATCCGCTGTCACCTGTTGGGGGGGACAGTTTAATTGCCTTTTGCTCTGTGCTGCACTGCCCAGGGCAGCTACCTGTCACCTGTGTGGCACACACAGATGTGCACACTTGCACACACATGCAGACACAGACTACCAGTCACATGCATGTCTTCTGCCGTGTCCATGCACAGCATGGGCATACCACGGCATTGTGTGGCTCTATCAGGCCCCTGTGTGGTGCATGGGGTGTGGTCCCTTGCTCTGCATGCGTCCCGTGTGTGCTGTGACATGCATCTGTGTGGCTGTCATATCTGTGTGCTGCATTGTCTGTGTACACAGTTCCCCTGTTGTGCCTCCCTGTCCACTCACACCTGCGGACGCTGTCTGACACACACACACACACACACTGGCACTTGCTCACATATTCAGGTATCATTTTCCCTGGTACATACCTATGAGCCATACACCTGTAATTTCCCAACTCTCAAAGGCCTCCTGTAGCCCACAGTTCCTGAATATGTGGAAGTCATGGCAGGATCCAAGGTACTTGACCACCACATCAAGTATGCGACACTCGCTGTCGCATACCACCTGAATGTTCATGGAATGGTAACATTTTCTGTTTATGTACACATCCCCATCTGCTGTTGGGGTCCTGATGGCCACATGTGTGCAGTCGATTGCACCTAGCACCCAGGGGAACTGTGCTACATTGTAGAATGCCTGCTTCACATGGCGCTGTTGTTGGGCATCCCGTGGGAAGCTGATGTACTGTTTGGTGAGTCATATCAGGGCTGTAAGAAACCTCCTCAGGCACTTCAACACTGCAGGCTAAGATATGCCCACTGTGTCACCTGTGGGTGTTTGGAATGTCCCTGTTGCAAGGAAGCACAGCGCTGTGCTGAAGCGCACCTCCACTGGCAGTGAGTGACCCCTGTTGGTGGTACTGTGTAGGTCCTCCCACAGGTCCTGGCATAGCTCCCTGATTCAGCTCTTGTTTAGCCTGTAGCGTGCAATGCACTGCTCCTCAGTGAGCTTCTCATAGGACTTCCATGTGTATCTCACTCTCTGCATGGGTGGCCTTGGCACCGTCACTGGCTACTGTGGCTCAGTCCCCTGGATACTGCCACAGTGCCTGGCATGCCTGCATTCTCTTTGCTCTGATACCATGATGCCTAGTAGAACTGATAATGCTGACATGCTCTGCTGTGTGTCACACCACTCTGCTGAATGCTGTGTGATTGTTTGGGGGGGGGTATATCTGCTGTGCTCTGGTTGCACTTGCTCCTCCTTGGTCTAGGTTGCATCTCATGGTTTTGTTGTAGTTACTTACGCATCTTGTTCTGGAATTGCATTTCTGTCGTAGTGGTACATTCCACGTGTCGCAAGCTGTATTATGCAGTGGCACATGCGTTTCATGGCATAAGTGTGTGGTAAGTAGGGTTAGGCTCAGCGGTTGTGACCTGTGGTGCAGGGAACCTTTTGGAATCATGGATGTTGCAAGTTATGGGTGTAACATGCATTTTGCACCATTTGGTGCTGGGGTACTGCATTTCTGTTGGGTGTATCTGTTCTGGAATCGGGCCCCCTGTAACTCTGATCCACAGTGACTAAGCACTTTTATAAAATATACCACATTCTCATACATAGAACCTTATACAGTAACTGGTTTATAGTTTGAATTTATAAAAATGCCTTAAGGATTTCTTATAACTGTACTAATCATGAAATTATTACTGTTTTATATGACTTCTGAATCCTTTTTATTTAAAGAGGCTTTATTAACTGCATGTATTCCTATTTAAAATATCATTCACGTTTTTTCATACACAAAATGCACTTATGCACGTTACATACCTCTCTAGGTGTTTGGCATCATTCCAGGTACTGGATGAATGGAAATGGAAAAAGAATGAAAAGAGAGAACTAGTAGGAAGTTTAGTAGGGACAGTAAAGAGCTACACTAGATGGCCAACCTAGGGTAGGGGGGAAGAAGAAAAGCAAAGAGAAAAGCATTAACTGTTGCTAGGAAATAAGGAGATAGAAAAGTGGTCCTTCAGTCACAGATGAGGGTGTAGCCTAACTCCGCCACAGGAATGGGGGGCCCACTGAACACCAGGGAATAAGTCAATTAATATTTTACTGGGGATCAAGGATGGGGGGGACCACTGGACACCAGGGAGTGGGTCTGTAATATTTCACAGGAAATCGGGGATGTGGGACCACTGAACACCAGGGAAGAATTAGTATACAGGCACTCAGAGATAGGGAAGATGGGTCTGCTAGACACCATGGAAAAATTACTGTATGGGTGCTCAGGAATAAAGAGGGGGTACACTAGAAACCAGGCAAAAAATGTGTAAATGGACACTTGGGGATAGGGAGAGGGGTCTGCTAGATACCAGGGATATGATTTCTCTGGTGTTTAGTGGATTCCCCTTCCTATCCCAGAGCAACTGTATATTAATTTTTCCCTGTTGTCAGTGGACCCCCTTCCCTATCCCCAAGTGTCTGTATAGTAATTTTTCCTTGGCGGTTAGCAGACCAGTCCTCACTATAACTGAGAGCACATATGCTAATTTTTCCGTGATGTGCAGTGTTCCCCCATCCCCAATCCCCTGTGAAATATAATAGACCCACTCCCTCATGTTCAGTGATCCCCCAACCCCTGATCCCCTGTAAAATATTATAGACCTTCAACCAAAGAACTGCATTTGGACAATGATCATTTTCCTACAGGGCCCCTCTTTGGCTCCAAGAGATTCCTGAGGTTTTGCACAATACTTGAAGTCTATGCACTTTCAAGTCTGAACTGCAACAGTACCTCATTTCCAAAAGCATGTGTAATTGTCTGTTGGGCACTTGACCTTCTCTTTTTGTTGCTCCTTGTCCTCCTCGACAAGGTGGTCCTCTTTGTCTGGCTGTCACCCAGTCTTGATGTTTCCTCCCTAACCCCCCCCCAGCACCCCCCATGGTATTTATCTCTGTTCTCTGCTAGGAATCATGGTATTTATCTTTGTTCTCTGCTAGGACTCGTCCTCTACTCTTGACCTTCCATGTTCCATATCACCTTCCCATCAATTGGTGCTCCTTCCTATTCCTCCTCTCGCTGCATCCCCCACCCACTCGTCCTGAGGCACACTTGACCTAATCCTATTGCACGCTGCCTTCTCCCGCTTCTCACCCTACCTTCCTCTCTAATGAGAAGGCCTTATGTATGAGGCTGATCCCTAACTACCGATCTCCCCCACCCACCAAGGCTGCTCTCTAGCAGCACAGCTGTTATGATGTTCCTTCGGCAACTGCTATAATTAAGTCTGATGTATATTTTGTTATTATATGTTTGCACCATTGTACTGTGTTTCATGATGTGGAACCGTTGTAAAAGAGCTGTTGCTCAAAGGCTGTTGCCAAATAATTAAATAAATAAATAAATAATAGTGTCCAGTGATTACATCCTCACTGATTGCCAGTATAGTAGAATTAAACCCACTCCCTGATGTCCAGTGGTCACCCCTCTCTATCCATGATTGCACATAAAGTAGAATTAAACACATTTCCTGGTGTATTGCAGACCCCCAACCCCCACACAAACAGGAAGTGACCCACCACCCTGCTCCCCAGCATCCCATCATCAAGCTGGCAACTGGAACAGCCCTCCACTCTCCACCATTGCCAGCCACCGACTGAGCTGTCAATGAGGGTGTATTGCAACTGATGATTGTACAATAAATGCTCATTTACAGCTCAGTAAGTGTCTGGCCATGTTGGAAAGCGTAAAGCTGTTTCGGTCACTGGCTCAGTGATGGAGCAGGGGAGCAGGGGTGGTGGGGCACTACCTGTTGGGATGGGGGTCCACTATGCTACGGGGAATGGGTTTCATTTTACATTACGGATAGATATGGGTAACATCTGCAAATTTCACTCCACAAAATATTTTGTGAAACTCGAGCATTTCACAAAATATTTCGCGAGTTTGAATTTCCACCCATGAAATGCAGAATTTCACCGGTAAAATACTGAATTTCACCTGCAAATGGTGGAATTTCATCACTCATGGGCAAAACTCCACCATTCACAGGCAAAATTTCAAATTTCACAAGAGGAATTTCGTATTCCTTTTCATATAATATTTGTGAAATGCATAAATCATGAAATATTTCATGATATGTAATTTCTTATTTTGACAGAACATTGCTGGAGAAATAATATTTCACTGCATCTCTAATTTCGTGCCATCGGGGATAGGGAGTGGGGACCACCAGAGCACCACGAAGTGAGTTTAATGCTACTACATGGGCTATCAGAGGGGTGGGGGGGACACTGAAAAGCAGAAAGTGGGTCTATAATATTTATTTATTTATTTATTAATTGTATTTATTATGGTCTAGGATTAACACCTTTGAGCTAAAAGCTCATTACACAGGTTCCAAGTCAGATGAGTACATTACTAACATCAGTTAACAGGACAATAGTAGAACAAAACACTTGAGCATATACATAGTATGGGTGGGCATTAACAATGACAACAGAGCTTAATCAATAAGTAGGATGGCATAACATCAAACCATAAGAAGAACAGGTGATTAAGAAATGGCAGTGAAAGACTAAGACAGGTTACTAAGTGCTGCAGTGGGACATAGTCCATTGTGCAATGAGTGAGCAGAGAAGGTGCGCAGCCAAGAGGCCTAGTCCATAAGGGAACAACAAAGGGAGGTAATTTGCTTGGAGGGTAGGACCAAGGAAGCTGGGCAGAACAGGGAGAGATCAATGGGCAGGGAAAGGAAGGAGGTGGGGGGATGAAAAAAGGAGACGGCAGAGGGGAGAGAGGTGGGTAGGACCATGGGCAGAGGCATATAGGGGTGAAATGAGGTTGTGGATTAGAGTAGGCATTTTACAAAGGTTTGGGGATTGGGGATCCACTAAACACCAGGGAGTAGGTCTATAATATCTTAAAGGGTACTGGGGATTGCAGGGACCACTGGACTCCATAGAGAGGGCTTGTAATATTTTACAGGGGATCATGGATGGGAGGAAACACAGAACACCATGGAACAATTAATATGCAGTTGCTCAGGGATAGGAAGGGGGGCTCGAGCAGACACCGGGGAAAAATTCATATTTTGGTGCTCAGGGACAGGAGTGGGGTCTGCTAGATACCAGGGAAATGATTTCCTGGTGTCTAATGGACCTCCCCATCCCTGAGTGCCTGTACAGTAATTTTTCCCTGGTGTCTAAGGGACCTCCCATTCTTAACCCTGAGAACCCATATACTAATATTTTCCAGGAGTCCAGTGGTCCCATCCCCAACCCCCTGTAAAATATTATAGACCCACTCCCTGGTGTCCAGTGGTCCCCCAATCCCTGATCCCCTGTTACATTTTATAGACCCAGTCCCTGGTGTCCAGTGTTCCCACCCTTCCCAGTCTTCCATATAGTAGAATTAAGTCCACTCTCTGGTATCCAGTTGTTCCCCTCCCTATTCCCAATCACCCATAAGGTAGAGTTGGAACCCACTTCCTGGTGTCTAGTAAAATCCCCCAACCCCCACCCCTACAGACAGTGCCTCAACAGCCTGATCCCCTCTACTTGATCATCGAGCTGGTGACTGATACAGCCCTCAGCTCTCCACCAGCAATCAGCTGAGTCAGCTGTTGGCCATTGTGGAGAGCAGAGGGCTGTGCCCATTGTTGGGTAGATGATGGGGGGAGCTAGGTGGTAGCACACTACATGTTGGGATGGGGGGGACCACTGGACACCAGTGAGTGGGTCTGTAATATTTTACAGGGGATTAGGGACTGGGGGACTGCTGGACACCATAGAAACTTTAGTGTACAGGTGCTCGAGGATAGGGAGGGGGGAATTCAGCAGACACCAAGAAAAAATACTATTTTGATGTTCAGGGATAGGTCTGGGGTCTGCTAGACACCAGGGAAATGATTTCCTGGTGTCTAGTAGACTCCCCCATGCCTGAGTGCCCATACAGTAATTTTTCCCTGCTGTCTAGTGGACCCCCATCCTTATTCCTGAGTACCCAAACACTAATTTTTCCCAGGTATTCAGTGGTCCCCCCAGCCCCGATCCCCTGTAAAATATTATAGACCCACTCATTGTTGTCCAGTGTTACCCCCATGATCACCAATGTGGTACAATTAAGCCCACTCCCAGGTGTCCAGTGGCCCCCCTCCCTATCCCTGATCACCAATAAGATAGCATTTGAACCTATTCCCTGGTGTCTAGTGGACTCCCAAACTTTCACTTCCACAGGTAGTGCCCCACCAGCCTGCTCCCCCCATCTGGTCATCAAGCTGACAACTGGTACAGGCCTCAGCTCTTCACCAGCTGATCGCTGAGTCAGTGGCAGGCAGTGGTGTAGAGCAGAGGGCTGTGCCCATAGCCAGCTAGATGATGGAGGGGGGGAGAGCAGGGGGGCTGGGGCATTACCTGTTGGGACGAGAAGGACCACTGGACACCAGGGAGCAGGCCTATAATATTTTAGATGGGATTGGAGATTTGGGGCCCACTAAACACCAAAGAGTTAGTCTATAATACTTTAAAGGGGATCATGGATGTTGGGGACAACTGGACACCAGCGAGTGGGTTTGTATTATTTTACAGGGGATCGGGGATTGGGGGAACACTGGACACCATGGAACAATTAGTATACGCCACTCAGAGATAGCGAGGGGGGCTCCAGGAGGCATCAGGGAAAATTAGTATTTTGGCAGTTAGGGATAGAAGTTGAGTCTGCTAGACACCAGGGAAATAATGTCCCTAGTGTCTAGTAAACCCCATCCCCAAGTGCAGTACAGTAATTTTTCCCTGGGGTCTAGAGGACCCGGCATTCTTATCCCCAAGTGCCTGTATACTAATTTTTCCCTTATGTCTAGCAGGTCCTTCTCCCTATCCCCAAGCACCCATACAGTAATTCTTCTCAAGTGCCCAGTGCTCGCCTCCATCCCGGACCCTCTCTAAAATATTATAGACCCACTCCCTGATGTCCAGTGGTCCCTCAATCCTTGATCCCCAATAAAATATTATATACCCACTCATTTGTGCCCAGTGTTCCCCCTCCCAAATCACACATATAGTAGAATTAAGCCCTCTCTTGTGTCCAGTGGTCCCCCTCCCTATCCCTGACTACCCACAATGTACAATTTGAACCATTCCTTGGTGTCTAGTAGACCTCCCGCCCCTTCAAGTGATGCCCCACCAGCCTGCTCCCCCCCATGTGGTCATCGAGCTGATGACTAGTACAGCCCTCAGCTCTCCATGAGATGACTGCTGAGTCAGCAATCAACTGTGCTGGAGAGTGGAGGGCAGTGTCAGTTGCCAGCTTGATGATGGGGGGAACGGTGTGATTAGGCACCACCTGTTGTGATGGGGGACGACTGGACACCAGAGAGTGGGTCTATAATATTTTACAGGGAATTGTGGATGGAAGACCACTGAACACCATGGAAAACATTAATATATGGGCACTTGGAGATAGGGAGGGCATGGTCTGCTAGATACCAGAGAGAAATTAGTATACGAGCACTCAGGCATGGGGGGGGTCTGCTCGACACCAAGAAAATATTACTATACAGGCACTCAGGGATAGGGAGGGGGTTCACTAGACACCAGGGAAATGACTTCCCTGGTATCTAGCAAACCCTCCTCCAATTCTCAACTGCCTCTATACAAATTTTCCCCAGGTACTCAGTGATCTGCCCCATCCCTGATCCCCTGCAAAATATTTTAGATCCACTCCCTGGTGTCCAGTAGTCCCTCCATCCCAAATTCTCTGGTGTGCAGTGGTCCCCTCTCTCTCTCTATCTCTGATCACCTGTAAAGTAGAATTAAACCCATTCCCTGATGACTAGCAGACCCCCCACCTCAACAGGTAGTGCTCCACAGCCACGCTTCCCCATCCCATTATCTTGCTTGTGATCGTTGCAGCCCTCCCCTCTATACCACAGTCAGTTGCCAAGTGAGCTGTTAATGAATGCATTCTGGAACAGCTGATCGTACAGTATGTGCTCATTGATAGCTCAGTCAGCCGCCATCCATGGTGGAGAGTGGAGGGCTGTGCCGGTCCCCATTTCAATGTTGGGATTGGGGAAGTGTGGTGGTGGGGCACTACTTGATGGAGTGGAGGCCCAGTAGACATAAAGGAATGGATTTCTTTTTTTTATTTTAATTTTTATTCACTATAACAAAGAAATACAAGGGTGATTACAAATAAAACCACAGATAAAAAAATCATACACAGTACAAATCAAATGTAAAATACAAATCCTGAAATAAATTATGTACATCTGCCAGGAATAGTATTCATTCATACAAAAACATTCAGTGGCTAATCAGAGTCACCCACCATGTACCCTTGATTACCTAAAGGTTAAACATTAGCAGCAGGGATCAACGTTACACTGATATTAAAAGCTACAATCAATAAGAAGTTTCATCTTAACAAGGAGAAGGATAATTTGTTTATCCCCGAAACCACTGGATTGGAGTGGACTAACTAAACTAGAGACTTATAGAGAATCATGATACATGGACAATAGAAGAGAAACTTCAGAGGACAGGGACCAAATAAAAAGAATTGTCAAACTGCAAATTCTTAGTCAGTCAACTGGTTACAAATCAGGGCACAAAATCTGAATAATGCTGCAGTTGGTATATGAACTGTTTCTGCCAATATATCTGAAAGATTGTAATTTGCTTATGAACTCCAGGCCATAGAGTTCCAAAGTAAGACTCCTCCACATTTCTAATGTTGTTTTTTAATGGTACACCAAAGTCTAGTTATAACTTTCTTGGTCACCAACAGGAGAAAGGTAACCTACTTAAGAGTACCCATGTCAATAAAGTGACGTTCTGGATAGGTAGCTGTAAGAATGAATAATGGGGTAAGGCGGTCTGATCAACCATATCTTTCTAGAATAACAGCCAATACCTCTTGCCAGTATGATTGCAAAGAAGGGCAGGTCCACAATATTTGCTCATAGTATGCTGGAGCAAAACCACAGCCCACACAACATTCCCTAACAGGTATAAGCCCCAGTCATGCCAAATGGGCTGAGGTATGAAAAAATGTACTCCAGTTCTTCTAAGCATATTCCTTTTAGTAAATCAACCCAGAGACCTTTGAACAACTCAAGGCAATTTACTCCATGTGGAGTGAGGAATCTCACATTGCAATTTATGTTCCCATTTGCCTCTGAAGTTACCCAAGAACTCCATGCTGTTGTACCCCAAGGCCTTATACAGTAAACTGATAAGATGGTTTGCAGGGACCCTATCTAAGTGCTGCTGAGTTAAGGACACTAAAAGAGGTGGGTTCATCACCAATGCAGGCAAACTGTCCTCTCATGGCAGCAAGTGTGATTTCACCTGCATATGTCTATGAAATTCTGATTGCGATGGGTCATATTTCACCTAAGAATGCAGGGAAAAGAAAGCAATCCCAAAGGACCTAATATCTGAAATACAAAAGTAAAACCATAGTTCTGTCACCTCTGAAAGGCCTGGTCTAATTTATTTGGAAGAAATTCATAATCATTGGCAAAGGTGGATAGAAACTTTCTTACAGTTCAAGTGAGGTGCTTCTTCATAACTTGCAATCAGCATTTAAGCATCTCAGCAGTGTACTGTGGGATTTTAGTTAGTGGCCTCAATTTATTGAGATTCCCCAGGAAATGTGAAGCTGAATTGTGTAAATCACTAGTAGTGAAGTCTATATGTTTCCAGTGCGTCACAGACACTGGGGAGAACCAATATAGCACAGCACGGAGGTGAGCTACTAATGCATAATTATTTAAATTAGGGAGATTGAAGCCACCTTTCTACTTTATTCCAGCTTTATTCTGGGAGAAGCACCTCTCCATATGAACCTAGAAATTAACTTATTCCAGACTTGAAAGTATGCTTTACAGGGCATAACTAGTAAGGTTTTGAAAAAAAAAAAGAAGTCTTGGAAGGACGTTTTGTTGTACAGTCTCCAACTAAGTAAGGATGTCCATTAGAAGTTGAGACCACCTAGCTAAATCATCAGACAACTGCTGCATGACAGGCTTGAAGATGACCAGTTCTGCATGGATTGGATTTTGTGGCAGTTTTAACCCCCAATATCTAATCTCGATTCTATACCATTTGAAAAGAAAGTTGCTCTTAAGGTTTGTAGAAGGTTTCTAATTGTATAGAAATATTTCAGTTTTCTGTTTATAAATCTTATAACCTGATAAAACAGCAAAATGTTCCAGCTCTTCCCAAAGTGCTGGTAGAGTATCTTCCAGGTTAGTCAGGGTTAGTAAAACAGCATCTGCGAAAAGTGATATTTTAAAGGAATACCACCCCCCCCAATGGAACACCCTCAATCCTGTTTTGGCTATGTATTGCTACCATCAAGGGTTCTAAATATAAAACAAATAATGAAGGAGAAAGGGGACAGCCTTCCCGAGTTCCCCTAAAGAGTGAGATTCACTCCATGAGGGCACCATCCATTTTGACAGACTTGTGGGGAATAATATAAATTTTGTAACTGGGTTATGAATGTAGAGGGAAAACAAAACTGAGTGAGGGTTGCCCACAAAAAGGGTCAAGCAACCCTATCAAATGCCTTTTTGGGAACAAGCCCTAACAGAATAAAAGGCATCTGATAGGTCACTGCATAGTCTAAAAGAAAAAAGTGTGCCCAATCGCATCCTGTGCCTGCTATTTTTTAATGAAACCAATGTGGTCGGGGTCTATAAAGTTAAGAAGAAAAGAATCAAGTCTGTGTGCCAGAACTGAGGCAAACAGTTTATAATCAAAATTTAGCATAGAAACTGGATGATAAGAAGCCGGATCTTTTGGATCCTGGAAGGGTTTTGGAATTGCTGCAGTTGTGACATATTGCCATGAAGGGGTGGCAATGCACCCTTTTGAATGGAGTAGAAAGCCACGAGCAAAGAAGGAAAAAGCTCCTGACTAAATAGTTTATAAAATTCATCTGGATAACCATCTGGACTGAGAGACGTAAAGGTCTTCCCATGTTTTAAAGCTGTTTGGATCTCAGCTACAGTTATGGGAGCCAAGAAGGTGTTTGCCTGGACTTCTGTTATTTTAGGCATGGGGATATTTTCAAAGTACTGGTCTAACTGTAGAGTAGTAGGAAAAGTTTCTTCTTTATACAGTGCTTGATAGAACTTAGCCAGTGCATTCCTGATTTACATAGGCTTACCTAAAAGATGACCTGTTTGAGGGTCAGTGAAAGCGGTAACACATGCCTTTGATCTAGCCATCCTAAGCCTATGCGCCAGGTTCCTGGCCCCCCTCAGACACCACTCACAGTAGGAGAGTTTCAAGCACAACAACTACTGTTCTATTTTTTTAGTCCATATAATTTTTTCAGTTGTTGTTTGATTTGCAGCAGTCTAGCCTTAACAGATAAATCCCCCTGGCAGCAAGGCGTTCTGAAGCTGGTGCAATTCTGATTGCAATTCCCATATTTTTTCCCCTCTCTGTTTTTTTCCTCCTAGCCACATATTGAATTATTTCCCCCCCTTAGTACAGTTTTAAGCAGGGGTGAAGCCAGGGATTTCAGATCTGCACACCAAGTGGACTCACTGCTACCCCAACCCCCCCTTGTTAAAGTGAGCCCCCGGTGTAGCCAGACAGTATACAAATGTACACCAGGACCATGTTTGTTGCCTCATGTGGCACAATAAATACAACTTTTGTATCTCATCGCAGTGGTTGTTGCCATGCATGGGTAAATACAAATGCCATGCAATGTTCCCTAAGACACCCACATACCAGCCCAGAGCCTGTAAAGTTGTATTGTCCTTGGGATGCAAAGACAGTATTAGTGACCACTCCTTCTAGTTTTGACTCCTATGAATAAAATTACAGAAAGCTTCAGTATTTTATTAGTTTTCATGGAAAAAGGAAGCAGTTCAGAGCCTATTTGCTACCCCCCTTAAATAAAACTGCACACCATGGAGTGCTTGGAGTATGCCTGCCTACTCCCATGGTTTTAAGTGTATCCCATAGAACATTAGGTGAGGTATCATCTCTATCATTATCTCGTAATATAACTGGGATGCAGTCCTTTAATAGCCGTCTGAATTCTAAATCTCGCAAATGAGCAAGATTAAGATGCCAGTGTGAAAATGTACTTGTTTTCCCCTAGGAAAAATGTAGTCAATACAGGGGAGTGGTCAGAAAATATGGTAAAACCATGAGAAACATCCTGCAGTGAGTCTAAATGCTCTGTTGTGGTAAATTTATCATCTAATCTAGCTGAAGTCCCCATTCTTGAGTAATAGTGGATATACCCTTTCCCAGCTGGATAAAAATGCCTCCACCAATCAACAAAACCTAGTACCATAACGTTAACTTTTAGATATTTTTGGAGAGTGTTTTTCCTATATAAGGAGTGGGTGGATGAGTCTAAAGTTGGATGAAGAGTCACATTGAAGTCCCCCCATTTTAAGCTAACCCTGTAGAACGGGAAGCAACTGATTTAAAAACTTTTGGGCAAGCAGTTTATTAGTTCGTGGTGGAAATTATACTGAGGCTAAATTGACTGAGGAGGTGTACAGCGTACCGGTGACTAGGACGTGTCTCCCCTCCGAATCTACAAATCTGTCATGCACCTGAAAGGGAATTCCATTAGTTATTAAAATAGCCACACCTTATTTCCTACCAGAGAGGTGAGCAGATGATATTGCCTCCTGAAAACCAAGTTGCTTAAATTTATCATGCTCTTCTACAGACAAATGTGTCTCTTGAAGCAGGATTACATCACGGTGGATCCCCTTTAGATACTGCAGCAATTGGGTACTTTTAATGGGACTCTGAATCCCATTAACATCAAATGAGACCACACAAGAGGACTTTTCCATATTACTTAAAAAAATCAAAAGTTTAAGCATTATGGTTCTTTTCCCATATATTCCGACTCTCAGCAACACCCAAATGCAAAAGAAATATAACATCCTCTGCTGGTGAGAAACAGATACAAATGAATTTGACTCTGGTCCAGAAACCCACCCCCATAAAGAGGATCTGCTTAACCAACCCCTTGTTAAAATAAAAAGGGTAGCTGCCTAAAACACCAAAGGTGCATAAATATAATCATATAAACAAAGATCAAACTTGCAAGCCATAGAACCAATTCCAGTGAAAACAGCAAAAATAGGAAAAGATTAGAATCTAGCCTAAAATTTGCTTTCTTGGTGAAGAGGACAACTTGAGTCCTCTCATGTGGGTAATGATGGTAAATACCCACAGGATGGGCCACAAAAAAAACATGGGCACCCAAGTCCACTGGTAAGCCAAACACCAGCAGCCAAACTAGCTCAGGAGCATAAAGGTAGAGAGTGCAAGAACAAAAAAAAGTCCATAAATAAGACAACATCTCGAGCTATCGTCATGCAATCTAATAATCCCAGTAAAGTACATGAAGCAATAATCTAAAAAGTGATTAACATCCAGAATTACCCTGAGATATATAAAAACTCAGAAAGAAAGACTAAAAACCTCCCTCCCACCAGCCCATCAAACATCCAAGAAATATAGTATGCCATACTGTATAAGCTCTCAAACCTGCCCCTCTCCTCTCCCAAAGATACAATGTGATTCCCACTATCAAAACAAAGTAAAATAACATTTTAATATCCCAAGTAAAGTACCAAAAAGAAACAGTAGCCTGCATTGGAAATCAGTTCCCGGAACTAACTCCTGAAACTATGGAACTCCTAAACATTCGTAAGTTCCACAGATAAACTTAATGGGTGATATTACAGGTATCTAGTGTTCAAGAAATTTCAGACAGATTTCAGAACACAATTCCTAACAAAATATGGTACATTTGATAATTATGGAAATGGCCACAGGAGGGAGACACAGGCCACATTATTTAAAAGAAAGAGAAAAATGCCCAAAGCCAAAAACCAGAAAAAACTAAAAGAAAAGTACAAACCAACAAAAAGTATATTAAACAAACAAAACAAAGCTCCAACAACAAAGGAATAAGGCCAAAATAACACAAGACAGACCAAAGTGGGATATAGAAAAAGTGAAGAAGGGAGAGATTGTGAACAAGGTCCACAAAGGCACTGGAGAAAATAGACTAAAGAAAAAGAGAACTACAGCAAAACATATGCTAAAGGAAACATCTCTAAGAAATAGAAAATAAAAATAAAAAAGAAGGAAAGGAAAAAAGTTCTAAAATAAAAAGAAAGTCTCATTAGTGGAAAAGGAACTAGGAAATAAATCAAAATTATGTAAACCACTTCCAAGAACTAATAGACATCTTAGAAAGAGGATCCCGAGATATGAAACAACAAAAAAAAACTTGAAAAGAGAATAGCCATACACTCTGAATAATGAGGAGAGCAAAGAACTAGACAGTAAGAGGGTTAAATGTAACACCTGGCATTAAAGGAAGATGGAATAAGGTCAAAAAGAAGAAAGAGCAGATGTGGAATATTAGGAATGAGAAAAAGATAGAAACTAAAAACAAGTAATCAGAAGAATCAAATAAAGGGAAAGAAGGTAGGGATAGCACACCACAGAAATGGTGAAGGAATCTTAAGAGTCCTTCAGAGGAGCAGCTGCTCCACCATCATCCCAAAGAGGGAAGAAACAAGCAGGACAGTGAGCAGTCACATTGATCAGGTGGACTCATCTTGCTGAAAAGTTTGCAACAGAGCCTTGATTTCTTGCAAGCATTGCTCCTGCCTTTTTTTTTTACTTTGAAGAAAGACTTTACTCAACTGATCTTTCTGTTGAGCAAGTTTCTCCCTCATAGTTTCATATTCTATTTGCTCCTCCTGATGTATAATGTCCCATCTCTGTAGCTCCTGATAAGCCACTTCTGGGTAGGCAAATGTACAGGAACTGTCCTGGAAATGTATTCTAAATTTAGCCGGGTACGGCATGGCAAATTTAAGTTTATGCCCCCAGAAGATACATAGCAAAGGAGAAAATGTTAGACGCTGGGCTGAAAAAGCCAGGGTGTAATCATTACCAATATAAATTCTCTGGACCATACAAAATGTGCGCTTGTTCTTCCATGCTCTAAGAAGCACCTCTTGTTTTATTGCATAATTAAGAAAATGTGCAATTATTGATCTGGGCCTGGCTATCTCCGATGAGGGTTTCTGAGTTAGGGTTCTGTGCACTCATTCAGATTGGAGTTGGCTAAGGTCCTCGATGTACTTCTCATCTCAGGAAGCATCCATCCCAATCCTGGCCCTAGAAGCTCAGGCCACACACAAACTCCAGGTGTCCTTATCCTTGCAACTATTAATATCTGCAGCCTACTACCAAAGCTGGATGCACTCCAAGCCTTCATCTGCCAACACAACCCTGACATCCTTGCAGTGGTGGAAACTTGGCTGACACCTAAAGTTCCTGACTCAGCAGTAACAATACAGGGCTACAATGTCCACAGGCTGGACCGGATATCCAAAAAAGGTGGTGGTTGCTTAATCTATATCAAAGACTCCCTGTCTTGTCACCCTTTAGCAACTCCATCACTTTCTCCCTCGGCCCAGATTCTGCCAATAAAAATCATCCTAGGACCCAACCATAAAGCCCTGACTATTGCCTCCGTATACATCCCGCCCAGGGACCCTAAACATGGCTTCAACGACGTCCTAAACTTTATCATCTCTCATCCTCCTGAAGCTGAACTTATTCTACGAGGGGATTTCAACATAAACTGGTTAGCATCGAGTGCCAGTGCCTATAAAGACTCCATCTCAGCTGCTAACCTAACGCAAATGGTAAACTCCCCTACTAGGATTAACTACAAGACTGGGACCAGTACCCTCTAGGATTGGGTCCTCACCACTCACCCCACAAGGATTTCTCATACGACTGTTCTCCCAGACTCTCTCAGTGACCACTCCCCAGTCATGTGTGCATGGTCTAACAAATTCCAGAAGCCCCCTCCCAAAATTATCGCTAGCAGAGTCCTTCCTTGTGGAAAACTTCCACATCTCAAACAATACCTGCTTCTACAAGACTGGCTATCCATCTATGAAGAAACAGATGTTAACTTGGCTCTTGATCACTTCATCTCAATTTTCAACAAAGCCTGTGACCTCTTTGCCCCTGCTAAAAAGGAGCAAAACAAAATCTCTCTCTAACCCATGGGTCACTGCTGCTCTTCTCTCACAGCTGAAACTAAGGGATCACCTCTGGGCAGTTGCCAGGGCCACTGGCAAACAACTGGACATACAAAATTACAAACTAGCATGAAATGCCTGCACAAAAGCCTAATGAAATCCACCTATTACAAAGATGCTGTCACCAATACATGGGGAAATGGTCGTGCTTTCTGGGACAATATCAAGGATGTCACAGGGAAGCAGCCAAAAAACCTCTCTGGCCATGTTAATGGTTGATGGATCCTCAACCCTCGACCCCAAGGTGATCGCAAACATCTTAACATGGCTTTTCAGACCTTAGTGCTGTTCTACCCCATGACTTTTTCGAAAACAGGACCTGCTCCCCAAATACCTCAGCCCCTCAGTCTAACCATCCCCTCTTCAACTTCAGGAAAGTAAGGCTGAATGAAGCTCACTGCTATATTACTGCAGCTATCTCTAAATCTAGATATAGTAGTGACACCCTGGACCTTAAGCTTCTGTTGCTCACCCTAGCTGAGGTAATTCATCCATTAACAAAAATCCTAAACCTCTCTCTCATCTGTGAAAAATTCCCAGACCTATGGAAAACAGCCACCGTGACACCCATCCATAAAAGTGGGGATAAGACGAATCACTCCAATTATCACCCTATCTCCATTCTGCCCCCACTCTCTAAGGCACTCAAGTGCATCATGGCTGATCAACTTACCGACCACTTGGATAAATAAAATATACCTTGTCCACAACAACACAGCTTCCGGAAAAGTCACAGCACCACCACAGCCCTTCTTGAGTTCACTGGAGCTTTGAACAAATCCCTTGACAACGGCCTTCTGACAGGGGCCATTTTCATCGACGTCTCCAAGGCCTTCGATACAGTACACCATGGACTACTAATTCACCAACTGCTGAATGCCGGGCTATCACCTGACTCTTCTCTCTGGTTTAAAAACTACTTAGAAAACCAGTGACAGAGAGTAAAAATTGCCGACGCTCTTTCTGACACACTGCCTGTTCGCTCGGGTGTCCCACAGGGGTCCATACTGGGCCCCCTCCTTTTTAGCCTTTTCTAAACCTCCCTTACCACTGCCTGAGCAGATCACACTGTATGCTGATGATGCTGTTGTATTCTCCACTCACAAAGATCCTGGAACTCTTCAACACAACCTTCAACTTGGTTTCAGTTCTGTAGAGACATGGTTTCTTAATCATAAACTGGTCCTCAATGACAAGAAAACCAAATCTATGCTCTTCTGCAGCTCTCATAGCCCACACAAGCTACACCACTTGGCTATCTCCACCACCCAGGGGAACACTCTAGATCAGGTGGGGTCCTTCATATACTTAGGGATATAGCTTGACCCTAATCTCTCCTTTGGACTTCATGTAGATAATGTAGCTAGAGCTGCTAATACACGGCTTGGTCTCCTCTACAAACAAAGACCAGACCTCATGCCAGAAGCTTTGAAGGTTGCAGTCCTGAGCTCTGTGATCTCTGTAATAGACTATGGTCTCATCATTTATGGCTCAGCCACAACCACAACCCTTAGGCGCCTCTCAACTGCCTTAAATAAGGCATGTCGGCTCATCACTAGCGCTCACCGTCTCACCCATACATGTGACCTGTACACTTAGACCGGCTGGCTCCAACTATAAAACCACATAAAGTTTCTCACCTGCTCCATGGTGAAAAAATTCGACCTTGGCCTTGCACCTTCTGGGGTCTCAACTCTGTTACAACACTGAATTAACAAATGGTGCCTTAGGAGATCCACGCTACAGCTACTGAAAGTACCCCACTGTCACACTTCACGGGGACAACGCTCTTTTGCTTATCGAGCACCACTCTAGTTCAATGACCTCAGCCCCACCATTCTCCTCTGCCCCAACAATTGGTATGTTTAAAACTAGGCTCCGGGACTGTCTCACTACCAACAGCTCCTGTGACTGCCCAACTTAACCTTGTTTCTCCACTTCCCTTCCTGCTCTAGTGGTCCCCCCCTCCCCTCCTCACTGGATTCTACCCTCACATCTTGGTATACCCAATGCTGCACTTTTCACCCTCTCCTCACCCTTCCTACATTCCTTCCCCCCTCCTCTCTTCCCTCTCCATATGACTCTAGCACTTCTTATCTGTTGTCTATTTTCTCTGGCAAATGCTGCTGGCTGCCTTGTTACAATGCTACCCTTGAATTGCATTAATCTGTATTCTGTTTGCAATGTCCACATTGTTGTAATGTCTGTCTTGATGTTCCCCATAATTTGTATTTCTCTGACCTGGAACATTTGTAAAAGAGCCAAAGCTCAAAGGTATTTGTAATCCTACACTTGATAAATAAATAAAAAATGAATAAATAACTAAGAAAGATGAGTTGCAAAAAAGTCCTGTAGGAATGAAAATATGTCTGTTCCCTCGGCTCCCTCTTTAATACCATATAGTCCTACATTGTTGCACCAGGACTGATTTTTCTAGGTCCTCACATCTCTCTCTACTTGATTGCTGTTCTTATTTTATTTTTATTTTATTTATTTTTACCAGGAGAGATACACTAAGCTGAAAGCTTGTTTACAGGTACAACCTGGGAGCACAAGCAAGTTAAGTGACTTGCTCAGAATCACACAGTATGCAAGTGGGGGCTGTGGGATTCAAACCCGGGTCTCCAGGTCTGCAGTTCATAGTCTTAAACCACTGTGCTGTACTGCCTTCTTCTTGTAGTAGCTTAACCATCAAACATTTCAGACTGTCCTCCCAGCTGTCCATGCCTGAAGCTGTCTGCTCTAGATCTGTGACCCTCTTCTGCAAAGCAGATAAAGAAGCTCTCAGGTCACTTTGGAGATCAAAAGTCCTTTAACTTGGCTTGGATAGTTGCAGTAGAAGGCTGTGAAGAAGGGTCAGGGCTGCTCTATTCTTTTATAGATTGCACCATATCTGACTCAGAAGTAGTAGAGCCCTTCAAGAGCAATTCTGTGGAGCAAGCAGCCAGCTTTTGGTAAGTTTCCTTTCTTCCTTATAAGGTGCCTATAACATCAACAAATTAAAAATGAAATGATTTGTAAGGCTTAAAAATGATTATTTAAGCTGGGTGGCAAAGGAGACAAAATCTAGCCATCCATGCCAGAAGATTGCGTCACTATAAGTCCCAAGGGAATGGATTTCATTCTATTTTATGGGTGATCTGGGATAGGGACTGGGGACCACTGGACACCAGAGAGTGGGTTTAATTCTACCATATGGGTGATCAGTGATGGGGGCCACAGGACACCAGGGAGTGTGTCTATAATATTTTATAGTGGATCAGGGATGGGGTGGACCACTGGACAACAAGGAGTGAGTCTATAGTATTTTACAGGGGATCAGGGAAGGGGGGACTACTGGACACCTGGGAAAACTTAGTGTATGGGTGTTCAGGGATAGGGAGCAGGGTCCACTAGACACCAGAGAAATATTTCTATACAGGCACTTGCAGATAGGGATGGGTGGTCTGCTAGGCAACAGGGAGGGACAATTTAATATTATACATTAATTTTGCAGTTCAGTGACTCACTGAGCTGTCGAACGAATGTATGATTGCTCGCTCTTCTAAGTCACAATTTCTGCAAAAGTTGGCAAAATGATTTCTGAACTTTCATGGAGGCTAAAGACTGACTTCCATTCAAATTCCACAGGTGGAAGATTTGTTTCACACAGGACTAGTGACTAGTCAGGTCACTCATTCTGTCACTGTCCCAGTCAGAGAACATGGGGTGTTGAATCTCATTTAACTGATAACATATATGTGGGCTCTGTAGCACACCTAATAATACTGAGCATGATGAAGATAAAAATGTGAAAGTTGTTGACTGACATCAGGAAGAGAAGGAGTTAAACTGCTTCTGCTAGGAAGGGTGAGCTAGACTGTGGCACAGTGGGATAAGTTCAGGGAGACTTGTCACTAGGAGTTGTAGGAGTGGGAATAGTAGTAGATACATGTTGGACATCTGAATTATCCAAGAAATAGTTAAAAGTGATCCTTGTTAAGTTGAATTTGAGAAAGCTGTGATTTCAAGGTTCTCTGGTCTAGAATTGAGCAATGTGATAAGGCCACATCACAATTTGTACTGAAACATCTTTCTGAAGCAACTGATGATGGATGGCGTTGAAGGAAAAAAAATCCGCTTTAACAGTTACATGCCAAATGACTTGCCAGTCTTGACAGAACTGAAGTTCATCACTGTTTCTGCTAGTCATTGGCTAAGCTATGTTAGCCCGAAGAATGTGCTGTGGTAATAGATATGGATAGTCCTCCAAAATGTCTGAGTTATGTTGGCATTCAGTACTGATATGCTTCCAAATGTCCTTTTTTGTTTCAGAATCATCACTATCCAAATTATGTTCCACATCAAGCTGATGCTTGGTGCTCGTACAATGTGATGTCACAGAAGAGGAATGCAACCAGGAGGCTGTGTATGCACAGTCTTGCTGGTTTATTCTGGCTATCTTTGCTGCTCCATGATATGTAAAAGTTTTTATTTGATAAATTGTACTTAGTACATCCATGGGGAATGAACAAATTATAATAACTGGGGAGAGTTTTTTCCCATGGGGAATCCCAGTTATAATTTGCTGTTATAACTAGCCAGTTATCATGGCAAACTTATACTGGATTTACCTTGCATCATGCATGTGCAAAACCATCGTCTTCCTTTCCTCAAGCTGGATATTTCAGCTATTACACTGGAATTCTGCCATAAGTAAATATTAAAAATCTCAGCTTAGTGGTTTTAAGTATACTTGGGAGGAACTGCTTTACAAAAACAACAAAAAAAAAAATAAAAAAAAAATATTATAATAACTACTTGAGCCTGACCAGGGACCATGCTTGAACTCGACCATAGGCCATTATTGTGCAGACTGATCAGCTGCCACCGTCATGTTGCCAAGGGAATGATGTCGCATTCTTCTTCTGCAACTTTGATTTTTCACCATATTGCAATGTTGCCATTCCACTGTTTCTCCTTGTTTCCACCAGGCTGCGATCTGGAGTTTGTTATTTAAATAACTGGGGGTGCAGGGGGCATAGACCCCCAAGATGGAGGTTTCTCCTCCTACCAGATGGCAAATTGTCAGAGTGCAGTGGCTGTGTTGGCAGATTGCTTGCGCTGTAGTTTACACCACCAGCTTCATTGTTGCTGTGGCATGGGTGAACTCTGCAGCTGCACAGCAATGTGTTTACTTTCTATTTTATATAATTACTGTGGCAAAAAAAATGCCCCTAGCAATTACATCAAATAAAACATGAGGTGTTGTGTAAAACTCGAATATTACACACACAATGGATGTTGGATGCTTAAATAAACCCATTGAGCTTTGCCGTCTGGGTTTATGTAGCATCCAACATCTTGAGTGTGAGTAAAATTCTCGTTAAACCCACCACCCCATGAATTATTTAAGCAATATACCGTGACAGGGAGTGGGTATATTGGTGGATTTACCATGCCTGGTGTGGTTTGGTCACGAGGCGCAGCTGAGTGACTTAACCACACCAGAAGTGGTAAATCCACCCATATACCCACTCTCTGTCATGGTATATTGCTATTATACAATGTTCGACTTGTTTGTTTGTCTTTATAGTGATATAAAACTTTTACAGTTGGTATACTGGAGGATTTATCACATTCATGTGATGTGTTTTGACCAACGAGGTTACAGGATTTTCATACCCCATTGTATAATCTATATTTTATATCTATGATCCAGTATTCTTGCCATGCCCAATTGTTTGTCCAGTCTAATGCTAACAAATCTGCCTGCTAGTTGTGTCAGAAACATCTCTGCCACTTCTTCAATGAATATTGTATCCTGCTGATGTTGCAGTGATAATTCAGATGAACCAATAGTGACATATGCAAATCCTTTTGTGTTTGGGAGGAGGCAAACTGCATAAGAGACATCAACTGGTACAACAGTCTGCAGGCTATGTCACTACTCAGATCTCACTACAGCAGATTCATGCACACTTAACATAATGATAATCTTTAAAATATGCACATATAAATATGCATGTCCCCAAGCTACTTGGAAAAATTTTTAATAATTTTACTGTTAAGTTCAAGATTATTTTTTCACTACACCCTATGCATGTTCATACATGTTCTAAAAAGTGTATATGGGCATATACCCAGTATAGGTGCAGGTTGTTAGTGGCCCTGCTATCATAAGCTGCAAGTAGTTCTGGGCAGGTATGTTTAGGCAGAGGCACTCACAATATATAGTCCATGAACAAAGGGTAAATGTCAACTTCCTTCCTGTTAGGTCATACTTGTTTAAACCCCAATTTCTAAAATGGCCATAGGAATTTTTTTCATCATACTGAACTTGCCAGTTCTTCAGTGGCCAATAAATGTATAGGTTGTTAGTGTCCTTCTGTCACAAGGTACAAGTAGTTCTGGTCACTGCAGCTCACACATATAGTTAGTGACTGCATACTGAATACTTAATAAGTCTTACTTATAAGCACTCTTTGTGGAAAGATTCTTGGACAAGCATGGTTTTGAAAAGGCACACACAAAAATAGTCCATGAGTGGAGGAAACATTTTCTACTTCCTTACAATTAGACCCACACTTGTTTATACCCTAATAATGCAGCTGACTATGCCAAGCAGCTTTCAAAAAGTAAAAACATTTCATATCAAGCAATTAAATGTGGGTCATTCTAGATATATTTTCAGCATTACACTTCCATCCATCTGAAAACTGCTTTATTTCTAAGTGGTAGGCCCAAGCATGCCACACATTGACCACTAGGCTCATTGATGAACTTATTTCTACCTGAAACTAAACTTTATTAGTGAATTACTTTATAAAGCTATATAAATCAATACTGTAACATACATAAACTCTAGAATAACATTATTATTCATGTCTTCGAATGTGTAGAATACAGAGCAAAGTACTTTTACCTGTCAGGTTGCTAAGATTTATAGTCAGATGACTTTTGAGACAAGGTAACTTATTTGATAACCATCTAAAATGGAAACACACATGCACTGCTACTTCATATTGTAATAACAATAACAAATGCCGGAAATAAAATAAAACAGTGTTAGATGCAATAGCTGAAACTCCCCTAACAATTGTACTAAACAGTAACATATTGTATTACTGATTGTAATTTCTTGTCAGGACTAATCTTGACCCCTGTAGCACACCATTTAGCAAGCTGGCATGCAAAGTCTAGTAATTAGAAGTTGAAACCACAAATATCCTTCTACACAATTGAATAAAAATTGAATTTTCTGCTCTAAAGCATCATTACATGCTTGTTGAGATAAATCCAGTGCTTTGAATCCATTAACCTTTCAGTGTGTGGCACTATCATCCACTGGTGAAGATTAGCTACTGACACATTTATCAAAGGATGATAAATGAGCTGTCCTTTTAGATGTCTGATTATTTGACCTTTATTCGGTTAATGACAAAGGTGGCTCACAGTGTTAAGTGGTGACAGTCTAAAATGAAACTGAACTCAGGAAATGAATTCTTAAATGTGTCTCCAATAATGTGATGTAATTCAGTCAATTTAAACGTCAATGAAAGGAAATAATCTAATATAAATTGTTTTTTTTCCTAAGAATGTTTATAAGTGAATGTATAATAGAGGATTTGTTTTAGCAAACAATTATGAAAGGCATATAAACCTGAAAACAATAAAAATATGCTGAATGAGCACTACTGATATCCATTTGTTATAGTAGGTTTCTAGTGAGGGAACATTTTGTAGAAAGAAGAGATCTTGTAATGTATACTGCATATGTACTACCACTTGGACACTACTGTCATGTGTGGTTAGTTTACTTGTCTGAACAAGTGAACACATTCCTTTCTACTTTCAGTGATGCAAGTTGCTTGACTCTGCCTTGTGAAATCAAACAACATTCTTTAAATGGTATAGATATCTTTCTCTAAAAGCAAGCTGTCTGCAATTGAGAAAAGCATCTCAACTAGTTGTTCTTGTTATCTTTTTTGTCTCAGTGCAAGCTATGTATGCTGCCTGAGTTCTTCTCACAAAAAGGATAAGCACTAATAAATCTATTAATATTTGGCTTTTTGCATAACATTAAAAGGCTGCATTTTTTTTTCTATGCATTCAATTAAGTTGTCGTTTATTTCTGCCTAATGGAGACATTAAAATATTTTTTTAAATAGTTATTTCATGGAAAATGTTGGTTTCTAATCTGGAATGTTTGAAAGATCACACTGTTGCAATATTGATTGCAATTTGGCATGAGAGAGAGATACTCTAATACTTAACCCTTTGTAAACTATCTAAAATGCAACAACTAGATTTCTGTTATATGCTTAACATTTTGGCCTTATTTGAAATGTGAGTATTTTTGTCTAGGCTTTGCTAAAGAGTTAATTAAATTCTAAAGGTGAGGGGCAGGATTTTCAAAAGGATCCATCCTAGATGTGTTCACAGTAGTTTTCAGTGACAGATCCATGTACACTGTTATACAATCAAACAGATAGTATAAGTGTCAGTTTTCTGACACTGGAAAATATATAATTGCAGCAAAACATTACTCAAACTACATGTGTGTCTTTCATTGTAATGATGATGTTGCCTGGACCAATGTAGTGAGACAATATTGACAGCTGTGCTAAAACATATTTCTGAAGTAACTTATGTTGGAGGGCATACACGAAAATAGCCAATTTAGCCAGTGCAGGCCAAATGGTTTCCTGCCTTACCAGAGACTGATGGGACTATTACATTGGCTAAAGAGTTGCTCTGCTAGATAAGCCTCTATCATGTACTCTGGTTGAGATTCATCAGTCTTGTTCCAAAATCTCAGAGTGGCACCAGCATTCAGCACCAGAAAGCTCCAAAATGTCCTTTGTTGTATCTGGATAATCACTTTCCAAGTCGTTTTCAATGTCATGCTGATGCACGACACTGAAAGAATGCAAAACTGACCAAGAAGGAGAAGCAGTATGAGCAGGAGAATATTGTTTCTTGTTTTTTTCATCAGGTTTCCTGTGTTGCTTTTCTTGAAGTGTATGCAGCAGTTGCTGTTTAATATGCAGTAGTTGATGCATCCATGAAGAATGCACATATTTTTATATCAGGGATCCACTAGTGTTGCCATGTCAAACTGTGTACCCATCTACTGTATCTAATGCTTTCAAATCTGTATGCAGTTTATGTCAGAAACATCTCTGCCCCTTCCATAAGGTTTATTGCATCCTTCTTTTGCTGCTGATGAGATGATCAGGTAAAGCAAATGCTCTCACTGATTACTTTTCCACCACCATCACTGCTGTTATTCTCACCACTGTCACCAGTGCCATTGTCATAGTGGCCACCACAACTAGCCTCGACTTACTGGGTTGCTAGGAAAGATCTCACAAAATGGCATATATGTGTCATTTAAGTAGAGTTACTCAGGAAGGGTGCTGCTAAGTTTTGTTTTTTTCAGCACTGACACTTTTAGTGGTCTGTTCATTAAGTCTCAGAAATGTAACAAGCTTTTGCAGCAAACTCTATTGAATCCATGAACATTATCCATCTCAGAACACATCATGAAATTCCATAGCCTGGAAAGCAGCATTCTGCTCCACTAGTCTCCTCACCATGCAAAAGACAGAGGGGCCAATTCTAAGATGAACGGCATAACCTGTATGCAGTTTTGAGTTACGCCATTCGCCCCTACTCCAGGGACCCTACAGTGGTAGCCACAGACATTGCCAGCTATTAACAGATATTTTGTAAAATTTCTGAATAGTTTCTCTCTGCTGCCCCTTCTGTGGACATGCAGAAAGCAAGAGATATTTCTAGAAATATCACAGAAATTTGGGGAAATAGTTGGCGGTGTCTGTAGCTGCTACTGTATGTTGCATTCCAAGAGAGGCAGGGTCCTGGCACGTGACATGCAGGATATGCCATGCGTGGGCTACTGCCACATGCATGGCTTATCTCAGCCACATGTCGCAACTTGCAGCAGGTAAGAGTCAGTCTCCCTGAAGCTCCCCAACCCTGGACCACCTCGGCACACACCAGGGAGCATGGGAGGGCAGGACACATGGCATAGCCATCCAGGGGTGTGCACCAGAAACAGACCCCAGGGAGTCTGAGATGATCGGGGGGATTGGGGGGCAGGGATGTGCTTGAGGGGGCATGGGGAACATCATGGTGCCATTGCCATGGCACTGCATGGTGGCATCCAATAATGCTAGCCATTGGATGCCACTTAGGACAACTCCAAGCTGTCACAATTCTGGTATGTCACTGGGTGTCTTGGGATTGCAACTGCGGGTAATGACAGCTGCCCTCCTAAAACTGGGCTAAGTTGCTGTTATAACCTGCACTTGTGCCAGACATTGTGGGCTGCAGCATAGTGGGTGGTGTAACCCATGAATGCCATATCCCACAGCTGCCATGGTTCATCTAGCAACTTGGAATAGGGGCTGGCATATCGCCTGGTGTAAATAGCGAGATACACCATGGGGATTGGCTTATCTCACATTATGCCAATGCATCCCCTCCTGGAATTGGGCCTCGAGTTCCACCTTGTCCCCACATAATAAATTGAAATATTATGTAGAGCATTTAGCTTCTCCTGGTACTGGTGCAGAAGCTCATCACATTTTGGGAAAAAAGTTATAGATTAGATAGATAGATAGATAGATAGATAGATAGATAGATAGATAGATAGATAGATAGATAGTGATGTCATTTACAGTGGCAAATATTTATTTTAGTTGTACATGTTTGTCAAGCATGACTCACCTGCAGATTTAGCGCATGTGCAAAACAAGGAGCATGACAGAAATCCTTATCTTTCAAGGCCTTCAGCATTTTACTCCCACTGCATGTCATGAACATTCCCAACTTCAGATAAAGATAGTATATCCTGATGTCCTGCAGTGACAGGATGAACCACAGGAGGTTTCACAAGTATTCTCCTATATGAGCTACTCATTAAGTAAAGCATGCCCACTATTTGTGCCTATTGAAGCTGTCTTCTTCAGTATAACTTCCACAGGGAATAAATGGTGACACAGGTAGGGCAGGTAGGGTTTTTGTGCTGTATGATGCAGATAAAGCTTAATGGTTAGTGCTAAATAGGATGCTTTGGATTGTACTACTGCCCCAGATATCAGTAGAGAAATGCACATACCCCCCCCCATGCCATACTAAGAAGTGTCACCATCTGTGCACAAACTGACTCATACATATACTACTGGGAAAATTGTGCCTGGAAAAATTGACACATGATAGAATGTTGTATTGAACTTCGGTTCATAAACATTCTACAAAATCCAGTGTACTCTATACTGAACATCTTCCTTATCAGTTGTTTAATTTGAACAGAGTTTGGCAGCGTTGGTGGCAGTTTCATGTATGCATGCAATTATTTGGATATTGTAGTTTATTTTGTTGCCAAACATTATGAACTAACACTAGTGGTGCATACATTACTGGGCTTAACTTGGGGTGTTTAGAGTGGTGCTATTGAAGTAGCACCAGTACCTGCATCAGTTGACTGCTGCAGTTTTGGCTGCATGAGTTGAACAAACTGCCTCATCCCACCAGCTATGCTGTTCCATCCCTGCTGCTGGCTCATGCAACCTGAGTGAAGATTGACAATCAATGTGTCTATTAGGAAGATGCCATGCTTATGCTTTAGATGATCAGCCAGAACTATCTCTCACACAGTTTGCAACATGGTCATGTTCATGCTCTCAGTATATTTGTGGGATCATCTGTAAAATATTCCCACACTGCAGAAGATATATTTGTATTTGTATCTTTTTCAGCAACATGACTGGAGTGTTGTGGTCTTTGGGAGCAATTCAGCAGGGACAGCAATATGATTTCATTTTTACTGCCATGGTGGAATGAAGTATCTGGGCTGGATGCCTTGGTAGGGCAGCACTGGCAGCAGTAGCACTACCTTTACATGTTTGTTTGTTTGTTCCCCCAACATGGATTCCTATGGAGGAGTCCAACTTACTGCATGCACTGTCTATTTTATTTCTACCTGTATGAATTGTTAATATGCTTGGACTTCACTGTATGTGCCACCTTGACTTGTTCTCTGCTTCTACTGCACTGTATGTGCCATCTAGATGCCCTCTGTCATACCTGAAAATGGTCCCTTGGACCAGTGTACCTACCCACTTACCAAACAAATAAATGAATAAATAAATGAAAGATCATCAGGCCACTGGGTCTGGCCTGGTCTACAAGTTTCCCTACTTGACTAACTTTCTTTCTTTCTTGATCTTCTGTTTTGCATTCATTTTTTTTAATTCGGCCATCCCCTCCTGTGGTTATCTCCATTATTCTGTATCATGGTCATCACCAGAACATGCTGCCAAAACTGACAGTACACTTTATACATCCTCTGTTCATCCTCTTCCTCTCCTGCATCTGCTTCCTTTTCCCATATTTCCTGCTCTCCTTTTTCTTCCCCCACTTCTCCTTCTTTTTGACTTCTTCCCATTTCTCATTCACTTTTGTCTAGGTCTTTTTTCAGCTTTCCTCTGCACTTTTATGCCTCCCCCTTTGTATGTGCTTTTGCTTACTCAGCCTCTTATACTTGACTGAATTGACCCCACGTTGCACTTCCTGGGTTCCCACTCCCTGCATAGTACTCCAACTCCACACACAGCTGATGCCACAAATGAGTCACCCTGTGGCTATCCATGGCTATGTGAAGGATCTCACATTTGGACCGAGAGTCCAGCATGGTTGCAAATATGTGGTTGCTGTTATCCATCACTATACCAAATATAACAAAATGTTCTGCATCCAGATGATGAATGAACCCATGCCCTCTTGCATAATCTTGGTGCTGGCAGCCAAAAACCTTGGTATGGATCTTTTAGGGATGCACATTGCTAGCATTACTTTACTAAGGAAGGCAGAGGTAGCACTTCTTTATTTTTATTTATTTATTAAAAATGTATATTTATTAAAAATTGATAACTGGGAAAGGCACACTGAGCCAAAGCTCATTTCCAGGTGCGACCCAGGTACAGAGTGTACACAGAAATGAGAAGAGTTACACAAGGAAATTCCAAAGACACAGTATGCACAACCATTTTACTTACCGTGCACAAAATTTTTACATTCACAATAAAGTTGACAAGTACACGGAAAAAAATGTACTGGACTGCTGCAAGATTTCTATTAGTAGGTGGCAGGGCTTAGGGGGTGTTCTGGGACTACTGGGGCATTTGGGGCAGAGAGGGCTCAGGAGGAGCCTGAGGAGTTTTTTTATGGATGGGAGAGAGGAGGCCAGGTGCAGGTCAGAGGGAAGGCTGTTCCAGAGAAGAGGGATGATGGTACGAAAAGGCAGCTTGGCTGGTAACATTTTGTGGGCAAGGGATGTGAAAGATGCCCAAATCCATGTATCAGAGAAGGTAATCAAGGAAGTGAGGTTGGGGGTGGGAAGAGAACCAGAATTTTGCTGAGGGAGGCACTGTGGATGGTTCTTCTGTAGGAGAGCGGGGCAAGGGAGAGTGGTGCATAGAGGGTGCAGTGGTGAGTACGTGGGGGGGGGAGGCAGTGGCAAAGTGACAGAAAGAGTTGAGTAGGATGTCCAGTTTGGAGAGAGACGAGGTTGGGGCCATTCCATAAACAATGTTGGTGTAGTCCAACACTGGCAAGATTGTTTTACGTGTGAGCTCACACCAGGTGGAAAGGGGTAGTCTGGCTTTGTGCCGATAGAGGACGGAGAGATTTGGCTGGAGTTTGGTGGAGATGGTCTCAATGTGAGTAGAGAAGCTGAGGTGGCTGTCCAGCCAGACACCCATGTACTTGAAGGCTGGTACCAATTCAAGGGCAGAGCCATCCAGGGTGGTGATTACAGGGGAGGCAGGGAGGGAGGGAGGCAAGCTTCTGTCTTGATCCAAAAACCATGGTGACAGTTTTGTTGGTATTTAGTGTTAGCTAGTTTTCCAGGAGCCAGGACTTGACTCAGTTGAAGTCATTCTGGAGATTGGGAAAGACGTTATTGCAGGAGTAGCCAGAGGCAAAGATGATATTGTCATCAGTGTAGAGATGAACATTAGAGGAGAGACAGGCAGAGAGAAGGTCATTTATAAAGAGAGAAGAGGTTGGGGCCAAGGATAGAGCCTTGGGGGACACCTAATAGGATAGGGAGAGGAGAGGAAAGGGTGTCACCTATTTGAACTGCCTGAAGTCAGTTTTGGAGGTATGAGCAGAACCAGTCAACAGCAGGTTGGGCGAAGCCAAAGGAGCTGAATTTATGGAGTAGCAGTGGGTGGGAGATGGAGTTGAAGGCTTTTGCCAAGTCGATGAAGATGACGACAGAAGTTTGGCTATGATCCATGGCCGAGATGGTGGAGTCGGTAACACACAGCAGAGAGGTGATGGTGGAGTGGTGTTTTCTGAATCCTGACTGTACGGGTGAGAGGGAGTAGTTGGAGGAGAGTAAGTCTGATAGTTTGGACAGCATGAGGTATTCCTGGACCTTTGCAAGGGAGGGGAGGAGTGAGATGGGCCTGTAGTTTCCTGGTAATGAGGGATCTCCACCTTTGTGCAGAGGGCTGATCTTGGCCCATTTCCAGGCTGCAGGAACAGTGGCTGTAGGGGGGGGATGCTACAAGTCTCAATGGCTGAGAGGGACCTGGGGGTGGTGGTGGATGTCAAGATGAACAACTCGGAGACTTGTAGGAGGGCAGCAGCCAAGGCCAACAGGATGCTGGGGATGCATTGCTAAGGGATCACCTCCAGAGGAGGAAGTGATACTCCTTGCATAACTGCTTAGTGAGCCGCACCTCGAGTACTGTGTACAGTTTTAGAGCCACACTTAAAGAGGACGTTAAACTCCTGGAGAGGTCCAGAGGAGGGCAACCAAAATGATTTGGGGTTTGGGGACAGGACCTGAGAGAGGCTCAAAGAGCTAAATATGTACACATTGGAAGAGAGAAGGGACTGGGGGGACATGATAGAGGTCTTCAGGTACATGAAGGTGGTAAATAGGTGAGGAACAGTCAGGGTGCTTTGAGGGAAGGAGGATGGGGGCCACTAGAGGGCATGGTTGGAAGCTGGAGGGGGGAAGATTCAGGGGAGAAAGGAGGAGGTGCTACTTCACTGAGAGGGTGGTGCAGCCATGGAATGCGCTGCCTAAGGGGCTGGTGGAGGCAGAGACGGTGGAGGGGTTCAGGCGGGGTGGGACATGTACAGGGGAAGGGTTCTGGAAGCAAAATCAATGCATGAAAATATCCAGAACTGGGAAGGAGAAGCCAGAGAAGGCGAGGGGCAGCAAGGTCAGCTCCCAGGGTGAGGCTGACCAAATGAGCAGAGCAGAAGAATACCTGATTCTGCTGGCATTTTTAGGCATGTTAGTAGAGAGAGAGAAAAGAGAGAGAGAGATTTATTATGTGTGTCAAGGGGGCAACTATGGCAGTGGCAGAGATGAGGAGCAGTTTGGGGTGCAAACCAACAGGGCTGGATTTGGATTGGTTTAGGGTGGCAATTACATTGTATACTTCCAGTGGTGTGAAAGGAGGAAAGAGGAAACCGGGGTAGGGGAGGTGGGTTCAGTAAGGTTATGGACGAGGGGAAGACAGGCATAGGAGAGGGAAGTCAGGCATGGCACAGGAGATGAAGAATTTATTGAAAAGTTCAGCTACAGACTCAGGGTCCAAGACAAATCTGCCCTCAAAGTTCAGAACAGAATATGCTTGCTTGGACGGGGGGTCAAGAAGGGAGTTCATCAACTTGCAGAGGGATGCAGTGGAGTTTTGGGTTTGGGTAACTTGTGCTTTAAAGTAAGAAGATTTGGATTGACAAATGGCCTTGGTGGAGTTGTTTCTAAGAGGTTTGTAGTTTTGGAGCTCATGTGTGGCATGGGTGGTTTTGTACAGCCTCCATGCATTGTCTCTGGAGCGACACATGGCAATGAGATCAGGTGAGATCCAGGGGTGGTGGTAGCTTTTAGCTCTACGTTTCCTGAGGGATGCATGGAGGTCCCAGGTACTATATGCTGGAAGATGTCACAGAAATGGAATAAGGTGAAGTCAACATCTGGCGCAGAAAGGACTTGTGACCAATCAGCATTTGTTAGGTCTCAGAGCAGGGTGAGTTCATTGAGGAGGTGCAGGGAGTGAGACCAGATAAATTTTGGATGGGAGTGCGGTGAGTGGATTTTACAGATACAATAGGGAATACAATGGTCATTAAGAGCATCTGAGAAGATGCCTGAGGCAGAGATGTGGTTGGGATGGGAGGATAAAATCCAGTCCAGAAGGGTGTGGTTTTGGGACTGGTGGCTTAGGCGGGTAAGTTCCTGGATTAGTTGGGTGAGAGTGAGGGCTTCTATCATAAGGGTCATGGGGTTGGCAGGTGAGAAGAGGCAGTTAAGATTGAAATCACCTAATAGTACAAGCTCACCATTGGATATGCTGGAGGAGATTGAGGAGATGGCCTTGACGAGCGAGTCGGACGAGGTTTGTGCGGGGCATACAGGACCCCAATGTAGAGGAGGGGTGGAGGAGGGAAAGGATAGATGAGCAACAATGGACTTGTGAGAGGAAGAGCAAGCTTCCTTGAGTATAATAGAGCACATGATGGATTGCCTGATGTACAGTGCTACTCCCCCGCCTTGCTTACCAAGGTCCTGGGGAAATAAGTTGAAATCAGGAATGGCAAGAGAGGAGTTGGGGGTTTTGGCAGCCAGACAGGATTCTGTGATGCAGAGTATGTCGGGGGGGTACTGGGTGACCCATACCGTGAGGGCATCTAGTTTGGGGAGGCAGCTCCCAGCATTGAAATGAAAGGTATGGAGGCCCTTGGGGTGTGGTTGGAGGACAGTCCAGAAAAGGTGGTGGGCAAGGCTGAGGAAGGACTGGGCACCACGGGTCCAGGGTTAGGATGTATGTCACCTGCTAGAAGCAAGAGGAGGAGGGGGAGGGAGAGTAGCTGGGAGTGCTTCCATCTAGTGGGACTGCAGCTGGAGGGTGGTGCACAGAGGTTTAGGCATCGGAAAAGTGCTTCAAGATTGAGGAGGTTTGAGGGGAGCAAGGAAGGATGTGTGGATGGGGAAAGTAGTAAGGGGTGGAGAGGGGTGTAGGGTGTGGGGGAGGAGGGGAGAGGAGAGAGGGGAGGTGGTAGCATAGGTGTGGGCAAGAAGGGAGGAGGAGTGGTTGCCAAGTGGAACCAAAGCATGGATTTATTCCACAAAGTTTCACAGTCAGGCCTGATTTCTAGAACTACTACACACACAGCTAGCTGCTAGATCAACAAGATCAGACAAATATTAAAAAAGAAGAAAACTTTCATTGTATTACTACTATACACGGTGAACAATACGAAAAAAGGTGGTGGTTTTATGTATTGTTTTAATGTACAATCAAAAGCACAACTCTCTCTTAAACCATGCCCAAGATGGCAGCTGCCAGTTTGTGCATGTATGTTGAGAAGCTTCTCCTTTCTTCTGGCCCGTAAAAGCTCAAACAGCCTCCACATCTCTCGGGCATTTTAGATAACGGGCTATGCGTTGGCCCACACCATCTTTACCCTTGCACTTCTAACTCCTGGAGCCTGGATTCCACACAAATACAGAAATTAAATACTAATTTTAATTTATACAGCAGTGAAGCCTGACTAACTGTACTATACTGAAATACTGATTTTATCTGAGTTACATAAACAATGTACAAGCGTCACACAAGCATGTGGGGTGCAACCTCATCCTACTATCTAAGCCTAAATTATGGGCAGTGGGAATCAGCCAACTACCCTCCCTGCAGTTGCCAAGTGGAACCCAAGAATGGATTTATTCCACAAAGTTTCACAGTCTCTCTACAAGTCAGGCCTGATTTCTAGAACTACTACACACACAGCTAGCTGCTAGATCACTAAGATCAGACAAATAATAAAAAAGAAGAAAACTTTCATTGTATTAGTACTATACACTATGAGCAATACGAAAAAAAAGGTGGTGTTTTTTTGTATTGTTTTAATGCACAATCAAAAGCACAACTCTCTCTTAAACAATGCCCAATATGGCAGCTTCCAGTTTGTTCATGAGCGTTGAGAAGCTTCTCCTTTATTCTGGCCCGCAAAAGCACAAACTGCCTCCATATCTCTTGGCCATTTTAGATAATGGGCTATGCGTGGCCCACACCATCTTTACTCTTGCACTTCTAACTCCTGGATCCCTGTCTCTCTCCCCAGCCCCCATCTGCCTGCTTTCCCTCTAGCGCCCACCATTCATAGCCTTCTCTTTTTCCTGGCTTCCCTTTTTTTTAGTTGTGATGGCCCCACTATTTAAAACTACTAGACGCTGCTCCAGTGCCTCTTAATAATCTGCCCTTTTTCGCTACTGTTTTCTAACCACAAAATGCTTACTCATCCCATTATGATCCTGACCACTCGGAGACATGCAGAAAAAACAGAGGTTCACATCCTGCTCCTTCTCTTTCTCTATATAGTTTCCAATACCTCCTTTCTGTACCACACCCTTAACAACTAATGAACTGCTCCCATAGTTGTATCTTAATAAGCCTACTGCCCGATTCCCTCCTAGTTACCGGAATCTTTACACCCTTTCCCCATGGACTGTACTTCTTACCATAATGTTCTCCTACAGTATGTTTTATTTATTTAATTTTTTATACACTTCTCTTCTTAATATATCCCCACCTTGCCCATGTCTGCAATGCCATTCCAAGCAGCCTGTCACATCATGATCACAAAATACCACTCAAGTCTTGTAAAATGTTGAAAAGAAAATGAAAAGCTCTTAACCTTAGCCTCGTAGCTTAGCATACCACTTCACCTAATTTATAAACACTCATCGCTAGCTGGCATCTGCTCTCTGAAACTCTCTAAACCTTTCCTCACTGTTTTTCTTGTTTTGTTTTTAACAATAGAATCTGTCAGCAGATAAGGACCATACAGCCCACCTAGTCTGCCATGTCCCTACTTGGTTTGGCAATCCCTATTCTTATCTGGACTGCCTTTCACCTTCTCCACTATACAGCAGAGTACCCTTATGCTTGTCCCATACACGTTTGAATCCCTGAACTGTTTTTGCTTCCACCACCTTCGCTGTTAGGCTGTTCCACAATACCCCTTTATCCTTTGGTCCTGCTGCCTCACAGCACCTACCCAACCACATGTACCATTACTAATCCAGTGACATGTCCACCACCTTTCTTTCTTGTCTCCTTTTTTCCTTTCTTTTTGCCCTCGGCCAATCCAAAAGTTTCTCTCCAACTTATATTACCTTATGACAGAGATGCTCCCTTGCAGTCCTTGTACCAGTCAAACTGCTTTTTTGGCAACTGATGTGCTAGAAGCTCTTCTGATCCATATCTCAATCTAGTAAATGAAGAGTGATCCACAGCCTTACTTCTCCTTATATCCTACCTTTCTAAAGGGCAATCCCCTTCGGCCCTTCCACCAATCCCTGTCTTCCCCTACCTGTCCCCTACCCTTCCTATACTACCTTTATTCCTTTGCTTCTTTCCTCCTTGCACTTCGTCCCATGATTCCTCAATCTCTTCCTTCCCTTCTCCCTCCCCTCTCCTCCACCCACCCCTCCCCCTCCTAACCCTCCATTTCCTTTCTATTTCCACCTGGCACCCTCCTTTCTATTTTAGTAAGGAAAACCCTGACAATAGGGCTGCCTTGTAACAGGCAACCCACCTTGTTCTAGTTTAATATTATATTTATCATGCTGCCAAACCTTTCTGCTAACATTTGTGTTCCTACATATTTAAGACGTAAATCATCTCACGACAGTAAGGAGTTATTTCCTCAGAAACTTTCCCAGTGCTTTAGGAAAAAATAAGTCCTCCTTATATGACCATTCAGGAACCATCTGTTCTATTCTATTCTATAATATCCCTGCAGTGCTGGAAACACCTCTGATAAAGCTTCTTTACTATTTGTTTTCTTCAGTTTGTTTCCTAGCTCATCAAAATCATGTTTAATAAGGTGAAGTGGTTTCTTCCCAGTGCCATCCAATCCTACATAAATAGCTATTGTTACATTACGGTTGCCAACTCCCTTAAGTATGCCATTCAAGTTATTGGTTATATCTTTAACACACACATCTGGGAAGCAAGGTACCATACTAGTTTTTTTCTTTTAGTACACATGATTTAATCAGTGTACTTAAAGGACATCTAAACCATCTTGTTACAGATTTTTTTTTAAATGACTCCATAGGCTTGTAAAGGAGAGGCTGTTGTTCACATTTATACTAAAATTGCATTTATTAAAGTAGGATAAATGCAGTTTCATAGCATTGGAAAATTGTAAACACAGCCTCTCCTGATTCAAAAATCCTGCTCTAAGAATCCTAAAATTTCTGCTTTGTTGATGTCAGTGAAGTGAGAGATGTCAGCTGTGCAGATATATTTTAGCTCTCCTAAACATATTCAAATGCGAATAACTTTAAAATGAAAAATGATAGCATAGTACTGTGAGTACAAAAGAGAGAGATGCTCAGCTGTGCAGATGTATTCTAGCTGTACTAACCGTATTCAAATCCAAATAACTTAAAAATGAAAAAATGATAGCATGGTACTGTAAACACAAACGTTCAACACAAAAATATTTACAAAATGAGTGGTGTTTAATTTATAGATACATTTTCATTTCTTTTTTAATTAGCAAAAAGCAGTAGAATATTACATTTTTTCACTTTTTCAACAAATGCAAATAACTTTAAAACAAAAAAAACAATAGCATGGTACTGTTATAAGAAAACTAAAAGGTATATGTAAATGAAACACCACTAATTTTGCAGATATTTTTGAGCTGAACAAATGTTGTGCTCACAGTACCATGCTATTATTTTTTGTTTTAAAGTTTTTAGGATTCTTATAGCAGGATTTTTTGAATCAGGAGAGGCTGTGTTTACAATTTTCAAATGCTATGAAACTGCAATTATCCTACTTTAATAAATGCAGTTTCAGAATAAATGCAAACAACAGCCTTTCTTTTATGAGTCTATGGAGTCATTCTTAAAAACCACAAAATGTGTAAAATGATGGTTGAGGTGTCCCTTAGACTCCCCCACTACTATTTTATGTTTTATGTTGTGTGTTGATACCTGTATTCCAGCATTATTTCCCAAAGGGGGGGGTGTACATGCTTACACTAATAGTCATCTATATGATCCTCATCTTCCACAAAGGTCTTGCTATTATGCAAAGGTATGTTGTTTTAATTTGATTTCTTGGAAGAAAAAATATCTGCACTTCTACGTGTTTTATTTGTCTTCCTTGGCTGCACCATTACTCAGTCTAGTTCATTTTTGTCTTCATTATCTTCCTCCCTGGTCCTTTTACAGTTTCTGGTCTGACACATACTTTTGCCATCCCTGATTTTTAATCCATCATCTGATGGGCTACTATTTTCAATAACCTTCTTTATTCCAGTTTCATGTGTGACACTTTGTCGAATTATGTCATCAACAAATGATTCCAGTTTCCATAATTCAATTATGTTAGTTAATTCTGTCCTTGACTTTAGAACCTCATTATTTTATTATGTAATATTGCTGCAGTATGAGCAAGCCTGTTCATCAGATCAGTAAGAAGCAGAGGGTGAAATAACATCTATAAGTTTGCATTTTTCACAATAAGCCTATTTGAGACTTTCTACCACATCTAATATCATATCATCATAGAGAAACAGGCCATTTTACCTGTTAGTTTGATGACACAAACATGTTTGTAATTTACCTTGGACAGACACTGCTGGCCTACTGGCCACCTCTGGCTGACAC
This sequence comes from Neoceratodus forsteri, assembly GCA_016271365.2. Lineage (NCBI taxonomy): Eukaryota > Metazoa > Chordata > Ceratodontiformes > Ceratodontidae > Neoceratodus > Neoceratodus forsteri. The sequence continues at coordinate 543,349,923 of CM028131.1, read as the reverse complement.
TGGTAGACACATGCCTCTGCCAGTGTTGCCTCTCCTGGTGCTCACTGATGCTCTCACAGGCATCTAGTGATTTACATTACAAACCAGAAGTGCAACTAGGCTGCACTTCCAGTTTTGGCAATGTTTAAAAGTGCTTAAATGTTAAAAAAGCACTAGTAATGTGCTTTGTTGATAAAATATTGCAGCTTGTAATTTACAATGTTTGCTAAACACAGTCACCCTGTAAATAGAGGATAATGGATGGTCTTTGGGTCATAACCATGCTATAGTCACTTTGAGAGGTTGTCATGACATTATAAACCTCAAGAGCAAAGCTCAAGATGTTTATTTTTGTCATGGCAACCTTGAGAACTGATTGCAACACGGTTTTACCAGACAAATCCATAACTATAATGTATGGGCATCTGTTTGTATTTAATTCACAGTGTAGAATGTTACACAGACTGACTGCTCCATTATAATAATTGAGGAGTGCTTTCTTCCACAGGGAAATCCGGTCATAATTTCGCTATTATAACCATTGGTTACAATGGTGAACACATGCTGGGTTTCCCTTGCTCTGAGTATGGGCAGCCACCATTGCTCCAGTCTTCGGTGTAGGCCTGCCACCATTTCCCACCACTTCGCAGTTCACCGCCAGTTGTAGTTGGCGGTAAGTTAATTTAAAAGAAACTGTACACAGACCTGCTTCTCAAACTGTGCAATAAAAAGTAAGGGGTTTTAACATGAGTCGGGATTTTTAACACAAGCCATGGACAGCAATAAAACCTGACTAAATCTGCGACTCCCTGGATATCTTTTATTTTATATAACTGCTGAGGCAAAAAAATGATCACCAGCAATTATATAACATAAAGACTGGGGAGATGTGTAAAACTTGACTTTTACACACACACACACACACCTTCAGTGTGGAATGCCTTTACAAACCCCTTGAGCTTCGCTCTTGGGGTTTATTTGGCATCCCACACCTGAGGGGTGTGTACAATTCTCATTATAACCACCTCCCCAGCCATTATTCTATATATTATGACATAGTGAAGAGGGTATAACAACAGTCTACATCATATCAGTGTTATAACAACATTGTAAGGTGTGTGAATTTAGTTAATAATAAACCTGTCCAATACATTATTTATGTAACATCCTTGTTCTAATGGGTTACTAAAATCCCAGTTAGAATCAGTGGCAGGCAGGGAAGGCAGCTTGTGAAATGCCAGGCAAATGGGTTTCACACTGTCACACCCTGTTTTCAGCCTCAGCTGAGCTGGAGTGATGATGTAATCTTAGAACTCTCACAGTGGCATACACCACACTCTGGCAAGCAGTTGTCAGCAAGAGTAAAATGTTCAGTAGTCTGTAAGTGAGTCTTCCTGGAGGAGACTGCAGCTTGCTGTGCAGCTCCTCATTTAGCTCTGACAGAGAGCTACCTCTTTAGTTTGGGGTAGTTTGTTCTCACCCTAGAAGAAGAACATAGAAGACAGTGTCTGAAGTGGTGGAGACCTTGCTAAGTGGGTTTTCCTTTGTCCCATCCCAGGAGGGATGGGGGCAATCTTTAGGGTTCAGGGCAATCCTCTCAATCCATTCTGTCTGGTGAAGCTGCCTTGGACATCTTCAATTGTTGTGAGTAGAACTTTTCTTCTGAGTAAGCCCAGAAGGTGGGACACCTGCAATACCTAGGGGTAAATTTCTCTGACAAAGGGTTACTCTGTCACCTAGGCAGTCTGTGTTTTAAAAGTGTCTCCCTATGCTGGAGTCCAGTATGTGACTGTCCAAGCACAGAACTTTTAATTTCTGACACCTTAGAGGTGTGTGTGTGTGTGTGCATGTGTGTGTGTAGTATGTTAAGAGTGAAATACATTTCAAGACAGCATCTACAGTTTTCTACAGTTGTGTGGTGTTTTTAACCAGATGAATGGCTGAGTATAAACTTGAAAGCAAAAGGTGGGAGACTTCCCATCTGGAGTGACCCTGTTTATCTCTCCGTGTTCAGTTTGGGCACCAGTACTTTTTCATTTAGTGCATCTGGCCAATGTCTAATAGAAGTAGTTACCCCTGCATGTGGGTTGTTTTCTCTCTGTTTACCCCATATGGTGGGTTCTAAAAGTTCATGAGCCTGGATGTGCTCCTGTGTGGTCATGTGTACCACCTTCATTCCTCATGAAATATGAAAAAGTATCCTAGTACTGGCCGCATGTATCTAGTCAATGGGAAATGTACTACGTCTGGCCATGTGTGTGCCAATCTCCATTTCAGAACCGGAGTGTTCACTGTTTTGTGTTACTTCAGCCCTATGCTAATTGGGAATGTCAGGAATGTCTGTACCCTGGAGAATCTGCAATATCAGTATGTGTAGCCCTATGGGGTTCAAGTTATGAATTTGTTAGGCTTCACACAGGTTGTTACCACTGCTACCCATATTCAGGGTCACTCATTGGATGTGGTGTTAACCCTGGGGATGGAGATCACTGGACTGGTGGTGGAACCAGTTGGGTGGTCTGACCATCACTCTATAAGGTTTAATTTTATGGCCCCCTCATGAGACCAACCCCTTTGGAGATGATCCAGTACCACCCTTTAAGGGGTGTTACCACTGAAGGTCTGATGGTGGTGCTGGACCTATCAAGTTGGCCTATGGAGTGCTTGGAACCAGATGCCTTAGTAGTGGACTATAATAATATGGTGCTGAAGGCTCTGGATTCCATAGCTGCTGTCCGAGTTCGCCCCCTCTCCCTCCACCCTTAGTCCCCATGGTTTGAAGGGACATCGAGGGAGCTGAGGAGAGTAGGGTGAAGATTGGAATGCTATTGGCTGAAGTCTGGCCTAGAAAGTGACAGACTTAGCTTGATCATCCACTATTCGGGCTATCAATAAGAAATCTCCCATAAGAAGGCAGAGTTCCTGTCCAGGGAGATTGCTGCATCAAGGAATCGACCAGCTCTGCTCTTCCAGACTGTCGATGGCCTGTGCAATCCAGCCTGTCTGCAGGGCCAGAGCTTTTCCCAATTGAAGTGTGATGAGTTTCCTCAGTTCTTTGATGATAAGGTGTCAATGATCAGGTCGGACATCAGCAGAACATGTTCAAATGAGCATGGCAGAGATCGATGCATGGCTACAGGCCCTCGGTCTTCAGGACAGACTTTGACTGGCTGGCGATCATGGATATCATGAAGATCGTCCAGAGCTTGCAGCTGACTTGCTGTAGTTTGGATCCTGGCCCCACGCGTCTCCTTATGGGTTGCGTGGATGTGATCGAACCAGTCCTTGCTGAGATAGTCTGTTGCTCATTGGACCAAGGGGTGTTCCCGGAGTCCTTGAAAGAGGCTGTTCTGACACCCCTTTTAAAGAAGTCTTCCCTTGACCCAGACTGTCTCGCAAACTACAGACCGATCTCTAACCTGCCCTTTTTGGGTAACGTTATTGAGAAAGTAGTCACACTGCAGCTTGATGACTTTCTTACCATCCATGAAATCTATGATCTTCTCCAGTCTGGTTTCAGGAAGAGGCACAATACCAAGGTGGCGTTGATTCGGGTGCTTAATGATCTCCTAATTGCAAGAGATTGGAGGAGCCATTCAGTCTTGGTTCTCCTTGATCTCTCTACTGTGTTTGACACTGTGGACCATTGGATATTGCTGGAACATCTGTGGCTTATCTGCAGACTATCTGGGACAGTCCTCAGAAGGTTTCATTCCTTCATCACGAGCAGATCTCAGAGGGTAGTATCAGGAATGTTTTCCTCTGCTCCCTTTGTGCTGCCCTGTTGGATGCCGCAGGGTTCTGTGCTTTCCCTCATGTTGTTCACGTTATATATGCTTCCATTGGGAGACATTATAAGGTGTTATGGACTGAGTTTTCACTGCTATGTAGATGACACTCAGCTCTATATGTTCTTTGTACCTGAACAGAATGACACACTCACGGTCTTTAACAACTGCCTTGATGAGATTAAGGACTGGAAGAGTGCTAACTGGTTGAGGCTGAATCCGGACAAGACTGAGGTGCTGGTGGTGGTCCCAAGTCACCGTGCAGAGAAGTTGACTCCTGGGTTTCCCTCTGGCCTTGTGTTAGGGGGTAACCAGTTAAGACCTTCTGAACAGGTGCGGAATCTGGGCGTAATATTTGACTATGAGCTGACACTGAAGTCCCAGGTGTCAGCCATAGTCAAGTCTTCCTTTTACCACCTGAGGACTATAGCTTGGATAAAGCACCTTTGTTCCACATGATGACCTTCCTGTGTTGTTTTCTCATATCTAGATTACTGCAATGCTTTATATCTAGGGTTGCCGGGTAGACCTTTGCCACCTGCAGCTGGTGCAGACGCTGCAGTCAGGTTGTTGACTGGACTACCAAGAACTTGCCACATCACACCTGTTCTGCGCAAACAGCACGGGCTGCTGGTGCATTGGAGGATTACCTTCAAGGTCACATTGCTGACCTATAAGACTCTACATGGACAGGGACCGGGCTACTTGCAAGATCTCCTTCAGCCCTACTGCCCTCTCCACCCACTCCATTCTGCTGACGAGGGATTGCTAGAGATTCCCAGGGTTCATCTTCAATCTTCTGGGGCCAGAGCCTTTTCTTTGAGGCTTCAACCCTGTGGACTTCTCTACTTCGTCAGATTAGGGAGTGCCAGTCCACAGAATCCTTTAAGGCTTCTTTGAAGAGCTTTTTGTTTGTATCAGCTTTTGATTAGCTCCAAATTTGCTGCCTTTTTAAATTGTGTTTATATTTTATATCCTATTTATTATTGATGTATGTTTTTTATGTATTTGCGCTTTGGCATTTGAAAAGTGCAATATAAATAAATTATGATTTGATTTGATTGTCGCTTTGTGATTATTCCTACTTTGCCATGTGAATAAAAGTCACACTCTAGAATCCCAACCTGGTTTGGACAGTATTATTATTGCTTCCTTGTTTCTGGATTTACTTGGGTGCCCTGTCCAGAAGTACAAACCTAGCATAATTGTGAGCAAATGTTTTCTCTCAGGGACCTGGGTTGCTGGTCATGGTAATTCGTCCCCCCAGGTGTGTGCTATGCAGCCAAACTTGAGTTTGACTGTTCTAGTGTAACAGTTGGGTCACTTAGTCTAATGGTGGCCATTTCTCTGTTTTTCTAAATCTGTATTCACTTATGTAAACCCCACCCCTCTTGTTTGCCCCTAGACATCTGTGGTGAGTGGAACAGCCCTGCTAGTTAAAGAAGGGAAGCCAGTGGGGAGGTTACATATATCTATTAGAATCCTCTTCTGGTTGTACAGAAGGAGAGAGTCCCCTGCTATCTGGGAATGCTCTGCACTGGAAGATGAGATAGTTAGACAGGGCTAGTAAAGAGTTTTTTTTCCAATTTTGTAATATTTTTTACAGATATAGAGGGATGGTAATAATAAAAAGCAGGTACCCAGTAAGAGCCAGGACTAACCCAGCTCAAACAATCTGCTTTCCATGCTGACCCTCCCCTGGCATCTAGTGATACACATTACAAACCAGAAGTGCAGCTAGGGTGCACTTCTGGTTTTGGCAATATTTAAAGGTGCTTACATTTTTCTAAAAATCATTAGAAATATGCTTTGTTGTTAAAATCCTGCAGCTTCTGGTTTACAACATTTTTTAAACACTGCCACCCTGTAAATATCTACTAGTTTCACATTCTGGATATGCAGTAGGAAAAAGTCTTCCACTGTCCCAAAATGCTCTGTTTCAGCTGACAAGATAGTTAGACATGGATGATAAAGAGGGTTTATTTTCAAACTTTCAGTATGTTTTACAGACTGTTTTATAGACTGTACATAGTGTGCATAGAGTACCTTGTGGATTGAGATTACTGTAAACAGACTACTTTTGGGGTAGAGCATTACATATTCTTGAAACGGTGATAAATACATCTCTTCAAATCCTCAGCCAGTCTCATTAAACTTATTCTTAAAGATGTAGAGGAAATTGAAAAAGAAGCACAAAATGACTTTATGCACAGAGTGAAGTTTCACATTTTCCCACTCATACTGATTATACAGTTAAGATTCATGAACAGTGCATTAGTAGATCTAAAGTGAAATAAAATTATCCTGAAAGGCCCGATTATGAACAAGGTTGCCTTTTCAACTGGAATTGGAGGACTGTTAAGAATCCGTGCTGTATGTCAAAGGGACCAAGACCATGGGCAAGACTTTTACACAAGTGAATCAGAGTCTGAGTCCAATGAAGCAGGCAGTAGTAATGACAATAGTGCTTTTTCAGATTTGGTCAGGGGTCAATGTGTAGCAACCCCACTCCTCCTCCGAATCAACAAGCACTTCCCCAAGTAACTCAGTCATTTTGGGTCGATACAAAAGACATTCCGTTTCCATTACTCCCATCAACCTTGGTGGCACAATTCCCCAACTTACACTTACCACCCCAGAGATTACCAAGATAGAGCCTGAGGATTGCCAGATCCAGAGAAGACAAACCAGCAGAGGCATCAGGAGAAAGGGTAGAACATTCAGGAGAATAGTATTGGCAGGAGGACAATTACAGATACTACAGGGGAGCTCGAGAGAACAGGAGACAGAGATGGGGGGATATGAGTCAAACAAATGACATACATGGCCTGTTGGATGCAGAGTAAGTGAATCATGAAAATAATAATACTTTTAGCATCTCTAGTTAGGAATTAACAAGAGCAGAACAATATTCTTAATAGAGGCCTATTGATCATACCAACTATCTCAATAAGTTTGATAGTGTTATAGACCTGCATAAATTCACCAGGAAGCTCAATTAGTATGTATTATGTGCTAATAAAAGAAAAGATAGACTGGAGAATGCAATGAAGGTGTCAAATATCATGAGTCTGGATACTATAGAGGGGGATCCATGACTAACTACACAAGCAGATGTTGGAAAGCTACAGAAGAAGTTGCATACATTTCATCACAGAAACCATCAGTGGCCAGCTTTGAAAAGGCATTTGTGCAGAGTAAAAAATGATTGTAGATCTGCCAAATACTGGATACTATAACTGTACATGAGAAGATAAGTTTGCCATCAACACACTGTACCCTAATCATGTCATCACCCTTAAGCACAACTATAAGCATAGCGCAATGGAGGTGATGGACAAAGTTAAGTAGGAGTTGGAAATATTAAACCAGTTTACAAATAAATCATTTTACAGTGATTTAACTTTTGATCCAACAGACAGTTCAAAAAAAGAGACTGATATTGTGTTGAATGAGGCTGTGTTAAATATGACTATTAGTGAGGAGATACAAATGATGTTGACTGTCAGGGACCCCATTAGAGCTACTGTCTATGGTTACCTAAGGTCCAGAAAAGTTTGTATTATTCACCTGCTAGACCAATAATGGCCAATATAGATTCCTTAACCAAATCCCTGCTGCAGTGCAGTACACTAATTACCATATCAAACAGATAAGTCAGAGTTCTTATAGCTATATTTGAGACCCTGGACATATATTGGAGGTGACTGACAACATACACATTGAGAGGGAATGGTTTCTAGTTACATTAAATGTCCAGTCTCTTTACACTAATATCCCTCATGAAGCTTTATTTAATGCATTTAAGAAAGCTCTGCACAATAAAACTGCATTTAGTACAATTTTGTGGAATTTCTGGTTCTCTTGACAGAAAAAGTTATTACTTGCAATGGGTTTTGGCTCCTTGGTAGAATGCACCATCAGATGATAGGTACAACCATGGAGGCAGTGATGGCTCCCAATTATGCAAATATGTACTTGGCCAAATGGGTATGTACCTTCATCCTGCCCAGTGAGGAAAACCGTTATAGAGATAAAATAGTTTTATATAGGCAGTTAAGTGATGTCATGATTATCTGGAGTGACAATTTGTTAGAACTGGAAAACTGGGTCAAGTGCTTAGAATAGATCCATAGTAATTTGAAATATACTCTCACTGTAGATTTTCATGACATCAATTAAACAGATCCCCAAATTTACAAAGATGGAAAGGAGGGGTTGGCTATAACCCTGTTAGGTAAACCTACTGACATCAATGCTATTTTTCATTAAAATAGTTGTCATACCAGTCACATTGTGCAAAATATCCCATTTAGACAGTTTTTGAGTTTAAAATACAATTGTGGTGATGGATTAAGGTATCAAGAGATTAACAACCTGGTTACCATATCAAAGCATAGACGATATGATAAACCTTGCTTGTCAAGAGCTGTGGAGATGGTAGATGCTGTTCAAAGAAATGAATTGCTAAACCCTAGAGCTAGACATAGAGAAGGGAATGTTTCCTCAGGTCTTAATTTTATTACTAAATATAGTTTTCAGGCTGATTCGTTGACTTATAAAACTGAGCACATCCTAGAAATTGAACAGAAGCTAGCCAGTGTTATCAATCATGGACCCAGGATGGCCTTTCCCAGGGGCAGAAATTTGACTGACAAACTATTCCACATCCTTCAAGGCAAGGCAAATAGTATTTATATGGCACTCTTTTCAATGGCTCAGAGCACCTTATAATTCACAAAACAGGACAAACATTTAAAGCATTCAGCAAATACATTACAACATCATATAAACATATAAAATAAACAAGTCAGAATATTCATTAAATAATCAGGGTAGGAATTTGAAAATCATTATGTTTTTATCCTGTGTTTAAAGGTATCCACAGTAGGGGCAAAGCGAACTACTTCTGGAAGGGAGTTCCACAGCAAAGGGTCTGCAATTCCAAAAGCACTGCCTCCAGACTCTTTTAAATGAGAACAGGGTACTGTAAGCAGACCCATTTCTATAAACCAGAGGGGTCAGGAGGGAGTATAAGACCTCAAGAGATCTTTTAGGTAGCTTGGGCACAATCCATGTAGGGACTTGAATGTTATCAAGCAGTTCTAAAAGATGGTTAACCACTGAGCAGGCAGCCAGTGAAGATCCCGCAACACAGGCATGATGTGAGCACTCCGAGGAGTTCCCATCACCAAAAGGGCTGTGGCATTCCAGACCAGCTGAATTCAGTGCAACAAATTTCCAGACAGCCCTAGGTATAGAGCATTGCAGTAATCCAAATGGGAAGTGACAAAGGCATGGACGACTTTCTCCTGCTGTCTACTGGTTCCAAATACAGTTTGATTCAGGTGATATTATGAAGATAATAGAAAACATTCCTGACTACCACTGACATCTGTTTTTCAAATGTCCACCTGCAGTCAAGGATGATGCCCAAATCCTTCACTGAATCCATGGCTCAAAGACTGTGATCATTTAATGACAGAAAAGAAAACTCAACACTTGTCATTGCCAATCCAGCCCAACCTGGTTAGACAACCATCACCTCTGTCTTTCCTGGGTTGAGATGCAACCAGTTTGAGGCCATCCAGTCATTGATTTCTTGAAGACCCATCCTAACACTGTCACTGCATTTTTCTGATCTGGGATGCAAGACAGATAGAGATCAGTATTGTCTGCATTGCAGTGAAACTGAACCCCATGCAACCTTATGATCTTACCCAAAGGCAACATATACACAGCAAATAACATGGAAGCCAAAACTGATCCCTGGAGAACCTCACAGATGACCATGACAGGTTTAGAGATGAAATTGCCTAAGACCACATGTTAAAATCTCCCAGTAATGTGGGTCTCAAACCAGCACAAAACAGAACCAGTGAATCCCGCATAGTTCATTAGTCAGTCAGGCAAAACACCATGATCCACCATGTCAAATTCCGATGAGAGATCCAAAAGGACCAAGATGGAACAAAATCCCTAATCTCTTGCTATAAGTAGATCACACACCACTCTGACCAATGCAGTCTCAGTATTGTGACGAGGCCTAAATCCCAATGGGAAAGGCACGTAGATGTTAAATAGCTCCAGGTGAGCCTCTAGTTGCATCATCACAACCTTCTCAATAATTTTTTTCCAAAATGGAAATTTGAGGCAGGCCTGTAATTTGCTATGACCTCGGGTCCAAGGATGTTTTTTTCTGGAGGGGCCTCACCTCAGTTCTTTTAAGGGTTGCCCAGAAAACCCCTTCCCTCAATGAACACATGATGATCCTCACATGTAATGGTCCAAGAAAACTAAGAATAATTATAAGGAGCCAGGTTGGTCCAGGATCAAGTGCATAGTATGTCAGCTGCAAACCAGAGACCATGTGGATCACCTCCTCTTCCACAACTGGAGCAAACTCAGCCCAGGTTGGGAGATTGTTATTTCCCCTCCCCCCTTTCTTGGATACTACTGGCCCATAACAGGCCAATCGCTGCAATCTCCCACCGTACAGAGAACATCTTGTCAAGGAAGAAATGGCTAAACTCACAGTTTTTTTTCAGGAAAAATATGTAAAGAATCTCTGCAGTACAAAGGAAAGGTATCATTCAGATGTGGTTCCTGTACAGCATGTTTCTGCATTAAGGTTGCAAATACACTGTATTCACTCAACTTATTTTAGGGGAGATCTTTGAAGTACATTCTTATATTTCTAGAAGTACTGAAGTTGTAGTTTACATTATCATTTGTGAAAATGGACAGAGTTTTTATGTCAGCAAGTCAATACATAAGTTCAGGACTAGGCTGAATGAGCATAATAGGAACATTAACCAAACAAGCATTTGTCAATGCTGAATGTTGTCTCTCTGGCATTGGCATTAGTAGTGCAGAAGTTAGAGATGCATAATAGGAATGGCAGTGAAGTATTGAACTGACGCCAACCCCACCCCCACCCTCCAGAGACTGACAGGCATTGGGGTGTACCTTTGGGTCATCAGCTATAACACTCATGCCATTTTACCTCACCCTAACCTGTACACACTGATAAGTGTCATGTGTGCATTGGGGTCTTTTGGCCTAATACTTATCCATTTCCATAAGGAAATATGCAGAGATGGGTGCAGCATAGGAGAACGGGGTGAAGTTTAGGGCCAAACACTCCAAGGCACACCTTGATGCCTGTCACTGGCTGCAGGGTGGGGGTGGGGGTGGAATGGCATGAGCATTACAGCCAATGATGCCAAGTCACACCCCTGATGCCTGCCAGTCTCTACAGGGTGGGGTGTTACAGTTGGAAACCTTAACATCATAGGTGTTTGTTGGTATTTTCACTCCAAATTTTCAACATAGGCTTTTTGTGACCCCACCTCATGAAGAGTGGCACAATCAGTTTGTTAGCTGAAAGGTGGTTTTCACAGCGGCCATGCCATTTGGCGACACAGGGATGAAAACACATTTTGGGCAGGATTTGAAACATGACAACTGCATTGTTCATGAGGAGGTGTAAAAAAATGGCAACGTTGGAAATCTAGAGTGAAAATATTAAAAACTGATGAAGTCATGAGCGTGCATAGGAATTACACAACACACAGCCATAACCCAATTATTTTTGGGATTTTTTTAGCCACATTTTCAACATAGGCATTTTGGGACCTCCTCTCATGAACGGTGGCACTGTGATTTTGTTAATCTGTCCCAAAAGTTGATTTCCCACAGCGACCACGCCACTGTGTGCCACAAGTGCGGAAACACATCTTGGGCAGGCTATGAAAAATGACAGCTGTACTGTTCATAAGGAGGTGTGAAAAAATAGCAGTGTTGAAAATCTGGCATGAAAATATTGAAAATGTGCAAAGCTACAAGGGTGCGTGGAAATTGCACAATGCACGTTTGTAATACAGTCATTTCATGGACTTTCATCACCAAATTTTCAACATAGGCATTTTAGGACCTCTGCTCATGAACAGTGTCACTGTAATTTTTTCAAAATGTTCCAAAAACTGATTTCGCACAGTGACAGCGCTATTCTGTGCCAGATGTGCGAAAACACATTTAGGCCAGGATATGTAAAATGACAGCTGTACTGTTCACAAGGAGGAGTGGAAAATGGCAATTTTGAAAATCTGAAGTGAAAACAATACAAATTCGCGAAGTTATGAGCGTGCATGGAAATTGCACAACGTACGCTTGTCAAACAGTCATTTTTTGGATTTTTTTTGCCAAATTTGCAACATAGGCTTTTTGAGAGCCCACCTAATGAACGGTGGCACTGTCATTTTGTTAATCAGTCCTGAATGGTGATTCTGCACAGTGACTGCAAAATCACCTTTTGGGACTGAATACTGCCATGACAGTGACTGAATTCATGAGGAAGGGTCCCAACAATCCCATGTTGAAAACTGGGTGCCATAATTCCCCAAAATGCCTGAGATATGCCTCAAAGTTGAAAAAACTCTGTTTATGCCATTATACAGCTTACTGGTGATTGTCACGCTGAACTCAGGAGGTAAATATGGGGTGAGGTGTGTGTTGGGAGGCAGGGTGTGCAGATGGTGGGAGGGAGCAGGACAGACCATGAGGGACTGTTTTCTTCTTTTACAGGGACACAAACAAAAAAAAAAACATTGTGAGACTTTTTTTTTTTTACAGGGGCATTTTGCATGCTGGGGTGGCCTCCAAGCGTGCCACCTGAGTGTTGGGGGGGACTAGCTGATGGGGGAGTCGGCACCCCCATCAGCACATAGCCGGGGGGCAAGAACCAAGGGGGATTGGGTACCCCTCTCAGCTCAGAACAAATGGGAGGGGGACTTTATGTCAACTGGGAGTGGGCTCCCCTGTCGGCACATGAACTGAGTGACGGCATGCTGACGGGGGGGTTGGGCACCCTGAAGTTGGCTCTCTGTGTGGCAGCAGTAAGCGCTGCCATGTTTTGTTGAAGGGTTTCACCAGGAAAGGCATGTAGGGAGGGCGTGTTTTGGTGCCACTGCCTGACTAGCTTAGCTGTCATTGCAGAGGACCTTTTGTTTGATGTGATCACAACATTATGTATTCCTGGTGTGGCACCTGCATGCTGGCTTATTGGCGAATGAGGGACCCAACTACTAATGCATACCCTGCATTTGCCCAACAGTGACTGCACCTCCAAATCTGCCATTAATGCAATATGTTGGCTGGCGTGCAAGTGCGAGCCTACATAAAAACAGAAGGACAATGCCCTAGTATTCCATTTTTGTATGAGTGGTCCAGAGCAAAAACTCAAAGTTATGGGCCTGGAAAAAGTAACCCTGAACATACGAGGTGGTGACATTACCTTAGGCCATAGTCCATCCCGTGCATGTCTGCACATCAGGCAGTCCAGCATCTTCACTCCTCTCTGTCCAAGGCCTTATGAAGAGACTCTCCCCACATCAGCCGTATGATGATCAGATCCTTTCTGAGAGTTTCCTTCCAGTTCTTCCTTGGTCCAACTGTCTTCCTTTTTCCAACATGTGGTATCCAGTTCATGACCTGTTTTGCTGTATGACTAGTATCCATTCAATGAACATGCCCCAACCATCTCAGTTGTATTCTTCTCATAATTATTGCAAGCTTATCTTGTCCTGTTTCTTTCACAAACTTTCTTGTTCATCACCTTGTCTTTACATGATATATGGAGCATTTTTCTCAGCCACTTGTGACTGGCAGCCTCAAAATGGTTTATATTTGACATAGTCATAGGCCACGTCTCTGAGCCATATAAGAGAGTTGTGAGTACTATTGCTTCATATAGCCCAATATTGATCTTCAAACTGAGTCCTATTCTTCCAAATAACTCCTATTCTTCCAAAGGTCATGTTGACATCCCATTGAGGATAATACATCTTTATCATAGCTGCCACTGCTAGACAAAGTACTTCCCAGCTAGCAAAAATCCTCTTATGACTTCAATTCCTTTTCCACCAATATACAACTTCTCGTCACTATCCCATTATCCTACTTTCATAACTTTTAACTTATCTGGCTTGATGAGTAGCCCCAGTTTCTTTGCCTCCTGTTAAACTCTTGTAGTTTACATTTTCATTCCAACCCATTTATTATCCACTAGTACAACATCATCTTGCAAAATCAAAATTATTCAGCTTTTCACTATTGACCCATTCCTATCCTGTCACAGGGTTATCTGTTGCTCTCTTCATTATGCAGTCCATCACCAGTGTGAACAATAGGGATGAGAGAACAAATCCGTGTCTTACTCTGGTGACAATTTCAAACCATTCACATATCTGTCCTTCAAATCTTACATCACATTGACTTCTGTCATTGAAGCTCTTCACTATGCTTGCTATCTTGTCAGGTATTCCTTAGCTGTTAAGAATGTTCCCTAGCAATTTCCTGTGATCACTGTTAAATGTTTTTTTTTAAATAGATGAAGTTGATCATGATGGGTGTATCCCATGCTGTTACCTTTTCATTGATTTGTTGTTGTGTAAAGCTTTGTGCACAGCATGGTTGTCCTTAATGGAAGCCAGCCTGCTGTTGTCTTAACACTTATTCTACTGCTGGCTTCATCCTATGCAACATCATACTAGCCATAACGTTTCCAGGTACTGAGAGTAGTGTAATTACCCTCCAGTTGGTACATTCACTTAGATCTCCTTTCTTAGGATTTATCACTCTCTGAAAGCAAAAAAACTTTCTGTTATTTGTTTTATACAAAAAGCTGTGTGGTTGCAACATGTGTCCTCCGGTTTCCATTGGCTCCTGTTTAAAAGCAAATCCTATTTCTTTTAAAAGAAAGGAATCATTTACAACATCCCACTGAAGCAGCAAATCCCCCTATATCATCTTGTTTCTAAGAGCATATGGTTTAATGATTTTAGTCAGTATTCTAATCCATATCCTTTAAGCCACTTATTTGTTTGGTATGTTTTCTTTGGATTCTCTCCAACTGTAAAATATCCTTTTTTTTGTAAGGAGACCATAATTGGGAGCAGTAATCGACATGAGTTATTTATAGCGGACATTTCAAATAATTGTTTATCAAATATTACCAAGTATGCAGATGACATTAAGATTGGAGGGCCATGTAACAATGAGGATCAAATTACAGTACTACAGAATGATCTGGATAAAATTACAACATGGATTTTGAAGTGGGGAATGAAACTGAATCATACTAAATGTAAGATTTTGCATTTTGGAAATGATAACCCCAAATACCCATATACCTTGGATAATTGAGTACTTACAGTTTCTGACTTGGAAAGGGATTTGGGGGTCGTTGTAACTGATAATTTTTTTCCTGACCTTCAGATTAACATAATAATAAGAAGGACTAATAGTATTATTTGGGCGATCAGAAAGAACATCAAATCTAGAGATCAGGATGTACTAATGCCACTCTATTGTGCTTATCTTCATCCAAATTTGGTCATTTTATCACAGTTTTAGTGCCCATGTAAAAAACAAGATATTACTAATCTGGAAAAAGTACAAAGAGGGTTTACCAAACTTATTAAGGGGTTGAAGGAAGTCTCATATGATCTTAGACTCCAGTCTTTAAACCTGATGTTGTTATTAACTTGTAGATTAAGAGGTGATCTCCTTATGATGTATGATATTATTAAAGACCCTCATTTGATGATAAATTTAGGGTTAACATATAAGGAAGATAAATATAATTTAGAGGTCATCCCCTACAGCTAGAGTATAAAAGTTTTACACAGAATGCACGCAAATATTTTAACACATTGCGGGTAGTAACCCTAGAATTTATTACCAATGGATGTCATTATTAGTAATACTAAGATTTCCTTTTAAAACAGGTTGGACTCATATATGTTGTGTCACCCTTCTTTTTCTTATTATTAATAAATGAGATCAGTTATGAGCCTTTCCGCTCCATGGCTCTCTATTAATCCTAGTATGAATCCTAGTATGAGTTATGGCATAAGCTCGATATAAAGGGAGTAAAACCCTAGGATCTCTTGAGGTGATGTTATTTCTAATTATCCATTGAGCCTTATTTGCCCTACCTATAACTGCATTAGTTTGTTTGAAGAATTTTGACTAATCTGCTATGAGTACCCCCAGATCTTTTCCCAGTGTTCTCACTAAAAGTCTGTTGTCCCCTAGGTGATATGGGTGTTTTATGTTTTTATGTTCTTGAGGCATGACCTTACATTTATCGAATTTGAGTCCCTTACCCCGTGTTAGGTCTACTCTGTTATACTATCAAGATCTCTCTGTGTTGCCATGCTGTCTTCTATAGTGTTACAGTCACCCCCCTCCCCACTTTTAGGTCATCAGCAAACTTGATGGTATCATTAACTATTTTGTCAGTTATAGTGGCGATGAACACTTGAAAGACATAGGGGCCAAACAGAGCCCTGGAGGACTCCGCTGGTAACAAATGCCTCACCTGAAAAGTGCCCATTTACAACTACCCTCTGAGTCCTTCTATCCAACCAGATTCCAGTCCAATCTGTGAGCTTCTTATGAACTTTTCTTTGCATTACTTTCATTGTGATATAATCATGGGGTACCCTGTGAAACACTCTGATGAAATCAATAAAAATGATGTCATAGGGGAATTTTTTGTCAAGTCTCCTACTTACTGTCTCATAAAAACACAATTGATTGGTCAAACATTATCTTTTTTAAATAAATCCATGTTGTGTGTGATTGATGCTGCCTATCTGTTAGTCCAGTCGATCTTTTATAATACCCTCCAGGATCTTCCCTATTAAGGATGTCAAGCTGATTGTTCAGTAGTTTTCAACTTTTGTTTTGCCTCCCTTTTCAAAAACTGGAGTTATGTTGGCTGTCTTCCAATCTAAAGGTATGTATCTGGTGTTTACACTACTTTCAATCAGTCTTTTAAGGGGATTTAGGAAGTACGGCGACATTAATATGACCATCTTTCCTATAATATGTTCAGGGCCAGGTGAACAGTCTTCCCTGATGTGTCTGAGTATTTCATCTTCAATTATGGTAATGTAACCTGTTTAAATAGCATTGCAGTCCCCAGGTATAGTCTGTTTAGCACCATATATACTGTATACTACTAAAATATATGTTAAAGATATCAGCCATGTGCCCACCTCATGTACCACTCTATTGTTATGTTCTAGCAGGCCTACTTCACATGTTTTTTTTTTAAGAGTTAAAATAACTTTAAAATGATTTACTATTTGCAGCCAAATATAATTCTGTGTTATGTTTTGAAGTTCTTATTTCTGTTTTACATTTCTTCTCTATTTGTTTGTACTTGTTCCAGTAATATAATGAGTTTGATTTTTGAAGATCTTAAAAATGTCATGTGTTTTTGGATTCCTCTTCTAATGGGGTGGGGGAAGTTCTGTTTCTGCCTCAGAGGAACATTCATGGAAACTGGGCAAGTTTTGTGGAAGTTTCTTAGCTTTTGCTTGTGGCAGATCAGAAAATTTCCAAATGTTTTGAGCAAGAATTTGCCCCATTTCTCCCCACCCAACTTGTATTCCCCCCTCCTTGGCTAGTGGTCCCTCCCCCTACCCAATCAACAGCCCACAATTATTTCAGTACCCCACGTTGACTAGCTGTTCCCACTCCTGCTGGCTCATTCGCCAGTATAGTTTCAGAACACCCCTGTCATGGCTAGCATTTCCTCCACCCACCCAATCACCACCTGTCCAGTAGTAACCCCCATCCCTTTCCTGTGCATAATAAAATATTTAATTGACCTGGTGATCTAGTGACCCCACACCCTCCCTGTCCCCAATCCTAGCAGCCAATATTTTTTATTTATTTATTTATTTTTTTAATTTATTCACTGGTGGTCTAGTGGTCCTGCTCCACCCCAGCAGGTAATGTTCACCAGTATCACCTCACTACCCCTCACCCTGAAAAGAAGTGGGCAACTGGCACAGCCTTTGGCTCTCTACCATGGCCAGATGCCCACTGAGCTGTCAATGAATGAGCATATGCTTGTACAAGCTGACTTTGCAAGAGGGATAGCACCAAAAGGTATCCAAAGAGGTATATTTTATAATGTAGAATATTGTACTCCAAAATGATCCAAAGCTTTCACTCGTTTAAAGCAAAAATGGGAACAGACCCCTATGCGTTGTGCATATTTATGAAACACATGCAAACAGCCTAGGTTCCAGTTGCCTTGGTGGTGCAGCTGGTTAGCTGGTTAACATCCAGAATGTTATTCCAGGTGGCCTGGGTTCAAGTCCCAGCAGAGGCAGTTACTTCTTTCTCTCCTGTTTTATGTGTTCCATACATATGCACACCACACCCATGTGATTGTAAATGTAGTAATTATTTGTGTAGCACCAGGCTGTGCATTAGAGAAAGAGTAATGTGTGCTACAGGACATTCCAGGTTCCAGTGGCCTTCATGAAGCAGCTGGTTAACGTGACCGGAACAGTAATCCAGACAGCCTGGGTTCAAGTCCCATCTAAGGCTTCTTTCTCTCTTCTGTTTGTATGTGTTCCATAAATATGTACACCGCACCCATCTAACTGAAAATGAAGTTCCCTGTGAACTTAGGGGGCAGCTGTTTCCACAGTCACATGAGACACTCCTGGTTGGCTGCAGATTTCCTGAGGTGGACTAATTTGCTAACTGATCTGCAAAATCTTACAAGGAATCTGGAAAGAGCTGCTATTTTTGAAACCCTGTTTTTTTATGCCTGGGCCAAAAGGTTCCCCTGATTAACCATATATTTCTGATTATGTGCTGCCGAAGGATAGGATTGAAAAGAATGACCCCAGCCAGCCCAGTGGCATAGAAGACTGTGGAATCCATACCATATCACCTGCCATGCTGGCAACCGTGTTCACTGTATGAGCAGGCCACCGGGAGTCCACTGAGGATGGAGAGGATTGAGCATCTGAATGACTGCTCTCCCATCCCAGGGAGGGAGGATTGGTACTCCCACTGAATGACTGCCCATGGGTAGAGGCCTTGGGGCAGTGCAGGTCTGCAGGGCACCAATGAAGGGAAGGTGCTGCAAGACTTCCACGGACATGCACGCACCATCATGTATGCACATCTGGCATGTGCACCCCAGCAATGGGAAGGGAGAAAATAGGGAGAAACCCTGGCTGCAGATGACGACCGACTCTCCACAGGCTCCACATCTGGTGACTGGGCAAGAACTCTGGCAAAGTCCCGGTGATACCAGGATGATGGGACTGGGGGGATGTCAGTCAGTTGGGAGCAGCGAGGGACATAAGGTGGTAAAAACCTATATTAAAAAAAAAAGAAAAAATTTACCCTTTTTATCACAAAAATTGCATTTTTGTATATCTTGCCATTGCATACTAAGATGCCAATAGTGAAAACATATGCTACACCTTAACTTGTCACACGCACTACTTAAGTGCATTTGAGCTGGCTCTGGTAAAACTGGATCCCCTCATCTCCCCCTTTGTAAAATCTTTTTGGTGAATGACGAATTCCTTTGTCTGTATGATGAAACTTTACTTTAAATTTCCACCCCCCTGTCCATATTTGGTCGTCATCAAAAATAGGTTCAGGTTTACCATGAGTCTCACATTTTTGCTGCAGCCAATGTTGAATATCTGCTAACCTTACCCCCATATTCCTAAACATTATTGTAAACATTCCAAACAAAGGTTTTTTCAGAGGTATTGTCAAAAAGGGTAACCATATTGGTATATTTTTTTAATTCACCATACTTTTTTCCACAATCTGTCTAGAACAACCATTGTTTAAAAACTTATATTTAAAGTACTTTCACCTGAAATGTGTATTATGCACAAACTTCGTAAGCATAAAACTTATCTGAATCTTTCAGTAAGGTTCAAGCCAACTAAGAACAATCAGGATGTGCCTGTAGCCCTCCCCTATCCCCCAATACCGCAACCTCATTGCATTTTGTTTCTTGGCAGGTTCAGACTTGTTAGCAAACAAGTCTACTATACAAAAACCTTGTATTTGATCCTGTATAATCCTCTCTTTGTTCATTATGACCTCCATATTGTGTTCTTCAGACTGCCAGACTCCAAATTTGAAGGAACATCATCTGCTACATCAATTGTTCTTTCATTATTCCCCCAGCCATGTTATCCAACCATCCACCATTCCTGAGCTTACAGTTCATGTACCATGTTTGTCATGGGGAGCAGCCTACTCTGAGGCCACAGTTCCAGTGTGTACATTTTTACCATGGTTTACAAAGGCTTGGGAGCTGGCTGTTAGCCTACCTCAGAGGCATTGCCCTGACCACTAAGCTGAGGAGTTTCCTCTGGTGTATTGGTATCCATTTTACCAATGGTCCCTTCTGACTCCATCAGTATCTCCGGTGTCAAGTCCTTTGATGCCCCCCATCCCCCGTTCTCTGTGTTTCAGTTGGTGCTGCCTCCTGTGCAGCTTACTGATCCCCTGCAGATGCAGAGGTAATTCTGGATGTGTCATCAGTCATTGTTTAGGATGCACTGGAAGCATTTAGCTCAACACTGTCACTGAGAGGAAATGAACTGTCTTCCCCAGCTGTTTGTTTATCAGACTTAAGATTCTCCAGCAGAGGCTTCTCTGCAATTCTCTCAACTTCCTGACTTCTGAGAAATGGGACCACTGGTCCAACATCCATTTTCCAGTCTTTGGGCATTTCATCCAACCAGTTTCATGCAATGCCCTCTCCAGAGACCAGCTGCCAGTCAATTTTTCTGAAGAGACATATTTAAATATTTTGGAAATATAACCCGTTTCCATTTAGTTAGTTGGCAATGTTTCTCAATTTATATTTTGTTATTCCTTGAATTCAGTTTGTCTTCCCAGTTTAGCAATGCCATATATCCACTTCTGAATGTGATACCTAAAAATTTAAGTGGTGTGGACCATATGGTGACCCCACCAATATCAACATGACATTCTGGCCCAGATCCTATGACCAGTCACTGGCATTTACTAAAATTCAGGGAAGCCCCAGATATACCGCAGTGATAATCACGTACAAATAGTGTGACATCATCCACGTATGCAGCAATTTTCACACTGTCACTACCATCAGAAGTGGAAATATGAACATACAAAAAAGCCAGCAGATGCAGGCTGTACAGTCTATTGAGTCTTCTCAAGTGTGTAGCTCCCAGTCTAATCTACTGTAGCTCCCTCTCACCTTGCCTGCCCATCTGATTTATCACACCTTCTGCCGACTCCCCCTCCACAGCATCCCCCAAGTTTTGACCTTACATTTGACCCTGTTCCACCCTTCTTAAATCTGCCCAGAAATTTCAAGGATGTTATCTCCTCTGGTAGTGCATTTCACGTCATTACCACCCTTTCTATGAAGTAGTGCCACCTCAATTCCCTCCTGAATTGTCAACCCTCCAGTTTTAGACTGTGTCCATTTGTGTCCCTCCCACCTTTATTCTAAGCATGCCCTCAGTACTAACCCTATTCTTGCCCTTTAAGTATTTGAAGGTCTCAATTATATCCCCTCTCTCCATTCTATCCTCCGGGGAATACATGTTGAGCTACCCCAGTCTTTCCTCATATGGTTTGTCTCCCAGCCCAAGATCATCTTTGTTGCCCTGCACTGGATCCCCTCCAGTAATTTGGTGTCCTTCTTTAAATAGTTGCACCAGAACTGCACACAGTACTCCAAGTGAGGTCTCACCAGTGACCTGTACAGTGACAGAATGATTTCCTCTTTCCTAGAGGTGATTCCCCTGGCAATGAGCCCCAGCATATTATTAGCCTTGGCTGCTTCCTTCCTACACAGTGCTGAGTGATTCATGTCCCCTGTGATTAGTACCCCCCCGATTCTTCTCCTCCACTGAAGAGGATAACTGCACTGTCCCTATCCAGTAGCAATTTCCAGGGTTCCTGGCTCCCAAGTGCATGAGTTTGCATTTCTTTGCATTGAATCCTAGCTGCCATGTGCCTGACCAATGCTCAAGTATTGCTAAATCCTCTTGGAGTACCTGCTCCCCTTCCACACTATCTGCCTTAGCACAGATCTTTGTGTCTTCTGCAGAAAGACTGAACTTAGTCCTAATCCCATCTGATATGTTGGCAATGAAGATGTTAAATGCCATAAATGTGTGTATGTGTGACAAACTTTCTAAGAACTGGGTCTATGCAAAAGGTATAAAGGAGAGGACTAAGAGAAGCAACCTTGTCGGACACCCACCTATATCCAAATCTGATCACCAAGGTATCCATTAATGAGTGTGATTAGACTAGCAGTCCCATATAACTTGTTAAGCCAGGTATAGATGGGCAAGGGGAGACCATAACAATACAATGCATCAAACAAGCATTGATGCGAGACTTTGTCAAAAGCCTTTTCCTGGGCAAGAGATCACAAGTATTCCAATGACTTGCCATGCATATCAGTGTCAATCAACTCAGAAATGAGGAATAAATTGTGAAGAATATTTCTACCTGGTATAGAACACCTTTGATGAGCTGAAAGTACGTGTTTTGCAATAAACGCTAACCAAAAGTTTAAAATCTTCATGAGGATTTTCACTTCCTTCTTGTGACACACAGATCTTCAATTCCTTAAGTGAAAGTCATCTCCTTTTAAAAGAATGAGGATGTGGTAGACTTCCCAAAAGATGGTAGGAATATTCCTCACTGTTAATATCTAGTTAAAAACTACTTCCAGTATGTCAATAAGGTTGTCAGAAAACTGTTTATAAAATTCAGCAGTGAGGCCATCAGACCCCAAAGCAATATCACTTTCTAACTGTTTAATAACCTCCCTAATTTCTGCAGACATAATGGGCTTCAATAGATCAACCATGTTATGCAGATGAATAAAAGGAATATCAAGGGTAGCCAGAAAAGCTTGGGCCAAAGGTTGTGGTTCCTGTATGCCAAACTGGGTGTACAAATGTGCCTGTACTGCATTCATGATGCCTCTTTCATCAGAGACCATATCCCCAGCAGCATTCCTAACCTTAGAAAGGCATCTATCTGAAACTCTTGACTTACAGCTTTCAAATGGATTCTCTATCCCCTTCCTCCCATGGGTTCCTGTACAATTTTCCAACTCTAAGGATATGCCATTGTCATATTGTACTGATCACATATGAGTCCTGATGTTAGAAATTTGGGAACTATAATCTCCCTTACCCATGAACATATGAATCAAAGCTTTTGTCAGTTGCTGTCAAAGACCCAAATATTCTATATAGTCTGCCCACCACTTTTTTAAGGGAAACATATCTAAAATGTTTCTTCAGGCCCATTTTTGTCCCTTCCCACCAAACTCCTAAATCATCCTCCATACAAGTCAGAGACTGATGAGTGTGAAGGAGATCTTGGGTTCGAGTCCATGTCAGGGGATGATCCAGAAGGGAGTTATTGAGTTTCCAATAACCCATCCCTGGTGCAAGGACATCTTTCATGCCAAAAGTACCACCAAGTAGGAGATGTTCTGAGGTTTCAACAGGAATATGTTCAGTGATATGAGAAGCAAGGTGAGCTGAAACTAACAGGAAATCAATCTGTGTTGATAGATTACCTTTATAATAAGTGTAACCCCCTGTAGGATTTAGAGACCTATATGTGTCAGTTAGGGAAGCATCCTTAAGTAATTTAACTAAAAAACTTAGAATCACAGAACATTTTCATGAAAAGTAGAAAATGGAGCATGAAACCAAAGATATTTCCTTGAGATATACAATGCACTCCACCAAAGATGAACATGGGTAATTCAGAAAATCAAGTTACATGGAGAAAAAGTTGTAATTGAAACCAAAACCATTTAAATCCATATGAAATGCACTGTTTACCATGGACCTTACAGTCCGGCAAATGCGAACAGTTTAGATGACAATTAGGTGCTACATTCTGTAGTGGGGCGATGCTAAAAAAGCCAAATTAGGTGTTATCTGATGCAGTATTAACTGACCTTGGTTTTGGCAGCAGTTTATCACCTTCCTGTTGTTGTGCTATGTGTGTGAAGATCTTTGCAAATTGCAGGAGCTATGGGGAACAGGATGACTCTTCAGGTTATACACTTTCACTGCCTCGAGAGAAAAGTAAAAACCCCCAAAAAAACAAAAAACAAAAAAGGTTTTAACCACAGCCCCCTCCAGCTGATGAACACTAAAGATTTGTAACCATTATTGTTTTAACCACCAACCCTTCCCCAAAGAAGCACACTGTGTACTCTAGTGTTTTAATCACCACCCCTCCTGATGAAGCACACATAATAGAACAGAATGAACAAATTGTAAACACAATACAGCACAGCAGAGCAAACAACAAAAACATAATTACTATACTGTAATTAATGTTCACACAGTCCTAATAATGTTCACACAGTCCTAATAAATTAGAATAAATCCACACCGCTGTACCGAGTATATTAATCCATTCACACAGATTGTCCTTTAACACCACCTGCCAGTAACTATGGACATTGTGTAATGCAGACAAATCTGGAATACACGGATGTGTCCGCATTAAGCAGCTTATACTGTACTACTAACAGAAGTTAAATAATCAGGAAAAGAAAGAAAGAGAACAAATGAAGCATTTCACAGAAATCAGGATAAAATGAGTATTGGAATTGTAGTCACAATTCAGTGTATCATTGAGGAAGGAACTGGTCCAAAATGTATGATTGTATAAAACACTGATTTGATCTACACCTAAAAGAAAACATAATAAAAAAGAATACAGAATTTACTTTATATTGGTTAGTGGGCTCATGTTATTCCAACCTGTTCTTGGATATGATCTTTCCCTGAGAAAAACAGTAAAGGAGAAATCTGTGGCTCAGACCCAGGCTGAGGGGTAGTAGCAACAGAAGAGAAGGCTGTTGTGGTTTGGATCACAGTCTTGCTAGTAGAAGCCTCTGTAGCAGGAGGAGATATCAAAATATCCTTTGAATGAGTTATGAGATGGTCAGCTTCCATATGCACTCACTGTTGAAATGCACAGTAAGCCTTTTCCAGCATCATGTCTTGTGAGGGGAAATCATCTCTATTGTGTGTGGTCCAAGGGCATGAAAGGTATGAGTGACAACTCTCCTCACATAAGTTGCACCGAAACTCAGTACAGTTCATTCTGATATGTCCAAAACGAAAGGCTTGCAGTCCCAGCCAAAGACATGGTCAGATATTTTCTGAAATTTCTGTGATATTTCTAGAGAAATCTCTTGCTTTCTCCATTTGCACAGTAGGGGCAGCGGAGAGAACTGCTTAAGAAATGTCATGAAATATCTGGAAATATCTGGCCATGTCTGTGGCTACTGCTAAACATTAGGTATGTGCTATAACCCTTATACATTATGTTAAAGTTGTACCTGGAACCTCCAGTTCCCTGTCTAGAATTGCTCAGAGTCAATTATGGGGTCAGGGTTTCCCAAAATCTGACATCGAGACAGCCAGTATTTTATATCATTCACATTGACATCTTCATTCTTTAAAATGGTGGTTTCTGTGCAGAGTGTTGGTTTGATTAGCACGATAGCCAGGAACGATAGCTAATGAGGTAAATCCTTTAAAGAAGTGTAAGAGGCCCAGAATCTAGAAAGTATGGCAGCTGTCTAAAAACTCAGATCAAAAATGCCATCACTCAGTGTGTGTATGAGAGCTATCAGTCAATTCAGAAGAAAATGCAAGGACTCTTTCAGCAGTGTCTTACCAACTTATGTCCTATCCAGTGGCAATTCCAAACACCCTATATAAAGAAGGCAAACAGCATTTTGACATTGCACTGGTGCAGAGGTGCATGCAAGCACCTTGTCTTTTTGGAAATGCATTCACTTTTGTGTGGATGACAGCAGCAATAAAGATTTTACAGTCCCTGAGAGAGCTTCAGTTTTATCAACCATGTCAGCCCATGATAAAGAACTGTCCTTAGATGAGCATGTTACAGTTTGAGGAGAATGGGGAAGTAGGTATCTCAGGAGGAGCCAGATGTTGAACATCCACTGAAGATATGCTGAAGAGTCAGCAAAAGATGCAAATGGGAAATCCTCATCATAGTGTTAGATCCCAATTAAATCAGCCATGGAGTAATCCAGAGATTGGTAGTGCTTGGGAGCTGTAGAGGAAATTGGCTGTACATTCAGACAAGGATGGTCATTTAACAAACCTGTCTCCAAGAGGGGGCTTGGCAGCATCAGAGGCAAGGGTACGTGCATTAACTGTTCCCAAATGAGTGCACACTGGGACACAGTGCTCAAAGAACCAACAAGAATTAGAAAGCAACAAAAAGTTTGAGAAAGGGTTGTAGCCAGTCCGAAACATGTCAGACCGAACGTTTTATTTTGTCACGGTGTAATAAAATTGCTTTTTTAATTATTTATGTATCCCTCTCATGAGTTTTGCGTGTGCCAGAACCATTTTGTTGTTTTCTTTTTTTTAAAACCATATTTATTGATTTTTCTTTTATACATTTAAGATGTAATTGACATACACACAGATAAACCAAGAATTACTCCTGGTCTCCCAGCCCAAAACTGGCTGCAGATACTTTATACATACACAGCTACCTTAAAGTAATATTGCCTCTAATAGGCCAACTGAGCCATGTCCAACCCCCATAGTGGGGTAGGCTGTCAATTAACTCAAATATATAGAATCTGATAGCTCATTGCCCACCTGCCAATACACTGAGATTGTATTAACCCCTTGTACTCAGGTCAGACTAAGAGCTGTAGCTGCATCCCTAGAAAAGAGAGAGTCCCCCCACCCCTGCCTACTTCGCAGATCCTTATATTCTTACATATTATCACCCCAAAGTTATTTCCCAACTAATTAGCAAATATGCAAGAAAAGGAAAGAACTTAGCAATTAAGCAAACTTTCAGACTATTATTCATTCGCCAATCTCACCCCAACATACAGACCCTCGTTCCGAGCCTTTATTAGCTGTATAGAGTAGACAGCTTCCAAAGACTGCCACCTTTTTTTACATAATCCCATTTTACCCTCGTTCAACATATGCTTTCTTATCCTTCCCAGGGTTCTCATAAGATCCCCTACCCACTGGTCATAAGTGTACACAAGGCTGTCTTTCCAATGCTTTAAAATAAAGGATTTGACCAGGGCCGTGAATAAGGAGATGTGGTACTTAGACATATTCCCTGAAACCTGAGACAGGTCCCCAACTACACAAACTTCGAGCAATATAAGCTCTGAATAGTCTAAGATGGGGTCCATATTCTGCTTAATTTTAAGCCAAAGGGGCCAAATCTTGGCGCAATACCACATCACATGTAATATATCCCCCCATTTCTCATTACACCTGAAGCATGGGTCTGTCTGTATAAGGTTCCTTGCACATAGCTTTGCCAGAGTATAGTACATATTAGAAGAAATGAACAATTGCATATTCTTAAGTTAAGGTATAGTTATATATTTGCAACTATTCCATATATCTTTCTAATTAGATCTTAGGGGAGTTATAATTTTAGCCCAATATGGGATGTGGGTTGGGGAGCTTGAGTCCAGGAAATTTAAGAGAACCCTGTAAATTTGGGAAATAGGCTTATTTACAAAATTTACCCCAATTAGTTCTCCCCAATTAAACCCTTTCTTTTGAGTTTCTACCATCCTCTTTTTCACCCTGCTCAGCAAGTTGATAAGCTGGATCTTCTTAAAAAAAAGCAATCCCTCACTTAGAGGTGGAAGAATGACCTTATCCTCCTTTATACAATCGACCAACTTAATTCCCTCTAACTGTCTAGCCCATTGTTTTATAATAATTTGGCCCCCTAACCAGAAATTTGGATTACCCATTATCGGTTGTTCCCCTGCCTTCTCTTGTCCCCTCCTTTGTGCAGGCATTAAAAAAACCCACCATGCATTAAATGTTTTTGCTATTGGAGTCAGCTTTGCTTTTGTACTTAGCTTGTCCAGGTGGGAAAAAAGCAGTGCATCTGGGGAAAGTCCCATTTCCCTTAAATTCTGTCTCTCCATACAAAGCCAGACTGGTACATAGACCTCACCCTCCGTCCATTCCACCTTCCCATTATTCCTAACTGCCCTGCCACATAATATAATTGAAGATCTGTCATCTTAAAGCCCCCCACGTTCTGTGGCAGATGCATAACCATATGCTACTTCCTTGCTGGCTTTGAGCTCCATAGGAAGGCTGATAACAACTTTCTGATTTTTATGAACCAGGACTGAGGGAAGAGATATGGAGCCAGGTGAATTGGGTACAGCAGCCTAGGCAGCAGATTCATTTTGACCATTCCTAATCTAGCTGCAACATTTAATGGAAGTTTATTCCATCTAAGGATGTCCCGTCGGATTGTAGTTAATAGTTTTTCCATGTTAACCTCTGCTCCCACCTCAACATTAGGAGTAATCCAAATACCCAAGTACTTGATTGCTTGAGGGGCCCAGTGTATCTGCAGGGGTTCAACATCTGCCCTAATAGTATGAGGCATAAAGGGTAAAATTTGTGTTTTGCTTAAATTCAATTTATAGTTCGATACCACAGAGTATCTTCATATAATTTCCAATGCCTGTTTAAAACCCTCAGCTGGATCCTGCAAATGCAAAAGTATGTCGTCTGTGAACACAGACAGTTTGAGTTCCTCCCCCCAGATTTGAATTCCCTGGATTTCAGGTTCCAAGTTTAGTGCCCTTAATAGGGGGTGTAAGTAAATATTAAGCAAAATAGGAGAAAGGAGGCATCCCTGCCTGGTCCCTTTCTCTAATTTAATTTCCTGGGACAGATATCCATCACATAACACCCTAGCTGTGGAGGTTGCATATAAATTTTTAATTCCCCTGAGAAGGCCTTCAGGGAATCCCATTCCCTCCATGATGGCAAAAAGAAAGGAATGAGAGACCCTGTCAAAGGCCTTCTCTACGTCTAAGGATATCAGTGCAATAGATATCAGAGAATCCACTGCATAGTTAAGGATATGGTGTAGTTTCCTTAGTGCATCATGAGCCCCCCTGCCCGGCATAAATCCCACCTGCTCTTGACTAATTAAAGTTGGGGCCACATTCAAAATTCTGTTAGCCAATATCCTTGTCAGTATATTGATATCCTGATTCATCAGTGCAATCGGTCAGTAGTTCTCCTGGAACTCTTTTGGTTTATCCGGTTTTGGGATAAGTGTAATGTATGCTTGGTAAAGTGGGGAGTGACATACCCCCTCTTGCATTATCCTAGTAAACAAGTCTTTGAGGAGAGGGAGTATTGTTGAAATATTTGATTTATAAAACTTGGCTGTGAGGCCATCAGGCCCCGGAGTTTTACCATTCGGCAATGATTTTACTACATCTAAAATTTCCCCTTCACTTATTGCAGCTGTTAGGCTTTGAACCTGTGCCAGATTTAGAACTGGGAGAGGTATATTCCTCAAAAATGCATGTATTGCTTCCCTATTGACAGTCCTCCCCCCTTAATAAATCCCCTTATGATAGACTGCGAAGGCATCAGCCATTTCTTGGGGGTCAGTTGTAAGTTCCCCTTCTACTTTTATAAAGTTTACTGTTCATGCTGCTTCCCATTCCTTCACTCTAGCCACTAAAAGGCGACCAGGCACATCACCCTGCATTAGATACTTAGCCTGAATTTTCTCCAACCAAAAATCCACATTGGTATAAATCAGGTCCACCATCTCATCCCTCAGTTCCTTAACTTCAGCATCCACCTTTGCAGATGACCCTTCTAAGGGCTCCAGAGAGTCTATGGCCCCTAGAATAAACTCCTCTCGAGCTTGTCTAAGTTTGTTCCTTCTTGCTGCATATCTTTGAGCTATCCCCTGTATAAAGAACCTTACAGGTTGGCCAGGCTATTTGCTTGTCCTGCAATGTCGGTAGCTGAACCCTAATAATCTCACTAAGAGCTTCCTCTAATTTTCCGTGTAGTGTAGTATCAGACAATAATGATTCATCCAATCTCCACCTATATGGTTTGGGGGGGAACAGCTTTTTAGTTCCCATGTCATCTGTATTGGAGAGTGATCAGATAAAATTCTACTATGGGTAGCCATTTCCTTTATACCCACCAACGCTTCCTGATTGATCAGGAAAAAATCAATCCTGGATTGCATTTTATGGGCCCTTGAGAAAAAGGTCATGCTCTTTGGTCCCTTACCATGTAGCCAGACAGGGTCCACCAGTGCAGTAGCCTCCAAAAAGTGCCTTTAGCTTCCTGTGCTCTAGACAGGAGTTTCTTAGAGGGTGGATTCCTATCTTCCCAGTTATTTAAACACAAGTTCCAATCTCCTGCTGATATGATCAGATGTGTTGACAACCCGACTACTTCTACCTCCAATGAAGCAAAAAATTCCAGGTTAGGTGGGGTTGGGCCATAAATAGAGGCAATTGACAATTCTGACCCCAGAATAGATCCCGAGAGAAATAGTCCCCAGATGTCCCCTTTTATTACCGCCCACTTTACCGCATATGGGCATGTCTTCCCCACTAGTATGGCTACCCCTCCCGAGGCTGTTGTATTCCCCACTCCAAACACTTGACCCACCCACATTCTTTTTAACAGATCCAGTTCCTCTATTAAAAGATGAGTCTCCGGCAAATTCACAATTTGTGCCCCCAGTCGTTGAATGTGTCTCAGAATCACCATTCTTTTTCTCTTACCCCTAAGACCTTTTACATTGCAAGAAATAATTTTAATTTTTGACATTATACATATACACTCCCATATTTATTGCCTCACTACAATCTGCCAATATCTTGCTCCCATTTGGTGGACTCGCTCTCTTTTCTTTTACCCCTCCCTCCCCCCTTTCCCCCTTCCTCGATCCTATGATCACCATCCTAAAACATTGACAATCCATGACTGAGCCAGTTCCTGAGTGCCCCCCAGACCTCTCTTCAAGCTCATACCAGGAATCCCAAGGAAAACAAAAAGGAAATATCCCTCTTTCCCACTCTCTTTTATTCCCCCTTGATATACTTATCCTCACTCACCTTCTCCCAACCCCCATTGACCAGAGACAGATACGTTCCTGATACTGATGATCCCCAGTTTATGTCTGTATCAAGCTATTCTGCCTTGTGGTCCTTCACCATGACCTAATAAATACTGGGGGGTTTGCTGTCATAACACCCTTCACTTGCAATTATCCATCTTATCACTATACCCGCACTCCTCCCCCACCAAATAACCCTCTCCCTTGCCAAAAATTCCTCTTTCCCCTGTACTAGCAAGGAAGCCGACTCATGCAGTTGCTCCCATTAGTTACCCCAGAAGGAGCTTCCTCTTCCTTCGCCCCCCCTCCCTACCACTGCTCGGGATGCAAAGGTTAGTCTGCTATACGAGAGCCCCACCTTGCCCAACAAGTAAAGTTACCTAAAAATGAGTCACTGCTGCTCCCCTGCACCCCAATTGAATAATTATCACCCCTGGAGTTTCATACCCGTAACATAAACCTTCCACCTTCGTTTCTGAAATTCCCTGGTTTAGACAAACCTCTCCCCCCTCATCATGAACTCAATTATTTACTTAAACAAAATCACGTCTGCCCTCTAGTGGCTGCACCCTCAAATCGCTTCACTGCAGCTCATATAAGCCCTGGAAAAGGAGGCCTCCCTTACAATTTACCAACCAAAACCCTGCCCCCATTGCATCCCTGTGAATCTCAGTATCGCTTTCTCCCATTCATTTCCCAGAGCTGTCTTAACTCAAAAATATATTCAACCATTTGTTTGCTTTAACCACCCTTAATAATTTCAGTCAGTGCATAACATTTCCATATTTCCTGTATCTTGTCCAGATTAGTTTAATTGTCCCAATACCACTACCAAGCCCATCAGGTGGGAGATTTGAATAGCGGTGGGAGCTCAAATCTCAAGCCCTCCAAAGCATCTCGTGCTGTTAGGTATTTTTTGTACCTCATTTGGAGCTTCACAATTAGGGTCGCTGGATACTGCATCTGGAACTTGATCCCTGCCAGACAGAGCTTCTTTTTAATGTCCAAGTATTATATTGTTGTCAATCTCTTATGGAAGGAATTTGGTCCTGGAAAAGCCACAAAGTCTCCCCATTCCACTGTAGGTTTTTGGACTGCTTAGCTTTACGTAGAACAAAGGCTTTTTCTTTATAATTGAGAAACATCATGATTAATACCTTCAGGTGAGCTCCGGGGGTGGGGGGTCTCTCTGAGTGCCCAATGCACTCTTTCCAAATTGTATGCCTCCCCATATGGAGTCGGGCCTAACAGCTTCATCAGCAGATCCTGCATAAAAGTTACACAGTCCACCCCCTCCGTTTTTTCAGGGATCCCAGCCATGATTAAATTATTTATTCTGCTACACGACTCTTGGTCCTCCATACGATCTTCCAGCTTTTTAACTTGCTTTCTAAGCACCACCACTTCTTGCTCTGTCCCTGTAGATTTCTTCTTCGGCGACGAAACTCTGGTCTCCAAATCTCCCATTCTTCTCGCCAATGCATTCAAAGTCAGTTTTATGGTTGAAAAATCCATGACCAAACCCTGCAGCAACTATTTGATCTCCAGAATGTCATCCGCTTTCACTTTCTCTCCCTCTTCCACACTACCTTCATCATCCTGATCCTCTGGCACAGGTGAAAGGGGTTTCTGGTGTTTCACTGCCAGAACCCAAGCCGACAAGGGCTCTAAAGCTCCACACTCCATCTCAGCCATTCTGCTAGGCCTCTTCTGATCACCACCAAAACCAGGCAAATTACTTTCTATCTGCTCCTTTCTTTTCGTTTGAGAGGCAGAGAAGCTTAGGGAAACTTCCCCACTTAACTGGATTACAAGGCTGAGCCCTTACTTTTAGTTTAAGGATAAATTAAGCTGGCGAGGGCCCAGGAGCTACACTCAGGACGTCTCCTCTCCTCTAGCTCATCACGTGACCTCCATTTTGTTGCTTTCTAATACATGTATTAACCGCAGGAATCAAAGGCCATATTATGGAAACGTGTGGTAAGGCATCAGGAGACAGCACAGAAGATGCAATTGTGTCCAAGAAAGGAGGTGGGTTTGTTGTGAAGAGAGGCACGGTCAGTTCCCTCAGATGTTAAAGGTGCCAGTGTCCAACTAGATTATAAGACCAACATGCCTTACACAGAGCCATAACAGGAGATCAGTCTTTAGGTGGAAAGGCAGTACCTTCAAAATGTCATCTGCTTTTACGCATAATCAAGGATTTAGTGGAAGCAGGCTGCATAGTAACCAAGGGTACAGAAGACATGTTGTCATTTGGCTGAGCATGATCTGGGACTGCACCATCCAAGTGACTATCAAAAGTAAAAACTGGCTTACTGAAAGCAACTACAATGTCTGCAGAGTGAAGATGAGCAGGGCAGCAACTCAGAAGCTGTGCTTGGTGGTTCCTTTGGCAGTTCCTATTTGATGAAGCTACTTCACACAAAGTGATAGTCAGCATCTGCTTGTAAGAGTCTGCAGGCAGCAAAGGTAATGTACCATATTTTTGACTTTTGAGCAGCAGTTTTTCCTTTTCTTGTAAATATATTTCCTCCTCTTCTGCCAGCAATCTCAAAAGATGAGATTTCCTTAATTGTAGAGCTTATTGAAGTCACAAATCTGACTTTTCAAAAGAGGCATCACTAGGGAACAATGCAGAGGAATCCTTATACAAGTCAGAGTCCAATTCAGGAACAAGAGGAACATCAGCAATAATTTACACACTGGTGGAAAGCAGTTTAGAATCACATTGTGAAGCAGAAGTAGGAAAGACCAGAGTAGCCCGTACACTACCATGAGCAGGGGTAGCTACCTCCAGCAGAGAATCTGCCATCTTTGAACTGGAGATGGCATCACCACCTTCTGCAAGAGTAGGGGATTTTTGAACTGAAAGCAAAATAAACAAAGGGAAAAAAACAAGGGAAAATATTACAAAGAAAATTCAAGTAAACACAACTAAAAGAAACCCAAAGGAACAAGTAAAATACATCCTTCAAAGAAAACAAAACCACATATAAATCAGCATAATAACAATACAGATAGTATCATCACAATGGATCATTCAGAAGCCAGTCATAGTTTTGCCAGTAAGTTTGAAATAAATTAGATTTCAAAGTTGCTATTCAGTCTGGTGTCTTAATCTAAGCAAAGACTTAATTTGTTGTAATATAGAAACAGCAGAGATTTACTTTTGCTGAAGGCTTAACACGCATCTGGCCTGCCACAAATAATACCTGCAGGATGCAAAAATTAGGTGTTACGGTGCTAGAGTGATATGCAGTTGGTCTAGGAGGAAAGATTCCTAAGACAGGAATGTCATAAGTAACCAGGGGCAAAGGTTTTTCATTCTACATGTCTGACAGAATAGAACAAAAGTGTTGTGTGAAAGGGCACAGTAGGTAAAAATATTCTTGTGTTTCCAACTGCCGGTGGATCAATCAAACAATCAAGTTCATATTTTGACATAATGTCATTACACATGAATAGATTTTACATTAAAAACAATTTTTTTTTTAAATGCAATACAGTTCACACAAGTACATCATCATATTTTAGAGAATAACCTCTTTGTCAGATAGAGGGTTTAAGGAGACATTACAATACAATATTAAAATCTACTTTTTGAATAAAGCATTGCAAAATTTGAAAGAGAAGAGTTCAGCGTGACTCTTACATCTTAAATCTATGGGAACAGCAATGGGCACCATAATGGCTCCACAGTATGCTAACCTCTTTATGGCTGACTTGGAGGAGGATTTTTTAAGGCAGTATCCCCACAAACCACTAGCTTATTTCCGTTACATTGATGATTTGTTTATCATCTGGATGGAAGGCACAGATGCACTCAAAGATTTTCATCACAAACTTAATAATCTCCACCCTACCATAAAGCTTACCCTGGAGTACTCTACCACCAAGGTTAACTTTCTGGACACCACAGTCACCATTAGGGATGGAACCTTACATACATGTATTTACAGGAAGCCAACAGACAGACAGAGATACCTGCACAAGAAAAGTAATCACCCAAACCATACAAAAAAAATCTGTCATATACAGTCAAGCGCTCCGATGTCACTGTATTTGTTCAAATGAGGATGACAGAGATACACATTTGGCTATGTTGAAAAACACCTTGATTGAGCAGGGACACTCTTCCAGAGAAATTGACAGGATAACAGAACGGGCAAACGCAAGTACCAAGACAACAACTACTTCAATATAAAGAAAAGACAACTACAGACAGAATACCCTTGGTAGTCACATATCATCCAGATCTTGAACGTCTGTGTAAGATTATTAAAGATCTCCACCCAATATTTAGTGAGGATGAAACCCTTAATTGTATTTTCAAGGAACTCCCACTACTATCTTTTAAACAACCACCAAATTTATCCAGCCTAATTATTAGGAGCAAACTTTCACTGGAACAGAATACCATGTCACACAATGGCACACTACCCTGCAATCAACGCCCCTGTAAGACTTGTGGGCTCATTTCTACCTCGGACTGTGTGGTTACATCACAAAACAGACAATTCCAGGTGCATGGGAGTTATACATGCATGTCACGACATGTTGTTTATTTCATTCAGTGCAAGAGATGTCCACAAACAGGTTATGTTGGAGAGACACGCCAACAGCTCTGCACTAGGATGAACTCACACAGACATACTATTACAGCAAAGAAGACTGAAAAAACAGTGGGGCACCACTTCTCCCAGCCTGACCACTCAATATCAAATATGTCAGTAATGGTCTTAAAAGGAAATCTCAAAAACACACAACAGAGATGAGCTTTTGAGATTAAACTTATTTTACATCTCAATATGGTAGCAGATGGGATGAACGTTGATCTTGGTTTTATGAGACACTACAGAAACTAACATCCACAGACCTTTTCTTCTTCAGACTGACATATTATAGGACTTCAGCATGTGTGGGATGTGGGTGTGTGTGTGTATGTATGTGTGTGGGTATGTGATGTGAGGTATGTGATATAACAGATGTGGGGCTTGCTGTCACATTGAGGTAAGTCTCTATTTAGATATATGGAGTTATAATGTGTTACTATTCTTACTTCACACACACAATGAATATTAATTCCTCCTTACTTTTTATCTTTGCCCGGGGGTGGGATTAATTCCATTGCACCATATTCAGATTACCTAGCTTGCTACTGTACATACAGGAGTGTTATCATATACTGTCACATATAATTTTTGTAACTCTGTACATATTGGGGTGCGTGATCTCATTTGCATGGGGGTCCTGCACAGATCTTTTTACATTAGGCTAATATTGTAGTAATTTGTGGATATGTAGGTATATTAGACCTCTGGTCTTACACACATACTTTATATTTACTTCTAGTTACCTTATCCTGGGGAGGGTGGCAGGTTTATTTCATGGTAGTTGTATCCAGTATCCTTGGAAATGTTGCTATGCAGGTAGTAGTATGGTTAAATAGTGTCACATTTTTGCTCTGTAGGTATTAGGAGACATAAGCCCTTTTACTCAGGATTGCATGACAAGTTGAATTCCTTTGGGGAACAATTGCAGTGACTGAAGTGAATATAGGTTCACTAGGAGAGAGAGAGTATGTGTGTGTGTGTGTGTGTGTCTGTGGGAGAAAGAAAGAGAGAGAGAGAAGGGAAAAAAGGGGGGGAGAGAGAGACATCTCCTTAAATCTATGTATCTCCCCCACCCACATTATGGTGATGTGGGGTGGGTCAGGGTGTATTGTTTGTATGAAGAGGAGGAGAGTAATTACATTTTTATCTCTTTTTCAGATTCCTTAGACACTTGTGGTACATCAAGTTGTTACATTCTCAGTGTATATTGACATCAGTACATATCAGGCTACATGGTCTTAATTCCTTGAGGTTCCTCGACTAGAGTTTTTTGTTTGACACTAATATTATCAATTTATATTTAAATTATCATTTATATAGTCCTGAGGTTTTTGAAATTTCTTGGGCCTTATATCTAGCTTCAGAGTACAGCTGGGTGACAGGTCCAGCTAGGTTTCACACATCACACAGTGTGCACTGATGTTTTTAAGACAGCCTTACTGGTAAATTCTTGTCTATAATGCAGACATTGAAACTTCATGAGCCCTATAACAATCTTAGTTTGTATTTAATCTGGGTGGGGGTTGTCTTTCAGTAATCACATCCTTATACTAACTGTGACACTCATAGCTTGATTTAGGAGTTATCTGCTTCAGTAGTGTTATCTTATGTCAATTAAATTTAGATGCAGTAGGATTCTTTGTATGTGTGTTCCACCAAGCATGTTTGACCTAGGGTTCCTCCTGGCTGAAGGCAGTATGGTATTGTTAAACTTCTCTGACATCATCTTCTTTCTTTTTTTTTAAATGAGTATTTTAAACCAATGGGGATTTTTTTCTGTTTTTCTCTGCATTATCTAGCTGTTATAAGTATTGTATTTTCTAAACAACTGCCATGAGCTTCTGAAGAAGGACTGGTTGGTCTGAAAGCTAGAGCACTTTGTTCTTGTTGTTACATCTATGTTGGTCCATTAAAAGGTATCAAATCATTTGCTTCTGGATCTTAAAACTTAAAAACTCTGCTTTTATATAGACAAAAAAAGACAGGGTGTAAACAGTATAAATGGGTTCAGGTCTGGCTATCTACATCCACTTATTTTTTTTTAATACTGTAATCTCGTTTCCCAATTGTTTTGGGACCAGAGATCCTATTTACTAGGATCCATTAAGGTTAATAGTCAGATTGAACTCTGGATCAATTCATTTTCTTATTTTTTAATGTAGATTAGGATGGTTATATGTGATAAGGTGAATGTGCCGTGCCAAAAATAACACCGGCGATGTACATTCTCAGTGAGAAAACTACCCTCAACTGTTCATGTGCAGGGGCTTCACCCCCAGCACCCACTTCACTAAAATAACAAACTCCAGGGGGTGCATTTCTGGGAGGAGGGAGAACCAGTAAGAAAAAAACAACAACTCACCAGCACAGAGAAACACAATATATTGTGCTCCTCCCCAGGCCCGAACCCTGCACCCTCCCCACCCACTGTGCCACTAAGCCAGATCAGTGGATTCCCCCCTTGCTACCCCCACATACCTTCCAGATGCCTTCAAATATCCTGTTGCTCCTTCATTTGCCCTGCACTTCCCAGTCGGTACCCTTTCAGGATTGCTCTCCTTTCAGGCACTGAGATTGAGTTGCTCAAATCTGAATCACTCAATCTCCATCGCCCTTTTAACTGTATACCGATTAGGAACATTACAAGGTCCGTTAATATATGTAAGCAATAAGACATGAGGGGGTGTGCATTAGACATTTCTAACGCATGGTCAGGGGCGTAATAAGGCACGAGGCCGCAGGCCAAGTGCGTTTAGCCCCTGACAGTGCATTAGAAATGTGTAATGCGCACCCCCGGAGTGTCTTATTGTGCTTATAAAATTGGGATCTGCATTTTATATATATGTAAACATTTATATTTGTT
Source organism: Neoceratodus forsteri (assembly GCA_016271365.2). Taxonomy (NCBI): domain Eukaryota; kingdom Metazoa; phylum Chordata; order Ceratodontiformes; family Ceratodontidae; genus Neoceratodus; species Neoceratodus forsteri. The sequence continues at coordinate 543,311,830 of CM028131.1, read as the reverse complement.
GCTTTAAATACTGAAACAGGTAACTCTTGTATGTATTTTGACCTAATATAGTTCCTCCGCCTGTTTGAGAGTGATGTCATCTTTTCTTTTGCTCTAATGTGGCAACCATACCTGTAGTTTTTTAATAGCATCCCCCCTCCCACATAGTTTGGAGTGCCTCCATCCCACACAAAAATCCATTATTACTTAAAATTAGATTGCCGCTTTTCTCTTGTTTAAATTCATATTTTTTTTTTGTAAACTCGTGAGCATTAGTAGAGCAAGTGGCAGCGAGTGCAGACTGCAGTACATACTGGGTGAAAGTATGAGGAACTACTGACAGCTTCACATTTGATTTTGTATGCAGATTGCAATCGTTAAAGGAGCGTAGAATACATAGTATGCTGGCATATATCTGGCTTGACTCTTCTGATCGTCTGCAAACAAATCGATCAGATGCAGTTTGAATGGCATGTGAGAACCGTGGGGGAGAACGAGTTCATGATGACAGTCTACTGGCCACCAACGGCAGCACTGTTAAAATCAAACAAATATGGGGGAAGGAGGTGAAGAGTGGGGGTTCGGGTAGGATAAGGGGGACTCTTCCCCTTTACAGTTCCTCCTTGTTTTATGTCTGGAGTCTTACTTTGCATAACATTATGTATTATTGAAGTATGTTATTACTTTGTCTTTGGGGTTTAAGATGTCCTTTCATGTTAAAATGTTGTAATAAAAACTAAATTAAAAAAAAAAAATCAAACAAATAAAATTTCTGCCTGCTTTTTATTATTTTACATCTCTTCTCTGTTCTCTGCGAGCAGGTAGTGGAACGGGCATCTGAGAGAGAGTGTGCTAGTGAAAACATGAAGAGTGAGTTAAAGCAGCATGGGCAGCGGGAGGGGCTGAAGTCAGAGCAAGCTAGTCAGACAACTATGTCCGGTAAGAACATGAACTGTGTCCTGGCTGGATGTTTGGTTAGAAGATGACACTGAAAAATGAGAAGGGGGTGATATATATTGATAGTCTGAGTGACTTGGAAGAGGTTTAATTGGATGCCGATGTGAGCAGCCGTGCGTGAATGCGAGGAAGTGGTCAGCTGAGCAGGTGGACCAAAGACCAGGAATGTAGAGGTGAGAAAGCAAAGCTTAAAAATCTCAACGTGTGGCACAAAAGTATGATTACATTTAGCCTGACCCACTGAATTCCTGTTTTCCTTTTTATTTGTTTACTAATTGCCAGCAAGGGATAGGGAGCTGTGATGTGGTGTGGCTCAGGTTTTTATATGAAAATGTTCTCGTTAAGTAATGAGTAAAAATGGCGGCATTTTCAAAATCAATGTTCTAATGGCACATTGAATTTTATGTACTTTGTCCAGTTCCAAAGCACTTGTTTTTACCTGTGAATTAGGCAGATCTAATGCACAAGTCCTAACCAATCAGGATGCAGCATTTTCCCTACCCATTTTATAAATAAGTTTTCTTCATTGAAGAGGAAATCCAAAATGTAACTGGTTGGAATAAAATATGATGTTAAGTGCTTAGCTAGAAATTTCTTCTAGATTTTACCATAGAAAGGACATCTCATCACAACAGGGTGTAAATCTTCAGGTTCCTTTAGAAAACAGTTACAGTCTTCTGAAACAGAACAGGTTTTCTGATGCCTGAAAGTTAATGCATTACTGGGGAACATCTTGAATCAATAAATGACTAGTGTTTCTCTGTGTATTGGATTTTCTAATAAAATTAAATAATATTTGAAAGAATGTTCCTATGTATTTTCAGTTAGTCAATTTGAGACTTAAATTTTTTTTTTTGCTTTGCCTAGGTCCTTCTCCTTTGCCTTCTGATTCAGAGCCATCTATATATTTTTAGTGTATTTCATATGGATTTTCATAGATTGGTTAGTCCAATATTTTAGCAGGTTAAAACTGTAATTATCCAGAAGCTGATACAGGTTATATAACCATCCTTCAATAATTGTCTTGAGATCATTGTTTTTCTCTTTTAGACATGATACAATCAGAGACCCCTGTGGAGAGCAAGAAATATTTACCTGGAAATTAATTACCCTTATATGGGCTCTTTCCAAGTTGGCTATCTCCCTGAGCTGAATTCTCACTAATGTATTTGGGGTAGATCTAGGTAACCATAGAATCATTTTATATAGCATATTTATTATAGCTTACAGTGCTTATAGAATATTTTTCCCCAAATTTCTATAGCTTAAAATCCTTGACTTATTAGCTTAGACAGCTTTTATCATTGGTTCAATGGTCATACCACTGTATACTCTGTTAAACCTGATCATGGCAGATGTAGTTATTCTCATTTTAGAGGCTGTATTGCAAATATAGTTTGACCAAGACATACTATTACTAGACACAGTGGGCTGGATTCACAAAGCTTCCTGAAGGTGCAAAACCTTCCCTAAGTCCCCAAAACTGCCCTAGCTATGGAAACAAAGGGGAACTTGCACTGAGTGCTATTCACAAAACCCTCTGCAGCTGCAGAAAACAACACTAAGGACTGTGGAAAAACGTGCAGCTGCAGAAGTCCCTGAGGAAAAAAAGGTGTGAGATAAGTAAGGCACAGCCACTGAAAGGCTATTCACAACCAGTTTTTTTTACGCAGGTGCAGAAAAAATGTTACACACAGTGGAATGAGGTGTAACTCTCCCTCAGCAAACCGCAGTAGTGCCCCAGCAATTGGAATCAATTAAGGTGGAGGTGAGGCACTGGTAATAGCATCCCATATAGTATAACTGAGGCTGCTTTAACAGCAACAAAAGCACACATTGCCATGTTATGGCAACAGGCAACAACTACCAGACACAGTGCAGCCCTTGACGGAGTCCCACAGGCATTAGAGCCTGGCCAGCCTGCAGTGAGTGGTAACCCTGCAGGCAACAGGAGCACCCCAGGAAGGGAGGACCAGCAGTGACAGTTGGCCACTGTGGTGCCACGGTATTGCTGGTACCTGTGGTGCTGCAGTGGTCCCAGTTGAGGGACTGGTTGCTGGTCTCTTTGTGGGTGCTTTCAGCTTCATTATATGGCAGCCCTGTTAAAGTCTGCAGTTCCAGCTAATTAAGTTCACTGTTGATGTGCCTCCTAAGCTATTTCAGCATATGCGCAATTTCCGCAGCTGCAGGGATTTTAAGAAATTCTGCACCTGCTCAAAATTTGTATATGAATATCACACAACTGCAGTACTGCAGGCCTTTTTCCCACAGCTGTGGGATTTTTGGCTTTGTTTGTGAATCATGCCCTGTGACTCCCAAGTACGTGAAATGTTTCACGAACTCAAGGGGCTATGAGTTCAAAAAGAGTTTTTTATGCTTTCTTTGCATGCCAAACACCATGGCCTTTGTCTTTTGAGTATTTGGAGTTAAATGTAATATTTTACATATGTGTTCTAGTTTGTTTAGACTTCTCTGTAAACCTAGCCTGGATGTGGAAATGAGAGCCAAATCATCTGCCTACACCAGAACTGGTATGCTGTTTTAGTATTTTAGGGTATGATGGCTTGGATCATCCAGCTCTTCTAAGATCTCATTTATTTACAAGTTGAATAAAAGGGTTGCCAAGACACAGCCTTGGTAAATGCTTGTATTGGTTTATATTTCCCAGTAAGTTCACCATTTTTATTATACTTGATTTGAATACATGTATTTGAGTGGAGTCTTCTAATTAAAGCTAGAAGATTTTATTCTGTTCCAATTGTTTTCTGTTTGGTCCAGAGAAGTTGCCTGGAGATAGTCAAAGACAGTTGTGAAGTTGATAAAAGCAATAAAAAGATTTAACTTTTTAATTTTGCAGTACTTTTCAATACTTCTGTACTTGGTGTATTAATGTGTGTCTGAATAAATACCTGCATTTACCTTTTTGAAATCCAGCTTGTAATGGAGAAATATTTTTGTTAGTAGTAGTGCATTCTTGCAATCCATTAAGCAGTGTTTTTTAGTATATTTTACATACATACATACATACAGTACATACATAGTTGCCAGAAGATTAGGCCTAATGGTCTATCTTGTCTGCCCAACCAAGCTAACTGGTAGTGTATAGTAGCTGCTTTACCACCCCCTTATTTCTCCCTTCCCTCCTCCCCCTTCCCTCCTTGTATACCTCTGTTTTCCCCAACCCCCACTCTGTACCATGCCCCTGTGTCTGTTTCACCCTTCTTGAAACTTCCCACTGTTACCATTTTTACCAGGTTATCCAGCAGGGCATTCCATGGTGCCACTACCCTATCTGTTAAATAATGCCTTCTTGCCTCTCCTCTGTACCACCCCCTGCCAACTTTAGACTATGGCCTCTTGTAGTCCCCTCCTCCTTTATCTTGAACAGACCCTCATTTTTCTCTCTGATGAACCCCTTCAGATATTTGAAGGTCTCTATCATATCCTCCTATGCCATCTATCCTCCAGAGAGTACATGTTCAGCTTTCTGAGTCTGTTCTCATATGACAAACCCCCAGATCACTAATCATCCTTGTCTCCCTTCTCTGGACTCTCTCCAGCAGTGTGATGTCCTTTTTATGTTGATTGTGTGCATGCACAAGAAACATGTTGCATCAGCTTTCTCCACAAGCAGGTTGTGGAGACGTGGCACTTTAGTGCCCAATGCCTCCACAGCCTGCAAAGGCTTGTCCCCATCACCCAATTCTGTGGCACGCTGCTGATGACACTAGTTCAGCCAGTGTGCCACAACTTTCTAAAAAATCAGCCATTGCAATCAGGGGCCACCTCGTCATTGCAGTGTCAGCCATCTGCTGCAATGAGGGAGCGACCTGTCATTGCAGGTGGGATGTGAAACCCCGATATTGTTTGTAGATCATGGCGGAGGGTTGCTGCATGTTCACAAACAATATAACACCCCCACCATGTTTACTTGCCGATGGGGAGCCCACTCCCGTCGGCATTCTGTAACTGCCCCGTTGTTCCTGCCGACGGGTGCCCAACTCGCCGGCACATAATGATACCCATGTTGTTCTTGCTGACGGGTACCCAATCCCCATTGGCATAATGATACCCCCCTGTTTTTTTGCTGCCGACTGGGTGCCCAATCCCCATCGGCATAATGATACCCCACCCATGTTGTTCCTGCCGAAGGGGTGCCCAATCCCCATCTGCATAATTATAACCCCCCTCTTCCTTTTCTATAGCCAAAGGGGTGCCTAATCCCCCTCGGCTCCTGCAACTCCCCTTCCCCTTTCCTTGTTTGCTGACGTGGGTGCCCAATCCCCCGTCGGCTAGCGCACCCACCCACACAGGTGGCACGCTGGGAGCCCACCCCAGCATGCCAAAGCACCTGTTAAAGAAGAAAATGTTCCCCTGATGTCTTATTTTTTTTTTCACCCTGTGAAGGAAAAAACGGTCCCTCGGAGCTCTCCCAGGCCCCCCTCCCACAAACCACACCCACCCACTGCACAATCTGCCTTGCCACACCCCCCCTCACCCCATACTTACCTCCAGAGTCTGGCGCGACGATCTTCGGTGGACCGGGAACATGTCTGCACTCTTCAAAGCCGACCACGAACTGAGGAAATGCCGGTAAGCTGTATAATGTAATAAATAGGTTTTTTTAACTTTAGTGCATATCTTGGGCATTTCTGGGACTTTTTTCACCAAACTTTCAACATGGGGTTTTTGGGACCCCTCCTCATGAATTCTTGAACTGTCATGGCATTAATCAGCCCCGAAAGGTGGTTTCACGGTCACTGTGTGGAATCACCCTTCGGGGCTGATTAATGAAATGACAGTGCCAGTGTTCATGAGGTGGGCTCTCAAAAAGCTTATGTTGCAAATTTGGTGGGAAAAATCCAAAAATGAGTGTTTTACGAGTGTGCGTTGCACAGCTGCTACATACGCTCGTAACTTCGCGAATTTACAATATTTTCATGCCAGATTTTCAACATTGACATTTTCTCATACCTCCTTGTGAGCAGTACAGCTGTCATCGTTCACATCCTGGCCGAAATATGTTTTCGCAGTTCCAGCACAGAATAGCGCAGTTACTGTGGGAAATCAGTGTTCAGGACAGATTAAGAAAATGACAGTGACACTGTTCATGAGTAGAGGTCCTAAAATGCCTATGTTGAAAATTTGGTAATGATACTCCATAAAATGACTGTGTTATGAGCGTGCGTTGCACAGTTGGCACACACGCTCGTAACTTCTCGAATTTATAAAATTTTCACTCCAGATTTTCAACATTGCCATTTTCCCAGACCTACTTATGAACAGTATAGGTGTCATTTTTCCCATCCTGGCTGAAATGTGTTTTCGCACTTCCGGCGCAGAATAGAACGGTCGCTGTGGGAAATCACTGTCCGGGAAACACTAAGAAAATGACAATGATACTGTTCATGAGCAGAGGTCCTAAAATGCCTATGTTGAAAATTTGGTGGTGATAGCCCATCAATTGACTGTGTTACAAGTGTGCATTGTGCACTTTCCACACACCCTTGTGACTTCGCAGATTTGTAATATTGTCACATCAGATTTTCAACAGTGTCATTTTTTCACACCTCCTCATAAGCAGTACAGCTGTCATTTTTCACATCCTGACTGAAATGTGTTTTCACAGTTCCGGCGCAGAGTAACGTGGTCACTGTGGGAAGTCAGTGTTCGGGACAGATTAAAAAAATTACAGTGGCACTGTTCATGAGCAGAGGTCCTAAAATCCCTATGTTGAAAATTTGGTGACGAAACTCCATAACATGACTGTGTTTCAAGCGTGCGTTGAACTGTTTCCATGCACCCTTGTAAATTCGCAAATTTGTAATACTGTCATGCCACATTTTCAACAGTGGCATTTTTTCACAACTCCTTATGAACACTACAGCTGTCATTTTGCACATCCTGGCTAAAATGTTTTGCACTCCTGCCGGACAATTGCACAGTCACTGTGGGAAATCAGTATTTGGGACAGATTAAGATCAACTGAGTGAGAGGGGGGAGTGACCGAGCTCAACTGAGCTCTGTTGGGACTGCTGCGGATTTGTTTGTGAGCAGACAAAGGCCCCAACACGGGGGAGTCACGTGATGCAGGGCATGAGCTAGCTACTATCTCCTGACGCTCCGACCTCCCCTTCTTTATCTACATCATTAGCTGCTATAATAATCACTTCTTCAGCATCAATAAACCTATCCCTGGACGTCTGAAGACTAGAACTGAGTGATCGCTGCTCGATGGAGGAAGAGATGCGTAAAGCACCCCCCAAACACACACCGCCGGCTTCACCTGGGAAGGTCGCAAAAAAATCCAGGGCCTCGAGTTCCTCGCAATCCTCTGCCTCGGCTACCAACCCTAAGGAGGAAGACCCGCTTACACTGGCCCAATTCCTGGAGGAATTCAGCCCGTTTAAACTCCAGATGCAAGAGCTTACAGGAGAAATCAAAGCAATATCTGGAGCATTAGAAGATCTTACCCGGCGGACTTCAGATAACGAGGCGAGGATCCACTCGTTGGAAGGATATAATACCAAACTCGACCTGATTCTCACACAAATGAGGCAACGCATGACAAAATTAGAATCCAAAGTTGAAGATTTAGAGGGAAGGAGCCGACGGAATAACGCTGTTATTATCGGTTTGCCGGAAGGGGAAGAAGGCGCCGACCCTATCAAATTTGTGCAAAAACTAGTAGAAAAGATTGCAGGCCCATCTCCATTCGGAGCCACCTACATGATCGAGAGGGCCCACTGCGCTCTTCGTCCAGCTCCACCAGCTTCTGCACCACCACGCTCCTTCATTTTTCGCTTCCTGAATTACCAGAATGGCAACTCTTTATTTTAAAAGCCAAAGAGATCAAAGAGCTATCATGGGCTGGAGTCAAGATCAGGATCACCCAGGACTTACCCTTGTCAGTTCACCAGAAGAGGTCGGCTTATCACCCTCTGGTCAGCAAACTCATGGCTGCAAGTATTCAATTTAAAATGGGCTACCCTGCCCGGTTGCAAGTTCAAACATCGGAAGGCTAGAGATCCTTTGATAATGTGGAAGCGGTGACGGTTTCCCTACAAGCGGTCTTCCCTAGCTTGTTTAAAGGCACATGAGTCCACAGAGGTTTGTTATGGACCTAGTTGTCTCTCGGTTATACTGGCACTTCAAAACGGAGTCTCATTTGGCTGTTCCACCTGAAGAAGGAAGTACCATATGCAACAATCGGACATTGGGAGAGCTTATGAAGATCTGGCTTTTATTTTGTTCGGTATTCGTTTTTTTTTTTTTTTTTTTTCTCTCTCTCACCTTGTTACCCTTTTTCTGCCGAGTGGAGAACGAATGGTGCACAAGAGGACCTCATTGTTTCTTTAACTTAAGATATTGGACTGATTTAAGTTTATTTAGACTCTCATACTAAGGATGTTTCCAGTTCTAATTAGAGGGTGGTGGTTCATAAGGGACCATAACATTTTTGTCACAACTTGCTGTTAATGTTCATATGGGTATACAGAACCACCTTTGTTGCAACATTCCATCTTTGTTGTGCAAAACCACTTTTGCTACTTAAGGTAAAATGGGTTTGTGGATGCTATGTTACTTATTCTCTTTATATAGTTAGTATTGCTGTTTAAAATGTTTTGTAGGGGGGGAGGAGGAGTGGAGGAATGGGGCCATGTGTACTGTATTCATGGGCGCGATACTTTGGGTGGGAGGGGGCGGGCAGGAGGCAGATATGTGGGTTTGTTCTTACGGGAGAATGGGGGAGGGTATCACGGTTTATCACTCTTGAGGTAGAATGGTGGTAGGATGGTTAGGAGGCACAGACCACCATTTCCTCTTGAAGGTTTCCTCGTGGGACTGCTCGTTTTGGTTACACTTCAAACAAACAACCATGACATCTGACCCATCCATTAATTCTTAAGCTGGAACATCAAAGGGCTCGACAGAAGCTAAACAGTATAAAATTCTAAAGCATTTGGAGATTGTGAAAGCAAATTTGGTGTTTTACAAGAAACACATCTATTAAGTACTAAAGAGAATGCTATGAGGCGGTTACAAATAGCCAGGGTTTTTTCTTCCCAAGGCACTACAAAGTATAGGGGTTATGATCCTAATACTTGAGATTCATTCCTCTGCACTCCATTACAGATTATCAAAGATTCTGAAGGCAGATTCTACTGTTAAGGGAAGTTATTAACACAGAGATATTAGTAGGTTCCATTTATGGTCCCAACGCAGATACACAAGACTTTGGGTTACTTTAATGAAGGCAATCTCACCTTTTAATCATCTCCCATGATTTTGGGGGTGATCTTAATTTAGTCCTGGACCCGTTGGTGGAGATCTAAAGTTTCCTACTCTGAACGGTCACCGCGGCATGGGCTCTGCCGAGTTGACCACTGCTGGTCTACTTGATGTCTGAGGGTGTTGCACCCTACACTCGCGAGTACACCTTTTCTTCTCTGTTCATGGAACCTCATCCTACATAGATTACATCCTGCTTTCCCGCACACTTTTATCTGGAGTTTTGGGTCGGCAATTATTCGAGCCCTCTTCAGATCATGATGCAGTGTCGGCCTCTGTTTCCTTCTCTTTTTTACCAAAGAACAGTAACAGGTGGAAAATCAATAACCAACTCCTGAGGTGCCCTAAGGTAGTAAAGGACATCTCTTCTCAAATAGATGAATTTATATCTAACAATTTAACAGATATGATCTGTCTGGATATGTTCTGGGGTGCGCTTAAGGCATTTCTCAGGGCACCTTAATAGGGATAGCGGCAAAAGGAGGAAGAGAGGAACGAGGCTATCAGACTCTTACTATCCCAGACACGGGCTATGGAAACGAAGATGTCATCTCCACCCCAGGAGCTAGAAAAGATTGGTTTGCTTAAGCTCAAGGATTCATATCTTAAGATATTAGGAGAACAAGCAGAATTGGCCCTGATCAAAACTAATGCTAACTATGTAGATCAAGGTGACAAGGCCGGAAAACTCCTGGCACGGCGTATCACACAATTGGAATTTTCCCGTATTATTTCCGGGATTCAATCCAAGACAGACGGTTGTATTAAGACCTCCCCAAGGGAGATCGTTCAGGAATTTCGGGATTACTTCGAATCCCTTTATGGGACTATGGAGTCCCCCCCTCAAAGAACAGATTGTATCTTTTCTTGAGGACCTGCGGCTACCTTCCTTATCGGACTCGGATAGGGCCCTTTTGGAAGCCAATGTCACCCAGGAAGAGATTGAACAGACCATTCAGACCCTTCCTCTTGATAAAACACTGGGCCTGGATGGATTCTCTTCCAACTTCTACAAGAAGTTTGCTAAACAATTATCCCCTTTATTACTCAGGCTGTTTCAATATATTCTTAGCGGCAATAAATTCGATAACGCCTTTTCTGAAGCACTCATTGTGCTTATCCCAAACCAAACAAACCACCGAACAACTCACGAGTTATAGGCCCATCTCCTTACTTAATTATGATTTCAAAATTAGCGAAATTGTTAGCGAGAGAATAAATAAAGTATTGCCTAAACTTATCGGCGCTGAACAAACCGGATTTATGAAAGGGCGGTGTGCAGCAGATCATGCAAGAACCCTGTCTCATGTCTTCTCGGTTGCAGAAAAGGCGGATGTTCCCTTGGCTCTTGTCTCCTTAGATGCAGAGAAGGCATTTGACAGGGTTCATTGGGACTTCTTGTTTACTGCAATGAAGAGCTTCGGTTTCCCAGGGGGTTTTGTTGGTTGGATTAGTCTCCTCTATTCAAATCCCTTGGCAAGAGTCTCTTGTAATGGAGCCCTTTCGGATCCCTTTGCTTTACACATAGGTACTAGACAGGGATGTCCCTTATCTCCCCTTCTTTTTAATTTATACCTGGAGCCCCTCATTAAACATATAATACTCAATCATGATATCAGAGGGATTAAGATCTTGGATTATACCAGTAAGTTAACAGCATATGCAGACGATTTGCTGATCTACGTCTCCAAACCTCAAATGTCCATCCCGGCTTTGTTGAACTCCATTCGGAAATTCAGCCAGTTATCTAATTATGAGTTGAATGTAGACAAATCAAGTGTCTACCCCCTTACCGGAACCTTCTTTAGGTGCAAGATCAGTGACTTAGGCCTGGGTTGGGAACCCGATTCATTTAAGTATTTGGGTTTTGTTTTGTCAAACACCACGGCGTGGATGCGTCAACTTAATCTTGATTCCCTGGTGAGTACAGTGGAACTAGATCTTGCAAGATGGGCACAACTTCCACTCTCGATTTGGGGCAGGATAAACCTAGTGAAAATGAATATTTTTCCCCGTTTATTCTATCCCTTAAGCGGACTCAATATTTGTTACCATTTTCCTGGTTCAAAAACTTCATGGATTACTGGCAGACTTTGTGTGGGGTTATAAGAAAGCCAGGATGGCCTACCACAAGCTAGCTGCACCCAAGACATTGGGTGGGCTGCGAGTCTCACACTTTGCTTTATATTATTGGGCGGGTCATGTAGAACAAATATTTAAGTGGACCCTTAGCAAAGAGACTATCACTCCCTCTCTTATGTCCCTTTGTGTTACATATGGAGACTGCCCTTATTAATAAATTTGGTCTCTCTCCTGAAGCCTTACTTTACATTAAACCCAATTTACTTCCCTTTCCCTTAGAAATTCGCCGATTGGGACCTCCCTTAAAATTCATACCCAACTCTGCAAGTTTTTAAAGTATCAGAATGTCAGGGACAGGTCACAACCTATTTGAGGCAACCCACATTTTCTGATCGGTCAGAAACCCATTCATTCCAGATGGCTGCCCTTGACAGCTGATTCTCGTGTAAGGGACATCTTAAATGAAGAAGGATGTATCCTTCTCTCGGGAGAGATTCTGTGTAAATTTAACATTTCCACTAAAGAAATTTTTAAAATATATCAACTGCGTCATATGCTACTCAAAGCATTAGGTACAGACCCAAGTCAAGCTGCAAAGTTTGACTTTTGAGGCATTTAATTCCTCTAGCTGGGCATCCTCACGCAATCTCCAAACTATACAACATCTTATTTAGCTGGGCATATTCTTCCAACCCAATACATGGGACATATTGGACTACTTTATTTCCGGAGAAGCACCTGGATTGGGCAGCCCTTACGTAACTGTCATAAATATATTATGCAGGACCAGTTAAGACTTATCCAGTTTAAATTATTGCATAATATTTATTATTCTCATACAAGCTGATGAGTCTAAAACTAAGGTCTGACTCAAGGTGCAATAGATGTGGCTTAGGAACTGGTGACTTGTTCCATATCTTTGGGACTGTCCAAAATAGTTCCATTATGGGTTAATATTAAAGGTAAAGTCGATTCTTCTCTTGGTCTGGAAGCTTTATTTACTCCAGAGATTTGTCTGTTGGGAGATATGTCCAATATTTCAGTTAGAAATAGGAAATTTTACATAGTTTGATTTCTATCACACTCAAAAAGGTAGTACTAAGACATTGGAAAGACCAAATAGTGATCAGCTATACGGAATGGCTCGAGGAGTTACTCCTTTCTTTGAGAACGGAAAGGATGATCGCCATACTCCATAATAGGCTTCCCACCTTCGAGAAGATTTGGGCCCCTTTTCTCAGTGCTTATACGCGTTAGTATATAATTTTGTCCCCTCAGGTACAAACATCCTCTTTTTTTTTTTTTTCTTGTTTTCTTTCCTTTTCTCTTTTTTGGTCTTGTGCGGGGTGGGTTTTGGTGGGTTAGGTTTGAGGGAGTAGGGTTTAGGGAGACCTCTAACAAAGAACCTGTCCTCTTTGTCATTGGTTGTACCTCTGGATGTACTCCTGTTCTTTACATTGTGTCTCAGATCATGTTCTTTGTGAATAAACTTTTAATAAAATGTTAATGGAGAAAAAAAAATAAACAAAAAAAAAACAAAGGCCCAACACAAAAACCCACTACAAAAGGGCAGCCTGCAGCACTGGAAGAAACAGAACAAGAGAGCGAGTGAGGGAGTAGGAGTGAGCGAACTCACCCGAAGAGCTTTCAGGACTGCTGCGGATTTCTTTGTGGGCAGAAAAACGTGTCAATACAGGCAGGGGCCCAGTACAAAAGGCCAGCCTGCAGCGGTGGGAGAAACAGTACAAGCGAGTGAGACAAGGGGACTTAGTGAGCTCAATGGAGCTCTATCAGGACTGCTGGGATTTCTTTGTGGGCAGAAAATGCAGCAATGAGGCAGGAGCCCAGTACAAAAGGCCAGCTTGCAGCGCCAGCAGAAACGGAATGCGAGAGTGACAGAGGGGGAGTGAGCAAGCTCAGTGGAGCTGTGTCAGGACTGCTTCAGATTTATTTCTGGCCAGAAAAAGCCACCAATGCAGGCAGGACCCCAGTACAAAAGAGCAGCCTGCAGTGCCAGGAGACACAGACTGAGCGAGTGAGGTAGAGGGAGTCAGTGAGCTCAATGGGGCTCTGTTGGGACTGTTGCAGATTTGTTTGTGGGCAGAAAAAGGCAGCAATGCATGCAGTGGCCCGGTACAAAAGGGCAACCTGCAGTGTCAGGAAAACCAGAATGAGTGAGTGATTGAGCTCAACAGAGCTGTATTGTAACTGCTGCAAATTTCTTTATGGGCATAAGAATGCAGCAATGCAGGCAGGAGCCCAGTAGAAAAGGGCAGCCTGCAGCGCCGGGAGAACCAGACTGACTGAGTGAGACAGGGGGAGTGAGCGACCTCAATGGAGCTCTGTCAGGACAGCTGTGGATTTCTTTGTGGGTAGAAAAAGCCACCAACACAGGCAGGAGCCCAGTACAAAAGGGCAGCCTGCAGCGCCAGGAGAAACAGAATGAGCGAGTGAGAGTGGGGGAGTGAGCCACCTCAGTGGAGCTCTGTCGGGACAGCTGCAGATTTCTTCCTCAGCAGAACAAGGTGCCAATGCAGGCAGCAGCCCAGTATGAAAAAGCAGCCTGCAGCACTGGGACAAAGAGACTGAGCCAGTGACAGGGCCACTGGGCGAGCGCAGCAGACCAACACAATCAACATTCGGCATTGACAAATGCTTGTTTAAGCAGGGGTGCCTGAACTGCACACAGTACTCCAGATAAAGCCTCGCCAGTGAGGTGTAGAAGGGAAGTATAACCTTCCTTCTCCTGGATGTTATCCCCCTGGCTATACACCCAAGCATTTTGTTTGCCTTAGCCGCTGTTTTTCTGCACTGCTTTGAGTGGTTCCCTTTAGCATCAGTCATCACCCCAGATCCTTCTCCATCATCATGACAGTCAGCTGTACCCCCACCAAGTGGTAGTTATACCCATGGTTCCTAATGCCAAGGTGCAGTATGCTACATTTGCATGTGTTAAATCCTAACTGACACACATGGGCGCAGTTTTCCAGTCTCCCTAGGTCTTCCTATAGAGCCCTCCTACCCTCCTCACAGTCTACCACCACCCCCAATTTAGAATCATCAGTGAACTAACTCATTTTATTACCAACCCCCTTCCTGATGTCCACAAGGAATACATTAAAAAGGATAGGGCCCCAAACTGAACCTTGTGGATCCCCACTGATGACTTCTCTGGATGTCGAGACTTCTTCCTCTACCAGCACCCTCTGGTGTCTATTCCTAAGCCAATTAGCTACCCACTCTCCAATTAATCTCCTATCCCCAGTTTCCTCAATTTCCAAATTAGCCTCAGGACTGAATCGAATGCTTTGCTGAAGTCCAGGTACAGGACATCAGCTGGCATTCCTCCATTCAGGGATCTCATCATCCAGTCAAAAAATTCAACCAGGTTAGTTTGACATGATTTCCCCTAAACAAACCCATGTTGGTTATCATCTTGAAAACTATTTACCCCTGGGAACTCCACCAACCAGTCCTTTAAGATGGCCTCCAACATTTTCTCCACTATGGATGTCAGGCTGACTGGTCTGTAGTTCCCCAGTTTATCCCAAGGTCCACACTTGTGAAGGGGCATGACATGGGCCAACCTCCGGTTTAGAGGGACACATCCTGATTGGAGGGATGAATTGAATAGTTCCATCATTGGAGCTGCCAGGACATCGGCCAGTTCCTTCAGAAATCAGGGTTGGATGCCATCTGGCCCTAGAGCTTTGTCCATCCTCAAGGACTTGAGAACCTTCCTCACCCTCCCTACCTGGATCTCCCCATTTGTGACAGCCCCCTGTGTCCCCTATTCTGCCCTCTCCCTGAGGCAATGGCCCATCCCTTTCCCTAGTGAAAACTGAGCTGAAATAATCTTTTAACACTTCAGCCTGTTCAACCCCCCCACCCATCCCCCTCCTTTCTCAGCTTGCTTATCTGTCCCCCACCCTTCCTATGCTACCTAACATATCTAAAGATTTCCTTCTCCCCCTCCCTGATCCCTCTTGCTAATCTAAGCTCCTTATCAGCCTTGGCTTTTCTTACTCTTCTGCTCACCTCACTGAATATCCTATGATACTCCTCACGGTCTGCCTCACTTCAGGAGCATTTTTGCCTTCTAAAGGCCAGTTTCTTATTCATCACATCCTCCTGTACTTTCCTTGTCCAACTGCAAAGTTTCCTAGTTCTGGCTATCTTGTTTTGTGCCCTGGCACAGGTTTTCATGGCCTCCAGTATGCCCATCTTCAAGATTTCCCACTGCCTCTCCGTGTCCATCCTGATTCTGATTTTACTTGTATGCTCACTGAGGATATCTGCCATCTCCCCAAAGTTTGCCCTCTTGAAGTCCACAACCGAGGTCTTTGTTTGGTTCCTCTTCTTCTCTATGTCCAAGGTAAAACATACTGTGGAGTGGTCACTACCAGCCAAAGGGACTTCCACTGCCAGATTCCTGACGTGCTCCCCATTGGCTAGCATCAGAGCCAGGATGCTTCCCTCCCTAGTTGGCTCTTCAATGAGCAGGAGTGCTTTGAGCACTCATTGCTCCTTTAGTGATGAGGACACCATGGAGCACCAGTCTGTCTCAGGCACGTTAAAGTCCCCTAGTATCACATTTCCACCTCTCCCCCTCCTACAGCTTTTTTCTCAAATTGTCGATTAGTTCTCTGTCCATGTGCTCCAATTGTATGGGTGGTCTGTAGACCACCTCCAGACTAACCCTCCTCTCTTTACTATCCTGTAACATGGCCGATACCACCTCCACGTTATCCTCCCCCACCTTCTCTCTGTTTCACATTATCCCTTCCCTAAGAAAAAGTGCAACCCCTGACCCTCCCACATCCTTTCCTTTCTATGTGTGGGGTACCCAGGTATTTTCATGTACCAGTCATATTGGACACATTGTCAAGCAAACTTATTGGACAATAGTTTTCTGGATTGGTTTTAGTACCCTTTTTGTGTATCAGGATGATATAACTCCCCCTCCAAGAGTCAGGCAAATACTCATGCACTGCAAATTTCTTAAATAGATCTGAGAGTGTCCCAACCCGCCAGTCTGGATCAGCTTTGTAGAAGTCAATTGTGATTTGGTCGGGTCCCATTGATTTAGTTGATTTCAAATTTTTAATGGCTATGAGAGTTTCTTCTGGAGTGATCTAGACATACTGGGCAGGATTCATGAAGCTCGTGAAATACCCACAGTTGCAGGTAAACCTCGACGCAAGCCGGTTGTGACTTGTGGATCTACAGGTTACCCGTAGCAGCGGGTATTCACAAAGCTGGACCTGGATTATGACCAGCTTCACCATCTATGGCTGCTTGCGGGTGATGTTGCTGAGGAGATGGCTGCAGCAGCAAAAATGGGCTATGGCTGATGGAAGCAGCCATAACACTCTCCACAACTGCTGTGGCTGTGAATTGCAACCGCCGCAGCTGTGGGCAATTCCAGTCCACAGCAGCAGTTGCAGAGGGGAACCTGTAAATATTCACGTTGAGAATCCTGCCCACTGTATTCTGAGTCTATCAGTGTTATGAAGGTTGTGAATAATTAACAGTGAGCATGTGTTCTTTGTAGAAAATCTGTGTATAATAAGTTTCACATTGTGCTGCAGGAATAGCAGCTTCATATTTGTTGTAATAATTATTCATACCTGTTGCTACTATTTTCCAGAATGCCTTGTTACCTTTTTTTGTTTTTGAATAGAGTCTAGCATTTGTTTCCAAAGCTCCTTTTGATGGAGAGTTTTCTGATTATGTGCATAATCTCTGTACTGTTTTTTGCATTTGTTCAGAATTTTGAAATTCTCTTTAGTGGGATATTGCCTTACAAGTCTCCCATTTGGTAAGTTGTTTTTTTCTGCTGCCTGCAGTTTAAAACAAACAAACAAAAAAACTGTTTTGATATTTTTACTTATCAGTTGTTGTTTTTTTGTGATTTTGTAATGCAGTAACATCTTGTAATACTGTTATATAAAAGTAGTATATATATTTATTGGATCTATCTCTGCATTTAACACTTGATTAATTATTGATTGAAGTTTGCTTATGTTCCTGTCTAACTCAGTCTTAGGTATCATATCCCATCTCAGTATTCTTTTGTTGTTATTTCAACTTGTTCCTGTGTCCCTCTTTAAACTGTTCCCTTTATTTTCCTTTTTAAAACAAGGGTCATATGGTCACTTTCAGGCCTAGCCAATATCTGCATGTCTGCATACCTATAGTAATTAGAGGGAGGAGACTAAAATATAATCTACTGTGGATGCTACGTTATGTATAAAGCAAGCAGCATCATCTTCACTGTCAGATGAGAGTCCCCCATTAAGTATTTTAAGTTTAATGTATACAAAAACTGTTTCATTAGACCTAGTTTTTTTTTTGTCTATTGAATTTCTGTTTTTTGTTCCATACATTTCAAAAACTATTTGGGTATAGGTTGCATTCAGAAATTCTGAGTTGCCATATCTAATAATAAAAGTCTTAGCAAGTATTATTATTTCTGGGTCATTGTATAGTTTATTGATGCCTTCTATCTCCATAACAAGTTTACTGAATAAATTCATGTCATGTATTGACTGGAGAGGTGGAAGGTGAGTTGTAGATGTTTATAAGAACTACAAGCTCTTTCCATATTTCCATGACCAGTACCAAATATTGTTTTGGTTGTAATTTTAATTTGGTCATGAACCTTAACATATGTTATAAGACCCCTACAACTGCTGCTCATTTTTGAAACTTTTTGGGCTAGAGAGTGAAATACCTGATACTTATTTACAGCTGCAGTATATTTTCCTGAGTGTCCAGAGTATGCTAGGATTCTTGCATGTTCACAATCTCATTTTTGCAAATCAATTTGATAAATTCTATATCAGAGAGTTTTGAAGTATACCCTTCAATATTCCAAGTAATCTATTAATATAACAATTAGACTCTTGTCCTCCTTCAGTTAGAGATGGGAAACTAAGAGTTTCCACAAGATCAGCTTTTCAGGAATAATCATAGTCTGATCTTAAAGGGTTATTAAATATAATCATATTATAATCAGAATCCAGTCAGTTCTTGTATTGGGAAAGTGCATCACATGAATTTGCCAACTGTAAAGATGCAGTTTGTTTTGTTTGAGTTGCTAAAGAATTGTGTTCCTCCTTTCTAGATGTAAAGATTTCCAGGGTGTCAACCAGATACAACCCTGTTTTGTCTAAAATGAGAGTTTTATCTAAAAGATATTGAGCTATTACTTAATTCTTCACCCAGATATCTATTTGAGAACTATGTTCTCTCCTTTCTACTTTTAGGAAGCCTTTTTCACCAAGTTGAACTTGAAGAAAATTCCTAAATAAATTACATAGCAATCGTGATAGTATATAATTTGTTTCTCTTGATATAAATTCCATTCCAAAAAGACTCAAATTTACCAGGGTGTCATTAATGTTTCAATCAGATCTGTTCTGTTCATTGAATTCTAGTCTGTTTAGGTATAACAGATATATTCCTTTTCCTTCAACCCTTTTCACCATTATACGATAGATAGTTTGCCAAGTTTGGAGACTCTAAAGTAACCTCGATGATGTGTAAACATCAAGACTTCTTTTTACTTCAATTATGTAATTCACTGTAATGTCTAAGTTCAAATCATGTGTTAGCATGGCTGGAAAATACCTTTTTAAGTTTCCATCAGTTAGATTTGGCCAATACTCTTCTGCAGTAAGTCCCAGAAAAGGAAATTCCCCGTAAGAGAGTTTTACTTGGTGAGATCCTCTTGCACATTTGGAGTTCATCCCAGCAGGTACAGTGTTACATTAGTATAGCTTATCGTTGGAGAATTTGTAATCATTTAAGTTTAAATTCCTAGAGCCAGATTCTAGAAGGGTGGCGCAAGTTGCCACTGAACGCAACTTGCGCCACCCACAACTGCAACATTGACCCTGCGTCCTATTTTAGAAGGGGCAGGGTCATCACAGCTAAGTCCTGTGACTTGTGACATGTGGTGAGGTACGCCAAACCATGGGTGTACCTGGTGAACATGTCGCAAGCTGCAACAGCAGAATGGTGTGGTCAACCCCCACCCATGCCCGACCCAGAGTCACCAGCCACATATGTGGCATATACCCCAGTAGTCAAGTGCCCCCTCAACAATGCACAAAGATGACACCCTCCACTTCCCTGGTAGTCTAGTGCCCCCCAAACTGTATCATAATCATATCAATACCCATATCCCCAGTAGTCTGGTGCCTCCCGAACTGTATCATAATCATATCAATCCCCATATTCCTGGTAGTCTACTGTCCCCTTGAACTTTATCATAATCATATCAATCCCTGTATACCTGGTAGTCTAGTGGCCCCCCACCCAGCCATGCCAGCCCACCCTGCATTCTCCCACCCATCCCCAGCCAGTGACTGGCACAGCCCACCTCTCACCTCCACAGCCAGCCGACGACTGAAATCTGTATGAATGCTTACTGTAAAGAAGCACTCAGAAATGAATGTCTGAGTGTGCCTTTCCTTTGGAGTCTTGTGGTCACCATTTATTTACAAATAATATGTTATGTTCCTTGAAATACTATTCAAAGTTCTACAATGTATAAACAAGAAGTATGTTAATTGTATTACAGTAATGAGAGTGAGATTGTATAACTGCTGTACATACAAAAACAGTCCCAGCAAATATAGGCAGAAGAAAGTAAGACTGCTGAAGTACTCCTGCTGTATGTGTTAGAACCCTGTTATGATACCTTCAGATACCTTTAGGTCCCTCTGAGGGCCCTTTCTCCTGAGAATAGTCCAAAGGAAACCCACAGTCCACAGTTCCTTTAGAAAAGATCATGTCTATGTTCCTCCAATTTCTCAAGTTCTATGTGACATTCTAGGTATTCTAATTGCTCTGATTATAGATTCAAAGTGTCACAAGAGTTCTCACTAGTCCTGAATTCCGTATTGAGTTCTCATAAGGTGCAGTCAGGTAGTTGATGGTTGCACTATGGGACAAAATATTTGAAAAAATAACAGTTAAGCTACTAAGTCAGAGCAACAGAGTCCTGTTCAAATTATGTTAATATCCAAAACAAATAATCCAATGGAAATATATGAAGACCTTCCTTTTCTTGAGTTACTATAAAAATGTAGAGATTTAGAACTACAGTATTCTGAAGGTATGGAACATAAATAAAGACAACTTGCAGATGTAAATTATCTGATATTGTAATAATGTAGTAACACGCTAATACTGACCTGCTCTAAAAAGTGCTTAGCAATGATATGGAAAATATTTTCTAAAAGCATGGAGCATAACAATGTATTTATTTATTTATTTATGTATTTATTTATTTATTGAAATGTTTCACCAGGAAGGTTACACTGAGCAACAATGCTCATCTCATGGTACGTCCTGGGGGAAAGGGAGTGGGAACAATAGTAATACAAGAGGATACTTACATCCTAGCAGCATATAGACAGACTGTACACTTAACAACCAACAATAGCTAATAACATGTCTAGATTAGGATACATTTGTGAGTGGCTGACAGGGGTAGTCAAAAGGTACTCAGGGGGGTGGAACAGTAGGGGAGATAGAAGTGCTAAGTTGCAGAAGTGCTAGGATTGTAAGAGGGGTTTGGGATAGGGAGCAGATATTTGGCCCAGCAGGAGGAAGGAGGAGTTATAGACCAGCAGCTAGGCAGGGTCACACGGGGCTAGATGCAGTTGCAATTCAGCACTAGATAGTTTGCTAGGGATGTAGAGAGAGAGTAGGCTGATGAGGAGTGACAGATTTGGGATGATATTTGGTTCCAGAGCTTAGGTAGGCTATGGGATATATCAAGGAAAAAGCAGGAGACAAGTAAAAATATAAAATATATATTATATTAAAATTGATAGTGAAGAAATTTACAAAACCAATAAAAATAAAATTGAATGCCACTTACTCCATGATCATCTCTTCAGGTACCATTAGCTTTCAGAAAACTGGAAGCAAAAATGTGCAAAGCAGTGCAATAAATATATCAAGGCTTTTAAATCCCAATTTGCAAGGGATTATAAGCTTAGTTTTCTGAACTTTTATATTTAAAATTGGCTGTGGGAGCAAACGTTTTGCTCACTCACTTTGAGAAAAAAAATCTTGCATCCCATGAGATAGCTTTTGTAGCAGCAGAAGATAATTTCCAATAGGACCAATTCAGGTAAAATATGTGCTATATGAGTTTGTATGTGTCCTAAGCATTTGAACACGCAGTCAAAATGGCAAGGAATGCCCAAGAACGCCGTCACATTTGTTATAAAGAAGATGATCATGTGACTGTTTGGCACACTTTATAAGGATAATGCAGTATAAAATTCAAATACAAAATGTGTAATGTAAATATAATCCTAAAATGAGCTTACATTTCAAGAAGAATGCCTGTTATCCTGCTAGTTACATTAACATTTGAGGTTATTTGAGTAGGGAAAGGAAAGACATAGATTTGTTTGTCAAACTAAAGGTAATTGGAACCCAAGTGTTTGGATTCACTTGCAGACTCAAAATGAAAATGCTATAAAAAAAACAAACTATAGGATTTATCATCCTAATTCCCCCATGACCGTAATGAGGGTATTCATATATTCACTTGATCGGGTTTAGATGGCTACCCAAAAGACCCTGAACAACATCTTATAAAGTCATGCTTCCAGATGGAAGGGTAGGGAAAAAACATGGGCCTCATGTAAAAAGAGGAGTAAAATCAAAATTTTAAGTAAATATACTCATTTATGTTTGGAAATCACGTTATGCTTTCAAGTTTGTACTTGTACCACAGCTGAAACAACAGCCATTTCTTAGCTTAGAGAGGCATCATCTGAACTTCCAAATTTTATATGTAAGATTTTTAAAGGTTTCTTTCTAATAGGAATACATGCTACTTGAGGAATTGCAATCTCTGTGGTTGGTGAAACAAGTTGCAGTCTTCGACCCTTAAAGTACAGTAATTCAGTCTCACCTCTGAAACCTTTTCGAAAGCCAACAAAATGGAAACAATTTCTAATTCTGCTAAGGCATCCATTATGCAAAGACAAACATCATCCTCATAGGCGCATATATTAGGAGTCACTTCAGTGTCCAATATTCTGATTCCTAGTATGCAGATATTACATAAATCTTTTCTAATAAAAGGGTCTACAGCAAAGACAACCAGCAAAGGGCTGAGAGGACAGCCTTGCCAGACAGCAGTTGCTTAAAATATTTTCACCTGACATACCATTAATATAAAGTATAATCCATGCATTCTTGTAAAGTAATGTTAACCAGGAAATAAACATGGATGGAATTTGATAAGCATGTAGAACATGCAGTACATATGTATGATTCACACATTCTAATGCTTTTTCTTGATATAGGGATAAACTAATTCCTGAAGCAGCTCCCAAGACACCCCGTGAAACAAGGTGTCTTAAGAAAATCTAATTCTGGAAGACGGATCTGTACAGGATAGCACAGGACTGCATAGGAGAAATGACTTAATCAGCTACTGACAATAGTCTGTGCAACAGGCTAGTTGTTATAATGTTATAATCCACATTTAATGTAAGAGACTAATAGGTCTCCAGTTTTTTAGAGTAATTCTAGCACCTGTTTTAAACAACAAAAGCAAAACACATTGGTCATTTCTTCTGGTATAGAACCAGATTCCATCTTCTCAATTATATAAAATAGTTAGTACTATTGATAAATGTTCCCAAAAATGGCATAGAATTCCATGTGAGCCCATCTTGGCCTGTAGAAGAGTTTTTAGTTAGTGTTTTTACTGCCCTAGAAACTTCTTCTATGATAATTCTTCTATTAAATCTTGTTGTAAATGTATTGGGATCTCAGACACTAATAGATCCTGTGCAAAGGAGTTGTTCTGGGACACCCCTGATGTACTACCAAACATCTAAATTAAATATCTCTGTGCCACTTCCAAGATATCATGAGGGCCATGGTGTATAATATATGAATCAGAATCTACAATGCGGTCTATATAGGTATGTGTTACCCTGTTCACACAACCTTTAAAGATACCCAATGTTGTTTTTTCGCTTGGGTACCAAATTACACTTCAGATTTCAGGAATTCCACTCTTTTATATTGATATTCAAACAGATGTGTTTAATGCTTTAAATATGAGCCTTGAGATATAATTTTTTCTTACATGACAAGAAAATCAAAGGAAAAAAGTCATTCCTTATGTGCAAGATATTTAAAATAACTAACTCCCCTTTTCCAGGTTGCTTGCTTTATAAAAAAAAATGTTAAAGTCTTTTTTAGCATCTAACCACCAATCCCCTATATTATCATAAGCATCATATCCAGACAATCAAGCTTTAAATAAATCAACCCATATTTGCAGTACAATAGGGTCAGCCAGTAAACTACAATTTAATTTCCAAAGCGATATTGGTTTCAAATTTGATTGTGAGGTAAAAATACAGTGATGTGATACCACTCACTGATCAGTGTTCTCCATAGGAACAGTGCTAGCACCAATAACTTTAAGACTTTTAGAAAGAAAGAAGTAATCATTCCGAGTTGCCAAAACTCCCCAGTCATAAGTCTTTGCCCCTGTGGGATGTACAGCAGCATACCCATCCTGCAATCGTGCAGTATTAATTAACTAATTTAAAAAATGCATGTCTTATACACTTTTGTCGTAGAACCCACTCATATCACTGAAGGAAAGTCCACAATTGAAATGATCACCAAATATAATACTTCTATTAGTATGCAAAAATGGCTGAACTGTTCAAAAAGTTCTACCCATAAAGCTACCCCTTGTGGTGCATATATACAGTATTAAGTACTCATAACTCATGAGAGTCATACTTTAAATCCAACATTAAGTCTCTTCCAAGACTAATTTGCACAGCCTTAGTGAAATGAAAATTGTAGCTCTTAAATAAAATTCCAACTCCATCACACACCTCATCACCCTGGCACAAGTAAGAGCATTCAATGGGCCACAAGTGTTGCACATGGAATATTTCTTGAGTCCATTTTAATCTAGTATCTTGTAGAAAAAATTGATGTTACTAGGCATATCTCTCAATATCTGTAATGTTGTCATATGTTTGTTATAGTTTTTTTTTAATACTACACACATTTAAAGTTAATGGCATTATTAATGGTCACCGGGACATAAGGAAGAACATAAAGGAATAATTTTTTTCTTAGTGGTGGCTTTCAGTCTTCCCTTCATTTTATTTGAGGTAGAAGCCTCGGTTTGGGAGTCGGATGAGTCGTTCATATGGAAGGACACATCGGGATCCCCTCCTCTTCCTCTGTGTCATCCCATTGTTTTCACTTAGAAAGCAAACTACATATTTTTATGGTTTGCACAGGGGTTGAAGTGTGTTACCACATCTGATTTCTGATTTCCTTTACCCTGCTTTGGGTTTTTTTGCACCAATACAAAATTTTCAGAGGGGGAAGGGGGCACATCATCATTTGAGACAATAATCCTCAAACCCTCCAAAAACTCTCAGGAACATCTGACAAAGCAGGTTCAATGGCATGAGACTGGTCAGTGGGAAGAGCAGCAGTAATATCCTCTCCTATTATGGGATTTGAAGGTCCTGGACCTGTTTGTGCCAAAGAGGATTCCATTCTAGTAGAACAGGACTCATCTCTAGGTGGGTCCTGTGAACCTGTTTGGGAAAAAGGATCCCTGGCCTGCTGGTTCTGAATTTGAGAGTCTGTAATCATTTGTTCCAGGTCTTGCATGACTAAATCCAATCTATTATGGGCAGCCCATGGGCATTGGTGATAACAGTGCCCAGGTTCATCACATTAGATGCAACAAAAAGGATTTGGGCAATTAAGGGTAACATGACCATATTCCATGCTGAGGTTACAATGAGGTTTATCGCAGACAGAACTCAAATCAGTTCTCACCCCACATTTATGGGAAGTGCTGGGCTGTCCAGGATAAAAACATAACTGTCTCTCTCTGCCTATATAAAAACTCCCTGGCAAATGGAAAATCCCAGTGTTCATCTGTGTAGGTTTAACCTTGACTTTCCACCCAACTTTCCAAATTAAATCATTATCCAGAATACAGGTGGCATGATCTAAAATTTCATAACACTACCACAACAATACTGTATATCTTCTATGTTTACCCCTTCACTTCTAAATAAGAGTGTGACAGTTTTCACTATGGGCTTACTGAGAAGTACTGGAAAAATAGTCTCCAGGCAGAGATATATTTCACCAAAGGACATTTCTGCCAACATTTTTTGAGGGCTCCATATTTGCTTAAAACTAATATCACAGAGAGTCTCCCCCTCAAAGTGTATAAATGCAAATAGTTCATGGGCCTGTATACCCATCATGTCTTTTAACAAAGTATGAATGATTGTTTTCTTATCCAGAGTAGTGTCCAAAGCACCATTATATGTAAATCTCACTGAATTTCCCCTCTGGGCTGGTTCAACCACCTTATGAAACAAATCTGCCATTTTAAAAAAATCAGAATGAAGAGTGGCAGGTCCATTCATTGTCTTGCATGCTGCCCATGTGCTGAGTTGGATCAATGGTAGTAGCAAGAGAAGAAAGGCCAGGCAACATCCTGCCATCAGATGTTTCATGGATAGTGTCAAAATGAGGCACTTCACGATTCATAACAATACCAGACATATCCCCTGAAAATGTCAATGAAATAAACTCTGAAGTAGAAAATTTTTTTGCCTGCACAGAAGATGAAAAATAAATCACTGGACTATTTCCAGAAGAGCTGTAACTACAGATAAAGGAGATAAGTGCTGAATGTCAGTGAGATACAGGATGCATAGTGGCAGGAGGACACAAAACCAGGTAGATATCAGGATATTATGTTGTTCAGTTCCAGGGAAGTAAGCCATACCAGTCCAAGAGCCAAGGGTATGAACAACATTTTTAGAATTGGCAATGCTCAACTCCCAATCTCGCAGCACCACTTTGTGTCCAGTAAAATGCTTTTTTTCCCTTAGTTCTCACTCCACTCGCTACCTGAATGATATCAGATGCTGAAACAGGACCCAAGAAAAGACATCTCCCATTGTCTGGGTGCAGGAGCTACCCTGCGACTTTCAAAGCCAAATCTGGGCTACAAACAGAGGTACTAACAGGGACCATTTCAGTGCATCCATGTGCCAACCCCAGGGAATGTCACAATGGTGAGGAAATTTCAATGGAAGCTGAAAGAGGAGTAGAAAGCACAGCAATGATCCCAGTGTTCTGAGCAGTAGAGGAAGGCATTATAGGAGAAATATCAAAACTGTCCTGAGACCCTAAAGGACCACAGGGTAAAGTTACACCTGTTGATAACAGAGCATCTTAAGCTAAGTCCTCAGTCAGCAGTCATAACAGAAAAGACTTGTGCTTATTCATAGTTTGTTGCTGAATCACTTCTTGCTTAGTTGGAGCCATGTCCAACCCTGAATCTGTGATACCAAAGGCTGCATCTGGCATCACCGGGCAAGTTGCTTCTGTGTCCATCCTCAATGAAGCCACTTCTGGAGTTTGAAACTCTGAAACAATAGTCAGAACAACTGCATCATGTCCAGTATTGCTCACTGCTGTAGCACGTTCCACATCCATAACAATCATCATAACAGTAGGTCGAGGATGCAAAGAAAGATCCACAGCAGCACCTTTCACTCCACCTTCACCTTCCTCAGCAGCATCTGCCATCTTGGAATAACAGACGTAGGTTCCCCCTGCAGCAAGATTAGGGGAATTGTTTATTGAAAAAAAAACATATAATAATGGTACAGGCATCAAAATAGAAATACATTACAAATCATCCAGCAGGCACAAAGAGGGGAAGGGGAAGGGAAACAAAAAAAATTAAGCAAATGTTCAAATGGTGGGGAAAGTCCAGATAATAACTCAGAAAAGAGACATGGGCAATGTTTCCAATGGTCAGTCCACACAACTTGAGGAAGTATGGTATGCTCAACAGCACAAATTTCTGGAGGTTGGATTCCACCAACCGTAAGAGGGCAGCATGATCCATAACCAGTTGCGGCAAAACAAATTTACAGTGAACTCTTCAAATCATCACATTAAGACAAGAAAAAATCAGAAGCAGCATGAAAGGCTGAAATCTAGAGGACAGACTATTAATGTCCCCATAAATAAGGTAATCATAGGAAAGGGACAGTCAATGGGGGTCAGCCCAAGAGGTACTCATGAATGGCCAGAATTGTTGAATAAATGGGCAGGCAAAGTATAAGTGGTGAATGGTTTCAATTGTGTCCTGTCAACAGTTTCTAGTGCAAAATCTTCCTGTGATGCTTTTGAGTTTATTATTGCCTTTAACATTTAACTTCCCATGGCAGCAAAGCCAAACCACATCCCAATAGTGCGTCGGAACATGTACATCATTCTGATACAGCAAAGCCTGTTGGTGAATGGCTAGTGGAACCCCTGGCAATATGGCAATTTCTGCAGGAAGTAATGGCTTATAAAAGGCCTTTCTATGCTTAGTGTGAATAAGATCTCAAGACAAGCGTTGACTATTAATAAAAGTAAAAAAAGGCTTCAAAATTTCTGGAAATGTCTTAGTTTTTTGAAAAGGGGGTTTGGGTTTCTGCCATTTCAATAGAAAGGGCACCATCCAAACCACAGCCCAGTCTTTTCAAGCAGAAGGAGGTCCTGAAATCCAAGGAATAAGATTGTAATAAAAAAAATGCTAAAACAAATTACAGGATTCACCATATCCAAGCCACCCTTAGCATATGGGAAATAAGGAATGTCCCTTTTAATTGGACAGAGTCTACTCCTCTAAACCATTCTAAAAAATATACTATACAAGCATGTTTACAAATGAATAGGGTGGGGATAGATAGTGCTGAAATAAAGAAAGGTAGGAATAATAAAAAAAAAGTTTTAACAAGCCCAAAGTGTTTCTTTTTAGATAATTGCCAAGATTTACAGTTCACCACTAACAAAACCCCAACTTCCAAAACTCGACCACAGTTTAAAGTAGGTAAATTAGAGCTGCTAAACATAATGTCAACAATTTTAATTTGATTCAATGTTACCGTAATGTTGCCAATGGAAGGAGAAACCACCTCTTGAACCCCAGTGGAAGCTAAACAGGTAATTGGAGAAATCAATCTAATGGCATCCTCACCAGAGGGAATATCCCCAACAAAAAAAACATACATCATCTACATAAGCCAACATTTTCACTTTAGATGAAGAGAGGGGTGAGCAATGCCGAGAATCGGAGCAGCCACGCTAATTGCCAGTAATAAGAGGTCCAAAGTCAATATGTAAAGTATGGGGCTCAACAGGCATTCTTGATGCAGTCCCCTGAACAAGTTAATGCAGGAACTGTGCCATCCGTTAATAGTCATTATTAATGAGGAATGAGAATACAGAAGCCGAAGCCAGTGAATGAATGTCACAGAGAACCCATACTTTTGTAATACTAAAAAGAGATAGTCATGAGGAATCTGATTAAAGGCCTTGGCATGATTCAAAACAAATAAAAAATGTCCCACTCTGTGATAGTGACAAGATGCAATCAGTCCATGAATCAGCAATAAATTATCCTGAATTCCACAGCCAGGGATGGAACAGGACTGCAAGGGATGAATAATTTTAGAAAAAATCTAAGTCAATCTGACACAAAAAATGTTAGCCAAAATATTAGCATTCATGTTAAAGAGACAAATTGTCCTCCAATTTGAAAAATGCCACCTATCACCAGCTTTAAATAAAAAAAAAAAAAATTGGAGTGCCTCGGTAATGGAAACAGAAAAAGGCATATACACCAAGCGGGATTTAAAAACAAAAGTAAGAATAGAGGCAAAAAAATGAAGGAATTGACTGATAAAATTCAGATGTTAGGCCAACTGTCCCTGGAAAACATGTTTATGCAAAGAATGGATTGCCAAAAGGACACTCCCCACAGTGATTGGCTGGGTAAGGAAAGTGTTATCAGTGGCCATCACCTGTGGTATGCCCAGGGAATCCAAAAACAGTGCAGCCAAAATTTCAATCAGAAAATGGGTGCCCACCGTCTCATGCAGGAAATCCTGTACTACCTTTAGGAGTCCAACACGGGATGCATGTTCTATACCATCTGAGTCAACCAAAGAATCCATTCTTTGATGTTTAACCCTATGAAAATAACTCTGAAAGAGATTTCCCCCATCAAATGTTTACTCTCAGTGCCATATGTCTGTTCCAACTACAGGGATTTCACCCTATCATATTGAAAGGACTTCATACAGTCTCTAGTAGACTGAATCTGGGCCTGAAGGGACAATCTCTTCTCTGCCTGAAGTGAGATCAAGTCATAAAGAGTATAATGCATTGCAAGATAGGCATGATAAGCAGATCTGCCATCAGATCTAGAGCATCCTCTAGCAAGGTCTCCAATGGCAAGTTTCATATGATCCCACCAAAGTGACACATCAGTGTAATGATCATGGACTGACATTCTAGCTCATAATAGGAAGCTAAGTGCACTCTGAAAAGAAGAGTCTGACAGGATAGTGTTGTTCAACCTCCAGCTGGACCCGCCAGGCAGTAGGCTCAGAGTGATTGAAATTGTTCAACTCAATAAAAAGTAATCAGTAGTTTCCACCAGACAGGTAGAAGCTGCCAAAATGGAAAATAGATGTGAAACAAAAAAATAGTCAATATGGGGTTGCAAAATGCATGCAGTGGTATGTATAACCACCTGTAGGATGGAGATTATGAAAGGCATCAACCAGGTGAGACTCCTTACAAATGTCTCCTAGCCCTAACGAGTCACAAAACAATTTCGATGTCATGACCCCTCTGTCCTGGAGCTGAAGAGGACAATTAAAATCTCCCACAAATATAATTACTCTGGAAGTACATACAGTGGTAATCACACAAAAGTTGCACAGTACCACACACCAGGAGTCATTGCACTGTATAAATGTTATTCAATGAGTACCGCACTTACACACATCTCAGTATACCACCTAGAATGCAACGTTTGCATGATTACTACAGTAAGCAATGCTAGATCAACTAAAAAAGGAAAAAACTGTTCAAATTTCAATTGGGAGTGTAAATAATGACCAAATGAAATACAGACTGGTCGATGTTGCAATCAAGTAATAGAGCCTAGCTTGGCTGAACATCAAGCACCCTTGATACATGAGGAGAAAGATGATTAAACAAAATGATAACCCCCGAGCATGTCTCAGTACCCGGGGAAAAATAGGAAATACCAGAAGTCCAGAGTCTGAGTAGTAGCAATGTCGGATAATGTGCATAATCTAGTGAACTGTAAAAAAAAAAATCAAGACAGCAAAGGAATCTCATTAAAACCTGAAGAGTTGCCTTCCTACAAAGTAGGTTGTTAATACTATTAACATTCAGCATAGCAACCCTCATGTAGAGATGAAAGATTGCAAAAAATCCATACCAGAAGGCAACCTACCTCAAGGTCCTAAGGTGACCGGGTAAGTTTTTTCTTAAATTTAACTTTTGATCCACAAGAAGGACCATCCTTCCATTTTTGAGGTTTCACTAATCTTGGGACTTTATCTTCTGTGTCCAGAGAACTGGTAGGTCCAATTGACATTGTAGAGGAAGCATCAGAATCAATATCAGCATCTGTATTGCCCCAATTCCTTAAGGAAGCAATAGGGCAATATCTATTCTTGAGAGGGAAGGGTCCAGCAAAAGTAAGATGGGGAAGAGCACAGGGGGATCTGTTCTGTAGGGAACATCTGTGAGGTACTTCAATTACATGAAGGAGGAGGATGCATAGATGAAGCATCAGAAAGGTCAGTAGATGTCTCTGGATCAAGGATCCTAGAGAATGGAGGGGAAGGCAAGCATAACATAGCAATGACATCATGTGAGGCCTCTGAAGAAGTCAGTCTGGGACAGAAGCACAATTTGTCAGCGATTGTTGCTGCGAGAGAGATAGAGTGGAAGGCAAGACATTCGAAGACACCGAGGCAGACCATCCCAATCAGACCATCAGTGGGAAGTAAAGCTGCCTGGAACAGATCATTCCATGGGGCACAAACAGCTTGTTGTGAGCCACCCAGGGACAAGAGTGGAATGAATGACCTTCCATGTGACACTGGATAAACTTCACCATATTTGAGCATTGAGTGGCCATATGGCCTTGTTCAAGATGAAGGCTACAAAGCCTCTAGTCACACACATTGTTGAGATGGAAGAAAACCACACTTAAAGCATGCCTTAGGCTGTCCTGGATAAAAACAAACCATCTATCATTGCCATGGAAGAAGCTATTGGGAAGATGAGTGAGATCGGAGTCTGTGGCCAGAAGCTGTTACTTGTGTTTCCAACCTCCGGTTCAGATCCCATATTTATCCAAAATCTCATCTGGGCAGCCCAACACCTCACAACGTTGTTTCAGTCAGTAAATCACATTGTTGACATCAACCAATTGACACAGAAACATAGAAACATAGAAACTGAAAACAGATAAGGACCGGTAGGCCCATCTAGTCGGCCCATTTTCCCTACCTACTGCAACAGATGCAGACCCTACTTGATCTCTGGCTTTGCCTTCTCGTTCCTATTGCTAGGGTTCTCCTAATCCAGTCCTATGCATCTTTGAATTCTCCAACTGTGTTTGCCCCTACCACCTCTGCTGGGAGTCTATTCCATGTTTACACAACCCTTTCTGTGAAGCAATACTTCCTCACATTTCTCCTTAGTTTATCCCTTCCAACCTCATGTTATACCCTCTCATTCCTGAACATCTCCTTTTCTGAAAGATTCTACCCTTCGGGACCCTAATTATGCCCTTTAGATATCTGTAGGTTTCTGGCATATCTCCCCTGTCTCTCCTAGAGGGTATACAAATTGATGTCTGACAGTCTGTACTCATGTAGGGAAAATGAAGGAATCACTACTGAAGGAAAGAATTGTTGAGCACCTAGAGGCCAATGGGGCACAGGACTCAAGACAGCATGGATTCATAGTGGGAAGGTCATGTCAGACAAATCTAATTGACTTATTTGACTGGGTGACCAAAGCAGTAGACCAGGGAGGAGCTGTGCATATGGCCTACCTAGACTTTAGCAAGGCATTTGACACAGTCCCGCACAAAAGATTAATAAACAAATTAGTCAGCCTGAGAGTGGGTCCTAGGGTGATAGCCTGGGTAAAGCACTAGTTGGACAATAGGACACAGTGAGTAATAGTAAATGGAGTCCACAGTGAAGAAAGGAGGGTTACTAGTGGGGTACCGCAGGGTTCAGTACTGGGGCTGGTACTTTTTAATGTCTTTATAAGGGACATTGCAGAGGGACTAGAAAGGGAAAGTATGTCTCTTTGCAGATGACACAAAGATCTGGAACAGGGTTGATACACGAGGTGGGGTGGAAAGAATGAAAAGGGACTTGGCAAGGTTGGAGGAATGGTCAAATGTATGGCAGCTTAGATTCAATGCAAAGAAGTGCAAAGTAATGCACCTGGGAAACAAAAACCCAGGGGAAGAGTACACAATGGGGGTGAGATACTGACAACAACAAAAATGGAAAGGGACCTGGGGGTAGTCATATTAGGTGACCTAAATGTGGGCCAGCAATGTGAGAAGGCAGTAAGGAGGGCTGGGGGGATACTGGGATGCATAGTGAGAGGCATCACCAGTAGAAAATAGGAAGTTGTTGGCCCTC
Organism: Neoceratodus forsteri; assembly: GCA_016271365.2. Classification (NCBI taxonomy): domain Eukaryota; kingdom Metazoa; phylum Chordata; order Ceratodontiformes; family Ceratodontidae; genus Neoceratodus; species Neoceratodus forsteri. The sequence goes on along the minus strand of CM028131.1, from coordinate 543,278,897 downwards.
TGTACAGACAGTTGGTAAGACCACATCTGGAGTACTGTGTGCAGTTCTGGAGACCCCATCTCTGCAAAGACATAGACAGGGTGGAGGCTGTCCAGAGGAGGGCAACCAAAATGATGCAAGCTCTGCATCAGAAGACATATGAAGAAAGACTAAAGGAGCTAAAGATTATAGCCTTGAGGAAAGGAGGGAGAGGGGGAACATGATAGAAACTTTCAAATACTTCAAGGGAATCAACAAAGTCCAAGATGGTAGCATCTTTCAGAAAAAGAGATGTGCAAAAACAAGGGGGCACAATTTGAAGATAGAGGGGGGATGGCTCAGAGGTAATGTGAGGAAGTATTTCTTCACAGAGAGAGTTGTGGATACATGAAACAGCCTTTCTGAGGAGGTTGTAGAGTCAAAAACAGTGGGTGAATTCAAGAATGCATGGGACAGACATAAGGCAATTCTAGTGGGGGTTAGGAGGAAGTAGGCTGTTGGTTAACTAGGATCTGCAACTTATTCATTAGGTAGGGAAATGGGCAGACTAGGTGGGCCAAGCGGTCCTTATCTGCTGTCAAATTCTATGTTTCTATGTTTTTATATGACTTTTGGTACAGGCCCTTCACCATCTTTGTTGCCCTTCTTTGAACTGCCTCTATCCCGTCTATGTCCTTACAGTGACGCGGCCTCCAGAACTGGACACAGTACTCCAAATTTGGTCACATCATTGATCTGTACAGTGGCATCAACACCCTTTTTTTCTTCTGCTGATGATACCTCTTTCTGTGCATGCTAGCATCCCACTGGCTCTCCTCATAGCCTTGGCACATCATTTGGTTGCCCTTAGGTCATCAGATATGATTACCCTAAAATCCCTTTCCTGTTTGGTAACTGTCAGTATGTCCCTCCCATCATGTAATCGTACCCGGGTTCTTGTGCCCCGAATGCATGATTTTTCACTTTTTCGCTTTGAATCTCAGCTGCCAAACTCTAGCCTATTCCTCTAGTTTACTTATGGCCCTCCTAATTTTTTCCACCCCTCCCGGAGTGTCCACTTTGTTGCAGATCTTAGTGTCATCTGCAAAGAGGCACACCTTCCCTTCCATGCCCTCTGTAATGCCACTTATGAAGAAATTAAACAGGACTGGCCCCATCGATGATCCCTGTGACACCCCAATGGTCACCCTCCTTTCCTCAGATTGAGCTCCCTTTACCACCACCCTCATTCTTATATCACTCAACCAGTTTCTAACCCAGTTTGCCACCTTGTGACCCACTAATAGGCTGCCCAGCTTGTTCAGAAGTCTTCTATGTGGAACAATATCAAAGGCCTTACTGAAATACAGGTAGACCACATCCACCACTCTCCCGATCCACTTCCCTGGTCATCCAGTCAAAGAAATCAATTAGATTTGGTTGACATGGCCTTCCCACTGTGAATCCTTGCTGTCTTGGATCCTGCACTCCACTGGATTCAAGGTGTTCCACAATCCTTTCTCTTTTTTTTCAGCTCTGTTTATGCCTCCTACTCACTGGACCCATAGGTCTCTCTCTCCAGCATGGACCACTGGGTATGGCATTCTCCCACTCAGCCTGATACACTTCACTGCAACCTCCATCCCGGGTTGATCTCGTGCCTCACCCCAACTTATCAGCCCCTCAACTCTATGTCCCCTGATGTGGGACTGCCAAATCCTCCTGTGTTCTATCTAGAATCTAGATGGTGACCAGAGTGAGGGTGAGAGCCAGATGCTGGACGAAAGGATCCAGCAGTGAGCATGGGTTCCATCCTTGGGGTCACCCCTTTACCTACCCAGGTGCCAAGGATTTTTCTGCTTTTTGTTTCCCAGGGGGCATGGACAGGCATTGACGTCCAGTGCATGATGGGTCCACTTCCACACCCATGCACTGGATGTCCAATGACACCTCCAATCACTTGTACGAGCCCCTGCTAGCTGTCATGCCCCCAGTCTCCACTGTGAGCTTCCAGAACTGTGGGGTGCACCACCCTCCCTCCCCAGGAGAGGAGAGCAGTCCTCCTTATGCTCAATCCTCTTTTCTGCAACTGATGCCCGGTGACCTGAGTCTGCTCCTGAACCCAGGATGCTGATGTGGAGTGAAATGTGGCATCCAGCACCTCAACCCTTAGCGCCACCGGCCCGGCCATAATCCTTTCTTTAAGTAGTGATTCCATAAATTTCCCCGCTAATGAGGTGAGGCGGACTGGTCTATAGTTTCCAGCCTCTCACCTACTCCCACTTTTGAGAAAAGGGACTACATCTGCCCTCCTCCAGTCCTCTGCAACCACTCCCGAATCTAGTGATTCATTAAACATGGCTGCCAGTTGTATTGTCAGAACCTCCTGTAGTTCCCTTAATATCTTAGGATGTACCCATCTGGTCTCATTACCTTGTCCACTTTCAGTTTTGTGAGTTCTTTTAGGACTCTCTCTTCTGTAAATGAACTGGTGTCTTCCTCTCACCCATATTTGCTTATGTTGCCTACCTGTGGTCAATAACCTTTTCCTTCATCCATGAATACAGAGTAAAAATATGAGTTCAGTATCAATGCTGTCTCCTGGTCCCCTTCCACACAATCCACTTTTTCCCCTTTAAGCCTTACAATTGCACTCCTGGTTTTAATTCTTTCACTAATCTACTTATAAAAAGTCTTGTCCACTTTATATCTTTCATTACAGAACATCACCGTCACTGTGCGAGTAGTAGGTCAAGTAAGAGGAATCAAATGGAAAGGCAACTAGAGTTCTGAATACCTCAGAGAATTATATTTGTCCAAATCAGTCCAGCGAAGTATGGAGTTGAAATCTTACATTACAGAAGATAGAACCAGAAACATAAATTATGGTGAATACATCAGCTGACACAAAGCCCAGGGACTCCATCAAAGCTTTTCAACTAAAAAGGAGCAGTCAGGAGGAAGTTCTTCTGCCCTGATATATTTCAGATGAACAGCATTGCACTGTGGTGCAAGAGCAGGTTGAGCAGCAAAAAGGTCAGAAAGTTTAAAAGGATGATCCATAGAAACTTCAAAGGAACCAGAAGGAGCAGGACCAGTTGCCAGACAGGCAGGAGTAGGATCCCCAGGTGTTTCTGAAAAATGAGATTCAGAGCCAGAGGTAGGCAAACAGGAGGGGCAACATGACCTGTATCCAACAGCAAGGGTGACAATCATGAGACAGGTGGGAGAGATTCAGATCATGTCAGAATTCCAGCAGAGAACAACTCGCAAGAATCAATTTTATAATCAGGTAATAGAGACAGATCTGGAATCCAAGAGTGTCCATCAGGTCCAATAATTCAACTCACCTTTTGCAGGGCCTTAATAGGGCTCAGGGTGGGTGTGGGGGTATCAGAGTGAGAAATTTGTAAATGAGGAGGGAGAGAGACAGGGACCCCTTCAGGAACAATTGTCAGAGACAAAGCACATGAGGGATATGGCACTGGACCTGGAGCCACTGAAGAATGTACGGGGCAATCCCCCAAAGATGTGGACACATCATGAGGCTGGGGGGAAGTGGCAGAGCATGGAACTGTAGAGGTAAAGCAGGATGGGCCCCAGGGCGAACAGTAGCAGTAGGGGTGGAAACCAAAGCAGCAAAAGTTATAGGAGGCTCCTGATTACATAAAGTAGAAACTGAAGGCACCAAAGTGTCAACTGGAGTGGCTCCATGAGAAACTATTGGAATCGCCCAGGGGGATGCAGACTGTGTTGGCAAGACAGTGGACTGAGCAGGTGGACAAACTGAGCAGTAAAATTTCCAATGCTGAAAGTTTGTGAAGTCAGCATGAACTCCAAGGGAGAAAGATCTGCACCTGACACATATCATGCAGGAACCTGTCCGGGATGCTGAGGCAAGAGGAAATGCTGGTGGCGGAGTTGATGAAAATGGTAGTTTGGGGCAAACAGCAGCTGTATCAAAGGGAAGGCCAACTGAAGTACAGGAAGCAAAAGTACAAAATTTGGTTACCAAAGGAAGAACCTTACCATCAAGATGTCCAGCCCCATCCATTGAGGTCATGAGTTGCTGTCTCTGCCTGAGTAGAAAGTTGGAATCCTCCTGGTTGTCCCATCAGTCAGAAGATCAGATCCGTGAACCACAGGCGATGCAGTAACCCTCTCAAGGTGCATTAGAAAATCCATTTGGGGGGAGTAAAATCAACAGAAGGCACACTAACAGAAAGACTGAATGCTACAGTACTTGTGGTGAATCGAAGTCTTTGGAGCCCACAAATTCAAGCAGGAAAGAGCTCTGTTCCAAAAGTTGGTTCTATATGAAGGGGTCTGCAGAAATAGAAACAGAAGCAGTACTTGGCAAGTCCAGAGAAACAATAAAACTAGCAGGCTGTGCATGGACAGGGTCCAGGTCAGTTATCAAGTGAGGCATTGGAATAGTTAAAGGCACAACAGTAGAACTATCCAGCACAGGTGATGACAAAGGCATTTAAGCATCCAAGATAGAAACAGCAGAGCAAACGGTCCCTCTGTCCACACCAACACCCAGGTCAGCCATCATGGTTGATGGCCAGCAGTTCCCCCTACTGATAAGAATAAGAATTTTATAAATAAATGGTGAACTTGCAATAATACAAGTATGCAACAATACAGTAACAACAGAAGAAACACTATGTACAGACAGAAAGGCTGTCTTTAGAAATGAAACAGTTGACTAATACAAAAAAATCACTATAGATATGGCAAGCAGAAGTAATTTTAGTCAAGTAATAATATAGACAAAAGTAATACAAAGAATCACTGGGAACAAGAAGCAAACACGGGTTAACCTGCATCGGAAGCCTTCATAGCAAATAGGAGAGAAAAAAAAAAGAAAACTGGAATATGGGAAACCAAAAAGAAACTCAAGGGGGGTCAAAAATACAAGAAATGTATTTCCATTTCCATACCAGGAACCGTGCAGAGTGATATTTACTATCAGACAGGGAAATAAAAAACAGTTCCCTCTTACTTATGTAAAGTGTCACCTCAGGTGTTAGTCTTTTGTTGGAGCAGGAGGGCACAACGGGATTGCCATAAAAATGTTAAATTGTGGTAAAACATAATTGGATAGTAGAAGGGTCATATGCCTGGGAGGAGGGCAAAACACCCAGCACTATATAAGTGTACCTAACCCCTCTCCAGGCCAAGTCATGTCAAGAGAAATTCACTATGTTTCTAAGGTGTGTGGCATATGGGTAAGTAACATGAAAGAGTTCCACTGACTCAAGCTGTATGTGACAAGTCTGTCTGGAGCAGTACCATTCAGACAAACTCTTATGTTTGGAGTTTGCCTTTATCCCAAGGCATCCAATGGCAGCTTAACCAAATGGCATCCCACATTTTAGATGGGGTATGGGAATATATCAGATAGTCCCTAATGGTGCAGTAGTCAAGGGGGGCATCCCATGGTAGATAACCTGGCCTGAATAGTTCATCTCCAACACATACTGGAGAATGATTTTCTCACCGCGGTCTAGACATGAACACAATCTAGTTTCAATTATCTAGATTTGTCAAGAAAAGGAAAGCTATAAGTTCGGAAAAGGGAGAATTCCAGAGTCTAGCAGTATTCATTATCCAGTAATCCAAAAGAGGAAGGACCCAGCAGTCTGGCCAGGGATGCCAAAATTTAGGGACATGCTGCACATAACTTGTCAAATTCCAAGAAAAAAATGACAATAGAAAAAACAATAGGATTAATGACATGGAGGCCTCCTTGAGAGATAGGGCCGTATAGGGTATTATGTTTAATGGGGATTAATCTTCTCCCCCAGATCAATTAAAATATGATGCTGTACATGGAGCCATCCAAAATTTTGGGGACAGGGTAGACCATGTCTGTAAGATTAATTTCTTCATCTTCTTGGACTGGTGGTTTCCAAACTTGGACTTTACCAATGACTTGTGCCAGTTTAGAGTTCCAGTTTTTATAGACCAGGTTACTGTTACCAAAGAAGACACCTATAATTTTAATGGGTGAAATATCTACCATAATCCCCCCAGTAGATGGGATTACAGGTGTACCATGACCAACTATATATCCCTGACATTTGTTGCAGGTTACGTTTGGCTTCAGAATAGGGTTCAAAGGACACAAAAATGTCTAGGGCCGTGATACCTGAGTTGTGATTGTGACAGATATATACCACATCATCTGTGTATGTGGTATCCATAACATGGGCTGTGTCAGTAAAATTGGCAATACCCCAGATCTAGGGGTGCACTTGCAGTAAGTGAAGGATAGGATCGATACAAAAGATGTACAGCAGGAGGCTTAGATGGCAGCCTTGCTGAATCCCTGTTTTTAACATTAGTATAGTGCCTAAATGGCCATTGATATTAGGGCCTATTGAAGCAACATAATATATATGTCACAGCCATCTACAGAAGACAGGAAGTATACCATAGTGCAAGAGGATGTTGAACAGGTAACTGTGGGAGACCATGCCAAATACTTTCTCTTGGTCCAATGATAGAATGTAGCCGACTGGCCCAGAACAGTCAGTAAGATTAAACATTTCACAGAGGAGAATCAGAGTGTCTGAAATATTGCAGCATTTAATGGAGCAGGTTTGGAATTTAGATATAAAAATATCTGCAACAGACATCAATCTAGAAGCCAAAACATTCATAAGAATTTTCAAGTCTGTATTTAATAGACAGTGGGGGTGCCAATTTTCCAGGTTCATGGGATAACCTGTTTTAAACAAAAAGATCTGCAGGGCCTCTCAAAAACACACCAACAGGTGATCAGAGGTCCACAACATACACCTGTTCATATCCTTAAAGGCACAACACACTGAGTAGGGGGTAGAGACACTCACAAGCTTTCACACACTAAAACAAGAACAAAAAAAAAGAAAAGCATCTGTAACAGGAAGGGACACAGACATGTGGGGAGTGGTGCAATGCACTGGCTGTGGAACAGCAGTCTTCCGGGAGACATTCTGGAGACTGCATTGCTGCCCTATTTGCAGGCACCTCTCTGTTCTGAGGGAGGAGGTTGTTTGTCTCCATGCTGACCTGGCAAGGATTCATGAAACCGGCTCCCCCACCCAGGAACCACCCAGGCCACCGCCACTACCTCATAGGTTACCATAAATAGGAGTGGTTGGACCATGGTGGGCTCAGGGAGGTTGAGGGTGGTGAAAAAGAGGTGCATCCCTCCAGTTGTGCCTCTCCACCATTCATTCACTATTCTGGTGAAGCATGGTTCCTCTATGGAGGCACCCACAGTGGAGACCAAAGAGAATGCTGGGAACCTCCACAATGGATACCCACAGAAGGGTGGTACAGGACCCCACAGGAGAAGGAAACAACTCCTGGTGGGGGACTCAATTGTTAGGGTGTAGAACTGGGGGAGGGAGGGGAAAAGGAGGTAACATGCCTGCCAGCACCATGGCTTGAAGGGGCAAGAAATGAATCCTCAGGATCGTGGAAGCAACTGAAAGGGGGAGTGAGCTGGATGTCATTATCCACCTAGGGATGAATGACCTGGCTGAGAATGGGATCAGAGCAGTGCGATAGAAGTTTGTGGAGTTGGAGATGGGCCTTAGACAAGTAGCACACATAGTAACTTTCTCACCAGTGCTACCTGTCTATGGCATGGATGAAAAACTGGAGCAGAGCTCCGGGATTTCGCTTCATTGGGGACTGGGGCTCCACCTGGAGGGATGCAGGCCTATGCAGGCATGATGGTCTGCATCTATCCAGCAGGGGAACCAGGATCCTAGGTGGCAGGCTTAAATGCTTCATTGGCAAGCATTTAAATTAGCCAAGGGGGAGGCACTGAAAAGGAGAAGGGAAATCCTAATCTCCACCCAAAAAATCATGGTAATTAGTGAGGTAAACACCAAGATAGAGCAGTCCATAGGGAGAAGGACAGGGGTAAATGGAGAAAAAGACAAATGCAGTAAGGACAGGGATGGGGCAAATAGAAATAAACCCATAAAAAATAGAGGGTAATGAGTACCAATTCCCGTAGTCTAGTTAAAACACTCCCACAAAATGGAGGCCTTGATGGAAGAGGGATGCCTGGATATTGTGGCAGTCACATAAACATTTTACACAGAGAACCATGACTGGGATGTCAGCATACCAGAGTACACAATCTACAGGAGCAACAGGGAGGGAAGAAGAGGAGGAGGAGGAGTAGCTCTCTATGTAAGGGAAGGGATCAAAGCAACAGAAATAAAAGGTAAACAGGGAGGAGAGGAGGCACTGTGGGTCACCCTGGAGACTGGAAATGGCTCCACACTCTGCACAGGGGTTTTATACAGACTCCCCATCTCAAGGGGAGGAAATCATAGAAGGCAGCCTTTGGATGGTGGAGAAAGGAGAGAGATTGCTGATGGGGGACCTGAATATGCCAGATGTTAACTGGAGCACCTTTGCTGAAGCCACATCCAAGAGCAGAGCCATTCTCGATGTCCTACAAGGGGCATGACTCAGACAGATAGTTTTGGAACCCACTAGGGAGGGATCAATCTTAGACTTGGTACTCTCAAATGAAGATGGAGAGAGGACCTCTTATCATGAAGTGGGTAGCTGTCTGGGAACAAGTGACCACCAAACAGCGTGGTTCATGATAAACTAATCTGTAGAGTCAAACCACACAAAAGTGAAGGTACTGGACTTCAGGATGGCTGATTTTATCAAAATGGGAGAGTGCCTCAGAAAAGCACTAGCAAACAGGCAAGAAGGTGGGGTGGAGCAACAATGGGGAAACATAAAAATTGTCATCACAGAGGCAATAAGCCTTTGTGTGAAGCAAATAAACAAATCAAAAGAAAGGAAAAAACACTATGGTTCTCAAGAGAAGTGGCGGGGAAGGAAAGGGAGAAAAAGATAGCATTCAGGAAGTATAAGGAAACACAGAAGGAGCAGAACAGAGAACTGTACCAGTTAAATCAGAAGGAAGTGGGGAAGGCAGTCAGAATAGCAAAGGCCCAAACCAAGGAAAAGATAGCCAACTCAGTTAAGAAGGAGGATAAAACTTTTTAAAGGTACATTAGGGAGCAAAGAAAGAGTAAGGCAGGGATACTGAGGCTGAATAAAGGGGAAGGTAGTTGGACAGAGAGTGACAGTGAAAAAGCAGGGATACTGAATGAATACTTCTGCTCAGTTTTCACAATGGAAAAGCAGGGGGAGATACCTAATCCAGTCAAAAGAAGCACTCTGGATGGGGGGTTGATATTAGTCCTTTCACAGAAGAAAGGGTTCTGAAAGAACTCTTAAAACTGAAGGAGGATAAAGCAATGAGGCCTGATAGGATTCACCCGAGAATTCTAGAAGAACTAAGGGAAGAACTAGAAACTCCACTGACTACCCTTTTTAATAAATCATGGAAGGATGGCGTGGAACCTGAGGATTAGAGGATGGTGGATGCAATTTCCCCTCCACAAAAGTGGGAGCAAGACAGAGGCAGGAAACTACTGACCTGTCAGTTTGACCTCAGTGGTAGGGAAAATGATGGAATCACTTCTGAAGGAAAGAATTGTTGAGTACCTAGAGGACAGTGGGGCACAGGACCCAAGACAGCATATATTCACAGGGAGAAGGTCATGTCAGACAAATATAAATGATTTCTTTGACTGGGTGACCAATGTAGTAGACCAGAGAGGGGCTGTGGACATGGCCTACCTAGACTTTAGTAACACATTTGACACAGTCCCACACAAAAGATTAATAAATAAATTAGCCAGCTTGGGATTGGGTCCCAAGGTGGTAGCCAGGGTAAAACACTGACTGGACAATAGGACACAGTGGCTAATAGTAAATGGAGTCCAGAGTGAAGAAGGGGGGTTACTAGTGGGGTACAACAGGGTTCATTACTGGTGCTGGTCCTTTTTAATGTCTTTATAAGTGACTGGAAGGGAAAGTATGTCTCTTTGCAGACGACACAAAGATCTGCAACAGGGTTGATATGCAAGATGGGGTGGAGAGGATGAAAAGGGACTTGGCAAGGTTGGAGGAATGGTCAAATGTATGACAGCTTAGATTCAATGCAAAGAAGTGCAAAGTAATGCACCTGGGAAACAAAAACCGAGGCGAAAGAGTACACAATGGGAGGTGAGATGACAACAACAACAAAAAGGGAAAGGACCTGGGGGTAGTCATATCAGATGATCTAAAGGTGGGCCAGGAATGTGAGAAGGCAGTAAGGAGGGCTTGGGGAATACTGGGATGCATAGGGAGAGGCATCACCAGTAGAAAATAGGAAGTTGTTGGCCCTCTGTACAGAGAGTTGGTAAGACCACATCTGGAGCACTGTGTACAGTTCTGGAGACCCCATCTCTGCAAAGACATTGGCTGGGTGTAGGCAATCCAGAGTAGGGCAACCAGAATGGTGCAGGGTCTGCACCAGAAAACATATGAAGAAAGACTAAAGGAGCTTGAGATGTATAGCTTCGAGGAAAGAGTGAGGGGGGGGCATGATAGAAATGTTCAAATACCTCAAGGGAATCAACAAAGTCCAAGTGGGTAGCATCTTTCAGAAAAAGAGATGTGCAAGAACAAAGGGGCACAATTTAAAGACAGAGGGCGGATGGCTCAGAGGTAATGTGAGGCAGTATTTCTTCACAGAGAGGGTTGCAGATGCATGAAACCACCTTACTGAGGAGGTTGTAGAGTCAAAAACAGTGGGGGAATTCAAGAATGCATGGGACAGACATAAGGCAATTCTAGTGGGGGGTAGGAGGAAGTAGGCTGTTAGTTAACTAGGATCTGTAGCTTATCCGTTAGGTAGGGAAATAGGCAGACTAGTGGGCCAAGCAATGCTTATCTGCCATTAAATTCTATGTTTCTATGTTTCTCTTTTTTTTTGTGAGGACTTAGATTGGTTCATAGGGGTAACACTTCCACCAAGACAATTACGTCATTAAGATAGTTCCCTTACAACCATCATTACAATCATCACATCGATACTAGCCAGGATTCCATATTTTTGCACAAATACATCAAGCATAAATATTCTGTATTACTTTATAATTCCCTCTTGAATTTGTGTATATAAGGGGCTCCCTATATTTTCAAAAGATATCAATTTTGCTCCTTTAAATAATATACCTTTTCTAGTCCCATAACATCTATCAAAATGTTTAGCCAGGTGTCAAAGAGTGGGGAAAGAGAATCCTTCTATCTTAAAAGAATACATTGTTTAGCCAAAATCATAGAGATTGCAAAAAAAAAAAAAGTTTTGATGAATAGTCATCAAACTGTTTTGCCCTGAAAAAGCCAAGAGCCCCATCATTGGATCAATTTTAATATTCAGCTTTAGTGCCTTATTAAGAAAGTCATAAATGTTAACCCCAAAATTAGAAAGACAAGGGCAATTATGCAACATATGCATTAATTTTCCAGAAGTGCAAGTGCACCTAGTGCAATTAGGAGACATTTTTTTATTAATCTTGTGCAACCTATAAGAGGTAAAATAAGTCAGATGAAGAGTATTGAAATGTATTTGCAACAATTTGCTAGATTTAACATTAGCAATCAGAAACACCAATATTTGGTCTCATAAACTGTCAGAGATCTCAACTCCCAAATCCTTTGCCCATTTTTCCTTTAACAAATAAATATCATCACCTGTACCAATATCCTTGACAATAAGATCATATATTTTAGATATATGCTTTTTACTAGGATTTTGTTCTAACAAATCCAGGACCTTTGTATGTCCCAAAAAACAAGAGTTATTTTTAACCTTAAAATTCTTTATTTGAAGATCTTTGAAATAATGTGCACGAGGTACTTCTCTTGCAATCGTGCAAATGATAACATTATGCCATTGTCATATAGTTGAGAAAAGTCAAATATGCCTGTCTCATTCCATCCTCTACATTGAAAACCAATAACTGATTGAGTAAAGTGATAATTCTTATGTACAGGAGAAAATTTAGTTATTAGAAGATTGATCTGTAACAATTTATGAATCTCCAGCCAACATTTAATAGATGTATACGTAACTGGATTAATTATTTCCTGAGATATTTTATTATTACTATAATACTCTGAAAATAAAAACTGACTCAAAGGCTGATTTCCATGAATATCTTGTTCAACTCTTGTAGACAAAGAACAAATTCCACTATCTCTTAACCAATACCATATTTCCCCTATTTGTGCTGCATAATAATAGTATTTGAAATTCGCCAAGGCAAACCCTCCTTTTTCTTTAGGAAGAGTATGTTTTTGATAAGAAATCCTTGTTTTTTTCTTATTCCATATGAAATTTATAATAATCCTTCTAAAATAATCAAAAAAGATATTACAAATAACAATAAGGATAGCATTACATTTATGTAAGATTTTGGGAAGAACTTTCATCTTTATCACATTTATTCTACCAATTAAATTTAATGGAAGATGAATCCACTTTTCTAGATCAACTTTAAGTTCCATAAGTAACTTAATAAAGTTAGCTTGATATAATCCTTCATATTTATTTGTCAGAGCAATACCCAATTATTTTAATGCAATCTGATTGATCTTTTACCCCAAACCCTGTCATATCCAAATTACAGTTATCATCTAATTTCATCAAACTAATTTTATGGACCATAGTGTTAACCTGTATTCCAGTGATATTTCCATTCTGCAAAATAGCAATAGCTAATGGTTCCATTGCTAAGACAAACAACAAAGGGGAAAGAGGACACCCTTGCCTCATACCTCTATGAAAAAAAATGGTATCAGATAGAACATTATGTATTCCAATATTAGCTTCTGGAGTGGAATAAAACAATTTAACCCAAGTCAGGAAATGATTACCAAAATTCATCCTTTTAAGAAGAGTAAATAGAAACACCCATTCCACTCAATCAAATGCCTTCTCAACGTCAATTGTAAGCAATATTCCATCATGCTGTTCACTGTTTGCTAAAATATTTATAGTTCTCAGAACATTATCAGTAATCTTCCTTCCTTTAATAAAGCCAGTTTGATCCTGTTCAATGAGAGCAGGGAGTGTCCCCTCCAGCCACAAAGCCAGAACTTTAGCGAAAATGTTATAATCAGAATTTAATAATGATATAGGTCTATATGACCCACATCAAGTTGGATATTTCCCTTGTTTATAAAATAATAACAGAATAACCTTCTGAAATGAAGAAGTCATAGATTGAGCCCCACTAAAATTATCAAAAAGTTTAGTCAGAAATGGAATCAAAAAATATTTAATTTTTTTTTATAAAAATCAATGTATAATCCCATCAGGGCCCAGAGCTTTTCCCTGAAGAGAGACAATCAATTGCTCTAGAAATTTCCTCTTGTGTTATAGGTTTATCAAGAGCTTGTCTCACCTCATTATTAATTTACTTAATCTGTAAATTAGACAAAAATCTTTCCAATCCCTCCTGATTATAATCATATTCTGAAGTATATAATTTTTGGTAATATACAGCAAAAAGTTCAGCTATCATTATAGGGTCTCTCACTAAACCACCATCTTCATTTTTTATTGAATTGATACTATTTTTTTTTCCTGATCTTTCTTTAATTGCCAGGATATTAATTTCAAAGGCTTGTTTGAAAACATATAATAATTAGACCTTGTTTTCAACATTTGATTTTCAGTTTTATCTGTTAAAAGACTATTCAAATCTGTCATTTTTTATCATTTTATTATAAACATCCATCTCGTTATTCAAAATGAAGATTTGTTCCAAAATCTGTATTTCTTCCTGTAGCTGCCTTTCTTGTTCTTGCCATTTCTTTTTCTTATGAGTTTTAAACTGTTGTAAGGTGCTTCTAATCCAGATTTTAAAGGACTTCCATATCATATCAATGTTGGTCTCTGACTCATTTACTTTTTTAAAAGAATTTAATCTCATTCTGAAAAAATGAAAAAAAAAAACTTTCTTCGCTGAAAAGAGCTATATCCATCTTCCAAGAATATTTTGAGCTTCTAATTGATAAACATTGTAAATCCATTATACATGGTGAATGATCTGATATAATTATACCAGGATAATCATTTTTTCCCACTGTATATAACAATGTTTCTGAGATCAGAAAAAAAATCAATTCTAGAAAAGATATGTTGACTCGAGGAAAAAAATGAAAAACTTCTCACATTTTGTTTTAGTACAGACCAAGGGTCAGATAATCTAAGATCCCTCATAAAATTCCTAATTATTTTAATTGATGAGCTAAAGGGAGAGCTAGAGAAAGATGTCCGATCCTGCTTTCTCAGAACAACATTAAAGTCACCCCCTATAATATAAAGGGAACTACCTGCAGTTAATTGTAAAAAAAAATCAGTGAAAAAAGAGGGTGTATTTATATTTGGCCCATAAATGGAGGCAAATGTAAAAAGCTTACCCTGTAGTATGATCTCCATAATCACATGCCTACCATGATAATCAGTAAATACTTTATTAATTGAAAGAGAAGAACAATTTTTATGGAAAAAAAATTGCCACTCCTGCTGACACCCGACTATCCCCTGAAAAAACACCTGGGCCTCAGCGTTTCTGTATCCATAAAAATCCACTTCCTGGAAGTGTGTCTCTTGCATGCAGATACAATAAATCTGCTCATTCTCTAAGTATTTTAAGACTTTATTGATTTTAATTTTATTTTGCAGCACCTTAACATTCCAAGTTGATATTCTAATTTTACCCCATTTATCTTTTTTATTTTTCCACTGATATATCTGTACATAACATCCAACATGTATATTATATATTTTGTGCTCAGATATGGAATCCTGGAATAAATTCATCTTAAAAAAGCTGTGATACAATGAAACACAATGAAAACCACCCCGTTTTAAAAATTGACATACCAAGTGCCAATTAAACCAATTAGACCAAATTAACCCCCATAAGCAGAGACTATGTGACTCATCATCTCTAAAGCCAAAATGGCTCAAAGCTCAAAAGTCTGTATGGTCATTTAATTATCAAGCAGCAATAACCAAATAGTCCATACCCAAGCAAATAATTAAACATTTTTTCCACCATATTAGGCTGATAAGGATGCCTCCATGAATTATGCAGCTCTGATGGTAGAGAAAGATGGCTATAACATTCTTCACATGTCTCTAATGCATCTTCAGTATCATCAAAAGTTTGCAATTTACTCTTCACGAAAAAATGGATCTTGACTGGGTATTGCATGATAACGTTCATTCTGACTTCATACACTTTTTTTTTTACTGGGCTCAAAAGTTTCCTTTTATTCACTGTTTCACACGATAAATTGGATAGACATGTAAAGATAAATCTTTATATTTCAAGCCCTTTTCCACCCTTGCTTTAGCCAAAATAGCCTCTTTATCTTGATAGTTATGGGGCTTCACAAGGACTGGTCTGGGATAAGGTTGATTAAATGAGCCAAATCTATTCCCATCACTATGGGCTCTATCCAAAGTGATTTTTTATTCTGGATAAGAATGGCCCATAGCTAGTGTAATCATTTTTTTCCAAAAAAGACATTGAATTCTCTATTCCTTCTACCCTCTCTGGAAGTCCACATATTCTTAATTTAGCCCTCCAAGAGCGGTCTTCCATCTCTGCAATCTTTTGTTGTAAATTTGACATTTTTTTTCATGCAATAATAAAGATTTAGATGAATCCAAAGAAACCTCTTCTACTTTTGAAACTCTGGTTTCCAGTTCATCTGTTCTGACTGTAAGGGCAGCTATTTGTTCAGAAAGTGAACCAATAGAGTCTGTTACCCCTTTCATCGACTCTTTAATGTCAGTAATAGATTCTTTCATTTCCAGTCAAAAGGCTGAAAGTACTTGTAATAAATCACCCTGCATTTGGCCCAAAGTTGAAGCGAAGTGCTGCTGTGAATCTGAAGCCAATACAAATTCTACTAAATCCCTTCTAACTTCTGTGGTAGCACCCAAGCCCCCCCCCGATTTTCTGTTGTCAATGGTCTCCCTCTCAACCTCATTATCCAGCCGATTAATTACCCCAACATCCACAGATTCACAATCAAAAACTGCCATATCCGAAACAGGTAATTTAATTTCAGCTTCTGCCTGGTGAGGTGAATGGCTCTTCAGTGGCATTATATTCTCCTCAAAACTCATATTCCTCTTAGAAAAATAGGAGAACATTTTACCTGAAACTGGCATTTTTGAGAGAGGGGAAATCAAATTGCCACTTACCGCTGTCGAGAAAGCAATATCAGGGGATACCTGTTGCAAGGGCTGTTCTTCTGCTTCTTCTTGCAAGGATACATTCAAAACTTCATCGTGCTTCACTTTCTTAAGTTTGGTCATCTGCTGCTTACGGTGCTCTTTTGTACGCCGCACGTTCTTGGACATTCCAAAATAAACCAAGAAAAAGATAAAGAGAGTAATTGAATTACTTTATACCATTTAGTCACGTTACTTAACAACAAAACCTAAACAAAAAAAAAATAAACTAGCCCGATTAATTCCAAGTGGTGCGCCATTAGACATTCTTGCTGCTGCTGAGCCTGGTGTCTGCTCAGCTCCTTCTTCTCCTGGCAACATGAAGTGACGTCATGTCCCTCATGTTTCTATGTTTCTATGTTTAAGAGCCAGTTAAATAGGGGCATCAAATCTTCTACAAAGGGATTCATGAAAGTCTTATAAAATTCAGCCGACAGGCCATCAGGCCCAGGGGCAATGGCATTGAGCAACTCTTGTATGGCAGTCAAAACATCTACAGCACTAATGGGGCCATTGAGAGCGTCTAACAAGGAAAGGGGTATTGGAGGCACCTGTACAGTAGCCAGGAGTGGGAGTGCCGTGGAACAGTGGGTACATGTGACAAATTTTTTTAGGAGATATCTGTCCATTACCAACATTTCATTTCATTTCATTTTTATTCTATACCGAAAAATCTGTTTTCTAAACCCCATTTTCATAGATGGCTAGTGTAACAAATACATACAGTATACAAAACACAGACAGTAAACAAAGTACAGAAAACAAATAAATACAATCATCTAGAAAGTCAATTATAGCACTTACACACATAATTTGTCAACATAAAACTCCTTAGTGTTATCTTAAAACTGGACATTTTAGAATAACCAACAAAAGTATTGGGGAGTTTGTTATAGAGAATGATAGGAGAGAAGGTTAAAGAATTCTGGGTAAACTTAGTATGATATAAAGGGACCATAAACAAAGTTCTGCTTGGCATTCTTGTATTATGTTGTACTGAGTGGTCATTTCTAGGAAAGATAGTAGTAATATTGTTGGGAAACATACCCAGGTGAATTTTATGTAGAAAAGATAGAGAAAAATAAAATGGTCAGTCATAGATAAGCAATTAAATGAATAATATCATAAACAGTGATGTGTGGACTTAGGGTAACCTGTGGCAAACTGGATAATACTGTGATAAGTTGACCTTCATTTAGCTAGCATTATTTAATAAGTTTAAGATTAGATTACTGAGCCATAATCCAATAATGAAAGTAATAAACTATGGATTAACATGTGTCTGATGTCTACTGTAAGATTTTTCCATATTCTGAAAAGATAACCCAATCTGTTATGCAACTTACTGATTAACTCAGTAATATGATGTTCATATGAAAAATGTGAGTCCAATAGCAGGCCAAGATAGTTAAAGACCTTCACTTGCTTAATTTGATTACCAAAATTATCACTTAAAATTAACTCTATAGCCAGATATTTCTTAACACTTGAAAATGCCACTGATTTAGTTTTTTTTTCTAATTTTCTTTTTATTAAAAAGAGAAAGGTCATGAGCACAATACATTACAGACAATTACTTTGTTAGTCTGCCTTTTTCTACATTTTCTGTCCACATTTTGATTAAAAACATACATTCCTTTAAATCCCTCATGATTCCCCATAACCCCCTAAGGGGGGAAAGATTTGAAACTTAGTCCAGAGTTCTCCCTTCCCTATCTTCTTTCATCTCATCCATCTCCAATCATCCAGGTATAAAACCTGGGTCTCTGCTGGAAATGTAAAATACCCATGGTCTCCACAATAGCTCGGCCTATGGGGCTTTGTTGTGTATTTTAGCCGTAATAGTCTCCAAATAGTAAATGTTAGATACTATCTTGTTCCAGTCCTGTCTCTGACATCCATCATCTTGTTATGGCCTTTTTGGCTGTTGCTCTGTAAATGGGTAGCAAATTGTTGTGCCAGGCAGGGGTATGTGAGGGAAAAATTGCCAGGATAACCATTTCAGCAGTCAATTCAATCCCTTCTCCCAGACAGTCTGACATTGCCTGCTGAAGGCTACACCAATATGGCATTAATAGGGGGCATGACCAAAAAATATGAGCAAGGCCAACTAACTGGCATCCACAAGATTTCCAGCATCTGCCATAGGAGGAAGGAAGATATTTGATTAGAATAGCTGGGGATCTAAAAACACACTCTGCATTTCCAAGCAAATTTCCTCCAAATACTTGAATGAGTTATCTTACAAGCCATAGGAGAAGCCCGAAGCCAATCCTGTTCAGAGATTTCAATCTCCAAGTCTCTAACCCAGCTTTTCATGATAGAAAGTGATGAGTCACCCATTCCCTGGTGTAAAATCTGGTAAATATGGCCTACTAGATGCTCCCAGTGCTGACCAGTTATAGCATCTTCTAGGAGTTTCCAAATTTTTGGAACTGGATTGGGCATCTGTAATGTTATATCCCTTTGTCTTAAAATATAGTTTTTAACCTGGGTATATTTATAGATGTCCCCTTCAGGTAAACCATAGTCTCTCTCTGTAGTGTTTCAAACTGGACAATGCCCTTCTCTGTTATAAATTGTCTATAGAATTGAAGTCCCATCCTCCTCCACCTAATAAAGGTGTGATCTAATGTGGCTGGGATAAAAGAACCATCCTCTGAGATCAAAGTAAATAGAAAAAAATATTTAAAGCCTTTATTTTTCTTTAGATGGTACCATTGTGTTAAGATTTGAGCTGTGAAGGGTGTAATGTCCCTCAGGTGTGGGGCCTTGTCCGCTGAGGCCATGGTAATTTTCAAAATGTTATATAAATCATTAATGGCAAACTCCATATCCTTCCAAGGAACCTCTATAGATGGGGAAAGCCACTGTATTAAGATCTTGATAAAGGATGCCAAAGCGTACAGCCTTAAGTTGGGAAGGTTTGTGCCTCCCTCTGTCAGTGGAAGCTGCAGCAAAGTCATCCTTACCCGAGGTTTCTGACCATGCCAAATAAAATTAGAAATTATTCTATCCCATGACTTAAAGTAAAAATTAGCAGGGAAGGTTGGAATATTTTAGAACCGATACAGCAATTTTGGAAGGATGATCATTCTGATGGACTCTATCCTCTGAAAATAGTTCAAGGGCAGAGATGACCAGGTCGTTAATTCTGATTGAATTTGTATCCACCAAGGTTCATAATTTAACAACTCTACATTTTCTAAATTTTTTGGAATTATTATACCCAAGTATTTAATTTGTGTTTTGTACCATTTTAAGGGGTATTTGTTTTTTAATGTGAACCTTAAATGATCTCACCCCAATTCCCCTTTTCTAAATCTAATTAAATTATCTGTACCCCCCTTATCATTTGTTTAATATCTAGTTATCCCACCCTCTATTATGCAGAGAATCTTTCAGCCTAACTAAGTTCAGCTTTTGATACATGTATCTCAGTATTTTCCCATCAATAGAAAACAATATTGATTCCTAATTCAAATAGTATGTAGAATCGAGACAAAGTTTCCCAACACTCATCCCCCCACCCCTCTGAGGAGAAAGAACCACCCTCAGTATTCCCTTCCCTTCCCCCTCTTTAAATCAAAAACATTCAATTTCCCATCTCTAAATCCCCCCTTCCCTCCCCCAGACCGCAACCTCCCATAATGTCTCCCCCCTCATTAGAATAATCTCTTATGTATCCTTTCCATTAAAAGTTTGTCTTGTCCTCCAGTGATGAGAATGGAGTCAAATCTAGATTTTATGGTACAAATCTGAATCCTGTGTTTCTGTCCCTGAGTTTATCCATAGGAGATCTTCTATACCGATCAGGAACACATTGGGGGAAGGGGCTAACATCCGAAATGAGGGATACGGGGGGAGAGAAAGGCAATCTCCATGTCCTGCTGTCTATTTTGCCCAGTATAGAGGGCCTTTTATTGCACAGGGTTCCTTTAAAGGAGATGCCCTCCCTCAATCCCGTATGTTCCCAACAGATTCAGAACTCAGGGGTCGCCTTATGGGACAACGGGGGGAGAGAAAAGCAACCTCCATATCTCACTAGCCATCATGCCCTACACCTAGGGGCATTTTTCAGGCAAAATTCCCCTGTGGGAGATGCCCTCCCTCAACCCCTCTACTCTCCAAACAACCCAAATGTCGGCGGCTTGCTCAAGCCTCCTCTATTCCCCCCATTTCGGTTTGTTCTCCTCCTTTAAGCCTCCAGGCTTTCTTACTGGCCTCTACCAGAAGGAAAGTGCAGCCAAAATAGCCCCCTCCATCTTGTTACTCTCAAGCCAAGTCATATTTGGTCCATAGGGAGAAGGGGGAGGAGGGGAAACATGTCTACTTTTAAATCCCAGGAACAGAGAGAGGGGAGCAAGGTACCCGCTGGGAAATCACCGAGAAATTGCAGTCCCTTCCCCTTCGATGAGCGAAGATTAAATGTGCTTATAGTCTCAGTTAGTAATCTCCTTTCCTCCTACCTCTAAACATTTTAGTTCTGGGCCACACTAATCTCTCCTCTCTGGCCACCTCCCCTCATCTCTCAGTTAAGCCTGCACAGTCATTCCATTTAAGACTGGAGAGTTGGATTCCTTAAATGTTGTATCTTATCTAGTATTGTCTGTAGTCTCTGGTCGCCAATTTCCATTCTGGACACTCCTCTATTTCCAGGCCTGGTCAAGTGTTCTGGTCTCTCTCATCACTTTCTTTGGTATTTCTTTCACATCTAGAATTCCTCTCTGCAAAAGATCCAATCTGGCCTCCGATGCAGACTGATATGTTATGGGGCCTCCCGGGAACTGAACTACCATTTTTGCAGGGTATGGAGTGCGAAAATTTAAGTTCTTTGCGCTAAGGGATGGAAATAGTGGTGTGTTCTCCCTTCTCATACATTGTGTAGCTGGGGCATAGTTGTTATTGAACAAGATTCGCTGTTCTCGCCATTGAACTCTCTGTTTTCACCAGGCCTTCGTTAAGAGCTGGTCTTTTTGATAAAAGCTAACAAATCACATCACAAACGATCTAGGGCAATCGTCAGGCTTAGAAGGGCGAGGTCCTAACACTCTATGTGCCCTTTCTATGTCCAGTTGGTATTCTGGATCCAAATCCAGTGTTTGTCACAACAGCATATCAACTAAGGCAACCGGATTGTTGCCCTCCTCTCCCTCTGGCAATCCGAACACTTATATATTTTTTCATCTGCCTCTGTTCTCCATATCCTCCAACCTAGTTGATGTGTGCAATTGTTCATCTGCTAATACGTAAACTTAGTTATAGTCTAGGTTTCTATCTCAGCAGTTCTAGATTGCAGCTATGTCAATTCTGTTCGCATATCTCGAAGGGCCTCTCTCATCTCTGACCGAAATTGGGTTATTGCTGCCAAAATAGTTTCAGAGTTGGGAGGATCTGGGTTTTGTTTCTTCTTTTCTTTATCTCTTCTACCCCTTTTTGATTCCATTTGTGGAAGAGTGGATAGGTTAGAGTTGAAGCTTTGTATCTCGTTTTCATCCTCATCTGGTAAGTCTCTAAGCTGTTGAAAACGGTTACGATATATACGAGCCAAGTCTCCACATTGCCCCATCTCACTAGCTGATTTATTTCTTTGTTTGTTCTTCAATCTCTCTTCTCTATCCCCTTTCCAAGTTGTTTTTGTTCGTTAATATTTGAAAATCAATACTGTAAGTGGGAAATTCTACTGCAAAAGCGAGCACGGGGTGAGAGCTGAGATCTGTTGTATCCTCACAGTGCCATTTCCCAACCGGAAGTCCATTGATTTCATTTTAATGGAATTTAATACTGATCTCCCATTTGGAGTCCCTATTTGACAATGGACATCCTTAGAATAGAACAGATCCAGCGAAGGGCAATTAAACTTATACCCCATCTTTCCCAGTTGGATTATGAAACCAGACTTCAAAAAACAGGATTGTATCCACTTAATCTTAGAAGAATAAGAGGAGATCTTCTTCAGTTATTTAAGATTGTTCATTCTCCAACTTTAATGGAACTATGCGGAATCTCATTTACATCTAGGAAAATAGTGGCAAGATTTCATAATAAACAAGTTGAAATCGAACAAACTAAAACAAATAAAAGACAGCAATTTTTCACAGTCAGAGTACCTAGAGTCTGGAGCACCTTGCCACAAGATATTGTGAACTGTGACCAGATAAACAACTTCAAAAAGAAATTAGATAACTGGCTTTTAAAGTAGATCAAGGGAAATAATGGTCCACAAGATGTAGAGGACAATCTTGATGGGCTTATGCCTTCTTTTGTCTACTAAACGTAGTAAACCGAGTATGTGATTCAAACCATGAACAAAGAAGACTAAATTCAGATTGCATTTTTTTTGTAGTGAAGATAGGTTGTGACCCGAACAAAAAAGAACCACATCTTTTGCGTATAAGATTAGTTCCAAATGTTTAAATAAAACAAACATTGCGTTAACAAAAAGAGAAAAAAGCAGCAGTCCCAGTATCGAGTGCTGTGGGACTCCACAACGTAGGGCAGCTTCACTAGAAATAACCCCATTAATTGAAGTTCTTTGATTCCTACCAGAGAGGTAGTTTCTGAACCAAGCAACCACACCATCCAATAAATGGACACCAGGCAACAATACAAATAGCTCAGCATGGTCCACCAAAATCATTAGACATTAGGTGTGGTAAATCAGTAACCATGGTTTCCCATTCATCCAGTACTTTGGACAGGTATCATCATTTCACTCTCTGTCGGCAACTCTGAAACATAGTACCTTTCTCTTGTTTACCCTGAGTGCTGCATTGATGTACCATTTGTAAGGACAACATCCTATCATACTGAATGGAGGTCATGCAGGCTTTTATGTGTGTTATCTGTTTACTATAGTCCAGTCAGGTGGTGTGGAACAATGTCAGTAGTTTCTGTACATGGGAATGAAGGGACAAATATTTAATAAAGGCTGTTTATTACATGTGTTATAAGAATAGGTTTCTCCATGAATAGCAGACTTCATGTCCCCCCTCCAGGAACCAAGGTCATCATACAAACATTTGACACACTGTTGAGCTAGTAAAAGGTCTGAAAGTCTCAACTGGAAGGGTATGTTGATAAGGATCAAGTTATGAATTCTCTATAAAGGGGTACCACTGTGTACAGCTATAGATGGACCAAAATTACCTCATAACATTAAGTGGTCAGAGGACTCATAAGGCAAAAGTACAACACTCTGCATAACAATATGAACTGCAGTGAAAATGAAATCAATGGGGGTGGCAAAGCAATTTCTATAATAAGGAAAATCTGCAGCACAATGTTGTGATCTGTAAACATCAATTAAATTCCTATCGGCTATTACTTGTGTAAGACAGGTAGTGTCATGATATAATTTCAGTCTTGGCACCACAATCCAAGGTGGTCAAGCCACAGCTGAAGTCACCGCCAAAAAAAAGTACTGCATCTGTTGATGTAAAGAAAAGGCTGGATCTTCCAGAATAAATCCATACTGTCCTGCTTCATTTGTGGGGCATAGATTGTTATGTAGTGTTAGTGGTCAGAGCCACACAGAACATACAGCAGCAGGGCCCTGTCTGGTTCAATGTCTACCAAGTTCTGCAGTGTGAAAGAGATATCATGAAACAGAATACCCACTCCAAAGCATTTATCCCTGCCACAAGACAAGAAAGAAATGCCCCATAACCAATTATGTTGAGCCTGAATGATATCATCCATGGTAGTAATTCTTGAAGAAATGTTATGTAAAGGAGATTCCTCCTGCAGTGATGTTTGTTACTGTTGACATTGAGCAAGGCCAGTTTCAGGGTGGGATCCATGAGAAATATGGGTGGAAAAAGGAACTGGGCCTGTTAAGTAGGAAGATCCTGATGAATGGAACTGCATGTGTTCCATCATGTTTTCTTTCATTGCTGTCCTGCAGACTTAGGTCAGATGACCTCAGGTTTGTCACAAGGTGGCATAGCAAGGGTGGAACAGGATAGTGAGGAGGGTTCAAGATCTAGGCTGTCATCCATATCAACGGTCTCATGGTCAAGGGCCTGAAATCTGTTCTCATGAGTCAGACTAGGTTGGAGTGGGAGAGGGAGTTGAGATGTGTCACTGGACCTGAGGTGGCGTAAGGTCCATTTCCTGGTGAATCAAATCATGTCTGGTGATGGCATGCTCTTGTCCTCCTTCCCAGAGTATAAGCTGACGTCCATCTCATCCTCTGGAGGATCGGGAAGAGGCATGTCTAAAGGTACAGCAGGGGAGGTTGGATGAACTGACTCCATGGAAGGGGTAGGCAAGGGCAGTGAGAAAATGGATCAAAGGGGTGGTTGCCAGATATGGGATGGGGGCTGGCTCAGTGTAATCAGGTTTGTAGGCTAGCAGGTGGGCTAACATTTGATGTTTCTTCTGTTGGGAGGCAGTCTGTGTTGCCTGTAATAATCCTTCAGGGAGCGGGCAAATCTCTTGATTATGGGCTGCACACTTGCAAGTGCAGTAAGAGTGTTCAACCTCTTCACAGAGGTTACAACTAAAGATGTGCAATGTCTGTGAAATTTACTCCATGATGTAATTAATGAATTTTTCAGATTTTGCCGAGCGATTTCATGAAAGTCGCTGCCAAGAATTTCATAAATTCCATCACAAAATGAGAAATTTCACTTGTGAATTTAGCGCTTTATGGAAAAAATGGTGCATTTTGCTGAAAGTTTCACACAGATCAAACTAACTGAAGTTTTGTCAGACAGCTAGAACTCTGCAAATTCCACGAAGCATGAATTTTTGGAGCTTTGCATGAAATTTGTGGGCGAAGATTAACTTTGCAACATCTCTAGTTACAATGGAGGACATTGAAACAATTGAGGAGAACGTGTCTGAAGTCAAGGCAGAGATTGCATTGTATCTTGTCACATACTGAACTAAGGTGGTTTACAGAGCCACATTTAAAAACAGGTTTTTGTTTGGCCTGAATATCAACACTGGCCACTATTTTGGGCAAGAAAAATACACTCAGCAAGTGTTGCAGGCCAGAAAGATAATGACACAACTTGACTTTGAACCTTCAATTGCCAGTCCAAAAATCCTCGAAGTCCATAATAGGAGTAGAATCTCCAAGCACCTCACAACTTTGGGCCAACCAGTATTAAACATCAAATACATTAACTCTCTCATTACGGAGGAGGATAGTCACAGAGCGGATTGCAGGTTTCATTAAGTGGATAGCCTGGAAAGGTAACCAAATGGGGTAGATTTCAAAGAGTTGTATTGGGTCCAGAAACAATACAGATATGCAGGGATCTCAAAGCTAACATCAAAGAAATTGTCCTTCTTTCTTTTTTTTTTTTTTGCTTTTTCCATCAGTTCACATCCCAAGCCCATCAATTCCAGTCATATAGATCATCATATTCCAGGCATGTTATATCATCATGATTGAAGGAAAAAAGGGGGGTGGGGAAAGGGGGAGCCAGCCAAATAAATACACATTCTATTATATTATATCATTAGGCAATAATACCCAGTCTTATGCCATCTGGGAAAGAGGCCCACATTTTCTCAAATATTTGCACCTGCCCTTCTTTAATTTAATAGATACATTCTAAATTCATAATTTATATCATATAGTCAATCCATGTTTGTATTGCTGGGGGTTGTCTGTCTTTCCATTTAAACAATATACACTTCCTTATTATTGCTGTGGTAATAAAGATCATCTGATCTAGGTTAAGTTCTATAGATGGCATCATTATTAGTGCCAATTGAGCTGTATTCTGAATATTTTTATGCAATGTTTTTGGATAAACCAAATGATTTTATGCCAGAATTTAGACAGGTAAGGACAGGCATATAGCATACTACTAAGGTTCATACTACTAAGGGTCATAGATGTACAAAATGCAAGAAGCCCATCTAAGAACATCTCCAGAATTCTAGAAGTATTTGTACTCAATTTAAAAGGTATTTGTCAAGATGTATTTTAAAGGTATTAAAGTTGGTTATCTCTAGAACAGACTTAGGTAGGGCATTCCATATTGGGATGATCCTTAGGGTGTAGAAAAAATGTCTAATATCAGTCTTGGGTAAGTTAAAGATAGTTGGAAGTTGTGGCTTCTTATATTACATTCTCTAAAATTGAAGGACAGGCCTAGTTGTGTTATAAGCTCTGCATCTTTATGTATACTAAACATAAATAAGAGGTCACCTCTTACTCTCCTCATCTCCAAGGAGTATAGGCCCAATTCTTTTTTTTAAATATTATATATATATATATATATATATATATATCACGCCACAGTATATATGAAAGCAGGAGTTCATCTGTACAGTATTGCTCTTTTGTCTTACAATTCATGGAATGTTCTTCGGGTTGGCAATTCATGTTTCTATAACATCATGCTGTTATATATCAAATGACACTTACTCAGAATTCATATCTTACAAAAATTGGTCACTTTCAAATGGATCTATCAGGGAACAAATGTTTCATCTAGAGGTGAGATATAGAAAACCCATGGTCTCCATTGGAGCTCAAATCATGGCATCCTTCCAGCTCTAGAAGCTACTATTCTCTCTAGATAATATATCTCAGTCATCAATGAATGCCAATCAGTGAGGGTGGGTACTTTAGCTGTTTGCCATAGGTGAGTTATAACCTTTTTAACTGCTGCCAGGTAAAGGTGTAACTTATTTCCACCCGGTGGAACTTTTCTGTCTTCCCCAATATAAAGCAAAATCATCTGAATGGATAAATTAATTTCTGGGCCCACAATTTTTTGTATACTCTTCTCAATATCTAACCAGTATTGAGTAACTTTCAGACAGATAAAAAAATATGTGTTATATTTGTCATTTTTTCTCCACGTTCTCTCCAACAAAAGCCATAACTCGTAGATATAAATTTAGCAATTTTGTCAGGGGTATAAAAATATCTACTATGACATTTCCATATATATTCTGACCAGTATGATGACTGTGATACTTTCATCGAGTGAGGAATAGGTTCCAGCCATTTCTCATAAGTTATCTGAGTCCCTAATTCTCTATTCCATCTCCCTAAGATATCTTCAGCAGATTCCTTCCAAAAATCTCTTATTGCTTTATATATTTGTACAATTAAATGAACTTGTTCTCTGTCTTCTACTGCGTTTCTTAAAAGGGACATCAATATAGGTATGAGAGAGGGCAGAGTATTTAATGCTAATTCTTTCTGTATAAATGACCGAATCTGTGAATATCTATAATGATGTGTATGGGGAAGTTTACATTTTGCCTGTATTGTGGCAAAAAGCAATACCCCATTTACATGTAGGTATTTATATAAGAGCAGCCCTTTTTTCTGCCATTCTTGATGGACCCGAACAGCTCCTATCTCTGAAGATAAACTTTCTGTACCTATTAGTTTAAAATAACCAAAAACTTCAGTTAATGTAGTAGACACCCTTGGCTCAAACCAAGCCTTTAACGTATAACGAGTTCCAACTGTAAAGTTTTGTAACTGTGGATAAGCGTTTTGGGGGGCAAATATAATAGGGATAATATTTACTAAATCATTTAGTATAAAGTCAATACATTTCCATGGTTTTTCTACTTGAGGATTCAGCCATGTGATCACTATTTTACATGTTACTGCCTTATGGTAATCTCTAAGGTTTGGAAGATTACCACCCCCCTTTGCCACTGGTAACTGTAACAGAGACCATCTGACCCTAGGCTGCTGTCCTGCCCACACAAATCTCGAAAATATTCTAGCCCAGGATGCAAAATAGAATTGTGATGGAATAATCAGCAAAGTCTGGAAATAATATAATATCTTAGGAAATAAGATCATCCGAATAGCTTGTATTCGAGCTGAAAAAGAGAATATCTGATGTGTCCAATTCCCGACTAAATTCTCTATCTCTATCGATAGGGGCTCTAAATTAAACAATTCCAAATGTTCCAATTTCTGGGGAATATTTACACATAAATATTTAATCTTATTATTTCTCCATTTCACAGGGATATGGTTCTTCAGAGACTAAAAGGGGATGAAATTTAAAGATATTAACTCTGTTTTTTGTATATTTATTTTGTATCTGGCTATCTCTGAGAACTTACTATCACTTGTAAAGTAGCAGGAATGGACTTTTCTGGTTCTAGGAGTGTTAATAATACGTCATCTGCATATATTGGTATAGTAAAATCCCTCTCTCCTAAAGGGACCCACTGAATATTAGGAGGTTGCCTTATGGCTTTAGCTAATGGTTCAATGTATATGACAAACAGTTAGGGGGAAAGTGGGCAACCTTGCCTAGTTCCCCTTCCCAGCTGTATCATTGAAGATAACTGTCCTTTCTCTTTAACGTATGCATTCGGAGAGGTATAGATTCTCTGTATCATGCTAGATAATTCCCCAGGAAATCCAAACTTGTGCAGCTTCCCATAAAAAAGGCCAACTGACTCAATCAAAAACTTTGTCTGCCTCAAGGCTGAACAACGCTGCCTGTATCTGTCTCTGATTTAAGTGGCCCAACAAATGGATCATTGTATGTATATTATCTGTGGTTTCTCTGGCTCGAATGAACCCAGATTGATCTGAATTAATCAAATAGGGTAACAATTCCTCCAGTCTATGTGCCTGTATGGACATAAATAACTTGTAGTCCATATTTAATATGGATATTGGCCTATATGAAGTAGGCAGATCTACTGGTTTGCCCTCTTTTAATATAGGTGAAATGTTAGTGTAATCCCATGAAGGAGGAGGTGGACTCTCCTGTTGAATTTCTAAAAAAGCCTTTAGTAATAAGGGGGTCAGTTGTTTACCAAAATTCTTGTGCCACTCAGGTGGAAATCCGTCTGGACTAGGGGTTTTTAATGATTTACTTTCCTTTATAGCATGTCTGACTTCCTCTGATCTGATAGGGACTTTTCATTTGATTTCCATTCCCCTAGTTAGCTTTCTTAATGTAAGGGGGGAAACATTCCTCAATTTTATTAAATTCTGGATCTTTTGGTTTCTCATATAGCTGCCTATAGTATTTCTGGAACAATTGCATTATATGATGTGAATTAAAAGCTCTTTTTTTTCTCTCCAGATCCACTAAATATGTTATGATTGTGGCTGTCCTCTGTCCCCTAAGCCTCTGGGCTAAATTTCTCACCCCTTTTGGCCCTCCTTCATATCTATATGTTTTAAAATAAAAAAGTGCCTGCTGTATTTTTTCGTCTAAAAGTTTCTGAAGCTTAGCCTTTGTCTGATTAATCTGGGTTTGGGCCTTTGTGGTAATAGGGATAAACTTTGTTTGTATTTCCCTTAATTTCTCATGTAATTCACCATATCATGCTTCCCAATATCTCTTCTTGTATGCTGAATACGTAATTATCTCCCCCCTGATCACAACCTTCAGAGTGTCCCAAACAATTGTGTTGGATGTCTCCTGGGATGAATTTTCTGCAATAACCTGAGCTATTTTTGAGTTAAATCTGTCCTTAAAAGCTTTATCCTTTAGAAATGATTTATTCAGGTCCCACCCAGTGGATTTCCGTGGTATTTTAATATCTAGCCTCAAAAATAGGGGAGAATGATCAGAAAGAAATCTAGATCCTATAGTTAAATCTTGTAAACAGTCCAAATGTTCTTTTGAAATGAAAAAATAGTCCAATCTTGAGTAAGAATTGTGTCTAGGGGAGAAAAATGTATATACCCCAGAAAGAGGAAAAAAATGTCTCCATACATCGATTAGACACAATGCCCTAAGTTGAGAAATAAATAATCTTTGAGCTGATGTTAGCCTATATTTGGAAGGTGCAGAGCTGTCCAACTGAGGTGTCAAAGTTAAATTGATATCCCCCCCTATTATAAGACAGCCATGCATAATGTCTAAGAGATTTGCAAAAAATCTTTTAAGAAGACAAACTGATGTAAGAGGGGGAAAATACACGTTCACTAATGTGACCTTTGTCCCATAAAGGGTACCTTTTAAGATTACATAACTTCCCTCTGGGTCTACATACTGTGTTTCTAAATGAAAACGAATGGTTCTAGGTATTAAAATGGCTACTCCTCGACGTTTCCCTTTAGGGAAGGATGACGCATATACCGAAAACCTGCCCCCACAATTCAATTTTGCATGTTCGGTATCTGTTAAATGTATTTCCTGGAGGTAATAAAAATCACTGGGGTGTTTCTTAATATATTGGAACAGTCTGGACCTTTTGTTGGGGTTGTTAAGCCCATTTATATTAAGCAAAAGTGCTTTTACTATCTGAGTAGCCATCTTATTCCCTTATGGAAACATCTCTCCCATTGTCCTGATCTTAATAATCCTATTCCTAAAGGATCACCATACTGATGTTCCCCCCTCGAGCCATCTTTCTGAATGTCACTTTTTTTGAAACATTTTATGCCTTTCCCATCTAACTTATTCTTAAACATCTCCTGCTGCGATCTTATCAAACTTTTTGAAATCTGAAGCAAATTATCAGTATATGTCTGACTTTTTTCTTGATAACTATGTACATACACTGTATTCCAAATAATATTGACTTCCAAGGTAGGGGAATCTTAAAACTTACTTCCTAAGTGTGCCCCCAATAGTCTGAGGTCAGCGGAGGATATCTGGTAACAACAAATGTCCAGGCCTCCTGGGGATATACTACTCCCCTAATAAAAATAAAAGGAAATGTGCAAACAAGATAAATAACAATTAAACTGTTAACTCAAAATATCCTGCCTGTCTGTCTTTGATTTGAAATGGGCTTCCTTGTTAGATCTGGAGATGCTTCCTCCTGCCCCCCGAAAAGTAAATTGTTTGCTTTGTTATTAACTAATATCTGTATTATACAACTAGGGCAGCTTTTCTTAGGCCCTTATATCAATTTAGCCCTGAAAACAAATCAAATAACCCTCAATAATCTGCTCTTTAAAGTTATATTCATTGCTTCCTTCAAAGCAATCATCAGGGCCAGTTCAAACAGCCAGATCAAAAGTTTTACTTGTTTCTTTGTTATGGCAAAGTTTTCTGCAGGTACACTTATTAAGTGTTCACTTTCTTTGTCCAACCTCCTGTGAGACAGTTGTCATCTAATAAATATTCCAGTTCAGATAACTGAATTCCCAGTCCCTCTCTTCAGTCATGCTCTTTCAGAGACTTCTATCCAGAGGACTCTCGAGAAATCTGAGGCCAATCTTCTTCTTCTATCAGTCAGGTTCTTCCCCTTGCCGATCGGCGAAAATTTGCCAGGCGATTGGAAATGTTCCCCCTCTTTGCTATCTCTCCACCATTCCGTACTCTGCCCAAATTCACAGTTTGCCAGCGTGGTGGGTCAGCTCTCTGCAATCCCGACATGGATTTTGTTTTTATTTGAATTCCCACTTTTAGGAGCTCCTTTCTGTCCTCCTCCACAGTATGAAATTCCTTCCTTCATGATGGCAATTGCACCACGAGTTGAGCTGTGTATGGTGTAAATCTGATGGCTGCCTTCTTCAAAGCAGGTAAGATATCTGCATATGCTCTGCGATTACACATAGTTTGTGGAGCATAGTCATTATCTACATAGAAATGGGTTTGTCCATAAAAGACCTTGCCTTTTTGCCATGCTGCTGTTAATACTGTCTCTTTGACTGCATAACTTAGAAAGCGCATAATTATAGATTGAGACCTAGCATTCGGATCTGTGGACTGTGGGACCAGTGCACAGTGAACTCTCTCTAATGATAACTGAATATCAGTGGGCAATTCAAGAGCTGTTTTGAGTAAAGTAATAGTAATCTCAGTAATGTCCTGACCTTCTGAGCCTTCAGGAATGCAATATAATCTTAGGTTCTTTCTGCAAGCTCTATTTTCTAGATATTCTTGTTTTTCTTGCAGTTGTACACATTGATCTTGTAAGAGCTGAATTGTATTCTCCATATCATCTGCTCTGTTCTCTACTGCTGTTATCTGTCTCTCTGATGCATCAGTTCATTGCTCCAGGCTCACTACATCGCTGAGAAGCTCTCCGTAAAGATCTTTAATTTCTGCACAAAACGATAATAGCTCCTTGTATATAGTATACAACTTTATGCGTTTGTGTCTCGCTTTATTATTTGGTATGGTTGTCTGGTCCTGCCGTTCTGCTGGTGCTTGAGAGTTTTTGGAATCGGAGGGCTCCTGGGCCGACATTCCTGCTGGCTTTAATTCTGCTCACTGCTGCCCGTAGTTGTACTGTGTCTTTTATTTTTATTTTTCAAAATTGCTTCTTACGTATGTCTCCGATATCTGGCTCTTGTTTATTTTGGTTTGTTTGTTGTTAAGAATCGTCAAATCGGGAAGATTAGCGAGGGGTGTAGCGGAGCTCTGCGTTTACACTGCCATGCTGCTTGGAAGCCCAACCAGAAGTCTATAGGCCCAATTCTTGTAATCTTTGCTCTTAGTTTTTATTTTGCATTCCATCTATTATTATGCACAAGAGTGCCTGTGGTTGTAGTACATCTAGGGCATTTTTCTGTAATAGGAGGATTAAAGTGGTTTAATCAAGAGGGGGTATAGTAAGTTCTATAAAAAGTATTAATCTGAATTTGTTGAAGCTTACTAGATTTTTCAAAATATGTATATGATTTTATTATATTCTGCCAAATGGTGTCCATAATATTTATGCCTAAATCTTTTCCCCATTTGTTGATTATTTTCTGTTGTTCTTTTCGCAATGTGTCAGCTAATGCTTTATATATAATTGTTAGTAATTTTTGCTTTTCTTTTTTATCATTTAAAGCATTAAGTAATGATGAGGTCCATTTTTTATTTTGCTTCTAATAAGAGGCGTATATAAAGTTTTGTAATTTTAAATTTTGAAAATATTGTGTATTTGGTAAATTAAAGTCTCATTGTATACTTGAAAAATCTTTCAGTTTTTCCTTATCTATAACATTTTTAATTTGTTTAATGCCCCTTATATTCCACATGTGAGAGATATGGGGCCCAATTCACAAAGATGAACTTAGAGTGGTGAAAGGTGCAACGGACACACTGTGCGCCAAAGTGGCCTGCGTCATCGGCAATGCACCCTACTCTCTAAGTAATGCACCATGCACCAGATGCAGCACACATGGCATAAGAATGCACAGTGTGCCAAATAAATAGTGTAGGCAAAATGCAAGATGCAGGCAGCATCTAAACACAAGGGGCAGAGGAGTGGCTGAACCAAGGAGGATACAGCAAAAACAGAGGGGGCAGCCAACCCCAGGGACATGGAGGAAGAAGACTGGGCATTCCAGGAAGAATAACTTCATGGACCAGGAGACAGACATCCTTCTGGATGCAATAGAGGCACAGGAAGGTGTGACTGAGGGTGACAAGAGCACATGAGCATGATGGCCAATGGTACAAGGCACTGACCTGTGTGTGACTTTCAACAGGCAGACCAGCTACTGTCCCGGGGTAGGGACCAGAAGGTACAGACACAGTGGCAGGAGGCATGGGATGAGGTAGCCAGACTGGTGAATGCAGTGGCA
Source organism: Neoceratodus forsteri (assembly GCA_016271365.2). Taxonomy (NCBI): domain Eukaryota; kingdom Metazoa; phylum Chordata; order Ceratodontiformes; family Ceratodontidae; genus Neoceratodus; species Neoceratodus forsteri. The sequence goes on along the minus strand of CM028131.1, from coordinate 543,245,304 downwards.
CCCAGCAGGCACAGTGTGAGGGAGCTGCAGAAGTGGCATTGTGACATCAAGTGCTATGCCAAGGAGAAGGCAGCCCACAACAGGCACTGCACAATGACAACGGGAGGAGAACCCTCACACCTCGGCCCATCAGAGGACATGAGAAATGTGTAGTGGCCAGATCAGCATATGTAGCATACAGGGTAACACTGAGCTAGACTTGTATCGGCAACAACATGCACAAGGTAAGCACTGGACATGCATGTGGTGGGTGGCACCACTGTGCAGACAGCCATTGTAGCACCACCAGTGGAGGCTGAGGCACTGCATGGGCACCAGGGACCCACAATGGACAAGGACCCAGGGATCAGGTGAAGATGGACACACTGTGGCCTGGGCCACCATGAAGATGTATGGGATGCAGGAGGCAACCCCTCCACTGGGTGTCACAGACTGGACATGCACCATGGCACTGGACACATACTGGCACATGGGCACCTGATGTAATGCACCGTACACATCTGTCTATACACCCAGCAGGTGCCCAGACCACGGTGACCAGACAACATGCCACTGCCAGGCAGGCGACACCACCACAATACCATGCTGTTACCCACAGTGACAGTGAAGCATCAGAACACAGCAGAAACAGCAGCAGTGATGAGGAACAACAGCAGGCATCCACCAGTGACAGCACAGTGAGCCAGACCCACAAGAGGGTGTTAGATAGTGAGGTGGATGACTAACAGGGAAGTGACACTGACAGCAATGCTGTGCCGTCCAATGACAGCAGCATCATGGGGCATAGCACCCCTGTGGCCAGAACTGCAGACCAGCACCAGACCACGGTGGACACTCAGCAGCAGGGGGACAGAAGGGATGGCCCTGTGGCATGACAGGTGAACAGTGCACTTTCCACTGTAGGCCATGACAGCCAGACACACAGCACCGCCACACCAGACCATGGAGGTGCAGGTGAGACAGGCAGACATGATGCAACACCACTGCCACTGGATGATGACCTTGGGGAAGACCTGTCATGTTACTGACAGGACGTCCTGCTCACCCAGGAGGCAGCACAGCATGAGCTGGCAGGGATACAAGACAGCATACAGAAACACACCACTGTCATGGTTGACACATGTGACAGCTGCAGCTGACAGTGGCAGATATTCATGCAGCCATCGTACATGAGATCCAGGAAGGGGCATGCCAAACAACACAGATAATAAGGCTACTCGTGGACAAAAGGCTATGCATCACATGCCAAATAGATGCCATAGAACAGCATACCATGAACATGTAATGCAGCATGGCGCTGCATATCACCCAGACAGAGGCAACAATGGCAATGGCAACAGCACTGCAGGAGATTGCAAGATGCATAAAACAACATGCAGCCAGTGTGGCACCAGTCCCACAGATATGTCCAGACTGCAATGTGTGGCAGCACAACAGAGGGGCAGGAGACGATCCCCACAGCATGGGGAACACAGTCAGCATATAGGATGTGGGACAGAGCCATGAGGGCACACAGGGCATGGGGCAGCCAATGAAGCTAATGGGACAACAGCCAGACACAGTGCTGACACAGCACATGACATGTACAGCCATGCCCAAGGACAGAGCAGTGGGTAACATGGCAGGCAAACACACAGACAATGGGGACCAGCACCTGGATGCAATTGCTTCTGAAGCTAGACAAGTGGACCCATCAGACATCAGGGATGGGCTGGAGTCATGCAGTGATGCTGGTGTGGATGACGGCCTTGGCACAGTAGGGCACACACTGCAGGGGGCCACAGCTACACAGGACACAGAACACATTTATTTATTTATTGAATTTTGATGACTGGGTTGGCCCACTGGGCCTGTGAAGGTCCCTTTTTCTGGGGCAACCCGGGGAACAGAAGTAATACAATTCATAAAATCAGGTGATCCAGAAGCAATACAATATGTACAGTCAGGTGATACAGGGTTACGAGCAGTAGACAAGATAATGAGGATAACAGTACAGGCAATTATTCAAATTGTAGACCATAAGTGCAACACTTGAAAGATTTAAGGATTTAAGGCATGATTTATTGTAGGTTAAGATTAGAAGATGGGGGGATGGGTGTTGTGATTAGGATTGGGGTTGATTATCCTATACCATCACAGTGGCATGAGCTTGTCCCAAGCAAATGGGACTTAAGCCTAGTGCGAAAGATTGGTAGCGAGGGGGCTTCCTGTACTAGAGGTGGGAGAATGTTCCACAGTTATGGGGCTGTGAGAGCAAAGGAATTGCCTCCCTTGTGAGTCTTGATTCTGGGGATTGCCAGTAGGGACCGACCCAAGGTCCTGAGCATTCGAGGTTAGGCTTAGCCATGATTATTCCTGTTAGGCTTGGTGGGGCTGCCAGGCTCTGCAATTTGTATGCATGGCAGAGCAGGGGATGCTGCAGATGAGCCTCAAAAGAAGGCCATTCCAGCTGGGCTAGTGAGATGCAGGGGTGGCTTCTTGGTTGGCACACTGTCACAAACCTCACAACCTTGTTGTACATGACCTGAAGCCTGCTAACCTTGCCCTTTGCCATGCCCTGGATTACTGGGGCAGCATAGGTTAATGTGGGTAGGAGGACACTGGAGGTGACTGCTCATCTACCCTCTGGGATAAGTTGTTTTTTTAGCCTGTACATGGTGCCAAGTTTGACACTGATAGACCTTGTTACCTGGTCAACGTGGGGCTTAAAGGTGAGACCGTGTTCAATAGTTAGCCCTAGGTATTTTATGTTGTCAACTACATCTATTGGTTTATCCCCAAGGGTAGTAAGTTTTAGGGAATTGGTCCAATCCTGGCCAAGGTATCTAGGACCAAACAGCATGGCTTTCGTTTTTGCTGCATTGAGGATCATTCTGTTTGATGTGAGCCAAGCCTTGAGTGTGTTTAGGTCCCCTTGTAAGAGAAGGCCCAGATCATGGGGTGTGGACCTGGCTTGGAAGATGACAGTATTGTCTGAGTATTGAACTATTGAGCTATCCCCACAGTGATGGTTTAGGTCATTTGTGAAGAGAGAGAACAGGAGGGGGCCAAGAATAGAGCCCTGAGGCACACCCTCCCTGATGGGTAAAGGGGCGGAAAGCTCTCCCTTCCAAATGACCATTTGGAAGCAGCCTGAGAGGTAACTCTTGAACCAGTTTAGGGCCTGGGCATCAAGCCCAATGCCTTGAAGCTTACATCCACAGCAACACACCCAGTAACACTGCTGAGGGCGTGCAGAGGCACATGGGGTACTGGAACATGATGGGCACAGGGGGCTGGACATCCACCTGCCTGTCAGTGACGTGAAGCAGTCTGGACAGACACAGAACAGTACAGTGATGGACAACATCATGGCCTTGCCAACACCCAATGCAATATGGAGGCTGGGACAGCACATGACAGTCCAATCCTGAGGCTACAAGAGGGCCCACCCTGAGGCAGGTAGAATGGCCTATGAGGGGTGGATGGCTGGCCAAGGAGCACCAGCAGCAGAACTTGTTTCACAGATGGCAGCAGCTGGCAGAAGGACTGGAGGAAGGGGGGACAACAGCTGCAGTATGACAGGGACTGCTGCAGCACAACAGATACCCCTGGTGACATGACGTCATTCACAGAGTCACAGGGTGCACACAGTGCCACCTGTGGCAGAAGTGCAGACAGGGTGTGCCACACTGCAAGATGCTACACAAAGCAGCACCATGGTGGAACATCCACCATGCATAAAGTGAGCCACCAGCCAGAAAGGGAAACCAGCACACAGACACCGGTAGGTTGCACGCACCATGCCAGGCATGCGCATCGGGGGGGGGGACCAACGTTGCTGGCCACCAAAATGCAATGGCCCTGTGCTGACACCAAACCATGGGCAGGGACTCCATAAAAACACACACCACAGATGGATGTGCATGTGCATGTGCCATACATACCTGTGCTGCATGCACATGTACCCCATATCCCCTGTACACTGCCCATGGCCATGGCACACCCTGCCATGTCACCACAGCATCGGACACACACACAAGCCTGCATCCCCATACAATGGCACCCCCTGCACATCAGTGATATGCACACCACCATCCCAGATGGCACATACTGGACACCTGCACAGCCCTCAATGCCAGACCTGGGGCCAGTCGCATGCACACAAGTGAGTACACCATGGCATGCCAAAGACCACTCACATTGCACACCCACACCTGTGCACCACCAACACTGCCAACCAGACAAGCCCCCATGTGACCACAGGGAGCAGTGGGTGCGCATACCATGGTGTGGTGCACCAGAGCAGGCATGGCCCTGGCACACACTGCATCATACCTGTCCATGGTGCCATGCATGCCCCCAAACCTGGGCACATGGCCTCTGCAGGACTGTTGCCTCCCCACCACACATGGGGCTCCACATACCACTCGGCACCAAGACTCACACACAGTGCCTGCCGTGGGACACACCATCATGGCAGCCATACAGAGCTGCATGCTGCATTCCACTGGGTGGGCCCTGTGGTATGCCACATCCTGTGACACACCACCCTTCCCCACAAGTCTGGTATCATCACATGCATGGCACATGCAGGCCCAAACTGTGGGATCCCACCTTGTCAACTGGTGGTTTGGCTTAACCACTGTGCCATGCCACTGTGGAACTAAGAGAACCCCAACACTGGGTGGCACAGGCCCACAGGGATACAGTGTCTTGACACTGTGCCAAGCGTGTTGCACTAACAATAACTGTGGCACAATGCAGTGCATTTCACATGTTGATGGACCGCAGTCGCTGTTGTCCACATGGTGCCCTGCATAGGCCCTTGTTGGCTGGTACCCACACATTGGCCAGCACTGACCAGTATACAGCATTGGCAGGTGATAAACATGCACAGTACAGAATGACACACAGACACAGCTTGCATATGGAACAACAATGTATTAGGAACACAACAGCAAATCACAACATCAACAGTGAAGATAATCTAAGAGGTACACAATGCAATGGGCGCAGCTCTCCACACACATCAATAGGGGTAAGACGGTTATGGAATTAACTGTATTGCATTCTCAGTTACTATATCTTTGAGGTCCCAGTAACCTGTGTCCATACTAGCCTATGTGCCCTATTCATAGCATTTCTACGATTGCATGAGTGAGGCCAGGACAATGTTGCACTCACATGCCACCCACTCAATGTCCACCAATCTAGTCCAGGTAGTCCAGCAGGTCATGCACTGCATCATTTAGGTTGGTCAGTAGCCCTGCCATGGGCCTGATGTGCATGCTGAGTCCCTGAGAAAAGTCACGGAGGGTGTGTGGCTGGGGCTGCATGTCGTCTTCATTCCTTGCACCCTTGTCTGGAGACGTGTCCCTTTCAATCACGGGCTGCCCTAGACCACCGCATGCAAAGTCCCCCAGAATTTATTGCGCAGTCACTCATGCATGCAGTGGTCACACAGAGTCCCCAGAATTTTTCTGCATCCCCAAAATGCATCTGTCTTGTGTCCAGAAAATTGACAAGTGCTAACAAAGTTAAATGGGATCGTTACACCACATACAAAGTCCCCCAGAATTTATTGCGCAGTCACTCATGCATGCAGTGGTCACACAGAACCCCCAGAATTTTTCTGCATCCCCAAAATGCACCTGTCTTGTGTCCAGCAATTTGGCAAGTGCTAACAAAGTGAAATGGGAGCATTATACCACATGCAAATTCCCGTCAGAAATTATGACAGTGAGAGAACTGTAGCTGGTCCAAAGTGTGCTGCGATTTCTGCAAATGCGATGCAATCACCTCAATCAGATGGAAGGGTACCCTTTGTCTGTACACTAATAGTAGCCTTGGTGAGTTATGTATTATCTATCTATCTATATATATATATATATTATATATTTTCTAGGTGGCGGTTGACATATATAGACATACTCATTGTATTGTTTTGTATCACTGGTCACAGATATTGTTGGTGTGCAAATTCCAGTGCTTGATGAGAACTTGTGTTGAAATTGGAAATGGAATACTCTCACACCAATAAAGGTAAGTATTTTTTTTGGGGGGGAAGCATATCTGCAGGTAGGTCTCATTAATGGTTTCTTATTTGGTTACTTCTTCACAGATATCATCTGCATCCTTCTCGAGTCTGGTTGGTAATGATGGTCATGGTCATCGATTGAAATGACTTCTGCATGTTGCATGTCTGCCCCAGGCTGGGGGGGACAGCACCTGATGTTGAAAAACTTCTCTGGATAAGGCAACTATGCCACAACAAAGCATCTAGAAGTTTCCTAAAAAAAGAAATGAAGGACTCATTAAAACTTGATTGCAGCAGTAACACATTATGTTTAAGCCATGGCTGTTCCACGGCTATCTGGATTATTAACACAGATAGTAAGCTGTCACACTGCAATCCGCAGATCAATCACAACTTAATTTAGTACCAGGTTGTGTAACAAATATACTGTGCCAGTGTCTCTGGTTCTCAACTCAAGCCACATTTCAAAACCACATCTTGTCAAGTAACACGACCTGTGTCCAACTTTTTCAACACTGTCATGGCTGCACAGCTGCAAGTTTGGAATACAGCGCATGATATGTTGCAGAAATATTTTTTGTGACATACACATGTCACCTAGTTCATGAATCCTAGTTGAATTTGTTGCACTCTTTAAAAAAAAAATGAACAGATGAAATAAAATATATATACTAACCAGTATGGATTTGAAATGGATATTCCATAGGTTCCTGTGTACAGTACTGCTGCAGTACCACTGATACTGACTTTCAGTGAAGGAGAGTAATTTCTTGTTAACTTGTAAAAAAACAAAATAAGTTTACCATACGTGTTTGACCATTGCAGCTCAGAAAAGCAACAGAAAACAAAACACACAGCTAAAGGAAGTTGAATAGCATAAAAAACATTAGTACACATACTCACTTTATAGTTTTAATATTAACAAGCCTTGTGCCTGTGGCTGATGGATGCGGTCTCCTGTTAAACTCCCTCTGCCTTGTCATGGTCAATGTAATGGGAAAACATTGTCAGAATGACACTGGTGGTGGGAGCTGGTGGTCATAGCTGAAGCACATGATGACATTCCCTGTGACATCTTCCTGCATCTGGTGGTGGTGGCAGTGGCTAATAGCGGTCTTATGGTGATGGTCTAGGGGGCACACAAAGTCATTCCCTGTGGTGGCAGTGGCTAACAGCGGTCTTATGATGGTGGTCCAGGGAGGCACACAAAGTCATTCCCTGTGGTGGCAGTGGCTAACAGTGGTCTTATGGTGGTGGTCCAGGGAGGCACACAAAGTCATTCCCTGTGGTGGCAGTGGCTAATGGCAGTCTTATGGTGGTGGTCCAATCCAGAGGAGGAACATAAAGTCATTCCCTATGGTGGCAGTGGTTAACAGTGTTCTTATGGTGGTGGTCCAGGGGGGCACAGAAAGTCATTCCCTGTAGTGGCAGTGGCTAACAGTGGTCTTATGGTGGTGGTCCAGGGGGGCACAGAAAGTCATTCCCTGTGGTGGCAGTGGCTAACAGCGGTCTTATGGTGGTGGTCCAATCTGGGGGGGCACATAAAGTAATTCCCTGTGGTGGCAGTGGTTAACAGTGGTCTTATGGTGGTGGTCCAGGGGGGGCACAGAAAGTCATTCCCTGTAGTGGCAGTGGCTAACAGCGGTCTTGTGGTGGTACAGGGGCTAGGATATATTGGCTGTATGTTACAAATGTGACGTGACATGTGGAATTTGAGTCACACTCTAAGTGGGACACTCATTGAACCATATGAAAAAGAAAACAAGTATCATACAGCAAATGTCACAGCCTTTTAACAACTTCAGTTAAAACCTGCTAACATTAACCTCATCATCATCTTCATAAAGAAAGCTGCCCTCACAGTCATCTATGTCTGAAGTCTGACCACTGGGAAATTCTTTCTCCATTGTGCCATCATCTTCATCAGTGGTAGGCCATTTCATGCTGCCACTGCCAGTGCCACCAGGATGGTCCACTTCTACATCACCAAAACCATGACTAGGCCAGGGTATGAATACTGAGGCTGCAGTCTGTGCTGGAATTTTAGCAAACTAACATTTTCAGTAGAGAGGTTTGTCTGACGATCCCTAACTATTGCACCTGCTGAGTTAAATACCCTCTTGACATTTACACTGGAGGATGGGCATGTCAGATACTTCAGTGCCACTGCAGTCACCTCTAACCATTCACTGACCTTTCCACTCCAGTATAAAAGAGGTATCATTAGTTATTGACAGATGCCTGTTTTCAGACAAATATGACTCAACCATTCTCTGTGCCGCATTAAGTCCAGTGGTTGATGCATCATGCTGTTCTCTGGAATCATTTATTTCACAAATCTCCACTTGGGACAAAGCCTCCCAAAGTGGGTTGACACCAACCACTTTGGATGACGGACCACCTGGAACTGCAGTTCCCTTCCCCTTACAGGATATGCTTGATTCTCTCCAGGTGCACCTTCAAACTGATTATGCTGCTGAGGTTTGCTGACCTTGGCATGTGACTTCTGTACCCCATGTACCAAGAGCACCAGTTGCCCACTGACATTTTTTACCTATTCAGGCCCTCCCTCCAGTACTGAGGCAATTCCACGTTTATATCATGGGTCCAGCATTGTTGCTATTGCAAAGTTGTCACTATGCTAAATGCTTAAGATGTGATGATTCTGGTTGAATACTGTCAGCATGTGTTTCAGCAACATCCTGCTAGCACTGTCTCCGGCAACATCAAGGCTATGCTGTACATTCACCAATGTCTGCCTCAGCACCCGCAGCAGTGGAAATGATTGGCTAATGGAGGCAGACTCACCACTCACTGCCTGTGTGGCATGTTGAAAAGGCCACAACATTGTTATTACAGAGTCCATGAGGTGCCACTGTTCAGTCATCATAGACATGGAGGTCCCGGAAATGTCACGGCTAGTGTGCATGACAAGATATTCTGAGATGGCTTTGTATTGTACATACAGCTTCTCTGCCATGTATAAAGTGGAGTTCCACCAGGTGACAACTTCCTGCTTCAAGCGGTGCTGAGGGAGGCTGTTTTGCATCTGCAACTGCCGAAGTTGGTCACGGGCCTTTGCAAATCATGAAAAGTGAGAATAGATACGGCATGCAATTGTCAGCATTTCCTTTACATCAGGGTGCTGCAGAAACTCCTGCACCACAAGATTTAAACAGTGGGCCATGCATGGAACATGAAAAAAGCCACCATACATGATGTATTTCACCACATTTGACCCATTGTCACTTGCTATGAATCCAGCACTCAGGGACAGGGGGTTCAGCCACTTGTCAATTTCGGTCAGTACAAGGTCCAATGTGTTTTCACCAGTGTGTGAACAGATAACATTGCACATAGCAATCATTACATGCTGTCGAATTCCTGGAAGATTGCTATCATGACACTCCACCTTACTGCACTGATTATTCACACTACCAACAGCACAAACAACCCCCAGCATCTGCACCCAGTGTGCAGTTATACACAGATATGAACTCCCTGCTATTTTGCCACTTGTCCACATATCCATACTTAAATGGATGAATGGAGAGGAGGACTGTTGAAGGGCATGTCTTACTGAGTCGGACATAGTACGGCACAATTCGGGGACAGCACGGGTCCAAAAAGTATGTCCTGTATGGGACCATCCATTTTGGACAGGCACATGCAGCAAACCACCAGAACCCAGAATTCTCCACAAAGGAGAAGGGCAAAAGATCAATTGCCAGCATTTCAGCTACAGCAGCATAAAGTTCATGTGACACTGTATGATTGGGTGGGTACTTCAGTTTATTTGCAAAAACACTCTGTAACATGGGCTGACTTAAATGTTTTACATTGGGTGTGATGACAACTGGTTCTGCTCCGCGAATGACAGGGGTGGAGTGTGGATGCTTGATAAAGACTGTTGCGCAGGTGATGATGACAAGCCCACAAATGCAGTTATTTTGACACATTTACCAACTGTGGTTGATGTACCATTTACACTAGACATATTGCATTCACCACCACCACTATCAAAACTGCTACTCTCACCAGCACTAGACAACATTTCAAAATCATTATGCTCCTCCACCTCATCATGTCTGTAGTAATCTGCTCTTATTTTTAATTTCCTACTTGATTTAACAGTCATGGAAGGGGATAACATACTCGTTATGGTTGATAATGAGGGAGAACACCACACTGTGGTATTAGCTGCCATCTTATGCTGGGTCCACAGTACCATGTGCCTGTTCTTAAGATGCGCATGCTGTCCTCCTGTGCCCAGATGGCTCCCCTTTTTACCTCGACTCACATGCACATGGCAAACCTGGCAGATTGCAAGTTACTCATCATTTGCATCTTGCACAAAAAAATCCCAAACAAGGGATTGTGATGTTCTACTTTTAACATGTCCCTGATGCTGCTTATTGGACTCTGTTCTTTTAAGCCATGAAGTGAGGGGTGCACTATGTGATTTTTTGGGCAGAACATACTTGGACTGCATCTGACCACCACGACTACCTGTCATTATTACTGGGTGATCATCATCACCATCAACTGAAACTGGTAAATCACACGTTTTTACGGGGATTAATGCAAATAGACCCAGATGCAACCACCTTGAATTTCTTTTTCTCCGGTTCTCAACTGGTGTAAATTACATCATCATCATATTCATCAACATCACCCACATCCACATCTTCCACTTGGATGCTGGCATGTGGACTGCATGTTGCAACCACAGCAACATCATCATCATCACATTCATCATCATCAACACCACCACCACCTGATCTATTTTCACCACACTGTGAATCACTGCATGGAAAATGCATGACCTGAACCATGGTGGAAGAAATGTCACATTGTATGCTATCGTTGACATGATTATCAGAATCCTCATGTTTAGTTACTGGGATGTTACTGGGAAGTATGGCATCATCTACACTGCCACTCAGTTGCACTGCTTCACACTCAATTATATTTTTGTACACGGTACACTGGTCAGAAGTGGAACTGGAGGCAGCAATACTCATACCAGCAACTGCACTAATACCACTGGCTGAGACAACATCATCTCCTTCAACTATGAGTGAAGCTATTGATTGGGCTGTAAAAAACATTGCAGGAGAAATACCTTTCCTCACATCAGCAATGCACTTCTGCATTTGTGTATTACCATGCCCACAGACAATCTTACCACTGGCAGCAGTGCTATGGCGAGAAACAGCTTTGCTCGCACATCTCTTTGCTGGCATTTTGGGGGATCAACAACAATATTCTAAACAAATTTAGATTTGGGAATGTTCACGCTGGGTGGGGGGAAGCTGGATGTGAAGCCAAAAAAACAAATGTGGCTTCAGCAACAGATACAGACTCAAATTCACAAGTTCAACAACACCTTAACTAACCAGTGGTGCTGAAGTCACAAACAATCCAATCTGAAAAATAATTCCTTTTGCCAGTGGGGGAGGTGGGAGCAGTGGCTGCAGATTTTTATGGCAGTGCAAGCAGCAAAACAAAGAAAAGATTCCACAATGGCAGTACAAAATCATGCAGCTGCAGTGGATAGCAGGTTCACACTGCAATGCCTGCAATTACACTGTGGCACAATTAAAGGTATATTATTTGATGTCACGCACTGCACACACAATCACACACACACACACACACACACAATCTGTCTACAAGTAATGCATAGCAAAGTGAAAACTTCAGTCATATACCACGAATTGCAAACAACCTGAAATTATGAACTGCTGTACCAAATCCACACAACACACAATCAGCAAAAAAAAATTCAACAATTACTGACAATATTACTGTGTGTACATTAACACAGTCAGTTATATAACAAAAATATAACCAAAAAACAAAGACCTCCCTATTTCTCCAACTTAAATCTACCTATACCACAGATACTCCCCTCCCCCGAAGCACACTTTCACTGTCTCTTACTACATAGACTCAATGTTGTACATTAACATTCAAAATCCACACGCAAACAATAAATGCTCAATGATATGAGCACAGAAGGGTTTCCTACAATCAATGAACTAAAGTTTGAGCAAAACAAATACTCAAAAAGGCTTTTTTAACAGCTTTTAGAAGGTTTGAATCACAGACAGCTCTACAGCTTCCTACACACACTACCCTGAACTAAGGCAGAACAATATACAGCCCATGTGACCCGAAAACCCATGAATCACTGGAAAATTCACCTTTGGAGCTTAAAAACAAGGCGAAGTGAGGCCTTTAAAATTGGTGGAGTAGTGGTCTGGGAAGGCGGATTAATGCTAAGTCATTATTTTCAAAGAACTTCACGTTACACATTATAACACAAATTTATCTGCTTCGTATTGCGGAGTACTCCACGAATTCGCCTTCACTCTGCGAATCACTTTGCAGATCAAATTGAGCCCACTTCACCCACCACAAATTGAGAAGCTGCAGGGGATCTGTGATAGCCGAGGCTGAAAGAGTTGTTGCTGATTGTGAGCATTCGGGCAGAGGGAGGGGGTGTCCATCAAAGGTTGCAAAAGGGAATCAATTATCACTTCTTCAACAATGTTAGGTTTTGCACTGTCCATAGACACAATGGATATGAGAAGCTTATCAATGGAGACAATCTGTTGCATTCTGGAAGTTAAGGGGACCATCCAGCACCTTGCAGGGCAATGTCTGTTCCAGTTGTGCAGTGGATAGTCCTTTGTATATTTTCTGTGTCGATATCCTAGTTGTGGTTTGAGCAAAACATTCAAAGATGGCAGACCTTGGGATTGGGATGTCTCTTGAGGCAAACCGGTGGTCAAAAAGGAGAAAACAGCTAGGGCGGTAGTAGAATCCACCGTGAGGTCTTTCAAATATAATCCTGGAGATGAAATCAAATGAGGCATCTGTCCAGGATGGTGGCTCATCTATGAGAGTGGCAGATTAGCCAGCAAAGGAAGAGGCACATGGGTCGCAACCAACAGAGGAGCCACAGACCATGGCAGGAAATCCCTTGACAAAACATCATGATCCAACCTGGCAGTAGTGGCCTGAATGTCAGGTGGGGGTGGTAGTACCAATCTGGCATTCAGATCCTTTTGGTGATTCAAAAGGTGGGTCCTTTGTTCCTGAAACGAATCTTCTTTATCAGTGAGAAGGGGGAGTAAGTATTCCATTTTTAAAGACACTGAACTCTGAAGCATAGCTTCTGCCACAGCATATTGTACATGCATCAGTGGTGAGGTATCTATTAAATGTTCTATAGCGGCTGTGGCCGATGCAGGTAAAGATGTTGGATTGTTCCCTGAAGTAGAAAGCAGATCTCTATTGGAAACAGCACTCTGTGTATCAAACCGTGCTGTGCTAGGAGCAGGAACACTCCTCTACTGTCTGGTAACAGCTTCAGTTTGCTCAGTGTCCATCGCAGCACACTCAGTGGTGCCCCCTACTGCAAAAGAAAGGGAACTTTTATTGAAGATTCGGGCTTTATTACTGAAACAAAACATGATGCCACAGTATATCAAAGGAAAACCAACAAATGATCCACATTCAAGCAAAAAAAATCAATACATCATTTAACAATAATAGCAATATAATACATGAACCCCTAAACCATATCCAACAAGGACGAATTAAGTAATCCATTTGTCAGAATTTATCCATAAGTGTTTCATTTTATCTACTGGAAACCACACTATATTCATCTGCAAAATCGTGTTTAATGCTTTTTTGACACTGGAAATTATTTCTTCATAGGAAACTTTTCTCTGCTGCAATGCCCACGTACAACAGGATTGCCAAATAAAATACCTTAGTACAATGAAGACAATATAAACGGTGTCCACATGGTATTTACCCCAGAAACCTGAGGGAGGGCAATATATCACCTCCTTGTATTACAGGGATAAAAAAAGAGGTTCTCCCCGTTCTGTAGCCAAATACACCCAGCACTGTGTAACATAACTGCATTCTGCAAATAAATGTTGTTGAGCCTCTAAAATTTGTATGCAAGAATCTTTGGGGCAATAACATTCGTATACCTGTTTGTGCTTGTTATTTCCTCTTTCACTTAACCTACCATAGTTTCCTAACCATACACTATCCCACATGGGGGGGGTCTTGGATTGGCTTGCTGCTGCAGCATGCATCTTACTTGTGTAGCCTGACAAAGGGGGGATGCAACAGCAGTGTGACATTCTGAATTTAATATGGTTTTATAAGGTGTTTTCCTATCAGAAGTCTGAAACTGTAGTGGAGATAGTTTTCATTGTATTGCATTTTTAAAGCAATCTAAACCATTTTGAGGTACGGTGGTTACTTTGGTGAGTAATCAAGGTTTCCCCAGGTCCCAGGGGTCAAGACATGGCTGCAACTATAAATTAACTAAGGGCTTCCATAACTTTATGCCAGGTTTTAAGCCAGTGGCAATATTATAGCTAAAGAAGAGACTGAATAAAAAGGCAATGGGATGAACTATATTCACTCCCCCAACTTTTAATTCCTGATATGTAAATTATCTCTTAATGGGGTTAAGTCTAGAGCCCCAAAAAGCTTGAAAAAATAAAAAAATAAACAAGGAAGACAGACACGTGGGGAGTAGTGCAATGTAATGGCTGTGGGGCAGCAGTCTTCCGGGAGTCTTTCTGGAGGCTGAGATGCTGCCCTGTTTGCAGACAACTATCTGCCCTGAGGGAGGAAGTTGCCCGTCTTCAGGCCGCACTGGACAGTAGTAAGGAAACCTCCCCCATCCAGGGAGCACCAGAGCCACCACCACTACCTCAGAGGTTGCGCAGAAAGCACAGCAGTTGGACCACAGTGGGCTCAGGGAGGGTTAGGTTTGTGGAACAGAGGCACACCCAGTCAGTTGTTCCACTCCACAATCCATACACCATTCTGGGGGAGCATAGTTCCCCTATGGATGCACCGCCAGAGGAGATTAAGGAGGTTGTAGACAACTGTCACAAGTGAGGCCCTCAGGAAGGAGACAGAGGGCACCGCAGGGAAAGGAAGCAGCTCCTGGTGGGGGACTCAGTTATTAGGGGGATAGAACTGGGGGGAGCATGAAAAACTGAAGTAAGGTGCCTGCCTGGTGCCATGGCTTGGAGGGACAGGAAGTGCATCCTTAGGATCACGAGAACAGTTGCACGGGAGTTCGAGCTGGACGTCATTGTTCACCTAGGGACAAATGACTTGGCTCATCATGAGATTAGAGCAGTGCAGAAGGACTTTGTAGAGTTGGGAGGGGCTCAGACAAGGCAGCACACACAGTATCCTTCTCAGAGGTGCTGCCTGTCAGTGGCATGGGTGAGGCGAGGGTACTTTGCACCATGCAGTTTAACGAATGGTTGAAAAATGGTGTGAGCACAGGGTTTGGCTTCATTGGGAACTGGGGTTCCACCTGGAGGGACACCAGCCTATACTGGCAGGATGGTCTGCATCTGTCCAGGAAGGGAACAAGTCTTTTGGACAATCGGTTTAAATGCTTCATTGGCAAGCTTTTAAACTAGTCAAGGGGGGAGACACTGATAAGTAACAGGAAATCCCAGCCTCCCCCTACAAAACAGGGTACTAAATGAGAAAAAGACCAAGGTAGAAAGGTCAGTGGGGGATGCTGCTACAGAAGGTAAAGCCATCAAAAAATGGAAAGTAATGAGTACCAATGCCCGTAGTCTGGGTAACAAGCTTCCTGAATTAGTGGCCTTGATGGAGAAGGAACATCTGGATATCGTGGCAGTCACAGAAACATGGTACACACAGGACCATGACTGGGACATAAACATACCAGGATACACTATCTACAGGGGGGAAAGTAGGGTAAAGAGGAGGAGGAGGAGTAGCTCTCTATATAAGGGAAGAAATCAAAGCAACAGAACAAAAGGGTAAACAGGGAGGAGAAGAAGCACTGTGGGTCAATTTGGAGGCAGGCAATGGCACCACAATCCACACAGGGGTTGTATACAGACCCCCCTCTCAGGGGGAGGAAACGGACAAGGAAATGATTGAAAGTATACTTAGAATGACAGATAAAGGGGAGATACTGCTGATGGGTGATCTGAATATGCCAGATGTTAACAGGAGTGCAGTTGCAGCAGTCACTTCTAAGAGTGGGGTTGTTCTAGATGACCTACAGGGGGCATGCCTTAGACAACTAGTATTGGAACCCACTTGAGAGGGAGCAATCTTAGACCTGGTTCTCTCAAATGGAGATGGAGAGAGGATCACAGATGTAGAAGTGGGTAGCCATCTGGGAACTAGCGACCATCGAACAGTATGGTTCACAATAAACATTGACATAGAGTCAAGTCATACAAAGGCAAAAGTACTGGACTTCAGGAGGGCTGACTTTGCCAAAATGGGTGAGTGCCTAAGGAATGCACTAGCAAATGGGCAGGAAGGAGGGGTGGAAGAACAATGGGGAATAATAAAAACTGCCATCACAGAGGGTAACAAGTCTTTTTATGAAGCAAATAAACAAAACAAAACGATGTAAGAAACCACTATGGTTCTCAAAGGAAGTGGCAGTGAAGGTTCAAGAGAAAAAGAAAGCATTCAGAAAGTACAAGGAAACACAGAAGGAGCAGGACAGAGAATTGTATCAGTTAAAGCAAAAGGAAGCTGGGAAGGCAGTCAGAACAGCATAGGCCCGAACTGAGGAAAAGATAGCCAACTCAGTTAAGAAGGGGGATAAAACCTTTTTTAGGTACATCAGGGAGCGAAGGAAGACTAAGGGAGGGATAGTGAAGCTTAATAAAGGGGAAGGAGGTGGACAGTGGGTGACTGTGAAAAGGCAGAGATACTAAACAAATATTTTTGCTCAGTATTTACAAATGAAGAGGGGGAGGTACCTAAAACAAACAATAGAAACACTCTGGATATAGAAGTTGCTACCAGCCCATTTACAGAAGAAAGGGTTCTGAAAGAACTCTTAAACTGAAGGTGGACAAAGCAATGGGCCTGATGATTCATCCCAGAATTCTAAAAGAACTAAGGGTAGAACTAGTGACACCACTGACTACCCTCTTTAACAAATCATGGGAGGATGGAGAGGTACCTGAGGACTGGAGGAGGGAAAATGTGATTCCACTTCACAAAAGTGGGAGCAGGGCAGAAGCAGGAAACTATAGACCTGTTAGTTTAACCTCAGTGATAGGAAAAATGATGGAATCACTTCTGAAGGAAAGAATTGTCGAGCACCAAGAGGCAAGAGGGGCACAGGACCCAAGGCAGCATGGATTCACAGTGGGAAGGTCATGACAGACGAATCTAATAGATTTCTTTGACTGGGTGACCAAAGTAGTAGATCAGGGAAGGGCTGTGGACATGGCCTACCTAGACTTTAGCATGGCATTTGACTCAGTCCCACACAAAAGATTAATATACAAATTAGCCAGCCTGGGAGCGTGTCCCAAGATGATAGCCTGGGTAAAGAATTGGCTGGAGAATAGGACACAGAGGGTAATAGTAAATGCAGTCCACTCTGAAGAAAGGGGGTTACTAGTGGGGCACCGCAGGCTTCAGTATTAGGACCGGTCCTCTTCAATGTCTTTATAAGTGACATTGCAGAGGGACTGGAAGGAAAAGTATGTCTCTTTGCAGATGACATAAAGATCTGCAACAGAGTTGATGCACAAGGTGGGGTGGAAAGGATGAGAAGAGACTTGGCAAGGTTAGAGGAATGGTCAAATGTATGGCAGCTTAGATTCAATGCTAAGAAGTGCAAGGCAATGCACCTGGGAAACAAAAACCCAGGGGAAGAGTACACAATGGAGTGTGAGATACTAACAACAACAAAAATGGAAAGGGACCTGGGGGTAGTCATATCAGATGACTTAAAGGTGGGCAAGCAATGTGAGAGGGCAGTAAGAAGGGCTGAGGGGATACTGGAATGCATAGGGAGAGGCATTACCAGTAGAAAACAGGAAGTTGTTATCCCTCTGTACAGACAGCTGGTGAGACCCCATCTGGAGTACTGTGTGCAGTTCTGGAGACCCAATCTCCACAAGGACATAGACAAGATGGAAGCTGTCCAGAGGAGGGCAACTAAAATGGTGCAGAGTCTGCACCAGAAGACATATGAAGAGAGACTAAAGGAGCTTAATATGTATAGCCTCAAGGAAAGGAGGGAGAAGGGCTGACATGATAGAAAATTTCAAGTACCTCAAGGGAATCAACAAAGTCCAAGAGGGTAGCATCTTCCAAAAAAAGAGGTGTGCAAGAACAAGGAGGGCACAATTTGAAGATAGAGGGGGGTGTGGCTCAGAGGTAATGTAAGGAAGTATTTTTTTCACAGAGAGGGTTGTGGGTGCATGGAATGGCCTTCCAGAGGAGGTTGTGGAGTCAAAAACAGTGGTTGAATTCAAGCATGCATGGGAGAGTCATAAGGCAATTCTAGGGGGTTGGGGTAGAAAGAAGTAGACTGCTGGTTAATTAGGATCTGCAGCTTATCCATTAGGTAGGGAAATGGGCAGACTGGGTGGGTCAAGCGGTCCTTATCTGCCATCAAATTCTATGTTTCTATGTTACTATATAACCCTGTTGTTATTTTCATGAGTGGTGGGTAGCCATGGCTAAGATACAAAAATATGAGGACTAGAAGTGTCTTGATCAATACCATCCTCTTCTTTTTTGAGAGTTGCAGCCCTTTCCAACTAGCCAGAAGCCTATTGGCTCAGTTTAGTCCATTTCTCCAGTTCTATAGGGTTATATTACCAGGGCCGAATTCGAGTCCCAAAATATTTATCAGTTCATGGGTAATCTTGATGTCTGCACGTTACCTGATGCAGGAAGTGGAACCTCACCTAGTTGACTCCTTTACTTTTAACTATATTTATCTTGGAGCCAGATACCTCAGAGAACCCCTGCAGGGTAGTAGACAAAGTAACTTTGCAGGTACCTGGTGCTAACATTAACATGAGGTCATCAGCATAAGCCAAGATTTTTATTTGTGGAATTTCAGGGGTGATGGAAAGCCCTCATAGCTCTTCAGTAAGCATGTATTTTTCTTATAAGGATATCTATACCAAAGGCATAAAGAAGAGGGCTCAGTGGGCACCACTGCCAAACACCCCTGTGGACCTGGCTACATTTCCTGTACCATACATTGACATTTGGTATGATTGAGGCTCCCTGATACATGTCATGAATCCATCTGACAAAAACAGGTGGTGTGCCAAAGGCTAACAGAGTAGCAAAGAGGTACCCATGGGCTAGCCTATCAAAGGCCTTTTCCTGGTCCAACCCAAGTATGTACCCATGTAGTTCACCCTGTTCCCATCTGGAAAAGAGTTCCCTGAGGATTATAAGATCGTCCTGTTGCTTCCTATCAGAAACCACATAGGTCTGTGATGGAAAAATTAAGTATTTAACAACAATTGATAGTCTGAATAGCAGAATTTTACTTAAAATGTTTAAGTCAGTACTCAGGAGGCTGAGAGGCCTCCAATTATTTATATCTGTTTTTGGACCTCTTTTGTGTAGTAAAACCAACATAGTCTCATTCATGGATGCAGAATATTCTGAAGAGGTTGACATATGGTTATAGAGGATAACAAGGGCTGGGGCTAGCTCTGTATGAAAGGTTTTATAGACCCCTGCCCCATATCCATCAGATCCTGGTGCCGAATCCTTTTTTAGCTGCTGTTTAGCTACCTCTACCTCTTCTGTAGTGACTGGTTTAACCAAATCTTGTGCATCTTGTTCAGATACCTGTTGTAAACTAAAAGAGTTTAAATAACTCTGGGCCTCTGGGGATTGTGTCCTGGAACGAAACTAGGATTCTACGTGTTGTTCTACAATTCTCAGAATACCAAGGGGGTAGAGGCTGCTTGTCCTAAAGGGTCCTTGAGCTCTAGAGTCACCCTATTCTCTGTCATGGCTTTACACACTTTAAATGGGTCTAATGATCCTTTCTGTACATGTGTATCAAATCTGAGTTCTTGCGATAATGATTTTGCATGATTGTACTGAAAATCTGCCATTTGAGTTCTAATATTACATATCTGAGAACCATAGTCATACCCGTTGACTTCGGACTATGAAATTAGATGTTGTAACTCCTGCCCTAAATGAAGATAACAAAGAAACTCTTTGTTACCCACATATTGAGCCCGTCTCTGAAATAGGGCTAGCCATGAATTTTTGGGTCTTCCCACCAGTTAGTGACACCCTCATAACACTCAGCAACAGATAGCCTAGCTGACCAGTCTCACTTCCACATGTGTTGGGCTACCAGATCATTTTGTAGAGACTCATTGAGTGTCCAGCTGTTTGTTTGTTTTTTGCATCAAGGGTAGTTCCGCCAAGAGACTTCCATAGCAATTTCCACCTGGTCAGAGAACTCACTGGCCTGTGTTTTAATGTCTATTATTTTTAAAAGAGGAGAAACAAATATAAAGTTGATGCAAGTTTTTAAAGGGCCTCTGAAGTAGGTATAACCACCTGAAGAATGGCAGCTCTGATATGCGTCTTTTAAACCTTGAGTAGAAATGACCTGCTGTAATGTGGTAGTGTCACAAAATAATTTAGAGGTCTGAAGCCCTCTGTTTGCCTCAAATCACAATGAAAGGGTATCACATTGGCATAGTGACATTTTCACAGTGAAGTCCACCATATCGACAAATCTCGTCAGGTCGCAGTGGTGGTCCACTGTTTGCTAACACTGTGACTCCCAATGTTTTACCCCACAGTCCAAACCATCTCTGCCTTGTAGTTGGTTATTTAGAGATGGGAGTTGCAGGAGGCATAGCCCCCCACATGGGGATGTGGGGGCAAGGACCCCCGGAGAAAAACACTTTGTCCTGACTGGAACAATGCTGACTGTCAGCATTGTTCCCGTTGCTGTGCAGGATGTCGACAACATTGTTGTCTATATTCTGCCATGGAACCCAATTAAAGTCTCCTAACCAAACAAGAAGGTAGGAATTATTTAAGCAGAGTTGGCTTTACCTAAACAAAGCAACCCTGTGTGCTTTTGTTTGAGGTGCATATGTTGCAATGAGGTGAAATGTAGACCTCTCTGTGTTGTAAGAAATATCTAGTAGTAGGGCCCTTCCTGGATGTATATCAACTAATCTGGATACTTTAAGTAAAGGGTTAACCAGGAGAATGCCAACCCCATCACAGGTGTCTTTTCCTGTAGATCAGAAGGAAAGGCCTAGGGGCCAGAGTTTCGATGCCTATTGAAGTTCAAGGTGAGTTTTTATACGGGTGTCCTGAATGCACACTACGTCACTTCTGTTATCTTGAAGAGTGAATAACACACCCACCCTCTTTCTTTCACTTTCAATGCTTTTAACATTTAGTATTAAAAAGGAGAGGCTGTGCATCAGGAAGAAAAGAAAAGAAAAAAGGAAAACAAGACCATCGAAGCTTAAAAGAAATGACTTACGGAGTGTTAGTTTCCTTTGACATGTTCTTATCACTATTGAGTTCTCCTCCCCCTTCTGTATCTGTTGTGGAGGTGATAGAAGAGGTTTTTGTTCCTTCTTCTCCTGAGTCCCCTTCAGTCATGTCAGAGCTAAGTGCTGCAAATTAGTCACCTTTTTGTAAAGAAGGAAGGACCTGTGTCTTGTTTTACCCCAAGTTCCCCAAATTCTTTCTTGAGGGCTTTTCCTAACTGGGACTGTCTCTTTTGAGTAACCAATTTGAAGGTTCTCTCCTTCTTGGGGGGGGGGACATTTCGTTATGAGCTTCCTCAGCTAAACCTTCAGATAATGTTGTGCCACCCTCCCCTTTCTGTTATTCCTGTGGCTAGGTTTTCCTCTACCTCCAGAGTCCCCCAGGCTGTATGTCTGTATTCTGAGGGTCTAGGTTAACAGTGGTTGGGTTTACAGTCTCAGGTGTTAAAGTTTCTCTGGCTGCCCGAATGCTCTGTTCAGCTACCCTTTTGGCCTGTAATTGCTGATCTGTATTTATCAAGCCTTCGTGAGAAGGGCAGTCCTCCCTGTTATGAGATGCCCAAGGACAATGACCATAGGCATGACCAGTCTGCTCACACAAATTGCATTTGAATAAATTCAAACAATTAGTGGCAATGTGTCCATGGTCTAGAAAAGACTAAAATGGGGGGTTTCACAGGCTGAACTGAGGTGGGAGTGGGAGCCACATTTAAAGCAGGAACGTGGCTGTTCTATGTAAAAAAGGGAACCCCAATCTTTTCCCAGGAAAAAGGAACTAGGGAGCTGTACAGGCCCTGAATTGGTGGAGTATAACTTCACCCTTTTCCTCCACCCGCCATTCCATATCTGCTCACTATCTAGCGTAAGTGTTGGCTTTCCTAAGACTTCACATCACTGCATTAACCAAAATAGGATGTCTTCCGCATTTACTCCCTCATTTTTAAACATTACCATTATGTTCTTAACTAATGGTTTTGTGAGGTGAATTGCCAGGAAGGGGATCCACATCACGTTGTTGCTTTGCACCTGGTACTGGGCCTGGAATCTGTCCCAAATGGATACATTTTTAATGCTCACATCATAATTAGAGTTGTCAATGCTGATGAGCATGAATATTTCTGAGGAGAAAAACTTCATAGCCCCCTTTAATAAGATCCTAGATATGTGTAACTTGCCTGGGGGTGATTCCAGACCCCCTTTGTACAGCAATCTAACTGCATTCCTTCTGAGTGCAGGTTCACTTTTGTTCTGGAACAAATCAGAAAGCTTAAACATTGGATCTAACCTGGTTTGATTATTGGTGTCTCTTAATGCTTCATCAGCGGGTCCCATCTGTACAGGATCTTCTGCTGCCTGGCTAATATTAGAACTAGGCCCTATGTCTGAGTTAATTTGCACCAACATTAATATAAGCAGTATTATTATCATCAGGCAAAATAGTAACATTCTGTAAAACAATAGTGGTAGAAATATTACCACGGGGTTCACTGGAGCTCTTGCTGGTTGTGGAGTCAGTGGTCACCTCTTTCTCTGATGCTGTAGAGTATCATTGAAATGTACTGTCCATGGGATCAGGAAACCAGTGTCCATCTGGTCCCTGCCCCCAGCCTGCATCCTCAAGGGCATGGATCAGTGACCAGTTCTCTGCTCCAGTTTCAGTATTGCGAGGGGCTTCAGCTTGTTTACTAGTTGCAGGAGCATTTTGCTGTTGTTGTTGCTCCATCCAGAAAGCCTTCATTTTGGGGGGGAAAGAGTGCATGGTTATAGTGTTAGTGTGGTTTGATGCTGGATCCTGCACTGTAGTAGCTGGGTGCACAGCAGAAGTGTTCTACCACCCTGCACTTAGCTGCTGTTGAGTCGATTTATTTTTGGTACTGAACTGTCAGATATCGGAGCTTGTGGCTGTTGGCACATGGCCTCCTGGCCATTTTTCCTGCCGGCCACCCTAGAAGCTCCTCCTGAAAGGTCCGTTTGCTGTTTGTCTGTTGACGTGGCAGGAATGGCCAAAGCAGCAACAGGCTTTGATGCTCATATGTCAGCAGGTCTATGACTCATGCTGAGAGCCGGAGCTGAGAGTTTGGCAGGTGAGGGCTGTGTCAATAATGTATTCAGTTCTTTTCCTAGTTATTTAGCCTTTTCAAAACAGCGCTTCTTCTCTACTTGTAGTCGGGGCATTTTTTCTGCATTAGAAAAGTTATTTGCACTAGTCACCCCTGCAGCAACCTTGCTTGTATTTTGTACAACATCATTCAATATTTTAGCAGGTGAAAGTACCTGTTCTCTCAGCTCTTCCAATGACAAAAATACCTCATTGGCAGTATCTCCTTCTGAAAAATCTTTCACAGCCATTGCAATGTCCACAGCCTTTTGAGTTGAGATATCAGGGGAGGAGGCCTACTCCCTTGTCTCCTACGCGTCCATCCTATCTGCCGTGGCCATCTCAAACAGATTGCCATGGGTTCCCCCTGTTGGAGAGTAGGGGAATTTCCCCAGTGTCCTGGCCAACATGCCTCTTGCCAATAAAACACATTCATGTGTAATACCCCTCCTCTCAGATGGCACTGTAATCAGGCAGTTACAGCTTAGTATGCCTTTCCTGGTCAAAAAATGTAAAATTACTAAATAAATAAATTATACAACTTGAAATGTAAGGAATGGACTACATCTAGAATGTGAATTATGTGAATTCTTTTTTATTACACATCTACTCTAAAATATATGTGCATCACCATCAAATAATGGAACAAAGCTGAAGTTCTGAAGTACTACAGGTAAAGTCATTTTATTATGAGATCATTGGTAACTATGCAATGCTGTGGTATCTACTGTATGCTCACTGGTGTTGCTGCATATATGAGTCCCACAGAAATATTAAACATATAGTATACTGAACAAAAATCCCATAAAAAGCTATCCATTTTTATCCCACTGTTAGCAAAGGCTAGAATACCTCTATATTTAGTTATTGGTGTTAAAAGGGAGTAAAGATAAGCAATCTCTTTTAATTAGAAGTAGTAAAAATTAGCTTATACTTTTCTTCTTTCTCATTTGCATGGTACCTCTGCATGCTATACAGCTCATTAGACCCTTGATGGCTGCTGATGCAAGTAGTTTACTGGAGGTAATTAATGGAGATTTGTTCAATAAGCTGTGACCTCACATTTTGTCATTTGATCCCAGAGGCTTCTCTAGAGACATGCCAGACAAACCTGTAAACAAGGCAATGGAGACAGTTGCAATCTGGTGTAAGAAGGTGGCATGTCATCAGTCAAGTTGATGGCCTGTAGAGTGATCAATTTTGACTGAGGTAGTTAAATGAGTTATTTGCATGTGCATTAGTATTCTGATTTTGTTTTCTGCATTGTAAGTGTTTTTCTGCTCTCGCAGGTGCACGTGATATAACTGGCATCATCAGGGAAATGCCTCAGGTGCTGCAGAAATATCTCATTTTATTTGGGCATCAACACTATTACATTTAGTGATGGGTAAAATGTGTTTAGTTTCATATTGGGATGTTTAAAATTAAAACCAGAGGTCAGTAGAATATTTTTTTTTACAAACAAACTTTTAAACTTTAAAAATAAAACCAAATTGCTAAAGAAAACACTATTTCGTTTTACAGTAATATGGCTATTTTAGCTCTTCCAGGAGAATTCAACCTGAAAGGAACATTGGGTGTTGCATCTCACCTTCCCCCACCCTTCAACATTCCTGGCCAAACAGCCAGACATCCTAGCTGACCTTGACCAGGGGAGGGGAAATGAAAGCTGGCTGTGGCCAGCTGGGAGAGGAGCTAGGGAGACAGGAGCTAGTGATATACAGGGCAATGGAGCAAGATAACAGGAGAGACTTACAGTAAAAATGAAGGCTGTACAAATAGTAGATACACACTGGAATCTTGGTAACTCAGCATTTCTGTAGGAATCCCAAGAAGCCTGGGACACATCAATCAGTTTACTTAGCTGCATCTGCTGGTCAGGTAGGCAGGTTTTAGGCCAGTGTTTTGTTTTTTCCATCAGGATAGAATAAGGAGTCCAGTTAATGAATCTAGGATGGGGGGTCTTCAGTTAGTGATGCATGGTTTTAGGGGAACTGATACAGGAAATGGAGAGGCTCGTGGTGCAATATTTTGGGGGGCAAGCTGCTCTTATACAGGTTGAACCCCCAATTGGGTTACTACTCATGTCTCAGTAGCTGGCAGAGGCTCCACATCTTGGCAGTTCTCCATGACTGCAGCTGTACACTGAGCAGTGGACAAGCCAGGAGGTGGTTCAGAGATCCTGGGGGCCAGAGAAGAGTATTGGGTCTGGCAGTGCCACTATCTCTCACTTGCTCAGCTCTGCCTTTTCCTTGCTTTTCTACCCTGGTCTGGTCAGAGTAGTAGGTTAGACATGCCAGGACATTGTTTTTTAACACTCCCCATTCCATCCCATCTTGTTCCCCTTGCCCAAGTGCATGCAGCTCAACTCAGAAGTGCTGCTAGCTGCATCATTCAGCTACTGGGTACTAGGCAGGTCCAATCCAGCTGTTTGAGTTCCTCTCAGGAACATGGTACCTTGACATAAGAAATGAACATGGCATAGAGAAGATAATGGGTAGCGGAGGGAGGTTGCTGGCAATCAGAAGCAGGGATGGCCACAGTTAGCCCCAATAGATTAGGCATGGCAAATGTTGCACTGCCAGGTCCAGCATCAGGCAGGGTGGACATGTGGGTGGTAAGCTTTCTTCAGCATGGCTAATCTGTGCACCGTAGGCTCCCTCTGCATCATCCCCCCAAAGCTACTGAGTTAAAAGCCAGATACAGCATCTGGTGGAACTGCCACATGGGTGGCTTGCAGTCTGTTTTTCCCACCCATTATACACTCAGATATTTTCTCCTAGTAGTCTGCTTAGGGTCATTTGGACATATCTGACTACTGTAGGGTCACAGGTGCAGAGCCCTCCACAGCAACTGGGCATTGAGGCACAGTTAAGCATGACATGACTACCAAGGGATATTTAAGTACATCCAGTTATCCTCACCTACACTGTGTCACACTTCCAAGGTCCCAAGATGCACATCACCAGTTCTCAGCTAGGCTCACATCTGCATGCCTACTGACTCGCAGAGACTCCAGGCACAGCAATCTACCTGAGCTTGAGCAGGTTAATATTGGGAGGTAGCCTAGCAGCACATCACAGCCACTTTCTCTGTCAGTCAGACACAAGTACGCCATGGGGCCCTGTGGCAATGGTCAACATCAGCACATGTTGGGCCAAGATAATACCAGTGACCTCTCAATCTCCATACTAGTCAGTGACTGGCTCTGGCAGTAGTGCAGGCCCAGTGCTAAGTCAACAACAAAAAATAAATCAATTAAAAAAAAAGAAAGAAACATGAAAGTAGACCCACCCCTAAATGTTCACAAAGAGGAAGTGGGGTGTGCCACACCCACTGCATGTTTCACTTCAGAAACTCCATGAGATGGCAGTCCACCTGCAGGTGATGTGAATCAATGCCTCTTGCAGCTTCCAGCCTATCCAAGCACATCCACTGCCTCACCAGTGGACCAGCAAGGTTCTGATGCTCAGATCAGTAGCCCCCAGCTGTTGGACCTGACAGGCAAACCTGAGGTCAGTGGCCATGTAGACCAGGTCATCAGTGGAACAGGGCAAGGGCCAGTGCATCAGGAGCGGGGTTCCATTGCTGCCACTGGGGAATGCCATCTGAGTAACAAATGAGCAGAACAAGGATTGGTGTGCTGAAGCTAAGACAGCACACTGCTGTGGATGGGATCCCAGAAGGCAATGATAAAAGTGCAGAAGTCATCTATGCCACGTAAGTGGCACAGAGATCATCAGGGGTTATTACATACTACTGTGTGGGCCCTGGTGCAGAGTTTAATATCTGAAGGAGCCCCAGTAGCCAAAGTCAGCCCTCTCACAGCTGGGACAATCAAGTAACATGCTCTTTAAGCTTCCAGGGGATGCACCACCAGAAATGGCTCACCAATGCTTGAAGTAGCATGCTTGCCAAGGACGTGTTCCTGGAGTGCCAAATGTAGGGGGTTTGTAGGCACCTACTGAGGGTTACCCATTTCAGCCAAGGCTTGATCACCTGGTGATGATCATGGAGGGCATCTCTACACAGCTGGCAAGGTTTCCACTCCAAAAGGTTGACTCTTCTCTGGCAGGAGATAAGGGGGGACGAGACTCCACTATAGTCACCAAATCAACACCACACAACTACACCTGCATGGTGGCCCCATTGGATGCACACTTTAAAGACAAAGTGTGGAAATAGATTAAAAGCAGGGAATTTACAAATGTGTTTTCCCTGCTCCACAAGGAGACAGATAAGGTACATTAGAAGGGGAGAAGAAAAGTGACAAAGGAGAAGCAAAAAAGTAGTTGTAGGTTGAACAGTCCCTTCTAAATTGGAGCTCAGCCTTAATGATCATCACCAGTGTGATCATGCCAGAGAAACCTGATTGAATTCTTTGACTGGGTGACCAGGGAGGTGGCTCAGTGAAGGGCAGTGGATATGGCCTACTTACTGTATATTTCAGCAAGACCTTTGACACTTTCCCATCCAAACATCTGTTAAACAAGCTGGGTAGCCTGGGAGTGGGTCCAAAGGTAGTAAAATAGGTATAAAGCTGGCTGAGTAGCAGATGTCAGAGGGTGATGGTAAATGGGATTCACACAGAAGAATGCAAAATAACAAGTGGGGTGCCACAGGGGTCAGTTCTGGGATTAATCCTCTTCAATGTCTTCATTAGTGACATCACAGAAGGGCTGGAAGGGAAAGTATGTCTGTTTGCAGATGATACAAAAATCTGCAACAAAGTGGACACACTAGGGAGGGTTAGAAAATATGAGTAAGGACCATAGAAAACATGAGGGAGGACCTGAAAAGGCTGAACTAATGGTCAAGGGTATGGCAGCTAGGGTTCAATGCTAAAAAGTGTAAAATTATGCAAATGGACATATAAATCCAGGGCAAGGTACCAATTGGGAGGGGAGGAGGTGTCAGCAACAAAACAGGAAAAGGACCGAAGGGGCCATCATATCTGATGACCTGAAGATATCAAAGTAGTGTGATACAGACATGATTCCCCTTCAAAAAAGTGGAACAAGACAGAGGCAGGAAACTATAGACCTGTTAGCTTGACCTCAGTGGTAAGGAAAATGATTGAATCACTTCTAAAGGAAAGAATTGTTGAGTTCCTAGAGGCCAGTGGGGCACAGGACCCAAGGCAGCATGGATTCACAGCAGTAAGGTCATGTCAGGTGAATCTAATAGATTTCTTTGACTGGATAACCAATGTAGCAGACCAGGGAGGGGCTGTGGACATGGCCTACCTAGACTTTAGCAAGGCATTTAACACAGTACCACACAAAAGATTAATAGACAAAATTGACAGCCTTGGAGTGGGTCTCAAAGTGGTAGCCTGGGTAAAATATTGGCTGGACAACAAGATACACAGAGTAATAGTAAACGGAGTTCACTCTGAAGAAAGGGGGGGGGTACTAGTGAGGTACCACAGGGTTCAGTACTGGGACCAGTCCACTTTAATGTCTTTATAAGTGACATTGCAGAGGGACCAGAAGGAAAAGTATGTCTCTTTGCAGACAGCACAAAGATCTGCAATGAGGTTGATACACAAGGTGGGGTGGAAAGGATGCAAAGGGACTTGGCAAGGTTGGAGAAATGGTCAAATGTATGGCAGCTTATATTCAATGCTAAGAAGTGTAAAGTAATGCATCTGGGAAACAAAAAACGAGGGGAAGAGTAACACTGGGGGGTGAGATAATAACAACAACAAAAATAAAAAGGGACCCTGGGTTAGTCATATCAGATGACCTTAAGGTGGGCGAGCAATTCTGGGGGTTTGGATTGACAACAGGCTTGTTTTCACCCAGCACATTGAAGAGCTCCTGAAAAAACTCAGGCAAAGGCTTGGTATATTCTTCAGGATCAAACATTTTCTAAACAGAGAATCTAAGCAGAGATTAATCCAGGCTTCATTTATATCCCTCCTTGATTACGCAGAATTCCTATATGCCACTGCTCCCTGTCCTACCTAAATAAACTGGATACACTGTACCATAGAGCTCTAAGGTTCATCACTAACCTTCCTTTCAGCACCCACCACTGTTCTCTCTATGCTGCAGTTGGCTGGACATCCCTACATCACAGAAGGAACAAAATGCTGCTCTTTGGATATACAAAGCTCTGACAAATAAACTACCATCCTACTTTTCAGATTGCTTCTCTCTTGTTACTCCAAGGCCATATGCCTAAGAAGCAATAACCTCATCATGCTGAATTTACCAAAGGTATGTACCTGACATGGAATGGCTGCAATCAACTACTTTCTAGCACACATCTGAACTCTCTACAAAGACCCTGAAGCTGAGCACTTCATTCCTGCAGTCTCCTTCAAAAAGCTGTACCTAAATCTTTTCCCAGAGATATGCAACTGCTTCCACAATTCCTAGCCCTTCAGACCCCTTTTCACCACTGCCCCCATTAGATTCCCTCTCATTATCTGTTCAGGCATTCATCCATTAACTTCGATACTATCTACCTCCTAAACCCCTGCTCCTTACTTTTTTTCTATATTTGCTCTGGTGCCCATTACCACTGTTTAATTGCCTTGTATATATATGCATATTATTTTATTTGCTCATTCTTTCTTGTTTATTCTTAAAAAGTCTTTGTTATTGTACTCATTCTATATTTGTATATATGTGAGTTTATACCCTTTTGTTGCTTATGACCAATCAGGTCCATCTTGTAAATGAGCTATGCTCAATGATGTTCGCCTGAATAAATAAAGATTTTGATTGATTGATTGATTGGCTTATTGATTGAAGCAATGTGAGAAGGCAGTAAGGAGGGCTGGTGGGATACTGGGATGCATGCGAAGAGGCATCACCAGTAGAAAACAGGAAGTTGTTATCCCTCTGTGCAGACAGTTAGTGAGACCCCATCTGGAGTAGTGCATCCAGTTCTGGAGACCCCATCTCCACAAGTACATAGACAGAATGTAGGCTGTCCAGAGGAAGGCAACTAAAATGGTGCAGGGTCTGCACCAGAAGACATACAAAGAGAGTTTAAAGAAGTTTAATATGTTTACACTCGAGGAGGGGCATGATAGAAACTTTAAAGTACCTCAAGGGAATCAATAAAGTCCAAGAGGGTAGCATCTTTCAGAAAAAGAGATGTGCAAGAACAAGGGGGCAAAATTTGAAAATAGACAGGGTATAGCTCAGAGGTAAAGTGAGAAGTATTTTTTCATGGAGAGAGTTGTGGATATATTGAACAGCCTTCCTGAGGAGGTAGTGGAGTCAAAAACAGTGGGGGAATTCAAAAATGCATGGGACAGACATAAGGCAGTTATAGTGAGGGGTAGGAGGAAAAAGGCTGTTGGTTAACTAGGATCTGAAGCCTATCCATTAGGTAGGGAAATGGGCAGACTAGGTGGGACAAGCGGTGCTTATCTGCTGTCAAATTTTATGTTTCTATAAGGTAGTAAGTAGGGCTAGTAGAATGCTGCGGTGAATAGAGAGGGGTATCACCAGTAGAAAGAGAAAGGTGATGGTACCCCTGTATAGATCAATGATGAGGCCACACCTGGAGTACTGTGTCCAGTTCCTTAGTCCCTCATCTCAGGAAAGACATAGATAGGGTGGAGGCAGTACAGAGAATGGCAACCAAAATGGTGCACGGACTGCATCAGAAGCCCTACAAGAAAAGGCTAAAGGATTTTAATATGTACTCGCTAAAGAATAGAAGGGAAGGG
This sequence comes from Neoceratodus forsteri, assembly GCA_016271365.2. Lineage (NCBI taxonomy): Eukaryota > Metazoa > Chordata > Ceratodontiformes > Ceratodontidae > Neoceratodus > Neoceratodus forsteri. Next base: position 543,214,120 of record CM028131.1, on the reverse strand, counting down.
GGACAGATGATAGAAACATTCAAATACCTCAAGGGTATTACTAATGTACAGGAGGGTAGCATTTTACAAAGAAAGAGATGCCTAAAGAAAAGGGTCAAAGATTTGAAGCTGATGGGGGGAGGCTCAGCGGTGATGTACTTCATCACAGAAAGGGTGGTGGACATCTGGAGCAAACTCCCAACAGAGGTGGCGGGTAACAAAATGGTAACAGGATTCAAACATGCATGGGATAGACACAAAGGAACATTAATAGCAGGACAAGGGAGGATGAAGCCAGAGATCAAATAGGTCTTGTGGTAACACAGGAGATAGGAAATTTTAGGGCAGACTAGGTGGGCAAATGTGTCCCTTTCTGCTGACATCATCCATGTTTCTGTCATAAGTCACAATGCCAGCCAGGGAAGATGCCTGTTTATAGTACTGAAGTCTTTCATCAGCATTGGCAGTCTGAGTCTGACAGGGAATGGGTGGAGCTTGACATGTCACTGTCTGTGAAGAAAATATATAGTTGATCTGCTGTCAACTTCCATGTAAAAGAAACCAGCCATACTTCAAACAGTTCCAAATAAGATTCATTTTATTGCATGATCATTTGACACCATGATCCCCTGACCACACACAACATTTTACCCTATGTAGGCTTGGATCTATATAGATACATAAAAGCCTGATTAATATTCATAAATTCTATATCAGATAAAATGCAAATGTTTCCAAAAAATGTTTTTAACTTTCCACCGGAATAGAGTGTACAACTCTATTACATCAAGGATTTTCATTATTAGCCACAGTTGATATATGTATTCTTTTGGTACATCTAAATAAATATATATATATAGATGTATATATATATATATATATATATATATATATATATATATATATCTATATATATATATATAGGGCAAAAAACTCCGTTTAATGCATTAGTTAGGGTTGTTCCACAGTGACAAAAGTGAGGAAATTCGCTGTTAGGATTGAAAACCCTAACTCCGAATTCACCCCCAGCACCACACACACAGACACACACACACATTCAAGTATGGGGAGGACCAAGTCAACACAACCAATGACAGACATCCAGCAGCAGGTGACAGAAATAACAAACAATTGTCTAAATGTACTACGGGACATCCCCACCCACCTGACCAGGTACTGCATGCTCAGTGGAATCAACAGCAAAACTGAGGCCATGTACACCAAACGTACACATCCCTGATTGCAGCTGCACAGCAGTACCACACTTAGTAGTTGCATGGCCTTACCTACCGATGCCCCACACCACACCACACCACTTGTGATGGGCCACCTCGCAATAGAGTTAAGCAAAACCAAGGAGTTGTACAGGTATAATATCTCTGATTATAACAAGGGTTTGAGAAATGCAGCTTTCTAATTGACTGTAAACATTGTAACAGCCTTATGTTTAGTTTTATTAACATACATGTAGAGCCTAACCATATGATGAACATGGTTTAATGTTGTTTAAAAACAGTTTTATTATGATAGCAATAAGCTACTCCCAGGTATCATGTTAATGGTCAGTTTATCACTGTCTAGCGACATGTGCACTCGGATATGCCTCATTCAACATTAAACCCCTACAGGGTGATTAACAGACCATTTAACATAAACTGTTAGCCATGCCTTATTGCTTAATTGTCTTTTATGAGTAGATACTCTCCTCTGCTAGGCACTGCAGCAGCTTTGCAACACAGTGCCCACCCAGTTACACCATACACTGTCTAGTTGCTGGAGAATGGCTGTGAATATGAACTCATGAAGATGAACAGTGTAACTTGATCATTACAGTCATCGAAACCCTAGTGTGATTATAACTGACAGACTCAGTGATAGAGGATAACCCCTGCTGTCCTAGTACATTTACCCCATTATGAGTTAAATCAATACTAAAAGACATTCTGTTTATATCTACACCATACCTACTTGATTCCTGTTGTAGCAGAATTAACATAGTTATCACTTTGATAGCATCAGTGACAGAAGTGTTGAAACCCAAACAGTAGGCATCACAGCCTGAGTATGAAACAACTGTTAAAAAAATCACACTGTGTCCATAAGTGGCATAGATCACTCATTGCAACAATAGCAAATGTATTACTATTTGAATAAGTTAGTCATCATAGATGCAATGAGATTGTCTTTATCAGGTACAACATACTCAGTAAGTGCCTACAGGAAAATCTATCCTTTTTTTTTTTTTTTTGCAAATAACCAAACTTTATTGCATTATAACAAACCAAGTATACACAACATACAAATACAAATACAAATACAAACACACTATAAAACAATATAAAACAAAAGCCCCCCACCCCTGGCAGCTATCCCTATAACTGACACACTCATGTAGAATCATACAAGAACAAAGTATCCACAGAGAACAAACTAAGTAAAACTTAGATACACATAATGTGACTAAATCAAGAAAAGGGAGTAACAAGGAGGAAAGTATACACACAAATAATGTACCAACCTACCTAACTAGGGTCGATATCCCACCTGCATTAAATAAACATCACACGGTTTGCTATTAGTACCCGTATCTATCTTTCAAACATTTGAGTAGCTTCCCCCGACACTGCAAAAATAATGGTGAAGCGTCATATAAAGAAAGAGTTGCTCTTTCTGCATTCAGGGCACTCATAAACTCCTCCCACCACTCCATACGCGAAGGGAGTCCAATCACCTCTCCAGTGCCGCAGAATTACCAATTTAGTTACTGCTGCTACCATAGCTAAACGACACTTAGTTATCTTACTATGTATATTATCAAACACACCAAGTATACAAACCTCTGGAGTAAAGTATCTGCTCAAATCATAAAATTGACCAATCACTTGCTTCACCAAATGCCACAAACCTACCACCTTGAGGCCGGACCAAAACTTATAGAAGCTGGTAGCCAACGAGTCATTACACTCTGTACAACTCGCTGCCAAGCGACCAGTCATCCTTAAAGCTTAGCTGAGGAAAAATATAGATTATGAAGTAATTTAAATTGAATTTCTCTTAATCTATCCTGCTTAACTCAGTTTAAAGATATCGACCCAAGCCATTTCCAAAATTTCTGCTGATTTACCCAAAGACAGAATTAACTCCCAGTATAACGGGATTGGTGACACCTTCAAAGAGTCCTAACTATAATATACTTGTATATTTTGGATATCGCCTTGCCCGCCCGCACAAACCCATTCAACTCCACAAACATAGATCCCAAAATAGTCTGATCTAGCCTCTTACCAAAATACGATTTAATACAACTTAATATCTGACTTAATTTCAAATAAGATTGACATTTACCTTCCATTTTCTCCACCAAATCCTGCAATGTAAGAAGCCTGTTATCCTGGCAAAAATCTTGAACTCGCCATTTCATGTCCCCTACAAACCCTTGCCTAGATATAGGATTTCTCCCAACGATCAAATTCGGATTCCCGACTATCGGTTGGGAAATGTCATATCTCTGTGAAATATGGAGTTTCATATAAAATTGTTGCAAAGCTTTAATGTCCCATCCTAACGGTGTATCCCTCACCTGCTTTGAAATCTTAACCCATGGAACATAAAGCAAAGACTCCAAATCCAACTTAAGACCACTAACAAATAAACGGTCTAACTGAGGACCAGGGTAGGTTATGTCTTCACTACTTACCCAGGCACTCAACCTCGCCAAATGGATCGCAAGGTAATAAGCATAAAAGTCCGGCAATTGAGCCCACCGAGTAAGTAAGCTGGCGCAGTAAGTTTAGGATAACTCCTTCTAGGGGTCTCCCATTCCATAGAAATGTCACACAATGTTGAACTAACGGCATAAAAAGGACTTTGGCAAGTACACATTTAGGTTAGATAGAACATAGAAAAGTTTGGGCATAACCATCATTTTTTTCGTGTTAACTCTACCGGAAAAAGTCAAAGGAAACTTGGACCATCTAACCAAATCCTCCTTAATGGTTTTAACCAGAGGTTTAAAATTTAGATTGACTAGATTCTCCAAGTTCTTAGATATCTGAATCCCCAAATAAGTTAGAGACTTAGTTTGCCCTCAAAGACCCAAAGAAAGGCACCAACTTTTATGAAGTGAAGAAGATAAAGCATAAACTGATGTTTTAGCTTTATTCAACTTGTATCCTGAACACTTACTAAACTTATCAATCAAATCGAAAACTATAGGAAGAGAGGAAGTAGTGTCTGAAATATGTAACAGTAAATCATCCGCAAATGCAGAAAGCTTAAATTCCATGCCTCCAATCCGTAGCCCTTTCACATCACAATTAAACTTAATAAAATGAATCAACGGTTCTACATACAAGTTAAAAAGATATGGCGATAAAGGGCAACCCTGCTGAGTACCTCTAGAAAGGGAAAAACCTCTGAAATTAAGTTGTTACACTGGATCCTAGCTACAGGATAAGAATATAAAACCCAAACCATATGAATAAATCTTTCCAGAAGCCCTAGCTTTGACAGGGTAGCGAACATAAAGGCCCATTCCACCCTGTCAAAGGCCTTCTCAGCATCTAGGAAACTAGTGGCCTTCCAACTCCGGGTCCATAGATTCAGAAATCAAATAAAACAACTTACGGAAATGATCAGCTGAGGAGCAACCCTCCACAAACCAGCTTGCTCGGACTTAATAAAGTCCGTCAAACACGCTTTAAGTCTATTGGCCAAAACTTTAGCAAAACTTTAACATCCATATTCAACAATGAAATCGCCTATAGCTACCCACTTCCTCAGCAGACTTACCTGGTTTTAATAACAGAATAATCCTAGCCTCAAATGGTGTCTGGTCCTTGATCCCTCGATCACACCAAAAGGAGAATAACTCCTGCAATAAAGGTGCAAGAGTAACCTTAAATCGCTGATAAAAGAAAGCTGAAAATCCATCTGGGCCAGGTGCTTTATCTGAACCAAATGAATCAATAACACTTACTATTTCATCCACTAAGATAGGAGCAGTCAATTGAGGACCAGCTTCACTTGAGAGTTTTGGCAACGAAATAGAATCTAAAAACTCTCGTGACTCGTCTAATACTTGGGCGGAGGACTGCTGGCTTGTATATAGCTTCTGATAAAAGGACTTAAAAATACCTAAAATTTCAGCCAGATCAGTAACCACTTGCCCTGAGTCCGGGTTATTGAGGGCGGAAACCCACCTTGCCGAAGATCTCTGCTTTAATTGCCAAGCCAGCAACCTTCCTGCTCTACTACCTTGTCCCATGTATAAAGCCTTAACCTAACACTGAACCAATAACTTTCTCTCTGCATATCTGCGTATCGATTCCTCAAAACAGTTAGTTTATTAACTTGTTCTGCCATTATCTGATTAACATTCAAACTTTCTAAGTCCTTGATTTCCTTTAAACAGTTGTCCAGTAGTGCCCTTGCCTTACTCTTACGGATAGTTGCTAAACGTATTAATTCACCCCTCCACACTGCCTTCAGAGCCACCCACGCCTGATCGGTAGCGCTAATGGAACCCCAATTACTGGCAATAGAATTCTCTAAAAACACTTTAAAGCCAGCTAATGTGTTGGAGTCTTTCAACAAATTATTATTTAGTGACCATGAATAGGACCTAGTCGGTAAACGCAGTAGTGAACACACAATCCTTATAGGTGAATGATCAGAAATAACTCGGGACAAGATTTCGGCCTCCACCACCCAGGACAGACTAAACTGACTGACCAAAAAAAAGTCCAGTCTCGAATATGATTTATGCACAGCAGAAAAAAACATAAACTCACGGAGGCTAGGGTTAAACGAACGCCAGGGATCAATTAGACCTATTGAAGACATAAACTCCCACATGGCCTTCTGGGCTGGAGAAAGAGAGGAGCCTTTACAGTATGATCTGTCTAATCTATTAACCTGAACTAAATTCCAATCTCCCCCTAAGATTATTGGGACATTCCCAAAAGAGGCCAAGGTCATACCTAACTGCATAAAAAAATCGGGTGAATCCAGGTTAGGCCCATATACAGAGCCCAATATTAATTTAATCCCACCAATACTACCCAAAACAAAAATAAAATGACCTTGCGGATCCGATATGACTTGGGAGTGTATAAATGGAACCCCCGGGCAACTAAAATAGCCACCCCCCGGCTGCTAGTAGAGAAACCAGCACCAAAACCTGATTTACCCACTTTTTCTTGAAATGGGCCAATTTATCAACAAGAACATGGGTTTCCTGTAAAAACACAATTGCTGGTTTCAAGCGGGCAAGATGATTCAAAACAACAAGTTTTTTACAGTTATCCTTTCCTCCCTTAACATTCCAAGAAATTATATTCAACCTATCCACCATCTATTATACCAACCATAAAACATATGGGATAGCTGCCCCCCATACAAATCCCCACATAACAACAACAAAAAAAAAAAATTTCAACATTGCAAAAAACCCCACCAACCCCTAGACACCATAATGACATACCCATAAAAAACTTATAACTCACCCCCCTGGCCCGAAGCCAACACCCCATTCTCAGGTACATGAAGCTAGGAAAATCTATCCTATATACATGTCCGATACAGGTACATCATTGTTGGCTCAGTAGTGCTATGATATTTAGAAGTTGCTTGGCCTGATCCATGCAATTACAATCTTTCTTACAAAGAATACTTACTGCATCTTTAATATTGAAACACACTGAAGGTCTATGTATGTACATCAGCAGTACACCTTCATCAGTAAGAATGCATGTGATACTGGCAGTACCAATTTCACAGCGTTGAACAGGCAATTCTTTTCCATCGTTTACATCAGCCTCTCTATGTTGAGTAAACCATTGCAGTAAATGTACTACTATGTAAATCACCTACTAAATGTATCACTACTTTTATCTTGAGCATGCTAGTGTCTTGTAGTTAATTTATGTGCTTCTCTTAATTAATGTATACTCAGTAGTGTTAAAACCTTTCTACAACTGTCATCATGCATATTCAGCATTTATATTGAATAACGGCACAGTACCAGTTGTGGTGTGGTGTGGGGCATCAGTAGATAAGGCCATGCAACTACTAAGTGTGGTACGTTGTGTGCAGCTGCAATCAGGGATGTGTACATTTGGTGTACATGGCCTCAGTTTTGCTGTTGATCTCCACTGAGCATGCAGTACCTGGTCAGGTGGGTGGGGATGTCTCGTAGTACATTTAGACAATTGTTTGTTATTTCTGTCACTTGCTGCTGGATGTCTGTCATTGGTTGTGTTGACTTGGTCCTCCCCCATACTTGAATGTGTGTGTGTGTGTGTGTGTGTGTGGTGCTGGGGGTGAATTCGGAGTTAGGGTTTTCAACCCTAACAGCGAATTCCTCACTTTGTCGCATGGAACAACCCTAACTAATGCATTAAATGGTTTTTTGCCCTAATTTCCCTTTTTTTGAGAATGATATTGAGAAATAGTTAATGTAATGCGGTGGCGGGCGCGCTGGGCCCTTTGGGCCCCAAGCTCCCGCCACATGATGTCTTGTGGCATAGTAACAGGAGCAGCAATGCAAACAGAAATGCTAACAGTGGCACACATGGTAACACAAGCGCGAATGATAACAGAAAGGGTAACGCACACGGTGGTGTAGATGGGAACAGTGTGCCACGTGATGTCTGTCACATAGTAACATGGTGCCTGTAAATGGAAATGTCAATGGGCATGGTGGACGAAGTGAAACAGAAAGAGAAACAGTCGCGGTACACACAAATGGCAAAAAGTAACAGAAATACAAGCGCAAATGAAAGCATAAAGGATGAAACACGTGGTGGCATTGGGGTGTGCATTGGGATCATCAGCCTAACTCTCACCCCATGACCTGTGTAAAGCAGCAAGTATAGGAGAATGGGGTGAGTTAGGACTCATGATCCCAATGCACACTCAATACCGGTTGAGGGTGGGTGGGGTGCAAGGGGTTTTCAACCCCTAGTGAATTTCCTCACTTTTGTCGCTGTGAACAACTCTAACTAATGCATTAAACTGAGATTTTGCCTCTAATTTCCCTTCTTTTGAGAATGATAACAAGAAATAGTGATGTAATGCAGCAGCGGGCCTTGCAGGTGCCCTCTGGGCCCAGCGCTCCCACCATAATCGCTGACTGGGCGTGGGGCCTTTGGGCCCCGCTCCACTACATGATGTCTTGTGGCATACTAACAGGGACAACAACGCAAACAGAAATGCTAACAGTGGCGCACATGGTAACACAAGCACGAATGAGAACAGAAAGGGTAACGCACATGGTGGCGTAGACGGGAATGGTCTGCCACGTGATGTGTTGTCACATAGTAACATGGTGCCTGCAAACAGAAATGTCAATGGGCATGGTGATGTAAAGTAAAACAGAAAGATAAACAGTACTGTAGACAGAAAATGGCAAAAATAACAGAAGCATAGCGCAAATGAAAAGCATAAAGGATAACACACATGGTGGCGCAGGCGTCAACGATAAGTGAAGCCAGTGCGGAACACTAGCGGAAAGAACGCAACAGTAACAGTAATGTAAGCGCACAGGCTGGTTTTCCCCAAAACCTGCATTGAGAAAGACAGTGAGTACAAATAATGTATGCAAAATAATGAGTATCGGCGCAGAAAATGAGATCTTGGAATACTAAATACATTATTAAATTAAAAGTCATATTATTTACAACTGTCCTGGCTAATTTGAATCTTAGCCCCATTGTGGGGCTAAGAAATTTTCCGACAAAAAGTCTGTATCTCGCACCGTTTCCGAGATACGGGCCCTGAAAGACACGGTGAACGCCATAATGTTATCCTATGGGAAAAAAAGAAAAGCTCGGACCGCCATAACTTTGCCTCCCTGTAATGTTTTTTCACCAAACCACTGAAAGGCACATCTGTGGGCTGTTGGCTGTCTTCCCTTCAAATTTCAGGAAAAAAGACCAAACCGTTATTTTGCAGCAGGGATCCAAAGGATTTCTGTTATCGTAGGTGAGTAATGTTATCCTATAGGAAAAATGTCAACTTTGGAGTGCGTAACTTTGCCGCCATGTGATATTTTTCACCAAACTACTGAAAGAGCACATCTGTGGGCTGTTGGCTGTCTTCCCTCCAAATTTCAGGAAAAAGACCAAACCGTTATTTTGCAGCAGGGTGCCAAAGGATTTCTGTATCGTCGGGTGCCGTAATGTTATCCTATGGAAAAACTGTCAACTTTGAGTGCCATAACTTTGCCGCTGTGTAATATTTTTCAATACAACACTGAAAGGCACATCTGTGAGATGTCGCCAGTTGCCTCAAATTTCAGCTCAAAACTCCCAACGGTTCTTTTGCAGCACAGTGCCAAAGAATTGCTGTCATTTTCCACAGACTAGAAAACTACTGTTGCAATTCGAAAGCTTTCGCAAAATTTCAATCACTTTCATGAGCACGAAAGTAATTTGAAAGTACTTTTCCAGAAATTTGAAAAACATATTTCTGGGGTGTTTTACTAAAATAAAGACATGGCAAGCATCCTCAGGGCCCGACTAGGTGAATACAAAAAAAATAGGTTGCTAGAGGGTCCCAAATTTAAATGCCAACCATTTTCTGATCACCAACTGAAAACAAAATGGCCAATTGCGAAAGTAACAGGCCCATTTGCAAAAGTAAAAATGCATTTGTGAAAGTGTTGAACTTTTTGTTAACTTTTCCCATTGACTTATAATGGGAAACTGTTTTTTGAATAACTTTTGAACCGTTTAATATTTTTTCACGAAATCTTCGAAAGGCACATCGGGGACCCGGCTGAACGTTCCCCAAAGATTTTGGGCTGGTCACGTAAACTGTACGACCTGTAGGTGCGACCACAGAATTCCAGAAAAGCATAAATGCGAGCACAGATCACACTTAATAACTCCACAGCCGTAAATCCAACCAGTACAATACTAGGCAGATCCCAAGGCCTATGGTTCTTGATCATAAATTCCAAATTTCAGGCAAATCCATCAAATGGTTGCAAAGTTATTAAGGTGCAAAGTTTTGGGGTTTAACATAGAAATGGCTCCTCAACCCTAACTATGGTAGCACTACCGTGCTACCATAATATATATATAAGGTATATACATACATATCTATCTATCTATCTATCATATATATATATATATATATATATATATATATATATATATATATATATATATATATATATATATATAATATTACATTATATTATATTACAGCAGCGTCAGTGGCTCAGTAGGTAGCACACTCGCCTCTGAGGCTGGGAGATCAGAGGCTGTGGGTTCAGTTCCCACATCTGGCACTTGGGTTAATATCCCAGTACTGACACTGTAGTGCAGCATGAGAGGGGTGCTGCACTTCTGAGGTGCCGTCTTTCGGATGAGACGTTAAACCGAGGTCCCATCTGCCTGGATTGGTGGTAGTTCAGGTGGATGTTAAAGATCCCATGGCACTTATCGAAAAGAGTAGGGGAATTTCCCCGGTGTCCTGGCCAAATTTCCCTCATTCACTAAAAATACCACCAACAGCTTAATCTGGTTCAAGGTCATTTGGCATTCATCTGTATCCCCCTCCCCCGGGTCGTGCCTGAAAATAGGCAGGATTTGTCTAGTGCACTTACCCGGTCAACAAAAAATAAATAATAAATATATATATATATATATATTCATGGCAAAAAACTCTGTTTAATGCATCAGTTAGGGTTGTTCAACAGTGACAAAAGTGAGGAAATTCAGTGTAAGGGTTGAAAGCTCCCCTTGCACCCCCCAGCCCACCACCTCAACTGCCAATGAGGTGTGCATTGGGGTCATTGGCCCTAACTCTCACCCCATCACATGTGTAAACAAGCAGATGTATAGGAGAATGGGGTCAGAGTTAGGACCGATGACCCCAGTGCACAACCCTTTGGCGGTTGGGGTGGCGGGCTGGGGTGCAAGAGGACTTCAACCACTACACTGATCTCACTTCTTGTCACTGGCTAACTAACAATAAACAAGGATTTTTTGCTGTGAATTTCCCTTCTTTTGAGAATGAGGACTATAAATAATGAATAGAATGCGATGGTGGGAGCACAGGGCTCTTCGTGCCCCGAGCTCCCACCATGTGATGTCTTGTGACATAGCAACTGCAATGCAAATGCAAGCGCTAACGGTTACGCACATGGTGAGGCAAATGCAAATGGTAATGCAAATGTTAATAGAAACACAAGCACAAAATGACACCAAAGCGAACAGAGATGCAAACGAAGATGCAAGTGCATAAGGAAATGCAACTGGTAACACGCACAACGATGGCACCGCTATTGTAAATGCAAATATTAACTGTTACAGCAACAATAGCGCCAAAGGGAACAGAAACAGAAAGGCAAATGCAAGTGCTTATGGAAATGCAAAGCGTAACGTGCACGGTCATGGTACCACAATTGCAAATCCAAATGGTAATGGTAAGAGAAAAATTATGCCAAAGGAAACAGAAACTCAAAGGGAAACGCAAGCACATACATGAATGCAAACCGTAACATGCACAGTCACAGTACCGCAACTGGAAATGCAAATGGTAATGTTAACAGCTAAAATAATGCCAAAGAAAACGGAAACCGTTAAGCGCACGGTCATGGTACCGCAATTGTAAACACAAATGGTAATGGTAACAGTAACAATAACGCCAAAGGAAACAGAAACACAAATGCAAGCACGTATGGAAATGCAATTCATAACGTGCACGGGCATGGGGATGCAACTGGAAATGCAAATGGTAATGGTAAGAACAACGATGACGTAAAACAAAAGACAAACACAAACTGAAGGGTGGCCGCAAATGCAAATGGTAATGCACATGGTGATGCAAAGTGAAACACAAACAGAAACCGTACTGTAGACACAAATGGTAAGAGTAAGGCAAATGCAAGCGCAAATGGAAATGCAAAGGATAATGCACACAGTGGCGTCCACGGGAACGCTAACTCAAATGGGTACAGAAACGCAAGTGGAAATGCTAACTGTAACAGTAACGGAAGTGCACACCCTGTTTTTGCCCAACAGCTGCATAGAGAAATACAGTGTGTACAAAGAATGTATGCATAATAATGGGCCTTGGAGCAGAAAATGAGCTGTTGAAATACTAAATTGCTTATATCTCAGGAAGCCTGTGAAGTAGAAAAAAAAATGTAAATTTCACATGATTCATGAGTTTCCTGGCTAGGTTTTCATGATGAAAATTCTGTATATCGCACTGTTTCCTAGATACGAGCCCCAAAAGGCGCAGCGGATGCCACCATGTTAGTTTATGGGAAACAAAAGTCAACTTTGGAGTACTGTAACTTTGCATCCGTGCAATATTTTGGCACCAAACTACCAAATGGCGCATCTGTGAGATGTTGGCTGCCTCCCTCAAATTTCAGCTCAAAAGACCAAACCCTTTTTTGCAGCAGTGTGGCAAAAAATTCCTGTCATTTTGGCCATCTCCTAGAAAAGTAGTGTCGTGATTTGCAAAAGCTTTCGCAAACTTTGCAAAAGTGTCACAGGTGCGACACTACTTTTCCCAGAAATTTGAAAAACATATTTCTGGGGCATTTAACCCCAAAATAAAGACATGGCTATCATCCTCAGGGCTCTAATAGGTAAACACAAAAAGAATTGTGCCCCTAGATGGCCCCAATTTTAAATGCCAAGCATTTCTGTGATCAGTAACTGAAAACAGGATGGTGGATTTGCGACACTACTAGGGCCATTTGCGACACTAAAAACTGCATTTGTGAAAGTGTCGAACTTTTTGTTAACTTTTCCCATTGATTTATAATGGGAACTTGTTTTTTGAATAACTTTTGAACGGTTCAATATTTTTTCATGTAATTTTCAAAAGGTACATAGGGGACTCCAACCACAAGTTTCCTGAAGTTTTTGGACCAGTCGCGCAAACTGTGGAACCTCTAGGAGCGAGAAGAGAATTTGCAAAAAAATGTAATTGTGCACACAAATGTCACTTAATAACTCTGCAGCTGTATATATGACCAGTATGCATGTTGGCTGATCCCAAGATCTATGCTAACGCCCTGTGCCTGCCAAATTTCAGGCAAATCCGTTGAACGGTGGCAAAGTTATTGAGGTGCAAAGTTTCACCCTTTAACCCTAAAAGGGCTACTCAACCCTAACTATGGTGGCACTACTGTGCTACCATAATATATATATATATATATATAGTAGAGGAAAAAGCCACATATGTAGAATAGGAGAATGGGGTGAGAGTTAGGACCAATGACCATAATATGCACCCTGATGCCAGTTGGGGGGGTGGGCTGGTGGGGTCCAAGGGGGGCTTTCAACCCTAACACCAAATTTCCTCGCTTTTGTCGCTGTGGAACAACCCTAACTGATGCATTAAACAGATTTTTTTTGCCTCTAATTTCCCTTCTTTTTGAGAATGATGACAAGAAATAGTGAATGTAATGCAGCGGCAGGAGCACGGGGCCCTTTGGGCCCATGCTCCCGCCACGTGATGTCTTGTGACATAGTAACAGGGACAGCAACGCAAAGAGAAGTGCCAACAGTGGCGCACATGGTAACGCAGACGTAAATGGTAAAGGAAACGTTAATAGAAACACAAGCGCAAAGTGACACCGAAGTGAACATTGACGCAAACGGACATTGAAGTGCATATGAAAATGCAACTGGTAATGCGAACAGTGATGGCAGTGGTATTTTAAATGGAAATGTTAAGTGTCACAGCAAAAAGAATGCGAAAGGGAACAGAAATGGAAACACGAATGCAAGCACACATGTAAAGGCAAACCGTAATGTGCATAGGCATGGTACCACAATTGTAAATGCAAATGGTAACGTTAACATGAAGAATAACACCAAAGGAAACAGAAACAGAAATGGGAACAGACGAGCATACAGAAATGCAAACCAAAACACGAACGGGTACAGTATCGCAATTGTAAATGCAAATGGTAACGGTAACAGCAACAATAACAGCAAAGGAAACAGAAACGCAAAAGGAAATGCAAGCGCATATGGAAATGAAAACGTAATGCTCACAGGTACAGTAACGCAATTGCAAACACAAATGGTAACAGTAACAGCAAGGAAGACACAAAACGAAAGAGAAATGGAAATGCAAATGAAAGGGCTGCCGGAAATGCAAATGGCAATGCGCGCGGTGATGCAAACAAAAAAGCAAACAGATACAGTAGTGGAAACACAAATGGTAACAGTAACGAAAATGCAAGCGCAAATGACAACGCAAAGGGTAACGCACATGGTGGCATACACGGGAATGGTAAAGCAAATGAGGACATAAACACGAGTGGAAACAGTAACTGTAACAGTAACAGAAGTGCATATTCTGTTTTTGCTGAACAGGTGCATAAAGAAACACAGTGGCCCAGATATTCAAACTGCACCCAAAAAGTGTGCAACAGCAGGAGCAAGCACAAGTCCATTGCACCCATGAGCAAGAGGTGCGATATTCAAAAACTGCACTGGCCAAGATGCGCCTACAGCCGACGACTGAATATTGCACCACCTGCGCCATAGCGCAACTAGGGAGGGGAAGCTGAGCATATCTGATGCGCCATAGCACAACAAGGGATGTTCAGCTGAGCAGTCCAGATGCGCCATAGCGCTACCAGGGATACCCCCCAGCAGCAGGGCAGCAAAGCAACAGCACAACTAGGGATGCAGGGGCCCACCACCCATGCCACAGATGGGCAGAGGAACACACAGCAGAACAGACATCGTCCCCCCACAACGCATGCACTGCACAACTGGGGGAAGGCTGGAATAACCACTGGCCCATGGAGACAAGCAACCAACCCACAGCTGGGCCATTGTGCCCCATCACAACCCCTGGCAAGCTGTGACCAGCACACAAGGAGGGCCGACCACCCTGTGCCACACCATCCCCCCAATGCAGAGCACACCCTGCACCATGACCCCCAGACACCCTGCCCAGGAGCAGCATCCACCAGTGCAGGATACCCCATGCATGCCACCACCCCCTCTGTGACAATGCAACCCTGTGCACCACAGAACCATGCAAGGCAGCCCCACCATGAGCACCCATCAGTGGGTGGTAGCACACAGCGATGCAACAATGGCATACACAGTGCCACCATGCACAGCCCCCCCGAGGTACAGCTGAGAGACTGACCATGCATCGGCACATGAGGTACCCCACACGTGATAGGGCATGCACTGGACCCCACCACCAGTGGTACAGCACCCTGCACACCCTCCCAAGGATACACCCTGACCCAGCACTGGCCACAACAGCCAGCGCAGACACCCACAGTGGTGCATGGAAGCATGCACCATACCGGATGCAACACAGTGCATGGACAAACACCCACCCATACCCAAGGGCACACCAACACAGGAACGCAGTAGTGGGGCAACAAAGCCCCCAGCATGGGGCCATGGAAACCGTGTACACACAGTCAGCAGTCCTCCATGGCACAGGAGTGCCAGCCACCCTGCGCAGGCACTGTGGAGCTGTACATCACCAGCATTTGCCCGTAGCACAAGTCACAGACAGTGGTGCACATCCCCTGCAACACACACAAGCCACAGCATGGAGTTGGGACAACAACAGCGGAGGCCACAGTGTCACCCGAGGCAGACATGCACCACACCAGTGACATGAGGCAACCCAGCATTGTGATGGGTACAGTGGCTGCCCTACATGGACAGCCACCACTGACATGCCAGCAGACCGTGCAGGTCACAGACATGCAAGGGTGTCAGCTGCACAGGCATGGATGGGTTGACAGGTGCCATGGACACAGAGCATGCACTATGGACCACTGCACACAGTCATCCAGTGCACAGGGAACAACACACACACACCACAGACAGTGACTGATAGCTACTCCCACACCATAGTCACTTCCCTACGGACACACACACATACCCATGACTGCACCACCCCGACACCATGCACACCACTGCAGCTGAGCACCTATAGCCCGCTGCAAATCAGAGACCACCACAGTAGTCATATCAAAAGAACTGTATTCAAAAACATCAAACAAAACTATGTACAATTATTTATAAATGTGTGGGGAGGCCACAAACAAGGTGGGGGGGGTAAGGGGCAGGGGTGACCAAATGGTACAGGGAAGGAAGGGTGTGAGGGTGGGTCCAGGGGGGTTGGGGAAATCAGGGGCATTTTGATGCTCAGTGGGAGCCCTGCTCCCCGCTCCGGCTGCTTCTTCTTCCATGACGCCGCCTGACCCCCAGACTCTCAATCCTCTGCAGGATGTCCAGCAATGCACTGGCAACAGTAAGGATTTCCTGCAGTGCCTCCCAGATCATGTGCAGCTGCCATCCACCTAGGACAAGGGAGCAGAGTCAATAGGTGTGAATGCACAGCCCCATACAGCCCACCCACTGTGCATGGCATACAGCCGTGGGACATGCCTCTGTGATGGTGTGTGACCACCCACAATGATCGTGTCCACAAGACCTGCCCACCCAGGCGCACACAGCCATGTGGACCGCTGCAAACACCCACCGGCCAAGTCCTGCACAGCACCACCATGGCTGTTTAGTGACATGGCTATGTGGTACGAAGGCAGTGGCACAACCATGTACCCAGTGCACGCATGAACCACCATTGACGCACTCCCAGACATGCAGTGCCACTGGACAGTGCTGACTGTAACAAGTTGTGTGCATGGCAGTGGTGTCAATGGACAGTGGCCATGCCCCGCTGCCTGCCCTGTTACATAGCATGCAATAGTAATCATGGATGTAAGGTGCTCACCATCATCAGGCTGGTCCCTCTGCAGCTGTGGACCTTCGCCCCTCCTGGTGTTCCGGTCATCTAGCTGGTGCCTCCTCTGCCTCGTGAGCCATCTCTCTTCCGGGCCTAAGGTGCAAACATGGAGAGAGGAACATCAGTACAATCCTGTAGCAAAGTCCCCCTGCCCCCATGTGTGTGCCGTCCCACACAGCCAGACCCACCCACCCCACACAATGATAACACCACCACAGCCAACACCGGACGGTCCCCTCCCATGTTATGGACACATGCAACCGTGATACCCATCTGGAAGACAAAAGTGTATGGACGGTACACCTACCTGGCAGGGGCACTGTGCCCCTCCTGGCATGTGTCCGCAGGCAGGCAAGCAGGTCCGGGTCCCTCTGCCTCAGGTCCTCATATCTGTGGCGGAACTGCTCTGCTGTCCAGCCCATTCCTGTGGCCTCCTCCAGGGCGTCGGCCACCCCCTGCCACACCTGACTCCTGGACCTGTCCAGGGGTGCCTCCCAAAACAGTGGGCCAACAAGTGGCTCCACAATGGCAACCTGGTTTGCCATTTCAATCTGGCTCCACTGGGCAGCTCTCTTCCTCGCCATCTCTCTTGCTCAGTAGGGTCAAAATGGCACTCTGCAGCATGGTTCTGCCATGTGCAGATGCTGCGCAGTACAGTGCTGCCATTCCCTATCGCGCTGTCACCGAATAGTGCAATAGTGGTGCACCCATGCCTGACGCATGTGCCTAGGGGGCAAAGGTCGGGCACAGGGTCAAGGGTTTCTGGCGCACGGACAGCCACAGCGCGACTGGAACCCAATGTGTGTAGCGTGATTGGGTGCCTATGTGCCACCTCCAGTAGCGGCCTACCGTGCTGTTGCCCCAGTGCACCTACGATGCCCCAGTGCCACAGTGCCATATAGGTGAACATCGCTGTAGCGCCACTGGCACAATGGTGGCCGTGCCCTGCATTGCCTCCCGTGCACAGCACATCAGCAGCATGGCAGGCGCCTGCGTCATCAACCTGGGCATGCGCAGTTAGGTGTGTACTGCGCATGTCACAGAACTGTGCCCTTGGCTCAGCACATTCAACACAATTGTGCAAAGCACAAAAGTGCAATATTCAGCCGTCATATGCAAATCAGCTAATCAGCCATTCAATGGCGCAGCACTGCAATTTGCATCCACTTAAAGTTGAGTCTTGCCTCATTTGCATGGATTGCACTATAAAAGTGCGACATTGGGCTGCACTGGCCATAGTCAGTTACTACAGTCTATTGGTGAGTTGCATGCTGTTTGGGAGTGTGGACTGTGGATTTTGGGACATGCATGGGACTGCACAGTCACAGGTAACAACTTTCATTCTCACAGGCTGAATCATGACCGAGTGAGTTGTGGGAGAAGAGGAACAGAGTTGTGGGAGGAGGAGGAGGCCAAATTTCACCAAAGCTGAGATGGATGCCCTGTTTGAGGCCTACCTGGACCAGGAGCCACTTCTCAGCGGACGCCAGGGAACACCACAGGCCCGTGCTGCTGCATGTGAGGAAGTGGCGCGTGCTGTGAACCTGCATGGCAGCCACTAGCGCTCCGTGCAGGAGTGCAAGAAGAAGATGGGCACAGACCGGAGGAGGATTAAGGAGAAGGTGGCTGCAATCAGGGCAGCACAATCTGCGACAGGTGGGGGACAGCCGGAGGTGCTATGCCTGACCCCACAGGAGGAAAGGGTTGCTGGCAGCATGCAGCATTGTTTCATTGAGGGTGTGCTGGGTGGTGGCTTCCAGAAGGGTAGTAGCCCATCACTGCATGGTAGGTCATGGTCTGTCTATGGGGGGGCAGGGTAGGTCACATGCAGTAACGCGACTTTGTTTTTCCTTACAGATCCTGAGCATCTGCATGGGTCAGCAGTGGTGGTCCTCTCCACTGAGGCCAGTCAGATGGAGATGAAGGAGGGCCCATCCACCTCCACAGGAATACGTGGCTCAGTGCGACAATGGGCCCGCCTGGCTGTCCAGACTGATGTTGTTGGAAGAGGTGCGGAGGAGGCCCTGCCCATCTCCCAGCATGCCAGCATCCACGGATGCCGGCATGCTGTGACTAAGGCTGGTGTCGGGTCCATCACTGATGACGATGTCGCTAACATCATGGGCAGTGACATGTGTGTGCCACAGGATGGCCACACAGCAGGTAACATCGCGGTCATGGCTGTGGGTGGTGCCGCTGTGGAGGCCTGCGTGTCATCACAGTCCCAGCCTGTGCCTGTCAGCACCAGTGGGGCAGCACTGGTGTGTGTACAGGACAGTGGGACTGTTGCGGCCACTGCAGAGGCACCAGTGAGCCCTGGGAGTGGCAGCCTGAGGGGCAGCATCAGCAGTCGGCCAATGGGCTTGGGGGTACAGTGTCAGGGGGCGGCATCAGTGCACCCCTGTGGACATGCCCAGACCTGGTCCTGGTGTGCAGCGCCCACCCTCAAGGGGTGCTGAGCATCAGGGCCACGCACACCATGAGGGACAGGATGCCGATCAGGCAGATGACCTCTTGGATGAGCACCCCCGCATACTGCAAGCATCAGTCAACCAGCAGATGCGGCTTGAGACATTGGTGGATGCACTGCATGTGGCTCTGGAGCGGGCAGAGGAGCATCGCAGCAGAGACACCACTCTGCTCCTGGCAGGGATGGACCGGTTGCGGGAGGATGTGACCGCTGCCATTGACAGGCAGACACAGGCATTCACTGCTGTCATGGCCACAATGGGCACACAGTTATTTGCCCATGCATCGCAGACACCACGCAGTGCACTGTCCACCCCCTGTTCCCGGTGTTGTGCAACACCATCCTTGTCGACACTGGGTTCAGCTGTGGGCATCCCGAGCATGCCTGGCGCAGGCATGTTTGGTGTGCTGCAGACCCCTTCACGAGCACGGTCATGTTCACGCAGTGGAACCCCTGGGGGACCAGCGGTACCACCCCATGAGGCCAGTGGTCAGCCTGTCAGTGCTGGCGGGTCTCGGCATGGATGCCCATGCATCCGTGGCAGCTGGGACACTGTGGTGCGTGACTGACCTGTCTCCCAACACAGCTACTGTCTGATGTTGCCCTGTGTGCATTGTGTCATTCAGCGGGCAATGCACAGGTGGGTACCCGGTCCTGCACGGGAACACACAGTCCATCTGCACACCCTCCCAGGTGCTGTCCGCAGTTGCACGTGCATGATCCTGCATTGCACTGTACACCAATGTGCAATGGTGCTCAGCATCTGACACATGCACAATGACAGGCAGCGGGCGTGGTGGTCTGTGGACATGTGTGTGGCTAGGGGTGGCACTCTGGGTCGGTGTGCCTCCTACCCTTTGTGCATGTCTGGTGCATTGTGTGTGTGTGTGTAAGTGTGTGTGTGTGTGTGTCTGTCCATGTGCCATGTTAGATCTCACTCATCCCTGGTGGTGTGTGTGGTTCCATGCCCGGACAGCTCCCTTGATGGCATGCATCCCTGGTGTGTGTCCATGCATGTTTGTGGGTTGTGCCTTAGCCACTGGTGGTTGCACATGGCCCCATGACTTACCTGGGTTGGTTGAAGTGCTCCTCCATGATGGTGTCCCGGTGCAGCTGTGCCAGCCGGAGAAGTCGGGGGGTCCCATCGCCCAAGGGGGGGATGCCCATCACCATTGTCACCGGCATCCTCATCGTCCCCATAACTGTCCCCCTCCGACCTGTACGGCTATCCCACATTCATTGGCCATGTTGTGCAGGATGAAACAGGCCAGGAATAGCCCGCAGGCCTTTGAAGGGCTGTACTGTAGGGCACTGCCAGAGGTGTCCAGGCAATGGAAACCTGCCTTCAGTATCCCGAACACCCATTCGATGACATTGCATGTGGTGGCGTGTGCCTCATTGTAGTGTTGCTGTGATGGGGTCGCGGGCTGCCAGTATGGTTTGAGCAGCCAGGGACAGAGTGGGTAACTGCTGTCACCTGTGTGTAGAGGGTGGAGCTTAGTTTGGTGATCAGCATCACCCTGCCCCGGGCCATGTAGGCCACTACCCATGTCACCTCTGACCATACCCCCCTAGGCCCTATGATTGTCCATGTGGTTTGCATACACACCCACTAGGTGGCCAGTGGGGATATCCCCACTCTCAAATCTGTGGCACAGTGCCAACTGGTGCCAGATGAAGGTGTCATGTGTTCCCCCAGGGTGCGTGGCACAGACATTGATTATGCACCCCCTGGCATCACACACCACCTGGCAGTTGATGCTAGCATAGCCCTTGTGATTTATATATGCCGCCCCCTCGGGGTCAGGTGGTGTGAGGATGGCCACGTGGGTGTAGTCTATTGCCCCTAGCATGCCAGGCATACGTGCTACCCTGTAGAACTCCTGTATGTTTGCTGTGCACTCCACCGGTGTGCAGGGAAAATGTATGTACTCCGCAGCATGTGGCAGCAGTGCGCTGAGGAATTGGGTGAGGTGGCGTGACGCGGCTGACTGGGTTATGTCTGTGGTGTCCCCAGTTGGTCTCTGGAAGGTACCCATGGCGAGCAAGCACATGCAAGCTGTCACTTTCATCTCCACTGACAGAGCATGACTCCGTCATGTGGGTGCCTGCATCACATCACTGCACAGCTCACAGAGCCACCTCAGAATTGCCCGATTCAGGCGGTACCAGCCCACAATCTCTGTATTATTATACAGCTTGAAGCTGGTGCGGGCTCGGTACTGTCTGTTGGGGGCATACCGCCAATGGACCCTTCCACATCCGCGCCCCCCTGCTGCCAACCTTCTCACCCCCCTCATTACTGCCTCCATCTGGATGGTGGCACTGGCCATGTCCCTGGCTTGTGTTCACCCCCGGCAGCTGTTTCTGTGTTCCCCACTGTCCTGGCTGCTACTTTCCCTGCACCGGGAACATCTGACTGTGCTGGCCTCACCGCTGTGTGCAAGTACTTCCTCCTTCTGCACTGTGGCCCCCCACACCTTCCCTGTGCCTGTGTGTTCAGGGTGCCCTTTCTCTGTCCTGCCCAGTTTGTCTGGCTAGAGTTCAGCCTCATGTGCTTTCCCTGTAGAGTTCTTGTGCCTCTCCCTTGCTCCTTTTTATTTTGGCTCATTTCTGCTATGGCGCAACTTCAGCTTGCTCTCCTATTGCGCATGGCACATGTTGTTGAATATCGCACTGCACCATTTATGCATGGTTCCTCCCCCTTCAGTTGTGCATACATTCATTATCATTGCACTGTTGCTCAGTATGATTTAGGGGGGCGCAGCTGCCTCCCGCTCAATATCACAGAATGGCACATTTTCGGACTTGAACTGGCACAACCCTATTGCGCATGGTGCAACTCTTTTGTATATCTGTGCCTGTGTGTACAAATAGTGTATGCATTGTAATGGACATCGAAGCTTAAAACGAGCGTTGGAAGTACTTAATTGCTAATATCTCAGCAACCGCACAACGTAGAAAAAAAATTTAAATTTCACAGAAATCATGATTTTCCTGGCTAGGTTTTTGTTATTACAAAGGGCTATGTAATTCAAAACACAAAATCTGTATCTCGCATCGTTTTTGAGATACGAGCCCCGAAAGGGGCGGTGTACGCCACCATGTTAGTCTATGGGAAAAAACGCCAACTTCAGAGTACCATAACTTTGCAGCCATGCAATATTTTTTCACCAAACTACCAAAAGTAATATCTGTGAGATGTTGGCTTCGTTCCCACCAAATTTCAGCTCAAAAGACCAAACTGTTCTTTTGCAGCAGGGTGGCAAAGAACTGCTGTCATTTTGGCCATAGTGTATAAAAGTAGTGTCGTGATTTGCAAAAGCTTTTGCAAACATCTGCGAAAGTGTCATGAGTGCGACACTACTTTGCGACACTACTTTTTTAAGAAATTTGAAAAACATATTTCTAGGGTGTTTGACCCCAAAATAAAGACATGCCTTGCATCCTCAGAGCTCTACTAGGTAAACACAAGACAATTGTGTCCCTAGATGGTCCCAGTTTTAAATGCCAAGCATTTTTCTGATCAATAACTGAAAACAAATGGTGGATATGCAACACAACTAGGGCCAATTGCAACACTAAAAAGTGCATTTACGACACTGTCGAACTTTTAACTTTTCCCATTGACTTATAATGGGAACTTGTTTTTTGAATAACTTTTGAACCATTTAATATTTTTTCACGAAATCTTCAAAAGGCACATTGAGGTCCCTGGCCACACATTCTCTGAAGCTTTAGGACCAGTCACACAAACCGTGTGACCTATAGGCGCGAGCAAAGAATTCACCAGAAACAGTAAACGAGCATGCAGATCACACTTAATAACTCCACAGCTGTATATCCAACTGATATGAAAGTTGGCAGATCCTAAGATGTATGGTTCTTGATCAAGCATTCCAAATTTCAGGCAAATCTGTTGAATGGTGGAAAAGTTATTAAGGTGCAAAATTTGACCCTTTAACCTTAAAAGTGCTACTCTACCATACTATATATATATATATATATATATATATAGATATATATATATATATATATAAATATATGCGTGTGTGTATATATTTATGCAATGGCGGTGAGGATAAAAAGTGGCAAATAACAGCAGTATTTTTGGCTGGTCAGACTTAACAGTGAGAATTTCTCATTTATTCTCACTGTAGGTCATTTATCCTCACAAGGTGGGATATTCAGACTGCGCCAGGCATGGGCACAAGCCTGGGTGTATCACAACTGGGATGCACCAGGGCATGGCCCAGGTGATATTCAACGGTGCTGTGTCATGGCTCAGCACCATTGAATATGGCACTGGGGCCACCTGCACTGCGCATGGTGCAGTGGCACTGCACCAGTGCAAGTGGCAAGTAAGGAGCAGGGGATTGCACTAATGCAAGTGCAGGTGTGCTAGGCACAGCAACTGCAATATTCAGCACTGAGCATGCAAATGAGGCCATTATGCATGCAAGGTGCAAATGGGTCCATTTGCATGTCATTATGGCCCCATTTGCATGCAGATGCACCTATCCCTGGCAACTTGCACCTGGCGCCCTGCCAGGATGCAGCCATCAGGGACCGACAGCCACTGCCCCTCAGTGGCAACGTGCCCCAATGCCTGATCATGGGCTTTATTGAAGTTTAAATTCCCCTGGTGGTCCAGTGGACCCTACCCCATCACCTGATCATGGGAGTATAATCAATAAAACCATGGTGGTCTAGTGGACCTGCTCCCCTGCCTGATCGTGGGCTGTAGTTCAAATCACTTTCCCTGGTGGTGCAGTGGACCCGATCTCCAGTCCGATTGTGTGCAAATTAACTAAAATTCCCTGGTGGTCCAGTGGACTCACTCCCCAGCCCAATCGCCAACAAATGAAACTAAACTTCCCTGGTGGTCCAGTGGACCCGATCCCCAGCCCAATCATGGCCTTTAGTTGTAAATATAATCCCTGGTGGACCAGCGATAGTGGTGGGCAAAGTGGGCTAAATTCGCTCCGCGAAGTAATACGCGGAGTAAAGCGGAATCCGCAAAGTGCTCCGCAACGCAAAGCAGAGTACTTCACATTATAATGGGGAACGCGAAGTCCATTGAAAACAATGACTTTGCATTACTCCACCTTCCCCAAACCACTTCTCCACCAATTTTAAGGCGAAGTAACACTGTACTTTGCATCACTTTGCCTTATTTAGTTCCAAAGTGAATTTGCAGTGCTTCATGGGATTGTAGGTCACATGGGCTCATTATTGTTCTGCACAGCCTCAGTTCTTTTTTTTTTAATTCAAACTTTATTAACAGATTTTCCACAATACAAGGGACAGAAATTATAATATGTTCAACATGTTCATAGAACAGTACATGATCTGCCCCACCCCCTACCCCTCCCCCCAGGACAGCAGTGTACTACAGCGTTGTAGTACAATATCATATTACAGTAAGCTTGTATAAGCTGAAATAAAGAATTGCCAACAACTTAT
This sequence comes from Neoceratodus forsteri, assembly GCA_016271365.2. Taxonomy (NCBI): domain Eukaryota; kingdom Metazoa; phylum Chordata; order Ceratodontiformes; family Ceratodontidae; genus Neoceratodus; species Neoceratodus forsteri. The sequence goes on along the minus strand of CM028131.1, from coordinate 543,189,432 downwards.
TTATCCATACCAACCATGATTAAGGAATGAAGGGGATCCCAGATACGCTTATAACTCTGTAACCTGTTATGGAGACTCGCTATAGTTTTCTCTGTGTGAAGATTAGCAAGGATTTCATGAATCCATTCCTGATATGTTGGGCTAACCACATCCTTCCAATGCCTAAGTATGATGTTTTTGACAGATAATGCAATCACAGAGATATGAAATCTCCGAACTTTAACCTTAATAGAGGACAGGTCACCCAGCAAGCAAATGTCAGGAGTAAAGCAATCCTGCAAACCCAGTATGGGGTCCAGGTTGACTTGAATTGAATCCCACAGTGGAGTTATCTTGGGAAATTACCAGAATATATGGAGAAGTGTACCTTCTTCCTGAAAACATCTGGTACACAGATCTGATTCAAGAAGATCCCATTTCACCAATTTTACTGGGGTATAGTACATGTTATGTAAAATGTGATATTGCATAAGCCGTAGTCTGTCTTGAGACACATATTTGTGACAGAACATCCATAAAGCTGGCCAATTGGGGGTATATTGAGGAAAAAGGGAGGCCCAGAACATGGCGGGGCCATCGGAACCCCCGTACCTCCAGTGAAATAAGACTTGATATATTTTGGAAATGACACTTGATGGTCCAAGTAGGGAGGAAAGCTCAGGTATCATTGAGAAGGCCGGCAGACGGGGAGGGGTTTTACCCAGCACCGTGGTAAGCAGGTGCTTTAATTGGAAAACCCTAAACTGCTGAGTTACCGGGATGTCAAATTTTCAGATTATTTTAGTTACAGAGAGCCATGCCCCCTCACCATCCAGAAAGGTGGATACTATCCCATCCCCTACTTGGGGCAACCACGTGCGGAGGATTCTCTGTTTATTTATAGTAAAGGCCAGGGAGTTCCAAATGGACTGGAACAGGTCCAGGTGTGGAATGTATCACAAAAAGGAGCAGAGCTGTGCATGAACTTTTAATGAGGTCCTAAGGGCGGGGCATTTACGAACGTCTTGTAGATATGAAGTCTTAACATAAAACATAGTCAAGGGGTCCATGTTAGGCTGGCAGTATAGCCTAGAGGTTAGAGTAACGCGCTTTGAACAAGCTTTGTACATCCAGCAGACCAGACCTTGGTTTGATTCTCACAACCTCCACTTGCATAATGTGTAACTCTGAGAAAGTCACTTAACCTCCCAGTGCTCCCAGGAAGCCCCTGAAAACAGGCACTTGTGCCTAGTGGGCCTTTCCCGGTTACCAAAGACCAAAATAAAGATAGATAGCTAGATAGATAGATATTTATCACCAGCAGGAAAAGGGAGGTCATAATTCCAGTATACAAGACACTAGTGAGGCCCCACCTGGAGTACAGTGTACAGTTCTGGAGACCTTACCTACGTAAGGACGTAGACAGGGTAAAGAAGGTTCAGAGGAGGTCAACAAAGATGGTGCATGGATTGCATCACAAGAGGACAAGTTAAAGGACCTGAACATGTACTCCCTGGAGGAGAGGAGAGGAGGGAGAGAGGGGATATGATAGAGACATACAGGTATCTTACAGGAAGGAACAGGGTGCAGGAATACACTATTTTTAAGCAAAAAAGATGTTCCAGGACTAGAAGGCATGGGATGAAATTGGAGGGAGGACGATTCAGAGGAAACGTGGGGAAGAATTTCTTCACAGAACGGGTGGTGGACACATGGAACACCCTGCCAGAGGAAGTGGTGGGGGCTGAAACAATCACAGGATTTAAGAATGCATGGGATAGACATAAAGGAATTCTGGAGGTCAGGGGTAAGGGGCAACAGACTTCTAGGAAAACATAAACTGAACTTACAAGCTCAAATGGGCAGACTGGGGGGCCATAGGCCCTTATCTGCTGACACTGTCTATGTATCTATGTATCTATGTTCATAACCTGGATGAAGTCTAATTCAATTTTGAACCAGACTGGTCTCAAACTCTCGGGACCCGGACTCACCCACTTCAGGTATTTTGCTAGATGACTGGCCCAGTAATAGATTGCCAAGTGAGGAATCTGCAGTCCCCCATCTGCTTTCGGAGTGGCCAGTTTATGGTATGCCAGCCGAGAATGATTGTTAGACCAGATAAAGTTGGTAAAAATTCTATGCATTTTCTGAAACCAGGATAATGGGATAAATGAGTTAAGGTGCTAGAGGGGATAAAAAAGAGGGGAAATACATTCATCTTAATTATACTGATACACAAATCCCATAGTGAAACAGGAAGCTTAGACCATCTAGCTAGGTCCTGAACAATCAACTGGGAAAGGGGCTACAAGTTCTCTTTAAACCACGAGGAAGGATCGCGTGTTAAATTGATACCCAGATATTTAAGAACACGGGGTGACCAGCACAAACCAAAAGGGATAATATCGTTCTTAAAGACCTTATGATTAAGGGGGAAAATAGACGACTTGTTAGCATTCAATTTGAAATTCAAAAAAGAGCTAAACTTGGCAATCTCCCCTAACATAACTGGGATAGCTGTTGCTGGGTGAGACAAGTGGAGGAGAAGATCATCAGCGTATGCCGTGATCTTCACCACATTGTTCCCTATCAGTATGCCTTGTATCCCCGGATTATTAAGGATGTTTTGGATAAGGGACACCAAATATAAATTAAATAATAGAGGGGAAAAGGGGCAGCCCTGTCTTGTACCTGAGTATAAAAGGAAGGATTTTGAAAATGTTCCATTACCTGAAATCCTAGCAGAGGGGGCTGATATAGAGCACGAATCCAGTCTATGAACATGGTAGGAAAATCAAACACCCTAAGAACCTGGAATAAGAAATTCCAGTTCACACGATCAAATGCCTTCTCTACTTCCAAGGAAACCAGCCCAGCAGGAAAGGTGGCATCCCTGGATACCGAGAAGACATGCAAAAGAGTGCATAAATGGTCTGATGATGAACGTCCCCTCATGAACCCCAGCTGGGACGTACCAATCAGATCCAGGAGGACCAGAGTTAGCCTATCGGCCAATATCTTCGAGAGAATTTTGACATCCTGGTTCAAAAGGGATATAGGCCTGTAACCCTGTACTAACTCAGGATCTTTATCAGGTTTGGGGAGAAGGACAATCAGGGCTTCAAACAGATAGGCATCTACATCTACCCCAGAGAGAATATGGAGGTACAACCGGTGAAGCACCAGCAATAACTGTTCTCAAAAAACATTATAAAATAATGAGGAAAAGCCATCTGGTCCCAGGACTCTATGCAAGGGCAGGGTCCTTATAACCTCTGAGATTTCCTCCAGGGATAATGGGGAGGACAAAAAACTCCTCTGCGAATCTGACAGGGAAGGGAGATGAGACTCCCTGAGATACGCCTCCAAACGTCTCCAAGGGAGGAGGACTGTCCATGTCCTTGTATAATTGTTCATAGTACAAGGCAAACTCCTGCACTACCTCAGAAGGGGATACCCTCAAGGATCCATCTGCCTGAGCCCTGATTGGAGGAATAAATCTTGCAGAGTCCTGCTGCTTTAACCTTAAAGCAAGCAGACAACCAGCTTTTTCTCCCTTATCAGTATAACTTGCTTTGGTGCGGATAATGGCTAACTCTGCCTTTTCCCTCAACAAGTCTAAATATCTGTCTTTAGCTACTAAAAGCTTCTTCCTGTCCTCATCCGGAGTACTGGGGGATAAATTGGCTTCTAGGGACCGTACTTGAGACAGTGAGAATAGTAGTTCAGCTTCTTGAGCCCTTTTCCTCTTTGTGGCTAAACTAATAAGGATCCCCCTCATATAAGCCTTAAAAGCACCCCATAAGATATCTGGTGCCATGCCCTCTATTGAGTTAGTAGAAAAAAAGAAATCTATCTGTTCTTTTACTAGTTTGCAATACCTAGCATCCTTCAATAATTGTTTGTTTAATTTCCACCTGGTCTCTTTTTTTGGGAATATTAAGGAAAGCCAAGTTGCATACCACAAGGGAATGATCAGATGCAGGGCCTGGCTGAATCGAGGCTGACAAGACCCCCGGCAAGAGCACCTGGGAAATTAAAAGATATCCAATGCGAGACTGTGATCCATGCACTGGCTAACTAAAAGTGTATTCCTTGGAATTGGGGTGCAATACACGCCACACATCGCACAGTTCACACTGATCCAACAGATCCCTAAATGCTCTCTGCCCAGGAGAAAGTCTCCTCAACCCATTACCAGACCTGTCCAAGTTAGGGTCCGAAACCAAATTGAAGTCTCCTCCCATAATTATCGCAATAGGAAGCATAGGGAGAATAATGGTGATAAGCTTCATAAAAAAGCTAGAGTCATCTGTATTAGGCCCATAGATGCTGCAGAGTAAAAGTGGCATGGATCAAAGATTACCCTGAACCAGGACATATCTACCACCTGGATCCCTAAGAACCTGCGTGGAAATAAAGGGAATGCCTCTGTTGACAATTAACATGACCCCGCAGCTATTAGTGGACCCCGAGGCATTAAACACCTGTCCGACCTGTTGCCTCCTGAGTTGTAAAGCTTCAGAGTCTAGCAGATGGGATTCTTGCAAAAATGTAATCTGGGAACGCAACAAGTTCAGGTGTTTAAGCACCTGATATTGTTTAGGTTTTTTCCTTATCCCCTTCACATTCCAAGTAGCAAGGTTAATATTGCTAGCCATCTAAATAAGTAAAAAGTAACCACGTACATAAAATCCAGACGTTACTACAACGAGTCCAAAATCCAGTATCCCTTGATTACTGCTGTACCACACTCCCAACCCCACACCCTTCCTTCCAAACCTAATCCCCCACAAGCCCACCCCCCATAGTACACCCCAATGTCCCATAACATAGGTAAGCCGGGTCTCTTAAATCTGACCATAGCCCCGCCCACCCTACCACCCCAACTGTCACAAACAACGATCAACAAAATACCGCTTCTCTTCCTTTCCCCCCAGCCTCCCAGCATTACACCTACAAACCCAAACAAGTCCTGCAACACCTCCTTGAAAAGAAGAGATAGCTGTTAAATGTATATGTAAAGAAATGTAGTGTTATAACTAACATCTCTTAACCAGCAAGCTCCTGATAACCAGAGGGAAATGCTCAGGATTTTAAACCTGGAAGTTCAACTGAAATACTGGCATGGTAAAATAATTACGTGTAACCTGATGACTAAGCACGATAACATAACTACTGCAACTAGCAGGCAATACAAAGTAAAACAAGTCCACACTGAACCATACCAGCAGCAGGACTAAATAACCTGGTATGAAATATATTAGCTCAATCCCAGGCCTCTAAAAAGAAAGTTCCAGCAAGAAAAGTAAGATCCTGGGATATCTAGTAGCGCTAAGCTGCTAGAAAAATGGCAAGAGCTCCCTCTGGCGGTACCGGAGTGAAAGAGCACGGCAATGCACATTATAAAGAAGAAACCCCAGTTGTACCTCAGGTCGTTCCCTCTATTAAATAAAATACAGAACCAAGGAGGCACAAGCTTGGTAAATTAACAATCGCCCTGATGCAGCTGCAAATAGGTGTCTATCAAGCTCTTTACAGGGAAAAACCCTCCCCCAAATAAACTGTCCTTCCACTGAAGCAGTCTCCTGATGAAATCAGCTGCCCAGGAGTATATAGGACTACTAAGTGCTATGAGGAACAAAGTAAGCACAGCAACATGGTGTCCCTTCAGCCTTCAATGGCAGGATCTCACAGTCTCAAATGGAAATTGTCGCTCATCCCCCTCATACATCTCGAGGAGTGCTTCTCCCCTCAAATTCTGATTTCTCCAGTTCAGAAGGTACAAATCATGTATTGCAGAACAAATCAGGCAGGGCTGACTTTAAACCCGAAAGTGCAGCATCAGGATCATTGTAGGCTGACCGGGTACCAGCCACTTGCACCTGCAACCTAGCTGGGTACCCCATCTTGAATTTAAGCCATACAGCAATGATGCTTGAAACTATAGGGTGTAATGCTGTGTGTTTCTGCCTGACAGAACCTGGTAGATCTTGTGCAATCCTGAGTTTAGCGTTTTCCCATCTGACTTCCTGTAATTCTTTAACTTTTACTAGGAAATGCTGCCGCTCTAAGTAATTCAAAAATCAGCATATAATGGGATGAATTGAGGCTCCTGGGGGAGACTTTGGCCTCAAGAACCTATGTGCCCTCTCGATGATATACTTGGCCCCAACGGGAGAGGGGCCTGCGGTCCTTTCGACCAGCTTTTGGATAAAGGCTATGGTATTCTGGCCCTCTTCTCCCTCTGGAAGCCTAAGGATAACAACACTGTTCTGCGGCTGCGACCCTCAAGGTCTTCTAACTTTACTTCGAGGCGTGAAAGCTTCTGCCGCATAGCCACATGACCAGGATCAATCTTTTCCACACACTCCTCCAAGGAAGAAATTCGGGCTGTGTTATCCGAAGTTGTGATAGAAACCTCACTGATTTTTTTTTATAGGGACTTGAGCTCCGTAGAGATTTCCTTTACTTCCTCATGGAAGGGCTTAAATTCCTCCAAGAACCTGCTCAAGGTTAACAGCTCTTGCTCAGCGGCCAGGTTCGAGTACTCTGGCTTGTCTGTCACACTCGAGGCCCAGAATTTCTTCGGGGCCTTCTCGGGGGTAACCGGCGGGGTGTGTTTCTGCGGCACCTTCTTCATATAGACATCCATCGATATAACGACCCGCCCAACAGAAGCTCAGGATAATAGGAAGGCAAAGTAAGGTAGATTTTGAGGGTTTTAGGCAGTTTTATCATCCTGAAATACAGAATTATTGAGTCGGGAGGCTGGAGCTACAAAGAGGAGATTCTACCCAGTACCCTGCATCATGTGGTCTCCTGCACAGCCTTAGTTCTGTGTAGTGTGTGTGTAGTGGAAGATGGAGACAGTTTCCTCTCAGAGCTCTGCCATTCAAATCCTCTAAAAACTGTTAAAAAAGTCTTTTTGAGCCTTTTTTTTTTTTTGCTCAAAATTTAGTACATCAATTGTAGGAAACCCTCCTGTGCTCATATCATCGAGTGTTTATTGTTTGTGTGTGGATTTTTAATGTTAATTTATTAAAGTCAGTCTGTGTACTGTGAAGTGTGCTTTGGGGGAGGGGCGTATCTGTGGTATAGGTAGATTAACTGGGAGAAAAAAGCAGTCTTTCTGTTTTGGTTATATTTTTCTTGTATAACTGTGTTAATGTACACACAGTAATATTTTCAGTAATTCTTGGCATTTTTTTTGCTGATTGTTGTGGTGCAGCAGTGCATAATTTCAGTTTGTTTAAAACATTTGGTTGTATTACTAAAGGTTTTCAATATGCTACGCATTACTTGTAGTGTGTGTGAGTGTGTGTACGATGCATGTGTGCCATCAGATATCATTTATTGTGCCACAGAGTAATTGCAGCAGTGTGAACCTGCTATCCACTGCACCTGCATGAGTTTTTTGTACTGCTTGTGATATCTTTACTGGTAGTAGTGGACTGTTACTGCCGTGCACTACCCGCCCACCCCCCTAAATGGCAAAAGGCATTCTTTTCCAAATTTGGATTTCTGATGGTGAGCACTGGTTAGGTGTTGTCGTTGTGTCTTTGTGTTTGCATCTCTTTAGTGAGCAGTGCAATCTTAATCTGTCTGTGCATTTGCATCTCTTGAGGGCCCAGTCTCCATCTGTTACTTAAGTCACAGTTGTATCTTTGGCTTCCCTTCAGAATACTGGTGTGGTGCACACAATTCACGATCACATCACGAATCACAAAATTAATGTTTTTTAGTATATCTCCAGGCTTCACCACTGTACCCATTGATATAAGTTTTCAAGCTGGGGAGATTTGCGAACAGCCAGGTCATCAGGGAAGTATAGCCATATGCATTCGCATTCCCAATACGCTTGTCAGCTCCAAGTCCGAGAAAAATAAATTAATATTTCAAGGTCACAAATGCAGTCACAATTCCCGTTCACATAATGAATCAAAAAATTTATTTTTTTACTAGTTACTTGCATCATGTAAGCCACCTGTTTTGTAGTATCTCTCCAGACTTCACCACTGTACTCATTGAAATGAGTTTTCAAATTGGGGAGTTTTGTGATACAGGTCATTGTCATCGGGGCACTACAGCCGTAGGCATTCGCATTCCTGTACAGCATGTGAGTTACAGTATTGTAAGCCATGTGATGAGTGGGGGCATGGGGGCTGCCAATATTGTTGTCATTCCTCCTTACTTCAGGTTAAGGCGGAATGACAACGAGAATTCACAATCACAATAACAAGGCGAAGTAGCCATTTCATGCTGGCCACTCTGTGTAGTGGAGTGACAACACCCACCTCACAGGCACTTCACTGGTGGAATTTTAATTCACTGCATCTCTAAGATGGGAGACTTTGCATGTCTTGTTACACTGTCATTTCACTTCGTCAGTAGTGTGGAATTTTCTGGACATGAGACAGTAGCATTTTGGGGATGAACATTAATTCTGGTGACTGTGTATGACAACTGCCTTGATGACTGAGTGCGCCATTAATTCTGGGAGACTTTGCATTTCATGTTACTCTCTCATTTCACTTTGTCAGCACTGAGGAATTTTCTGGAGACAAGATGACAGTAGCATTTTGGGGATGCACATTAATTCTAGTGACTGTGTGTGTGTGGGGGGGCTGCCAATATTGTTGCCACTCTGCCTTACTTCGCCTTAAGGCAGAATGACAATGTGAAGTAATAATAACAAGGCAAAGTGGGCATTTCATGCTGGCCACTCTGCGAAGCAGAGTGACAACGCGAAGTGCCCACTTCACATTCACTTCGCCGGCAAAATTTAAATTCACTGCATCTCTAGACAGCGGTACCCCCCTCCCCACCCGCTCACTCAGAAATGCCACCCAGTTCCCCCCGGTCAGCAGCAGGTGATGCCCAGCCGCCCGCTGACTGACAGCGTACAGTACGGCTGTGGCCCATTGGTCCCCTGCATGGGACAATGTGTGTAGATCTATTGCATATTAGTCCCAAAATGTGAATGAAACCATTCATTACTTCGACTGTAGTACAGTACGGTCTGCATGCCCATTAGTCCATGCAGGGGACCAATGAGCATACAGCCATGCTGTACGCTGTCAGTCGGTGGGTGGCTGGGCAGCTTGCGGGTGGGGAGCTGCCACCCGCCGCTGACCGGGGTGGGAGTGGGGTGGAGGGTCTGAGTAGGTGGGTGGGGATGGGGTACCGTTGGGCCACCAGGGATTATATTTACAACTAACGCACATGATCGGACTGGGGATCGGGTCCACTGGACCACCAGGGAAATATATTTCCATTTTCCCATGAACGGGCTGGGAATCAGGTTCACTGGACCACCAGGGAATGTTATTTAAATTACAGCCCACGATCAGGCAGGGGGCAGGTCCACTGGACCACCAGGGTATGTAGTGTTCACTAAAGCTCGCGATCGGGTAGGGGAGCAGGTCCACTGGACCACCATGGTTTTCTATATTATACGCCCATGATCAGGCAATGAGGTAGGGTCCACTGGACCACCAGGGATATGTATTGACACTTATGCCCACAATCGGGCAAGTGGGGGGGCACGACACCCAGACTGTGTCCCAGGTGGTCGAGTGGCCACCCACAGCAGGCAGCTGCCATGTTGCACATGGCAATAGAACAGCCACCTGTGGGTGTCCCCTGGCTTGCTCCTGCCTTTTACGGGTGTATCTTTGCACCCCCTCCCCATGTGGCACAAGGTGGGTTTGTGCCTGCATATAAGCCACACATCCCAGGCTGAATATCGGGATGTGCTGCATATGCATGGGCATGCCTTCCACACTTTTGCTGCATACATTACTGGTGCGCCCCTGCACATCGGGAATTGTGCAGCACACCATCCCCCTTTTAATATCATGCCAGGGCAATTCAGTGGGTTGTGCATGGCGCAACACTGTTGTGCCATGCGCAACCCCTTTGAATATCCCACCCACTGTTGGTAATAACCAGACATAAACTGCACTTCACCACAACTGCTCACAAAGCTTTTGATTGGTGGGAGCTGGCAGCACAATCGGTATCCCACTTTCACTTGCTCACTTCCATGCCAGCTCCCACTCTGCAGTTTCATTTCTCTCTGACAGCACACACAACACTTTCACTTTCTCCTTGAATTTGTTTTCACCAACTGATACAGCCCTTGAGCAACTCATTCACAAAAATCTGAAAAACTATACTTCTCCACTCCCCCCTACAGCATGCCACATCAGTGATTTACAATATTTTTTCTTTTAAATCCAGGCTGCACATTTTAGCTAGTGTACTTCACCATCAGCTCCCCAGTCCTCAGCAACATCTGTACTCTGGACACTTCTCCAACCTCCCCCAACACAACAGCATAACAAAGTACAGATAAAAAAAGTTTGTATTTTTTTAAAATCCCTGCACATTCTTCATAAGGCACTCAATCATAACTGGCACTGACACCACACAGCACTATGAACTAGACAGGCTGCACTTGCAGGCCTGCTCCATCCAAGTACCTCTTCAGTTTGTAACCGGCATTCACACAGAGAGGTCTTGTTTTTTTTTCCCCACACAAAAAAATACACTAGGTAATTATCTCACCCTGCCCAAAATGGTGCAGCTAAAACTTCCCTTCCTTCTCGCCCACAACTTCCACTCCCTTTCTCTCACCAGCTCACAGTGATTCCCAAGACTGGCAACATCCTCCACTGCTCGTCAAAGTTGCTGGTGATGTCCTTCTCTGTACTGTCACGGGGTGGATGATAACCTAATCAGGATCAATTAGATAACTAACATTTCAAACAAAACTAAAAGTACTAAGCCAAAACTTTGCTCCCTTGCTAAACAGAAGCTACTGCCGCCGTCTTAACAAAACTACTCAGCCCGCCCACAGACCCCATCAACCAATACATGAAGCACTAAAAGAAACAGCACGTACACACCCTAGCTACCACACCAATGTCCCGACCTACCTAGCAGTGCAGCACCATGAAACAGCATAGGGATAAAGAATTAAAATTAACTATTTAAAAAACAATACATTAAAACACAAAAACACCATTGCATAATACAAATATGCAATGGGTCTACTGGAAATATCACTAATATTTCCCCCGAGTGCAGTTTGACCTTATAAACTCACTCGTGGCTCCACCACTCATCAGGTCATAAGGTCAAACTACGCTCAGGGAAATATCAGTGATATTTCCAGTAGACCCACGCATATCCCACAGATATATATATATATATATAGAGAGAGAGAGAGAGAGAGAGAGACAGATATATATATATATATCTATATATATATATATATATATATATATATATAATATATAAATATATATATATATATATATATATAAATATATATATATATATATATATATATATATATATATATATATATATATATATATATCAAATGTTTAAATAAAAAATATGGTAATCATTTTAATCAGATATCAATTTCAGACCATCTGTTTAATTAGAACAACCCAAAACAGTTATGCACACTTATCAGAGTGAAATGTTTTCCTCATCAATATTTTTTTAAACAACAGGGTTGGTACCCATACCTTGGTGTCATGTACTTCTAGACCAATTTCCAGCCTCTGTATGAGAGATACTTTTCAAATAACACAATCATGTATCTAGAGCTTATAAAATAAGATTATGAGAATATATCACATTTAGACATCTAGCAAGCTTTGCTATGGTATAAATTAAGCAGAGTGGGAATTGCAGTGACGTGATATTGATTGGTAAGAAGAATTATATAATGATCTCATGATTTTATATTGATGCCTTACAGATATGACTGTCAACTATACATTTAGAGTATGGTCTCATAATTTTATTTTTACACTCTAGAAACATGATTGTGATACTTGAAAAGTATCCCTCATAATGTGGATGTAACAGAGTTGTACATTCTGCTCTGGGTAAAAATTAAAAATGTTTTTGGAAAACATTTGTTTAAATTTAGATATGGAATTTTATGAATTTATTAATTTGGCTTTTAGGTATCTATAGAGAGCCTAGCCCCTAAAGAAGCCTATACAGGGCTAAATGTTGAGCATGGTCAGGGGATCATGGTATCAAGTGGTCATGCAATAAATTAAATCTTACTGGAAACTGTTTGAAGTGTGGCTGATTTCTTTGCATATATTTTCAAACATTTTGCTTTCCCAGCATAACACATAGGTTTCATAATATGTGTAACTAGAAGGTGCTCCCTCCTTTACACAGGACTGACTCTGGGTGGAGATCCACATACAGAAGCCTCGACTGCAACTCACTGACAGTGGGCTACCAGTTATGATGGTACCACTGCAATGAAAATAGAGCCAGGACAGAGATATCAGGGCCCAGATAGGGAAGGGGAGGCAGATAAGCAGAGGCCAGCCATCCCTGCACTGAAGATTTGCCTTAAGCAAACCTTCAGGAGGAGGAGGAGGAAACTGTCAGGACAGTACTAGGCTCATTTGCAGCCTGGTTTCTGCTCCAGACTGCAGGTGTCCTCTTTTAGCCTGGCACCAACTTCTTCACACCTGAGCTTCCCTCAGTCTCATATCATGTTCAACACCCATGTTCAATGCCATTATCACAGTAGTGTGCAGCAGAGGGGGATGGCCACCTCAAGCAAGTGAGGGGCTTCTGGGCAATGCTCTTTAGCCCTGCAGGAAAAGAGACATGCAAGAACAAGGGGACACAATTTGAAGATAGAGGGGGCAGTTTAGGGGCAATGTGAGGAAGTATTTTTTCACAGAGAGGGTAGCGGATGCATGGAACAGCCTTGCTGAGGAGGTTGTGGGGGTTTAAAACTGTGGGAGAATTCAAAAATGCATGGGACACACATAAGGTAATTCTTGTGGGGGTAGGAAGAAATAGGCTGTTGGTTAACTAGGATCTGCGGCCTATCCTGTAGGTAGAAAAATGGGCAGACTAGGTGGGCCAAGCGGTCCTTATCTGCTGTCAAAGTCTATGTTTCTGTGTTTCTATGCCAGAGGCATGGCCACACTAATTTGTTGTGACTTTCCGGTATTTTTCTGTCTCTCTGTGATGAGCAGACTCTGCAGCTGGCATGGCATAGTGTTGAGATATGTGGACATTAAGACATCCTTGGGGCATTGATCAAGTCTTGGTACAAAACCAGAGGCCAAGGACTTAGCAGATGGATGCCAATGTCACACTTGCCCTGATCAATCATGCTGCTGCATCAACATTAGGACAGTACCTGGAGTGATCAGGGGTCCAAGAACACCCACATGAAGGTCAACAGCAAAATGGTAATGTTAGTTGGGACAATGGAAGGGGAGCAGCAAGGCATAAGGGGAGCAGCAGGCACAGGGAGCAGTACACTGAATGCCCAAGGGGTATTTTCTTCTCTGCAGGACACACCTAGAATGTAGGGTGTGAGTATACCTCCAGAATAGCTCCCTGAAGGCAGGGGGAGTGCCTGGCACACCATGCTAGGGTACAGGCCCAAAAGAAGGGCCTGTTCTGTGATGGACAGAGAGTTTAGGTTGTGGCAGTGTGACACATTCAACAGACAGCCTTAGTTTGTGTCAGAAGGGGAAGGACATCACCCAGTATGGAATGATCCAGAACCATGGCAGAAGAGGAGGGGATTTCACTATGCTACACCTGGCATGGTGGGCTGTGACTGTGCCCTACTCCCGGATGTGGGCTGTGACTCTGTCCTACTGATGGAGACCTTCAATGTGGCTCTTGGCTCCACTTTCCCTATTGGTGACAGGGGAAGAGCACCTGAGGGACCCACCATTCGGAAGGGTCCCATCTTAGAATGCGCCACCTCTGGTTCAGGTTCTTTTCCCAGACTTACCACTGTGGGATAAGCATGTATGTACACGGTTCTTATTTCTTCAATAAACATATAGCCATAGCCGTTTAACCTGTTTTACAGTGTGGTCATTGTCTCTGGGGGAAACGGGGAATGAGTTTATAACCAGCTAATGGCTTTTCTCATAGAATTTGAAGTGGAAAGGTCTTTGCCTGTTGGAATCCCCCCTTCTCCCAGGTTGGCAGGAAGTTCCATTACAAATTCCTTGCCACATGGCTAGACATTCCAGCAGGCCTCAGCTGGGGAGGAGAAGGGAGAGCTGCCAGTGACTGGCTGGGATTGGGACAAAGATGAAGATGAAGGAGCTAGTGATATAGAGGGCAAGGGAGACAATTATGAACAGATAAAAGGGAAGACTTCCATGGAAGAGGAGGGCTGGGCAATGGGTAGATAAACCTTGGCAACTTAGAAACTCAGCCTTTCTGCCTTGGAGCCTAAGGAAGCTGAGGCACCTGCCCACCCACCCTAGAAAGGTGGAGTAGGGAGTGTGGTTCAGAAGGGGTGGAGGAAGAGAAAGTTAGAGAAGAGCAGCATGGACAATGCCCTGTTGATGAGGACTGCTGAAGGGAACATGAGGGAATTTGTCCCTGTTTTTCCTCTTTAACAGGATTTTCTTCTGAGTCTTTGTCCCCCTGAAGGCTGGGACCAAGGAGCTTAGGTTAACACAGTATTAGGTAGGAACCATTTGTAGCCATTGTAAATTGATAGGGGGCTCAGTTTCTAATTCTCCCTTAGAATCTATGACTGTGGCAACCTTTGGATGTGTCAGGGACCCCACGCCCTATTTTATAACAATACATGCCACAGATGCAGTGTAACACCAAACATTTGGTGCACCTGAGTGGTTTGATGGAGGGTTCTGTCAACCCCCCCCCCAGTACAAGCCTAGATGAGCTGTGCATGTGGGGGGGGTGATATGTCTGGAAGACAGGGACTGTGGGCCGATGGAGCAGTGGGGTTTCCATGGGGGTGATGGGGGTATGGTGGCAGTGATAGGGATCTGAGGAGGCACCTGGCATAGGTTCCATGCAAAGTGGCACAGAGCCGATTGTCCAGGGGAAGGGGTTGGCACGGCTGAAGCATCATATCCCAGACCCCAGGTAGCAACATCCTTGGCCCATGCTCAGCAAACGCCACAATCCCTGGCAGTGTAGTTGGATATCTGTCGTCTGCCACATACAGAGGCTGTGTACCAGAGGAATGTCATGGTTCCAAAGGCATGTACCCATCCACTGACTGCGCCCTGCAACCTGAACCTTCTGCCACCCACCACATGCAAGGGACTGTGGCACTTGGGGAGCAGGTTCCAGGGCTGATGCCATGTTCTTGTTGCCCCCATGGCACCCAAACTGCTCTATTTCCCCTTGGTCCCCACCTTCCATGCCCCCTAGTCACTGCCCTGCCAGACAGTGGCCAGGTCCCTTGGATCAACTCCTGGCTGGCCTAACCTAAGCCCCTTGTTGTGACCACAGCAGTGTTTCTGGAATTCAAAACAAGGGGATTGTGCAGTCCCACCATGGCGCAATACCCCTTGCGATCTGGTGCATGGGTGCTTCTGCTGCAAGGGTGGTGGAGGGTGCTGTGGCATAAGGCATTCTCATCCTGACTGTGACACAGCCAGAATTCAAAATCTGGGATGACCACATACTTTGATGCAAGGTGCCACTTGCATCATAGCCACTTGGTGCTGGCACCTTGCGCCAAAGTTTTGGTTTTGAAAATCGAGCCCAGATAGTCTAGACTGCGGGGGGGGGGTCATGCATGGAGTAGGACAGCCCAAGCTGGTGCTAGAAGATGAGGGACATCACCTGGCATGGCATGCTCCAGAAACGTAGTGTAGGAAGCAGGGGTTGTCACTATGCCTCACCTGTCATGGTGGGCTATGACTCCTCCCTACACACCCAGAGGCCTCCGGGGTGGCTCTGCCTTCCATTCTAGTGGTGGGAGGGAGCAACTGGGGATCCACCAATGAGAGGGGTCTCCCCCATTGAAATGCCCCAAATGTGGTGGGGATTCTGTTCAAGACTCCCTGCTGTGAGCAAAGCAAGCATATGTACTTTTCTGATATATTCAATAAACATATGGCTGCGGCCATTTAACTCATTTGACAGCGTGATCATTGTCTCTGGGAGAAATGAGAATGGATTCTTTACTAGCTACATTTTTCTGATCACTCTGATTAAATAATTAACCCCACTAACTACATAATATTCACAAATCCTACTACAGAAAATTAACAATGTTAAGAGGAACAGCAGAACTAACATTAAAGATGAACAACGTTATTACACTGTTGATTTAGTTTTTGACAACCCAGGATCAATTAGTTTCTTGTATTGGGTTCATTTTGAGGTCTGCATAAGACCAATGCATTTTTTATATTGATTTAAAGTCAATTTTAAATGTGTTTTATAATTTGTGTCTGTGCCTAGAAGATGCTTTGCACTGGTAGCAATACTAACCACAAATGCTCTCCTAAGTCTTAAACAAATAAAAAGATCTAGATAATGCAGATCCTGAGGTCCCCAAGGAACAATCACGACCACATTAGTATATACAATACGTTCTTATTATGGTAATGCTCACAAGCACTTTATTCCACATTATTCAGAGAGATTTTACAGAAATCCAGGAATTAATATGACATGCAAACAAGTTCACACCAAATGTGTTGGCCACATGTTACAGTCCATTGCGAATTTTAAAAAAATGCATGCATTTTATGCACAACACTTTAACATTTGTCATCATTTAATGTCATGTTCATTTTTTCATCTTGTTTGCTTAACCCTGGCCTCATACTGTCCTACATTTTCAGTCTAAATAAATCCTGGACCTGGCTAAAGCTCATCCATAGGACTAGTTCCAAGTCTGAATCAACAAAAATTCTAGCCCTCACTCAGTCATAGCTGTAGAAACAACTGCAGCCCCAGCCCCAGCTCTGCACTGAGTCATCCACACCCTGACCTAGCCCTAAATCATAAAGGCCACATCTCAGCCTTAACTTCAGATGAGAATCAATACTCCTGACTTATCCCCATGCCTTACTATGTTTATCCCCAACTCAGCCTGAACTGACTCAGCACCAATCCTCATTTAGCCCCAGACTTGCTTTCACTAATCTCAGGCCTGGATGAGCTCAGACCTGACTCAACTGTAGTTCCAGCACAAACATGATTCAGTCCCAGTCCCTTCCCCTTGACCTGGCATTTATCCAGCTGCAGCCTAAACCAAACTTTAAATCATTCCCAACTCTAGCAATAGACCAAGATTTTAACTAGCCCTATGCCCTTCCTGATTCAGGTCTGAGCTCCAGTCAGGTACAACCTCAAGCCCAGAAAATATCATCCACATTTCTCAGTACCACTTGGTTCCACAGGGTCCCTATTCATCTCTTACATTTTGGAGGCGGGCTGGCAATCATGCCCTGATGAATATGTGATGCTTTTGTCTCCTTCCATTGCTACTTGCACATCTCAGAAATCATCACCAGAGCACAGCTGGAAAAGACTGTCCAACTCAGAACTAGCAACTTTTGGTTATGGAGAAGTCGTCTCAGTGTGCCCGACATTAAGAATAGCATACTGCTACCCATGATGCTTTTCACTCTGTTCAGGCTGTATTATAGTACTTATGCATATAATTCAGAAAGAGACAAAGAAACTATGCAGAAAAGAATAGAAGCAATAGCCACCCAATCTACACCACACAACTCACAGAAGATGCAAAATGTGTGTTGCTAATCCATATCTGTCCCCCGGGGGGGGGTAGGGCTCACTTTTTGCCACTCAGATCATGGTTATCCCAACAGCATGAAAGGCAATGGTCTGTACCTCCTATAGCTGTCTAGACTACAACTTTAGTTGAATGTGAGGCCACAGGCCAAGAGTTCTGAAAGCCATAAAAAATCAAAAATAAAGTGTTATAGATTAGGGAGGGGGTGACCTGTTGATAACATAAGTCTCTTTGACAGATTGGGCCCACCACACGTTACCTCCCTCTGCCACCAAGACTTCATTGCTAGTTTCCATGTCATGCTATTTAAAGAGTCCATGCATGCAGAGGCAGCCACACCCTTGTAATTAAGTGAGCCAGGCTGTCATCACACACAAAACTACAAATTAGCAGTAGTGAGTTGTAACGTCTAAGTTAATACAACAGCTACATCTTACTAAATAACTCAATTTTCATACTCTGAAACTGCTCATGCCCATGTATAAATGACAGTTTTAAGTCTAGCAGACTGACCTCTGCAGACACTTGGAAGAACAATTGTCAGTGTGAGCAGACATGTCAGAACACGCCTTTTCCTTTTGATGGGTGTGAACCCTTTGAAACTGTTAAACGATTTAGACAAGATACTATAGTACTGCAATGCAGATTAGGTATATTTATTCCATTAATTGTGAAGTAATGATTTTGAAAATAGGTTCCACATTGAACATGCAAAAATATTGAAATATTGGATTTAAAATGAAAAAATCCAGCTAGCAAGTATTTAACTTACTGGCTATCATAATTTACACTTAATGTCTTTTTTTTTTTCAGAAAAATTGTAAAAAATGCATACAGATTGTAAACAGTAGAACACTAAAATGAAAAAAGCCATGTGAACAATAGAACAGTAAAATGAGAAAGCCATCATAGAGATGTGTTTTTGGAATACATGTGTGTGTATACAGAGTGTGTATTATATTTTTATACAACATATATATGTTCTTGGCCTGTCTTATTCAATGTGTTCACTGGGGACATAACAGAAGGGATTAAGGGTATAATCTGCCTCTTTGTGGATGATACTAAACTCTGTGGATAGGTGAATACAGAGGATGGGAGAAGCTAGCTAAATTTTTGAGATGGTCAAAGAGCTGGCAACTGGCTTTCAACACCAAAAATGCAAGGTTATGCACCTTGGCACATGAAAACTAGGGCAGAGTACTGGTTGGGGGGAGGATGAAAGTAGTAGAGACTGAGGAGAGGACTTAGGGGTTATCATCACCAATGACTTGAAACAGTCTGCAGTTCAATAAAGCAGCAGCTAAAGCCACACAAATGCTGGGCCTCATAGCCAGGGGGGTTGCATCAAGGAGGAGGGAGGTCATAGTGCCCCTGTACAAATCACTGGTGAGCCCACTAATGGACTACGGGGTCCAGTTCTGGCATCCTCACCTAAAAAATGACACAAACTTGCTGGAGGTATTGCAGCCAGAGTGACCAAGATGGTTCGTGGCCTACAACAGAAGGCCTATCAGGAGAAACTAAAAGAACTCGACATGTACAGTACACTCTGGAGGAGAGAAGAGAGAGGGGGGACATGATACTGTAATAACCTTTAAATATTTTAAGGGCATAAACAAAGTCAGCATTGAAGGCTTGTTTAACATAAAGGGTACAGGGATAACAAGGGGACATCAGCTAAAGGTGGAGGGGGGAAATTTTAAACAGATGCAAGGAGGCATTTCTTCACCAAAAGGGTGGTCTCAGGATGGAATAAGCTTTCAAAGCAGTTGGTTTCAGCCAAGACTGTGTGAGGCTTTAAAAGTGGGTGGAATAGACTTATCATGAAAATCACACTGAGGATGGGGACGGTGGAAGCGGAGGTTGAGAGAGAATTTTGAGGTGGGGGAGGGGAGCAGTTCTACCGAAATCTCAGAGCAGAGCTGCACCCACGAACAGACTAGATAGACCATAATGCCCTTTATCTGCTGGCAGTTTTGTATGTTTGCATGTATGTTCGTATATGTTCTGAGATAACTGGCCAAATTAAAACTGCTTATAATATATGGTTAGGGCTTATTGTGTATGAAAAACAGTGGTTTTGCAAATCTTGTTTTGGGACAGTTCAAAGGTCAAAAAAGTTGTTGTAGTATCGTTCTGACATCAGAGCGATAGTACAACAACTTTTTGGCCTTGAGCTGTTACCCGATTGGTTAAAACAGCACTGATTGAAAATGCAGACTCAAAAATGGCGGCATCACTTAGCAGGCAGTTGGACGAGCAGGTGATTAGGATAATTTGGACACAGATTGTATAGTGGGCTCCGTGTGTCCAAACTACCAAGTTGCTAAGTTTCTTTCTTTTTTTTTTTTAAATCAGTGGCTCAGTTGCAAGGTCAGAGCAGAGTGGGACAGAAATGAGCAGGAACGGCATATTCAGGAACGGCACTGAAGCAGAGCGAGGAAAAGCCTGGGAGAATGCGAGAGCAAGCAGGAGCATAGACACAAGGTATGAACGTTTTTAAATTCAACTTTGTGCATTTGGAGGAAACCATATACTATATAAAATAGTGGATGGTACCATCAAAAACCAAGTCTGGTATTCCATCTTGGGAGCTGATGACATCAAAGTGACAACTTGAGCTTCACTCTTGAGATCACTACGATGTCATCAACTCCCTCGATGGAAACAACAGACTTGTTGTGGATGGTCACCCATCCACTATTCTATATGCTGTCTGAAAAAATAAAGATATCACTATGATATAAAACATCAAAAACAGACGCTGACAACCCCAAGGAAGACACCACTACTGATTTGCAAAGATTCCAGAGACCCAAAACCCTAATGTTGTTCCATTTTTTCCTGCTTGGGTGTGGGGAGTTTGAGTTGGAAACCTTAATACCACATTTCCCTAGTTTTGAGATATTAAGTTGAATCCTAACTGGTGCATTAATGAGGTTGCTTGCAAAGAATATATATTTCTATCAATATTTGTATCTGTATGTTTATCTGTATCTATGTCTATATCTATAGCTATATCGCAAGGTTGGGCCCTCATCATCATAGAAAAAGGCATCACCTATATCTCAATATATGATGCCAGCTAATTAGCATACTATTGTGCTAAATAGCTAAATACACTGTATTAATGTGTTATTAACACTTTAATAACAGATATATACCAAACAAGTGAACAAGCACTATATATAATATATTATCACTGTATTATGTGTTATTAACACCTTAATAACACTACCTAACACATGGCAAACCATCCCAATACACATGTAATAGGCCCCTTAATAACACAAGTAACAAACCCGTTAACATCACATGTAGCAAGCCCCTTTTAACATATGGAACAGACACTCTACCACTTCAACACTATGGTAAAACATAGGACACAGCAAAATTTGCCCAATCTAATATATTATATAAAATAAAACATGGCAAAGCCTAGCATACTCATGAAACAATACCATCTTGGGGCTGAACTTGCTCATGAAGGCCACTTGCCCTTTTGCTTGTGAATTTACAGTATGGCTTATTTGACCACTCAATGGTACAATTTTTTTGTATACCACACTTTACCATGGGGTGAGAGCTTTCTCAGTAGGATATCCTGTGTTATTTCCACTGCAGTGAGAATAAATCCTGAAGACAACATTTATCTATACTCTGCTGATGTCACCAGAGTGAGAATAACTGCACTGCAGTTTGCACTCTAAAGGAAACAGTTTCAGAAAACACTTTGGCCTAGATATTCAAACTGCGCCAGGCTGTGGCACAAGCTTGGGCACAGCTCAACTTGGCTGTACAGGGGTGTGGACTGGGCGATATTCAACGGAGCTGCGCCATGGCTCAGCAGCTTTGAATATTGCACCCTGGCCACCCCCAGTGTGCATGGCACAGTGGCATTGCACCAGCACAAGTGGCCAGAGTGGAGCATGCAGATGCGTGAGCGCAAGTTCCATTGCGCCATGCACAGCAACCCTGATATTCAAAACTTGACATGCAAATGGGGCCATAATGTATGCAAGGTGCACAAGGGGCCATTTGCATGTCATTATGGCCCCATTTGCATGCAGGTGCACGATTCCGATGAGTTGTGCTGGCACCCTGCCAGAGCAGACGGCGTGCAGGGACCGATGCTGCCGCCTGCGGCCTGATCGCGGGCATCTGTATCTAAAAGAAACATATGGTCTTGTGCTATCGCCTGATTGGCGGGATCTGTATAAAACAGAAGATTTCATCCAATATCCCTGGTGGCTAAATCTAATGATTTATTTTTTTACACAGATGCCCGTGATCAGGCAGATAGAGGTCCACTGGACCACCAGGGATATTGGAATGTTTGATTTTTACAGAGATGCCCGCAATCGGGCAGATAGAGGTCAACTGGACCACCAGGGATATTGGAACATTTGATTTTTACACAGATGCCCGCGTTTGGGCAGAGAGCCGTCCACTGGACCACCAGGGATTTTGGAATGTTTAATTTTTATACATATGCCCACGATCGGGCAGATAGCTGTCCACTGGACCACCAGGGATATAGGACGAATTCTATTATTTTAACAGATGCCCGCGATCGGGCAGATAGCGGTCCACTGGATCACCAGGGATATTTGATGGAATTCTTATTTTTTTTACAAATGCCCACGATCGGGCATGGGGGGGCACCGCCAGGTGCAGCCAGAATGCCAGCTGCCGTGTTGCGCCCTGCAATTCGACAGCTCACCTGTGGGTGACCATCAGTTGTTCCTTTATTTTTTGGATCAACTTTGTGCTGGCACAGGTAGGGGTTGCGCATGCATGGCTCTGCACATCCCGGGCTGAATATCGGGCCGTGCAGAGTATGCATGGGCATGCCCCCCCTACCTGTGCCTGCATACATTACTGATGCGCTCCGGCACTTCGGGATTTGTGCCGCACACTTTTCCCTTTTGAATATCGTGCCGGGTGCATCAGTGGGTTGTGCCATGCGTAACCCTTTTGAATATCTGGGCCTTTATCTTTTACCTTTGTTTTTACCAGGTGAGAGACACACTCAGCTGAAAGCTTGTTTACAGGTGCAACCTTGGAGCACAAGAAAGTTAAGTGACTTGCTCAGAATCACACACTAGGCAAGTTTGGGCTGTGGGATTCAAACCCAAGTTTCCAGCTCACAGCCTTAAACCACTGTGCTATACTGCCTCCTTAAGTTTGCTTTTATCTCTTTCCCACTTAAGCTGCAACTTACTCAATTAGCTTTGCAAATGACTCTCACCTGTGTCCCATTGTGTTTCTGATGTTCCTAGCACATTACTGAGCATCAAAATAACCTGAATTCTAAATTAAACTCTTTTACAAAGCACTTTCTGTTTCTCAGTACAACCTGCAGCAATTTGTCTTTCTCAGTGAGCCTCTGACTCACTCAATTCGCTTTGCAAAACACTGTCAGATGTGTTTCTCACTCTCAGTCCTTTCAGAACACACACACACACACACACACAAACACACTGACAGCACACACAGAATGAGCAGGAAACACACAGAATCAGAAAAAATATTCCTAAAGCTTTCAACCCTGTGGTATAAATCGCACACATGATGGGTAGATCATGTGATATGTAGTACTACCCCGCTGTGAGCTGCGATGCACTCGCGCCTTCGGCACTCATGAGAATACACAGCTCACTCTGCAGGAGTGAGAATATTTTCCATATCCCACTCCTAACAATCATGTATCCCCTATATCTATATCTATATCTATATCTATATCTTTATTTATATCTATATCTATCTATATATATATATATGTATTATAGGGACATGGTAGCAACCCCTGAAGTTAGGGTTCAGTGATCTCTTAAATGATAAACCATAATTTATGCACCTTAATAACTTTGGTGTCCTTTGATGAAATAACACAACATTTGACATGTGTAGTCAGGCTTTCATAGTCTCAAGCTGTGAAAAGTTTTGTGGTGACATCTTGTTCAGTTTCCAAAATACAGAACGCCACAAAAAAAAACCACATACCTCTTTACTTAACATTGCATATTTTGTGCTCTCACCTATAGCCTAGATAGTTTGGATTTTTTCAGGAAATTTTCAGGGTTGAAGTGGCCTCTACTAGGGGTATGTCTTTCGAAGGCTTGGTGAAAAAATATTTTATGGTTTCAGAGTTATAAAGATTTTTGAGTTAACCAATACATGCAGCTGTTTTTTTATATATATATATACTGTATATATATATATATATATATATATATATATAGCTACAGTATATAGATATCTTATAGGGGTGTAGTAGCACCCCTATAGTTAAGGTTGGTACAGCACTTCAATGTTAAACCTCAATTTTTGCACCTTAATAACTCTGGCAATTTTCAATGAAAAAGCCCCAGAATTAGGATGTTCTGTCATTTCATCAGTGTTGCAAGATCTAAAAAGTTTTGTGATGGCAGGTTTTGGTCAAAAGCAGTAACAATTACATTTTCCCCATAGGTGGTTAACATGGGATTTTTTGCCATCATCTAAAGCCCACAGGGACTGGAAAATTACTCTGTAATTTTCATGGAAGATGTTGGGGGGGGGGTGCCAAGGGTGTGCCTTTGCATGGATTGGAGAAAAAATGTTTTGTAATTTTTAAGTTATAAAGGCTTCTGAAATAGCGACAGGACAGGCAGGTAAATGAAAACTGAAAAGTAAATATCCGTGGTTGATTCTCAGACAAATACTATTCATAATATCAGTCCTCTTGCTTGTTTGTTTTTTTCCTTTTAAAAATGGATTTCTAAAGAAATTCTACTTGTTTAGGAATTATAAAAACCTGTATTTATGTCTCAGTCATATGCTTTGCCACAGTACTGGGACCAGTCCTGTTTGGCATTTTCATCGCAGACATAGCGGTTGTGATCAAGAATAAGATCAGCCTCTATATCAATGACACCAAGATCTATGCTAAGGTAGATGGGGAGGTGGGTGGCAAATTACTGCAGGAGGACTTGGCAAGACTTGTGGAGTGGTCACACATCTGGCAGCTTGGGTTCAATGCAAAGAAGTGCAAAGCAATGCATTTCATAGCCCAAAACCCAGGATACTGCTACTGGATGGATGGCATCAAACTGTTCACATCGAACAACGAGAAGGGTCTGGGTGTGCTGGTAACTGGTAAATTAAACCGCTTGGCCCAGTGTAGGAAGGCAGCAGCTAAGGCTAACAGGATGCCAGGGTGCATAGCAAGGGGGATTACATCCAGATGTAGTGAAGTCATATTGCCCCAGTAGAGGCCCCTGGTGAGACCACATTTGGAGCACTATGTGCAGTTCTGGTGCCCGTACTTGAAAAGGGATAACAAACTACTGGAGGCAGTGCAGCAAAGAGCAACAAAGATGAACCAGGGGTTGGGAGATAGAACGTATGAGAAAAGACTAAAAGAGCTCAACATGTTTACCCTGCAGGATAGAAGGGAGAGAGGGGACATGTTCAACACCTTTAAGTACCTGAAGGGAATGAACAGAGTAGGCTTCCAGGGTGGGTTCACTCTCCAGAATGGAAGATATACCAGAGGGCACTCCCTGAAGTGAAAGGTGGGCAGATTCAGGAGGGAAAGGAGGAGGCACTACTTCACAGAAAGAGTGGTAACAGGGTGTAATGCACTGCCTGACCAACTCATATCAGTGCAGACTGTGCGGTGCTTCAAGAGGGGGTGGGACAAATTCAAGGGGAAAGTTCAGACCAGAGAGGGCAGTTGAGGGAGGTAAAAGTTAACGGGAAGGGGACAGCTGCAATCTAATGGTCTGAAGTGCTGCACACTTGAGCAGACTAGATAGACCATATGGCCTGTATCTGCTGCCAATTTTGTATGTTCGTATGTTCATAGTATTGCATTATTTTTTAAAAGTTTGTAGATCACCTATGTGTTTTGGGGGAGAGAATCATATCGCCCATTACTTGCTTAGTTAGGACCAATAGATCTGAAAATAACTGTTCGAAGTTCTTTACAGTTTAAATTGTACTGTTCGAACTGTAAAGACTTCAGACAGTGATGGTCCATAGTTGTTTATATTTACAGTGTTTCCTAGGGGTATACTGCACAAATGAGTCTTTCTGCTCCCAAAGTTGAAAATTTGTTCCTAAAGCGGAGTGTATTTTAGAGCAGCTAGTTATGTGGCAGGCAGCTGCTGAAATGTTCTTTTTGCTTTTGGCTCCTTTTTGGGCTAAAAAGCCCTAAAACAAAACTGGCACACATAAATCAATGTTGTGATGCAGGGGATGAGGGAAGCAAGTGAGAATGCTGCATGGAAAGTGCCGCCAGATGAGCACTCTCTTTCCTTTTCCCTCTCTGCAGTTCCATGCCAGTGTGTAAAACAAATGGAGTGTACAGGGATTGGTGAATGTTCCCAGTCACCAAATCTTAAATAGTTAAATAATATACACGCAAGCCATTGTTGTGCAGTACCATCATGCCTCAATATTATTTATGAAAAAGGCAACAATTGTTGGGCTCAATTTTAAAATCAGTTTTACTGGCTTCCCCTTTCTGAACACACACCTCACACACAAAGCTGTTTGTCAGATGTTTGTCTAGTTCTTCCCATTCCCAAAGGATCCAATTGCTGTCCTCGTAATATACTACTGTTTCCCGGTTGTCTAGTGGCACCCTCCCACCCACCCTCTAACTGCCGAATTTTACGTGGAAGCAAGTCTCAGACCATCACTAAAAAAACTGTTAAACACTGAGCAGATTAGTGAAATTAGTAACCTAAATGTAAACAATTGGGGAGATCAAAATAATTAACACACAACAATATAATGTCATAGCAGTCACAATTCATCAGTAACATCCCTAAGGTGCAAAGCCAGTTGTCTTCAATGTGGAAACTCGGGCTGCGTTGCTAAATAGAACACCAACATTTTCTGCTTGGCTGCATCTGCAAAGGAGCTGTTATCAGCTCAGTATGCCTTTTCATGGAAAACGTTTGAAAGCAATGCATTAGCATAACCATGTTAGTCACACAGGCAGGCAGACAGACAGAGCTCCCAACTTGTTGAATTCCATGGAGATAAAGGGACTGTACACAGTTATGATACCAAACTGCTTTTCTTCTTAAAGATTACATATGATGAGCTCCAAACAGGAACAGAAATGCAGTAAACTGACATTTTGTTGCATCCTGAAAAAAGTTTATTAAAATGCAGGTTTTGAATTATCTTTCTTTTCTTAGATATTTAGTGAGTTATTGAATTGAGCCCTCTCTGTCTAACAGCCTTTTCACCAGAGAGCCGCTGACACCACCTTGCATTGTGAGATCACAGCAGTCACAACGGGAACAGGGCTCCTATCAGCTAGACAAAATAAGCTGTAGTGTCAAGCACTTGTCAGTGTCAAAAGCTAAGGAGTTAAGGAGGCAGTATAGCGCAGTGGTCTAAGGCTCTAACCTGCAAATTTGGTAATATTTAGCAGACCTGACCTGGGTTTGAATCCCACAGCTTCCACTTGCATACTGTGTGACCCTGAGCAAGTCACTTAATCTCCTTGTGCTCCCAGGTCGCTCCTGTAAAAAAGCTTTCAGCTTAGTGTGCTATACCTGGTTAAACAACTAAATAAAAAAAAAAAGCAGACAGCTTGGACATGCAAAAGACTAGCCTGAGAGTGTTGTCCTGTGTTAGTCCAAAATCATTCAGAGAAGACAGCAAGGGCTCACACTCCTAAGCTTTCACAGACAAAAATAGCCATCAAAAGAAAAGTGCAAGATATAAAAATATTTTATTAAAGTTACACACGAAGATAAAATTCTGGGCATATAGGAAAGTGCCACACAGCCTGAAAAATACTCGACGGTGTTCAGTGCCCACCAACTAGTCATTATTTTTGAGGCAGTTTGCTTTTAAGAACATTTATGGTGGGCATTTAGGACATTTTTCCTACCTCACACCCACTCATAAACCTTTGTGCTAAGTTCTTCCCATTTTGCATTACACATTATTTTATGCTGATGTATCTCATTTCATTACATGTTT
Organism: Neoceratodus forsteri; assembly: GCA_016271365.2. NCBI lineage: Eukaryota > Metazoa > Chordata > Ceratodontiformes > Ceratodontidae > Neoceratodus > Neoceratodus forsteri. The sequence goes on along the minus strand of CM028131.1, from coordinate 543,161,885 downwards.
TCTTATGCTGTGCCTGGAGACCCTTGTAGATATTCTCTGGCTTCAAGAGAAAGGAAGAGACTAACACTATATTTGATAAAAGTGGTATACACAGCAGCTTGAAGTATAGATAAGTGCAACTGCTTAGCACATTGTTCTAAACAAATAACATTGTTTGAAATAATATTAGGATGGACTATTAATCAGAATGTCTTTATGGAAAAAACAGTTTTTCATTAAAAAAGTAGTGGCTGGCCATCTGGCTCTGATGAATAGCAGCTTGATGCACTTTCTGTGTGCCTTTCTCATTAAGTGCTCTTCAGAAACCAATGTTAGAATTAAATAGCATAACACAATTAACATACATAGAACTGAAAATTAGCAGGTGCTCTTAATAATAAATAAATGAAACATAGAAACATAGAAACATAGAAACATAGAAACATAGAAGTTGACGGCAGATAAGGACCGCAAGGCCCATCCAGTCTGCCCATTTCTTTTTCTACCTTATAAATGTGCCATCGGCCTTTGCTATGTCAGTGACCTATCTATTCATAGTCATTTGTATTGCTCCCTTATGCCTATCCCATGCCTGTTTGAAGCCCTGCACTGTATTCATAGCCACTACTTCTTGTGGTAAGCCATTCCATGCATCTACCACCCTTTCTGTGAAAAGAATTTCCTCACATTCCCCTTAATCGGCCTCCCTCTAATCTCATGCTGTGTCCTCTTGTCCTGCTATTTTTCTTATATTTAAACATGTTAGACTCTTTCACCTTGTTTATGCCCTTAAGGTGTTTAAATGTCTCGATCATATCCTCTCTCCCTCCTTTGCTCAAGGGTATACATATTGAGCTCCGTTAATCTGTCCTCATATGTCTTCTGATGCAGTCCCTGCACCATTTTGGTTGCCCTTCTCTGGACTGCCTCAATTTGGTTAATGTCCTTGTGAAGGTGTGGCCTCCAATACTGCACGCAGTACTCCAGATGGGGCCTAACCAATGTCTTGTACAGAGGATTATTACCTCCCTCTTCGACTTGTGATACCCTACTAATACACCCTAACACCCCCTAGCCTTACCTACTGCTTTAGAGGTCTGCTTGGATGATTTCAGGTCATCAGTGATGATGATGCCCAAGTCTCTTTCTTCCTTTGTGACTGCTAGCAACTCCCTCCCAGCCTATAAGTGGCTGGGTTTCTCTTCCCTATGTGCATGATTTGCACTTCTTTGCATTAAATCCCAGTTGCCACTCTTCTGACCATTCTGCTAGTTTATCCAGATCTCTTCTCATTCTGCCCACCCCATCTGGATCATCTACTCTGTTGCAGATCTTGGTGTCATCTGCAAACAGACAAGCCTTACCTCTAGTCCATCTGCTGAGGTCACTAATGAAGATGTTGAATAGGACTGGCCCCAGGACTGATCCTAAGTACCCACTTGTGACTTGCATCTCTTCTGACTGTATACCATTTACCACCACTCTCTGTTTCTGCCAGTCAACCAGTTTGCCACCCAGTTGACCAACTTCTGACCCACCGAGCCTACCTAGCTTATTTATCAATCTTCTATGTGGAACAGTGTCAAAAGCTTTGCTGAAGTCAAGGTAGGCGACATCAACTGCTCCCCTTGGTCCACCACTCTGGTTACCCAGTCAAAGAAATCTATGAGATTAGTTTGACAGGACCTTCCTTTGTAAACCCATGCTGTCTTGGATCCTGTGCCCTATGGTTCCAGGTGTTGCACTATCCTTTCCTTAAGGTGCCTCCATAATCTTGCCCACTACTGAGGTAAGACTGACGGTCTGTAGTTCCCGCCTCCTCCTGCTACCACTCTTGTGGGTGGGATCACATGAACCTTCTCCAGTCTTCTGGGACCTCTCCTGTGCTCAGAGACTCACTAAACAATTCTGCTAATGGCTCTGCTAGTTCCTCCTTTAGCTCCTTAAGTACCCTGGGATGTATGCCATCAGGTCCCATTGCCTTATCCACCTGAGCTAAGCTCTTGTAGGACCCTTTCTTTTGTGAAGGAGTAGTGCTCACCTCCCTCCCCTGTGTCCATGATGCTGAGCTGTGGGCCTGCCCTACCTTCTCTTCAGTAAATACTGAGCAAAGTATCTATTTAGGATAGATGCCTTACAGGGTCCTCCTCCTCACATGCTCCCTTTTCTCCATTAAACAGCAATACCCCTCTGGACTTTCTCCTTTCACTAATGTATCTATAGAAAGTCTTGTCACCTTCTTTTACTGTTTGTGCTAGTGTTTCTCAGTTTGGGACTTTGCCTGCCTTACTGCCTTACCTGCTTCCCTTAGGGCAGTTTGGTATGCCCCTATCTTCATCCGCTGTGTTCCCTTATATTTTCTGAAGGCCAGCCTTTTGGCTCTGACCTTTTCTGCTACTGTATTTGAGAACAAAGTGGTTTCCTTCTTTTTTGCACTTCCTTTTCTGTCTAACACAATGGGATGTTGCTTCAAGTATTGTATCCTTAATGCTTGCCCACTTTGCCTGTACCTCCTCACCTGTGTTTCTTTTTGCCAGGGCTAGCTTAACTCTGTTGGCCATCTTATCAAAGTCAGCTCCTCTGAAGTCCCATATTTTTGCCTTGGAATGGGATGATTTAGATGTAGTAGCCAAATTGAACCATACCATGTGATGGTCACTGGCCCAGGTGACCTTCTACCTGGAGATCTGTGATCCCTTCTTTGTTAGTCAGTACTAGATCTAGGATAGCCCTGTCTCTTGTGGGTTGCTGTACCAGTTGTTTGAGGCCCTCCTGCAGGGAATCCACTATGAGTCTAGTTCTGGCAGATGTTCCTGCTGGTATTGACCAATCTGTATCTGGCATGTTGAAGTCTCCATTATCAGAACCTCCCTTTAGCTGTCATGTTTGTATATCTTCTAACAGTAATGTGTCTATGTCCTCCCTCTGGTCTGGGGCCTGTAGACAACCCCAGTTCTTATAGCTGTCCCATTTCCTGTTTCCAGGGTGACCCACAGTTCTTCTGGCTCCTTATGTATTCTGAATTTCTGTAGCTTTGATATTTTCATTAACATACAGGGCCTCCTCCCCCCTTTTTGCACCTCGGTCTCTTCTGAACAATACATAGCCAGGTACTGAAGTCTCCCAAGTGTGGTTACTGGTAAACCACGTCTCACTAATTGCTACTATGTCAGTTTAGCCTCTGACATTATTGCCTGCAGGTCTGGGATCTTATTTCCCAGGCTGTGAGCATTGTGTACATGATTTTCCATTGGCCAGATTTTGGTGTGTTAGTTGTTGGGTGAGGTTTGGCATTACCCCTGTGCATCATATGGGGAGACAAACCTTTTTTCTTACCTGGTGATGCAAATGAACAGCAAACACACTGAATTCCTGTTTGACCACTAGCTGAGGGGGGAGGGGTGTTCTTCCCATTCGACGTATGGGGTGCTGCACCCCTCTCCCCATTTGCTAGTTTAAATATTCTGCAAAGACGTCAAACTTCTGCCCCAATGCACTGACTCCCTCTTTAGTCAGATGCAGTCCATCAAATTTAAAGAACTTTCGCTCCCAGAACTGTTGCCAGTTCCCTACAAATCTGTGTCCTTTTTCCTGGCACCAGTCCTTAATGAGATCAGTACCATAATAAACAGAAAAAAAGAACAAATGGTGTGAAAAGGGGAGGCTAGAATAGCTTATCTAAGCCGATTTAGCATCGCAAAAACACCCTTACAAATGAGAAAAATTCATGAATTGCTTGACTAGAACAACAATCTGAGCAGATGTCTCAAATAGGTTCACTGAAAAAGAAAGGAAAACAAAAAGGAGGGAGCTTGAGATGCCCCAAAATTGGGGATTCTGCATGACTCTACAGAATGCAAGGCAAGGGATTTCTGAGTGGGATACTTTGTAGGAGAGGCATGTAATGTAATCCCAAATGACAGGTGTTGTCAGCTCCTAGCATAGCATGCTCAACTCAGTGTCCTTAAAGATTTATCTAGATTCATTTTGTAAAAGGCTCTATGATGGTTTTTTCCCTCCCCTTTTCTCCGATCACTGTTCCCCTACTGCTTTAATTCCTTGGTGGTTAGTGGCATCCCCAGCATGTTCCTGCAATCAAAAAAGAACTGTCCCTTGATCTTTTTTCCTCCCCTGTTCTCCAATCGCTGTCCCCCTACTGCCTTAAGTCCCTGGTGGCCAGTGGAAATCCCCCAAGCACATTCCTGCAATAAAGAAGACTGTCCCTTGATTTTTTTAACCTCCCCCATTCTCTGATCACTGTCTTCCTACTACCCTAAGTCTCTGGTGTCTAAAGGCACCCCCTTACCCTATATACTGTTGTACAACTTTCACATTTGTTTCATTTATTTGATTTTTTAAATATTTTGTTTTATTAATTTTTCTTGTAAACCCCTACCCCATTTTTTAAGGTGGGAGGGCTTACTGGGCTCCCGGCTTCATCCCTGGTGTCTAGTGATTCCTCCCACCCACCAATTTCCTTTTTACGGCAGCATGGGCAGAGCCATGTTGATGTATTGCCATGATGTAGGAGAGAAAAATGAGTGTGGTACAGGAATGTGAAGTAGTTGTCCTACACTTGGTGTTTTGACTACTTCTGAGGTACAGATCTCTGCCTCTTAAAGCAGCAGTACTACATAAAAAAAGTGATTACCACATAGATGTCTTTCTTCTGATCTGTTGAGCACACAGCTGTTTAAAATTCTTTTGTGCAGTGCTGCATTTCAGAAAAGTTTCTTTTTTGTTTTTGTTTACATTTGTAAGCCTGCCGTGTTGTTCCCCAGACCTGTGCTCTGCTTTGTTTACAATTGGTTATGCTTCCTCTGTGTGTGTGTGTGTGTGTGTGTGTGTGTGTGTGTGTGGTGCATGCTCCCTTCTGTGCTGCTCTGTCAAGTCCTTCAAGAATGTATCTAAAGTCAGTGGTGGTTGGGTTAATTTACAAAGGAATGTGGGTGGGGTTGCTTACTTCAGTTCTCCTATGTCATAGGCATTCACTGTCATGGCATTTCCAGTCAGCAACTGTGGTTTAAGAGCATTTGAAATGTAAAAAATACACTTTGCACAAATAAAGGTTATTAGTACTATACACTGTGTGAGTAGTGTAACAGGAATGTTTTAAGCCTTTGAAACAACATAAAATACAAATAGAAAGCATTGAAAACATTATGCGCAAGAGACCATTGAAAACCTTATGCTTTCAGAGCTTCTGAGTAAAAAGAGCTTCTGAGTGCTATCCAAGAATGATGGGGTTGTATTACAAGTGCCTGATTTGCATATACAATGAGATTGGTTTGAACAGTTACAAGCAAGCTTGTTTTGCTGCCTCAGAATCTTGCTACGTGCTATAACAGAGAAATGGCTGATCTCTTATTGACGTATTTTAAATAACTTATGTAATGTATGAAAAATATGTCAAAATTATCTGATTCATGAATAAACTGGAGTCTTCTTTAAAATACCTGCTGTTAGCTACACATAAGAAAGTGAAACACCAGGCTAAACATTGCTTTCATACATGCACTGTGTTAGGACTGAGAAACACAATGTGTGTGTGTGTGTGTGTGTGTGTGTGTGTGTGTGTGTGTGTGTGTGTGTGTGTGTAGACATGCAGCCAAAAGAGGACTTACAATTATGAGGAATGTGTGCAACTTAATGAGTGGTGATAGTTACTATTTTTTTTTATTGTAAGTGTGGTACACTGCTTGGACATTTGGTCAGTCTTTGTTGGGGGGGTTTAACAGTATCATTCTGCGATCTATAACATGTCAGGAAAAAAATCACATTAAATCAGAATGTACAGGAACACCAATTAGATATTGTTTTGAGGTACTATGTTAGAGCATAAAATAATCTAAATGTTCAAAGCTGGGAATTCTATTCTAGGTTACTGTACCAAGTGAATGTGACAAAAGTGGTCAATTGTCAGGGACCCTATATTTAAGTGTGTTCTTCATCACATTTGCAATGTTCTGCAACACTGCCTCCCTGCATAATACTTGCAACATCAGGTAACATGTGAGCTAGCACTATTGCAGAGCTGTACCCTCACCAAGGGATCTTTTGTACAAAGATGGAAGCATGGAGGAGGCTGGCAGCAGGCAGTAAGCAGACAACTACAGGCCCATCAACCTGAATTTGGTGGAGGTGAAAGTAATGGAGAAACTCTTGAGGGAAAAGATTGTGGAATACAGTATTTTGAATACTGTGGCTTACAGTATCTGCAGCTGCATGGATTCACTTGGGGGATGGGAGAGCTGATATCAAAGTAATCTATTAGTTTTCTTTGAGGGGGCAGTGAGGGATATTAATCAGGGTGAAGTGGTGGACGTGGCTTACCCGGATTTCAGTAAACTCTGCAATACCTTTCCACATAGCAAAATAGTACAGAAGCTGGGCAACCTGGGAGTGTATACTAAAATGTTAAACTGGGTAGAGAATTTTTGGGGACCTTTTCCACTACCTTTTCTGGTATCTTGCTAACAGCAGACAGGATGGCTATAGGACGGTAGTTTTCTATGCATTTCTGGTCACCCTGCTTGAAAACAGGAACAACCTTTGCTACTTTCCAGATTGCAGGAACAATTCCAGTGGTGAGGGAGATGCTAAGAATATGGGATATTGGTAGCACAAGTAAAAGATCCTCAATCTTTAGGAGTTTTTGTTCAAGGTCATCGTGACCAGCACTAATATGAAGAGAAAGACCAGTGAGAAGCTTCTAGGTTTCCCTCACTGAGATTGTTTTAAGATAGAAAGGTGGGTGAGACAAAGATTCTGGAGGGAAGGAATGGTTAGAGGTATATGACTCATCTTTGTCAGTAGTAAACAGGGAGGTGAATGCTGAGAGATTGGAGAATTGCTTGTTAAAGGCAGTGGTGATAGTAGTAGTATTATTGCAATTTCTACCATTGATAATCATATCCATAGCATCACACCGGCTATAACCCCGACTATGGTTTTAATAGTGTGCCAGAAGTATTGCTCATCCCCAGCAGAGGATAAGAGGGCAGCCTAGCAGTATTCACTCTTGTCATTATGTATTGCTTTTTTGCAGTGGTTGCAGAGCTGCCAGTATTCATGGTAGTCAGACAATTCCTTAGAGGTGTTAAATTTACCCCAGTACTTATCACAGACTTTCATGAGGGAGAGCAAGTCCCCATGCAATCATTTAGTGATAGTGCCTCTAAATCTCTTTCTGCCGTGAGGTGCATGCTTATCCAGCAGAGAGGGGAGGATGTTTAGAAGCTTGTCAAGAGCACTTGGGACATCCGTGGCAGAGAGTACTGTGGCCCAATCTGTGGTTGCAAGACCTTGAAGAAAGAGAGCAGAGTAAAAGTGGGAGAAGTCTCTCATTTGTATAATTTTATAGGGCACTTTGGGAGAGGAGACTCTCCAAATGCAGTAGATGGGGAAATGGTCAGATATGAAATCAGGAAGGACTCCAGATGCTGAGATCCTATTAAGCCAGTATGTCAGAATCTAATCGAGGAGTGTTCCTTGACTCCCATTAGGGTGGTTTTGTGTGGGCTCACTGATGAACTGAATAAGGCTAAGGGCCACCATCAGTGGTTCATACTGCTTGACATTGTCACCAGACCAGTTTAGACTGAAGTCACCACATATAAGTACCTCATCTGAGGTGACTTTAGGGCTAATGCTATCAAGTAGATAGGAGAGCCTCTTGATACCCTGCTTTGGAGGGTTGTATGCTCATGTAACCCCCTACAAATGGGGGTTCCTAAACGCTTTCCCGGAGCTTGCCTAAATGCTCCATGCCTGACTGGTGTTCAGCGTAAGGCCATTAATGGGGCGTTGTGAGTGTTTTTAGAGCCTCCAGTTCTGCCTCTTTAAGAGCTGCCTGCTCGCAGGCTTTAGTGGTATGAATAGGGAGACTGGGGTTTCCCTGCTCGAATCCCACCCTGGACTGCTGTTTGATCACTCCGTTTCTGCAGTGGCTAGGAGCGCTGAGAGAGCCCATCTGAAAGATGTAGGTGTTCCCTTGGGAATATGTATAGTGTTGGTATAATTGCAGTTTGTTTACCTTTTTCCATTGCAGCTGGGACTTTGTGTTGTGCCCCTCCAGCTTGGACCCGGACTGTGCTAAAGGGGTCCAATAGGAGTAGGGGATACTTCAGAAGGAGCAAATGGTGACCAACCAAATGCAGGACCCCTCAGGGAGTCGACTGACCAATGGGGACACAGCTTGTAATGCTGGGAAGTGGCATTATGGGCTATGGTGCTTTTTTGCACCACTGAGAGCAAAAGTAAGTGACTGGCACCTGAGGCCAGCCAATGGGATCGGGTGGTGCCTGAGTTAGAGAGTTGCACCACACTGAAAGAGGAAGATGCGTTGTGACTGTGAAGGAGAAGGGAGCTCTGCACTCCTGTGCCATTGAGTGTTCGCGCAGGAAGCGCGTGAAAGGCCTGAGGTGGCCGTTTGCATTGCCAGCATTCCACGGATGAAATCCCCGGGCTTGCATTCAGAGAAGGCTGTGTACAAGCACAGCTACCTACCAGGCTTCACCTGAAGAGGACTGGAGAATCTGCTAAATCGCACTCGGTCTGTCAGAACAGTGAAGCTGCAAGGAAATGCCAATATAGCTGTGAGTTCGTTCGGGTCATGGAAGCAGCTGCCTGGTAAGGTACCCCTCTGTGTTTTTCCATATAAATGTGAGAGGAGGCCTTGAAGCTCAGGCTCAGCCCTGCGAGTGTAAAAGCATGGTCCTCTGCTGGAGTTGTGAGTACTGAATCAGGGTAGCTCCCTGTTAAAGGTTACATTCAAAGGCTAAATCATTTGGTTGTATTGCTGACAGCACTAATTGAGCTTTTCTGGCTCCATCTGATCTGCTTAGGGATTAAATGCTTGCATGTGTCAGGGCCCCAACCAGCTGCATCGAGGAACTAGCCATCAGGGCTTGGGTACCCATAGACAGTGCTTAATAGGTTAGGCCTGTGCACAGAGCCATAGGTAGGTTTGTATATACTGTAGTGGTAAGCCAATCAACCTGATTCTCCCGGTCCTTGTTATCTCCCCTTAAATAAATCAGATTGCTTGTTTTGCAAAAATACACTGGCTAGTTTGTGTATTAATGGTGGAATACTGCACAGTGAATGTGGTGTAACTGTACCTTACTTTGCAGGGGGTTCCCGGAGTGAGCTGACTGGTTCGAGCCGGGGGGTAAGTGTATATGGTAGAGACACTGAAATTGAACTGCGTGGGCTACTAGTGGGAAGAAGGGGGGGTTGCTGCAACCCAGAGGGCTGTGACCGAGTCAACCACAACTGTTTCAACCCCGACCTCTGGGTGGAGGCACCCGCCAATGGATCTGGGCCCCTCACCCTGTCACAGTTAGGGAAGGCCGGGGTAGTAGCCCTTAGGATAGTCCCCCCTGGGGGTTACACTCAGAGGATGTAAATTGTTTTGGCATTCCGTAGTAGGAGGAACCCATGAAGGAATTCACAGGTGGCAGAGGGAGGAGTCAAGTCATACTGGATTTGTGATATATTAATGTGACTTTTGTAGTATATAGGCACCACTAACGGATCTGGAGCCCTCCTCCTGTCACAGTTAGGGCAGGCTGGGGTAGTAGCCCTTAGGACAGCATCCCCTGGGGTTACAAATTGGAGGCACCACTGGGATTAGCGTCCCCTAGTGGCCAAGTGGGTGAAGTGCATAAAAATGGAAACGCTGACGGGGAAACTGGAAGGGGATATTATGACAAAAATTAAGCTGGACCCTATTAAGACAATGGTACACAAACTGATGAGGTGGGGCAAAGCCGAAGAGCTGGACTCCCAGAGAACTGTATTGCTACTAAACGTGCTTCTGGGAACACCGACAGCTGACATTATTTCTACAGCAGAGTGTGTTAAATGTTTGGGCAAGGTGGTGGTGAAGGGGCGTATGGCTGACCTGCTCAATCAGACCCTGCAGGTGCTACTTTTGTGTGGTGTGGCCATCGACCCTGAGAGGGTACCTCCAGTGATTTACCTGGAGGGTGCCCCATAGGGGTGGAGGCTTGTTCACATTCAGAGTGGGTCAGTCACTCCTTGGGGTCCCCCCAGACTAATAGTTTCAAAGATAAACTGCTTAAATTGCTGGCGTTGGAGGGGAGGACTACTCAGGAGTTGCTGCAAGCATTGGACCTCTCTGGGGACACCACCCCCCAGGTTTCCTCAGGTACCTCTCCCTGTCCCCCCAAGAGTTCTATTTTTGGCTCCACTGCCCCTAGTAGTTCCCCCTATACAGCTCGATTCTTACCGTAGGCTGAAACTTTTTTCTGGCACAGTGCCAGTGCCTTTAGGGGAGGACGATTTGGAGGCGTGGATGGACTACACCACCCCCTTAGTTCAGGAGTGGCAATGCTCTGAGGGAGAGAAAAGAAAGCGATTGATGGAGAGTCTGCGGGGTCCCACTTTGGAAGCCATTAGGTTCTTGTGGGCCAGTAACCCGAAAGCCACCGCAGGAGAGTACCTTTCAGCTTTGGAGGGATTGTTTGGGAGTACAGAGACTGGAGAAGACTTATTATGGAGATTCAAGTCTGCCAAGCAATGGAGAAATGAGAAGCTGTCCACCTTTGTTACTAGAGTGGAGCGGGCCTTGCAGAAGACCTATCGAAAAGGGGGGATCACAGCCACGGCCTTGAACCAGGTCAGGTTGGAGCATGTTTTAAAGTCTGCTAGATTTTCTAGTGTGATATTGTTAAAACTCAAGTTACATGATAGACGGGCTGCCCCGCCTGAATACTGTCAATTGATGAGGGAGATTAGAGAAGTGGAGACTGATGAGGAGGGGTGGGAACCCTATGTGGGAGCTGTGAACCCGAGCCAAACCCCTGAGTCTAGCACACCCGAGGAGACCCACCTTTCAGGGGGGCCTGATGTATCCCCAGAGTTTCAGGGCAGTGTGGGGGTGCATGCCATTTCCTCTGACCCACAAGTAGAGAGCCAGTTGAGGGCCAAGGTCAGAAATTTACGGGAATTGGCGAGGGACTTGCGGCGGTCCACTACCCCCCCGTTAGGTCTGGGGAACCTGAGTCATTTAGAAACCAATGTCCTAGCTCTGGGGAATCCCCTCACTCCCCAGAGGGCCCCCAGCAGTCAAAGTATTCCCCTCCCAATAGAGACCCCTGGGACCCCAAGTTCTGTTACCATTGTGGGGAGGATGGACATTTTCAGTCTGAGTGCCAGCTGCCTGAGAATTTAAGGAAGGTCAACAGCAGATTGATCACTTGGCATCACAGGGCCCACGTCCAACCCCCCAGGAAGTGTTTTGTGACCCAGGCCAATGCTTCAGCAACTGCCGATACTGTGCCTCCTGAATGGTCTGATGTGGTTGGGCCCTCGATGGAGGCCTCGGTGCAAGTAAATGGGATTCCTACCCAAGCTGTGTTAGATAGTGGCTCTCAGGTAACCATCATGTTTCAGGACTGGTATCAGACACACCTACCTGAGGTGCCAATACAATTCTTGGATGGTCTACATGTATGGGGGCTAAGTGACAAGGCCTATCCGTATTTAGGGTATATCTGGATCTGGTTGTCATTCCCTACTTCTGTGACTGGTGTGGACAAACAGGTGGAAACCTTGGTTTTAGTCTGTTCCCCCACTGGACTGTATGATGGAGTGCCCCTGTTGATCGAGATAAATGCTCATATGTTTGGTCGGTTGGCCCAATTGTGTTCAGAAAAGCAAGCGGTTAGGACTGGAAGGGCCATAAGAATACCCACTTTGATCCAAAAGGCCTATGAGACTCAGAGGAGGGTTAGCCAGGAGGAACCTGAAGGCCCGGTGAGTGTAGTATGGAAAAAGGATCTGGCACCGTGGGTACTTGCCCCAAATACCCAGTGTGTCCTGCAAGGGGAAGTCCGAATTAGAAAAGATGTTAAGAATAAGCTATTGATGTTGGATGCCCCCGGAGAAGGAAGGTTGCCTGAGGGACTGCTGGTTAAGCCCAGTATTTTGCCTGCTAGAGCCCATGCTTACGCTAGGAGGGTGATGGTTCAAGTTCATAATGTGTCTGACAAGGAGATTCGAGTAAATAGAGGTTGCACCCTAGCAAGTGTACATTGTGCTGATACTGCAGTGCTGCCCAACAGCAAGATCCCGAATCAGGATGATCAAGTAACTCCCGACTTGTTTGATTTCGGGGACTCTCCTTTGCCTGCTGAATGAAAAGTGAGGATCAGTGAGAAGCTTGCCAAAAGAGACCAGGTATTTTTCCTAAAAGAATGGGACGTGGGATGTGTGCAAGGAGCTGAGCACCACATCTGGCTGCATGATGAAAGGCCTTCTCGAGAGAGATCTCGGCGCCTGGCCCCTGCTGACATCGATGATGTGAGGCGGCATTTGCAAGAGATGCTTGCTGCTGGTGTAATACAAGAATCCAGAAGCCCCTATGCTTCCCCCATTGTAGTAGTGAGGAAAAAGAATGAGGCGATTCTGATATGTGTAGATTACCGTACCTTGAATCGGCGGACCATCCAGATCAGTATACCATGTCACGTATACAGGATGCTTTGGATTGTCTAAATGGCAGTAAGTGGTTCTCTGTGTTGGACCTCCGCAGTGGGTACTATCAGATCCCGATGGCTCCAGAGGACCGAGAGAAGACTGCATTCATTTGCCCCCTGGGTTTCTATGAGTTTATCCGGATGCCTTAAGGGATTTCAGGTGCCCCAGCTACTTTTCAGCGCTTGATGGAAAGTGCAATGGGGGACATGAATTTGCTCGAGTGTTTGGTTTACTTGGATGATGTCATAGTGTTTGGCAGCTCATTAGAAGAACATGAACATCGATTGTTCAAGGTCCTGGATCGGCTGGAGGATTTCAGCCTCAAGTTATCTATAGACAAGTATCAATTCATTCAAACTTCTGTGAAGTATGTGGGCCACATAGTATCCACTGAAGGCATAGAGACTGACCCCAGCAAAGTGGAGGCTTTGACTACTTGGCCTCAGTCAAAGAATTTGAAAGAGCTGCAACGATTCCTGGAATTTTGTAGATATTATAGGCGGCTTGTCAAAGACTATTCTCGAGTGATCCACCCCCTCCTCAATCTTACTTAGAGGTACCCCCCCACCCACAAAAAGTATAAGAAGGTGGTGCACTCTGAGACAGAGAAGAAGTATTTTCATCCGAATGATGTGTTTGGAGACCGCTGGACTACTGAGTGTGAGGAAGCTTTCTACGATATCATCTATCAACTTACCCATGCCCCAATGCTGGCCTATGCTGACCCAGCCAAGCCGTACGTTATTCATACTGATGCCAGTCTACAAGGATTGGGGGTTGTGTTATATCAGGAGCACCAAAATGGTCTAAGACCTGTAGCTTTTGCCAGCAGAAGTCTGACTCCTTCAGAAAAAAACTATCCCGTGCACAAACTGGAGTTCCTGGACCTGAAGTGGGCCATTGTTGATCAATTTCATGACTATTTGTATGGTGCCAAGATATTGGTAAAGACTGATAATAATCCTCTGACCTATGTGCAGACCTCAGCCAAGTTAGATGCTACCGGCCATAGGTGTCTCTCTGTGCTGGCCACCTACGACTATGCTGTTGAGTACAGAGCAGGCATCAACCACATAGATGCGGGTGATCTCTCTAGGTGGCCTCTGCCCCAAACTGACTGGGTCAGGTTGTCAGAACCTGACATAAGAGCCCTTTGCCAAAAATTTGACAAGGAGGAACAGGTAACAGGTAACAGGTCTCCTGATACTGTGGATTGCATGGTGGACTGCTTGGGGACATCCAAGAACTGCATACCTGGTGCTTATTGTCATTTTTCTGCATTAGACACTAATGCGCTGCCCCAATTCAACAGATAGTCTCCAGCGGGCTCAATCCCGGGACCCCATGATAAAAGCTGTTTTGGAGGCTTTGCAGGCAGGGAGAGATGTGTCCAAACTGCGCTCTACCAACTTGAGAACTGCCTTGTTATACAAAGAAGGTTCAAAGTTGAAGCTGATTAACCAACTACTATACAGGGAGACTGTGGACAAACAGGGCATGGTAGACAAACAACAACTGGTGCTGCCCACTGCTTTTAGAGAACTGGTGTTGAGGTCCCTGCACAATCACATGGGACACCTTGGCATAGACCGAACCCTCGACTTAGTGCGGTCCCGGTTTTATTGGCCCAAGATGGGTGCTGATGTGGAGCAGTATATCAAGACTTGTAGCCGATGTTTACAAAGAAAGACCCTGCCTCAGAGGGCCACTCCCCTGGTCAATATCACTACTAGTGCCACTATGGAACTGGTCTGCATTGATTTCTTGAGTCTAGAGCCAGATCTGAAAAACATCAGCAAAATATTGTTAGTCACTGATCATTTTACCCGGTATGCACAGGCTTTTCCTACTAAAGATCAGAAAGCGACCACGGTGGCTAAAGTACTTGTGGAAAATTTCTTTGTTCACTATGGGGCACCTCAACGGATTCATTCCGTCCAGGGAAGAGATTTTGAGAGCCGCCTAATCAAAGAAATGCTATCCTTATGGGGAGTGCGAAAGTCAAGAACCACCCCGTACCACCCCCAAGGAGATCCCCAACCTGAAAGGTTTAACCGCACCTTGTTTGATATGTTGGGCACACTGCAACCTAAAGATAAGCCCAGATGGAGCCAGCAGATTAGCACCCTGGTACATGCTTATAACTGCACCAAAAGTGATGCCACTGGATTTTCCCCTTACAGACTGATGTTTGGGAGAGAGGCTAGACTGCCAGTAGATGTGTGTTTTGGGGTTTCTCCTGATGGGTTCGAGCAGACAACCATCTACAGTATGTGCAAAGTTGAAGGCCCAACTCAACCATGCTTACCAACTAGCCCAGACAATGGCTGCTAAGCGAAACCTGGCCAATAAGGAACGGTACGATAAAAAAGTGAAAGCCATGGAACTGAGAGAAGGGGATAGGGTGCTATTCAGAAATTTGGGACTGCATGGCAAACATAAGATTGCTGACAGATGGCATCATCTCCCTCATATTATCATGGGAAAACTGATAGATTTACCTGTATATAAAGTGTGGCCTGAAAACAATTCAAAAGATGTGAAAACTACCCACAGAAATCATCTGCTGCTGATCGGGCAAATCTTGATTGAAGCTGAACCTCCCAATGCCCTCCCCTCCAGGACTACGACTAGGTCTGCTGCAAAGAAAATACCCAGACCACTTGATTCTTCAGCAAGCGAAATTAGAGGGCCTTTTACAAACCCCTCTGATGAAGATGATCGTCAGTCTGTGTCTGAAGACGATGAGAATAATATTGAATACTATCACTCTTATGAACTGAGTCAACTGTTTCAGGGCAATCCCCTAGTCAACTCTGGAGACGAAGTTGGGCTTTCTGGACTGTCTGAGCCCCCAACTTTGTCACTGGAACCAATGCTCCCAGAAGATGAAGTGAGTAGCAACCAAGCTGAAGGGGTGGGATCCTTAGACCTGGCCGAACTGTCTGGCCTGGCTGAACTATCTGACTTTTCAGAAGAAGAAAGTGATGTAGGGGAGCAAGCCAGTGATATGCCAGAATCTGAAGAATATTTTGAGTGCCCTGATGGTTCTTTACCCATACCCGAAATGTCCCCAGCTGAGCCAAGTAGTGTGGGTTCTGAAATAGAGGGCCCTGTTCTCGAAGGTACTAGGGACCTTGGGTCTCCTTCCCCTATGGAGGTTCCCCCTACTAAGCTAAGTGAGGCTGAGATGGAATCAGGGCCTGTAGCAGGTTTTTCCGGGACCCCTCGATGTACCGGCTGAGAGGTGCGGCCTGTAATAAGGTTAAGTTATGAGTCCTTGGGTCAGCCTGTGGACCTGCCCTTAAATGTAGTCCATAAAGTGGTGTATGTGTCACCGAGCTCCTTGCCTAAGTTAGCCTTGGGGGATAACTCCAGCCTGTTAGTATTGCCCTTCGAGTGTGATACCCCTGCATTAGGTAGCCCACAAGTAGCTTATAGGGAAGGGTCCCCTCTTTCCAGGTGTCATGAGCAGGAAGTAATGACCTGATTTAACAAGAAACAGGTTATCTGTGTGTGTAATGTTGCATAAACAGCAGTAAACTGAGAATACAGTACAAATGCATGTAATATAAGGTATGATATAATGTTACTCAAACTGCTTGCCTTAAAGTGATTTAAGGGTAATTTCTTGACGTGGACGCCAAGTTCTTTCCAGGCCAGGAAGGGTATAACCCCTACAAATGGGGGTTCCTAAACGCTTTCCCGGAGCTTGCCTAAATGCTCCATGCCTGACTGGTGTTCAGCATAAGGCCGTTAAACGGGGCATTGTGAGTGCTTTTAGAGCCTCCAATTCTGTCTCTTTAAGAGCTGCCTGCTCGCAGGCTATATTGGTACGAATAGGGGGAATGGGGTTTCCCTGCTATAATCCCACCCTGGACTGCTGTTGTGATCACTCCATTTCCACAGTAGCTAAGAGCGCTGAGAGAGCCCATCTGAAAGATGTAGTTGTTCCCTTGGGAACAGATAATGCATATGGGGCACAAAAATCCTGGCTCAATATATCAGTTGGGGGGTGAGGATATAGCATGCACCAAGCAGGAAAGGGATCTTGGGGTTATCATCTCTGATGACCTCAAGGTAGGGAAACAGTGTGACAAGGAATCAGGTAAAGCAAATAGGATGCTGGGATGTATAGGCAGGGGATTCACCAGCAGGAAAAGGGAGGTCATAATTCTGCTGTACAAGACACTAGTGAGGCCCCACCTGGAGTACAGTGTACAGTTCTGGAGACCATACCTACGTAAGAACATAGACAGGGTAGAGAAGGTTCAGAGGAGGGCAACAAAGATGGTGCATGGATTACATCACAAGTCCTATGAAGACAGGTTGAAGGAACTGAACATGTACTCCCTGGAGGAGAGGAGGGAGAGAGGGGATATGATAGAGATATACAAGTATCTCACAGGGAGGAACAGGGTGCAGGAATACACTATTTTTAAGCGAAAAAGATGTTCCAGGACTAGAGGGCATGGGATGAAGTTGGAGGGAGGACAATTCAGGAGAAACATGAGGAAGAATTTCTTCACAGAACGGGTGGTGGACAAGTGGAACACCCTGCCAGAGGAAGTGGTGGGGCTGAAACAATCACGGATTTAAGAATGCATGGGATAGACATAAAGGAATTCTGGAGGTCAGGGGTTAGGGGCAACAGACTTCTAGGAAAACATAAACTGAACTTACAAGCTCAAATGGGCAGACTGGGTGGGCCATAGGCCCTTATCTGCCGACACTGTCTGTGTATCTATGTATCTATGTATCTATGTAACATGTATAGTGTTGGTATAATTGCAGTTTGTTTAACTTTTTTCCATTGCAGCTGGGACTTTGTGTTGTGCCCCTCCAGTTTGGACCCGGACTGTGCTAAAGGGGTCCAATAGGAGTAGGGGATACTTCAGAAGGAACAACTGGTGACCAGCTGAAAGCAGGACCCCTCAGGGAATCAACTGACCAATGGGGACACAGCTTGTAATGCTGGGAAGTGGCATTATGGGCTATGGTGCATTTTTGCACCACTGAGAGCAAAAGTAAGCGACTGGCACCTGAGGCTAGCCAATGGGATCGGGTGGTGCCTGAGTTAGAGAGCTGCACCACACTGGAAGAGGGAGATGCGTTGTGACTGTGAAGGAGAAAGGAGCTCTGCGCTCCTGTGCCATAGAGTATTCAAGTGGGAAGTGCGTGAAAGGCCTGAGGTGGCTGTTTGCATTGCCAGCATTCCACAGACGAAATCCATGGGCTTGCGATCAGAGGAGGCTGTGTACAAGCACAGCTACCTACCAGGCTTCACCTGAAGAGGACGAGAATCTGCTAAATCGCACTCAGTCTGTCAGAACAGTGAAGCTGCAAGGAAACGCCCGTATAGCTGTGAGTTCGTTCAGGTCATGGAAGCAGCTGCCTGGTATGGTACCCCTCTGTGTTTTTCCATATAAATGTGAGAGGAGGCCTTGAAGCTCAGGCTCAGCCTTGTGAGTGTAAAAGCATGGTCCTCTGCTGGAGTTGTGAGTACTGAATCAGGGTAGCTCCCTGTTAAAGGTTACATTCAGAGGCTAAATCATTTGGTTGTATTGCTGACAGCACTAATTGAGCTTTTCTGGCTCCATCTGATCTGCTCAGGGATTAAATGCTTGCATGTGTCAGGGCCCCAACCAGCTGCATTGAGGAACTAGCCATTAGGGCTTGGGTACCTATAGACAGTGCTTATTAGGTTAAACCTGTGCACAGAGCCATAGGTAGGTTTATATATACTGTAGTGGTAAGCCAATCAACCTGATTCCCCCCGGTCCTTGTTATCTCCCCTTAAATAAATCAGATTGCTTGTTTTGCAAAAGTACACCGGATAGTTTGTGTATTAATGGTGGAATACTGCACAGTGAATGTGGTGTAACTGTACCTTACTTTGCAGGGGGTCCCCGGAGTCAGCTGACTGGTTCGAGCGGGGGGGTAAGTGTATATGGTAGAGACACTGAAATTGAACTGCGTGGGCCACTAGTGGGAAGAAGGGGGAGTTGCAGCAACCCAGAGGGCTGTGACCGAGTCAACCACAACTGTTTCAACCCCCAACCTCTGGGTGGAGGCACCCGCTAATGGATCTGGGCCCCTCACCCTGTCACAGTTAGGGCAGGCTGGGGTAGTAGCCCTTAGGACAGTGCCCCCTGGGGGTTACACTTAGAGGATGTAAATTATTTTGGCATTCCGCAGTAGGAGGAACCCATGAAGGAATTCACAGGTGGCAGAGGGAGGAGCCAAGTCATACTGGATTTGGGATATATTAATGTGACTTTTGTAGTATATCAGAAGAACACCCCCACACTTTTTACCCAAGCAATCGCAGCTCAGGAGGCTAAAATTGGGGATCGTGAGAGCTGAGTCAGGGGTGGCAGGTTCAACCACGTTTCCAGGAGACACAGAATATCAGGGTTATAGTGGTCAACTCAGGCAGTCAGTTCAGCATGAATATGGATGAGACTATGAACATTGAGATGTGCAATTTTAAGACCCTTAAGAGAGGACCAGGAGGGGGTGTTAAAGCTCTGTTGTGAGGTAGGTCTGGGGTTCAGTTTATCATCTCCAGCTGGGAGGATAAGGAGAGAGGAGAACCAGAGGAGGTGGTGCAGCCAGGTCCTCCTGTAAGGTATTTTATGAGGATGGTATTGCGAGCATTTGAGCAGTCTAAATGCAATTCTCATAGAAATTGGTGGGAAGCACCGGAGTGGAAATACATTTACTTGCCAGGAGGCTGTGAAATTGGAGTAAGACTACTCATCAGTGTGGTGCACCTCCAAAGGGCCTATGTATGGTGGAAGATAGACAGTACTGAAGTACAGGGATCACAGGGAACAGAATAGGCAGACTAGGAAGAATATTGCAGCTTTTTTAATAGCAGACACTTCAGGAAGGAAGCATTCGGTAATGCCTAATTAAGTGGCAGGTCTAGATAAGGTAGAGAAGAAGCAATAAGTAGAACCTAGTTAGGGTGGAGATGAGGCTGTAAAATTGAAGTAGGCAAGGGCAGGACAGTTTCTTATTGAAAGCCTGCATGGTTCTGTTCATGCACTGAACCCTTGGCTGCAACTCAATCAATCAATCAATCAATCAATCAGTCAATTCTTTATTTAACCAGGCATTCATCGTTGAGTAGAAGCTCATTTACAAGATGGACCTGGGTGGAGCATGAACAACTGTATATACAGGTCAACACAGGTATTTACAAGGCAATACAGATAATACTGTTTACAGAGAGGAAGAAAAGAAGTTCATATGTACTTAGAATTATACAGATATTGTACAGATTACAGGGTATTTACATACATGGAAGTGTCTATAGGAAGATAAAGCAGGTTATCTAAGGTTGCAGGAGGAAGTAATGGAAGAAAAAATAAAATTAAAATATACACCAGGTAGAGACGAAGGTGGGGGGGAAGGGAGGGAGGTAGGGGGAGAAAGGCTAGGAGGGCACGATGCACAGAGAGGAGTTGGTAAAACATGATGTAGTGAAGGTAGATGGAGAAAAGGAGTATGTGTGAACCCCGGGATTGAATGCTACAATGTACAGGGCATGGTAGGATGTCACAACCCGGGGTAGTGAGCTCCTATCCGAGGTTGGGAAAGGAAGGATAAGGGGATGGATGGGCCTAGTGTTGATAAGACAGGGGGATAAGAGAGAGAACAATTAGGCTTGTGAGGAGCAAGCTGGGGGGATCAGTACTTAAAATTGGGTCTAGGCGTGGCTATATACCAGTGCAGACACCGGTACTGGGTCTGAGTGGGTGAAGCAGTTACATACTTCTCTGATTGTTTGGAAATAAAGCATCTTGAAGGCATTTATATCGATTAGAGTGCTTAATTTGAGGAGTTTTTGTAGATCGTTCAATAAGGTAGGTAGCACGAAGCTTATGGCTGCCCTGCAGAAACGGGATTTTGCTTTGGGTACTTTAAGTGTAATAGCTGAGTAACTTCTTAATGCGTATTTCCCAATTATACTCAGGGGAAGACAGCAGGAGATATAGTAAGGCAACTTATTAGAGATGGCTCTATAGGTTCTGAGAGTGGCGTTTCTGTGGTGCCTGAACTTTAGTGATGTCCACCCCACTGCCGCATATAGGGTGTAGTGATGCGTGTCGAAGGGGAGTCCCATTATAAACCTCAGTGCTCGATGGTAGGGTGTGTCCAGTTTAGCCATATAAGAGTTGGGGCATTGGCTATAGAGGAAATCAGCGTAATCAACCAATGATAGGAAAATGGATTGGACCAGTTGTTTCTTGGCATCTTTGGTGAGAAATTGGTTGATTCTAAAAAACAGGCCAAGCCTTTGCCGAAGTCGTTTTAGCAAGTCCTCGATATGTTCAATGAAGGAGAGTCTTTGGTCTATCCAAACTCCCAGATAATTGAATTTTGTAACAAATTCTATTTTTTACCTAGAACTGTGGTAATTTGGGGAACTGTCCCACTGGACACAGGGCTAGCTGTACGGATGAAAGAGGAGAGGACCATCGCTTTAGTTTTTTTGGCATTAAGGAGTAGCTTTTTTTGGAGGAGTCGGCTTTGCAAAAGATTGAATTCTGACTGTAGGTCACTGCAGGCAGCTTCAGGTGTTGGGCGACTCACGTAGAGAACTGTATCATCTGCAAACAGATGGATGTTGGCTTCTTTTATACAGTAGTCGATGTTATTAATGTAGATTGCAAAAAGTAAGGGCCCTAATATAGAACCTTGAGGTACCCCTCTTTGCAGAGTTTTTAAGGGGAACAGGCCTCCTTCGGCTTTAACTTGTTGAAGGTGCCCTGTAAGATAGTCACTAAACCAGCACAGAGAGGAGGGGTCCACACCTATGCTTTGAAGGGAGGAGAGGAGCAGACTATGGTCGACGGTGTCGAAAGCCTTGCTTAGATCAAGGAAACTAGCACAAATAAAGTTTTTGCTCTCAAGATTATGCTGCCAGTCATTAGTAACTGTGGCGAGGGCTGAGATAGTGCTATGTTTAGCACTGAATCCAGACTGCATAGGGTTTAGCAGTTCCCTAGACTCAAGGTGAGTCCTCAGCTGTGCATTTACAATTTTCTCTAGGAGCTTGGACAGGACCGGAAGGAGAGAAATTGGCCTGCAGTTATTGAGATCGCCAGGGTCACCTGATTTGAACAGTGGTATGACATGTGCTCTCTTCCATATAGGTGGTAAGGTGCCCTGAGGCAGGGATAAGTTAAAAAGGTGGGTGGCGGGTATTGCTAGTACGTGGTAGGCAATTTTTAGGAAGTAAGGGTCAAGGGTGTCGGCCCCAGCACTTTTTCTAGTATCCAAATGAAGCAAGAGGTCCTCTACCTCTTTCAGTGAAGCAGGTTGAAACGAGAAAGGCGGCAAAGCTATCAGAGTTTCAGGCAGTTGGCTGGCAGTCTGGGAGCAAAGTATGTTTGCAGGGGAGTTATCAAATGCCATGCCTGCAGTAGCAAAGTGGTTATTGAATGCGTCAAGTATATCCATCTTTTCGGTTATAGTAGAGTTGCCAGAGGTAATCTTGGTCGGGAGTGAATTTCCTGGGGAGTGGCCTAGCAGATCATTGGTTGTGTTTCAGAGCTTGACTGGGCTCTTTGTGGCAGAGTCGAGCTCAGATTTGAAGAAGGTGGCCTTTGATTCTCTGATTGTTTTGGTACATAAATTTCATAGTCTCCTGAACTGGTTCCAGTCCTCTGCAGTGTTCAGTCTGCGCACTTTTTTCCAGAGCTTATCTCTTTCTAGAAGCAAGGACTTGATCTGAGGGGTGAACCATTTACAGGTTTTGGTCCTAGTTCGAACTTTAATCGGGGAGCATACTTATTAAGGGCCCTTGATAGAATGTCGTGGAAGATATTGTAAGCTAACGTAATCGTTTTGGCCAGGTAGAAATCTTGCCACTGAGGGGAGTACTTAAGCTCATTTAGGTAGGCATGTTCATTGAAATTGCACCTGGATCTCTTCATAGAGAACTTGCTGATGGGTGCTGGGTTGTTGGTGGATCTTACTCTTGCAATAAAACAATGGTCGCTGGCTTCTGAGAAGAAGACATCAGCGTGGGAGAAGAGATGAGGTTTGCTTTTACTGGGGTTCTTCATGTTTGGGTGTGTTGTTTCAGTAATAAGTTGCATCAGCCCATGTTCATCACAGAAGGATGCAAGGGGGGCAGCTGTGTTATAGAGCCAGTCAAAGTTGAGGTCTCCTAAAATAATAGTTTCTGGCAGACCCTGTCCCAACTTGTCACTTAGATATGACACAAGCTGTAGGCCAGCAGATGGTGGACTGTAGCATCCTACTACGCAGAATGTAGTAGTCTGTGTAATTTCCACTTTGAGAATTAGGCATTCGAATTCGCTGGCGACAGATGCCGAGGATAAACAGAAGGCAGAAAATTTGTCTTTAACGTAGATAGCTACCCCTCCTCCTCTGGCATGCCTATCAGCTCTGAACAAGGCAGAGTTGGGGATGCTTACTTCTCTATCAGTGGTGCTGGGTATAAGCCAAGTTTCAGAAATCACAAGTATGTCAGGAGAGGTATGATTTACCCAGGTTTGTATTAAGGTTATCTTTTTAAGGAGGCTACATATGTTAATATGCAAGAAGCTTATTCCTTTTAAATTTGCTAGTTCTGCTGGTGAAGCAATAGCTTCTGGGGGGCCAGGGTTGAGTTCTACGTTGCCTGAACATAGCAGGAGAATGAGTAGGATTTTTCTAAGAGCACTAATTATAAGCTTGTAATTCCTGCCATTCTCCCGTCTAGTAGATCTGATGTTTTTAGGGACTGGAAAGTAGCCCCTATAGAAGAGCTGATCTGTTGTAGCACCTGCACTGGAGTTTCCAATCTCAGGAACAGTTGTGACAGTTTCCACGAGTTACAGCAGCTTTTGCCAAATATCTGGCACAAGCTCTGTAACAATGGCCACAGGATTGCTGCAAGGAAGACCGGAGAAAGTTGGTCTACATTGCAGCAGTTGCTGCATGGGCTTGAAAATCCTATTAGATCACTGAAAGCCCCATGCACCATATCCTCAGCTCACCAGAACCTGCGGCAATCTAGAAGTTTCAAAAATCCTGCCCTATATTATAGCATGTGCTGTAGTTGAACCCCTAGATAACAGGGAACACTGTATGATACATGGAGAACTAAATCACAGACTTAGAAACTCCATTAAAAATTTTGAATGTTTTGATTTTGTTGGGGCCAAGATTGAGGCTATGGCTAAAAGACTTAGAGGCTGGGGGCAGGAATTTAATAGGGATAAGAATGCTGCAAGGTGCTAGTGGCAAAGGGTGCAGATGGATCTTGCAGCTTACAGTAAAGGATGCAGCAGTCCCAATTCAGAAACATGGCTTGCATCCAAATCAGGACTTCCTGTGGCATGCTGGCAGTGCATCCCCATTGCGACATGGATGTGGGTGCAACACATGACAAGGGGGCTTGTGCCATGGCCACAGAAAGAGGCATCAGATACACCAACAATGAGCAGGTGTAAACCTCTTGTGCCATGGGCAGATGCTGTGGCCACAACCTAGGGGACCTGCCATATGGGTATGGGGCAGCATGGGCAGGAGGTGCCATTGTAGGGGTGGGGAGGGTGGGCATGCATACTGGAGAGGATGCAAGCGGGGTGCAGCTCCAAGCCAACTACGCAATAGGCACAAAACAGGGGAGGGGAGGAAATGAGACACACAGTGGCATGGCCCCCTACCCTGCATACCTGCCAGATGTGTGCCCCTATCCCCCACCCATCCCTGCACCTCTGTTGGTGCACCAGGTGGGAGGGGGCAGATGGATCCCTGTGACAGGTCACATAGGTGCACCCACTGCTTTGGCGCATGTTAGCTGGTATTGCAATACCCCGATATGTGGCACAGGGACCCTGTTCTTTCAGAATATGGCACAGGGTCCCTGACACAACCAGGGTTTGCCACAGCCCTAGATCACCACATATTTGTGGTGATCTAGGGGCCCTTTGAAAATTTGGCCCTTGGACTGGAGTGTGCTATTCAGTCAGAAGACAGAAACTGAGAAATGGGTTTGCATTCAAGAAAAGTTGCAGGGCTTACATGACACTTGTGTTGCAAAAAAGAAAAAAAAAACAATAAATAAAAAACAAAATTACACCAAAATCGATGACCCATAGGTAGGCAAAAAAGAGCAGACTAGGTGGGCCATCAGGTGAATATCTGCCAATAGATTCTATGTTTCTATATAAGAAATCAAAATGAAAAGGAATAAACCAAAGAGGTTGTAAAGGAAATGGAAAAGTGGCATCACTGACATCAACTTTGACCCCTTCAAGACAGATCTTAAAAAAAAAAATTAGAAATGCTGTTTAAAAATGTGCAACTATGACGTTCACATGGCTAATAATAAAATAAATCTGAAAGTCTTCTTTGGTTACTCTATATTGTCCTGGTAGCTCCCTATTACCCCTTCCCTGAAATAACACACACTGACACAGGTCTTGGAGAAAATGGCCACAGTCATTCATATATATTTTTAATTAAGTTAACACATTGTATTTGCATACACAGCTGGTAGATGATGCAGACTCTTCAGGTGCCCCACACATGCCAGCCATCCTCAGATGTGCCATGCCTGGCATGCACCTTAATAAGCAATGCACCTCCTGGACTTGAGCCCACCCCCCAAGAGTGGGGAGGTCACGTGGCTAAGTGGCAGGTGACTGCCCCCCTATTTGGTGCCGCCACACTTGCAGGTTAATCTATATGAGGCTGGACTATGAACACACACCTCCGATCCAGGTCTCAGTCATGTGGTCCCCCAAGCCTCATGTTGATTGGAGATGATGATCCATTTGGAAGAATTTGAATCATTCTATTTTCCCCCTGTGCCATCAGTCTGCAATACTCCCAGCCATTGATCATGACTGTGACAGTTTCAAAACTTCTACATCCTACCTCAGTTTTGTCCCCTTGGAGGAGGAGAATAATCATGAAAAAAAACATGTTTCTGGGAAAAGCATGAGAACTGACTCCCTGACCCCTAATGCAGTCACCACAATGGGTCAAACGTTTCCCTGTCTAACCTGGCCATCCCTAAGTCTGCCTTTATAAGGGTGGGTTGAGTGGGGAGCTGAAGAAATGAGGAAAAAGGAGGGAGCTGCTGGCCCTCAGCTCTTTTTAATTCCTCTCCTTTCACCCTTCTTCAGATAGTCACTGCTCTGCTGGTGGCCCCTGTAGTTTCTTCCCCAGGTGTGTCACTAGGGTTCACTCTCCACCTTCTTGAGGAGGATCCCTAATTCCTAGCCCCCAGGTCCAGAGAGAGGGGCCCCAGACAAATGTTCAGCTGCTGCCATTCTATTGCATGCTCTATACTGTGCTGGTAACTCCCCATTACCCCTTCCCTGAAATAACACACTGAAATAGGTCTTGTAGGAAATGGCCACAACCATGCATTTATTTTTAATTAAATTACCAAATTGGAGTTGCATGCACAGCTGTGGGATGATGCAGACACTTTGGGACCCCCCCCCACGCCAGTCATCCAGGGATATGCCATTCTTGGTGTGTACCTGAATAACCAGTTGCCTTTATGGGCTGGAGCCCACCCCCTCCAAAAGTGGGAAGGTCATGTGGACAAGTGGCAGGTGATCACCCCCTGTCCAGAGCTGCTGCCCTTCCAAGTTAACCCTGATGAGATTGGACTGTGACCCTGTCCCCTTCAAAGTGGTCTGGGTCATGCAGTCCCCCAAGCCTCATTCTAACTGGAGGCAATGAGCCCTTCAGAAGAATTCATCCCCCCTTTTCCCTTGTACCATCATTCTGCAATACTCCCACACCTCCACAGGATGGGCGTAGTCTGATTCTCCAAGTTGTTCACTCCAACTGTGCCTTGAAGACCTTCTGAAATGAATTCAACAACAAATTTCATCCCCTCATCTGCGTCTGCTCACCATCTCAAGCAAATAACCCCTTGCAGGAGGCAATTACTGCCCTACATCTTACCACAATTCCTTTTATGGCTTCCATAAAGGGTTGCATCTCCCTATTGATATAATTGCATGGAACATTTAATTCCTTAGAGTCCCAAGCATACTGCCAGTGTTTCTGCTGCATCGTGTGACCAGATAATTGTCTTAGGCCACCAGCATCTTATGGAATTCATATCATTCTTCATCGATAGTAGCAGGTTTATCGCCTTCTACAAACCCAGATCTTCACCACCCCTCCAGGTGAATCAGAACAATGTATGGGCTTCACTGCACCTAGGCCTCTCTGGCCAACCTAGGCAGCAGATCTCCAGTGCATTCCCTTCATTCCCAGCCAATAAATCTACACCTTCTGCTGAGGAATAGCTAGGTTACACCCTCCAGGCTGGAAGGTTGCTCTCTTCTCTGACCAGTAGATGAAGGAATGACCATAGATCCATATGCTCCTGAAGCCATCTGAGGGACCTGGAATTGACAAAGAAAGAAATGATTGCATGTGCAGGCAGATGTAATGCAAGAATGCCTGGAACTTCCACTGCCCCAGAGCCTATATCTCGACATCTGTCATACCTTGACTTTGAGCATTTGTTGCTGCCCCAGTCCAAAAACAATAAGTGTTGAACTCTCATGCTTTCAACCTGACTTGCCAGACTGCCAATTCTATGATGTGCCTAAATTGACAGACCATCACGGGCATGCCATCCTTATGCTGAAAAAAGGCATCACCCTCCTGCAGGCAAGCAACAACCATGTAGCTTCTCACCTGATCCAGGACATCCCAGGAGGAACCAACTAGGGCTCTGACTTTGCACCAGCATCTTCTGCCCCTTTGATCAGTCTTGTTCCTCCGCAACTACATGAAAACTCCTTCATGGTTTATGGCAATATCCTCATCAAGCAAGCCTGGGCCTATTCTTTTTTAAGTAGCCTGGGTCAACTCTGAAACCCAAAATGCCCTGCAAAATGCCACTAAAAACATCACCTCAAGCAGCTTTGCCTCATTCTCATTCCAGCATATGCTTGGCAAAGCTGCTCAAACACTTGCCAAAATCGCCATTGTTATGGGGTGTGTATATCTTGCTGATTGCTCTAGGTCTTATCCCAACCATCCAGGACCTTCCGGACCTAAAAAGCCTGCATGTTGTCCATGGATGCCATCACATGTGAAACCCAAGACAGGTCTGACAAATGCTATCTAACTACCCTGGTGTCAAACCTTCTCTTTTGGTCACCATGATGTGATTACATTGCTGAGCAATCTTAAACGACCAAATATTGGGCCACTATGCCTTGCCCTGAATCGTGAGGTCATGCTCCACTCCCCAGTGTTAGGCCTCCATGATCCAGGGAGCAATGGAATTATGTATACCTCTCCAAGTCTCAGGGTCACTACTTTCCACAGGAAAGGTGATACCATCCATTGCTTCTGTTCTGCTATTACAGCCTGCTCACTGAATCTCTGTTGCTGTGAATGAGATAAATTTATTTATTTATTCATTCATTTATTTATTTATTTAAGGGAATCAGGTACATCATTGAGCAAGGGGCTCTTTTACAAAGGTTCCATGTCAGGTTACTTGAAACATTAGGACAGGCAGTGGTATTATGCAAAAGAGAAATAAACATAGCAGCCAGAGGGCTTTGTCAATTACCAAAACATCACAATTGTGCAAATCACTTCTATAACAAATTAAACAGTATAGATTCGTATAGGTAGCTATCTGACAGAGGGAGGTGAGGCCAGAGGCTGGTGTAAATAGGGAGAATGAGAGGGAGTGGGGGGTGGGTCAGGAGCAGGGGCAGCGAGGAGATGTGTGGAAGGAGTAGAGGATGAGGGAAGAAGTAGGGAGGGAAGCATGGGGTATGGGGTGGGGGGGGATAAACCATTTAGGAGTAGCAGTTGCAGGAGGCACAGGAGATGAGGTATTGATGCAGGCTGAGCTTAAAGGCACCCAGGATTGCTTTGCTAAAGGATCAGCAATTTAATTTTCAATGCCAGGAACATGAACAGCATTAAACTGACTATTGAACACCATACATTTCCAAATAAAAATTCTCATCAGGTCACCCAGGTGGCCCTTAGGTTCTAGCTGGCCATTTATGGTATACTATGTACTATTCCCATATTGTTTGTGTGGAACAAGATTTTCTTGTCCTTCAGAGAGTCTCAACAGCAAGAGGAAGGAGGTACTGTTAGAACTTTACTACTCTACTGGGACTAAATGACTAAATCTCTACTACTGGGACCTTCAATTTAGGGTAAAAGAAAAGTTAATATGTTTGTCTGAGTTGGGTTAAGGGAATTGTTATCTGTGCAGTTAGCTAGGTGAAGAAGGAAACTGTGAATTAAGGGGAGTGGCTTAGGCAGAAGGAAGCCAGGTGTTTGGACTTAAAAACTGCCCTAGATAGCTTTGTCAGAGAACAGCAAGAGGAAGGAGGTGCTATTAGAACTTTATTGGGACTATATTGTCCTCCATCCCTCTCCTCCCCTCCACCCCCCACCCTTAGCCAGTTCTACTTTTATAGGCACAGGATTTGACTGACAACAGGAACTTCCTGTTTAGAAGCAGGAGGGGAGTGATCACAGAGGCACAAAAGGCTCACCATCCTAGAAGGAAACGAGTAGCTCTCCACCTCTCTCCCCCCAGCTGCTGGAGGTCTGACTCTGAGCAAGTAAGAGAGAGGCTTCTGAGGAATATAGAAACTTCCTGTCCCAAAACAGGAAGATCAGGAGCTTTAAGGGCATGGAAGTAGTAGGAAAGTAGGAAAAAAACATTATATAAAATCAAAAAAAAACAGAGAGAGGAAAGAGTAAGTATACAAAACAACAGTTAAAGGGCCACAAATAAGGCAAGATGGGAGTGATGCAGTGCAGTGGCTGTGGAGCAGCAGTCCTCTGTGAGACGTTCTGGAGGATGCAATGTTGTCCCATCTTGCAGGCACCTCTCTGGGTTGAGGGAAGAGGTTGCTCATCTCCAGGCTGAGTTGGCCAGTATTCAGGGGACCTCCTCTCCCACCCAGGGACCACCAAGGCCACTGCTGCCGACACAGAGGTTACCAAGAAAGAGGAGTGGTTGGACCACAGTGGGCTCAGGGAGGGTTAGGGTGGTGCAACAGAGGTGCAACCCTCCAGTTGTAACTCTCCACAATTCATATGCTGCTCTGGCAAAGCATGGTTCCTCTATGGAGGCACCTGCAGTGAAGATCAAGGAGGATGCTGGGAACCTCCACAGTTCTATGTGATAATGGCGCGCACCAATTGGCGACCTGCATTATCGTGACATCAGGATGGTGAAAACACTTTCGCCACCCAGACATCCTCAGCATACGGAAGAACGGCGCAGGGGACTTAAAGCATTTGCTTTCTGTGGGGGGTCTGTGCCCCCCAAACCCCCCCATGCAGGGGGCTTCCAGCCCCCACCCCTACTTAAGGACTCCCCAACCCAAGGGGGTGCACATTGAGGGGGGCGAAAGCAAAAAAACTAACAAGTTTTGGGCCAGGTGCAACAAAACTGTAATAGCACACAGACCCAGATCTGAACCCGGAACTCCATGCACCATGAGAGGAGGTCAATCCCCGATGCCATGGTGCAGCTCGGCAGCTGACCGCAGTGCCTCAACCTACATCTCCTCCCCCCACTCCAAGGCCACGCTCACCGTGCTCACTCCCCCATGCATGTTTACATATAGAGACATCCTGTTGCTAGGGTCACTCACCCCACCACATCCGGTCACCATCCATGCCCCCTCGCCTTTCAGGCTTTTGCCACATTGCATCACCATTTCAGACGGTGCCTTAATTCAGGCATCCATGTCACAGGCTACCAGCTCCACAAAGGAGACCCACAGGAGGGAAGCATGAGACCCCACAGGGAAGAAAACAACTCCTGGTGGGGGACTCCAGTGTTAGGCGGGTAGAGCTGGGGGACGGAAGGGAGAGGGAGGAAAGGTGACTGCCTGGAGCCATGGCTTGGAGGGACAGGGAGCAAATCCTCAGGACTGTGGGAGAAGATGCATGGGGGAGGGAGCTGGATGTCATTGTCCATGCAGGGACAAATGACCTGGCTGAGAAATGGATCAGAGCAGTGCAAGAGGAGTTTGTCGAGTTGGGGTGGGGCCTTAGACAAGTAGCATGCATAGTGACCTTCTTGAAGGTGCTGCCTGTCTATGGCATGGATGAGGCTAGGGTGCTCTGCACCATGGAATTCAATCAATGGTTGAAAAACTGGTGCAGACCTCAGGGTTTTTGCTTCATTGGGGACTGGAGGTCTGCCTTGAGGGATGCAGGCCTATACTGGTGCGATGATCTTCACCTGTCCAGGAAGGGAACGAGGATCCTAGGTGATAGTTTTAAATGCTTCATTGGCAAGCTTTTAAACTAGATGGGGGGGCACTGGAAAGGAGCAGTGAAGTTCTGGCAACCTCCCCCCAAAAATCAGGGTGGTTAGTGAGGTAAACACCAAGATAGAGAAGTCAATAGGGAGAAGGGCAGGGATAAATTGAGAAAAAGACAAATGCAGTAAGGACAGGTATGGGGCAAAAAAGGGTAATGCCATTAAAAAATGGAGAGTAATGAGTACCAATGCCCGTAGTCTAGGTAACAAGCTCCCTGATCTGGTGGCCTTGATGGAAGAGGGATGCATCGATATCGTGGCAGTCAAAGAAACATGGTACACAGAGAACCATGACTGGGATGTCAACATACCAGGGTACACAATCTATAGGAGGGACTGGGAGGATAGAAGAGGAGAAGGAGTAGCTCTCTATGTAAGGGAAGGGGTCTAAGCAATGGAACAAAAGAGTAGACAAGGAGGAGAGGAGGCACTGCGGATCACCTTGGAGACTGGAAATGGCACCACAATCTGCACAGGGGTTGTATACAGACCTCCCATCTCGGGGGAGGAAATGGACAAGAAAATGATATAAGGCATCCTCAAGATAGACTGTAAGGCCTAATCTGCTGGCAATTAGTATGTTAGTATGAAAGGGGAGATATCATTGATGGGGACCAGAATATGCCAGGTGTTACTGGAGCACCTTTGCTGTAGCCACATCCAAGAGTAGGCCATTCTCGATGGTCTACAGGGGGCATGTCTCAGACAGCTAGTGTTGGAACTCACTCAGGAGGGAGCAATGTTAGACCTGGTACTCTCAAATGGGGATGGAGAGAGGATCTCAGATCTAGAAGTGGGTAGCCATCTGGGAAAAAGTGACCACCAAACAGTGTGGTTCATGATAAACTCAGCCGCAGAGTCTAGCCATACAAAAATGAGGGTACTGCCCATCAGGAGGGCTGATCTTGTCAAAAAGGGAGAGTGCCTCAGAAAAGCACTAGCAAACAGGCAAGAAGGAGGGATGGAGCAATAATGGGGAAACATCAAAACTGCCATCACAGAAGCAACAAGCTTTTGTGTGAAGCAAATAAACAAATCAAAATGAAAGAAAAAAACAATATGGTTCTCAAAACAGGTGGCAAGGAAGGTTAGGGAGAAAAAAGATTGCATTCAGGAAGTATAAGGAAACACAGAAGGAGCAGAACAGAGAACTGTACCAGTTAAAGCAGAAGGAAGCAGGGAAGGCAGTCAGAATAGCAAAGGCCCAAATCGAGGAGAAGATAGCCAACTCAGTTAAGAAGGGGGATAAAACCTTTATAGGTACATTAGGGAGTGAAAAAAGACAAAGGGAGGGATAGCGAGGCTGAATAAAGGGGAGAGTGAGTGGGCAGAGAGGGACAGTGAAAAAGCAGGGATATTGAGTGAATACTTCTGCTCAGTATTCACAAAAGAAGAGGAGGGGGAGGTACCTAATCGAATCAGTAGAAGCAGTCTGAATAGGGGAGTAGATGTCAGTACTTTCACAGAAGAAAGGGTTCTGAAAGAACTCCTAAAGCTGAAGTTGGACAAAGCAATGGGGCCTGACTGAATACACCCCAGACTTCTAAAAGAACTAAGGGGAGAACTAGTGACACCACTAACTACCCTTTTTAACAAATCATGGGAGGATGGTGTGGTACCTGAGGACTGGAGGAGGGCGGATGTGATTCCCCTTCACAAACATGGGAGCAAGACAGAGGCAGGAAACTACAGACTTGTCAATTTGACCTCAGTGGTAGGGAAAAAGATGGAATCACTTCTGAAGGAAAGAATTGTTGAGTACCTAGATGCCAATGGGGTACAGGACACAAGGCAACATGAATTCACAGTGGGAAGGTCATGTCAGACAAATCTAATAGATTTCTTTGAGTGGGTGACCAAAGTAGTAGACCAGGGAGGGGTTGTGGACATGGCCTACCTAGACTTTAGGAAGGCATTTGACACAGTCCCAAACAAAAGATTAATAAACAAATTAGCTAACCTGGGAGAGGGTCCCAGGGTGGTAGCATGGGTAAAACATTGGCTGGAAAACAGGACACGGAATTTAATAGTAAACTGTGTCCACTCTGAAGAAAGGGGGGTTACTAGTGGGGTACCACAGGGTTCAGTACTGGGTCTGGTCCTTTTTAATGTCTTTATAAGAGACATTGCAGAGGGACTGGAAGGAAAAGCATGCCTCTTTGCAGACCACACAGAGATCTACAACATGGTTTATTCACAAACGGGGGGTGGTGGAAAGGATGAGAAGGGACTAGGCAAGGTTGGAGGAATGGTCAGAAGTATGGCAACTTCGATTCAATGCAAAGAAGTGCAAAGCAATGTACCTGTGAAACAGAAATCCAGGGGAAGAGTACACAATGGGGGGAGGTAGTAACAACAAAAAATGGAAAGGGTCCTGGGAGTAGTCATATCAGATGACCTAAAGATTAGCAAGCAATGTGAGAAGGCAATTGGGATAGCTGTGAGGATACTGGGAATGATACTGGGTAGTGGCATCACCGGTAGAAAACAGGAAGCTTTGGGAGAACATTGTACAAGAGATTTTTACAGAGGGGAAAATAACAGCAATGTTACATAGGAGGGAGACGGTGATTAGGCTTTTCTGGAATAAGTGGATAATATGGCTCATGCAGCGTAGACAGGATATTATACCATGAATTAGACAATTTTAATGCTGAGAGGCTTTTATTGCAATTCTATTACATACTCTTGTGTTTATCATGTACTGTACACTCTGCTGACACTTCTATCTGAAGCCAGCCTGATCTGTATTGAAATCATGATTTTGTAATGTAATCCTGTATACTGTGTGCTATACAAACCGATGTACTCCAGTCTTTTTAATAAAAAAATATAGTAACAAAAAAAAGAGAACAGGAAGTTGTTATCCCTCTATACAGACAGTTGGTGAGACCCCATCTGGAGTACTGCGTGCAGTTCTGGAGACTCCATCTCCCAAGGACATAGACAGGATGGAGGCAGTCCAAAGGAGGGCAACTAAAATGGTGCAGGGTCTACAACAGAAGCCATGTGAAGAGAGACTAAAGAAGCTTAATATGTATACCCTTGAGGAAAGGAGGGAGAGGGGGGACATGATAGAAACTTTTAAGTACCTCAAGGGAATCAACAAAGTCCAAGAGAGTAGAATTTTTTCAGAAAAAGAGATGTGCAAGAACAAGAGGGCACAATCTGAAGATAGAGGGGGGGATGGCTCAGGGGCAATGTTAGGAAGTATTTTTTGATGGAAAGGGTGGTGAACACATGAAATGGCCTTCCTGAGGAGGTCATGGGGTCAATAACAGTGGGGGAATTCAAGAATGCATGGGACAGACATAAGGCAATTATTGTTGGGGGGTAGGAAGAAATAGGCTGTTGATTAAATAGGATCTGCAGCTTAGCCAGTAGGTAAAGAAATGGGCAGACTAGGTGGGCCAAGCAGTCCTTATCTGCCATCAAAGTCTATGTTTCAATGTTTCAGCCTATCACCCCAAACACACAATGCTACCACTATAGGGAAGAACTCCCACAGTGTGATCTGCTTATGTAGCCTGGCTGATGCCCATTCAGATGGCAAAGCTACAGCAAAGCATTCACTCTGGAATTATGCTCCAAACTCCAGTCCTCTGGCTGTATCCATGAACAACTCCAGAGCCTGACTATCCCCAGTCCCCTGCCATATCACCACTCCATTGAAGTGGGCCACGAATGTCTGCTACACCTGCAGATCCTCACAGAACACCTGCTTGACCCAAATTCTGTGATATGGTTTCTTAGCCCCCTTCCCAACTTTGTCATGCATCTCAGAAAGGTTTTCCCTGTGGGAATAACCCAGCATGTGGAGTTAAGGTGCACCATCAGCTGCTGCAACTCCTGTAATGGAATCTTTTTAGCAACTTCTGCCATAGCAAACAAAGCCTGCAATGTGTCCAACTTGTCCCCATACAGTTGATATTCCTGTCTGTTGGTGTCAATCTCAATCCCTAAAATGGTGTTCACCTAAGAGTGTAATTCAGCCTTTCCTGGAGCCAATGGTATACAAAAATTTCCACATGTAACCACCAGGGACACTGGTTTACCGGGATTGAGAAAGGGCATATTCCATTTTGCACATTGTAAAAAACGGTATTGTCACCGGTGTCTGCTAAGCCAAAATCCGGTTTTACCGATATTTGATTCTCTGTACTTTATTTAACAATTTTTTAACTCTACTAACATGCATTTAAGCAATTTTGACCTCCACTGTTGCACATCCTTCCATCCTTGTACCAATTTAAAGTTGTTTTAGGTACAAGATGTGATGGCAACAGCAACTTCACCCCATCCCTAAGGTGTGATGGAAGCAGCACTATGGCCCCATCCCTCAGGTGCGATGGCAGCACCAACAGCACTATGGCCCCCATCCCTCTGGTGTGATGGCAGCAGCATCACTATGACCTCCCTCCCTCCCTCAGGTGTGACAGAAGCAGCAGCACTGTGGCCCCCGTCCCTTAGATGTGATGGCAGCAGTATTACATTCCCCATCCACGAGTGGTGATGACAGAATCACTACAGCCCCCAACCCTTTGGTGTGATGGCAGTAGCAACAATGCAGTCCACATCCTTCAGGGGTGATGGCAGTAGTGACAGCACTATGATCCCCTTTCTTCAACACCTACACCCACATGCACAAGTTACAAATGACTTGGTCTCTTTGCTTGTTAGAACTCAGATGTGAATTAATCTGAACCATCACCACTAAGGTGGACTACCTTTGTTTTCCTATCTATAATTTAACTGCCTGAATTGGATTTCTGCCTGTGACTGCTGACCAGGGTTAGGAACAGACTTGGGTGTTGAAGGGCCAGCTGGTGGGTGAAGGCTTGATTGTCCAATGACCCGCACCTTCTCCTGGAAGGAGGGTGGATTCACGGCTCAGCATTTGCTGGCCCCTGGTGGAGGCCAGAGGCACAACAACATGTCAGCCCTCACTGCAGGAGAGAGTGTGACGGATGTAGGCTTGTGCCTTGACATCTTGTGGCCTGTCAGGAAAATGGGAAAACACCCACTGGCCAACTGAAGGACAGCTGTTGGTCCCTCCATAAGCTGGAAGCCCCAGACATGTGTCCGTTCTGACCCCTGCCATGCTCAGGATACACAGGAAGCTCTTTGGGGTAATTCTCTCCCTGGTAGCCTCCCACAGGGGTAGAGGCCCACTCAATGAAGGGTTACTTTGGGTTATCTGGTAGCACAGCAGTAAGGGGCAGTGGATGGTGGTCGGAACTCAGCAGCAGTGGTAGGGGGCCTTGGCAGACCTGAAGGAGTGGATGGCCAGGGGATAGGAGGAGAAAAAAAACTGCTTGAATTTGCTTCTTTGAAATAAAGTGTCTTCACCTAAAAAATCCACAAGTGATTAGTGGAGGACCTTCAAATGGATTCATTCATCTCCCAGACATGTGGATTCTTTTTTTTACTTGGCGTCCATGAAAAGGGTGTCTCCCAGTTTTCATGTCTTTGTTCAGATGTGAATTGAGCACACCTCTGCCCACCAGCATCATACAGCCCTGGGGTCTTACCTTCTGTATGTCATTGACTGTGCTTTCAAAATCCACTGGCCAAACATAAGTACACTTAAATACTTAACATTTGCTTTTGTTGAAGCAGTCATCAGAAAACTGTTTGTTGTCACACAGACTGAAACAGCAAGAGGAGAAAAGGTGCAAATCATCCAGTTCACCTAAATGGAGTGTTAACTGTAAAGTCTTTTCATAAGTAGTAAGGCAGTTTCTTCTTTGTTAACATACTTCCATTCAGACTAGTTTTCATTCAAACAACTGAGGATTTTGGATGGCTCTACTGATTACAGTATAAACTTGAATAAGCTAGTTGGTAACAGTGATCCTGTGTTTAACAATCTTTAACCTAGATGCTCATATGCAAAGAATACAATGAAAATCTGACTAAAATCTAAAAACAAGCTTATAAAACACATAAAATGTATCTGAACATTTGTCTTTACCTATACAAACTCATTGCAGCCCAAGTAAAATGCAAGCAAATTACATGGTACCCTGACTACTATTCTATGATGTAGTAAACATATATTATGTATTTTTTTATATTCTTTCTAAAGCAAGTAGGCCCACTAGGCAGAACTGTCTTTTTCAGGAGTGACCTAGAAGCACTGGGGAGGTTAAGTGACTTGCTTGGAGTCACACAGTATGCAAGTGGAGGTTGTGGGAATCAAACCCAAGTCTGCTGGATGTACCTAGTTCAATCACTGTTTGTTACTCTAACCGCTAGGCATGGGTGATTAAACTGAATGGCTGATTACAACAAAGCAGTGCAGGTGATTTCCCTACTGACTCTCTATGCAGCAAAGCAGAAAGAATGCAAAGCACATCAGCATTCATTTTAAGATGCTGAAATCTGGGTCGACCCACTGGTGCTACGATAGCACTATTGTTTGCAATGCCAGTGACCCAGGGTCAGAAGTGAACTCGGGTTGCTGGAGGTCTGGCCAGGTGAGTAGGATCGAGCACCTGGGGACTGCTCTCCTCCTCCGGAAGGGTGGGCTGCAGGTCCTGCTGCTTTACCACTACCTGTATGACCATGGGTGGTGGTGCAATGGTGCTGCAGAGTGATCAGGAGGAGGAAGCTAGCCAGGATCTGGAGCAGTGGCATGTCTCTATGTGACCTACCTCCTTGGAACTCCTCTAGTGCAGATGCCCTCAGGGACAGAGACCAGAAAACCAGGAACAATCACCGTACATCGGTCACTGGCAGAAGGGACCCAGGTGCCCCAGACTTCATAACCAGGCTCCATGAGGGACCCATTGAGCTGCCTGACACACACTAACGGAGTCTGGAGGGGTGACCTGGGGTGTCCTCCTTCCCACCTGGGAGTACAATCCAGGCAGGATGGGGCAGGCCACAGGGCTCTGAGCATTACCTGGGGTGAAGCTAGGGGATACCTAGCCTAGGGATCTCTGAAAAGTTGAGACTGATGCTGTGAGAAGGGGACATAGAAAAAGAAAATAAAAAAAATTTGAAAAGATGCTGAAATCTTAGAGATTCTGTGCAGTGACATGCAATTTCCGTGAAGCACCGGTACAAGAATTCAAAATCCGCAAACCAAGCAGGATTCCGTGATTGTTACCGGTGTTACCGGTAAAAATGGAAAACCAGTGTCCCTGGTAACCACCCAGTCCCCTTGGTTACTAGAATCCTATCAGTGTTATTGTTAGTAAGGTAGCAGGCAGCTGGTAGGGAGCTCATTAGGGGCTCCTTACATAATGACATAATTGTTTACTCAGCTAGCCTGAGGGAAGAATGATTAGGTCATTTGGAACTCTCACAGCAGCATAAGCCACACTGTGTGGACAGCTGTTCTGCGGAGCTACAATGCTCAGTAGTCAGAGTCTGTCAGATTGAGTTGTTCAGTGAGGAGGTGATAATGGCAGAAGGAATGCCAGTGGGCTCTAAGGAGATGGCCCAGGATTTCCCACCCTACTTGAGATACATTTCCAGCTTCCAGTGAACTGGTGGAGACCAGTGCTACAGCAGGATTTCCTGATTTCTACTCCTGGTGAAGTGGAAGGAATTGTTTGTTCTCAGTGGACTAAAATGGCAATCCTCTGAATGTTCTGTGGTGTTATTAGTTGCCTTGGATAGGACCTGAAAGAGATTGTTTGATTGGCTACCCAGGAGAGTGCCTTTCTTTTCTTTTTGTTGTTCCGTGCCCTGTGGATGGGACAACCTCGTGAATACTGTTCTAGGAGACAAGATCTCCAACATGTTTTATTGAGTTCAATATTCTGGGGTGCGTGTGCCCATAGATAAGGCTGGATCGCACCTGTCAGTGTCCCTAGTTTCACCCAAGTGAGTGAATTAATGTTAAACTGTTCACCCAAGTCAGTGCAGTTTTGTTCTTTGGTCACACCAGTGAGTAACAAGTTAAAGTGTGGGACCTCTAGCATTTCAGTGGGACCGGGGGTTTCAACGGTGTAATTCTGAAGACTGTCAGAGACTGTCATTCGGGGCCAAGGGTGGGAGGAATGCCATCTAAGTGCTTACAATGCAGGGCTTCCTGGTTCATAAAGGGCATCAGTTTTTACCTGAGCAAGGACCAAGCTGTAGTTTAAAGTGTGTGACTGAGTTTCACTAATGTGCACCTATGTGCAAAGAAGAGTTCTGAGTTCAAGTTCAAGTTCAAGTTTATTGCAGGAAAGACTCCATTGAGCAAGCTCATTCATAAGGAGGTCCTGAGGCACATACACATACAGTTCGCAATTACATAGACAGGAGATATAAAATGTAGAACAACAAAGAAAAAATATTTACTACAAGAGGTACAGTATACACAATAGAAGTCCTTATGCTATATATGCAGTACATTCCAGATTTAACCTTGCCCTAAATTATGCAACACATTTAAGCTTAATAAGTAGAGGGCCAGTTGGTACCTAGGAAGTTGACTTGGCGTTGGAGGCCTAGTAGCACCTACATATGTCTTTTAATTTAGAGATAGCTAGTGTTTTGTAGGAGTTAATTGATACGATGCTGGTTAGCTTCAGCATGGCTTGTAGTTGGTTCCAAATGTTTGGGAGGGCATATGAGACAGCTCTTTGGCCAGCTGAGGTACGTGTCCTGGGAACATCTAGTAGGATAAGGTCAGATTTCCTTAGGGAGTAGGCGCTATGCGAGATGTGTATGAGAGACGCTAACTAGGCAGTTTGTGGAGTAGTAATTTGAGGGTCCAAATGCCAGCATGCAGGAGGTGTCTGGTGGCAAGAGAGCTCCACCCAACTGCTGCATAAAGATCACAGTGGTGGGTCCTGTACGCAGAGTTAATAATGAAGCAAAGAGCACGGTGATAGAGTACGTCCAGTTTAGATAGGCTCAAGGTTGGGGAGGAGATAAAGATAATGTCTCCTTAGTCAAGTAAGGTAAGGAATGTTGCTTTGACAAGTCTTTTGAGGGTCATGAGAGAAAAGAGGGTCCTATTTCTAAAGAAGAAACCCAAGCGTGCTTTAAGCCTCTTTGATAGATCCTCAATGTGGTCATTGAAGGAAAGCTTGTTGTCTATCCACATACCTAGATATTTAAATTTAGGCACAACTTCCAAGGGTTCACCTAGGGAGGTAACTATGAAGTTTTTAGGTGGGGTAGGTAGGGCATCAGACAAGGCAAGTCTCGAGAAAATCATTGTCTTGGTTTTTCTGGCATTTAAGAGAAGCTTGGCATTGATAAGGTTGCTTTCTAACTGGATAAAGTCAGCTTGGAGTGCTTCCCTGACTTCAGTTAAGAACGAGCCTGATGTGTACAAACCGTATCGTCCACAAAGAAATGTATGCTAGAGTTCTTTATGTGGGAGTCAAGGTTGTTGATGTACAGGGAAAAAAGGATTGGTCCTAAGATGGAGCCTTGAGGGACTCCTCTGGCAATTGGAAGGGGGGCAGATAGTAGACCATCAACTTTGACTTTTTGTATCCTTCCTGTGAGATAACTGCTAAACCACTGTAAAGTAATTGGAGTGGCATCTATGTAGGCAAGACAGGTGATTAGGAGGTGATGGTCTACAGCGTTGAAGGCCTTACTGAGGTCTAGAAAGACTGCACCAGTAACCTTCTTGGTGTCCATAGCATGGATCCAGTCATTAGAGACTTTAGCCAAGACTGAGATGATACTGTGCTTCAACCTGAAGCCGGCTTTAGGAGTGAGTGCACTTCAAGGTGATTTTTTAGTTGGTTGTATATAAGTTTTTCCAGCACTTTGGAGTTAACGGGCAAGATAGAGATAGGACGGTAGTTGTTTAAGTCACAAGGATCTCCTGATTTGAAGAGAGGAAGAACATGGGCAGATTTCCAGCAGGATGGAACAGTGGCTGTGGTAATAGAGAGGTTGAAGATGTGAAGGATGGGGGGCTGTGAGCTGGGCATAGCCTAACCGCTAGAAAAATGATTCAAGGCCATCGTCCCCTGCACTTTTCTTGGTGTCAAGGCTAAGAATTATGTCTTCGACTTCTTTGTAGCTAAACAGGCACAACTTGAAGGGATGAGGTGGAGTAGCACGTGTAGAATCTGGGCTAGTGTTGCTATTCACTCGGCTAGCATATGGGGAGGAGTCGAATGCCAACCCAGCAGTGGCAAAGTGAAGGTTAAGTTCTTCGAGGATTTGCAGTTTATTTTCAACCATCCCGTCCTTGGCCAGAATCTTGGTGGGAAGGGAGTAAGCAGCAGGATGGCCTTTAATGGATCTCAGTGTCTTCCAGATTTTTTTGGGAGTTCCCTTTGGCCTGCTCCAGAGTGGAGATGTACAAGTTTGCTTTAGTAGCACGTACACTTTTAACACAGGCATTTCTGGCAATTCTAAAAGTCTGCCAGTCTGCCGGGTTCTTTGTGTGCCTGGCCCTAGCCCATAGCTTGTCTCTATTGGTAAGTGCAGATTTGAGCTCTTGGGGGAACCACG
This sequence comes from Neoceratodus forsteri, assembly GCA_016271365.2. NCBI lineage: Eukaryota > Metazoa > Chordata > Ceratodontiformes > Ceratodontidae > Neoceratodus > Neoceratodus forsteri. Next base: position 543,120,640 of record CM028131.1, on the reverse strand, counting down.
GCTGCGAGATTTTCCACACCCTCATTTTAATAAGAGGAGCATGCTTGTTAGTTAGGGTGGTGAGGTTGTCATTTAGGACAGAGACGGCGGCATCAGCAGATTTGGCAAGATATAAGTCTTGCCACCAGATCGTACCTAGATAGCTTAGGAAGTTTACTGAGTTGAATTTACGGAACAAGTGTTTGATTCTTAATTTAGGGTGCTGCTGGGTTTTAGATTGGAATCTTGTACATACAACGATATTGTGGTCACTCATGTCATTATGGAAAACTGCAGAATGTGAGATTTTAGGGGATGTGAAGTTAAGATGACATCTAAGAATGAGCTGTTGGCAGAGTTAGAAGCATTGATTCTTGTGGGTTCAGTTACTATCTAAGACCCAGCTCATCACAGATGGCTTTTAGGGAGTGGGATTTAGCAGTGAGCCAATCCATATTGAAGTCTCCTAAGATTATTGTTTCCGTGTTAGCAGCCAAACTTATGGATTTCAACACGTTAAGAATTTCTGTGTCTCCTGACGGGGGTCTATAGCCACCAATGATTGTGATGCACTCTGAGGATGGAAGGTGAAGTTTAAGCAAGACAATCTCGTATTCCTTGTGCTTAGTTTTACAGGAAATGCTGCTAACATCAAATTTTGATTTATCATATACAATCCCCACCCCCCGAATCCCTATCAGCCCTAAAGAGCTTGAAGCCCGGTATAGTAATTTGAACATCAGTGTTGGTCTTCTTTAGCCACAACTTGGTAATTATAATCAGATCTGGGTCAGTGTGGGCTGCCCAAACTTGAAGATTATCAAGTTTTTTGAGCAGGCTTAGAATATTGACCATCATCAGTTTCATCCCAGGAGCAGCTGCAAACTCCGATGGAGAAGTGATTTGAGTTGGGGGACCTGGATTTAGTTCAACATTGCCTGAACAGAAAAGGAGAATTAGAAACATTTTCTTGAGGGCATTTATCAGGTAGAAGTGGGCTCTTTTCGTATGGGTTCTTGTGTGGTGTTCAGTCATTGAGTTACGTCTAGCGAGGGCATAGGAGATGCTGAGTGTGTAGCTTAGATTCACTAAATGACACTCAAGGGAGGGAAAATGTTCATGTGTGTGTCCAGGTGTCCAGTAAATGCTCCTTCTGGGAATTTGGGAAGAAGTTGTTTTCTGTTGTGTGTTCATGAACTATACTGCATGCAAGGAGAGTTCAGTTATCTGTAAAAGAAATAAGATCTTTAACAGGAACTACACTAGAATATGCAGAATCTTATAGATACCTAGGGTTGGTGTTAGATAAAAACTTGACATTTGAATTACACATAATATCACTGTCAGATAAAATAAAGGGATTATTGAGTTTCTTTTTTAGGAATAAATGTTTTTTTAATTTAAAATTTAGGAAGTTGATGGTTATGTCTGTGTTCCTGACAATATTGGATAATGGAGAAGTAGTCTATAAAAACACTAAAAAAATAACACTATTGTGCTCATTGGATGTGTTGTTTAACAGTGCTTTAAGATTTATAACAAACTTACCTCATAGAATTCAAGCATTTCCTCACTGACTGATAGGAGACACCCTCACTGGAATTTACTAGTTTCTAAGTTTGTGTTCCAGTCTTTACCAGACTTTCTTTTGAAGACGGTCAAAATTCAACCGCGACAACTGTACTTTAAGATCTTCGTCTCGGACATGTTTATATGTGCCACGATGTAAAACCAGTTTTGGGAGCAAAACTTTATCAAGCTTGGTTCCCAAAACATGGGAACAATTATCCAAGCAACTGAATGTTACTGTATTATTATCTTTTGATCGCTTTAGATCATCTTTGACCACTTTGTATGATAAACACTGTAATTGCTATGGGTGAATTTTGATCTTTTGCCCTTATTATCTTGACTAATTGTGATAATTTTATATTTTTATATGCAATGTTGTGTATATGTTTGTAAACTTGTTCTTGTATGTTTAATGTTGGATAAAACTGAAAAATGGATAATTTTATCTCAATTTGACATCCAATAAAGTTGAAGTTGAAGTTTGTGAAATGTACCTGTCCAGCCTGGACTGACCCTTGGGGGTCCACTTCTGCTTTAACTTTTCATCTGTTGAATAAACACATACTGCACAATCCCAGTCACTGTTATGGACATTCTGATTATTGTTTCCTGTTGTGTTGATTTACTGGAACCCTCTCAGCAGTTTAGATGTAGCATATGCCTAGCAGCCTCAACACAGGATGTGGGCTGTGTCATTTATACAAGGTTCATGTTGTTTTGTTTCTGTACCCCCACCCCTCTCATCATCTAGAAAATGAGCCAGGTATACATCCTAACACCAATGGTGGTACCCTACCTTTTTGTAAAGTAAAATGGTATGCCAGTACATGGGCACCACTATTTCCAGATGTTAATGGGGGGGGGTGTGCTCACTAGTTAAAAAAGTGGCCTGGAGGCTGCACATAATTCCACAAATGTGGTCAGGGTCTGCCCACAGACTGGGAATTCAGAAACTCCTACATATAGGAAGTCATCAATGTCATGGACTATACCCTGGTTACCTAATGCCCACGCCATGGCCCAATGTTAGAAGGTGCTGAACCTTCAAAAAATGCACAAGCCACCACGCAACACATGGGCATGCAATTGTCCACATAATACTCCCCTTCAAACTTCATACCTAATAGTTCACTGTCTGCTTGATGTACCGGCAGCAAGCAGAACATGGACTCAATGTCTACCATAGCCATCATGGGATGGGGCCCTGCCTCCCATGCTAGCTTAATGAGCCTGTTGAATTACTCATACTGAACTGACATGAACCTTGGATCAATATGATGATTCACTGAATCCCCCTTCAAATACAAGTAACTCATCATCCAGAACTCCCCAGAAGCCTTCTAATGCACAAGCCCATTCAGTGACACCTTAAGACTGGGCAAGGGTGGGGCTTCATAAGAGCCATTCACCATCACAGCTGCCTCTCTTTTGCCAGGTCTTACCAGACGACCTGTGGACAATCTCTAGCTGACTTAAAATTCTCTGCCTCTTGCCCCATCTGAAGGTCTGAATACAGAATCCTAAAGCCAACTGAAAAACCTTCTTCTAACAGATTGGTGTTCTCCCGGTCCGAGTACTGGTCCAGCCAGGGTTTAAGCCTGGCTACACTTAGCAGGGTGGGCAGGCTTGCTCCCCGGTGGCTTCTGGTACTTACAGAATGCCAAGACACTCAAAATCCAGACTTTGGAGGTTTCAGGGAGGAGAGCTGCATGAGTGGGTGTCACTATCCATAAGTGACACACACACACCTCTCTCAACTGTCCCTAATTATGAGGGACCTCCCTGATTTTACCCCTCAGAATTGCTCTGTCCCTCTTGCATCCCTCATAGGAAAGGTGCTACCCACACTTAGAATGTGCTGAAAAATATGGTGCTAGCATAGATAAAGACCCCCACCACCCAGTTATTGAATCAGCGAGGAACTCTTGTTTTCTGCCTATCTGACTCCTTTTGCTGGTCTTTCTTCTCCTCATCCTGATCTCCTGGATGATTAAGGGTCAAGAAGATACCTACATGGTTGTGAATTTGCTGTCTGACTTAATGGTCAAAGGAGTCCCTAATGGGTTTGTCAGGCTGACGTAATTCCCGGAACTTGATGTCATTGTCACCTGACCCCTTGTTATGCCAGCCCCAGGTGCTTCCAAGACCCCTGACACTGGCCCTTGCTGCCGCTAACCCTTGGACCCAGCCATCATCCCAGACACTGTATCATTGAGCTTATCTAGCTTCTCATCTGCATTCAGATCCCTATGAACCACCAGCTATCCTGGGGCTGAATTTATGGCTGCTGGGGCATGCAAGTCTAAATCCACTGCAGGGAATATGACAATCATGTCCCCACTGAAGAGAGGCCCCTTACCTGCTGGGGTGAGTCTATCCACCTCTTGCCTAGATCCTACCGCCAAGACCCCTCCCGAAAGAAAAACCCATAAAGCTGTGATAACCATGTTCCAAATATGCTCTTTGGAAAACTGACAAGCCTCTGACGCTTTCTTACCTTCAATCAATCAATCAATTCTTTATTTTACCAGGCGGAACACCATTAAGGTGAACTCATTTACAAGGCAGACCTGGGATCGGTTCACAATACATAGCAGCAAATGACCACCTAGCAGGCCATCTGAGATTCTATAGAAAACACATAATAAAATCACATAATCACTTGATCACATAATATATAATTATATATATACAAAGCTGCAAGGTTACATAACCAGGTGGAAGTGCACTCCATTAGTACAACAGCTTATGCACTGGTTATTCTTGAATCATAATCAAGTATACAGTATGAATAACTATACAGATAGTGCAAGATAAAATATATAAACTTCTGACTAAACATGATGCACAGGAAAACATAGTAGAGGAGAGGAAGAAGAGGCTTACATGGCATTGAATAAAAGAGAAAGGAGGAGAAGATCTATTGGGAAAAGGCTGGGGATGCAGGGAAGCAGGAAGTAGGGGAATAGGAAGGGGCAACTAGGAGTTTTTGTTTATAGGTTAGAGAGGGGCAGCCAAATTAGTCAAGATGGGATGCAGGGGGAGATACTAGGGCAGCAGTCATAGTAAGGAAGAGGGATAAGGAACCTTAGCCAAAGCAATTGCAGGGCTCCTTAAAGTACCACAGGAAAAGGGATATGAAAAAGGACAGTTTCACAGGAATAACACGCATAGTGTTTTTTGTATATTGTTTCAAAGGATGGCAAGGGCATGACTTGTCACTGTTTTATCGGACCACGTTTTGACATTGGGGATTGTGAGAGATAGATAGGTGAGACTTCTTAATGGGTAGTTGCCAGTGGAGCAAACAGGCAGGCAGTCTAGAATATACTGGGGGAGTTTATGAATGATGGCTCTATAGGTTCATAGTACTGCGTTTTTCTGCCTCCTGAACTTGAGTGAGCTCCATCCTACGGTAGTATAGAGTGTGCAATGGTGTGTGGAGTATGAAACACTGGTGATAAATCTGAGTTCCTGATGGTAGAGGATATCAAGTTTGGAAATATTCACACTAGTTCCTTGCCTATACAAGATGTCAGCGTAATCCAAGAGCGGCATGAGGGTAGTTTGAACTAACCATTTTTTTGCCTCTAGGGTAAGCAAGTGTCTGATATGAAAGAAGAGCCCAAGTCTTTGCTTTAATTGTTTTGAGAGCTCTTCTATCTAATCTAGGAAAGACAGCTTCCAATCTATCCATACACCCAAGTATTTGAATTTAGCCACATATTCTAGGGGCTCTCCCAAGAGTGTGATTATCTGGGGAGATTTCCCAGTGGTGTTAGCTTTGGGTGTGGCAACTGAGGGGGTGAAAAACATAGCTTTCATTTGTTTCATGTTTAGGAGCAGCTTCAGGTACAACATGTTTTTTCTGTAAAAGATCAAAATCCCTTTGGCCATCAATACAGGCAGCATCAGGATTGGGCCTATCTATATAAAGCACTGTATCATCAGTGAATAGATGCATATTAGCAGAATTGATACCAGTGTTTATACTATTTATGTATATGGCAAACAGTAATGGGCCAGGAATGGACCCTCGGGGCACACCTCTTAACAGGATTTTCATCAGAGAAAGGTCATCATCTGCCTTGACCTGTTGGTGCCTGTCAATAAGGTAGTTGGTGAACCATTTTAGAGCCAAATTATCCACCCCTATATTTCTTAAGATGCCCAGCAGCAGGTCTGATCCACCATATCAAAGGCCTTGCTAAGGTCAAGAAACAAGGCACATACATAATGTTTGCCATCCAAAGCTTTCCGCCAGTCATTCGTGACCTTAACAAGGGCTGTGATTGTGCAATGATGGGGCTGAAAACCAGATTGGACAGGAGTTAGCAGTTTATAATTCTCCAGATGCAGTCTAAGCTGGGCATTAACTACCTTCTCCAATAACTTGGACAAGGAGGGGAGGAGGAATATTGGGTGATAATCGTTTAGGTCACTGATATCTCTGGATTTAAAAAGGAGAATATCATGTGCTGTCTTCCATAGTAGGTAGAGTGCCCGGGAAAGTGACAAGTTAAAAATATGGGTGATTGGAGGGGCCAAAACAAAGTATTCCATTTTTAGGAAATAAGGTTCAACAACATCAGCTCCCACACTTTTCTTAGAATCCAATTGCAGAAGCAAATCCTCAACTTGCTTAACAGAGATGGAACACAAAGAGAAAACTGTATCATGAGTGGGTGAGAGTGAGTTAAGACATTTGGGGTTCAGACTCCATAAATTTGCCTTTGGGAATTGGTCGGTGAGGTGTCAAAAGCCAATCCTGCTGTGGCAAAATGGTTGTTAAGAAGGTCTCATATTGCATGCTTATTAGTGGTATTAGTACCACCCGAAGAGATTTTTGGTTGGATTGAACTAGCCACGTTATGACCTTCCATATTCATTAGAGTTTTCTAGAACGTATTAGCAGTGTTAGAGGGTGATTCAAGTTCTGAATGGAAGTAGTTAGCTTTTTCAGTTCTGATTAGTTTGGTACTCTAGTTTTTCATTGTTCTAAAAGCTGCCCAATCCGCAGGCTGCTTGGTTTTCCTCGCCCTTCTCTAAAGTGCATCCCTTTGCACCAATGCAGCTTTAAGGCTAGCCGTAAACCATGGGCAAGATTTCTTTTTGGTCTGAATTTTAATAAGGGGAACATGTTTATCAATGGTACCTCTTAGTATGGTGTGGAATGACTTGTACGCTTCGGCCACTGAGGGGGCCAGATAGAAGTCCTGCCAATTTGCATATTGAAGATCAAAGAGGAATGCATTGGGGTCAAAATTACATCTGCTCCTCTTGAAAATATACTTAGAAGATTACACTGATTTGTAGACAGATCTCACACAAGAAATAACACAGTGATCACTTAGATCATTAAAAAAACAGAGTATGTGAAGAGGTGTGGTTTACTCACTAGAATTAAGTCAAGTAATGTGCTATGGTCAGAGTTTTTAATGTTTGGATGGGTGACCTCACTAATAATTTGAGTGAGTCCAAAATTATCGTAAAGGTTTTTTAACTGATTAGATGCTGCAGTAAGCCAGTACATGTTATGGTGACCCAAGATAATAAATTTGGAGGATATGGAGTCTAAAGTATCACATAGGTGTTTCAATACCTTACCTTGCTGAGGTACATTGGGTACTTTTGCTGGGGCATCACTACTTTCTTAGCTGGCCACTTCTTTCTGCCAGCCACTACCACTGCAGTCGATGTTGATGGAGCCTTGGTGCCTCCATGCATGTTTCCAGCCATGTCCTCCCTTTCTTCCAGTACATTTCTAGCAACTGTGTTTCCAGTGCTGCTCCGACCTTTGGTGTGGGATTGTATTCCTGATAGGCATCTTTTGATCTGTAATGACAAACTAGTACCCTCCCACCAAGAAAGGCTTGTTAGCAATGATTCTATCAGCCCAGGCACACAGTGTGGAAGGCCTTTCCATGGCTTCCCCGCTTCTACTGATGCTCCCCCTTTCTCCCTGTTGCTAATCTACCTCCTTTGTTCTTCCTTGCTTGGGACAAATAGCCAGTCAAACACTAACCACTGTGGTCCTGATTCACTAATGAGTGCCATAGAGTCTGTCCGTGGAAAGCCCTGCTGCATGTCCCACTGAACTCTCCCGCTCCAGCTACTCGGGGCTGTTAGCAGTCCCTTGGTACCTATGCTACTTACTTACTTATTATTGTTGTTGTTTTTTTTTTTTCTTTTATAAAAACCCAAGTTGCTCACCCACATGCAGGCTGCTGGGAACAGACCCCCACCAGCTTTAACTCTCTGGGATCTGTTGGGTAGCTCCTGCTCCCGTAACTCTTCTACTATGATATTTTTTTTTTATTAAGCATGGCTAAGAATGACTGAGCCCAGTTCAGAACCTACAGGAAGCAGCCATGCCTCTGAAGCAACCCATGCTCCAAACCCTCTGGGTTCATGTAGGGAATGTCTGAGCCCTGGCCAGAGCATGGATGAAGCAGCTGTCCCTCTGAGTCAGCTAGATTTTAAGAACACAGCTCCACTTCTCAGACCTCGCAAACCAACCATGTGACCAACCAACAGCCATTCCTGCCTCACCCAGCTTGATGAATAGCCCTGGCTACTTCCAAGCACCCTTGCATTTCTGTGTATATTATTAATATTAGATATTTGTTTATTTATTTATTTATTTATTTATGTAAACCAGTTGGCCTGGCATACAAGTGGAGCGGGGGAAGGGACATGCTGCATAGTGTTCCCTGTGGGATTTCAAACTCCTGGACTGCCTCTGGCAAAGAAACCAAGGGCTCTGCCCTTGGCTGCAACATCCTGGGCTCCTCTGCTCCACAGTAACATGTTCTGTTGCCTCCTGAACCTCAAGAAAACCCAAGGAATACCCCTGGTCAGAAGAGAACAGAACATGGATGTGAGCAGCTTCCTAAGGCAAGCAACCTACTGAAAAGTCCACCAGCAAACACCTGATCCCCACAGATGTAAAGTCTACCCCGAGCACCGCTTGGCTACCTGAAGTGCATAGCCAAGGACCACCAAACTGGAGGTACCAATTGATCTTTAACACAGAATTCATCCATGGGAAAGTACCCACTCACCTAACAGGCCAAGGTGGGAGAGGACCAAAAGCCACTGGCAGCAATTAATTTATTTTTAAATTTCAACCTTATCAATTTTACTTTAAATTATAACCAAGGATGCATACTTCGAAGATTGCAGCAGTCACACAACTTCTCTTTTGTTGCTGGATGTCCGGGGGGGGGTACATGGGTGGCCAGTTACCGATCACAGACCAAGCCAGTGACATGAATGACATTGCTGCCCTACCATTATCGAACCAAGCCAGCACTAACAAATGACCTCCTAATCCTTTTAGGGACCAAAGACGCTCCTCCAGGCTACTCTGAAAGAATCATTTGTTCCTCCACAAAAGCCTGCTGATAACAGTCTTTTGTTCTGGTCTCTCTCTCTCTCTCTCTCTCTCTCTCTCTCTCTCTCTCTCCCCTCCCCTTCACTCTCTCACTCAGCCATGCACTTTATAAACTCCTACTTTGATCTACTGCCATCCTGCTTAAGCTTCTAGGCTGTTGGCTGGTTAAACCTCCCAGCATGATCAGACCCCTACCCTATGATTGCATGCCCATACTTTGAGAATAGAAGAGAGGTGGTCTGGATCCGCTGCTCTGGCTCTGATCTGAAGAGAGTAGGAGGAGAAAGTGGGGGAGCTGCTGGCCATCAGCTCCTTTTAAACCCCTTCCTCAACACTTCCTCAGATAGCCATCACTCTGCATGTGGCTCCTGTGGTCCTCCCCTGGAGAGTCACCAGGGTCCACTCCCCATCCCCTGGAGGAGGATCCCTAATCCATACCCCCAGGTCTGGGGAGGGAGGACACAGACAAATGGCTGGCTGCAGCCATTCTATTGCAGCCTTTCTATTCTCTAAAAGGGAGAGAAAAGCAAATAAGACCCCTGGAAATAAATGGGGATATAATTGAACAACCAGTGAGATAGCCAAAAGACTAAATAGTAACTTTGCTTCTGTCTTTAATAGTGCTGATGACCTTAAGGACAGCTGTAAAATGCCCTCTTACATGATTAATAATATAGACATGTTTCTATTTAATTCAGATAAAATTGTTACTGAATTGAGTAAAATCATCTCCCATAAAGCATGTGGCACAAACAGTATCCACCCAGCAGCACTAAAATACATAGCCAAAATGTTGTCTGAGCGAATTACTGACATCTTTAGATCACCAATCTCTTCTCGTGTAGGCCCTGATGACAGAAAGGAAGCATCAGTAACCCCAATACATAAGAAAGGAAACATACAGCACATTATGAACTACAGGCCCATTAACTTGACCTCCATTAATGGTAAAATTATGGAGAAAATTATGAAGGAACATATCGTTGCAACTATCGACAAGGATGGATCCTTTGATAGGACACAACTTGGGTTTACTAGAGGAGGCTTGTGTGTGACCAGTCTCATTTCTTTTTACCAACCCATCAGTGATGTATTTGATCAGAACATAATATATATGGACTTTAGCAAGGTGTTTGATAAAGTACTACATGGCAAATTATAGCAGAAGTTAAATAGATTAAACATCTATGGTACATTGGTAAATTGGCTTAGACACTGGCATACAGACAGGAGACAAAGAGTAAGGGTGAGGGATGTAATGTCTAATAATATCAGAATAACAAGTGGAGTGGTTCAGGGTTAAATCCTGGGCCCGATATTATTCAACATCTACATCAACGATCTTCATTACAGACTACAGGGATTTGAAAATAAGTTTGCGGACGACACCAAAATGGGAAGTAGAGACCTACATGAATATGATACAATAAGATTGAGGCAAGCCTTAACACCTTATATAAGTAGACACAGACATCGGAAATGCAGTTTAACATGGAAAAATGTGTGGTACTTCACATGGGAAATAACAGTACTGGTAACAAATATTTCTTATGTGGAATGGAACCAAATGAGATTACTGAGGTGTGGGACCTAGGGGGTCATAATACAATCAAATTTAAGCTTCAGATCCAGTAATGACCTTGCCTACTTTGATTGGTACTCAGCCTACTTACCCCCAGACATTGATACAGCCCTTTCACTCTTCATTGCTGCCTTTAACAATACCTGGGATAGTTAAGCCCCCTTAGAAAGTCCAGGGTTAAATGTTCCCACCACCCCTTGGATTACATCTCACCTGATCAAGTTGTGTGCAAGTCCAGGAACCTTGCTTGGGCATGATATAAGTCCTTCCAATTCATGCCTGACATCCTATAGTACAAGTCACTCTGGAACACCTGCACTAAGGCTGTCTGTACTTCGAAGGCCCACTACTTCAAGTCCATCCTATTCCTACTCCTACTCCTACTCAGGCAACTGTCAAATATCGATCTCTTCAAAGACGCTTTGCCCTGGTTTGCAAGTTATTTCAGAGGTAGGGTCCAACGTGCTAATATCGCCGGTGTCATCTCCAATGAAAGCCCAGTCCTCTCAGGAGTCCCCCAGGGGTCCATTCTTGGTCCATTGCTCTTCAGTCTCTTCCTGAACAGCCTCCCTAGCATTTGCCACCAGAACATACTGCTCTACGTGGATGACACTGTCAGTGTCAGTGGCTCAGTAGGTAGCACATTCACCTCTGAGGCCGGGAGATCAGAGGGCTGTGGGTTCAGTTCCCACATCTGGCACTTGGGTTAATATCCCAGTACTGACACTGTAGTGCAGCATGAGAGGGGTGCTGCACTTCTGAGGTGCCGTCTTTCGGATGAGACGTTAAACCGAGGTCCCATCTGCCTGGATTGGTGGTAGTTCAGGTGGATGTTAAAGATCCCATGGCACTTATGAAAAGAGTAGGGGAATTTCCCCGGTGTCCTGGCCAAATTTCCCTCCTTCACTAAAAATACCACCAACAGCTTAATCTGGTTCAAGGTAGTTGGCATTCATCTGTATCCCCCTCCCCCGGTCATGCCTGAAAATAGGCAGGATTTGTCTAGTGCACTTACCCGTTCAACAACAACTAAATAAATATACACAAATCAGCATGATATAAATTTATTATAGGGGCAGCTACAGCGTGACTTCAAGAGTGTTGAGGACTGGTTCAGCTCACACAAACTGGTCCTGAACTATAGCAAAACAAAAGTAATGTATTTCTGCAATACACAAAGCAAGCATAACTCTCAACCCCTCACCATCAGGAACCTAGCAGGGATTACATTCAAATCAGTTCCAGAGTTTAAGTACCTTGGCAACACCCTGGACAGATCTCTCTCCTTTGCACGGCACATTGACAATGTCACAAAGGCCATGAATTTAAAGATAGGCCTTCTCCACAGGCACAAACATTGCATGACAGCTGATGCCCTTAGACTGGCGATTAACAGCTCTGTCACCTCAGTCGTTGACTATGGACTAGTTATCTACAGCTCACCTTCCTCCACTGCCCTTTGCAGGATATCGATGGTGCTTAACAAATCTTGCCAACTCCTAATGGGCACTACCCATCTAACACACACACCTGTGATCTGTACACCCAGACTGGGTGGCTACCACTCCACCGCAGGATCCAATACCAGACCTGACTGGTTACCAACAAGATTCTCCTCAGGCTCTTGCCACCAGGTGTTGAAAAGCTTCTTACTATAAACAACAGCACCCATCATACCAGAAATGCACAACACCAAATCTACCAGGTTCCCAGATGCAAGACCACCATGTGTCAGAGGTCCTTCACCTACAGAGCCCTGCTATGGTATAACTCGCTCAACAAAGAAACACTTACTGCTGCAACGCTTGCCACCTTCAAAAAGCAACTCTGACAGCACCTCATGTCAACCAGTCAGTGCCATTGTTTCCACTAAGAGGATCACCTCTCCTCCCTTTCTGGCCCAAGCTGTCCCATAACCTCCCTAGGATTTCAATACTCTGGCTCCTGTTCCCTCCTTTTACATCCCTCCCACCCTTCCTTCATCCCTCCCTCCCTGTGCCTCCTCTTCATGTCCACCCCCTCTTCCTTTGGCACTTATTGGATGTGGGTGCCCTCCTACTACTATCAGATTCGCATCCATTCTTCCCCCCTCCCTTTAGACAATGGCTCCTCAGCCAGCCTACTACTTTCTGTACCTCACTCACCCTACCCTCTCTAACTCCACTGCTCGTGTGTTATTTTCGCCTGTTAACTGGCATTTTCTTGTTGATGTTGTCTGTCTCCAAGTAGGATGTATCCTTAAGCCTAGCCTTTGCCTTGTTTAAAGTCTGTTATCCTTGTCAACCTTTGTATGTAAGTTTGCCCTCCATGCTCTGATGTGGAACTTTTGTAAATGAGCAGTTCCTGCTCAAAGGTATTTGTAATCCTAGCGTTTAATAAATAAATAAATAAAATCCTCCAATCCAATCTAAACTCCCCATCAACATTCTGGAAGGTCATACACTCTCTGTTTGATTTCCCAGCCCAGTCTGCCCATCCCCTCCTGGTGGATGGCTTATAGGTCTCTGACTCCCCCATTGCTGCTAATTTCAACAAATTATTCATAGCCTGAGCACTATTCTCTCATCCATCTCCAGGTCACACTATTTCTCCCATGCCCCACTCAACAGAAGGCTTTCATTTCCCTCCTATCTCCCCTCAGGAAGTCTTCCTCACCCTTATGTCACTTAACCCTTCCAAGTCCAGCCTTGACAGCTTGGACCCTAAACTAATACAGATCTCTGCTCCAACTATTGCCCTCCCACTCTCTCACCTTCTGAACCTCTCCTTCTCACTCAGTGCTGTCACTTCAGCCTGGAAAGCTGCTAACATTCTCCCTCTGCACAAAGGGGGTGTCCCTTCCTACCCAATCAGCTACAGGCTTATATCACTCCTTTCCTGTCTTGCTAAACCTCAAGAGACCATTGTGTACTCTAGGCTTACACACACACACACATATACACACACAGTGGTTACATTGAAAATGCTTAGGTGGGGAACTTTCATCTCCAGATTTGTAGGTGTGGAACTACTGTCATCCCAGGTGGTGGAACTCTCATATAATATTTAAATAATACAGATGACAAAGGTGCATAGATTGTTACAAAGGTGGGAACTGAATGCTCAGTTGAACCAAACTGAACGACTGACAAGGGTTAGCACGCAATGCAGGGGCAACACTTTACACTGCAGCTCAGTGCATAAGTGAAAAAACTTTTATTTACAAAATAGGAAGAGACAATTTTGCATCCTGATTGGTTGTTAGCCCTATATTAGAAGTGTCTTATTCATAGCTAAAAACAAGTGCTGCCAACCAGTCCACAGGACATCAAACAAATCCTTGAGCCATAGAATTTTAAGAAACACAACAGCTGCCATGTTAGTTTCCAATTATTGAGCACTAAGATGTTGAAAAAGCCTAAGCAGCACACAAACTAAATTAAATAGTACTGTAGTAGCAATAAGACTAACTGAATTTCTGTTTTAACTGATATGTGGGCTCCCATGTATGTATTCTGTACTGTGAGCCATGGCCCTTCTCCTCCCCCATCACTTCTGAGTCATGGTTCTGGCTCCTCCCCATGCACTTGCTCTGTGGCTGGACCATGCTATTCAGAAATTTCACAGTTAAAAAAATGAAGCCAGCACTCACATAGCCATTCTCAAGCATAATTACTGTGCATGTTTTTTTCCAACAAACCCTTATAGAAATATAGGTGTGCTGTGCAGATGTAAAATGCATGCCACATGCTTAATTATGCAATGTCTGAATACAGCTCGCATACACAAAGTGATTCCAAGCAAACCAGGTCTTAAAAGCAAATCAGGTCTGCATGCTGCAAACTTGACATGTGTGCAGCAGGTATGCTGGCATGAACATCTTCTAAAATTTATATCAGGTTCACATGTTGAACGCTTGACATGAGTACAGCAGTTAAGCTGGTGTGAACATCATTTAAACATCACATCAGTTTCACATGCTGCATGCTTGCCATGTCTGCAGTGGCTAAGCTGGTACAAATCTCATTTAAAAAACACATCAGTTTCTATTTCTTATACTACTGCTAGAAATTAGAGTCATTAAAATACATTTTTCTTTGGATTCCCATAAAAATTAGGTAAAATCATTAATTCAGATCCTTTTGCAAGACATTTAATGGCTTTTGATTTGTATCATTAAATCACCATTAATTTGTAAAGTAGTGTTTGCTTACTGCTTTAAATGCCTAGGATATAGCCAGTCAACATCCCCTATCCCAGATGTGCAAAGAGGACCCTCTGTGTTGTGAAGCCTATCATTTTTGTTTTGGACCATGCACATTCCTTATGCATATTTAGTGCTACAAATGTGTTTCTCCATGATTGTTTCATCTCACTTACTTTCCCTTTGTCATTCTGTATTGTGCATATACACTATGACCATGCTCAGCTCTCTTTGTGCTGAGTGGGGTCTTGACAGCATGCACCATACCTCACATTTTGTCACTGAAATGTGGGATATGGACACTCAGAATGAGGGACAATGAGGGACACTACCCCACATGATGATCAGGACACATCATGAAACATGGAGATACAGTACCTCAGAACACAGTGGAAACCATTGCATTAGCACCTGAGAATACATTTCTACCTTTAAGCAGCAGTGGCATTTTTAGGTAGGGCAGAGGCAGTTGCCCCTCCCCATATTTGTGCCTAAGTTGTTCTCATGGTGTGACAGCAATGGCATTAAATTTAGATTTAATCTTTTGCACAAAAAGTGCCCACCTGACATGTGTGTACTCACGCTGCAGGTACTCTCCAGCCTTGACTATGTCTGTATTGTGTTGTTCACTCTCTCCACCTATTACTGGTGGCACAATCACATGTGATGTGGATTAGCTCCAGCCAAGAAAGAGTGCATGAGTCTTGCAAGTTCAACACTGTCTTTCTTGCCACAGAGTAGACAGATTGCACGCTACAGCTTGGAGGAGTCGGTGAGCACTGAACTCTCAATAGCTGTGTTGTGACAGCATACTTTTGTTGGTCTGCTCTTAGTGAGTGTCCAGCTCTCCCCTGGTGGCTGAAGGGGAAGAGGGTGAGGTAGAAGCTAACTCAAGACTAGGCTACCTACTTACCCTACTAGGCTTGCCATGCAACAAAAACAGCACAGACTCCCACAGCAGCAAGCTAGGCTTAGCAGCAGTGGTGACAGCAGTGTAGGTGGCCTTCATAGGCCTTGATCAGTGCAGTGTGGCAGCAGCCACAGCAGAAACCAATCAAGAAGCAAGGAACCCAGGTTGGGTGGGTTCGGTTGGTGAGGTGACTTGGTTGCGGACCACATTGGGGACCTGTGATGGTTGGTTCTACCATCCAGCTTTTGACAGAAGGAAAGAGGGGGGGGAGCAGACTGAAAACTGGGCTGGTGGCTCACTGTGCCAGGCTGCAGGTTCTGGCCACATGGCCAGGTAAGTAAAAGTAAATCATTTTTTTTTACATGGAGACTGGAAATGGAGAAAGACTGAAATATTGATGTATTTTTCATGTTTCTTCACCTTTGGGAAGCTTCATGACCCATAGGATGGGTACTGAATGGAACTGAGTAAGGGAGAAAAATTGGGACAAATTCTTTTGGGGGGACAGAACTTCAACCAGGAAAAATTGGTTAGTAAAGTGGTGGAATTCAAGCATGCATGGGACAGTCATAAGGCAATTCTAGGGGGTTGGGGTAGGAAGAAGTAGGCTGCTGGTTAACTAGGATCTGCAGCTTATCCATCAGGTAGGGAAATGGGCAGACTGGGTGGGCCAAGCGGTCCTTATCTGCCGTCAAATTCTATGTTTCTATGTTTCTATGAGTTTAAGCACAAATCTGATGCACTGCTCTGGGATAGATACAGATGAATTTTATACATTTTACTTTTTCCTGATTTGCATATCACTTTTCAGTCAAAACAAATAAATTGTACCTTTTGGAGATGTTACAGACGTTCTAGAGCTGTCCGTTGCATTACCGGAACAGCTGAACGGTATGGTATGCACAGACTATTGGAGCCCCACTATAGTCAGGCTTATCCCCCCCCCCTCCACCATGAAGCTGACCTCCACATCCCCACGCTCAGGCACATTATGACAAATGGCAAAGGAAACTGCAGGGGTGTACAGCATTGAAATGAATGGGGGTACTTTATTATTACTATTTTATACATTATTGATGGAGAGTTGGAGATTTATGAAGGCCACAGCTTGATTAACAAGGACCTTGTTAGTAGAACAGGGGCCTTCATTATTCTCCAACTCACCATCATAACATATAAAATAGTAACAAAAAATAACTTCATTCATTTTCCAGCAATTTCCCCACTATGGACATAAGGCTGAATGATCTGTAATTTCCTGGCTCATCCCTGGGTCCTGTCTTATGGAGGGGCACCACATGTGCCATCTTCCAGTCCAGTGGTACACATCCTGCCTGAAGGGATGTATTGAACAAATCCAACAGAGGTTCTGCCAGGACCTCTATTAATTCCTTCAGGACTCTGGGGTGGATTTCATCAAGTCCATGTGCCTTGTCTGTCTGCAAGGACTTAAGGTCTTCTCACACTGTCTTCATCAAGATCTCACCATCCGTTATCCCCCCCCATCACTACCCCGCCCTACCATTCCCCTGCAGAATTGGCCCACCTTTTTCCCTTTTAAAAACTGAACAGAAATACTCATTTAGACTTCTGCCTGTTCAGTTCCCTCCTCTACCCACCCACCTTCTTTGTTTATTCTGGTGATCTGGCTCCTACAATTTCCCTGATCTCTGATGTACTTAAACAATTCTTTCTCACCACCCCAATCCCCTGTGTCAGCCTAAGCTCCTTCAAAGCATTGACTGCCCTTACAACCATGCTTACCTCTTTCATTCTCAAAATGTACTCCTCCCTGTCCTCCTCCCTGTGGATTATCTTGTAGATTCTGAAGGCAAAGCTATTCTCCCTTACCCTCTCCTGCACCTCTCTGGTCCAAAATCTGGGTTTTCTGGACCTTGCTTTCTTACAGCAAGTCTTTGAGGCCTCTATTAGGCCCAACTTCAAGATGGCCCATTTGCTTACAGTATCAATGTCCAGGATGATTGTCCCTATATGCCTCTTTAATTATGGCTGTTATCTTACCAAAGTTTGCACCCCTAAAGTCCACTACCCACATTTTGTTAAGTTTTCCCACCCTCCCCATGTCAAGGAAGAACCACACCTGGAGAATCAACAACGTACAATGATCACTCCCAGTCAGCAGGTCCGCAACCTTAACATTCCATACCTGGTCTTCATCTGCCAGTTCAAGGTCCAAAATGCCCCCATCTCTGGTTGGCTTTACCACCTGCTGTTTCAGGAACACATCCTGGAAGGCATCCAGTATCCATTGTTCCCTGGCACTAGTGGAAGTCATAGTGCTCCAGTCCACCCCTGGCAAATTGAAATCACCTACCACTACCATCCTGCACCTGCCACAGTGATTCATTAGATTAACCAAACCAGATAAAAGCAAACTTAGACAGAGTGAATACTGCTCTGCTGTGCTCTCTCAAAATATACCTAAATTTGGTGCTGTTGTATTATTTTACATTCTGAGCCCCATGATAATACGGGCAGAGGGACTACCTGTCCAACAGAAATCTAATATACTTTTTAATTTTGTATTTCTCCACTCTTCAACTGGCGTGGGGGCTGTACTTTTAAATTTGTTAGTTTGTACAGGGCTAAAGCAGGCTCGGGGAGCCTTCACTCGCACTTCTGGGCTGGGGAGCTATTTATAGAACGTTGTCGGTCACCGCAAGTAGATAAAAGCAAACTTAGACAGAGTGAATACTGCTCTGCTGTGCTCTCTCAAAATATACCTAAATTTGGTGCTGTTGTATTATTTTACATTCTGAGCCCCATGATAATATGGGCAGAGGGACTACCTGTCCAACAGAAATCTAATATACTTTTTAATTTTGTATTTCTCCACTCTTCAACTGGCGTGGGGGCTGTACTTTTAAATTTGTTAGTTTGTACTGGGCTAAAGCAGGCTCGGGGAGCCTTCACTCATACTTCCAGGTTGGGGAGTTATATGTACTAGGTTATAGCGAGCGGGGTGAGCAAGGGCGGGGTGAGCACTTGACACGCGCAAAGACACGTGCGTCCTCGCGCGTATTTTGCGTGTTTAGCGTGTGTAGCGTGTATAGTGAAAAATTAGTCTAACTCCACAACTGAAATTGTGTCCTTAGCGGAGTAACTTTCTTTTATTTTTAATCTACCAACGTAGATTAGAATTTGTTTTATAAAAAAAATGGATGTTTCTTATAAGCAATGTGTCCGTTGTAGGATGTTTAGTTTAGATATCTTGGAGACTGAACCAATTTGTCAAAATTGTGTGTTGATATTTACCCTTCAAGATCAAATTACTATTCTTCTTAGACCAAAACCAGTCGATAGTGACTTAAAAAGTCTAGAATCTTTCATTGACCAGGAAGTTGAGCTTTTTATCCCTGGTAACTCCCAAACGGCTGTTCCTGTGTCTGAACCTATAGGGTTAGAAAATAAAATCCCACAAAATCAGCTAGATGGGGAAGAGTGGGCAATGATTCCTAAATCTAAAACTAAACGTAGAGGAGGGCAAATATTTAAATCCTTTCAAATTCCGTTACAAAATAGTTTTTCAGCACTAAATGACAGTACACCTCAGGAAATAACTATTCTTCCAAATATTCCGGCAAATTATCCAAGATTAAAAACAAATAATCTCTTTAGACCTATACCTTTGGAAATCACCACGACAAAAAATATAATTCAGACAAGTCAAAATGAGTTCGTACCAGCTGCTACTTCTACTTTGTCTACTCCACCTTCTCACTTAACAGTTTCTAAAATTTCTCCTGAAATGCCTAAATCTGCTGGGTCTTCAAATATTGAAGTTGTTCCAAAGCAGATATTTGTCCTTGGCGATTCCCTTGTTAAACATCTAGATAGGGCTATTTGTAACCCAGATAAATTAAATCGAACCTGCTCTAGTTTTAAGGGGGCAAAGCTAAACGATATTACTACCAGAATTCCTATCATCCTAAAAGATGCAGGCCAAAATCTCTTGGTTATAATTCATGTGGGTGTAAATGATATTCTGAACAATTCCACTCCAAAAAAACTTAAACAGGATTTTGTGGCATTAAATAATTTGCTTGTAGATAGGGGTTGTACAGTTTGTTTTTCAGAAATTTTACCAGTTCCCAGAGCAACCCAGGGCTTGATTGATAAAATTAAATCTACCAACAACTGGCTTAGAAAATGGTGTATTGAACAGAATATTCCATGTTTAACCCATTGGGAAAACTTTGTGGACAAATCCCCCTTGTACTGTTGGGATGGCCTACATTTGAGTAGAAGGGGCAGTACAATGTTGGGCAAAACATTTCTGAACATTATAAACAATTATTTAAACTAATAAAATGGGGAAAATGGGAACTTACCCGTCTCTAAACAAATCCAAGAATGTGTCACCAAAACTTTTAACATCCTGTCATTAAATGCCGTTCCCTAAATATATCCAAACTTTCAGAGTTAGAGGCAAAAAGTAAATTATTGAATTTAGCAATAATTGCAGTGACTGAAACTTGGTGGGATTCTCATTCTCAGTGGAGCCAACACTTAATGGGTTATCAACTCTATTATAAAAATAGAGTCCTTAAGAAGGGAGGGGGTGTGTGTCTTTATATTAGAGATGATATCCCCTCCTATGAAATTCCAGCCCCAAATGACTCAGAAAGTATCTGGGTGGTAATCCAACCTCAGGGACTCCAACAAATAACAATTGGAAATTGCTATAACCCCCCATCAAGTGATCCAAATTCATGGAAAGCCCTAATAAATGACTTAATCCATTTTACATATTTAAAGGATGCAATAATCTTGGGCGATTTTAATATGCACCAAATCAATTGGACCACTAATTTAGGACATAATAATCATGACAATGAATTTTTATCAGTATTAACAGACTATGGACTAATTCAACTAGTTTCATCTGCTACTAGAGGTACTAATATTTTGGATCTCCTTATTACTAACATTAGTCACAAAATAACTAACATTCAAATTAAGGATTCCCTTGGAAATAGTGATCATTCCTCTATACTGTTTAATTTAATGGGAGCAAAAAATAATCAGAATAACAAGTCAACATATAACAATTATGACTGTGCAGACTTCATCAGTGTTAACAAGGAAATCAAAAAAATTCAGTGGGATAAGATTTTTCTGGCTCTTTCTTCAAATGAGGCCTGGACTATATTAAAAGATTTAATTTTATTTCTGGAAAAAAAGTATGTTTCAATAAAAAACAAATATAATAGTAAGGGCAGAATCCCTAGGTGGTTTAATAATTCCATTAGGCTACAAATAAAAAAAAAAAAAATTGTTCAAAAAATTAAAAACACCTTTAGTATTAATAATAAAGAAATACTTCTTCAGTACAAAAAAACTTTACAAAAGCTTAAACACATGATTAAAAAAGCTAAATCCAAGTTAGAATTTAAGTTGGCACACACTAAGGATGGTTACAAGTCTTTGTTTTCATATTTAAACAATAAAAACGGTAATTTGCATAAGATAGGGCTAATAACTCATGATGGTAGTTCTATACAATCAGATTTAGACATAGCTAATCTTTTTAATACCTATTTTTGCTCAGTCTTTTCAAAAAAAAGACTCTTTCCCCCTAAAATCTACAAGTGTCAATACTAAATTATCTCATACATATAATATTAAGGTATCGGATATATTGCCATTTATAACAAAATTAAAAGAAACTACAAGTCAGGTCCGGACCAAATAAATGCCAGATTCTTAATCCAAACTGCTAAGACTTTAGCATCTCCTGTAAAATTAATATTCAATAAATCTCTTCACAATGCAGAGATTCCTCTAGATTAGTTAACAGCTTTTATTACCTGATTTATAAAAAGGTAGTAGATCTATAGTCCAAAATTATCGTCCAATAAGTCTTACCTCTATAATCTGTAAAAAATGGAGAAATTGATCAAATCATTTCTGGAAAAGAAATGATTGAATTAAAATTATTGATCACACTCAACATGGATTTAAGTCAAACCACTCTTGTACAACAAATCTGATTTCATTCTACAACAATATAAGCAAGGGCCTAGATGATAAAAATCAAATGGATGTTATACTTTTGGATTACAGCAAGGCTTTTGATAAAGTACCTCATAATAATTTGATCAATAAAATGTATTCATTAGGTTTCTCAGATCAATTGATCAAGTGGGTTTCTGCCTGGTTGACAAATAGAACCCAGAGAGTGGTACTAAATAATCACCAATCTCAATTAGGAGCAGTTACTAGTGGTGTGCCTCAGGGCTCAGTTTTGGGTCCGGTTCTGTTTCTTATTTACATAAGCGATTTGCAAGTAACTAATAACAACTGGTTGTCCAAATTCGCTGATGACTCAAAGCTAGGGGGTCCTGTAAACAATTTGTCAGAATTTAATTTACTAAACTCTGATTTAAAATTGATTGAAAAATGGGCTGTTGACAACCAAATGGAGTTTAATGTAGACAAGTGTGTTGTTCTGCATTTTGGACTCCATAATCCACATAATAAATATTATATTTATAATTCATTACTGAAGTCATCAGATGTGGAAAGGGATTTGGGAGTTCTAATTTATACTAAGCTGTCCTCAAAAAATCATTGCACAAAGATAGCAAATACTGCAATGGCTTATTAAGACAAATCCAGCGTTCCTTTGTAAATAAGTCCGAGCAATGTATTATGACCCTTTATAGATCGACTATTCGACCTTTTTTCGATTATGGGTCTCCCTTTTGGAACCCACATCTAAAATCAGATATTGACTGTTTAGAAAGAGTTCAGAGACGAGCAACTAGAATGATTCCTAGATTAGCCAAATTACCATACAAATCAAGACTATCATTGACTGGTTTGCATTCTCTAAAGAAAAGAAGGGCAAGGGGGGATTTGTTACTAATACATAAACTGGTAAAAAACCCGGATTTGATGAATAAATGCGGATTAGTTCATGATACCCGACGTATTGTCCCAAGATGCCATACTAAACAAATAATGGTACTTAAAGCCAAGACTAATTTAAGATTAAACTTTTTTTCATTAAGGGCACCAAAATTATGGAACAGGTTACCACAAGTAATAGTGGACTTAGATAACATTGTATCATTTAAAAAGGCTGTAGATAACTGGTTAGCAATGAGATTATAATTTCTGATGTTTCCACTGTATGTGGGGGGAAAATCCAGATGGGCTTCGGCCTTCTTTTTTCCCAAAATTACCAAGTATACCAAGTATAACCACCAGTTCTCTGTCAAATTCCTCAGGCTAAGATGGTGTTCTATACACTACTCCCAGACTGCCCTTTCTGCCCTTCACATCCTGTATGCTAACCCACAACATCTCCACATTTCCCTCCTCTCCTTCCTCTCTACTGCACTCTATCCCCTCCCTTATGAATAAAGCCACCCCTCCTCACTTTCCAATTTTTCTGTCCCTCCTATACAATCTGTACCCTGGGAGTATTAAGTCCCAGTCATGGTACTGGGTGGCCCATGTCTCCATGATGGCAGCTACATCCACCCACTCCTTCCATCATCAGTGCCCAAACTTGGATAGCTTGTTTCCTAGGCTCCTCACATTTGTGGAGACCACCCTTCAGCCGGCCCCCCAATCCCTCATATCCACTTTTACCCCTCTGTGGGTTCCTTATTTCCCCAAACTTCCAGTTGGGGGGAGAAGCACAATATCCGGTCAAAATCGTGCAACCGCAATTGCACAAGTAAAAATAGTGCATACATACAGTAATAATGCATGATGCTATAGCGCAAAATCAAACTAGCGCAGGTACATAATAGCACAATAGCATGCTCGATTACTATGCCTTGCCGAAACAGGAGCTGCCTCTTGCAGTCAGATTTGTAAAGAGCCAGAAGGGAGCTGACCTCGCTTGTCTACGTGGGTTTCTGTACAGAAGGGAACAAGTGACAGAAACCAAGTCATATTACAAATGTTTAGAATATGACAAAGGACATTGTGGGGCTAGTCTGCATCTGAATGGGAGACTGTGTTGAAAAAAACAGGCGAACACAACTATGTCACCGATTCATCATTGATTGCAGTAAAGGATGCTGTGGCCAGCATGAAAGAATGGGCCAGCAATAGTTGCAAAACAACACACCAGATTGTAGCTGGTTGTGACTTTGAATTGTGTCCCTCTGCTGCATTGCAGCTCCCTGCCATCTCACTGCTTAAGTAAACTTTCACAGGTCAGCACAGGGCTGCTGCTTGCCCTCCACCTGAGCCAGCTGATACTGCTTCTTTAATAATCCCAGAATAATTATGCTGTACTATAAAGAATGAGAAATTTCTAATGTTTGTTTCTGGGCCCAGTCATGACTGTTTCCTAATATTCTCAACTTCACAGGACCTACAGCACTTAAAGAGCAGTGCACATTGGTTTGCTGATGGAACCTTTAAGAGCTGCCCTTCAATATTTAATCAGCTCTATTCTATACATGTTTTCTGCAACAGCACTGTTGTACCTCGGGTGTATATTTTGATGGCGAACTGAACAGCTGCAACATATAATAAGATTTTTACAGAGATGAACAGAATGTGCAACACTCTCCAGCCACAGTCAATTTTATTTGACTTTGAATTGTTGCAATAAAAGCATTTACACTTGCATTCCCTACGGCTCAAATCAGAGGTTGTATTTTCCATATGTTCTCAATAAAGATTAGAAGTTAAACTAGTGTTCAATGTAGGCCCTGCATTGTCCCAATATATGTGAAGCACAAGCACAACACAGCACGATTGTGGAATAAATGTGCACACGTTTAAACACAACAGCATACCACAAAGAATACATAAATTACTGTGTAACAAATTATTGCACACATATTTCATGCCTTGTATTCCTTAGGAAGGTCAATAGCACACTCAGATCTCCCTGGGAAGTAATCATCAGAAGGGTTCATCGGAACTAATGCTTGGGGATACATTATAGGGTTGCACTAGCGTGCTACAGCATAAGTAGTCACCTCTAAAAAAAATGCATTTGCAGTCGGCACAATGCCACATAACGACTAAGCAGAGTGCAGACCAATGAGTACTGAAGCTATTTAGAAATGTTAACACGCTATTTATAATTAGCTTAAATGACTGCACTAAACTGGATATGCGTGAAAAAGACTGCGCTTTATAGGTTTGTGCTATACTGGAGGAGTGATTTTGACTGTAATCCGAGAAGCACGAGGCCTCTCAAACTTTGCATCCCTGCCTGCTCTGCAAGTCTAAGACCCCTCATAGTTTAAATCAAACAAGTTGGCAATAAATGTGTCCAGTTTCCTCTTTAAGACTCCTGATCACTCCCTTCTCAGATGAAGTCTATCCTTGGTGTACAGATCCTTGTTTTCCCATGTTGCTCCCCATCGCCCCACTAGTCCAAACCCCATAGTTTTACACCTTTCCCCCAACTATTCATTAAGTTCCTTTCTCCTCTGTTTTCTGTCTGTGTTTGCCCTCAGCATAGGCAGAACTTTGGAAAAAATAGCTATATTCCTTCAATTCTGCATATCCCGGTCAGTTCTTTAAATCTAGCCTGTACTTTATCCAACCTACCATTCAATCACTTGAACCCTTCTTTCATCTGTTCCAAAACTGTTCTAATGAAATTATTTATTTGCTCTTCTTCAACATCAGTATCATTCCCCAAATTAGCCCTGTTATCATATCTTCTTGTTTGTTGATCATTTCCTTTCTTTGGTGACATATTTCTTATATAATCTGTAACCTTTGTACCAAATATTTGTTTTTCTTTTCTTTTATCATTTTCTCTTTTCTTGTTCCCCTTCTGTAGAACTTCACTTCTGTGTTTTTTTTAATGCCATGTTCTTCCACACTGGCAGTTTCACTGTCCCTTATCAAAATGTAAGCCTTCCTTTGCTTAACCTTAACATAACAGATGACCTTAGCAGCATCTTTGTATGAAATTAGCCTTAAATTAGCACTCAGACTGCTTTTGTGATTTTTTTTTTTTGTTTTTAATTCTGTTTATTTGCTCTGTGTCCTGGAACTGTCTCAGGCTGCCTCTGTTCACCGGCCACTCTACCGCCAAAATGATCCCTTTCCTACAACTCCCACCAACCTCCGACCAGGAACCCCCCCCAGCTCTGAGCCCCCTGGGGCAGGGCCACCACTCCATCCAGTGCTCTATCTACAATCTAGTGCCAGCCGAGGAGGAGGAGGAGCAGGGGAGAGAGGCGGAGGCAAGGCCCAGTAGTGGCATGTGGCAGTGGCCCTGAGAGGAGCCATTGTCTATCCAGGTTCAAGGGTTATTTTTTCTTGTTACATAGGTACCACCAGGAGCCAGACATGCAGTGATGCCTGCACAGTGAAGCCATAAGCATCTGCCACTCTCCTCCCCTTGTGTTCCAGGCACAGCTAGTACACCCGGTCTCTACCAGGTGTCACTACTGAGCTGAGGAGCCTCTGAACCCACCCCAGGAAGAGGAGAGCCATCCTCCAGATGCTCAATCCTCTCCCTCCCCTGCCGACCCCCCAGTGGTCCGGGCTCATTCCCAAACCCGGGTCACTGGCGTGGCGCTAGGTGTGGCATCCAGAGCATCAACCCTCTGCACCACCGGACTGGCTTGCTCTTGTGATGTTAACAGTCAATTGTATTATAATGGGCCATCACAATGTTCTTCGCAGTCAGAAGCCTTAAGTTAGCCTGCTTATAGCAAGAAAAATTTAAATGAGATGCAAATTAGAAGGATAAGAAATAAGTTTTTCACAGCAGTCTGGATGATGGTTAAGGACTGCTTTGCAGCAGTATGCTTTTACTGCTGATGACTACCTTGTTAAATATTACAAACTAATATATTTAAGTTTAAAAATACTGCTTAGGACTGGGATGTGACTGTTCAGTGAATGATAACTCCCTGTGTAATTTGTGTACCTATGAGATATTTAAATTTTAACGTATAAACTTATTTTGTATAAATTAAATATACAATTGTCTCAAAGTATATATTGTGGCATAGCCTATCGTGTGACTTATGGTCTAATGGTCTAATATATAAACATATAATAACGTAGAGTGTAAACTATAATAAATGAATGTGTGATCTGCCAGATAACAGCTCACCCCTTGTGCATGTGATATGAAGTGCTTTCATTGAGTACCTTTAGCACCTGGAAGTGCTCTTATCAGGCAATAACCCACACCTCAAAGTCTCTGCATTTCTGCCAAAAAAGTTGCCAATATTAACTGAACAAAATATTGGTGCCCATCTCTTGTGACCAGAGTGACGTCAAGTCCCGCTGCAACTAGATCCCAGTATTTTGTACTTTTTTTAGGATGCTTGAAGGATGCTAAAAATGTTATCTTCAATGGTGGTATCCATCACATCAGACCTCGATCTGCCAAAAGAAGAGATTCAGCAGTTAATCATGTATCGATCTGTTGACTAATTAAGAATTCCCATGGATTGAGTATTAGTTTGGCATTCATAAATTACTAGTTGAGTTTATGTAATAACTTATTTACAAGTAACACTCAACTTGTTGAGTATAGCTGATGATTAACTGTGCACCACATGTGTAATGCATAGTTGCTAGTTAAGACTAACCAGTTCCTAGCCAGCGCAATGTTGCAGTGGTATGGCTAGCAATTGGGAGGCCAACTAGGACATGTAAGCTAGGATTTCCATGCCTGACTGTAGGTGCCACACATCTGATTGAGGCCACCCCACCCCGAATCACCAATGAGTTTCTGTTTGGGGTAGAACCCCCTCACACTAGATCCGCCCTGTGGTGGGGTAAGCTAGGCTGTCAGTAGGACACAGAGATAAGTTGCAGGGTGGGCAAGGGTGCTATGCTTGTGTAAGAGTAATGCAAGGTAAGCTTGCTTGTGAGAGCAGAGTGATGTGGTTTTGCATGAGGAACAGACAGATAAAACAGCAAGATGTGTAACAAAAGGAGAAGTAGACCGAAAAATGGATATACTCAGTATGTGGTGATAAAATATGATTACTTGAATTTCTTATGATTGGCTAGGTCTCCAAGTGTCCTTTCCATTCATAAATGTGTGCATCTGAAAAGCAAGTGGAAAATGTTTAAAGCATCTTGCAACTGAAACCAAACATTCTGAATCACTGAGTTAAGTTCAGGTTGGGTCCAATATCTCATTTGATAGAGCACTGGGTAGCATTCTCAGGGCCTGGGTTCTGTTCCCAATTTAGTCTAATTTCTTTTACTGAAGTGATGCTAGCTGATAGTGAGCCACACTGCAACATCAGAGACTCAAGACCAGCTCCCAGTTTGGATTCCCATTCACTGGGTCAGAGAGGCCACTACAATATATGGAGGTGATGTTCTGTTGCTCTGGAAAAGGGTGTAGCCAGTCTGCACTACTGGTTACACTTATGACACAACTGGAGAACATCACTGTATCTGAGGAGGGTGCAGGCAGGCATCTTTTCTGGCAACAGCTATGGCATGACTGAAGTATGGCATTGGTGCTGTTAACCCACAATAGGCCAGATATTCCAAAAATGCACAAAGTGGAGTGGAAATATTTGTGTTCCACATTGCAATAGACTGGGTGCCTGAATATACTGTATTCAGTGGAATATTGCATTGGTGCTAGTCAACTGAATATATGGCCATGTTGGCCTAGTGCTAAGCCACTTACTGCTGCCTCAACATGGCTCCTGAAGTAAACCACCACAATGGCTTACTTTAAAGTGCAATATTTAAATGGATCCATGCAAATGAGTTCATTGGTCACACAATGCACTAAGGGGCTAATTTCATGGGTAGACAGTTGATTAAGCATAGCCCTGTCCCCCAACAGCCCGGTCCCAGGTGCAGAACTATCCCTAGATCAAGTGGTCCCCCATCTGCCCAATCCCTCTCCTGGTACCTGTACACAATTTCCATGGTTTCCTGTGGTGGCACACAAGCTCCTTGATGTCCAGTGGTCCCTTCCCCACTTGATCCCTGTCCTTAGTGTCCAGTGATCCCTTCCCTTGATTATCCTCATCCCCAAGAAGCCACTGTGATAGCCCAAAGGCTGTTTGTGTGTTCCCCCAAAGGTTGCAAAGGCAGGCATACTGAGGTGAAATGAACCCCAACCATACCCATATCTTCCAGGAACCCTCCTCCCCACCCTGTGATCCCTGTTTCAGCAGTCTCAAACAGTCCCCAGCTGCAGGGTGTGGAAGGGGGACTAGAGTAGTGCCACACAGTGGAGTATTCAGCTACCAGTCACAAGAAATTCTTCTTCCCCAAATGTACCGCAGCTCACAGTCCAGGTCCCTGGCATCTAGTCCCCCCCTCATGGCATCCCCCAAACACCAGTGTTGCAGTCAGTGGACAGTGTGCAATACAACCCTTCACACACTACCTCAGCTGCTTGACATCTGACATAAGCAGGGAGAGCGCTGCTTATTTATGGGGCAAGGATAATACGCCATCTTTATAAATAAGCAGCATGCTCCCTGCTTCTGTCAGACAGTGGTTGGCCACAGTAATGTGTGGATAGCTGCATCGCTCAACATTCACTGCATGCAACACCAGTGTTTGGTGGACAGGTGGGGAAGAGGGGTTGGATGTTTGGTGCCGCTGGGGGGTGGGGTTAGTCCACTAGATGCCAGGAACCTGGACCTTGAGAGGGCCTCCTCTTCTGCCCCACCATGGGGGCAAGCCTAGGGCAGTCCCAAGAGAGAAAGAAGTAAGTCCCGTGGAATGGGTAGGAGGCTGCAGTTTGGACTGATAACTGGCCATCTGGCAGGAAAAGAGTATACTAAAGAAAAACAAGCATTTGTCAATGCCAAATGTTGTCTTTCTGGTGTTGGCATTGGTAGTGCAAGAGTTAGAGAGATGCATAATAAGAATTGCACTGAAGTATAGAACTGATGTCAACCCCACCCTACCCTGCAGAGGGTCATAGCCATAGGGAGTTGGGGGTGTGCCTGGTCGCTACTACAACGCCAGTTTACCTCAGCTTACCCTGCAGAGTCTGACGAGTGTCACATTGTGCCTTGGGGTTGTTGGGCCTTATGCTTACTCCATTTCACAAGGGAATATGTTCAGATTGGTGTAGCATAGAAAAATTGGTTGCATTTTGAGGCTGAAGAGCCCAAGGCACATCTTGATGCCTGTCACTGGCTGCAGGGTGGGGATGGGGGTGCAGTGGCATGAGCACTACAGCAGGCAATCCAAAGGCACACCCCTGATGCCTGTTAGTCTGTACAGGGTGGGACGTTATGGTTAGAAACCCTAACGCCCTGGGCATTTGTTGGTATTTGCACTCCAAATTTTCAGCATGGCCTTTTTGTGACCCCACCTCATGAAAGCATTTGGGACCTCTACTCATGAACAGTGTCACTGTGATTTTGTTAATCTTTGTGCAGTGAGGAGGGGTACGGCTTTATATGAAAAGGGGAAAAAGCATGGTCAAATAAGTGACTATACAGCCAGGACAGGCTACACCTTAATTGGGAAGGGAAAAGAGCATTAAAGGATAAGCTAGGTGAACACATGGCAGAAAAACTGGGTTTAAATGGCTAAGGGGGGACAGAAAAGGGGGACCAAAAAGCCTCCCCCCCATGAAGGAATGAGGGGTTGGGGAATGCATGAGGAATGTAATAATGGGGTAGAAGGGAGGGGAGTGGACAGGGACAACCAAGAGAAGCAAATAAAAGATGGTACATAAGGTGGGCAGTGATATCACTGAATGCACATAGCATTGGGAACTAGATAGCGGACTTACATGCCCTCTTCACCGAAGGTAAAATGGATATAGTGGCCATTACAGGAACCTGGGCCACAGCCCATCATGACTGGGACTTCTTGATCCCAGGGTACAAGCTTTACAGATGGGACCAAAAGGCAGGAAAGAGGGGCAGGATTGCAGCATACATCAGGGAAGGGATAGTGTGCACAAGGGAAGAGGAAATGGAAAAGGGGAACAGTAAAACATTGTAGCTGAGCTGCAGCTCCAGAGCAATAGGGGTAAGAAAATTAGGGTAGGGGTGGTATATAGACTGCCTAACCAGGGCAAAGAGATTGGCAGGGTGCTGAGTGTGTAATTGAATGACATGGCAGGGAGGGGGGAAGTAGTAGTAACTGGGGACTTTAACCTGCCCAGAATAGACTAGGACACTCCCACCACATCCTGTGCCAGAAGTCAGGTGATCCTTGACACAGTTCAGGAAGGCTTCATGACACAATTGGTGACGGGTCCAACCGGGGGTGGGGAAGCAATCCTATACTTGGTGCTTACTAATAGGGAGCACGTTCAGAAGGTTGACATCAGAGAACCCCTGGGTGGAAGTGACCACATCTTAGTTCAAGACTGACATAGGAAAAGAAGATATCCCAACACAGACAAGGGTGCTGGACTTCAGGACAGTGAAATTTAACAAAATGAGGGAACTAATTAGGGAGCAACTAGGAAACATAGATAAGGGAACGAAAGTGGAAACACTTTGGAAAACCATCAGGGGAGACATTCAAAACACCATGGACAGTTGCATAAAAATGAGAGGGAAGAGGATGGGGGCAAGATGGCCTAGCTAGTTCAGTGGAGATGTCACTTGGGTGATAAGAGAAAAGAGGGCAGCCTACAGGAAAAATAGAAGAACTGTTAAGATAGAGAAGAATGAGTAATACCAAAGGCTGGCCAAAATAGCAAAAAAGGAGGTACAGAAAGCCAAGGCTCAGAAGAGCTCCAGACAGTGGAAGGGATAAAGAGGGAAGAAAATGCCTTCTTCTAGTGCATCAAAGAAAAAAGGGACAAGAAGAATGGCATTGTAAGACTTAAAAAAGGGGGACGAATGAGTGGTGGAGGACAGGACAAAAGCAGAAGTATTAAATGAATACTTCTTCTCTGCGTTTGCAAATGAGAGGGATGGACCAATGCCGCAGGCAATGATAAGAAAAGAGGGGTAGATCCAATAGGAGTCATTGGGAAAGAAAGAGTTAAGGAGGGACTGAGGGCTCTGAAAGTGGATAAATCCCAGTGCTGGATGAGCCCAAAGGTACTCAGGGAATTGGCCGAAGAACTGGTAGGCTCAATGGCAATTCTATTTAATAGTTTCCTGAATTCAGAAGTAGTACCAGAGGATTGGAGAACAGTATATTTTGTTTCACTACACAAAAGTGGTCCCAAGGAGGATCTGGGCAACTACAGGCTGATCAGCCTGACCTCAATAGTATGCAAACTTATAGAGGCCATATTAAAGGAGGGACTTGTGAGATACATGGAGGAACATGGCCTGCAAGATACAGTAGTAGGCAACATGGATTTGTGTCTGGCAGATCCTGTCAAATTAATTTAGTAGAGTTCTTTGTGTCATGAAGGCAGTGGGCAAGGGCCAGGCAGCATATGTCATTTATTTGGACTTCAGTAAAGCCTTCGATTCGATGCCACACAAAAGACTGTTATCAAAACTGAGGGGGCTGGGGTGGGGGAGAAAATAGTAAAATGAGTTGAGAACTGGTTGGGGGCAATACACAGAGGGTGGTGGTAGTGGGCATAACCTCCAGTACAAACGAAGTCACCAGCGGGGTTCCACAGGGGTTGGTATTGGGCCTGGTATTATTTAATATATTTATAAGTGACATCGGGGAGGGCATTCAAGGCAAAATGTGCCTATTAGCAGATGACATGAAGCTCTGTGGAAGGGTGGGCACTCAGAAGGGGATAGAAGAGCTAAGGGAGGACCTAGCCAAACTGGATAAATGGTCAGGGATTTGGCAGTTGGAGTTTAATGCCAAAAAGTGCAAGGTGATGCACGTAGGGGGAAAAAACTAAGAGCAGAGTATTACATAGGAAAAGTACAAGTAGCTGAGTCACAGGCAGAAAAAGACCTGGGGGTAGCAATTACTAGTGATCTGAAGCAGTCCATGCAATACAAAAAGGTGGTGGTGAAGGCCAACAGGATGCTGGGTTGCATTGCAAGGGGCTTCAGTAGCAGGCACAGTGAGGTTATTCTGCCGTTATATAGATCACTGGTAAGGTCTCATTTGGAATATGGAGTGAGGTACTGGCACCCATACCTAAAAAAAGACATTAAATTGCTAGAGGGGGTGCAGAGGAGGGTGATTTAAATGATCAGGGACAGCAGGACAGGTCATATGAGGAGAAGCTCGGGGACTTGACAATGTACTCATTGAAGGTGAAGAGGCAGAGGGGAGGTATGATAGAGACATACAAGTACCTGAAGGGAGTAAACAAGGTAGAGTGTGAGGGTCATAGAAACATAGACTTTGACAGCAGATAAGGACCACTTGGCCCACCTAGTCTGCCCAATTCCCTACCT
Organism: Neoceratodus forsteri; assembly: GCA_016271365.2. Taxonomy (NCBI): domain Eukaryota; kingdom Metazoa; phylum Chordata; order Ceratodontiformes; family Ceratodontidae; genus Neoceratodus; species Neoceratodus forsteri. The sequence continues at coordinate 543,087,751 of CM028131.1, read as the reverse complement.
AGAGGATAAGCTGCAGATCCTATTTAACCAACAGCCTATTTCTTCCTACCCCTCCACAAAAATTGCCTTATGTCTGTCCCATGCATTCTTGAATTCTCCCAGTTTTAGACTCCACAACCTCCTCAGGAAGGCTGTTCCATGCATCCACCACCCTTTCTGTGAAAAAATACTTCCTCACATTGCCCCTGAGCCGTCCCCCCATTATCTTCAAATTGTGTCCCTTGTTCTTGCACATCTCTTTTTCTGAAAGATGCTACCCTCTTGGACTTTGTTGTTTCCACTGAGGTACTTAAACATTTCTATCATGTCCCCCCTCTCCCTCCTTTCCTCAAGGGTATACATATTAAGCTCCTTTACCCTCTCCTCGTATGGCTTCTCTTGCAGAACCTGCACCATTTTAGTTGCCCTCCTCTGAGCTGCCTCCATCCTGTCTATGTCCTTGCGGAGATGGGGTCTCCAGAACTGGATGCAGCACTCCAGATGGGATCTCACCAACTGTCTGTACAGAGGGATAACAACTTCCTGTTTTCTGTTGGTGATGCCTCTCCCTATACATCCCAGTGTCCCCCCAGCCCTCCCTACCACCTTCTCACATTGCTTGCCAACCTTAAGGTCATCTGAAATGATTACCCCCAGGTCCATTTCCATTTTTGTTGTTGTTACTACCTCCCCCCCTTCCCCACTGTGTAATCTTCTCCTGGGTTTTTGTTTCCCAGGTGCATTACTTTGCACTTCTTTGCATTGAATCCAAGCTGCCATACTTCTGACCATTCCTCCAACCTTGCCAAGTCCCTTCTCATCCTTTCAACGCCTCCTTGTGTATCAACCCTGTTGCAGATCTTTGTGTCATCTGCAAAGAGGAATACTTTTCCTTCCAGTCCCTCTGCAATGTCACTTATAAAGACATTAAAAAGTACTGGACCCAGTACTGAACCCTGCGGTACCCCACTAGTAACCCCTCTTTCTTCAGAGTGACTCCATTTACAGTTACCTTCTGTGTCCTGTTGTTCAGCCAATGTTTTACCCAGGCTACCACCCTGGGACCCACTCAAGGCTGGTTAATTTGACTACTAATCTTTGTGTGGGACTGTGTCAATGCCTTGCTAAAGTCTAGGTAGGCCATGTCCACAGCCCCTCCCTGGTCTACTACTTTGGTCACTCAGTCAAAGAAATTAATTAGATTAGTCTGACATGACCTTCCCGCTGTGAACCCATGCTGCCTTGGGTCCTGTGCCTCACTGGCCTCTAGGTACTCAACAACTCTTTCCTTCAGAAATGATTCCATCACTTTCCCTACCACAGAGGTCAAACTGACAGGTCTGTAGTTTCCTGCCTCTGTCTTGCTCCCACTTTTGTGAAGGGGAATCACATCAGCCTTCTTCCAGTCCTCAGGTACCACACCATCCTCCCATGATTTGTTATAAAGGGTAGTCAGTGGTGTCACTAGTTCTTTGCTTAATTCTTTTAGAATTCTGGGGTGAATTCCATCTGGCCTCATTGCTTTGCCCACCTTCAGTTTTAGGAGTTCTTTAAGAACCCTTTCGTCTGTGAAAGGACTGGGATCAACCCCTTCTCCAGAGTGCTTCTGTTAATTGGATTAGGCACCTCCCCCACTTCCTTTTTTATGAATACTGAACAGAAGTATTCATTCAGTATCCCTGCTTTTTCACTGTCACTCTCTGCCCACCCAGCATCCATTCTATTCAGCCTCACTATCCCTCTCTTTGTCTTTCTACGCTCCCTGATATACCTATAAAAGGTTTTATCCCCCTTCTTAACCAAGTTGGCTATCTTTTCCTCAGTTTGTGCCTTTGCTATTTTGACTACCCTCCCTGCTTCCTTTTGCCTTAACTGGTACAGTTCTCTGTCCTGTTCCTTCTGTGTTTCCTTATACTTTCTAAATGCTATCTTTTTCTTCCTAACCTTCACCACCACTTCTTTTGAGAATCATTTTGATTTGTTTATTTGCTTCACAAAAAGGCTTGTTGCCTCTGTGATAGCAGTTTTGATATTTCCCCATTGTTGCTCCACCCCTCCTTCTAGCCTGTTTGCTAGTGCTTTTCTAAGGCACTCTCCCATCTTGCCAAAGTCAGCCCTCCTGAAGTCCAGAACCCTCACTTTTGTATGGCTTGACTCTGTAGCTGAGTTTATTGTGAACCACACTGTTTGGTGGTCACTTGCTCCCAAATGGCTACTCAATTCTAGATCTGAGATCCTCTCACTGTCCCCATTTGAGAGTATGAGGTCTAAGATTGCTCCCTCATGATTAGGTTCCAAAACTAGCTGTCTGAGGCATGCCACCTGAAGGACATCAAGAATGGCCCTGCTTTTGGATGTGGCTGCAGCAAAGGTGCTCCAGTTACCAGGTCCCCCATCAACAGTATCTCCCTTTTCTCTGCCATCCTAAGTATGCCTTCTATCATATCCTTGTCCATTCCCTCCCCCTGACATGGGGGTCTGTATACAACCTCTGTGCGAGTTGTGGTGCCATTTCCAGTCTCTAAGGCAACCCACAGTGCCTCCTCTCCTCCCTGTTTACTCTTTTGTTCAGTTGCTTTTATTCCTTTCCTTACATAGAGAGCTACCCCCCCTTCTGCCCTCCCTGTCTCTCCTGTAGGTTGTGTACCCTGGTAGGTTAACATCCCAGTCATGGTTCTCTGTGTACCATGTTTCTGTGACTGCTATGATATCCAGGCATCCCTCTTCAACAAGAGAGGAAGAACCACCACAAGAGGACACAGCCTAAAAGCTGGTGGGAGGAAGATATAGAAGGGATGTGAGGAAACACTTCTTCAGAGAAAAGGTGGTGTTGCGCTTGAATGAGCTGCCAGACGAGGTCATGGCAGCCAAGTCAGAGGAATCATTCAAAGAAGCTTGGGACAAACACAAAGTGAAGTCTTGGGACATAGGAAAAAGGAAGAGGGAGATAGAGGAGGGGGTAGAGGCAATGGTATGGGGTAAAATACAAAACCCCAACACAACACAAGCAGACAAGTTAGACCATGTTCTCTCCTTCTGTTGACTACTTTTTATGGTATGACCCATTACAGCCTACTGCTATCGGTGTCAGACTAAACCTCCTGATGTGAGCTCCATCTACAGTGCATCAACATCCCTCCATTCCTACAGTCACCAGTCCCCTGTACTTATCCCATCCAACTTGAAACTCATGGACTGTCTCAGATCTTAACCATTTGTTTGGCAGTCTATTACAGCCTTCCACCACTCTCCACGAAGAAGTATATTCTTACATTCCACCTAAATTTACCTCCTACCAGTTTGTACTCATGGCTCCTGGTGCTTGATCCATTGCTTCAGCTGAACAGTGATGACCAGTCCACTCTATTGACCCCATGGATATATTTTTTGGTGTCTATCATTTCCTATCACTCTCTTCTTGTCCCAGGTGAGTGCATGTTTAGACTACTCAGCTGCTCCATGAATGATTTTCCTTTCATACCCCCACACAATCTCAGTGGCCATTTTCTGTGCTGTTTCCAAGCAGTCATGGTCTTTTCTGAGGTGGGGGCTCCAAAGTGTTACACTGTACTCCAGATGCCAACTCACCAGACAGGTATACAGGAGCAGGATCATCTTCTTGCTTCTCCTAGTGATGCTCCTACTGATACAGCACCTCATCTGGTTGCCTTTGCAAATGCTCTGCTCCACTCTGCTGATAAAGTGACACTCACATGATACACAGAAACATAGATGATGATGATACAAAAAGACCAATGGTCCATCCAGTCTGCCTGAGTTCCCTATCCAACCCTGTGACTTACCCCTCATCCAGGGTCCTAGCCCCTCCACACCATTTTCCCTTTCAATTCTATCACCTTGAGTGACTATTATACCCTTTACTCTGGCCCAACTGTGCTTGAAACCATCAACTGTTTTATTATGCACCACTTTGACTGGTCGTCTGTTCCACCGCTCTACCATCCTTTCTGTAAAACAATACTTTCTTATGTCCTTCCTGAACCTCTCTCATGTCAGGTTCTAATCATGCCCTTGTGACCTTGAACTAGCATTCAAGATAAATAGTTCCTCGCTGTTCACTTTGTTTATTCCTTTTTGGATCTTGAAAGTGTCTGTCATATATCCCATCTCCTTTCTGGTCTCCAGTGAGTACATGGTCATTGTCTTGAGGCACTCCTCATAAGACCTGCCCTGTGGGCCCTAAGTAATTTTTGTTACCCTGCACTGTACTGTCTCCAGCCCGTCCCTATTCTTTCTCAGGTGAGGGCTCCAGAATTGTTTGCAGTACTCCAGGTGTGGCCTCACTAAAGAGACATAAATGGGCAGTACTACCTCCTTCCTCCTGCTATTAATACCCCTCACTATACACCCCAGCATCCTATTGAATTGCCATAGACTTTGTTGCACTGGCTTGATTGTTTGATGGTGTCACTGATGATAACTCCTAAGTCATGTTCCTCAGCCATAGTGCTAAGTCTCACCCCATCCATCCAGTACTCTGTCCTGAGGTTCTTATTCTGTAGTTGCATTACCATGCATTTTCTGACATGAATGTCAAGTGACACACCTTAAACCATTCCTCTATCTTTTGCAAGTCCCACTTCATTTCCCTGATTCCCTATCCACCCTCCTACAGAGCTTAGTGTCATCTGAGAAGACACACAACCTGCCCTGGATACCTTCCCCAATGTCACTGTTGAACATATTGAAGAAGACTGGGCCCAGGGCTAATACCTGTGGCACCCCACTTATGACCTCCCTCTCTTCTGATTTGACCCCCTTGACTACAATCTTCTGCTGCCAATCCTGTAGCCAGTTTTATACCGAACTAACTATGTCCTTTGCTTCACCCAGATCTCCCATCTTTAGCAAGCATCTGTGGAGCACCAAGTCAAAAACCTTGCTGAAGTCAAATAGTGCAAATCCATAGCATGGTCCTTACCCAATTCTCTAGTCATCCAACCAAAGAAAACTATCACTTTCATCTGACAGGAGCTTCCTGTTATGAACCTGTACTCTTTACTATCCTGGAGACCATTGCTGTCCAGGTAGTCCATGAGATCTTTGGCCAGTGACTCTATCAGTTTCCCAGTGATGGTGGTTAAACTGACAGGTATGTAGTTTTTTCCTTGTTCCTTCTCTCCCCTTATGGAGCAGAATGATGTCCAGCAGCCTCCAGTCCTTTGGAACTACTCTCATCCATAATGAGTTATTGAATAGCCCTACCATAGGTTCAGCCAGTTCTGCCACCAGTTCCCTGAGTATCCTTGGATGCAGGCCATCTGGTCCCACAGTCATATCTATTTTTAGGGCCGCCAGACCTTTCTGAACCCTATCTCTTGTAAATATTGTCTGCCTCATCTCCAGGACCCCCTTATCGGACATTTTGATGCCACTGTCAGGCAAGGGCCCACCTTCCTCCCTGGTGAAAAATGAGTACAAATAATCATTAAGGACAGTAGCCTTCTGCCCATCCTCTTCTATCACCTTACTCCCCAATAGCCCAACAATTCCCCTTCCTTTTTTCTTTATTGCATAATATATCTGAAGAAATTTTTTTTCTCTGCCCTTGACCCCTTCTGCAATACAAATACACAGCTGTGTGTGTGCTTTTGCCTCCCTAACCACTCTCTTTGCCTCCTTATGTCTCAGTAAATATTCCCCCCATTCTTCCTCACCTTGCTCTTATTTGTACTCATGGAAGGCCTTTTTCTTAGTCTCCACTGCTTCACTAACCTTTGCAAAGAACCATAATGGTCTTTTGCACTTATTCCTTTTGGTTATCTTTCTCATCATAATTTAGATTCCTAGAGAATGCTTGCCTTTATTCCCCTCCCAGCTGTCTTCCATGCCATGTAAAATGTCTACCATAGCTAAATTTTCCCTGACCAATTCCCTCAGCTTGTTGAAGTCTGTTCTCCTAAAATTAAGGACTTCAATTCTCAAGTGGGGCTTTCCAGTCCCAAGGGCCAGTTTGAACTAAATGGAGTTATGGTAGCTGTTCCCTAGTAGCTCCCATATTCTCACTGCTCCTACCACCTCCAAGTTGGTAAGCACCACATCAAGGATGGCAGACTGTCTGCTAAGGTCCTTATCTAGCTGTTCCAGGAGACAGTTATGGAGTGCATTCAGCAAGGCCTGACTTTTTTTGTTCCTGGCCACCAGAACATCCCAATCAATGGTGACTTGAAGGTCTTTTTTCCCTGTAGACCACTTTACAGTAACACCCCCTATGCAATACTCTGTTTTGGGATTCTTGTTCTGAATGGGTTCTATGCACTATTGGGTCCATTATAGACTGTAATGTGGTGTAATGGCAGCATGGAACCACACCGTGGCTTGCAGAAAAGTATGGGGGTTGGCTACCTGGGCCTACCCCTTGCTACGTAGGTGAGCATAGAGCAACGCGCAAATGGTTTACTGTCAAAATAGCGTAACCAAAAAAGTGCACAACACTACAGCATTTACATTTTAGCACTAATTATTAATCGCAAGCCCTCAAAATAGTGATTGCTCAAATCATCAGCAAGATGAAAAAAAAAGTATGGAGAATAGCTGCTACTGCTGCTTATTTTGTGAAGACTTGCTGCCTGATATTATAGGGACTGAGCCATTTTTAAAACATATTTTGTCGTGTCCCTGACCCTGTTGCTCTACTCCCCTCATTGTGTGCTTTCGGCACCCTGTGTTGCCTTAATAATAGTACACTTAAAGAGTTGCATCCCACAGTATTAAGTGTGCCAGAGTCTGAGGGAGTGTGGCAGGCTTCGCTGGCTCTGTGACATCTCTTGTGGCAGCAACAAACCAAAAGCATTGGAGGTACACCTAGCCCTGGAGCACAGCATCAGAACTACTTGTGTCTAATCTGAAGGGCTGTGAGTTACATCATTTCACAGCTGATATTAATCTGCATTCTGCTGCTGACTCTTGTGTGCTGCTATCACATTTGTTTAGAACTTTGATGCTGCAATTGATTATGTGCTGATTTTATCTGCTGCTGCTGCTTTTTTGATGACGTCCTGCCTTGTGGGAAGTGGATCACAAAAAAGCATGCAGTGGCAGCTTGTGGTGGCAAAGTGCGGTAAGGTGTGCTGGAGTCTGAGGGATGTAAAATGGTGACTACTGGTAAATTAATTGGGATAATGTTTATATTATGGTCGGGTCTGCTGAATTGTAATTCTGTGTGTGATCCCTCTTGGACTCACTCTCTTAATAGCACAACAAGTGCTGTTATTGTACTTGTGCTGTTCTGTGCCAGCACTTTGAAAGTACACGCTGAAATGGCAGCGCGTTAATGACTCATGCTATTTTTGGATGCACTATTTTAACCGGATCCCTGAGCAAATAGAGAAGGGTGGCCACATGGTGGTTCCCAGAGTCAGGAACACCCCATAACCATACCATAAATGGCCATGCACAGCCCATGGCACACACCCGCTGCACACAGCATGGAGCATACCATGCATGGAACAGGGTGTTACGGATGCTACATAGCTATCTGTAGGTCGGGTTGTCAATACATAAGAAAGCATTCCACAGGTGTGTAAGAGTGTGGCCACAGTCACATTCTGCTGTTACATGGATGCCATGTCCTGACACCAGATGCTGGGAACCATAGCAACCTACTGCATGAGGAACAGGATGACTGCCTCTAGGGGTGTGACCCAGCCTTTGAGGGTGTGTACTATATGGCCAGTACACACCCACACCTGGGATGGTTTCCTCCATGGCTGCCACTAATGCCTGTGTTCTTGCGACTGCAGCCATTCCAAGGATGGCTGGCCAAGATCCTACTGTGACAGAGACCATAGGAGTTAGCTGAGCCATGGACTATTGGCACCAGATCACCCCAGTAAGGGCCATGAGACTGCCTGAGAGGCTTGAATACACTGGGGAGTATTACTGAGACAAGTTCAGGATGGTATAATTCATTCTTGAACCTACTGTGGTAAGCAAAAGCCCTTAGCCAAAGTAGATGGCGTGACGGTAGGTGGGTGACTTGAGGTAGGGGAGCTGCAATGGGGGAAGTTTGCCATTTGGCAAGAGGGGCTGGGCTTTCTAGGATGTGGCTGCATGCATTTCATGCCTGCCTTTTCCCCTGCAGGATACCCTGCTGCCACTGATAGTGATACATCTTTGAAGGAGGGACCTAATAATGTCAACACCAATCCTGAACCCTCTCATCAGCCTCTGGAGGAGTGGGAGAAGGCAATATGTGCCATGTATTATGGGGCAACAATCATGCAGACTTGGACAGCATAGTGGTCAGGGGTCACTGACATTTACAGTGGTGGTGCCTATGGCTAGTAGGTACCTGGCCACCACATATGAGCACTGTGCCATGGGATACAGGCACAGGTATGGCACAACCATGGACTACCACCAGGGATGTGTGGCACAGACTATGGGACTCTGGCATGTGCTGTGTGAACTGACTGTATGCTTTGCAGTGCAGTACCATATTACATCATCTGATAAAGGATATGGCATGTTTTATATGTACCACCTGTGCAGTAAACAGTGTGTCAAACACCCATTTTGTGTCCCATGTCATCCTTTGGGGTGATGTGTGTTGTCACCTTTATCACTGCCCCTTGGGCTGCATTGTGCCTGGGGAGTTCTGCTCTATGATACACGCCTCCCACCAGCTGTTCACATCTTTGTGCCTACACATAATGTAGCTGGACAGCATATCTGGACATGCCCACTTCAGATGCACACCTCTGGCTCCTACATCAGTGGCCGCTTATGACATGCACATATGCAGGGGTTTGGGCATGTAGTATAATGGTTGCGGCAAGCTGCTGCTGTCTTACACATGTTGAGACTCATACTACGCAGTGTGTAATGCCTACAAAGCATGGGTGTATTTATTTATTTATTGAAACGTTTCACCAGGAAAGGCACACTGAGCAACAAGATGCTTCTCTCACGGTGCAATCTGGGGGGGGGGTACAGAGGAGAGCAGATGAGTATATGATAAATAACATTGAGTTAAACATTGAAATCATGAAATGAGAGTAACATTGCATACTTTGCCACTTGAAATTTGAGTTACACATTTGTACAATGAGTGAGAGTAACAGCGTACAGGGATTTACTGCAAGCTTACATGCAAAGGGGGGGTACATCAAAAAGTGATACAACATGGGTTAGGTTTAAACAATACTATGTTGTCAGCCATGGAAGAACATGGAATTAGGTTATGACCTGGATTATATTTACACAATACATAGTTGACAGCCACTATCTACGGATAAGATGTTAGACAGAGAGACAAGGCTAGAAGTGCACTAGGGGGTAAGTGCAGAGGTTGGTAGATATATGCCAGTATTTGTAGCCGATTGCTAAGGCCGCTGGTCATGCTGGATGGGATCTAGGGGGGAGCAGTGGGGGGTAGTAGGCAAGAGTAGGGGAAAGGGGGGATTGGGCAAGTGTGGGGAAGAGGAGGTCAGACACATGAACAGTTTCTGGATCCAATATGCATGACTCCGCATTTCTTTGCATTGAATTTGGGCTGCCAGATCCCAAACCCTTTATCCTGTTTTGCTAGATTGCTCTTCAATTCCCTTATTCCCTCCTCTGTGACTACCCTGCCACATAGTGTTGTATTATCTGTGTAAATCTTAATTTTACCCTGGATTCCCACTGCTAGACACAGACGAATATATTGATGAGTTCTGGTCTGAGGACAGACCCCCTGAGGCACCTTGTTCATCACCTTTCTGACCCCCAAAGGGCTCCCATTCTTCACTACCACCTGTGTCCTATAACCGGACAAATATGCTTGGCTAAGCTGTTCTCCACCCCCAGCTTTTATAGCTGTTTGCCAGGCTCCTGTGCAGCACAGAGTCAAAGGCCTTGCTGAAGTCCAAGTATAGGACATGGATGAATTTACTTTTATTGATACTTATATTTTAGTAGTATAGGAGCACTGGGTACAAGACCTGTTTTCAGGACCATCCTGCATAGGTCAAAATTACAGTAGTATAAGGTATAATGTGAGATGCATAAAATACATTCGACAAGTACAATATAATACATCAGTTCAAGTACAATCACATGCAAAAGTTATTAATTCCAGAATAGCAAGCTAAAGTCTAGCATAAATAGGTAGCTGAAACATTTGAGTAGAATCTGTTCCAGGAGGGGGCTGTGATGTGCAAAAGAGTAGTCTGACAAAAAATAGGATTGCATTTTTGGTACTTTTAACCCCCTAGCAGTATATTATGTAAGCAGTATTAAGATTCTGATAAAATTAGTTGATCTTATAGATATCTTGGACTAAACTGTTTACACGCTTAAATAAAAAGCTATAATAATTTATCTCCCATCAACAATGGGAGACCAATTTAGATTTTAAAGTAAGGAACAGTGAGGAATCTCTCTAAGACAGCCTGAAGTACTCAGTGGACAGTGACATCAATAGTCTGAGCCTTATCCACTGTCTGTGTCATTGTATAGAAAAAGTAAATGAGGATGGTTTGGCATGACATTCCTGTTACAGAACCATGGCACCTCCCATCCTGTAACCCCTTTCTCACAAGGAATTCCACCATCCACTCTTTGATGGATGTCTTTAGCAGTTTCCCTTCTATAGAGGTCAGACTGTCCAACCAGTATTTACCTGGGTCCCCATTATCCCCTCCTCTGTGTAGTGGGATGAAATGTGTCTCCCTTCAGTCTTTCAGAACTACTCCTGCTGCCAAGGAGCAATTAAACAGATCTCCTGGAAGACCTGCCAGTGCCACCACTGCCTCCTTGAGTACTTAGGGTGGAGTCTATCAGGGCATGGTGCCACATTTGTTTTCAGTCCCAGAACCCTGCTGAATTCCCATCTTTAGTGATAGAGTTAACGGCCAGCTCCTTTCCCCTTACCTCTGCTCCTCCTGCTGGTCTGATTGTTCACTTGGGGAGAGGTGCCCCATTTTCCACCATGAATACAATGGTGAAAAATTCACCAAGGAGATCCACCTTGCTTGTATCATTATACACTCACCTGGCCATCTTCACTCACTCAATGCCTTACTTAGTTTTCCTTCTCTCCCTGATGTACCCGAAGAAGGCGTTATCATTTTCTTTGACTCCCTGTCGATTTGGAGCTCTGCTTCAGCTTTGGGTCTCCCCAAGGCCATTTCTGCTTCCCTCAGGCTGCCCTGGTAGACTGGCCTGCTTGCCTCTGTCTGTTCTTTCTTATGTGCCCTGAAGGCTTTCCTCTATTTAACTATAGCTTCATTAACCTCTCTCTGAACCAGAAAGGTCTCTTGTACTTCCTTGGTTTACCTATCATTCTCATGTAGCTCTGCTCCTTTTATGGCCTCCCACTTTCCTTCTTCCCTATCCACCCTTCATACTCCTTTGGAATTGGCAGTAGCTTAGTAATTTTTCCAAAGTCTACTTTATGAATGTTTAATTCAGGATTCTTGATTTTACTGAGTCTTGACAGAAGGATTATGGAGAACCACACCATGTTATGATCACTGGCAACTAAAGGGACCCTTACTCTTACAACATCATCTAGAGTCATGAACGCTAACTTCAAGATAACTCCCTGTCTGCTGTGATCCCTGACATGTTATGTTAACAAGCAATACTGGAATGTGTCTACCAATGCCTAATGGGAAGGCTGCAAGCCTGAGGTTTGATTGTGTGGAGCAACTACATCACTCCCCCATCAGGCTTTATAAGGTAGCTCACCCCACTCCCCCATCAGGCTATATAAGGTAGCTCACCCTGGGCCTTCCCAGGATTCATTTCTCTTTGCAGCCAGAGGCACTGCTTTCCAACCCCTCTTTTTGGCTTTCTGCCACTTTGCTTTTTCCCATGTTTGGCAGCTGCCTCCAATTGCTCCTTCATTTCTCTCCAGCCCTGTCACTCGTCCCTGGCTGTTTGGGCGTTCGTCTCCTGCCCATTTCAGTTTTCCGTCCCACCTCCTTCGCTGTGCCTCACTTGCCCCCTTCCTGATCCATGTGGGCTATTCCTTATTTCTTGATTTCATCCCCCCCCCCCCATATCGGCGCTCCTCTTCTCAGCTGTGCTGCATCACCCATGACTTCTATGCCTTTTGGACCCACCACTTCCTCCCCTGACACTCATTTCAGCTGCTGTCCTCTGTCCCTCTTCTCAGTATTTCGCCCCTTTTCCTTGGCTGCTTTTTCCATCTCTGCTAATCCCTTTTTCCTCTGAGTGGCCACCGCTTCACGCAGCTGCTCAGTCCATCAATGTTTGATGCAGCCCTGGTGCCTCGCGGCTTGCTGTTTCGCTGGACTTCCTTGCTGCTCCCTGGGTCGGAAGCACTTCTCAATCTGCATCATGGTTTCAGCCTTTTCTGCAGCACAATCTAATTGTTACATATCTAGGTTAAAACTGGGCTGAGTATTAAATATGAAAGCTGTTGCTCACCGGGTGCTCTGTGTTTCATGACTTTCAATACTAAGCCTTGCAAACCCCTTTGTTTCTGGCTTGGCTGACCCTTCTCAATTCAGGGCTTCTCTCCCTTCTCTCACTTTCCCTACCCAGAGCTGGAGTCAGTCCCTCCCATTGTCATGCTGCACCATTTTGCCTCTGTTCTGCTGTCTTACCTCGTACTTTGACACAGACATCCTTGCTTCCCCTCAGCAGCCGTTTCCTTTTCTGCCGTCAGCTGGCAATTCCTTCCACCATTTCCTGCTGCTTCATTTCCTTTGTTCTGCTCTTCCTTGGGAGCTTGCCATCATGGGGGGTGATCTTTCTTGCTTCCCCTCCTGCCTTGTCACTTCTCAGCTTTGCCACCAAGTAAATAAATAAAAAAATAAAACAGGTCACTTCCTGCCCTCGTTGCCACCCTCAGTTCCCCAGCCTTTTCTGTTTTTGATATTAGCTCCTGGTACTGTGCCTGGAGTCTCATATGTCTTTTGGAAGAACCCACCTGAAACTCCAGCTGCACTTTCCTCAAGCAGTCCTTCCTGCTAGCTTTCCTTTTCACTGCCCCCAATACCTCACATCTACTGATCATAGGGCTTCCTCTGCCACCCTCCGGACAGTGTTTTGCTTTCTACCTCTTTACTTTCTCCTGACCCTTTGCATTGCTGCTGACCTCTGGGCTGGTGTGCTATTGAATATCTGTGTCTTGGTGCTCTGACGGCCCACCTCACCACCATTTCACTGCTATACCATCATACATAGCAACACCTCTCTTGGATAGTATTCTGTTCTTTTCCAGTATGCTGAATTTCTGGACCTTGATATGCAATATCTGATCCTAAAGACCTTTTCAGCACGATCACTGTCTTTTACTTTGTATCACTACATCTTGCTGACCTCCTTATCTTGCCCCTGTTTCCATGATTTTTCATCAGTATACCTCGCTTTGAATCCTCTTTGCTTCTTCCTCATCCCTCGACTATTCGATCTATCGAGCTTCACCCAGTGCATTTCACATCATTCGTCTGTCTCTGGCCTCCTCCATCTGGAGTCTCCTTCCTCACTTCGATCGATCCAGACATCACGTCACCTCCTTGAGCATACCCCTCTCGGATTCCTACTACTTCAATTCTACTCAGTTTCTGTCTGGCCTGCAATCGATCCTCATCCATCACACTACTGCTATTCTACTTCCGTACCGGCTGTCTGGGATTCCCTCCAAGCAAGGCTTGCCTTCGATATTTGTTTTGGGCATACCTATCATGGCTCCTATGCCACCTCATCAAACCACGACCCTCCTACCTTGTGTATTCAGCTTCATAACTTCATTTAGTATTCCCTCATCCATACTGTCACTGCTCAGCCATCAGGATTCAATCCACTCATGGCGTCACTCCTCAGTGTCCATCACCCATTTGCTCAGCAACTTGCGGCCCTCCTGCCAAATGTCTTAGGTCCCTGACTCCTTATTTTGTGTCAGCTGCCTTTTCTCATACCGGTCATCAGGATTCAGTCCACTCATGGCGTCACTCCTCTTCATCCATCGTCCTTTGGTTCTCTGCTACCTCAATTCTATTCTATCTCCACTCAAGGCCATGCCTTTCTGTCCATCACCTTTTGATATAGGCTAGCTGGCTGCTCTCCACCATCGTCCAAAGTTTCTTTTCCAGTTCATTTCCTATCTCTTCTTCCTCACTTTCACATCAATCACTGAAGCATACCTCTCATGGGTTCTTATGCTACCTTGACCCGCCGCGCCCCTGCAGTGCCCATCATCATTTGCCTTCCTCATCCTCAGTCTTCTCAAGTTGGATTGCTGCACTCTTGCAGCAGTCATCATCAGTCTTCTTCATCCTCAGTCTTCTCATGAGCGCATCTGGATGCCCTTTGTTCTTCTAACTTCTACATGGATCTACTTCTTTCCATCGACTACTCGAGCATTCCCTCTTGGGTCCCTGCTGCCTCATGTTCCTTCTTCGATCTGTGCTTTCTTTTGTTTTTTTCTCCTATCCCATCATCATCTTCCCTACTCATATCCTTCTCTTTAATGACATACGTCCTTAAATCAAACATCATCAGCCTGGAGGGAAGGCGACCTAGGCCTTGGATCCCCAGAGGTTTCCTCCTTAAAGGGGGGTTTTCCTCTCCTCCACGCCAATGGTTATAATATTAGTTAGGGTTTGTGCTACCTTAGATTAATGTGCTGCCTTAGGTTAATTAGTTAGGTTCTGCTGTGGATGGAGGTGGATGGTGGCCCCAGCTTTCCCTCTCTCCTTAGGAAGTCCACCTTAATCATCTTCTCAGATTTCATTCATTCATCATCCTCACCTCTTCGATGCTTGACACCCAATTGGGTATTCTTTTTGGGCTTCTTCCTAAGCTACCTTTAGCCAATGGAATCATTCCTGCAGCATCTATGGTGGGGGGGGATCCTCCTCTAGGATTCCTTACGTCATAACCCTAATAGGATGGTATATCCAATGGATAGAGAGGTGGAAAGCCACAACGTAAATCAAATCCACAACATAAGTCAAGTCACAGAAGCATCATTCCATCCATTTGCATAAGCACAATTGAATGAGAAGGCTGTAAGCCTGAGGTTCGATTGGGTGGAGCAACTACACCACTTCCCCATCAGGCATTATAAGGTATCTCACCCTGGGTCTTCCAAGGATTAATTTCTCAATGCCTCACCATCCACCCCTCCTCCTCCTCCTCCAGCTGCACATCTCTCTTACCCGTGGGCTTCTTCCTAAGCTACCTTTAGCTGAAGGAATCATTCCCATGGCACCTATGGGTGGAACCCTCCTCTAGGGTTCCTCACTTCATAACCCTAATATGGTGGTATATCCCACGGATAGAGAGCTGGAAAGCCACAACATAAATCAAATCCACAATGTAAGTCAAGTCACACAAGCATCATCTCATCCGGTTGCGTAAGCACAATTAGACAATCAAACTATTTGTTCTTTGTCACCACCATGGCCCAGTCTATGCCAGGTATTTTTAGGTCACCCATCAGGATCATTTCCCTATCCCAGCAACTCTCCTGATCTCTTTCCAGGAACCTAGTCTCCTGCTTCTGGTTGGTTTTGAGGGCCTATAAACAACCGTCTGTGTAATGTTTTCCCCCTTCAACCAACACAATGTATATCCACATCATTTTCACACCTTCCTGTTCCCCTATGGATTGCTCCTCCATTCCTTTTATCTGATTCCTACATGTAACAAGCATTTGTCAATGCTGAATGTTGTGTTGCTGACATTAGCATTGGTAGTGCAAGAGTTTGAGAGATGCATAATAGGAATGGCAGTGAAGTATGGAAGTGACGTCAACCCCACACCACCCTACAGAGACTGATAGGCACTGAGGTGTGCCTTCGGACATCGGCCATAATGTTCATGCCATTTCAGCTCACCCTACCTTGCAGAATGTGACAAGTATTACGTTGTGCCTAGGGGTTCTCGGGCCTTATGCTTATCCTATTCACCCATAATTCTCATAGCATTTCACCTCACCCTATTCTGCAGACACTGAACAAGTGCTGAGGTGTGCCTTGGGGTGATCAGCTTTATAGTCACCCCATTTCATAAGGACATATGCTGAAATGGGTGCAGCATAAGAGAATGGGATGAACTCTGGGGCTGAAGAGTCCAAGGCACACATTGATGCCTGTCAGGGGCTTGAGGGTTGGGGGGTGGTATAGCATGAGCATTACAGCTGGCAATCCAAAGACACATCCCTAACGTCTATCAGTCAGTACTGGGTGGCATGTTATGGTTAGAAACTGTAACACCCAACTCGCGCAACAAACAATTGTTGGTATTTGCAGTACAAATTTTCAACACAGCCTTTTTGTGACCCCCACCTCATGAAAGTGTTTGGGATCTCTGCTCATGAATAGTGGCACTGTGATTTTGTTACTCTGTCCCAAACGTTGATTTCTCACAGTGACCGCACCATTCTGTGCCAGATGTGGGAAAACACAGTTTGGGCAGGATATGAAAAATGACAGCTGTACCATTCATAGGTAGGTGTGAAGAGATGGCAGTGTCGAAAATCTTGAGTAAAAATATTAAAAATGCTTAAATTTACGAGCGTATGTGGAAACTGCGCAATGCACGGTCGTAACACAGTCATTTAGTGGAATTATTTCATCACATTTTCAACATAGGAGTTTTGGGACCTCTGCTCGTGAACACTGTCACTATGATTTTCTTCATCTGTCCCGAAAGTTGATTTCCCACAGTGACCATGCCATAGTGCATCAGTTGTGCGAAAACACATTTTGGTCAGGATGTAAAAAATGACAGCTGTCGTTTCATTACTCTGACCTGAAAGGTGATTCTGGGCAGTGACCACAAAATCACCTTTCAGGACCGAATAACGCCATGATAGGGACTGAATTCATAAGGATGAGTGCAAAATTGACAATGTTGAAAATGTTGATTGAAAATATTACAAATTCTCGAAGTTATGAGTGCACGTCAAAACTGGGCAACACACGCTTGTAACATAGTCGTTTTATGGACTTTTGGCACCACATTTTTAACATAGGCATTTTAAGACCTCTGCTCATGAACAGTGTCACTGTGATTTTTATAATCTGTCCCAAACACTAATTTCCCACAGCAACTGCGCCATTCTGCGCTGGTAGTGCAAACACACATTTCGGACAGGATGTGAAAATGACAGCTGCACTGTTCATAAGGAGGTGTGAAAAAATACTAACGTTGAAAATCTGGAGTGAAAATATTACAAATTGGTGAAGTTACGAGTGTGCATAGAAACTGCACAGTGCATGCTTGTAACACAGTCATTTTTTGGAATTTTTTCACCAAATTTGTAACTTAGACTTTTTGGGGAGGCCACCTCATGAACAGTGACACTGTCATTTCATTACTCTGACCTGAAAGGTGATTCTGGGTGGTGACCACAAAATCACCTTTCAGGACCGAATAACACCATGATAGTGACTGAATTCATGAGGAGGGGTGCCAAGAACCCCATGTTGAAAATTTGGTGGCAAAAGTCAAAACAATGGCCGAGATATCCACATAAGTTGAAAAAATGCCATTTATGCCATTATACAGCTTACCGGCATTTCTTCAGTTCATATTCGGCTTTGAAGAGTGCATATGTGTTCCCGGTCCACCAAAGATTGTCGGCAGGTACGTAAGTATGGGGCAAGGGGTGTGAAATTAGGTGCGCAGAGGGGTGGCTGCTTGTTGGGGAGTGCGCACGAACTCAGCAAGGGACCATTTTTTATTTTATAGGTTAAAACAGAAAAAAAACAATGTGGGAAGGTTTTCTATTTTGACAGGTTCTTTTGCACGCTGGCGTGTGCTCCCAGAGTGCCACCTGGTTGTTTGATGGGGGGGTATGTAGATAATGGGGATTGGGCACCCCCATTTGCACATGCAGAGTGGAGGGGGCACATGAGCCAAGGGAGATTGGGTACCCCCTCAGCACACAAGAGATGGGGAGGTGCATTATTCCAAAGGGGATTGGGCACCCCCGTTGGCAAATTAACTTAGCAGGGGGCATGCCGACAGGTGGATTGAGCACCCCTGTCAGCTTTCAAAGGGATTGTGAGAGGCGGCGGCTGTCCCTTAGCTTCTGTGCAGACTGTGAGAAGATGACAGGGAAGCCGACTCCATGTTGCTTGACATGGGACACCAGACGAGGCAAACAGTAGCCCACTATTCTTGAAGATTTTTTCTTTTTCTTTAAATGCTACTCTATTCTACCTTATGTACACCTATGAGATGTATGAATGGCATACGGTTGATTCATCGCTGTCGAATTAGTCACTGTCAAACAGTAACGCTGATCTCATCAAAATGTACTCTTGTCGCCGGTACAACAGATAGCGGGCACAATGTAGCCACCGCAACCAGATACCCGCGACATTCTGTCCGCCGATGTTTGGTGACATTATGAATCTGTTACATTACTGTGCAACTTAAGACCATTTGTTCCCTTGTTAAAAGTCAGTGCCTTACAACCAACTTTTAAACTACTTTTCCCATCATCAGAATGTAACATTACTTTAGCAGGCTCACCTCCACGAGGTTACATCGGGGATCACTGATACCATAATCTGCACACATATACACTCGGAGGGTGGCATTAGTGACTGTGAGATAAGAGGTATTTCCTGCAATCAATATTTGTTTGCCACCTCCCCCACCCACATCACCGATACCATAATCCATACACATATACAATTGTAGTCAGTATCAGTGTTAGGGACACACAAACCACTTGAGGCATCAGCACAGCACAGCCAGGGAACCAGCTAAATATCTCTCAAGTGTCCTGATTTTTTTGGGGGGGCCATCCCATTTTCTGCCCCCCATCCCGATGTCCCGATCACCGTGTTGAGATCCTCTATTTTTTTTTAATTCACCTGAGTGGGGAAAATAATTGTTGGCGTGTGAAAAAAATTCTCTTTTTACCACTATAGTGGAGGCTCAATGGGAATGTTAAAGAAAAAAACAGCATGAGACCATGAGAGACCAATTTGATCTTGCTAGTCTACATGCAAGTTGATAGCCACTTCATTTCAATCAGAGCAGCTGAGTCATGCACTGGGAAAAACTCACCAAGAAGGTGCCAAGGCCAATAAGGATGGGAGCAGACAAAGGACACAGAGATGGAGACGCATTGCTATAGCCTCTAGTGCCAGTCTGACCTGCAAAGCATGGCAGGTATTAGGGGCCCATTAATTTGTAAACGGGATTACTGTACATTATTCAGCGTGAGTTTGTGGATTGTGACTATTTGTCAAGTTAGATTTTTTTATGGCAACGACTTCACTGATCGACGAGTTAAGTTGACAACAAAATGTATGGCTTTCATTTGTCCCCGCAACAAAATGTCCACGTTATTTTGACTGCGACATTTTGTCCGGGGACCAAACGACCGTACACGGTTTGAATCTGTATCATATCACACTATTTCTCTCCTCTCCTCCAGGGAATACTTATTGAGATCCTCCGGTCTACACTCAAATGACTTGCAGTTCAGCCCCAGTAACATCTCTGTCACCCTTCTGTGAAACACATCTGCTCTATCTATCTATATCCTTCATGATATGCAGCCTGAGGAACTGGCCATAGTACTCTATCAATTGTCACCAATGTTCTATACAGTGACATCACCTTCCTTCTGCAGGAGATACTCTCCCTGTGCACTACCCCACCATTACATTGTCTATCCCTCAAAGCCTTCTAATTGTTTGGAAACCTTTAGATTATATGATTACTCCCATATCCATTTCCTGTTTGGTTGCTATCTGTATCTGGTCCCCGATTAAGCAGTACTCCTCTGCATCTGTGCCACAAGTGCATGATGTTGCACTTTGTCTCATTAAATCTTAGGAGGCACACCCTTGAGATTTAATCAAGGTTGCATAGCTCCCTTCTCATACTGTTACTGGAGAGTAAATCCTGTTGCAGATCCTCATGTCATCTGCAAAGAGGCTCACCTTTTCTTCCAGTTCCACTGAAGTGTTGCTTATGAAGACATTAAATAGGAGTAGTGTAAGCACTGATCCTTGCAGAACACCACTGATCAGCCCCCTCTGTTTGAATTATACTCTGTTCACCTCCACCCTCTGTCTCCTATTGCTCAGCAAAAGTTTAGCAGCCTGGAACACAATCACAGGCTGCAAGCTTGCTTACTATCATCCCATGTGGGATGGCATCAAAAGCCTTGCTGAAATCTAGATACAGGTCATGCATTCTAAGAAATGTACAAGTAGCAGCAGCATTTTGCTGGAGGAATTAATTTTCTCAATGAGGCACTCCTTTTGGCTAGTTCATAATTCCCACAATAATTGTATTTCCCTTCTGGCACAATTTTACCATGTTGTTTATCTGGACTTACCATATAAGGCCTGTTCTGCACACCACAGCAGCTAGCGACAACAAAATGCCAGAAATCCATTATAACAGTGGACAAACTCCATGTTATTGTCTGGGAGGTGGGGTGACACCATACAACATCATGACTGAGACCAGATATCTGTCTTAATTTTTTCTTTTTTTTGTCAATTATATTTTTCTTCCTGGCCCCAGAATTTCTCCAGTGTGGGTGCTCGACTGCACCTCCATCCTGTCCAGCCTTAGGCTCAGTCCTGCCATCCAGTTGCCCTAACTCCTCTGCCACTTGCCTGTAACTGGTCCCCTGATTTAAGCCCCCCGGGGTGGGACCGCCCTTCTCCCTGGATGACCTTTCTGATATCTGGTCAGGCAATTCGGGGGTGGAGGGAGCACAGTAGGCAGCCACCACACTTGGCATTGGACGTGAGGGGGTAGTCCATGGCTACACCTTCACCTACCAGTGCCAAAGGGTTGTTCCATTGGTAGCTTCCCCAGAACTTGAATGTGCAATGACATCCAGCTCAACATGTGCATGCGCCCATGCACACCCGAAGGACATCCACCGCAGCTATTCCTTCTAGACTACTGCCGCTTGCTGTGGACCCCCAAGCTGCCACTAGAGGTCGCTAGTGCTTCAACTTGTGCAAACCCCTCTCCCCAGGAAAGGAGAGCAGTCCATGGGATGATCAATCCTTTCCCATCCCTGCTGACCCTTGATGGCCTGTGTTCGTTCCTGAACACAGGTCGTTGGTGTGACGCGAGGTGTGCCGTCAAGCTCCTTAACTCTCAGCACCACCCGGACTGCCTTCTGTCTCAATTTAATATGACATTTCTCATGAAGCATTTGTGGACTTGTATGGCCTGTTTGCCAATGGCATCAACAAGGTTAGGCCTGAAAAGCTTTGTAAACGGTGCACAAAACAGCACTTTGAGGTCTGGGTAATGGCAGGGAACCATATAACATCATGACTGAGACCAGACTTCTGTGTCAGTGTACTGTAACATTTTTCATTAAACATTTGTGAACTTGTAAGGCCTGTCTGGCACTGGCAGCAACAAGATTAGGACTGAAATGCTATGTAAACGGTGCACAAAACAGCACTTGCAGGTCCGGGTGGTGGCAGGAAACCATATAGCATCATGACTGAGACCAGATTTCTGTCGCTATTTAATGTAACCTTTTCGTCTTTGTGTCTAACCTTCTGAGGGGCAACATGTGAGCTGTCCTCCAGTCCCTAGGCATCTTTCCCATTTCCAAGGAGGTGTTGAACATGTCCACCAGAGGGCCTGCCAACATCTCTGCCAGTTTCTTCAGGACCCTTTGGTGTACACCATCCAGTCCTGGGGCCTTGTACATCCTCAAAGCTTTGAGGCCCCTCTGAATTCAATCATCTTGGATGACACCATCTGTTATCTCTGCCCCCCACCACCCCTATCCCCTTTCCCCTGTGGTTTTGAGCCATTCTTTTCTTTCGTGAACACTGAACAGAAGTACTCATTGAGTGCCTCTGCCTGATCCTCCCCTTTTTCTGCTCACCCCACCCACACCCTTTTGATTCTAACAATATCATCCCTACAACTCCTCTTATCCCTTATATATTGAAAGCCCCTTCTCCTCTTCTCTGATCTCCTGAGCCAATTTAAACTCCTTTGCTGTCTTAGCCACCCTAACTACCCTACTCACCTCCCTAGATGCCTTTGTGAACACCTCCCTGACCTCCTCAAGTCCAGTTGTTTTGAACTTAATGAAGGACAATCTTTTTTCCCTCACCATTACCTCCACCTTCTTGCTGAGCCAGCTAGGTTTTTTGGTCATGGACTGCTTTCTCTGAGACTTGGCATATGTGTTCATGGCCTCATTCAGTCCCATCCTAATGATTGCCCGCTTCTGATCAGCATCCATCTCTGAGCTAATTCCAGCTAGATACTCCTCTAGGATGCTGCCCATTGTGACAAAATCTGCTTTCCTGAAGTACAACACTGTTGCCCTGATCAAAGCCAACTCCATACCTGTGTTGAGGAGGAACCACACTGAGCGGTGGTCACTCCCTGCTAGAGGGTCATGTACTACCACATACTGGACTTGGTCACCATTTGTTAGCACAGTGTCCAGTACCTTACCCTCCCTTGTAGGCTCCATCACTCCCTGCACTAGATAGCTGTCTTGGAAAGCCTCCAGCAGTAGCTGTTCCATGGACTTTGTTGTAGTTATGGTCTGCCAGTCAACCACAGGTATGTTGAAGTCCCCCACTATAACTGTATTCCCTTTGCCACTAACCTTCTGGGTTTGCTCCACTAATTCCCTATCCACCTCCTTGCTTTGTGAATGTGGTCTGCACACCAACCCCATCCTGAGCCTCTTGACTCTGGGGCCTTGGAGCAATACCCATATGGCTTTTGGCCTCCCCTCTGCCCCCTCCTACGTAATGCACAGAATCCCGTCTCTAACTTACATAGCCATCACTCCCCATCTTCCACCCTCCCAGTCCTTTTGGCACACATTTTATCTTGGGATCGTGAGATAACGGTCATGATATTGGGTGGCACAGGTTTCTGAGATGACGTCAATATTCACCTCTCCTTCCACCATCAATGCCTGTAATTCTGCCACCTTGTTTGCCTAAATCGTTGCATTGAAGGATACCACCATCCAATTAGTGTCCTGCCCCTCCCCTTCCCATCTTTCCCTCCTTGGTAACTTCTCATCTCTCTATCTCTCTTACTCTTTCTCTGGGGGTTGAGGCACTCCAGTCTCCAATGGAAGGTGATTCCTCCATGCTGTCTGACTCTGTCTCCCCCTAACAGGAGCTGTTTCCTTCCCCTGTGGGGTCCCATAAAACCCTCCTTTGGGTCTCCCTTGTGAAAATTCCCAGCGTCCCCCTTGGTTTTCACCATGGGTGCCTTCATAGCAGAACCACACTCTACCAGAATGGCATATGAATTGTAAAGAGGTACAACCAGATAGATGTGCTTCTGTTCCACCACTGTCACCTTCCCAGAGCCCACTGTGGTCCAGCTGCTCCTCTTCCCTGGCAACCTCTGAGGCAGCAACAGCAGCCTTGGTGATCCCTAGGTGGGGGAGGAGATTTTCCTACTTCTTGCCAGTTCAGTCTCGAGACAGGCAACCTCCTCTCTCAGAGCAGAGATGTGCCTGCAAATAGGCCAGCATTGCAGCCTCCATAATGTCTCTCAGAAGACTGCCACACCACAGCCAGTACATTGCACCACTCCACATGTCTCTCACCCTTCCTGTTTAAAACTTTTTTGGGGGTGTTTGCTCTCTCTCTCTCTCTCTTTATCTCTTGGTTCACTACTTCCTTCAATGGCTGCCATTTTCATCTGGGTTTCTGAAACTGTACTGTGTGCTAATCTATGCAGGGATATGTAGTCTTGAAAATTAATATAACAGTGAATTAAATGGAACATTAATCCTCAGTTAGTTGATGGTTAAAGCTGTATTATTTTCATAGCATGCATGGAATTCACGATTTCCTTGAAAACTGTACTTTGTCATGAATTCCACAAGTTTAGTATACAAGCAGTGATTTTTACCATTTTATTAATTTTTTACATGCACAGAAGCAAGAGAAATCCACTATCTGTGTCTCTGTTTCACTCAAAATAAATCTTCAGTTAGTTGTTATGTGCTTCTAGTATTCACAGCACATGCTTGTGATGATCTCCCGATATCACATTCACTGAAGGTAATTGGCCTTTAAGCAATAACCCATTAAAGCATTAAAGCTGTAAATCAGTCCAGCATTCATTACTTAAATCAACTTTTTACATAGAACTGAGCCCTCCCTCTGTCTGCCCTCTGCTCACTCCCTCCTGACTCCATGTCTGTGAATTGGATTCCCAAGCATAGAACTGAACCCACTGTCTGTACACCATCTGTTCACTCCATCCCAACTCCCTGTCAATGAATTGGACTCCAGAGCAGACCTCCATTTCAATTATGCAGTTCAAGTCTCCAGCTTCCCTTACAAATAAATGGATGGATTTTTGCTTACTTATGAACAATAATAAATATTATCAACCTGACGTTACTGCACTCACACCTCAGACTGTATCCCAGCATCTCCAGTCTATGAAGTGCCATTAAATTAGTACCCCTCCCATGAAGTACCATGAAATCTGACAAATTTACAATGAAATAATTACAGCCTTATTAATGGTTTTTGACCAATTGCTTGTCCAATCCTTTTTCAACCCATGTTTTTTAAGTATGATTGCACAGAAAGTGGTAGAACGGAGCAGAAAAGTAATGAACAGGAAGTGAAAAGTCAGGCAAGAGAAGAAGGTAAAGGCAGCAATCCACAAGGGAGAAGACCAGTGCATGGACCTTATCTGAAATAGAAATATCTAGTATGTACATTTCAAGAGTAAGCATTGTAACTAATAGCATTTTGCCATTTGTGCAAATTCAATAGTGGATGCACAGTTTGGAGACACATGGATTACTTTATTTTTGTGCCACTTACATATATTGGTAGAAGACATACAATAAACAAGCATTTGTCAATGCTGAATGTTCACTTGCAGGTATTTGCAGTGGTGTTTGCTACTGGTACTGGCTTTCGAAGAGAGTGGAGACAGCCACCAGAGCAGTGGGTGCCAAATGGTGGAAGCTGGATCATTAATGGTTCCAGGACTGATCTCTTGAGATACCCTGCTGTTCACCCCCCTCTCCCTGGATTGTATCCCCTTACCATCACCTTCTGCCTCCTGTCTGTCAACCAGTTTCTAACCCAGTTCATCAGCTTGTAACCAATGGCCAGACTACTCATCTTGTTAATCAGCCTTCTATGTTGGACATTGTCTAAGGCGTTGCTGATGTCAACCACCCCTCCCTTATTTACTTCCTTAATGAGGCATTAGGGTTTCCACCATAATGCCCCACCCCCACCCTGCAGACACTGACAGGCATTGAAGATGTGCCTTTGGGTTGTCAGCTATAGCTCACACCATTCTACCCCCACCCTGCAGATACTGACAGGTGTTGCAGTGTGCCTTGGGGGTCTTCGCTGTAACACTCACCCCATTACATAATAAAATAAACTGAGATGGGTGCAGTATAGGAGAATGGGGTGAACATTAGGGTCAAAGACCCCAAGGCACACACCAATCCCTGTCACTGGCTGCAGAGTGGTGGTACGGTTGGAATGGCATAAGCATTATGGATCGACAACCCCAAGACACACCCTGAAGCCTGTCGGTCTCTACAGGTGGAGGGTGGGGTGTTACAGTTAGAAACCCTAATGCCCCGGGTGTTTGTTAGTATCTTCACTCCAAACTTTCAACATGAGCTTTTCGGGACACCACCTCATGAACAGTGGCACTATCAATTCATTACTCAATGTCAAAAGGTGATTTCATGCAGTGACTATGCCATTCGGTGCCACAGGAGTGAAAACACATTTTGGGTAGGATGTGAAAAATGACAGCTGTACTGTTCATGAGGGTGTGTGAAAAAATGTCAATGTTGAAAATTTGAAGTGAAAATATGAAAAATTGGTGAACTTACGAGTGTGCGTAGAAACTGTACAATGCAGATCCATAACATGGTCATTTTTGGGAATTTTTTCACCAAATTTTCAACAAGAATTTTTTGGGATCTCTTCTCAAGAACAACAGTGGCACTGTGATTTTGTTAATCCATTCCAAAAGCTGATTTCGCTCAGCAACTGCACCATTCTGTGCCACAGGTTCGAAAACACATTATGGGCAGGATGTGAAAAACGATAGATGTACTGTTCATAAGGAGGTGTGAAAAATAGAAATGTTGGAAATCTGTAGTGAAAATATTAAAACTTGGCAAAGTTATGAGAATGCGTAGGAACTGCACAACACCCGTTCATAACAATGTCATTTTTTTGGAATTTTTTCCTACAGATTTGCATCATGGATTTTTGGACCCCACCTCATGAACAATGGCACTGTCGATTCATTAATCAGTCCTGAAAGGTGTTTTCGCACAGCGACCACAAAATCACCTTTCAGGATAGAGTAATGTAATGACTGTGATAGTGTTCATGACATGGAGTCCCAAGAACCCCATGCTGAAAATGTGGTGCCAAAATTCCTAAAATGGCTGAGATATCAACATAAGTTGAAAACCTCAATGACTGCATTATATGATGCTTAACTTTGATTCTTTAGTTTGCTGGTTGGCTTTGAAGAGTACAGATGTGTCCCAGTCAGAAGACAATATCAGCACCAATCTCAGAGGTAAGTATGGGGTAAGGGGGTGGGGGAAGGTGGGTGCTCAGTGAGAGTGTGAGGATGGGGAGAAGGGAGTGGGTAGATGACGATGGAACATTTTTCCATTTTACAGGTAAAAAATAAAATAAAAATGTTGGGGATGGTTTTCTTTATTTCACAGTAAAAAAAGAAATACATGCATTTAGGAACACTGTGGAGGGCTCCCAGTGTGCCACAATAGTGTCGGGGGGGACTTGCCTACACAGTGACTGGGCACCCAGATGTCAGCAAAGGATATAGATAGGTTTGGGGGGGTGATTCAATGAAAACAATTGGTTCTTGGGTGTGTTCTATGCATCTCTCCAGCTGCTAAAAAAAGCATCTTTATACTGTTTCTGATTGCTAATGACTATTCATAACAGTTAACATAGCTAGCAGTATTTAACATTAGCATCAGTTCAGAATGACTGCTTCAATGATTGCTAAACCAACTGACTACTAAAATACTACAAAGGAACTCTATTTTGGCAGCCAGAAGGTCATCTGAAGGCTAATCTAATGCTAATGTAGCAGTCTGTTTGGGTAAGGGATTACATCATCTTGTACACCCCTCCCCATAGCAGAATTTGCCCGATTGTTTGCCTTTCCTCTACCAAACTCTGAACCATTCCATGTATTCTGGGCTACATTGTATGCTACACTATTTATAAGAGTCATGATGGTGCTGTAGTGTGGAAGTAGTTCTAACGTCTCTCCAGACCACCCGGTTAAATAATAAAAAGCTTTATTTTCTAGCTGTTTGTGAATCAATGCTGAAAAAGAACATCACCTGAGCTTGCAGAATACGTTGCTTTCTTTCTGGGTTCTAGTCAAAACCAGCACCATAGATCCTGTTCCCATTTGCCTCTCTCATGGTTCAGTGGAGTTGAGCCTGGGGAGTCTGAATGACAGAGTCTATTATGCCAGTACTACAGTGATGTCCATGTGACTGGAAAACCTGAAGACATTTGGGAGTTCTTTCCAAAGCCAGAGCTTAAGACAAAATATCTGAGAAAAAAAAGGTTAAAGCTAGTCAGGCACCACAAAGGAAGCTGAGGTCTTCCATTCCAAGTATACATGAATCAGAATCAGAATAGCACATCCAGACTCACAACACAGTTACACACATGGCTAACATACAGAACTGTAACTGCAACATGTTCAACAGCTTATGTTACACAGACTCATAAGGGTCAGCACTTTTAAGACAACTCATGTCCCTAACGCTCAGTAAAATAGGTAAGAATAGGAAGTCTGCAGTACTGTTTTGATTTCATGTAACTGACTAATGCATTCTACTGAGCATTAGGAACATGAGTTGGCTTAAAAGTGCTCACCTTTATGAGTCTGTGTAACATAAGCTGTTGTAAGTGCTGTGGTTAAAGTTCTGTATACTAACCATGTGTGTAACTTTGTTGTGAGTCTGGGTGTGCCAATATGATACTACACTCTAACATGATATTTCCATACTATACAGGGCATGACAGAAACCCTAACTGGTGCATGAACAAAGTTTTTTGCATTTAATTACATCACTTTTTATGAACTGAACTATATTTCTCTACAGGTGAAGAGAGGGCTGAAAATTAGGATAAGGTTGTCTCCATATGTTTAGTACCTAATCATCTTTCCTTTGTTTTGACACCTTTAGGTGATTAGAAAAGAGAACTCCTAAGTCTTTTTCTTCTTTGGTGATCATCAGCACCTTCCGCACCCATCCTGTAGTGCTTCCCAGGTTATACTCTTCCCATGTGGGCTACTTTGTACTTCTTTGCATAGAACCTCAGCTGCCATGTGATTTTTTAACCAAATTTTCAACATGGGCTATTTAGGACCTCCTTTCATGAAAAGTGGCACTGTAATTTTGTTAATCCGTCCCAAAATTTGAAATCACATGGCAATGCCATTCTGTGGCACAGGTTTGAAAACACAGTTCAGGCAGGATATTAAAAATGAGAGCTGTACGGTTCATGAGGAGGTGTACAACACTGTCCATACATCACAGTGGCATCGCAGGGTTGTTTGGACTCTAGGCTCCCATCCCATGATCCAGATAGTACAATAGTGTTCATATGACATATTATAGTGGTGAGCACAGGGTCCCGCCATCGAGCAGTACAACAGTATCCATATATCAGGGTGGGAGCACAGTGTCCAAGGAGCACAGGTTTCTTCAGACCCTGAGCTCCCATCCTTCCATCAAAATAGTACAACAGTATCCATGTGTTACAGTGGGAGCCGGGGTTCTTCAGACCCTGTGCTTTCATCCCTCCATTCAGTTAGTACAACAGTGTGAAAAATGGGAAACCATAGCATATTTACAAGTGTGCATAGAAAATGCACAATGCACGTTCATAACATTCTCAGTTTTTGCAATTTCTTTACCAAATTTTCAACATTGCCATTATGGGACCTCCCATCATGAACACTGCAACTGTAATTTTGTAAATCCATCCCAAAAGTCGATTTCGCACAGTGACCTCACCATTCTGTGCCACAGGTGCAAAATCACATTCCAGACAGGATGTGCAAAATGACAGCTGTTCTGTTCTGTGAAAAAATGGCAATGTTGAAAATCTGGACTGAAAATATGAATAAGTGGCAAAGTTATGAGCGTGCATAGAAAGTACGCAATACACACCTGTAAGCAATCATCTTTTGGAATTTTTTCACCGAGTTTTCAACATGGGCTTTGTGGGTCCTCTCCTCATGAACAGTGGCACTGTCATTTTGTTAAACCATCCCAAAAGTGGACTTTGCACAGCGGCAATGCCATTCTATGTCACAGGGGTGAAAACACATTGTGGACAAGATACAAAAAAATTACAGCTGTACTGTTCATAAGGAGGTGTTAAAGAATGGCAATGTTGAAAATCTGGAGTAAAGATATAAAAATTGGCATTGTTATGAGCATGCTTAGAAACTGAGCAATGCACGCTCCTAGCACAGTTATTTTTTGGAATTTTCTCACCAAAATTGTAACATGGACTTTTTGGGACCTGACTTTGTGAACAGTGGCATTGTCATTTCATTAATCAATCCAGAAAGGTGATTCCACACAGCTACCATGAAATCACCTTTCGGTCCAATTAATGAGATGACAGGGACAGTGTTCATGAGGTGGGGTCCCAAGAAACCCATGTTGAAAATATGGTAAAAAAAAATCCTACAAATGGCTTAGATATCAACCTAAGTTGAAACTCCCATTAAGTGCCATTATACAGTGCTTACTTTGATTCCTCAGTTTGCAGTTTGGCCTTGAAGAGTGCAGATGTGTCCTGGTCCAGAGAAAATGGGTGCTCCTGACTTCTGGAGGTAAGTATGGGTAAGGGTGTGTGCGCTGAGGTGGGTGCTTAGTAGGAGGGTGGGGGATGGGAGAAGGGAGATTGGGGAGATGATGAGGGACTGTTTTCTTATTTTCAGTAACAAAATAATAAAAAAAGACATCGGTGGACAGTTTTTTTCATTTAAAGACCTCCTACCTATTTGTTTCTTCATCCTATCTTTCCTGGCAAAACCTGTACATTCATATTATCATAAGTTAAAATCATTACTGACCTTCCTCCTGAATTCTCTGATCATGGGAAAACAGATGGAAGAACACTTTATTACACTCTGACTGTAATGTCAACTCCCAAGCATGGTAAATTCTCCATTCAGCTATTTTGAGAAAAGTTTAATCTTCTCTATGTCAGTAGGGTAATCCACGTGCATTCCTAATATTCTAAGCAGCCTTGTGCCAGTAGTTTTGAACCACTGTTCATTCTTGGCGCTGTCTATGTGCTTTGATGAACAATTATATTCAGCTTTTGAAATCACTAAATCTGAGCATTTGTATGTGACTAAATGTTATAGTGCTGCATTTCTATTTTATTTCAGTGTGTGGGTAGTTGTTTTTATTCAGCAATTTGATTGTGTCTCCTAAATCTGTAGCTGTCATTTTTAGGTGATCAGTGTTCATCCTTATTTAAATCCAACTGTCTCTTGCTCCATTTGAATCTTCTGACACCTGATTTTGGAAATGATTAAATGCCTAGCAGTGATATAGTCTACTGTGAATGTATGTAGCAATTGTGATCAGGTGATTTTTCTTTTTTTAATTTGGCTAAAAGTATTGGACACATTTGCTGAGGCCCCGGAATTTTTTTATGTGTTTTATCAGCAGAGGTGTAAGCTGTGATTACAGCTGCTATTTTATCCATGTTTGATGGCCCGATAGGATAAGTACAGGACACCCAATCTGTTTTTTTTTTGTTGTTGTTTTTTTCTTTTACTGTCCTTTGGTAGTCAGAGCATTCGATAATATGTCCTGCACATATTATTAGGTCTAGGCTGGCTCCACAGTCGTAACCCCATCACCTCTAGTGTTAGTGTTATTATGGATTCATACATTAATTCACTGGTGATATCTGCATCTTGAGGATGAAACTCTTATGGTCCGACTAAATACGTGTGACACATGTTGCTGTACTGTAATTTCTTATTTTAGTACCTATGCATCTAGGAATGAATCCAGTTTTGTTGTGTATTTAAAGCTGCCTATTACTATTTTTTTCTAGTATAATGCAGTCTGTCCGAGGAAGATAACTGCAAATCACCTTTACTAGCTTTGATTTAGTGCAAGAGTTACAAATAGATCTGTTAGAATTTGATTATAGAACAGTACTTGTAACATACAAAAATTTAACAAAAAGTGACTTATCTGCAAATAAACACAGTGTTCTATTACAGTATGAATCAACGTTTACCTCAATGATTATAGGTGCTTACAAATACTGTGCCATTTTTTACCACAACTACTGTAAGTACTATCTATAAAAAAATATAAAAAATAATACTCCACAGTATGCAGTAATCTGTACAAGTGCATCAAACCTCAACATGAACTCCTTTTTAAGTACAATTGTTTACATTAGACAGTTGTCTGATTGCCTGATCACCCTCAATGTACGTTGAATGATGAACATTTTTTCTATTCTAGTTCCATCATAACTGACCAATCACCCAAACCTGGATTCGGACCCGAGATCACATACAGTTAAGAATGACCAACTCAATAAAAATTGAGGTTTCCAGTACAGTATTCTCTTGCAAAACATACATGTGTAATATTTTAAACAAAATAAAAGAAACTTAAGAAAAAAAATGATGAATTAGCAGGAATCCATCTCTCTGACTCGATGTTCAATCTCATAATGGGCTGATTCATTACCACAGACTTATCTGGCATGACTTAGAAAGCACACTACCAATGGGTATAGTACATGCTTCTGTGTAGCAAATGTAAGACAAATGATAAAAGTAATAACTGAGACTGTGATGTTTAAAACCAGATTGGTGCCCAGAGCTAGTATAAAAGTAAATGACCCAACTGCTCATCACTTGAAAACTGGAAGCTAACACCTTTCAGCATTTCACAGCTGGACATGACAGAAAACAAATAAAATTAAATCTCTTGAACAGAAGCATAAGGAGGAATGGATGGGAGCAGGATTATACAGTATGTTAGATAGTGTTTTTTGGGGGGCTTTAAATTGCATTACTATTGCTTAGACCTGGTTCAAAGGTATGAACAAAGCATGCATTGGTGGCTGTTATGTACACATCCAGTGGTTGATGGCATTTTACAATTTTATTGAAAGTGAAAAAAATAAAATAATTAAGTTCATGGTGGAATGTGGAACCACAGATAATGATTTTATCTTATTTTTTAATCCAATTATAAAACACATTCACCACAGCTGAAGCTAAAATGTTAACTCAGCATGAATTTCCTGCACAGACACACTGAAGCTAGATTGATGTTTG
Organism: Neoceratodus forsteri; assembly: GCA_016271365.2. Taxonomy (NCBI): domain Eukaryota; kingdom Metazoa; phylum Chordata; order Ceratodontiformes; family Ceratodontidae; genus Neoceratodus; species Neoceratodus forsteri. Next base: position 543,055,429 of record CM028131.1, on the reverse strand, counting down.
TGAGGCAATATATGCACATGACCCATATTTACGTCATCACCAGCTTAGCGTGACAACCTACTTCTCCATGATTCATGTGGCTATCATTGGAGATGCTGTAAATTAAATTCCAAACAGATCATAACCAGTAAAAGCACTTAATTAAATAAACAACATACTATGAGGGTATGCATTGATTTTTTATTTAGAAGTTCAGAAGCGGTAACTAAATAGCAGTTGTTTAATAACAGGGATCAATATACAGTATATATACTGTATACATATATATATATATATATATATATATATATATATATATATACTTTCAGGTACAATGGGGTGGGGTCCCAGTGTGCCACTTGAGTTTGGGGGACATGCTGCCAACAGGAGGATTGGGCACCCCGTCAGCAAAAAAATCAGGTTTGGGAGGTGGCATCCGACACCTGGAATGGCCATCCTGGTGTCGGAAACAGAAGAATAAATATATCTGGGCACATTGGGGTGGGCTCCCACTGTGCCACATAACTGTGTGTGTGTAGGGTGGGAGGTATGCCAACATGGGGATTGGGAACCCTGATGTTGGTGAGGAATTTGGGTGTGGGGGCAGACCACAATACTCCAATGCTGGATCCTGCATTGAACATTTTGATGCAGGATTCTGCATCAAAGATCAAAGACATTGGTGGACAGTTTTCTGTATTTAACAGGTATTTAAAAAAAAACATTTGGGCACACTGGGGTGTGCTCCCAGTGTGCCACATTCCTGGTGCTTGTGGTGGAGATGGGAGATTCCAGCTGCTGGCATGGGGATTGGGACCCCGATGTCAGCAAGACAATAAATAGGGCACAATTTCTTAAATCACACTTTGATGCAGGATTCTGCATCTATGACAGTTGATGCAGGATTCTGCATTGAAAATGCCTGAAATCCTGCATCCTGCCTGACATATAATTGTTTCCCATAGGAAATAATGGGAAATATGTAATGCAATAACTCTGGAACAGATTATTATTTTTACACCAAATCTTCATATGCACATCTGTGAGGCTAAAGCTTTTTACCCTGAAATTTTCAACCACTAATGTTAACCCATTTTTGAGATACAGCTGAGCAAAAGAAACCAGCCAAAACAGCAAAACCCTCTGTTTTTCAACACTCTGTATCTCAAAAACTACATAAGGGATTGACACAAAATGTGGCACACCAAAAGACCTTTGCCATACCACAAAGCATGCCAAATTATGTACAAATTCCATAAATGGTTCCAAAGTTATTAAAGTGCAAAGTTTGAGGTTTAACATTAAACTTCCCTGCCAAACCTAACTATACTGGTGCTACTACACCAGTATTTTATAATTATATATATATATATATATATATATATATATATATATGTATAAATATATAAATATTATAGTGGCACATTCACGCCACTATAGTTAGGGTTGAGCGTCCAGTTACATACTAAAGTCAAAAGTTTGGACGTTAATAACTTTGGACCCCTTCAACGGATTTGCCTGAAATTTGGTACACATGTTGGGGCCCACTAAATCTCTTGATCTGCCAAATTGCATTTCTGTCAGATTGCCAGTCTTTATGCATGAAAGTGCTGAAAAATGCAAAATAATCGATTTTTGGAGGCACCTTTTGACATTCTTAATGTGGTCCTGCATGGCTGTTGTGCTGTGTGCCACACTGTGAGATAGCTCATTTGAAAGAATTTTGGTGGCTAACCATGCCGCTTTTTGTTTGGTGAAAAAATATTAAGGCATTCAAAAGTTATGGCACTTTTAAGTTCCCATTATAAGTCAATGGGACAATTTATATGTATATCTTGCGATCAAAGAATGGGGGTTCTGGCCATCTTGTCCCACCTGGCAGTCAAAGAATTTTCAGCCTCGTGGTTCAAGAATCTTTGATCCTGAGGAATTTCAAAAATTCTTTGCGAGGTCCATCATTTTGTTTTCAGTTTTCCGATTGCATAAACACAAATATCTCGGCTCATGGGTCACTTCTGAAGTAAAACTCTGATGGTTTTACTCAGGGGACCCCGAGCTATTGAACCATGGCTTTGGTTCCATCCAAATCAGTCAAAAAATAGAGTTATTAGCTTTTAAATTCTTTGTTCGCGGCTCGCTAATGATCGTTGATCGCAAGCCGACAAATTCTTTGATAGCGAGAATCTTTGATCGTGATCTTGCATCGCAACCTAAAAACACAAATATTTCAGCTCAGGGGTGGGCTAGGGACACAAGTGAGAGTGTTTTTGCTCAGGAGGGTCTGTTCTATCGAACCATGGTTTGTTTCACTTCAAATTGGTCAAATAGTCGTGTTTTGCCATTTTTTTATTGTTTGATCATGAGCATGCAATTCGTTTGATCGTGAGCCTGCAAATTCTTTGATCATGAGAATCTTTGATTGCGATCATGCATCGCGAGTGAAGGACAAGATGGCCAGATGAAAAAATCAATTTTCTCAGCCCAGGTGTGTCGTAGGAAGTCAAACGAGTGTGGGTTTTACTGAGGGGGCTTCATTCTGATTAACTATGGTGGTGATTTACCGCAATTGTGTATACTTTTTAAATTTGAAGAGTTTGAATTCTTTGATCGTGACTCTGCAAATTCTTTGATCACAAGCCTGAAAATTCTTTGATCGCGATTGTGCATCTTGAGTGAGGGACCAGATGGTCCAATTAAAAAAACAATTTTCTCAGCCCAGGGGTGTCATAGGAAGTCAAATGAGGGTGGGTTTCACTCAGGGGGCTTTGTTCTGACAAACCATGGTGGTGGTTTACCACAATCCCTTAAATTTTTTGATTTTTAAGGTTTTTAAATCTTTGTTCATGAGCCTGCAAATTCTTTGATCATGATCCTGCAAATTCTTTCATCGTGAGATTCTTTGATCATCATCTTTGATCATGAGGGAGGGACAAGATGGACAGATTTCCATTATGGAATAAATAGGGAAATTTCACTAATGTATATGATTGAATACTTTGGAAATGGTTTGGTCTTTTAACTTGGAATTTGGAGGGTGCTTACATCATGTCTTGTTGATGAAAACTGCAGTGCTAATGTATTGTTTCTTGGAAAATGGGCTATTTATTTCCTGGGATCTGATTGGCTGGTACCCCTGGCAGGGGTTTATAATAACTTTCAGTAGACGTCCAGTAAATAAATAGTGCCAGCCCGAATCTGGCTGATGCCCAGTCAGATATCATTGTTGCCAGCATGCTTCACAATTGGTTGAAGCACTGGGTACTTGGTTTGAAACAATTGTCATTTTCTTTCTTGGTTGGGGAGAGATATTTGCCTCCAACACTTATCTTCAATTTCAACTCTGAAAGAAAAGCACACACAACAGTGTGAGTTCCCTTAACACTATTGGACGCCCACCCCACCTTCCACCTGCCCGGTCATGTTGACATTCAGATCAAAAGAAACCGCCTCTGGCTCACAGCTCCAATGGTATCTTACAGCCTGAGGTGTCTAAACAGATGCATGGCAGCCAGTAATTTCTTCTCGCTTGTCTGTGGTGCCATAATGTACATGCATGGATAGAGCCACAGAGGGCTATGACCTAGTTGCTTAAGAATTTGCAATGATTGCCTTCATACACATATTGATAGTCTTAGTACTGTAGATGCTGGATTACATAATGATGCTTCAAGTTGACTCTTATCATCATAAGTTGTCCCCAGAATGAGTTATAACCTCCCGCTGAGTTGGTTACTGGGAATGAAACAAATCAGTCAACAATACCTGATGCCATTCTGGCACAGAACTCATGTGCCATTTGTACTACCATGAACAGGTCACACTGGATTTGTTGTTTATTGTAGTTGGGTCAGGTATTGAGGGTATCTTGGAATAGGGAGACTTGCAATGTGTGTTCTGACATGCAATCAGGTCTGGTGAGCTGTAGGTACATGTAGCAAGCACAGTTGTATGCACAGACATTGTCAGATATTACAAGAAATTTTGTAAAAATTCTAAAGAGTTTCTCTCCACTGGTACTACTCTAGAAATGGAGGAAGTATTATGTCTATCTGCAAATATCTGAGGAATTTTGAAAAATAGGTGGCACTGCCTGTGGTGGTACTGTATGTTGAATATGGAACAGAGATTTGAAGAACCTGCATGAGAAGTAATGTTCAATGGAGAGTATATATGCCCAGAACTCACTATGCAGATTGCAAGTGTCAGCCATTGTGATCTGGGCTGAATATCTGTCTCACATGGCAAGTCACAGTGAGAGACACCTTGACATGCATAGATGGAGCAAGAGAGGGTGATTTACCTCCTTTCTGTAAAATCTGCAATGACTGGATTCACAGATGTAGTCACAGTGTTGGCACTAGAGATGGTTGATTGGAGATTGTTCCTGGGGGTATAGTGCCATGCTTGCTATATTTGTTCATAACATGTGAGGTGGTACTGCCCTGATATAGAGGTGATGACAGTCTTAGTAGTGGAGATCTTGGATTGGCAAATGGTGGTCAGAGTGCATTTTCAGTATCGTTATTTCTCCTGTAAACCATCCCACCCCCAGTTGGTGACTGAGGATGGAACAAATAAACTGAGAACATGTGATATTGTTTTCACAGAGTAGGCATGTGCCATCTCGTCTAACACATACACCACACACTTGATTTGTTGTTGGGTGCTGTGTGGGTAAGGTATTGAGGGTATGTTGGAATGGGGTACACTAGTAATGTATGCTATCACTTGCAACCAGTTCTTGTGAACTGTGGTTACATGTGGTATGTATTTAGAATCTTGAACACAGATTGCAAAAACGTGGATGAGAAGTCATGGTCAATAGACAGAACACATGTCCACAAGTGAAAAATGCAGACTGCAAGTTACAGGCATTGTGAGATGGGCTCAATATGTGGCCCACATGGCAAGGCACAGCAAGACATGTCTCCACATGTAGGCATTGAGGCAGAAATGGTATTAACGTCTTTTCTGAGAAATGTGCAATGACTGGATCAACAGGTGTAGTCACAGCCTTATAACTAGAGATGGTACATTGCAGATTGATGCTGAGCATACACTGTGATACTCACAATTTCTCCTCATTATCTGTGAGGTGGTGAGTGGGGATGGAACAAGTAACTTGAGAAGAATTGATACTATTGTGACTCTGCACCCATGAGATATCTGTTCCACGAAACAGTTAGGTGTACCACCACCCCTGCCCTGCTGACCACTTCCAGGAAATGCTCTCTCTAGTGTTCTACTTAGTCTGCATAGTCAGGGCTATGCAGTCACAGTGCAACAGAAGACATGTAAATCAATATTACAACTCTATAACAGTAACTGCTTTAAAATAAAACTCAGGATACATAGAGTAAGGTTAACAATTAGTTTATTATTTAACTTTATATATATATATATATATATATATATATATATATATATATATATATATATATATATATATATGTAGTCTGAATTGGGATGGGCAACAAAAACAAACAGTTTGTTGCATATATCTGTTATCATTTTTTGAGGATGTATTTTGTTTGTTGGCATTTCCCTGAGTTTATCTACAGTTTCTTTTCTATACATATTTTTTGTATACTAATAGCATTTACAACTAAGATTTGTTTATATTTGGAAAGTGGTTTGTATGGGTGTTAATGTTAGAGAATAGTTTGTTAACAAATGTTAATTTTTTCTACACTTATTGCTGAGTGGTATTAGTTATGTGTCTATTAACAGCACTTTATTATCACATTCAGTGACCACTTACATGTTAAGAGAATGGATACTAACAAAATATTAAACATGTGGTTTTCAACATTGTAGTGGTGATTTTGTGCAACTGATTAGAATATTGCTATTTAGTAACTGATTTATGTTTAATGGTGTTTAGTTACTGACTAGATGTTCACATGACACAGTAAGAAACATTATGTGTTTCTCATGGCTGCATTAATACATTTCCCTATAGGATAATAGCATGTGTAGATTATTCTAGTGGTGTTATAGTTGGTTGGGATATTTTACATCTGAGTAGATACTTTTGGTTCAAAATCAAGAATAACATTATGAATATTAATTTCCTGCTATGTTTCTATTTTGTTTTAGTTAAATGCGTGACATTTTTTCATGTCTTATTTGAGTATTATAGTAGCTAATTAGTGATATGTACATATTTGTTGGTGCTACGTATGTTAAAGTAGAAGTTATTTATTGTTAGATCTAACAATGTCAAGGAGTGAAAAAAGATGAAAGTATCACAGACATGTGTAACGTATTTTAGTATGTTATGGTGTGGTGAGGAAACTCATGTCAAAATTGTTGGTAAAACTGATAATTTATGAGTTTTTAGAAGTATTATTTATTTGTTGAACTGGGAAAAATTCCTCATCCAACCTCCAGCAATATGGATGATCCTGTTACAGCAAGAGCACACCAATTGTTTGCATTGTACAGCAGAAGTTACAATCATTGTAAGTACTTTTTGATCAGTTATGATTTGTATAGATCTGCACAGATGTATAGAGATGAATTATACAGTGGGAATAGGCCAGATAATCACATGTATACATCTCTTTCATCAGGTATCACTTATATCAACAGTAGCACTTAGTGCAATGCAATACCATAAAATGCATGGATATGGATCATTTGGAATAGCAGTAAACAAAGAACGTTATTGTGTGTACTTTTTTTAAAACAAAGATGCACATTTCTAAGTCTATTAAACTTATGTACATTCATTTTGAAGCTCAATATTATATACATATGTACAAGTCTGAGTCGCATTCAGTGTTGTAAGTCATAGACCAGTGGCAGATAATGTCATATTCAGTGTTCAGAGTGCAAGAACAGTGATAGAAAATTCTATCATATTGTTTTCAACAATTTCAGCAAAGTAGTAGAGATGACACCATGGTGTATGTAGTCATACTCTCAATGTGGGTGTGATAGCTACATTTGCCAAGACATAACTTACTAACTGATGTTGAGTAATATCCAACTCCCTCGAATCTGCTTGGATTTGGTGGAACTAAATTTAGTAAGCAACATAGTAAAGGTCAACAATGTAGACAACAACAGGGAAAACAGGAACAGGAGTGAGAACTTTACCTGAAGTGTGTTGTTGAAACAAGTAGAATTCTCAACACAATATGTGGCCAGATGGGGTGCACCCCAAGGTCCTTAAAGAACTAAGAGAGGTGGTGGCTGAACCTCTGGCTATCCTGTTCAGCCAATCACTGGAAACAGGGGAGGTACCCAAAGACTGGAGGACAGCAGATGTAGTCCCCTTATACAAAAGTGGGAACAAAGAGGAAGCAGGGAACTACAGACCAGTCAGCCTCACCTCGGTAGTGGGAAAGATCATGGAAGCACTACTGAAGGAGAGATTGGTGGAACATCTGGTTGTCAATGGACTACAGGACTCAAGGCAGCATGGTTTCCACCAGGGGAGGTCATGTCAGACCAACCTCATTGAATTTTTTGACTGGGTGACTAGGGAGGTGGATCAGGGGAGGGCAGTGGACATGGCCTATCTGGACTTCAGCAAGGCCTTTGACACTGTGCCACATAGAAGACTATTACACAAACTGGGGAATATGGGTGTGGGCAGGACAGTAGTATGGTGGGTAGGTAACTGGCTGGGTGGCAGGACACAGAGGGTGGTGGTAAATGGCTGTCACTCCACAGAGGGAAGAGTGACCAGTGGGGTACCACAGGGGTCAGTGCTGGGACCGGTCCTATTCAACATCTTCATCAGTGACATTGCACAGGATCTAGAAGGCAGAATTTCACTGTTCGCTGATGACACAAAGCTCTGTAACAGAGTAGACACACCAGAGGATGTAGACAGAATGAGAAGGGACCTGCAGAAACTTGAAGATTGGTCAAGGGTTTGGCAGTTGAAATTCAATGCAAAGAGTGCAAGATAATGCATATGGGGCACAAAACCCTGGCACAATATATCAGTTGGGGGTGAGGATATAGCATGCACCAAGCAGGAAAGGGATATTGGGGTTGTCATCTCGATGACCTCAAGGTAGAAACAGTGTGACAAGGCATCAGGTAAAGCAAATAGGATGCTGGGATGTATAGGCAGGGGCATCACCAGCAGGAAAAGGAGGTCATAATTCCGCTATACAAGACACTAGTGAGGCCCCACCTGGAGTACAGTGTACAGTTCTGGAGACCATACCTATGTAAGGACATAGACAGGGTAGAGAAGGTTCAGAGGAGGGCAACAAAGATGGTGCATGGGTTGCATCACAAGTCCTATGAAGACAGGTTGAAGGAACTGAACATGTACTCCCTGGAGGAGAGGAGGGAGAGAAGGGATATGATAGAGACATACAAGTATCTTACAGGGAGGAACAGGGTGCAGGAAAACACTATTTTTAAGTGAAAAAGATGTTTCAGGACTAGAGGGCATGGGATGAAGTTGGAGGGAGGATGATTCAGAGGAAACATGTGAAAGAATTTCTTCACAGAACAGGTGGTGGACAAATGGAACACCCTGCCAGAGGAAATGGTGGGGACTGAAACAATCACGGGATTTAAGAATGCATGGGATAGACATAAAGGAATTCTAGAGGTCAGGGGTAAGGGGAAATAGACTTCTAGGAAAACAAACTGAACTTACAAGCTCAAATGGGCAGACTAGGTGGGCCATAGGCCCTTATCTGCCGACACGGTCTATGTATCTATGTATCTATGTATCTATGTTAAGAACAGTAGTTGCATCTCTGATAAGTGTTTCAATATGTAACTGAATTTGCCATTGCCATGTAAGATTCTACTGTGACACAAGTGAGTACACAGTAATATGTGCTGAGATATGTAAAGTTAAGTAAGGCATCTGCAAAAAAGATATGACTGACTGGCTATTGATTACAGTTCAATAATCTCAAGTTATTTGAACAGTAATCATGGAATTTTTTTGTTGGGAGTACATCTAACTTGCAAATGTGGAATATCACAATAGAATGTTTTTCAAATTGGATTGTGATTATTGATTAAAACAGTCTTGTTTTGCATACAATTTATGAGGATAGCACTGTGATACACAAGTGTAGCGTTGTGAAAAAATTACCATTAGTAAATTATCTATTACAAATACTTAGAAAGGAGACGAACGGAGATGAGGCTGAAGGCGGAAGAATTTAATGATTATAAATAATAATCACAGTAAGAGATTACAAGTGGTGCTTCTTTCATTCTTCATTCTTAGTTCTTAATTCTTCAAACTAACAGTGTATAGTGGCTTGCTTATATAGTGGAAGACAGTACTATGGTTGTGTATTATTAGTACAGAACAAGTATAAACATCATCTTACAAGGCAATGCTCTTTTTAGTTCTTACATGAGCTAATCCTTGTCAGCATAAATGTATTGATAGTGTAAATGATACTACTATATAAGGATAGCAATAGTAGTCATTACCAGTTATTAAGATCTAGAAGGAAGAAATAGACTTGCACTTTAAGAATGTGCACACAAGCTTTTTAGTCTGTCCTGTCCTCCTGATAATAATAGTCAAAAAGGGTAACCTGAACACTATCCCTGTATTTCTGTCTTTGCAGACACTTAAGACACCTGTTTTCTATCACTCACATGATTAGTACAGATATCAAAAAATACTTGAATAGCTTTACAAGTTATATGATTTAGCTTCATATATCAATATTTGTCACACAAACACCTTATGTTTTAAACCAAAATAAGGTTTGCCTTCAATGTTGGGACACATTTTTTTATCCCCCATTACAAGCCCCCCTTTGGACCAATATTGCCTAATTATTATTTATGCAACAATGCAACTCCTCAGAGCATGTACATCTCACTATGTACTTCACATTATTCACAATCACTTGATCAATAAGTGTTGATTAAATCCACTCTCTGGCCCTTTTATCACATTTAGGCATTCAGTTGGTGTTACAGTTAAGTTTATGTCATCTGAGACTACAAAACATAATGAGTTGCTTAAACTAGCATAGTTACAAACACTATTATTACTCCAAAAACAGTAGGACAGAGTTAACACATAAACATCGTTGTCCTTTGGTGTGGCTCTGCTTATAACAACAAACACATTTTTTATTTCAGTCCATGTAGCTTTGCGGTGATCCAGTCTTGAGCTTCGAGGTACAGCTGCTATACCAGCTGTTAAGTATGTAAAAGTTAGTGTTCATATTGCTGGATGACTGATTAGCAGACACTCTGCACTGGTCAAGGGTGCATTAGATCGTGCATTGAGTAGTCACACACACACACACATTGGCATGGCATTTGTAGTTGATTACACCCTGGTACACAGATTAACAGTCCATAAACAGTCCATAGTAAAGCAATAGGTTTGCAGAAAGTATCAACCATGTTTGGAATAAACAACAATGAAGAAAATGGATGTCTTGCTTGAAGATCAATTGAAGAAGAAAATGTTCTTACTGAAGTTTAGAGGATTGCCCCTACTCCAGATTTTACTTCACAGTAAGTAGAAACAATAAGCTTGATTGTAGAGTTTAAACTCACTGGACCTTTTAAAGTTGATTTAAAGTTGTACAGTCCTTATGTGGAACCAATTAGAAAACATAATCATTTTTGTAATAGAACAATTTTATGTGGAAGTACATACACAACTCCCACACTCCAGCTTAAGCATATGTTTTTGAAGAAGAATCAAAATACACATTTTTTTTATTTACCCTTATGATGAGATAGCAATGTATCTTGCAACCTTTGTGGATATTACACTGGAAGGAAGGAAGGAAGGGTAGCTTACCCCCTCCCCCCCCAAGCTTCTACTGGCAGAAGATACAGCTCAACCACTGTAATACAAGATTATTTTTATAGGATAAAAGAAGCCAAGCGTCCCTGGGTTTTCTTATCCTAAGCATGACAAAATGTCAGCTGAGTTTAAACAAAGAAGTTTTGCTCACAGTTAAATGTTGATTGACTGTGTTTGCTGCAACACAAGAAGGTCAAGAGGTCACATAGTGTGCATACAACAGTCGCTCAAACCCAGTTATTTTTGTAGTGGCCTTGAACACTACTGATCTTTAAAATATCTTAATGTTGCATTGCACAGAAAATAAAAAAAAACTTTCAAACATTTTTTTATCCAAGAACACTTGAATACCATATTTAAAAAATATGTCAACATCATTCTTAATAAGAATCTTTTGTCCTTTAGAAACTCTAGTGTTACTGATAACATTATTAATCATGTTAAACAACTCTGAGTGGTTTGTTTGGTTATGGTAGCAATTACAGAAGAACAAGTGGCTAAGCCTTTGCTCTAGTCCACCCCACAGCATACTAAGAGTATTTAGAATCAAACTTTTTAACATTAGAAGAGACAAGGTCTTTGGGCATTAAGTTAGCATGACTTTGCCAATAATCAAAACTGACTTTTCACTTCTACATTTTAACTGCTCCTATACAGGAGTTAGCACACTGTAAAGTGTTTGTCTTTAGACTTTAAGACATTTACATCTTACCAACGTGCTACAGAAGCTGTGTCATAGTTTATATTGCAATTAATAAAAGAGAATTATCCCTATCTATAAAACAAAGGTCTCCCTGTTCCTTTACAAACTATTACTTTTGTTATGTCTCTTTTCCTTTTTCACCCATTTCTCTTTTTCAGATCCTGGTGAGGAGGTAGTGGGTCTTTTTTTATCACTTTCTCTGTGATGTGCCTCATCATCCTCTCTCAAAGTATCTCTTACTTTTGCATATTTTTTATCATAGCTATCTTCTTGCTTTTTATGTCTCTCTGCCTCTTCCTTGTTTCCCATTTTTTCAGTGTATTCCCTTTTTAATCCATATTTAGCACACTTGTTTCGCAGCTCTAAAGCATATTGTTCTTGCTGATACCTTGTGGTAGCAGACATAGGTCTGCTGGTGGCTGTCATTCCCCTTGTTTGCACGGGTGCCACCTTAACCTTTATCACCCCTTCTTCTATATTACTTAACTCTTGAATCTTCTCCATTGCATCCTGTAGTTCTGTATACAGTTGCCTAGTTTCACTAGCCTGCTCTTGTGACTGTTGGTCTAGCTTAATCTGTAGAAGGGCATGATCTCTATTTAACAGACACAAATCTCTTTGTGCTTTTATTAGCTGTGTTCTAAAATTAATACACTGCTGCTCTAACTCTTGGTGTTGATCTATTGAGATGCTATCTTTGTACATCAATGTTAATTCTTCTAGTAGTTTAGCATTTTGATCCCTTTCATCCCTTATCTGAGCTACTTCTTTATTCTGGCAACACACAATAGTCTGATTATACTGCCACAGCCCTTGCAATGCATTTGCAAAGATTTCCTTTTTAATTTTTACTCCCTCATTACGAAGGGACACTTGCTGAGTAAAATACAATTGTGCCTGTTGATCATCAGGCACTGGTTCGTATGCTTTCCCCTTTAGGTGTTTCCCACAGAAACAACCTATTACTATTGTTTTCATACACATTTTTATCTTTTTCTTGCCTGCCTAGCTTTTACAGCCGGGTGCACCCGTGCACTGGTGCCCTGGTCTGTCTAGCTATGTCTTACAGCTCCCTTGTGAGGTCTGGCTTGCAAGTCCTAGCACCTTCACTTACCTACTCTGCCCCTAGAGTTCCTACAGAGTTAAGCATTACTTTATATTTAAACAATTTGAAAAGCATACAAAGCATACATCACCTGATTAGCAAGTGGCTAAACCTGTCTGTGTGTACCATTTTCTCTCACTTTAAGCAATCAGCACTACGTCTCCAAGCATCATCACCTTCTTATTAAGCTTCAAATTGTACAGCACCAGCGATCCGAGTCTTAAAGGCACCAAATGTAATAAAGGGCAAAAAAAGTTCCCATTTTTAAAATTATCTATTGCTTATGCTTAGAAAGGAGACGCACGGAGATGATGCTGATGGCGGAAGAATTTTAATGAATTAAATAATAAAAATAATCATAGTAAGAGATTACAAGTGGTGCTTCTTTCATTCTTCATTCTTAGTTCTTAATTCTTCAAACTAACAGTGTATAGTGGCTTGCTTATATAGTGGAAGACAGTACTATGGTTGTGTATTATTAGTACAGAACAAGTATAAACATCATCTTACAAGGCAATGCTCTTTTTAGTTCTTACATGAGCTAATCCTTGTCAGCATAAATGTATTGATAGTGTAAATTATACTACTATATAAGGATAGCAATAGTAGTCATTACCAGTTATTAAGATCTAGAAGGAAGAAATAGACTTGCACTTTAAGAATGTGCACACAAGCTTTTTAGTCTGTCCTGTCCGCCTGATAATAATAGTCAAAAGGGTAACTTGAACACTATCCCTGTATTTCTGTCTTTGCAGACACTTAAGACACCTGTTTTCTATCACTCACATGATTAGTACAGATATCAAAAAATACTTGAATAGCTTTACAAGTTATATGATTTAGCTTCATATATCAATATTTGTCACACAAACACCTTATGTTTTAAACCAAAATAAGGTTTGCCTGCAATGCTGGGACACATTTTTTTATCCCCCATTACAACAAGCAATTGTCTACCACCAGTAGCTGCATTGCTATACAGTTGTGGTGTCTTTCTGCAATGGCAGAGAAAGCTGATAAATCAACATGGGCTGTAGTGATTTTGTGCAACAAGTACAACACATTGGTCACCATGGGTGGCATCACACACTAGTAGTGTTTGATGAAGGTTGTAAGGGAAATTTATATGTACATTGGTGGTTGAGAAAAACATTTGGATGGAATATGCAGATGCAATGTTATTTTTGCAGAGACACTGGTTTACTGATATGCTGTGATTAGATAGCAGCACTCTTCCATATGTTTTGCAACATTGGTGCAGCGGAGAATTAGGACATATGCATCCTTCAGATTTCTTGGGAGCCTTTCCCTCAAGGTGCATACTGTATCATTGCATTCCACCCATCCCTTTTTGAACCTTTGCCAAGTGATATAGTGTCCAGAGTGAAGGGATAGGCTGTGATGGAAGATTATTGCATGGGTGACAAACTGAGTCCCTGAGAACATAGTTCTCCCAGCAATGAAGTGTGAAATTGGCATTGTGACTTTCATACCTTGAGACATAAAGCACTGCACTACAATAATAATATATGAATTTGAATATGTAACTCTCAGAGAGCATATGCAAGAACGGCCACATCTTCGGCAGAGCCAACCAGTTTCTGCATTAGCAACTTGTGGAATTTCACAGTTCTCTGTTCAGGGTCATAGACAGACAGCCAGAGCATATCCTGAGTTGTTTGTAATTCTTTGTGGACACATGACAAACATGTGTACTTGGACACATAGTCAACTTTAAAGTGTTGACACAGATCAATGACATCATCTGCTAAACTGTTTATCATTCCTGTCATGAACTCTGTGACATCTTGTTGTGCATTGTCAGCAAATGTTGATTGTCCTGCATATTGACAAGAATTAATTGTACAGGAGTCAAGCTTTGTAAACTGGGGAACTGGTCTTGAGCACCTCTTATGACTCTCTTTCATGCTTCCGACAAAGGTGTCAACTGACTAGAGTTTAACACATTAGTAAACTCAGAGATGTGGAGAAGTGCTTGCATAGTTACATTTGCATAGCAGTTTACTCCTGTGCTGTTGTCAAATGTTGGCAGTGTGTTGACTCCAATACATTTTTTTCGCAGGTGGAGATGCGAGTAGTTTCTTAAGAGAGTGCTCTTTAATGGAATACTTGGGTGATGACTGTGGAGTTTTAGTACGCAATCTTTTCAGTTTGTATCCTTCATCAATTGTGATTGCTGTGACAGATGCATATCTGGGAACTGGTAGTAAAGGAGCGTTTGGTTGGTACAATGTACATAACCTGTTATACTCAACTATGCATTTTGTGTCAGCACGTATTTTGCTTTCTGCCAGATTCACTATGTGTACTCCAGACAATTGTCTTACATGAGACAAGGCAATATAAGACATTCCATCCTTGAATATACCAGTGCCTATATCTACAATGACACTATCAAGGCTGAGGCCTTGTGACTTGTGTATGGAGACTGCATAAGCAGCACACAATGGAAATTGTTTCCTTGTCACACATATGTCTTTCACAAGTTCAGACTTGACTGTCACTCTGTCTATTGGGTGAGGGATTTCACAGTTGCCAAACTTTACAACTACAAACTCCACAACTGTACCCTGTATATTGTGCAGAAAGTCTTGGATATATCCCATGGCTCCATTCATGAGACCTTGGTCGACATCATTGTTTCTGCGAAGGATTATACATGCATTTCCACACAGTGGTAGCACAGCTTCCAAGCCAGCTGTGCGTGACACATCACTTGTGAGGTCTTTGAGATGCTCAACAATTTTTGATACCATTGTTTATGATAGGGTGATGCTATCTATGGTATCTATACATGGTAGAGTGACAATAGGTTGCTGTTCTCTCTTCATCGTGATGTCATTGAACTCTGCACACTGCTTAAGCCTTGGGAATAGACATACAACATGTACCCCAGATTTCTGGACATGTGCAAAGATATCACATGCATCCTGAATAGGAGCATAATTTCTTGTTATCATGCACTGTCTTAACATCTCAACATGGGTGGGTGTCAGTGCACCAATACGCGCCTCATCAAGTAATGCTATATAAGACATGTCACCTTGCTGTCTCATGTTCTGTGAAAGTTCAACATATGAGAAGAATTCCCACAGATTGACTGCACCAATACATCCAATTGTTTTCTTTGCCTCTTCAATGAATAGACTACAGAAAACATGCTTGCCATTTACAGGAGCCAACTGAAGAAGATCTCCAAGAACAAGAATGTTCTTACCACCAAATGGCATGTTATCATTGGTTCCTAGTATCTCCTGTAGACATAGATTAATAAATGTGAGGATAACATTCAAGACCATGCTGATCTCATCAATTATCAGCAAATACATCTTGTCAAACATTGACCTCAGTTCAGAGGCAATGTCATATGACAATTTTCTGTAATCACCACTCTTTCCATGCTCAACTGGCAACATGAATAACCTATGAAGTGTGATACCACCAAAGTTATAAGCTGCCAAACCTGTAGGAGCAGCAACAATAACAGATGCTGCCATATTGGTAGGGTCATGCACTCCTTTGCTTATAGCTTCAATCAAGAAACTTTTTCCAGTCCCAGCAGCACCACTAACAAACATCCTGATTGGTGTCTGTTCCTCGCAAATGCGCTGCTTGGAATTGTGCTGAATAGCATGTTTCACAGCATGTACCACAGAGTGATACATGACTGTTTGGTGTGAGTTCAACTTGTTGACAATGTCAGTACCTGACTCTGACAAGTACATGCTTTGTTGCATTGTGCCCTCAACCTCTGACATTAGCACAACTGGGTCATTAGCAGGAAGAGGAGCACCAAGCGTGCCTTCTCCTTCAACATCAACCATTTCCTGTGATGTTACAGGTGTGTCATCATCTAGGACTTTTTTTGTGTTCTCTGTTTTTTTTCCATTTCAAGTCTCTCAATGTACATCTCAGAGACGTGACTCTGGAAGGTATGATATGTTTCCATGAACTCTTGTCCATACGTATCAGACAATCCTTTTAATTCAGATTCTGATCTCCAATGTTTGAACAGGAACAACAGAGCAAAGTAATAATGTTCTTTTCTTTCTGTTGTGTTCAAGGTCAGTTTGCAGTGGTCAATTAGTCTTGGTTTTCACTTTTTAAGAAGTGAGCCATCAAACCCAGTGAGTTTATATATGCCTTTTTCGGGGTCAGAAGGAACACCCCACATGTAGTCATACCATTGAGCAACTTCAGAAAGACAGCGATTGTCCATAGCACTCTGGCGCTGTGGATAGTAGTTGTCAATTAAAGTTGCTCTTAAGAATATTTGTGGATGTTGGTCTTGTAGCAGCCAAGTCCTCAATCTCTTCATGGCTCTTAAGAACATGGCACCTGTTCTGCTTGTGATTCACATTCAAGAAATGAATGGAGTCTGATTTACCATATAGACATACACCTGTGAGTCAGTCACTTGCTTCATAGGCTCTGCACTCACAGTGTAAGAGAGTCTTATGCCCTAGTGACCAAAGCCTTAAAAACATTGACCTATCACAGTTAGACAGCTCTTCTCACATTTCTTGCAGGTTTGTTTGCTTGTGCTTAGTAATGTATGATGTAACATACCTTACGAGAGCCACTGAGTTGTCTGCAACAAACTGAACATCAATATTTTCTTGCCACATCAACAGAAGAGAAGGACTATAGTCATTGATATAGACTCATGGTTCTGTGCGAGGTAGTTCATAGGCTCGCTTTGTTGACTTTGCTTTCAGGTGGTGTCACATGGCTGAAAATACATCATTCAGTGAAGCAGCTAGGCAAGCTTACCTTGGGAAGCCAAAACGGCAGCGAGTGTACCACTGACCTTTGTTCTTAACTTTCCTATGACAGTATTTGCCACAGAGGTGTCGTTGGAATTTCTGGACCAGTTCCCAAAGTGTTGCACTGTCATACCTGTCTATTACCTGACATGTAACATACTTCAAGATGAAGCTTATAATGTCAGCTGTTTCATTGTCTCCAATTCGTGGGGCATCTTTTATCCACAGCAACATATGTATTTGTCGGGCTCCATGGGTTGGTACTCAACCCTCCAGAAGTAATGCTCAGCAATACTGAGGGTAGAATTTGTCTTAGACGGTATGAATTTCAAAAGACTGTGGAACCGGTGGTGGAAGTAACATGAAACAGTTACTGAATCAAGTGAGCAAAGTTCGTTGAGAGTCATTATTTGGATGTTCTCAATATCAGAGTTTGCCCATCTGAGAAGATCAAGCAGATCATCCCAATAATATTCAGCACAACTTAGCGTCACAAACCATGTTGCTGGTCCAAACTATCTCAGCATGAACATTACCTCAGAGTGTCATCTGTACCAATATCCCTTAGTACCATGCATGCTAGACAAAATGGAAGAAAGACTGACTTGTAGTGTTTCATCTTTGGTCTGCAACTTCAGTAGTAAGTGTGCAGCTGTCATATCATTGAATTCTGTTCCAGGTCTCAATGTATGAGCAATACTAGCAGCTAGGACACTAAGTTCACTTTCCCAAAGAAGGTGGAACATGTATGCAATGTTTCTTCAAAACTTGCCATCCTTATGTAGTACTCATGAAGCCCTGTACTCAGCTCCTGGTACTTGAATTTCTCGTTCATCTAATAGACCACCTGAACCAAGTGGAAATAGATCAGGAAAACAATGAGCTTCTAAAGTAGCCTCCCATATACTTACAGGATTGTTCTCCACTTGCTTCATTTGATATAAATCAATGTTATCCATTACTGGGTCTTTGCCGTGCAATGGGTGTATGGTAAATTGCTCATACACATTTTGTACAGTTGCAATGTCAACCTTCTCCAGTATTGCTTTGTCAGAGTTGTCTGTGGCAATATCTGTAGAAAGACCACCAAATGCATAAATGTCAATGTCAGCATAAAAAGAATCGTGCTCTTTTAGGTATTGCAAAGCATACTTTACATTGTCTACATTGACAATGTCCTGCCATATTGTTTTGGCCTTTGTTGGCACACCATTTACCAAGATGACTACACTATCGTCCTGAGAAATAGTGTTGAAATTTTCTTGCAAAGATTAAGGCAAGTAGACAACAGAACCTTTGAGAGAGCGTACAAGTTCTTTGTTCTGTAAGTCTTGTGTCTTTATGTTCAACCTGATGATCATTTGAAATGGCTTTATGGTCTGAATGAGAATCCTTTCAAACAAGTTCAATACTGTTATCTCATCATGTACACAAATGTTCACAGCCTGGGAAATAAGATCCTAGACCTACAGACAATAATGCCAGAGGCTAAACTGGACATAGTAGCAATTAATGAGATGTGGTTTAACAGTAACCACACTTGGGAGACTTCAGTATCCGGCTATGTACTGTTAAGAAGAGACCAAGATGCAAAAAGGGGGGGGTGGAGTGGCCTGTATGTCAGTGAAAATATCAAAGCTACAGAAATTCAGAATACACATAAGGAGCCAGAAGAACTGTGGGTCACCCTGGAAACAGGAAATGGGACAGCCATAAGAACTGGGGTTGTCTATAGGCCCCCAGACCAGGGTGAGGACATAGACACATTACTGTAAGAAGATATACAAAACATGACAGCTAAAGGGGAGGTTCTGATAGTGGGATACTTCAACATGCCGGATACAGATTGGTCAATACCAGCAGGAACATCTGCCACTACTAGACACATAGTGGATTCCCTGCAGGGGGAGGGCCTCAAACAACTGGTACAACAACCCGCAAGAGACAGAGCTATCCTAGATCCAGTACTGACTAACAGGGAAGGGATCACAGATCTCCAGGTAGAAGGTCACTTGGGGGCCGGTGACCACATGGTATAACAACAATACTGGCATCTAAATCATCCCATCTGGGTAAAATATGGGACTTCAGGAGGAGCTGACTTTGAGCAAGATGGCCAACAGAGTTTTTCAGCCCTGGCAAAAAGAAACACAGATGAGGGGTACAGGCAAAATGGGCAAGCATTAAGGATGTATTACTTGAAGCTACATCCCATTGTGTTAGACAGAAAAGGAAGTGCAAAGAAGAATGAAACCACTTTTGTTCTCAAACAGTAGCAGAAAAGGTCAGGAGCCAAAAGGCTGGTCTCTCAGGAAATATAAGGAAACACATGGAATGAAGATAGGGAGAAATACCAAACTGCCCTAAGGAAAGCAGGAAGGCAGTAAGGCAGGCAAAGTCCCAAACTGAGGAAACACTAGCACGAACAGGAAAAGAAGGGACATGACTTTCTATAGATGCATTAGTGAAAGGAGAAAGTCCAGAAGGTATTGCTAAGTTTCAAAGGAGAAAAGGTGGTGTATGAGGAGGAGGATTCTGTAAAAGCATCTATCCTAAATAGATACTTTTGTCAGTATTTTACTGAAGAGAAGGTAGGGCAGGGCCACAGCTCAGCACCATGGACACAGGGGGAGGGAGGTGAGCACTCTTCTCTTCACTAAAAAGAGAGAGTCCTACAAGAGCTTGCTAAGCTCAGGGTGGACAAGGCAATGGGACCTGATTGGCAGTACATCCCAGGGTACTTAAGGAACTAAGGGTGAACTAGCAGAGCCATTAGCAGAACTGCTTTTAGTAAGTCCTGAGCACAGGAGAGTTCCCAGAAGACTGGAAGAGGGTCATGTGATCCTCCTGCTTCACAAGAATGGTAGAAGGGCAGAGGCAGGGAACTACAGACTGTCAGTCTTACCGTCAGTAGTGGGCAAGATTATGTAGGCACTCCTCAAGGAAAGAATATGCAACACCTGAATCCATAGGTACAGGATCCAAGACAGCATGGGTTTACAAAAGGAAGGTCCAAAATAAATACTATGGTTCACACAATCTCCACTGCTTTTCTAATAAATACCCTGCACACAAATTACATCTACCTATGTTTCAAAATAATCATTGGACATGGAAATATTCATAGTCATATCTTAATGTACATGCGGTAGAATCTTACCACAGAAATATCATTATCTACTTTCAAAGAAGTTAAGTAATGTTCCTCTTACTTCTTCAGTAAAAAAATAGTATCACATCCACACACTACTCAGTTTATTATTGTGTAACCTGTTATTGTAAAATATTCTTTCCTTATATATCACTATTTTCACAAGTATAATACTATATATTATATACTTACAATTTACTAATAAATGATAATACCTCATCTTAATATAAAAATAAAGCAATGTTGTTAGTCTCAAACTTACAAATCATGGGTAGCACATGATCCTCAATATTAATATCACAACAGTTTCAAATATATGCTCACAGGTGTGATGATGATCACCAACCCAGTTTTCCCATCCTCCCACTTAGCATACGCTATGTCATACCGCTCCTGGACACTCCTTCGCATATCACTCTCTCCTGACTTGGCTTTAAAAAACATCTGGCGGGTGATCTTCCACTTCCTTCAACACGCACCAGGAGATTTTCTTATCTTCTGCCTCCCTAAGGCGTGACTAACCTGAGTAAAAGTTAAAAACAAAAGTACACTGAGAGTTTTGTGCAACACTAAAATGAATAACTTAACAAAGATGACAACCTAAGCAAAAATTCAGCAACTCTGACAATATCTACAGAAATGCACAGAGTTTTACATGTGAAAGAATAATACATTACACACTTTCTTGCATTGCGATATTAAGAGATGCAACGAAGCAGTTAACGCATAGTCCAGAAGGTCAAACATCAACTATATCAAAATACTCAGTTTAACCATTTAAAAAACAGACAAAGAGACACCCTTTAGTTTATTTTTCACACAACACAATGGCATTTAGGTATATATTAAATATTTGTGTAAGAAATATTATTAAAGCGCTATTAATTTGGTGCTGCAGTGCTAGAAGCTGACATGCCATGTCCTAAGTGATATTCAACAGTGCAATGCCATGGATCAGCACCATTAAATATAGTATCATGGCTACCCACATTGTTTTTCTTCAACTGACGCCACACCACCTCAAGTGGCAAGACAGCTGCAGTGTGATGCATCAGCATAACTGCACTTGCAACAAGTACAGGAAGTGCAAGATTCAGTGATGAAATAGACATGGGCCCATAGTACGCAAAGCACAAATGGGTATATTTGCTTCTATTCTAGCCAATTAACATGGTAGATGAATTGTTGTAACCTCCCACCTGGCATCGTGGCAGATCTTAGTCATTAAGATTAACCGACCTGCACTTCACTGGCAAACCAACCTAGTAATTGATAATAAGATTTGTAATAAGTAACAATTATGTCTATTCGCTGCTCCAAAATACTATGCACGCCAATCATAACAATATGCTATTAAATAAAATAAATACAGTGTAAGTGGACTGACCCCACTCTGACCACATATTTGGAATTCAGCATCCCAGTAGTCCACAGTGTGCCCCATCCAATCACACAGATTCTAAAGGAAGAATGTAAGATCAAAAGTATCCTCCTCCCCACCTGGCCCATAGAACCACCACTACACGACACCCACTCAACAACATGGCACATCCCGAGCCACAAGTCATCCACCACCTGCTGACTCACAGAGTAAACTAAAGCTGTACAGCAATTGTTAACAGCATATATCAATATGCATACACCATACTGCGCAATACATTAATAAACATGAGACCAAACCATTGATTTATCTGTAGTATGACATTCAGTACTGTACTAACACCCACTGTCACATGCTCTGCAACAATACATAAGACCCAGTATATGATGTCCTCAGCAGCCTAGGAAACAGTTTTGAGGGTCATGATGTCCTGCCCAATACAACTACCAAGGGCAGACACACAGGTCTCAGTGCCTCACCAGGCAGGAGGGTACTGCTGGGACACCTATGTTTCTCCTTTCACAATGTCCACAAGCAGGCTTGACACAAACTCCACTGTACCAGCAAGGACATCTAAATGCAATTTATAGTATATACAACACCATGATTGAGCTGTGAATGGCACACTGTAGCACCAACAATCAATGAATTTGCAAGATATACTACTGAACCCACCATTGTCATGTATCACATGTATAGCCATGTAAAAAAATGTAAAGTCTTAATGTAACAAACACCTACCTTACCCCATGTATGGGTCAGGCTCATGTTAGTCACACACATGATGATTGATGATCTGTAATGCTCCCACACGGCCTGAACTAGGCCAGCACCTCTGTGTCCTCCATGACTGACATTTTCTTATCAGTAAAAAATGAAAGACAAAAGAGATATCAAAACATTATTAGATATTATATTGATACTGTTATCTTACTACTGTTTCTGTTGCTTAGCACTCACAATGAAACATGTGTGATAACTTATTAATTCTGAGTAACAATTGCAGTCCTATTATTAAAGCACTAATGCCCCCTCCCTAACATAGCCAAACAACATAGTCATCAAATTCACAGTAACTGCACTATCAGCTTTAAAAATAAAATAAGGTGTATTATCATATATTAACAGGATAGTGTGACAGGGCATCAAGCGGCTGCACAACCATTCAGGCACACTGAGGATTCTTCAGAGCTATTCTTCAGAAAGTGAAATTACTGGTACGAACAAATATTTATACCCAACAAGATGGACAACATTTGAGAACACCATGGTACTTAGTTGAAGAATACCACAAATGATCATCCTGTAACACGCATAATAAAATGTACAAATGACATACTGTGAGATGTATTGTACATATGTTTGTAACTCTTCATAATATTTTTATTTGCGACTTTTTGTAAAACAAGTAATACTCACCTTAGCATCGTTATCTTCTTCACATCTGTTAGCAGACACCTCCCTCAATCACCAGACACATTAACACACTATTAAAATGTTGTAATAACTACACTCCCCCCCCCACCATTAGCAGGAGACACGCTGGCAGCATTTGAATATAAATTATTTATTTCACTACTTTAGCAGTTTATTTCTTTGCAGGTATTGCACAGCCACTACTCAGGAACCAATGAACTGCCTGAAGCTTAACAAGATGGTTATACAAGATGACACTTTGCAAATGAAGTACCAAAAGGTGAAAATAATAGTTCTTGAAAAAAAATAGTGCTACAAAGACAAGCAACCTAAGTTAAAAGTCACAAGTCTATATTTTTTCATTTGCTAAGTGGTATAGCAGTTGTAGAAATGTATTTTATAACATGGGTAACACCTTTGACATGTCACTAAGTGACTCTGGAAAAATTGCACCACATTAATAAAAATAAATCGATAACCAAATATTTTGTTTACCTAATATTTGCATGTTTAATAAATAGTTATTTAGAGTTGACACCTACTACAGATTTAACCACCTTCCCACCATTGCAATAAGACATCAACAAACACCTAGTTGTCATAAGATCATTTTGTCATGACTCAATAAGGAAACTGTGGTCAAGACAATCTGGGGCCTCTCATAAAATCACACTCTCTTGAACAGTGACATAAAACCAAAGGGCAGTGCTTTCTTGACAGTAGAGTAATGCAAGAAAAGCAGGTGACAGCTATCAAGCTGCTTAGAAAAAACAGAAAATATTACAAAACTTAAAACAACACACACATTTTACACAACAAGACAAGCATCACTGAGTTCTGCAGTCAATATACCCTACTAACACAAAATACACTACATAAACACCATATGTCTCTTCATGGCACAAAGCCGTCCCTTCCTTGCCAGTTGATGTCCAGAAACATACATCAAATTTTTCACTCATACTTGAGATACTATAACTGGACCATTCTCAACTGTTAGTAAAAACAAAAAAAGTTAAAAATGAAACACTAACACAACACGCCTACCTCATATTAACAAAGAATATAAAACAAACAGCATTTTGCATAGTAACAGAAAACCAATATGTCATGATAACCCCACCTAAAAACCACACACAATCTCAAATATAATGAACATCCTACTCATCAATTGACAAGTATCGAAACACTACTCTGTTGTAAAACATCAAAGAATCTGTGTTTCCCACACTCACTAACCTAACATATAAGAGAACAATGTGCAATATGTAAACAGTTCTATTTTTTGACCATTTTATAGTGGCTCTAAAAGAGTCATTATTTTGGCAGTATATACATGATTTACTTGAGAAGTACCATCCCACAGGCAACACAATCACAGATCTGTAAGGATACCATATGTTGAAGAGCCCTCAACAAAAATGTTATTACCAGTATAACAGAGATGCACACCATCTTTTAGATATAACCAATATTTGTCATAAGTAATTTGGGGGTGACAAATGGTATGCACTCCCATAACACGGAGGAACTCAGATATTTGTATGTTCACCTTCCTGCATGATCTTTCAAGTGCAGGATAGTAATCCTCACCTTTCCAGACCATGTGCTGTGTAATATCTGAATACAGGATTTTACACAATGGTAACATACTGATAAGATGCTGCAAGTCAGACTGTGCAGCTTCTATTAAGTCAGTTGCGCTTTTGTTACCCAAATAATTGCCTCCAAAATGGATAGGTTCTGGGTGTGTCTCCAATAAATGGTACATGGTAGGCATAAGCTGCTCCCACCTCATGCCACCCTTCCCAAATCAAGACACTGAGCATCCAGGTAGGTGTAAGTCATTCCCAAAATGACTACCTCTACCGAACACAGCTGCCCTTCTCACCAAACTTGATCCCACTATCTATACAGTCACTGTAGATTTTTCTGCCATGCTGAGTGACAAATCTCAATAACTCTGATGTAGAAATATCACAGCTGTGTCTGTCTGACTACCAAGTACTACCAAGTCTAATCAGCACAATGACCACTATTCTATTGCATCATCCAGATAAATACAGTCAAAACAATCACAAATAATAACCTGTTCACAGATTGGCTAATTCAGCCTAAAAGATCTAGCTATGTATATGAACTGTCTTTCTATTGGCATGTTTATTAAACATTCTTTTTTGTTTTGGGGGGAGAATACTGTCTTCTGATTTACACACTTTGTGACTTGCCAGCAATACAAATTTTCATTTGTCTAACTTACTAGCCATAATGCTGTCTCAAACTAAATTCCCTCCCTTTCTCAGCCAGCAGCTTGAGTGGTGAGTGGAATCATTACTTAGTACTTGAGAGAGATTATGTACAACAGTTACCAACAGTACTACACTAATTAGACTGCAGTGGTCTCATAACTACAGTTGAATTTAACAATTAACAATTACCAGTGAGAATTACTGTGATTGCATTTGTAAAGTTAAATATATCAATTTGTGTCTCTGTTTTGAAAATGCAAATGCACTACCTAGTTAACATAGATAACGCAAATAACATTCT
This sequence comes from Neoceratodus forsteri, assembly GCA_016271365.2. Lineage (NCBI taxonomy): Eukaryota > Metazoa > Chordata > Ceratodontiformes > Ceratodontidae > Neoceratodus > Neoceratodus forsteri. Next base: position 543,029,577 of record CM028131.1, on the reverse strand, counting down.
GGATCAAGATTCCACAACAGGGAAACACACACATATGTAATCAAATATCATTCCTGTGTTATCAGATCACCAACTAATTGTCACAAACAAAACTACCACTAAAAACACTAAATCTACTTTACACTGGCTGGTAATTGTCCGGATAGTGTCAAGGTGAAATAGAGAACTGTAATAGCAAATACTAAACATGAACCACCATTTCAGCACACAAAAAGTTCCTAGGACAGTAACAAAGTTAACAAAGCTACTAGACAGCAGGTTTATTCATTATATTTAAATATAGATTATAACATAATGCAAACTTCCAATAAATCCCTATTCAGTTGTTTCCCTTGGATAATTGTAACTAACAACCTATTTTCATGGCTTTTCCAAAACTAATCTATTAGTAAAACACATATAGAGAGATTTAAATGTATTGCCTAACTGTGTTACATTTTTCCTGACCATGATGCAATCAGAATTTCTCAGTGGCTCAAAACCCTATGAATCACCCCCCAAAAAATCAGCATTGGCTACCAAGATCAGCCAAAAAAACATGTATAGCCCTTCCTATCTTGCCAATTAATAAGAAACCCACTTCTAATAACTTTTAAGATAAATTTTGCAAGTTGAATGAAATTTAGCTCAAGCACTCACTTTTATGCTGTTATCTCCTTGCTGCTCGATCATTCGATCTAAAATGGTCCCAGAGTGTTATTCTTTGATTCTGTTGGCTCAGAAAAGTCACATGACAAACTTAGTCATTTCTTTGATCATGAGCATGCAGTTTCTTTGATCGCAACTCGCATTGTTCGTCAGGATCGATCGCGAGCATGCAAATTCTTTAATCATGAGAATAACGCAAGACTTCATTGTAAACTGTTTATGACAGTGTAAAACCAATAGTTTTCAAAGCTTTGCAACTAAATAAACCCTGATAGCATTTTTATAACCCATAAGTAAGGAAAATAGTGTTTTTATTTATTTTTAAAACATTTGCAAATAATTCCAGCATTTTTTACGATCTTTGACCACGAGCATGTAAATTCTTTAACCGCGACTCGGTTTGACTGCGAGGATTGACTGCGAGCATACAAAATCTTTGATCATGAGAATAACATGAGACTTCATTGTCACAGTATCTCTGATCGATAAAAAAATAAATTAAATAATTTTGAGAACACAGTAAACCACGAGGGCATTCGTAGACTCCATAAGTAACCAAAATAGTAAAAATTTCTATGTTTCAAAAATTTGGTAATAATTTCTGCATTTTTATGATCTTTGACTGCAAGCTCACAAATTCTTTGACCACGACTCACTTTGACCATGAGTTTGCACCGTGAGTTGACAAATTCTTAGATCGTGACAAAAAATGTGGTATTTCCATAAAGAAAACAGTGATACTTTTAAAAGCTCACTTCTTAAGATAGTTTGTCGTCACACTATGTTCACTAATGTCTATTTAAACATTAGAAGTTGTGTCTGCCATGAAAAGTAAGCTAAACAAGCTTCTATAGTAATTTCATATGATTTACACTTTCTTTTTTCACAAGACCTCAAATTCTTTGATCTCGAGCATCTTTGACTGAGGGAGGATCGTTCGTGTGGAGACAAATTCTTTGTTCATGACAAAAATATCAAATTTTGAATTTTTTACTCATGCAAATTTCCATTCCTTCACTTTCCCATTCAATTAACTATAGACCTATTGCCCTTATTGACACTATAACCAAGATTTATGCTAAAACAATTTTAAATAGAATAACGATAGAGTTAGAAAGAAACAAAAATATATCTGACTTACAGTCTGGTTTTCGGAAAAAAATAGGAACTGTGAACCAGATATTTATCTTGTATCATATTATAGAAAGATATTGTAATATAAAAGGGCAAATCTTATTTATTACATTTATTGATTTTACATCAGCCTTTGACACAATATTGAGAACATTGTTATGGGATAAAATGAAGGAAATGGGTATAGATAACAATCTGATTATGCTAGTACAAAGAATACTGTATATAGAAACACATGGGCAAAAATTAAATAAACAGGAACAGGATTGCTAACTAATAAAGTGCAAACCAATATAGGTGTTAGACAAGGATGTGTTCTAGCACCAACCCTCTTTAATATATATATAAACAAAATTATTGTAGTTCTTGATAATCCAGACTTTCACCCTCCTAGAATGGGAAAAACCAGAATACCAGTCTTGGCCTATGCTGATGACTTAGTTGTAATATATACTAGTCATCTACAGAGGGCTCTTTACAAAATGGGAACACTCTGTACAGAACACAATTTAAAGCCAAACATAAAAAAAAAACAAGGTAATGGTGATTGGAACTAAAAAAAAATATAGAGCATTAAAGCTGATGAATAAATCTTTGGAATTTGTAAATGAATATAATTATCTTGGAATAACATTTTCAAAAAATCTTAAGTGGAATAAGCATAGGGAAACGTGTATAAAAAAACTGCAGAGTACACTGAATGCCCTAAAAAGATTCAATTATCTTTATGGAGGTAACACCATTCTCCCAATGATTAAAGCTATTAATGCAAAAATGATCAATCAGGTTTCATATGCTGCAGAAATCTGGGGGAATGATAGTATAACTAACCTGGAAGCTATATTGAATAAAACTTATAAACAACTAATAAAGATTCCTAGTAGTACACCTAGTGCTCTTGTTTGAGCAGAATTAGGGCAAATAAAACTTCTGGACATGACATATATATAAGACAAGTAAATTACTGGATTAAACTAACAAATGAAAGAAAGAACTCTATATTGGGAGAATGTATTAAAGAAAAGATGCAATACCTTTCATATGGTAAAAGCAAATGGCTGGGGAATGTAAAAACTATTTTTCAAAATGTAAATTTGGAATATATGATGAATTAGGTTGAAATGGGAATATGCCTTAACAAGGCTTACTCAAAAACTGTAATAAGTACTATAAAAGAAAGATCACGGAAAATGGATCTAGAAACAATAAAAAAATCAAAAGTGGCCATTTGGCTTACTAATAATATGAGAGAGCACACCTTAAAACCTTATTTAGACATAGTTAAGAACCTTGAATTTAGAAATGTAATTGCTCAATTTAGGTTTGAGATTTTCAGTAAACGTCATTGAAGCAAGTATAACAAAGAAAAATAACTCCAGTAACTGTTATTGCTACTTACAGGAACTGGAAGATTTGAAACATGTATATAAGATGCCCATAGGTATGAACACCTTACGTAGTAAAGACTAGGCAAATATAATGGTTCTTTATATATGCCTAACAAATATATACTGGATCTTCTGTTCAACTCAGAAAACTTTGAAATGCTAAATGAATTGGCTACGTTCCTTATTGAAGTTAAAAAGCTGAGATGTAAGCACATCCAAGGATTTATTGTGCAATAAGATACAACAGCGCGACCTTAAGTTTAGACCTAGTCAATGAAAGTGGGAATTGTATGGAATATGTAGCACAACTTTTTATAAATATTTGTAATATGTGTTATATGTATATATGTATGTAATTTATTGATTGTCACATTTGTATTGTAATGGCAAAATGCTGAACAAATAAATTATTACTACCATTCAGTTAATATCACATTCATGTTATTATGTCATCACAATGATCAATAAACTAATATTATATCAGCAACACAAGATTATTAACACCATCACCACCTTCAGACAGACCCATTGCAGTATCATTGCCATGATTGAGTAATACAACACTTCCTTTCCCATCATCATAAGTCAGCATATGTGCATGGAATGATGTCACAACTAATATTTATCAATTTCACAAGTTTCAATTTGCTACTATCCAAGCACATTAACCAATTAAGTCACCACACATATTCTTTTTTCAAGTATTGTCCGGGTGATAACTGCGTGCAATATTCTGACCACACCCCAAGGCACAGAATAACTAAATAATTTCTGACAAACTAATGCAAATCGTAGGAGAAAAATTATTTTTTTTGTTACAATACCATGGCTTCAATTTCTTATGCACTATTTGTTTTTTGCTACCATGTGGCAAATGTTTCTTACTACTGAATATATTCTTCTTCACTTTTCTTAGGAGACTACAACCACAAAGATATTGAACACAATACTTGACCGGTTTCATCATGGCCATTTGCCATAAAACCAGAGGACAGACACAAAGTGCTAGCTGTATTGCTTGTTCATCATCATGCCATGCAAGAACCAAAGGTAAAACTTCTCAACAGAAGCATAAAAAATTGTCTTCTGTTCACAGTAGACACAGAATTAATCATACACATTTAAAAAAAAAACAGAAATCCTCCTTTAGGAAAACTACAAGTAATCTTTCTAGAGAAACAGTACAATCACAACATCCAGCACTGACATCAACAAAGCATAGACATGTGAGACAGAAAAAAAAATTCTAGGCGTATTGCATCTGCTAGTGTACAACACAGCAAGGCAATGTTTTTCAAAAAGCTGGTCCATAGAGCTAGGATTGAATGTGTGATCTCCAAAATAGTGAGACGCAAAGGGAACAGACTGCGTACTAAGATCTCATTGATGAAACTGCGCTTAAGAGTAAGATGATTTGTCAATGTGGCTCTAGGATATGTTCCCAATTATGGGTTGAAATATTGTGAGCCATTGATAAATTGACTACAAAGACTGAGGAGATGAAAAACAATATTTTATCTTTTGAACACTTAAACAGAAAATATCTCTCTTGTGTTTCAAGGAGACTGGTTTCATTCAGAGTACTCAGAAGCATTCTTCTGGGAAAAGACATACCATACACAACAGAAACATCAGTTTAACAATTGATGAACACGGAAAAGTGCAGAATGTCTTAACTCTATCCCATGAAACCCTTCACCTGGAGAATGATAATGAAGTTGAAGAGGTTGAAAGTGATCCAAACTCATCAGCTAAAAAATGGGCATGTGACAGCACATGCAATGTTAGAGAAGAGTCTATCATATCTATAAAAAGTTTACTCTCCACAATTCTAAGCACAAAGAGATCTGAATGGCACACTCTACTTCACACCATTGACAAGTGTGAGATTCGTTCTCACAAAGGCCTGATGGGTCACTCCCTTGCATGCTTAGTGACCATGAACTGTGACAGCACATTTCATCACTTTCATATGCTAGCAGTGCATAACTCTGGCATCTGCAAATTTGTGCAAAGGTTGTATCGAGTGAGATCTGTCCATCGAGACTACATGCAATTTCAAACATTGCTCAATGATGGAGATGTCAAAGGACTTACAGAGTTAATTAAACAATTGTAAAGAATTCATAGATTGAGGTCTACTGCTACTGTACAAGAAGAAACAAGCACTGCTCAGACATTACTGGTGAAAGAAGATCACCTTCTACAACATTTTGGTCATGAGTTTGCTAAATTTGAAATAAGCAAAACAGACAAATTTGATACAATCTGTGTATCATGTGAACGATTGTTCTACAAACACTTATGTGTCAAAGTGGATCAGCAAAACTTTCCATGTTGGAATGAAATGTGGGGACATCTCCATGCATACCTTCTCTTAAAGTCTGACTTTGAAGAAGTCACAACTTGCAACTCCGTTCTTACTGTCATAAAAAAATTAAGACTGACAGTTTACCTCCTCATTCTGTACTCAATAAAGTGGAAGTAGAACCAACTCCTGATAGAAACATAGAAACATAGACGTTTACAGCAGATAAGGACCGCAAGGCCCATCCAGTCTGACCATTTCTTTTTCTACCTTATAAATGTGCCATCGGCCTTTGTTCTGTCAGTGGCCTATCTATTCACTCTCATCTGTATTGCTCCCTTATGCCTATCCCATGCCTATTTGAAGCCCTGCACTGTAATCATAGCCACCACTTCCTGAGGTAGGCCGTTCTACGCATCCACCACCCTTTCTGTGAAAAATAATTTCCTCACATTCCCCTTTAATCGGCATCCCTCTAATCTCATGCTGCGTCCTCTTGTCCTGCTATTTTACTTATATTTAAACATGTTAGACTCTCACCTTGTTAATGCCCTTAAGGTGTTTGAATGTCTGTCATTATCCTCTCTCCCTCCTTTGCTCAAGAGTATACATATTGGAGCTCCATTAATGTCTCTCATATGTCTTCTGATGCAGTTCACCACCATTTTAGTTGCCCTTCTCTGGACTGCCTCAATTTGGTTAATGTCCTTGTGAAGGTGTGGCCTCCAGTACTGCATCAAAGTACTCCAGATGGACCTAACCAGTGTCTTGTAAAAAGGGTTATTACCTCCCTCTTACGACTTGTGATACCCTACTAAGCCACCCTAACATCCCCTAGCCTTACCTACTGGCACTTAGAGGTCTGCTTGGATGATTTCAAGGTCATCAGGTGATGATGATGATGCCAGTCTCTTTCTTCCTTTGTGACTGCCAGCAGCTCCTCCTCAGCCTATAGGTGGCTTCGGGTTTCTCTTTCCTATGTGCATGATCTTGCACTTCTTTGCATTAATCCAGTTGCCCTCTTCTGACCATTTGCTAGTTTATCAGATCTCTTCTCAATCTGCCCCCATCTGGATCATCTACTCTGTTGCAGATCTTGGTGTCATCTGCAAGCAGAAAAGCCTTACCCTCTAGTCTATCTGCAATGTCACTAATGAGAGATGTTAGGGGATGGCCCAGACTGATCCTGAAATACTTGCACAATACCCAATTTGTATTCTGGAGCCAGTTGGCTCAGTTTATGTATCAAGAAAGAAAAAAGATGGAACACTTGCAAGGAACACTTGCAATTCAATGGTACAGCTGGCAGGAGCTACCCTGATTTTTACTCACGACTGTTGGCTGGACACCTTTCACACAGCAGGGGAACACGGGCCTGTGAACAGGACACACCCTACACATATATATGTAAAAGAAGGTTACCATACCAGGCAGCTGCTCTCATATCCTGTTCACACTTACTGCCAACCCAGGAATTCACGATTCAGCTTCACTCTCCTGACAGACTGAGCACGATGAAGCAGTGTCTTCAGTCCTCTACAGGTTAAGTCTGGTTCCTGGCCACACAGCCTATCCTTTCCCCAAACACAGTGGATTCAATCCAAATCACCATGGCAAATGCGCCACCTGACTTTTGGCCTCCCACATGCTTCAAACGCAAAAACCTGCAGCACAGAAGCCTGGAGCTCCTTCCTCAGTCACAGCCACAACAGATCTGCCTTCTCTGCCACTGGGCAGGGAATTACAATCGCACCACCTGACCCAATTGGAGAGCTTCAGATGCCAGTCACTTACAACTTCACCCATTGGTGTGAAAAGACACCACAGTCAAGAACTTCACTTCCAGAATTGCTGGATATATCTCCCATTGGTAGCTGCTCCGAGAGAGTCCTAATCTGGTTGGTTGCTCATACTCCATTTTAAGTGCTCCTCCTCCTGATTGGATCCAGTTTGCAGTTCCGATCCAAAATAGAGGGGCAAAGCACACAAAGTCCCAGCTGCGAGAAAGGCAGGTTAGACAAATTACATTTTTACTACCACTCTAATAGATCACTAGCAAACAGTTACACCCCTTGGGAATGCTCACTTTGCCCACTTAGCGACAGCAGAAATGGAGCACCTTGTCAGCAGATCGCGCGGGACTCGAGCAGGAAACCACACAACCCCCCTCCAGTTCCAGACTGGCCTGCAAAGCCGACAGCTCTTAAAGAGACAGTACCAGAGGCTCTAAAAGCACTCACAAATAGGCGGCTTAACTGCTGAACACCATCCTGGCTGGGGTCTTTAGACAAGTTACTAGGGGACTTTTGGGAACCCCCATTTGTAGGGGGGTTACATAAGTCAAACAAAAATTAGGCACACACATGCCTACCTATTTGCAAGTGAAGCAAATGTGGTTATTATCATTCAGTTATAAACACCTATAGCCACAAATTGTAGGTTAAGAACATTCAGTAGAATATAAACAGTAGCCCAGTACTGCCAGCTTGAGAAAATGAAGTTAGTGTTATTATTTAGAAACAGGCATGACTGGGACTCTTTACTATGGAATGTCCTGCGAAGAAGCAGAATGACTGCTCTTAGGATGGTGGTATCAAATAGCTTAATGAAGGCACAGCAGATCATATTTTTTATGCAGAAAGCTCCAGGAAGTGTTTAACCTGTTCTACTTCCAATAGCTTTATGATATCTGTGCTACTCATTCATAATCTGACACAGAATGACTGCAGACGATGAGTTAATGAGCTAACTTTCTGTGGGCTCAATTAACTCCTCAAGCCATAGGAAAAATAGTGTTCTACAGCTTCTATAACACACGCAGGTAATGTAGTAATGAGGCTTCAGCAGAGGAATCTATTTTAACACTCTATCATGTTGTTGGTAGCAAAATGACATCAGCCCTTTTCTGAATGCAACATCTGCTGGGCTATGCCCACAGCTGTAAAAATGAGGTGGTGAGGTGGTGCTGTCACTGTACAGATCATTGGTGAGGCCGCATTTGGAATACAGTAGCCAGTTCTGGAGGCCGATCTCCATAAGGACATAGACAGAGTAGAGGCAATTCAAAGAATGATAACAAAGATGGTGCCAGGTCTGCACCAAAAGTCTATGAGGAGAGACTGAAATACCTCTATATGAATACCCTGGAGGACAGGGAGACAAGGATACATAATAGTAACCTAAAAATATCTAGAGGACATAAATAGGTTATCGAGAGGTAGCATCTTTCAGAAAAGGAGATGTTCAGGAGTAAGTGGGCATGACATGAGGTTGGAAGTGGGTAGACTAAGGGGTAATGTGAAGAAGTATTTCTTCACTGAAAGGGCGGTGGATGCCTGAATAGACTCTCAGCAGAGGTGGTGGGGGCAAACACAGTGGGGGAATTCAAAAATGCATGGCACAGGCATAGGGGAACCCTAGCAATAGGAGCGAGAAGGTAAAGCTGGAGATCAAGTAGGGTCTGTGTCTTTTTGCAGTAGGTAAGGAAAATGGGTAGATTGGATGGGCCTAGTGGTCCATATCTGCCATCAATTTCTATGTTTCTAGGACAATAAAACTCTTCAATCACAGATAAATTAATCAGGTAAGATCAGTTAAAATCCATAGTAGAGTGAAACACCTGAGCAAAAAGGTAGGTTTTAAGACCTTTTTGCAATACTTTGACCGAGCTGGCCTCCCTCAGAGCACTCGGTAGTGAATTTCCTATTACTGGTCCTGAAACACCAAAGACTCTGTCCCCAGCTATTTTTAGTTGGGTCTTGGGAACCACCAGGAAGCCCTCATACAAGAATGGAGATAGCGAATGGGACAGTACAAATGTAAGAGATCATGCAAGTAACCTGGGCCCAGCATGTGCAGGGCCTTAAAGGTTAACAACATGATTTTATAGGAGATGCAATACTTAATTGATAGCTAGTGTAGTTTCCACAGTGCCGGAAGTAATGTGACATGACCTAGACAGGCCTGTCAACAATCTCACAGCTGTGTTCTGCACCATCTTCAAGTGTCAAAATGCATCCCCACTGACCCTGAGGTAGAGGGCATTACAGTAATTGAGACAAGTACTGCAACACCCTCTACATCAGTAGTTTCCTCTTGAGTTTTCTTTTTCTGTTACATTTTAAAAGTAGTTTTGTTTTTATCAGCCTTATTCATATAACTCTTTGTTTCATTTACAAAGAGAAAACTATCATCCAAGGGGTAGTCTTCAGCTGTATTCTGTAGAACCACAGATGATCCCAGGGTTCATAACTACTCATAGAAAGTAGATACTGCATCTGACAGAGCTCTGCTTGTTGAATCATTGTCTACAGCCATTTGCAATTGATCTTTGACTGTGTTGAGAATCTTTTATTACTGCAGCATTTGTAATCTCTCATCAGTTGAAAAACAGTCACAAAAGTGCAACACAGCTTTCCTGAGTATTTCCTGGCGGTGTAATTTGTAACTCAAGAAGAGTTCCTGTCTCATGATGAGTCAGGCAGGGAATATAATGTTTTCCTGCAGATTACCAATTTTTTTGTAGTTTTTTCATTAGGTGCAGAAAATAAGGTTATTTTGCCTTGTTAAATGCAGCAGACAATATTAGAACCATTGAGTTAGGGTGTACATAAAGATTATCTGAATCCATCTTGATTGCTATGTATCTTTTCTCAGTTTTCTTATCAATTCTAGTTGCAGATGCTTTTAGTTGTAGATTTTCTTACTCATCCTTTTAAATGTATCAGAAATAGGGATACCAACCCGTTCAGTTGATGTCAGCCCCAAGAACTTTCAGAAATCTGACTCCCCAATATCAACATCTATTTCTACAGTCAGGACAATAATCATAGCTCCATTGCTCACACATAATTCAGAATAGAAGAAATAGTTCTCTGAAGGACAGAGTGGGAACATATTTCCATATCAACTGTGACTTTTGGAGTAATAGGTTCCTCCACGTCATCATAATAACATTTCTCCTCTATGATACTTATTATGTATACCTGTTTTTTTCATAATATGAAAGAAGTAGACATTTGTATAAATTCATCCATAGATGTCATCTGAGAATCACCTGCCAGCTGGATGATTGGGTAATTTATCTGTTCCTTTTCTGACTCTAAGTGTTTTTCTTTTCTAGTATTTGTGAGGTTGGTGTGATAAAAGTAATCCTCTTTAAACAGCTTTTGAATCATTTCTATCTGGTTTTTCTTCAGCTAAGGATGTTTGCTGTTTATTAGGCTTTCTTGCAGACTTTGCTTAACATTTATCTTTAGGGGAAACTGCTTCTGCAGATGTTATCACCAGGATGCTCTCAACCTGTTTACTAGTGGAACACTCCTTTGAAGTTAGAAAGAGAGACTAGAGTTGACAAATGCTAATTTTTTTGCAGTCTTCTTTTCTGTGTTTAAGGGCAAAAAAAATTTACAGGAACAACAATTTACCTAATAATGAACTGGGCCTCAAAACATGAAGCACTCTGTATGTTTGTCTGCACTGCACAAAAAGTAACCACACTTCTCGCATTGTTTTAAACATATGGACTCAGTTTTCTTTTCAGGGATTTTGTTTCAGTTCTGAATTAGTAATTAGACCAGAAATTGGCAGAACAGGAAAAAACTAACCACAGCTGTTGAAAGACAGTTTAAGTCTTGACTACAGTCACTGGGAGTTGACAGGTAATTCAGTTCATTTGACCACTGTAATTGCAAAACAAACAACAACAAAAAAAGACTAGAATGCAGTAAAAAAGTTGGCAGACACATTTTCTTTTTAGTTTTCAATAAAATGGAACCATAAAATAGAACTAATAGGCTTTAAATCGAAACTGCAAACTTGTGGGCAGAGTGCAACTTATGGTTTAGGCCATGTTTCCTGGATCTGTTTGAGAACCATGAAAAAATATAAAAATTGTACTTTTTGTGCTAATAAACCAGCAAACAAATATGTCACTCCACTTCTAACTAACTCGTGCATGGCTACGATAAAAGTACAAGGGAAAGGACAAAAGGCAGTAGCACTGAAAGGAATGTAAAATAGCTTTAATCAATCTTATGTCAAAAATACTTACACTAACATGCATCCACAAATAAAGTGCAAACAGTGCAGTGCAGAGCTATGACCCTCAATGACTCATTGTGGTCATGGCTCTACACTATATTACTATTGTGGATATATGCTCGAAGTCTTTGTATAGATGTAACCTCGCCTGCTATCCTCATTTTGATGCTATTTTGTGCTCTTATTATTAATGCTAATACACGGTACAAGACAAATGCAAAAGAAGATAAAATTGTTTTAAGATAACATTTTTTAAATAAATAACATCTTTAGGACTTTTTTTTAGTCTATGGTAACTGGGTAAGGCCCACTAGGCACAAGTGCTTCATTTCAGGGCGACCTGGGAGCACTGGGCAGTTAAGGACTTGCTCACAGTCACACAGTATGCCAGTGGTGGTTGTAAGAATCAAACTCTGGTCTGGTCTGCTGGATGTATCAAGTTAGTTCACACCTTGTTCCTCTAACCTCTAGGCTATACTGCCAGCCCTTAATGATCAAATAGCAGTAGCACCTTTGTATGCCTGCTCTGTTCAGCAGAAAGTAATGCTCTGACATTGTTGCGCTTGGAGGCTTGAGACCAGTACAGAGAGGGGCCATCATTAAAACATATCCCATATTTCTGTTCACCATAAAACATATGAGGATGATGCACAAGTTTTTTACAAACTGTTTTAATTCATATGGATAGAAAGAGTTATTTATATTACACCCAGATCATTACCCTGTATTATTTTCTGCTATGCCAAATCCCCATTTCTTTGGGGTATTGATACAAATCAGATTTGGAAACATTTTAAAGATGATGAGTGCTACTAGAAAGAGACCAGTTGTCTAAGTAGAAATGTGATACTGTTTTCTTAGACTACTGTAGCTGAGAAGTCATAGTATAGACATTTGCTTATACTGTTTCCATGTACTGTACATATCATTTGGATTCTCCTTCTTAGTTTTGACACTGATGTCAAACATTTAGCAGGGGAAATGTTTAACCCCCATTTATGTAAGCACCATTTATGGGGTTTACCATACTGGGCTCAACAGAGACACAGACCACCTTTGCTGTAGTTGTGTTCCCTCTGTTCCTCAGGACTTGGCCAGGAACTAAGGCAGAAATGAAAAAGAATTGCCTTTTCTTAGGAGACTGTCATCCATAGTGGACTGCTTTCACTGCCAACAATTGAGAAGATAGGCATCATTCATGAACATTCCTCAACTGACTCACTGTCTGAAACAGAAGCCACTGCTCATTGCCCTACCTCATGAATCCAGGCATTGGTGGGGGGCAAAGTGTTTTAAATGGACAGGAGCCACAAAAAAAGAACTTAACTAAATTGATCATTTAGGACTATTGGTCTCCACCATTGTTGGTACCTTAGACTCTATCTAAGCAGGAGAAACAATTCCAGAAGAAAGAATGGGGACCAGATTCTGGAGGATGGTATGCACTAAGGCAATAATTTTGGAAACAAGATGACAGTGGTCACAATCCAGCCATAGCACCTCTACGGTGCAAGGAACCCGATCCACCCACCCCCCAAAGAGATAGATAAGGTGCCACTTGCCCCCACGGGCAGTGGTCACGATTCAGCCATAGCACCTCTATGGTGCAAGGATCCTGATCCACCCCCCAAAAGAGATAGATAAGGTACAACACTTGAAAAATTGCCATGATTTCTCTGGGTTCTGTGAACACTGAACCAGATCATCACTTGCAATTTGCTGTTTTCAATTTCAGTGCCTTCTCAGGGTAGCACTATTAGCTCCACGCCTGTGTAGAGCTCCCTGATTGGCTGGTCTCACTCACCTGAGACAGGACCACCTGAGACATGTGCTTAATGTAAGCCTGCATCCCTGTACTAGGCTTCTAATTTATATATTTTAATTTAGCCTGTTCTACTTGGCCTGTGTAAAGTAACTTACCATTCCCCCCACTGCAGTTTCTATCCAACTGTATGTGCACTGATTCAGTGTTAGCTCTGCAAACTTCCCTTGATTTTTCATCCCACCCCTCCCCTCCCAGGCATCCTTTAAATGCACACATTCTCCTCACTCCTATTAATGTTTCAATTTATTCGTTACTTACTGTCAACAACTGAAATTCCTCCCATCCCCTTTGTGCAACTAAGCCTTCCAGCAGCTTTATCTCATTCTGTCTTGCTGAGGCATACTATTTTGGTACTTTAGGTTTGCTTATTGCTCATTAGCATATCCTGTCTTGCTAAGGCAGTTGATTTAGGTCAGGTGATCTCTCTAATACTTAGTCTGCTCCAGAGTAGTAGCTAAGAAATTAGCTTCAAATCCTCTCTGCCCCTAGTACTACTCTATTGTCAGGTGAACTCTTTTCTTATTAGCCTGACTAGGAGCTGTACTTAAGGATTACTGCTTCAGGCTCCACTGCCTATAGTAGTATTCTGCAGGGATTAAGAAATTCTCCTCCATTGAGAATCCCTTCTCTTGCCTGCACTTGTAGTGCCCATTGGGTGATAGTCTCATAATGAGGGCATATTACCTGCTTCTATGCTTGTCTCTGATCATCTTACATGTTTTGGACCAAAACATGAATCAAAAAATAACTCCTAGAGTGGAGAATGGCTCTCTTTTTACATTGTCTGACCAGGACTTTTCCTATCAAGTAGAAGAACTGGTATGTGCTCTAACTTCCCCTAGCCCACTGCTGGTCCTTCAGCTGCATTGGCATACAAGAACTCTCCTAGAGCATGCCCACAGGGCTACACCACCTTCTGCATGCTCCCCCCTACTCCCATTGACTCTCTCAGTCAGGGTATTATTGTATGCAGCAACAGGAAAACTGGGAACTAGCCTCAGAACTCCCTATACTGCTGCAGACAAATCACGTAACTGAAAGAAGACCCAGCCACCCACACTTCTCCTAGGACTCTGCAGGAAACTCTTGTTCCTGCTTTTACTATGCTCAGAAAATGTTGAGCTTAATCCAGGCCCTCTGGCACCCATGGAATCCCCAGGAGAGCAACAAAGCCTCATGGGGCTTACATTCTTGCATGCTAATGTATGTAGTCTATTAAAAAAAATCATTTCTGTTCAGGCCTGGGTATGTCATACTGCTCCAGATGTTCTGGTGATTACGGAGTCCTGGCTCTGACTGGCGACCAGTAACAACAAAGTTAACATCCCCTCCTACTCTTTGTTCAGAGCCAACAGACAAACCAGAGGTGGTGGGGTAGCTATTTACATCAAGGATAAATTGCCTGCCTCCATAATTGACTCAACCTTTGTCCCAAAAGAATTTGAAAGCTTGTCATTAAAGATTGAAATTGCCACTGGTGTCTTATTATGTATAATAGGATGCTACAGACTCCCATCAGCTGGACTACAGTTGTTAAAACAGCTCGAAAACATCCTGGGTTTGGAATCTTCAGAGTATATCATACTAGGGGACTTCAACTTAGACTGGCTCTCCAGTGAATCCACCCCACTTAAAATGCTCTGTGATTCCCTTGGGTTGTCACAGCTAATAAATGAATCTACTCACCCTAACAAACTCAACCCTAATAACAGTACTCTCTTGGATATCATTTTAGTTAACAAACCCATTTATTCTCCCATGCCGGTGTCTTTTTCTCTGATATTAGTGACCATTGCTTCATCGCATGTGTAAGATACACTCTTAATCCACAACTGTACCAAAATTCTCCTTTAAAGGTGCATACACAACTTTAATCTCCATGGGTATATATGCAATAGCAGAACTTCTATCTAGCCAAGTCCCTGACTACAGCTTATGATATTTTCTCAGAAATTGTGCTAGGGCTCTCAACAAGTATGCTCCCATAGTAGAAGTTTGTGCCAGAAACAAATCCTGTCGGTGGTTTACAGAAGACCTGAAAGATGCTTTGTGGAGTAGAGATGTACTCTGGAGAACTGCTAGGAAAACTAATTTAATAAATGACTGGAATTCTTTCCGGAGGGCGAGGAACCTCTGCACCAAAATGGTCAGAGAAGCCAAAGTTAATTTCTACCGCTCTCAGCTGGAGAGCTCCTCAAGAAATGCCTCCAAATTCTGGAGGACTATCAAAGACATTGAAGGTCACACCACTGTAAATTCCCTACCAACTAAATTATTGATCGACAATACTGTCATCTCCGACAGACTGTCTATCCTCAATGCTCTCAATAATCATTTTGCCACTGCAGGGCAAGCCTTTGACTCCTCCCCCACGAATATCCTCCACCAACAACTTAGATTGGATACACAAGAAAAACCCATCCCCAGTCCATCCTTCTCTCTGCAGCATACCTCCCTGAAAGAAGTCAAAGATCTTCTCCTTCAGCTGGACACAAGGAAAAGTGCTGGGGCCGACTTCATTGACCCGTACTTCTTAAAGGTCAGCTACTGTGTCCTCGCAGTCCCAACTACTTATCTCTTCAACTTATCCTTGTCCCAGGGTGACCTACCGCCCATTTGGAAAAATTTACTTGTGGTCCCTTTAAGTCAGGAGATCCTACTGACCTCAATAACTACAGGCCAATCTCCCTACTTCCAATCCTGTCAAAGATGCTGGAGAAAATAGTGAACTCCCAGCTTCGGAAGTACCTGGAATCAGAAAAATTGCTCAAGCCCTTACAATCTAGTTTTAGAACACAGCACAGTGCAATCTCTGCTCTAGCCAAGGTGACCATTGCTTGGCAGCTAGAATTATACAAAAAAACTTTGTCTGCACAGTTTTCTAGGACCTAAGCAAGGCGATCAATACCATTGATCACAGACTGTTTCTGTCATCCCTCCAGAACATTGGCTTGGATTCCCTGTCCCTTAAATGGTTCTCCAACTACCTCTCAGGATGACTTCAACAATTAAAGGCAGAAAGGGAAGTTTCTACACCAAAACCCCTATTGAGAGGTGTACCACAAGGTTTAATTCTTGGTTCCTTGCTCTTCACCATTTATATTAACAACGTAGATGCCCCCATCAAAGAAGCACACCTATTTGCGGATGATACGGTACTCTATGCTAGTAGTCCCACACCTGAAGTGGCCTATAAAGCCCTTCAAAATGAATTTAATCTGCTGCAACATCAGTTTATAAACCAGAAACTGCTCTTAAATGCAAAAAAAAACAAAGCAATGTTTCTCTCGCCCCTTCAAAATGCAATAAATCCTGCAATTGCTGGGTCACTCTCGCAGATCATTACCATTCTAGGTGAGCAGTTGGACTACGTACCAAAGTTCAAGTACCTGGGGGTCTAGTTAGACCATAAACTTACTTTCACAGATCACTTAGAAGAGCTGGCAAAGAAACTTAGACAAGACTTGGTATGTTCTTTAGGATTAATAATCTCAAAGAAATGCTAAACTGAAACTGGTTCAAACTACCTTTCTTTCCCTATTGGATTATGCAGACTTTCTATATAGTCAGGGACCTGCAGGTACCTAACCAAACTCAATATGCTTTATCACAGAGCAATAAGATTTATCACGGGTCTTCCATACTCAACCCACCATTGTGCATTGTACAGCAGTGGGATGGTCATCCTTGCTTACAGACACAAAAATGCTGCGGTTTGGACATACAAAGCTATCTCAAATAAACTGCCCCAGTATATCTCTGTCTGTTTACCTTTGTGCACTCTGGGGAAGTATGCCCTGAGAAGCACCTCATATATCTACCTTTATGTTTACAAAGCAAAATCTCGCATTGGCAGAGCAGCCATCAGCTTTGTGCTCCCTCAACTATGGAACAAACTACAAACAACTTTGAAATTAACTCACCCCATCAGCCTAGCAGCTTTTAAATCTCTATATCTACCTCATAATAAGGACTCATGTGCCTGTCTACCTAAATGGTGACTCCTATAAGTCCAAGCATGCTCTAATTACTACTGTTAAAAGACTGAGCACATCTATAATTGACTATTCTCTCTCCCCTTTTTCTGCCCCCATATCTGTCCCTTCCACATTTCTTTGACCCTGGTTCCAGCTCTAAATTCTCCATACTGTATCACTATATATCTTTTTATATTAGGTTTTATTTGTGTTCAGTGTGCCTGATATGTAGATTTCTTTTTCCCATGCAGAGGATATGACCTCTGCTGGGGGTTCCACCAAGCAGCTGCCGTGGCTTACAGCACTGAGCCAAAGCAGCATGAACCCAGCCACTGCTTCTGGGACCAGGTTTGCTTCCCAGTTCCAGAATCTTTTATTTGTTCACACTTTTGTGCATTCCCCGAGTTGGACCCCCCAGAGTTGAGAATCTTTAATGGGGGGATCCATGGCACAGCCCACCCCATAACTGGGGTGGGGCAGAGCCCCCCACAGAAAAAAGACATATGCCTCATGGCAGAAATTGAATTGTATTGGCAGTGCAATTGTTGCCATGAGACATAATGTCTTGTGACATTATGACCCCATGCTGATGTGGCTAACTCAAAACCATGATTAGCAAATGACCATAAAAGGAAATACATTGTTAAAAAAAAGAAATGGCTCTGTTGTAAATTTGGAGTAAAAATATTGAAAATTACCAAAGTTATAGGTCTGCATTTACAAAATTCAGCATAGGCTAATAACTTTGTTATGTTTTAATATTTTACACCAAATTCAGCATAACCTTTGACCCCATCTCGAAGCAATGGGGATGGGCCAACAAGATGGCTGCACTGCTGCCCCGCTCTGCATCACACTAAGCAGGGATTGTTTGTTTTCAGTTCTTAAGCCTTTTCAGTCTCTTTCTTTGTAAATTCCTGAATGAGACTTATGTTAAATTGTAACCCATTTTAAAATGTGACCCTGAGCCAGCTGCCACTATAAAGCAACACCGTCTAACACTGCTTAGCGAAAGTTTGGACGATTTGCTACTCTGATACCTAATATGCCATACTGAGACCAGTAAGGTTACTTAGTTTTTCATGCTAAATTGGGCACTGTTTTTCAGTCTCGGGGAGATAGAGAGACCAGAAATGATTTATGGTGGAACTCAATGAGACGTGGTCCTGATGATTGAGAAGTGGAAAGGAGGATAACCGGAGGTATGGTAGCAGGAAGCATGGTGGCATGTTAATGCTGATAGGCTAATATTAGCCTTAGCAAGGTATGCTACCACTGTCAAGGGGACAGGGCAACTGGGATTACTTAGAGAAAATGTCTGAAGTTATTGCACTGAGGAACGCTTTCTTTGTCTTTTGTTTTAACAGGAGTCTCACTCAAGCCAGTAAAGGAAAGTGGAAGGAGGGAGTGCTCTGGATTATGGAAAGGCTTTGAAAATATATAATAAACTCCTTGAGTAGGAGTTGTGAAAACTCTTTGAAATTTATGGTCCATACAGCACAGCATGATAAACGTCAATAGGTAGGAGTATGTGGTGTCTACCTTGCTCTCTGGATTTGTGAGTGTGTACTCTTGGGGATAAAGGAAAGGATTTTGCCCCCCTTGTGGAGTTTACTCTGAACAAATACCAGTTTGGACAGGGTATGGAACACTAAAACTTATATGGATGGAATAAAACGAAGTAAAATGGAAGTAAAATGGAGAGTCTTTGTTTCTAGAAGTACTATAGGCTCCTTGAATTTTGTCAAGAGAGGTGAGCAGGACTTTAAATTAGAACTGTTATTGCTATTATGTATTTTGTAGTCTTGTAAAAGGAGACGCTGAAAATTTTGAGAGATTCCTAGATTAATTGGCCCATATAAAATAGTCTCGGTGCTGGCTGCGCATTCATGTGGGCTGGGTAGATTTTGGGCCTCCACTTGCTGACAAATTTTTTTATGTTTGTATGCTTGTACAATGGGTTGCCCTTTAAGGGGCAGACCAAGTTGTCAAGTGTACCCCTCCTCAAGGTTGAGATGGTGTGCTCAGAAGGAGGGGGAAGGGAAGGGCAGGGGCAGACAAACCGAACAGTAGGCAAGAAAGGAAGGGGAGGGACTAAGGAGGTATATAATGGACAGTACAGGAGTGGTTCAGCCACTTTTGCTGAAGTTTTGATTTGCAATAAACTACAGCACATCAGATTGGCATAACGTGGAGGTTTGTGCACTAAGCAGACAGCAGGTAAGCAAGAATGATAAAAAGTGGCTTTACAGCATTTAGAAAAAAATTTGGATAAGGACTGCTTGTTGGGAACAATTGTAGGAAGAACCCTTAGATGAGGCCTAAAGTTTTTACTAAAATGCAGAGCATTTAAACTGTGTGATTTTTCAAAAAAATAAATATATAAAAGAAACCCCACTGTGAGTGTTTTTCATTTGGGAAGCAGAATGGGTAATAATGGTTTCTATATTGCTTGTTTGAATTATTTGATGGTGTTGGTGGAACACAATGAGAAGCATTGCTGTGTTTGGTATACGTGGTTTTAAAATCACAAGGTGATGAGAAAGAGTGGTTTGTTACAAGGTGTTTGGGGCCCAGAAATGGGTCATCCAAGCAAAACAAGGAGATAGTTTTATTTAAAATGCAGAGTGTTTAGCCAGCAGTTTTGTCTTAGCCTGCAGTGGCTTTTTCTTTTTAACATGACTGTTTGAGGGGACTTTGTTTTAATAGGTGTGGAACAAATCGGGAAGCTCTACTGGGTTGGTAGGCTCTGGCCTAAAAATTGCTGTTTGTCCTTCTCTGCTGCGTTGCACTGTGGTTCACATGAAAAGGAGTTCTTGGGGAGGCGGGGCCATGCAGAGCATCACTCGCTCTTTGTTCAAGGTATTTGGTGAGCTCCTTCTCGAGGTGCAGGCACCTAAGGCAGACAGAGTGTTGCCTCACGCTGGCTGGTGCAGCAATGGCCAAGCCTGGGGGGAAAGAAACACTCCTTTAAGGTTTGTGTTAGTCGGAGGAGCATCGCTTAAAAGGGGCAGGTAAAGGGAGGCAGACAGAGTGAGGTCACATGCTTGCTTTACTGCATGTTTGAAAAAGTGAACCCCTCCTCCTTCTCTCCCCCCCCACAGGCCTTGGCAACATCCTCACATCTCCAAGTGGAGATTACAACTTTCCCCATTTTCTGGGGGTCCTGCTAGCATTGCCCCACCAAGGAGGTGCTTTGGGCAAGCAGCAGTCTCGCCACTTTATGGCGACATGGATTTGGGCCTATGCGGCCTGCAATGGGGTCTATACACTTTGGGGCAGGCAAAGATGTTAAGGGGCCTAGCGCATCAGAGTGACCGAATTTTGAAAGATTTTTGTACAACATTTTTCCTAGCTTGATCAAACGGAAAACTAGTAGGGCAAGGAGAGGCCCACGGAACAGGCCTACCAAGGGGGTGACGAGGGGCCATGTGGCATGACGTCACATGCTGTGGGGGTTGGGAAGCAAGAAGTGAGCAGCCAGAAATTTTAAAAGGGCATTTTTAACTGAGGCAGGGGAAGATTGCCCTGGGGGATGGAAAAAGGGCATTTTTAATGTAAGCAGTGTTTCTTTTATTACCAGCTTAAAATGGTTTCAGCAGCCCAGTGAGAATGGAGCAGCCCAGTGGGAATGGAAATTAAGCCTCTACCCAGCTGGATGGGAAGGAGAGAGCAGGTGGGCACCATGAGGAACAGACCGAGGGCCTGGTAAGAAGGGCTGGGTCATGCGGCCTAACGTCACATGCCATGAGTTTTTGGGCAACGAAAGGGTGGAACAGACAAAAGGGATGTGCAGGGAGCAAGGGTGAGTTATGGGAAGATGGTAAAAAGGAAGCAGAAGTCACAGAGTGAGGGGGACAGCTGCAGGAACATAGCAACCCAGAACATATAGGGGCACAAGAAAGATAAGCCTAGAAAGGCAGTGATGGAGGGTCATGAGGCTCAAAAAAATTTGTTTTTATTTGTTTTAAGCAAGGGGCCAGGTGGACTCAAGGGGGGGGTACAAAAAAAAAGAAGAGAAAAAAATAAGGAGGGGATAGGTAGGAGAGCCTAGAGAGGGAAAAAGGGGACACTTTCAGATGGTAGGGGACACACAAAAAAAGAAGGCAAGTTTGCTTAACCATATGTATGGACGATTAATAAGGGATTAATAAAAGAATTTTCTCAGTTGTCATTTCAGATATCGTAAGAAAAAGGAGACATGGTGCCAAAGAAGAGCAGACCTTCCAAAGAGGATGCATACAGGGCTATCGTAGAGCTGGCTGATAAAGCTAACAGAATGTGGCAGATGGTGGAAGGGGAGGAACCATGGCATTCTGGGGAGAAGCAGAAAGTGGGGAAGGAGAAAGGAGGCAGAGGAATATGGCAGACTGTGAGGCTACACAGCCCACCTAGAGTGCAGCCACAGATGGAGTTACCTCCCAGGGTGGCTAGTCCAGTACCTTTGCACCTTGTGTAGTCAGTACTGTTAGTACCTCCCCTGGACCAGATAGTGGTTCCTCCACCAGATCCCAGGCTAGATCTCCTGAGCGTAGTGGTTCCTCCTCAGCAGCTAGATGTGCAGCCAGTCATACAGCCACAAAAAGACAGCTCGGGGTATCACGATGACAACAGCCCACAAGGAACGGACAAGAGCACAGGTAGTGTATCTGGTTGATGGGAGAAAGCATAAAGGAATATATAGGCCAAATTATTTCAGCACTCGGGACAGGGGGTTTGGGCCAGATGGAGGCAGCATTGGCAGAAATTAGATCAGACAAACAGCTGCCGAAGGAAGGGAGAAGAGAGTAGAGAACAAAGAAAAGGGACAAGGAAATAGGAAGTCCAGGAATGAGAGTACAGTAACATGTTCCTCTGGCTACAAAAGAAAAAATATGGAAGGGGGAATATGTGGATATTTTTGCCTTAGTGAGCTGAGAAGCAGCAGGAAAATATGATGAAACAGAGAACATGGGAAAAGCGAGATGGCAGCAGTTGTGGTTTTGTTGGGGAAAAAGAGGAGGATACATTTACAAAAGGGAAAACTTGGGATGGATGGTTCATAGGTTTTGCCACTTACTCGGCGATAGTGATGGAGAAGAAGCCAGAGATGGGCATCCCACTCATCACATACTCCCTAATAATAAGGCGGGTGAAGGCAAGGGAGGGTGGGATGGATTTATTACTACAAATTCTTTCGGCAAAGAATGGCAATGTGGGATGTAGGTGGGACATGAAACAGTTATATCTCTGGATGGATTATGTAATGGATCAGTCCACGCAGAAGGAGAATGTTTAAAAATGGGCGACTCCACAGAGATGTTGTTAGGGTTACAATAGGGCCTTTTGTTTCTGGCCACAATGCGCTTTCATCATGCATGCTCAAAATGTGGGGATCACCCAGCGAGCAGATGCAGAATGATATGGGCTCAAGTAGCCCAAGGGGCAGGGGCACATGGAACAGGCCAACAGATTTTCAGAGAGGACAAGGGTATAGGGGTTAGGCATGGAATAGATGGGGAGAGGGACACGCAGGAAGGGGTCAGTCTTATTGATCAGCAAGGCCAGCAGAAGGACAGGGTGGGGGTACTCAGAAAAAGGTAGAAAAGTAGGCAGGTGATATATTTAAGGAAGCAAGAATGCCCATTAGGATAGATGCATGGGAAGAGTGGTTGAAGAGATATCCAAATGAAAGGGTGGCTGACATGATCAGAAAAGTCTTTCAGACAGGTTTCCCATTACAATGCATGGGCCTGAGGCAGGTGAGTGAGGCGAACAACCTGGGTTCAGTAAAAGGGAAAGAAGAAATTTCAAGACAAAAATAGATAGGAAATAGCAGTGGGAGGTAAATGGGCCATCTGACAACCCCCACTGTGGAATATGAGAGTTTCATTGGGTTTGGTCCCCAAAAGCAGCAGGGAGAGTACAGGGTGATTCACCACCTGTCATTTCCTGAAGGGGACTCAGTGAATGATTTCATCAGTGAAAGCACAGCAAAGTGACATATGCCACATTGAAGAAGGCAGTACAAGTCATCAGAGCAATGCCTGATGCATGGATGGCAAAGACAGATATAGAATCCACTTTCAGGATTGCTTCCGGTAGGAGAGAGGACTGGGACCTGTTGGGTTTTAAAATAAGGGGATAATACTATTTGACAAGGCAATGCCAATGGGATGTTCCATAGCTGTGCTACATTTGAAGCATTCACCACTTGCTTACTGATGGATATTTCAGAACAAACTGGTTACAGGACCGTCATTCACTATTTGGATGATTTCCTTCTAATAGGCAGCGGAAAAGAAGAGCGGACAAAATGTTGTCCAGTTTCCAGGATCTATGCAGAGAATTAGGGGTTCCCCTGGCACCGGAGAAGACAGAAGGTCCCAGTAAGGTTTTAGAATTTCTGGGTATTGAAATAGATGCCTCAAAGGAGGTCTTTAGGTTGCCAGACAAAAAAGTGTCCAAGTTGAAGGAGCTGATTAAAATACATACAAGTAGAAGGAGAATACAGCTAAAGAGGGTTCAACAGGTCTTGGGACACCTGAACTTTGCATGCTGGGCTATTGGCCCAGGGAGGACCTTCACAAAGTGACTAGCTAGGGCCACAGAGGGTGTAACTGGGCCACACCACTGGGTAGACATATCAAAAGGAGTTAAGGAAGACTTTAAAGTATGGGAGGAGTTCCTCAGGAACTAAAACAGGACCTCCTTTTGGCAAGATGTCTGGGTATATAACACAGACCTCGAACTTTATATGGATATAGTAGGGGCCTGGGCATGGAGAGCTATTTGAGGGGCAGATGGTTTGCAGAACCATGGCCTATGGAATGGGTAAGGGAAGGGAAAGTAAAGGACATAACAATGTTGGAGATCATGCGTACTTGGGCCTGCACCTTGGTGTGGGGTGAAGAACTGCAGAACCAGAAGGTGGCATTCTGGTGTGACAACAAGGCAGTAGTAGACGTGTTAAACAACAGAGAGGCTAGGTCAGAAACGGTCATGCAGGTACTGAGACAGTTGCTGCTAAGGGCCTTAAAATTGAATATGTCATTCAGAGTCAAACATATAGAAGGGGCACACAATACTCTGGCTGACAGCCTTTCCCATCTGCAGCTGGATCATTTCTGGAGGCTGGAACCAACAGCAGAAGAACAAAAAATACCCATACCAATGAACATCTGGCATGTTGGCAAGAGGGAGCAGAACTGTTGTTTCACAGCTCATGGTCACCAAGGACTCTGAGGGCCTATGAGGGGGCCTGGCAGGTGTTGCGGACTTTCAGGGTGATGCACCACATGGAGGTAAGTAGGCCACTTACGGGGGGACAGCTAGGAAAATTTACAGTGGAGCAATGGGAGAAGGTAACTTCCCACACAATGATGGGAGTCTATTTAGCCGGGATTAGCTTAGTCTGCAGCCTGAAGGGATGGAAGGAACTGACAAAGTCAATGTTAATTAGAAGGATGATGCAGGGATGGGGAAGATTAAAGCACAGGACTGCAGATAATAAGACAGTCATTAGGGGAACAGAGGCTGGTGAGACTAAAGGGAGCATTACCAGCAATCTGCAGATCAAGGACAAAGCCCAATGCTTCCATACGACTTATTTGGTAATGTTTGCTGGGGCCATGAGAGTGAGTGAGGCAGTAGGACATGGTAGAGTGGACAAAGGGGGGGGTTGGATTGGGAGGACATAAGTTGGGGGACAAGCGAGATAAAAATCAGGATAAAGAAATCAAAGATGGACCAGGGAGGACAGGGTTGTATAGTAACCCTGAAGGCTCAGGTAGAGGGCATACTGTGCCCAGTACAAGCTTTGTGGGCTTATGCCGCAGAGCAAGGGGGTAGGACTGGAAGGTTATTTGTACACGGAGATGGGAAAAAGGTCAGAAGTTATCAGGTCATGGCCATGCTTAAAAAGGGCATGCAATTTCTGGGGGAGGACCCATGTAATTATTCATCTCACTCTCTAGAACAGGGGCTGCTTCTCAGTGGGCTGCAGCAGGGGAAACGGTGGCTAATATTTTGGATAAAGGATGCTGGCGGTCTGCCAGTTACAAGAGATACATTTGAGCACTAAAGTGTGGAGACTAACATATCATCTGTATTTTCTTTTGCAGGCATGAACCACGGGGGGCCATAGAACTAAAAAATGGGCAGGATCCAATGAACAGGTATAAGATGTGTTTGTTTAAATCCTGTAGGAAGAGGGAGGACAACGGAAGTCAGGATATGTGACCACTCCTATATTTATTGGGCAGAAAAGAGAGCTGAGAAAAAGGCTGGGGGAAGACAGCTTTACCAGGATGTGAAAGAATGAAGGTTGGTGTGGCGTGGCATCAGAGGGATGAGATGGGGACAACTGCTTCCCACCCTGAAAGAAATGAAGGAGCAGTGACCAGTTCCAGACTTAATTATCATACATCTAGGGGGCAACGACATAGGGGGAAAACCATCAGTGGACACATACATGCAAATTAAGAAGGACTTGGAATTAATACAACAGTGGTGGCCAAGGGTATGCCTAGTATTGTCAGATATGATCCCAAGAAGGGTATGGAGGAATGAACACAATCATAGAGTTGTAGACAGGGCCAGAAGAAAAAATGAATATGAAGGTAGGAACACTGATAAGAAAAATGGGGAGGTAATACTTGAGGGTGGAAGAGTGGGTAACAGATTTCTACAGGTCAGATGGCATGCACCTGTCAGATCAAGCCATAGATATGTTTAATACGAAACTATGGGTTTTATAGAAGCATGGAGGAGACATGCAGAAAATGATATTAAAAAAAAACAGGAGAAATAAGGAGGTCCCCTAAGTGGTGGGGAGCAATATCCCAAATTGAGGAAAGCCAGTCATCCAACACAAGCTGGAGACTGGCCTAATGGGGAAAAAGGGGATGGAGGGAGGGGAAAGAAAGGAATAGGATGAAAAGAAGAAGGAGCTGAAGAAGGAAAGCGGTCTCGGTTATCACCATTACCTTACAGAAAAAGAAGAAGAAGGCACCCAGGTTTTCACCTGGGGGCGAAAGAGGAAGAAGAGGATGATCAGAGATTGATATATGGATGCAGTAAAGTACAACTGAAAAAGAAACTATGATAAAAATGATGAGATGGAAAATGGAATTATATATATAATAAATTAATTACCAATCTGAGCACAACAACATACAATGGTCTCTGTCTTTGTGAGGGAAAAGGGGAATCGGGACAATATCCTGTAAGTCTATTTTTAAACTATACTTGACATGTTTTGGAATGTTTAGAAATTGTTTAAATGATTAAGTGTTTAGGATAACCTTTTTGGTATGTTTTTGGCTACTTGTACAAAATGACTTTTGAAAATTGCCAAATTGGAGACCAGAATACCACCTGGGAACTATTATTGTATGAAAGGGAGTACTGTCTATTTTAATTGAAATCCTAAACTGATGGAATTGACAGACAAACATGATGAACTGTTTGCTAATGGTAGTTGAACATTGGTTCTAGTCTTGACATCTATGAATCTGGTAAAACAATAATGAGTATTATATAATTCAGGTGGGTCAGTATAATTAACTCATGTTAGTATGACCTGGGACATGATCAAGAGACTATCAGTATTGACATATCAATTGAATATCGAGTTTAGTCTCCAATCATCTTTTTGGCATAATGAGACCCAATTGGCCTTGTTGCCTTAAAGAAAGGCTTTCCCTCCAGAAAGGGAGCTACTATATGGGTCTAAAACTGCTAACAGGTGAGGAATTGGAGGTATTTGTGTTGTTTTTGGCTATCCCATTAGGCTAATGGCCTGGATTGATGGAGTCCCTGAGCTGTGCTATGGATGGGTTATGATGTCTGGAAGCCCTCTGAATATAATTAGAAAACTATTTGCTATCCAGTAATGATGTTTTAACTGGAGTACCATTTGGATATTACTATTTCCTGCAGTCTTTTCCACTTTGGTTGTTGTTCTATGAGGTGGAATGTAGACTAAAAGGACAGATTTTATGTAACCCCACTTTCAACTGTAATAATTACTTGATCTAATGGACAGTTTCAGTTTTATACTATCAATTTTTAAATGTGGACTTATTGTACAGTATTACTGTATTTTATGATCTGTTGGATTGTAAAACATATTGTTGATTCTTTGTAATGACTTTGTGTCGAACAAATAAAACTAATTGATTGATTGATTGACCCCACCTCATGAACAAAGGCAGAGAAATTTTCAACTCCTGCCTGAAAGGCGATTTCACACAGGATCACAAAATAAACTTTTGGGACAGATTTGCCTAATGTGAATGCAATTGTTCTTGAGGCGGTCCCAAAAAGGCATGTTTAAAATGTCTGCATTAAATATGCAAAATGCCCAAGTTATGCCACTGGAGTTCAAAACCCCATTGAAATATATTGATGTGCATACCTGTTTCTTCCATTCGTGGTCCAGCTTTGAAGAGTGAAGTCGTGTCTGTGGTCCGGAGAGATTACGGCATTGATTCCCAATCAGTACATAAGGGTTTGGGGGTTGTTGGGTGATGAGTAGGAGGGTTGGGTGGGAGTAATCTAACTGCTGCAAAAGACATCAATAGACTTTTTACAGTATTTTTTTTAAGGGCAGGGTTCCTGCACTGGGAGATTGAGAACTCCCCAGTATAACTAGTATGTTTCTTGATGGGGGGTGTTGGGTGCTGAGAGGAGGGCTGTAGGGGCAATATCCTAAAAACAAAACAGGATACCTAATTTGGACACTGGGGATTGGGCACCCCAGTGTCACATGTATCTTTCACAACACTGAGGGAATTGGCACCCCAGTGTCATTAGTATGTTTGTGGAGAGGTGCTGAGAGGGAGGGTCAGGTGAGGGATATCTTTAAAAAAATAAAAAAGGATGCCTAATTCGGACACTGGGGATTGGGCACTCCAGTGTCCTCTCTCTTGTGTTTCTTGGGGGAAGTGGGTGGCGGGTTCTGAGAAGGAGGGTTGTGTGGGGAAATATCTATAGTTTGAACTGTTTATTTTTGGTGGTCAGGTGTGGAACTCTGTACACTCCACCATGACCAAAATGGCCACCGCAGTACACTGCCCACATGCAGTAGAGTGCAGTGGTCATCTTTGTTATGGTGGAGTGTACAGTGTTCTGCCGTGGCTGCAAAATAAAACAGTTGAAACTATAGATGTCCTCACTTGACCCTGCCTGTCAGCACCCTCCACCACCCTAGAAACATACATGTGACAGTGGCTGCCCAACCCCCAGTGTCCTGAGCAGCACTGTTGATCAAGCAAAAATAGTGCAGTGCAAGTAGAGTGCTGCCCACAGATGCAGAGGTGGCTGTAGTTTAAGTCTGGCATAATGTTTCTTCACAAACAATGCAAGGAATGCAGGAGCTCTTTTTTGAAAGCAGGAGTTCTGCAGAGCTCCACCCACTGCAGCGCTAAAACGATAGGCTGATGGGCAATGGAGGAGTTTAGCATTCTATGTGAAAGTGGGCATCCAAGCCATGGTGATAAATAATCTGATGGGAGCAATTAGTTTAGAGACTCTGTGGGAACTGATAGTCATAGGGAGAGAGAAGCAAACCAGAGTTGGGTTGGTTTACAGACCACATGTCCAGTACAAGGGGGTGAACAGGGAATGAGCAAAGGTTTTCAGGAAGACAGCAGGATCAGGTGAAGTATTAGTAGTAGGGTATTTCAATATGTTAGACATGGACTAGAAGGTCTTGGCTATAGTGTGCGAATGAGTCACCTCTTGGTGGAGGTATGCCAGGAAGCATGCCTTGCACAGTTGGTGCAGGATCCTACAAAGGAGGCATTCACTTCTGGACCTGGTGCTTACACACAGTGAGAGGCTGCACAGTATAATAGTCCAGGAACTATTGGGGCAAGGTGACCACAAAATTATGTTGATGAAGGCACAACTGGAAGAATGCTAGTGGAATAGCACAGCAAAAATGTGGGACTTCAAGAAAGCAGGCTTCAATAGGATACAGAAGCTGCTGATGTATACACTAAAGGGAATAGCAGAGATATAAATAGTAGAGGGGAAGTTTGATATTTTCAAATTATGTACCATGGAGGCTGTAGATAGCAGTATTGAAAGGTTAATTAAGGTGAAGATTCCAAGAGGAACACTGTAGTTTATATCATTATATATCTTTCTTTCTTTTTCTTTCTTTCTTTTTCCTTTTCTTTCTTTCTTTCTTTCTTTCTTTCTTAAATATACTGACCTGATAATAGTGGGAGAAATGATGAGCCTGCTAGCTATAGTCCAGTCATCCTGAAGTTTATAATGGGGAAGGTACATTAAGTTATACTTAGGGAAAGACTGTTAGACTCTTGAGATAAATGAGTTGCAGGACAATAGGCAGCATTGGTAAACTGAGAGGATGCCACATCATATGGACCTAATAGAGTTTTTGAGTGGGTGACTAGCTTAGCTGACAAAGGACAGGCAGGGGAAACACTCTACCTTAACTTCCTGAAGACCTTTGACTCATCCTGCTCAACATCCTACAGGAGGATGCTACAAAATTGACCTAGGGTGGATGAACAGATTGCATCATGGGTGAAAATTTGGCTGCAGGGTAGGACACAGAGGGTAGAAGTAAATGCCAATTTATCATATGTTAAAGAGGTAATGTGGTGTGCTACAGGGCACAGTCCTGGGTGCCATCCTTTTTAACATATTTATGTATGACATAAGGGTGGGCATACTGGACTAGATCTGCCTCTTTATAGATGACACTAAAAGTTGTCCAAGATTAGACACAGATGAGAATTAAGGGACTAAGGGAGGATCTGGGAAGGCTGGAAAAATGGTATCAGATCTAGCTGCTGGTCTTTGACATAAACAAAGGTAAGGTAATGCACATTGGGAAGAAGAACGTGAGAGCACAATGCATGAATGGGGGTGGTATTAGAGACCACAGCAGAAGAAAAAGATTTGGGGATTAATAGTAATTATTTGCAGTATAATGTTATTCTGCATTTGTTGTTTTATGCCATTGTACCTGTTTAATATTATAATATTGTTTGTTTATAACCTGGCTTTCTGATCCATCTGCCAAATTTGCTACTGCTGTATTTAGCACATTTTTGTTTTAGTTTTGTTTGATTACATCCTACTTTCATTAGAGGTCAGGAGACACATACAGTATAGCAGTCTCTCTTTCTACTTTTTTATAAATATGCACTATATCAATTAAACAATTCATACAGCCTTAATTTCTCTTTTCATTTCAAATATGCACAAAAGTAGATCAATTGCCTCTTTCTCTTGTATCATTATACAGTATGCTGCTTTCTCATTCAACTTAAGGCCTGCATAAGGCTAGGTTTACTGACCAAGGCACCTAGCTTCACCTGAGCCCTTTCCTTCTGGCTTGCTTGAAAGGACAGAACTAAGAACCTAACCAGAGTAAGGGAAAGGATTAAGACTTTTGGCTAGGCAGATTTACTGTGTGTTGTTTTTATTTTGTACTCACAGGGATTGTTACTATTTGTTGCTAACATTGTATTGCTTTATTTTTCTCTAATTCAAATTGCTGTTGCTGGATATACCTTCTGCTGCATTATTACAAGGTGTGCCTACAGGTGTGTGCCAACAGATTACTGCTGTAATCTTCTGATTCAAATTGTCTTTTACAAGGTATATCTTCTGTTACTGCTTTATTTTTCTCTGTAGTGAAGCGTTTCTTACAGGGTATATCTTCTGTGAAATTATTACAGGTGGTGCTTAAATTTTTGTGACTTTTTATCATTAAACTAAGCAAAATGACTGTTTGTGCCCTATTTTATTTATTTATTTTTTGCTGAAAAGTTTTTTTTTGTCTCAGATGTGTTGCAGTCCCCTTCTCACGTTGAAGACAGAGAGACTGAGAAAGCAGCCACAGCTTCCTTGAATCGAGGTTATTTTCTAGACTACATTGAACTGAATTATTACTTTTTGGACCGGTGTAAGTAACTAGTATTGATTCTGTTTTTGGGGTGGACTTTTCTTAGTTTTAACTTTAATTTGCCAGAGAGGAACTGTAACTGGGAGATATTTGCAGTCAGTTGTGACTAGACCTGTTACTTAGCCTTTCTGAAATAGATGTCTGAAGGAAGGAAGGCACTCCAGGGTGGAGGGTAAGAGTTGTAGATGACTGTTTCTGGATAGCATAGGTTTACTCCCACCCACCCTTCCCCTCATCCCACCTGTCCCAAGTGCATAACTTACTTTATAGCAGGGCTCTGACATCACTTCCTCAAAACTGCTAACAACATACACCTGTTCATATCATTAAAGGCAGCACACTGAATAGGGGGTAGAGACTCACAAGCTTGCACACACTAAAACAAGAACAAAAAATTAAAAATCATCTGTAACTGGAAGGGACACAGACATGTGGGGAGTGGTGCAATGCACTGGTTGTGGAGCAGCAGTTTTCCAGGAGACATTCTGGAAACTGAATTGCTGCCCTATTTGCAGGCACCTCTCTGGTCTGAGGGAGGGGGTTGTTCATCTCCATGTTGACCTGACAAGGATTCGGGAAACCTGCTCCCCCACTCAGAGACCACCCAGGCCACTGCCACTACCTCAGAGGTTGCCAAGAAAGAGGAGTGGTTGGACCACAGTGGGCTCAGGGAGGGTGAGGGTGGTGGAACAGAGGTGTATCCCACCAGTTGTGACTCTTCACAATTCATTCGCCACCCTGGTGAAGCATGGTTCCTCTATGGATGCACCTGCAGTGGAGACCAGGGAGGATGCTGGGAACCTCCACAATGGAGACCCACAGGAGGGTGGCCCAGGACCCCACAGGGGAAGGAAACAACTCCTGGTGGGGGAGTCAATTGTTAGGGGGTAGAACTAGTGGAGGGAGAGGAAAGGGAGGTAAGGTGCCTGCCTGGCACCAAGGCTTTGAGTGACAGGAAATTAATCCTCAGGACTGTGGGAGCAGTGGCAAGGGGGAGGAAGCCGAATGTCATTATCACTGAGAATGGGATCAGACCAGTGCAACAGGAGTTGTGGAGTTGGAAAGAGGCCTTAGACAAGTAGCACACACGGTAACTTTCTTGGAAATGCTACCTGTCTATGGCATGGATGAGCCTAGGGCACTTTGCACCATGGGATTCAATGACTGGTTGAAAAGCTGATGCAGAACTCATGGATTTGGCTTCATTGGGGACTGGGGCTCCACCTGGAGGGATGCAGGCCTATACAGGTGTGATGATCTGCATCTATCCTGGAGAGGAACCAGGATCCTAGGTGGTAGGTTTAAATGCTTCAGTGGCAAGCATTTAAACTAGCCAAGGGGGAGGCACTGAAGAGCAGAAGGGAAATCCTAGCCCCCCCCAAAAAATTAGGGTAATTAGTGAGGTAAACACCAAAACAGAGCAGTCGATAGGGAGAATGGCAGGGGTAAATGGAGAAAAAGACAAAGGCAGTAGGGACAGGAATGGGGCAAAAAGAAATAAAGCCATAAAAAAAATGGAGGGTAATGAGTACCAATGCCCGTAGTCTAGGTAAAAAGCTCCCTGAAATGGTGGCCTTGATGGAAGAGGGATGCCTGGATATTGTGGCAGTCACAGAAACATGGCACGAGAGAACCATGACTGGGATGTCAACATACCAGGGTACACAATCTACAGGAGGGAAGGAGGGAAGAAGAGGAGGAGAGTACCTCTCATGTAAGAGAAGGGATAAAAGCAACAGAACTAAAGGTTAAGCAGGGA
The DNA here is from genome assembly GCA_016271365.2 of Neoceratodus forsteri. Classification (NCBI taxonomy): domain Eukaryota; kingdom Metazoa; phylum Chordata; order Ceratodontiformes; family Ceratodontidae; genus Neoceratodus; species Neoceratodus forsteri. Next base: position 542,996,566 of record CM028131.1, on the reverse strand, counting down.
GGAGAGGAGGCACTATGGGTCACCCTGGAGACTGGAAATGGCTCCATAATCTGCACAGAAATTGTATACAGACACCCATCTCAGGGGGAGGAAATGGACAAGGAAATGATAGAAGGCATCCTTGGAATGGCAGAAAAAGGGGAGATATTGCTGATGGGGGACCTGAATATGCCAGATGTTGACTGGAGCACCTTTGCTGCAGCCACATCCAAGAGCAGGGCCATTCTCAATTCCCTAGAGGGCAATCCTCAGACAGCTAGTTTTGGAACCCACTGGGAGAAACAATCTTAGACCTGGTACTCTCAAATGGGGATGGAGAGAGGATCTCTGATCTTGAAGTGGGTAGTCATCTGGGAACAAGACATTTTGACACAGTTCTGCACAAAGATTAATAAACAAATTAGCCAGCCTGGGAGTGGGTAGTAGGGTGGTAGATTGGGTAAAACACTGGTTGGACAACAGGACACAAAGGGCAATAGTAAATGGAGTCCACAGTGAAGAAAGGAGGGTTACTAGTGGGGTACCGCAGGGTTCAGCACTGGGGCAGATCCTTTTTAATGTCTTTATAAGTGACATTGCAGAGGGACTGGAAGGGAAAGTATGTCTCTTTGTAGATGACACAAAGATCTGCAACAGAGTAGATACACAAGGTGGGGTGGAAAGGATGAAAAGGGACTTGGCAAGGTTGGAGGAGTGGTCAAATGTATGGCAGCTTAGATTCAATGCAAAGAAGTGCAAAGTATTGCACCTGGGAAACAAATACCTAGGGGAAGAGTACACAATGAGGGTGAGATACTGACAACAACAAAAATGGAAAGGGACCTGGGGCTAGACATATCAGATGACCTAAAGTTGGGCCAGCAATGTGAGATGGCAGTAAACCCAGCAATATCAGTGCCGGGAAAGACAGTGACTGAAAATTTCAGTGAAGTGTCAGAATCCTGAAACTTTCATGTAGTGTATAGTGTATCTAAGTATCCATATTTAAGTAAGGGGATAAGTGGGGAAAAGCCCCTTATTTATAAACTTTTGTTTGGTGTTCATTTGCTTTTCACTGTTCTGACACCTCGGTGATGTTTTAGTCACTGTCCTTTCGGCACTCATATTGACTAGCTTATATTGTCGTCACTATTTTGATATGCTGTTTTGACATGGAAACCATTTGGAAGTATCTACCTGAACTGTTACCTCTTTCTTTACATTATAGTAGACCAAAGTGCCTATGATACTAATCAGCTACTTCATGTTTGTCAAAACTGCATCTTGTTGTGTATTGGTTCCAAGTGATAACAGTGATCGCAAAGGGTGAGGGCCGAAAATGGCGAAGGAAAACATTGTGCAAGGCATAGGGGCAAGTGCCAAAAGCGATCACCTAAATGGTAACGACAAGTGCCACAGTGACTTTATTTGGGGGGATTTGCCCCCTTACCCCCTTTACAGGGGATTTTTCCCCTTTCACTGCCCTTAATAAATATAACAAACTCTGAGGGGACGCAACTTTGGGAGAGGGAAAAAGCTGTAGGTCATCATTTCGGCAATTGCTGCTTTTTTCCACTTGTCCAATGTGGCCTGGCTGTTTTGCTTCACTGTTTTCATCCTTGCCCTTTATGCAGTCACTGTCTTCATAGGATACCTTGTGCATCCCTTTAAAATGTAGAGTCTTTCTATAGGATATCTCATAAAGGTGCTAATACCTCCACCTGGTGTGGTAACTCACAATTCCTAATATTGTTTCAAGCTTTGAATGGGTTTTTGGTGTTAGCATCTCATCAATCACAACAACATAGGCTGGATCAGGCTACAGAATCTCAAATAAAAGCATATGACTGAAACATAGGACTTTCTCTACACCAAAATGCATTGCTACAAATTTAGCTTAACACGTTTTTCTTGGTATATCTAAAGTAAGGCTTGCAGATGTGTGTTGTTATCTTCCATGGTGGAACCATATATTATATTATCATCCACAATAGCTAATACCCCTGAAAGTCCTGTAAATGTTTAAACTTTCTCTAGAAATGCTTCTTGGCTTGAATAGTAGTAGTAGTAGTAGCAGCAACATTCTTTATTTTTTGATAGGACAAAAACTTCTAGGACTAGTGTGAATTCTTGGTAGCAACTAATAGCAATAATACAATATTACAAATTTTAAACTACAGGTAAGATAACATTTGACAACCATGACACATACTTTACATTGTATATACAATTAATGGGCACACTAGGTATGCATGGCCCTCAGATTTTAATCAAATGATCAGTATTTGAACTGTCACGGATTCTGGAAGACAAATGACTAAATTTGTACCTTCCTTGTGAATTATTATAAGTTGTAATCATTGAGCTCTCCGCATTCAATGTTATCTGCTGGAGTTCAGTTATACACTAGCATCTAAAACACAGAAACAACTTTTCCCCTGCTAACTTGCTTATAATTTCATCAAATGTAGGCTTCTGATAATGGTCTTGTTTGATAGCCCTGTTAAGCTCATGTAGACCCAGGCACAGTCATAACTTCAATGCATTGTGGTTGTTCACATCTGCCTCGGAATTCACCCACTCAGTAGGTTCAGGCACTTTGTTGATGACCCTAAACTTTCCATTCTTGAGATTTCCTGGCGAAATGGACCTTTGGAGTGTAACTGCAAATACATCCACTACCAGGTCTACAGTAATATCTACTTTAGTTTTATTCTCCTCCTGCAACTGCTGTGTCCTATGAATGATGTGCATACTCTGTTAGTAATTTCTCTGATTGTCTCTGCCAGTGCTGAAGCTGTATTGTTCTATACTGCCATCACCAACTTAGAAACATTGAAAATGACAGCAGAAAAAAATCTTTAATCTATCCAGTCTGTCCATAGAACCCTAATAAACTCAGGACCTCTTGTCCATACAGGGCTCTAACCCACTATCCTTCCATGCTCCCCACCCTACGCTACCACCCTGAGCAAACACTATTCCCTTCACTCTGTCCCAGCCGTGTTTGAACCTATTGATAGTTTTGCACCAACACATCAGCTGGTATATTTTTTCCATGGCTACACCACCCTTTCTGTAAAACAAAACATAGCATTGTTTCTTAGAAACATAGGCAGAAGAGTTAACCTGGTAATACTACATCTGACACAATCACATATTGGCTACATCTTGAGATTTCAGATGTCAAAATAAATCACATAAGGCTTATATCACCTTATTATTATTATATTAGAGGGACTGCCTTGTAAATGAGTGTGCTCAATGGTGCTTTCCTGCAAATAAACTTGAACTTGAAACTTATATTAAGAGTGCATGATGATCCTGTATATGTAGAAACTTGACTTCCCTACCTTACAGTATTGATGCTGTGTAAGGCAGTCATCAAAATATTTTAGTAAAATCATGTAACAATAAACTCATTTACCAATCCTCATTCTATGGCCTTCAGTGCCAGATCTGATGACTGCATACAAGTTTAGGGCTGACTAGATGGGCCTACATGTAGCAGTCCTTATCTGCTGACAATTTCTATGTAACTATGTATAGCCATTTAATGGCCAGTAGAAAAAAAAATTACATATAGCATTTCTCAGTATTATTCATTTTATAGGTACTCTCTGATTCAGTGCCTATTGTCCTCACTGTGAGTTACTATGCACAGCACAGCTGAAGTATAAACTGGGTACTAGTATCTGTATCTGGCTGTTTTGTATTGTGTGCACTTTTTGTATTTGCTTGCATGCATTTACTAGGAAACACTGCTGCTTCCAGTAGCGACAGTTAATGAGCATGCCACTATGCACAAAGAGACTGACCGCTGCAATCAGGAGCAGCCCATCATGATCAGCTGTGTTTTCGGGTGGTCCCTGACTGCAAGCAGCCAATTATAGCTGCATTGTCTGGTGGTGTCTTGCTTCAATTAACATGGTGACGTACTCCGTCAACCTCGCAGTCTCCAGGAAGCCAATGGACAGTCATCATCGTTCACAGTCCTGAGGAAGCTGGACTTCGTCCCCACATCAGCCTGCTATCTCCAGTCCTTTGCCAATGGGGTAGCCCAATCCCTGTCAGCATCATGGGCACCCTCCCCATTTGTTGTGTGCTGGGAGTGCCCAATCCCCCTCAGGAGATGCACTCCACCCCCCAAGCACACTGTATGGCCATCATCTTTCACAGTCCCTGGGGAAGCTGACGGGGTGCCCAATCCCCATCAGCTCTACTACTCTCCCCAAAGACACAAACTTCCAGGTGGCATGCTGGGAGCCCACCCCAGTGTGCCAAAAGTCCCAAGTCTCCCCCTCTCAAACAGACTGTGTGGCTGACAGGGTGCCCAATCCCCATCACCTCCAGCCCCCCAAACAAACAAATTTCCTGGTGGAGTGCTGGGCGCCCACCCCAGCATGCCAAAAGTCCCGAGTCGTCTTTAAAAAAAAAACTGTAAAAAAAAAAGTAAATGGTCCCTTAATGAGTCAGATCAGCCCTCCCCATCCCGTAGCCACCCTCTGCACACTGCACCTCCCCACACCCCCCTCTTAGCTATGGAGCCCGGCGTGACAATCTTCGGTGGACTGGGAACATGTCTGCACTCTTCAAAGCTGATTGCGAACTGAATAAATGCTGATAAGCTGTCTAATGGCTTAATTTTTTTTCAACTTATGTGGCTATCTCAGCCATTTTTTACTTTTGGCACCACATTTTCAACATAAGGTTCTTGGGACCCCTCTTCATAAATTCAGTCACTGTCATGGTGTTATTCCATCCCGAAACGTGATTTCATAGTCATTGCATGGAATCACCTTTTGGGACCAATTAATGAAATGACAGTGTCACTGTTCATGAGGTGGGCTCTCAAAAGCCTATGTTGCAAATTTGTGAAATATTTCCAAAAAATGACTGTGTTATGAGCATGCATTGTGCAGTTTCCATGCACACTTGTAACTTCACAAATTTGTAAAATTTTCACTCCAGATTTTCAACATTGGCATTTTTTCACAACTCCTTATGAACAGTAGAGCTGTCATTTTTCACATCCTAGCCAAAATATGTTTTTGCACGTCTGGCACAGAATGGCGTGGTTGCCATGAGAAATCAGTGGTTGGGACAGATTAAGAAAAATCACAGTGACACTGTTCATGAGCAGTGGCCCTAAAATGCCTGTGTTGAAAATCTGTTTAAAAAATTCCAAAATTTGACCACGTTACAGGCATGCATTGCTCATTTCTACGCACAACCTTAACTTTGTGAATTTTTCATATTTTCACTCCAAATTTTCAACATTGCCAATTTTCCACACCTCCTCATGAACAGTACAGCTGCCATTTTCACATCCTGCCCAAAATGTGTTTCCACACCTGTGGCACCAAATGGCATAGTTGCTGTGTGAAATCACCTTTCAGGATTGAGTAATGAAATGATAATGCCACTGTTCATGAGGTGGGTCCAAAAGGCCCATTTTGAAAATTTGGAGTAAAATACCAACAAAAGCCCAGGGCACTAAGGTTTCCAACCATAACACCCATGCTGTAGAGACTGACTAGCGTCGAGGATGTGACTTGGGTTCATCGGCCGCAATGCTCACAGCATTCTACCCCCACCCAACAGCCACTGACAAGCATCAAGGTTTGCCTTGGGGTCTTCATCCCTAAAGTTCACCCCATTCTCTTATACTGCACCCATCTCAGCTTATTTTCATATGAAATGGGTTGAGCATTAGGGCCGAAGACCCCAAAGCACACCGCAACACCTGTCAGTGTCTAAAGGGTGGGGTGAGGTGGAATGGCATAAGCGTTATGACTGATGACCCAAAGGCACACCCCAACACCTTTCAGACTCTGCATGGTGGGGGTTGGCATTAGTTCAATACTGCCATTCCTATTATGCATCTCTCTAACTCCTGCACTAGCAATGCCGATGCCAGCTAGCAAACATTTGGCATTGACAAATGCTTGTTTCTTTTTTCTCCAATATATCTAATGAACTGTTTTCTCTCCCTTGACCCCATGCACAATACACAGCTCTGTGTCAGACTTTGCTTTTCTCACCAAAGTCATAGTTTCTCTTGTTCTCATTTGGTATTCTCCCTATTCTTCTTCTTACCATTGTTTTTACTTGTACAAAGTGAAGGCATTTTTCTGGCTCTCACAGCTACCCTAACCTTTCCAGAGACCAATATTGGTTTCATGTACCCATTTCTTTTGATCATCTCTGTGATACAAGACTTTGTTGCCTCAAGAATAGACCCCATGATTTATCCCCCATCTTTCTTCCATAACCCTGACGCTGTCCACTCTGACTAACTTGTCCCGGATCAGCTCCCTTATCCAGTTGAAGTCTACCTTCTGAAATCTAGAACTTCAGCCTATGATGAAGGCTTACTTGTCCCCAGGGCCAACTCAAACCATATAGAGTTAATGGTCACTGGACCCCAATGTCTCCCCTACCCTCATTCCACCTACAACATTCGAGTTGGTAAGCACCACACTGACATGTCATGTAATGTGGGTGAGTCAAATTGAGTGACTCGTTTTGATCAACTCAATTTGACTGCCAGTAGAAATAGGAGTGTTAAACTATAGTGAGGATTAGTATATAGTGAGTATAGTAGTGAGCTACACCAGCTGAAGCAGGCAATAGGGCTATTTTCAGCCAAGCAGTTCCCAGATGGTTGTTTGGCAAAGTGACTTCAGTCACCACCTCTGTAGTTGGTGAATCCAAGTTCTGGTCTGGCTGTGGTGGATTTATTTTTATTTTTTGGGGGTAATGCATATTTTTTTAAGTAACTTCTGTTCCCCCTGCCCTCCCGATTTTGTTCCCTCCAGCCTGCAGGTCCCCCCTCCTGGAACACCCCCTCCCAAGTTTTCTCCTTTCCCCTGTGTCCGCTCCCCCAGAGTTGATTATATTAATTTTGTGAGGTGCGTGGGGTGTAGCCCCCCAAAGAAATATTTCATTTATATTGCCCCTGCAAAGAAAGCAAGCAACTGTCGCTGTTTGCAGCAGTCACTGTAATTCAGATTGCCATTTTCACTTTCAGTGATGTTGGATTTGTTATTGGTGTCCGTGCTCTTTTTGAGTCGCTGTTATGACATAAAACACCACATTGAGAATGGTAGCCTATCTAGTGGCTTCCTTAGCCAGTTTAACCATCAGGAAATCCTACAGTATATTCAACAGGGCCTGACCTCTGGAGCTTCTGTCCACTGGAATGACCCAATCATCATCTGGCAGATTTAAATCTCGCACTGCCACAACCTTCCCTTTCCCACCCTTTCTAGTTCTGCCCCTACTGCCTTATCTCTCTTTGTTCCCCCTGCCCTGGAGGTCTATAAATCACCCTATCTGTAGTTTCTGCTTGAGGATGCTGTGAGCTAAACCCACAGTGATTCTGTTTCCCAATTACCACCTCTGATATTTCCACTTTTACTGCCTGTATGCCTTCCCTGCCATAAAGGGCTATGCCTCCTCCTTTACCTGTTCATCTATCATGTCTAAACATGGTGTAGCCTGGGGTTGTCAGGTCCCAATCATTATTCTCTGTGGCTGAAGTTTCTGTGATGGCTATTAGGTCCACTACAGTGTGTGTCACAATTGCCAAGAGTTCACTAATATTATTTCTGAGACTCCTGTCATTAAGACAAACCTCATAGAAACATAGAAACATAGATTTTGATGACAGATAAGGACCGTTGAGCCCACCTATTCTGCCCATTTCCTACCTAGAGGATAAGCTGCAGATCCTATTTAACCAACAGCCTATTCTTCCTACCTCCACAAAATTGCCTTATGTCTGTCCCATGCATTCTTGAATTCTCCCACAGTTTTAGACCCCACAACCTCCTCAGGAAGGCTGTTCCATGCGTCCACCACCCTCTCTGTGAAAAAATACTTCCTCACATTGCCCCGGAGCCGTCCCCCCTCTATCTTCAAATTGTGTCCCCTTGTTCTTGCACATCTCTTTTTCTGAAAGATGCTACCCTCTTGGACTTTGTTGATTCCACTGAGGTACCTAAATGTTTCTATCATGTCCCCCTCTGCCTCCTTTCCTCAAGGGTATACATATTAAGCTCCTTTAGTCTCTCCTCGTATGGCTTCTCTTGCAGATCCTGCACCATTTTAGTTGCCCTCCTCTGAACTGCCTCCATCCTGTCTATGTCCTTGCAGAGATGGGGTCTCCAGAACTGGATGCAGTACTCCAGATGGGGTCTCACCAACTGTCTGTACAGGAGATAACAACTTCCTGTTTTCTGCTAGTGATACCTCTCCCTATACATTCCAGTATCCCCCCAGCACTCCCTACCACCTTCTCACATCGCTTGCCAACCTTAAGGTCATCTGATATGAATACCCCCAGGCCCCTTTGCATTGAATCCAAGCTGCCATACTTCGGACGATTCCTCCAACCTTGCCAAGTCCCTTCTCATCCTTTCCATGCCTCCTTGTGTACCAACCCTGTTGCAGATCGTTGTGTCATCTGCAAAGAGGCATACTTTTCCTTTCAGTCCCTCTGTAATGTCACTTATAAATACATTAAAAAGGACTGGACCCAGTACTGAACCCTGCGGTACCCCACTATTAACCCCTCTTTCTTCAAAGTGGACTCCATTTACAATAACCTTCTGTGTCCTGTTGTTCAGCCAATGTTTTACCCAGGCTACCACCCTGGGACCCACTCCCAGGCTGGTTAATTTGACTACTAATCTTTTGTGTGGGACTGTGTCAAATGCCTTGCTAAAGTCTAGGTAGGCCATGTCCACAGCCCCTCCCTGGTCTACTACTTTGGTCACCCAATCAAAGAAATCAATTAGATTTGTCTGACATGACCTTCCCAGGTGAACCCATGCTGCCTTTGGTCCTGTGCCCCACTGGCCTCTAGGTACTCAATAATTCTTTCCATCAGAAGTGATTACATCACTTTCCCTACCACAGAGGTCAAACTGACAGGTCTGTAGTTTCCTGCCTCTGTCTTGGTACCACTTTTGTGAAGGGGAATCACATCCGCCTTCTTCCAGTCCTCAGGTACCACACCATCCTCCCATGAGTTGTTAAAAAGTGTAGTCAGTGGTGTCACAAGTTCTCTGCTTAATTATTTTAGAATTCTGGGGTGAATTCCATCTGGCCCCATTGCTTTGTCCACCTTCAGTTTTAGGAGTTCTTTCAGAACCCTTTCTTCTGTGAAAGGACTGGGATTGACCCCCTTATCAAGAGTGCTTCTGTTAATTGGATTAGGCACCTCCCCCTCTTCCTCTTTTGTGAATACTGAACAGAAGTATTCATTCAGTAACCCTGCTTTTTCACTGTCTCTCTCTGCCCACCCACCATCCATTCTATTCAGACTCACTATCCCTCCCTTTGTCTTTCTACGCTCCCTGATATACCTATAAAACGTTTTATCCCACTTCTTAACCGAGTTAGCTATATTTTCCTCAGTTTGTGCCTTTGCTATTCTGACTACCCTCCCTCTTACTTCTGCCTTAACTGGTACAGTTCTCTGTCCTGCTCCTTCTGTGTTTCTTATACTTCCTAAATGCTATCTTTTCCTTCCTAACCTTCACCACCACCTCTTTTGAGAACCATAGTGGCTTTTCTTTCATTTTGATTTATTGCTTCACACAAAGGCTTGTTGCCTCTGTGGTTTCAGTTTGATATTTCCCCATTATTGCTCCACCCTCCTTCTAGCCTGTTTGCTAATGCTTTTCTAAGGCTCTCTCATCTTGCCAAAGTCAGCCCTCCCAATTCCAGAACCCTTACTTTTGTATGCCTTGACTCTGTAGCTGAGTTTATCATGAACCACACTGTTTGGTGGTCACTTATTCCCAAATGGCTACCCACTTCTAGATCTGAGATCCTCTCACTGTCCCCATTTGAGAGTATGAGGTCTAAGATTGCTCCCTCATGAGTAGGTTCCAAAACTAGCTGTTGGAGGCATGCCACCTGAAGAGCATCAAGAATGGCCCTGCTTTTGGATGTGGCTGCCGCAAAGGTGCTTCAGTTAACAACTGGCATGTTAAGGTCCCCCATCAACAGTATCTCCCTTTTCTCTGCCATCCTAAGTATGCCTTCCATCATATCCTTGTCCATTCCCTCCTTCTTTCCATCTTTCTCCTGATCTATTGCTGCTTTGTCCTATTCCTTCTCCCTTATTTTTCCCTAGTCTCCTTATTTTGTTTTCATGCTGAATGTTGGCTTTGTCAGCTCTCCCTCACTGGCCTCTTCTCTTAACCTATTTTGAACTTCAACCTTTCTGTTACCAAACTTGGTGCTATTAGTCCCCTGTTCAGTGGGAGTCCTGCATAGGTTCCCTATCTCCTCTCCCTTCTCAGTGGTTCCACTAGCCTCTGTCTCCCCAGCAGTCAGTTTAACTCTATAATGTAGATGTCAAACTTCTGCTCCAGAGCACCAGCCCCCTCTCTTCCCCTCAAGGACATCACCCTTAAAGAGTCTCCCATCGCAGAAGCCCTCTCAGGTCTTCCACAAAGTGGTATCCCTCCTCCTGACAACACCCCTTTAAATCACCCATTAATCTCCTCAATCCCTTCCTTCCTTCCTTCCTTCCTTCCTTCCTTCCTTCCTTCCTTCCTTCCTTTCTTACTTCCTCCCTTCCTCCCTCCCTTCCTTTCTTCCTTCCTCTGTCTGTCATTCCAGCTCCCTTTATTCCAGACAGGGAGGATCTCAGAAAAAGCCAGGGAAGCCAAGTGTGCTTTTAATCTGTTTCCCAGCATCTTAAAGTTTCAATTCTCTACCTCCACAGACTAGTTAACCAGACAATTGGTACCCAAATGTAACAGCACCCCCAGCTATCCCTCCTGCTTTTCTGCAATCCTCCCTATCCTATCTATATCCCATTTGGCTGCTGCACCAGATTGGTCTATGACCATTTTACTCAGCTGTCCTCCCCCACCACCCTCTGTATGCCCCTAATGACAGAGTTTCAAATCAATAAGACTTTTCTTGCTAATTTCCTCCTGCTCACCCCCCATGTTCTACCATGTTATCCTGTCTCTTTCTCCAAAATGACTCACTCAAGCGTCCCCCAACCCCAACAGAGGTAGGTACAGTATATATACCTCTTCCAGAGGTGCAAACTGATTTGCTGTCTGGACAATGTGAGATGGCTCAAACCCTTGTGGCTGTCCCTGCCACCCTTCCCGCTTCCCTTCCTCACTACTCTCCAACCCTGTGAGCCAGTGGGCCTCTGCAGGGGTGGGGGATGTAGTTGAAGACTCCAGCTGAGCTGGGGCTGTAGCTGAGATATCTCATCTTTTGTTGTTGACAGCTGAGCATGGAGCTTCACAAATGTCCTGTAATAGTACAGTGCCCCCTCCACCAGAATGTAACCATACAGAAGAGCACTACTCATTCTCCACAACAGGCCGCCTCCTCACAGTATCTCATCTCCATACTGATCCTATGATAACCCTAGACTGTTGTTAATAACTTGTTTTATTCTACTGTATCTGCCTATCACTTTTAGACTAGAACCAAAAAGGCCTACCTTATACAGTATATGGAGTTCTCTTATATATGGAGTACATCCTACATATCCCTTACTTACTCCCTTAACCTGAATTACTCGCTTAACAGACACATAAATATACAAAAAATATATATTTCACTTGTATCAAATGTTACTATAATTCAAATGCTATGAGCAAATCTTTATATTTCTAGAAATTAGTGGGCTGCTACTTCAGATGTTCAATTAGAGCCACAACACTATGTCAGGAAAACAGTTTCTTAGCAACAACTGGATTCCATCTAAAATGCCTTTGAAAAAGCTTTTTTTTTAATAACCAAAAAGAAATCACCAATCCAGACAGCTCACCAAACTGTAATAAGCAAAAATCACTGTATCACATAATTAACAGGCCGCCACAGCAGCAATACCACAAATCCTGCTCACAAAGGCAACCCTACAAAAGGCACACAAAAACTGCCAAATTACATAAATAAAATTACACTTACATCAGAAGTGATTCACCACAGAACATATATGGTGTCCTCCTGCTATACACCTGCTTCAAACACACAAATCCCACACCTTCATGTAGGCAACAATTACCTCTTTCTCAACCCACCCACTGCACATGAGAAAAAATATTTAAAAAGAGAAAATATATGGACATTTTCACTTAGCTATGGGAAATCCTCACAGATACAGCCATTCTGCTGCTGCCAATATTGAAGTAAACTTGATTAGTTTTAGATCTAAAAAAGCTCAGGGACCCTGCACAGGTGTTTTTTTTGTGTGTGTTTACCAAGCACAATATATTGTTTTAGACACTATTTATCATTTTTGCATTTCCAAGTCACAGTGCACATTGCTTATACAGTTAGGCCCAGATATTCAAACTGTGCCAGGCTGTGGCGCGACTTAGGTGCAGCTCAACAAGCTGCAGGGGGTGTGTACTAGGCGATATTCAATGGAGCTGTGCCATGGCTCAACAGCATTGAATATCGCACCCTGGCCACCTGAAGTGTGCATGGCACAGTGGCACTGCACCAGCGAAAGTGGCCAGAGTGGAGCATGGGGATGCGCTAGCGCAAGTTCCATTGTGCTATGCACAGCAACTGCGATATTCAAAAGTTGACATGCAAATGGGGCCATAATGTATTCAAGGTGCAAATGGGGCCATTTGCATGTCATTATGGCCCCATTTGAATGTAGGTGTGCCGATCCCTGATGACTTAGTTTATTTGTATGGATGTTAGTAGTTATTGTAATTTAAATATTATTATGGTGTTAGTTTTTGTATGTATATGCTTGTATGTAATTTTTTGTGGTAAATTTTCTATGATGTTAACATGAATGTCTGTACTAAGGACCTCACTGGAAATGAGCTTGTCTCAGTTAAGTTTCCTATTCTTTTGCTTGTCAATTGAATGCAATTTTTACTACTACTACTACTACTTGCACCTGGCACCCTGCCAGGCAGCAGCTGTCAGGGGCCGATACCCCCCCCCAGCCGGCAGTGTGCTCCACAGCCCGATCGTGGGCATTTGTCATAAAATAGGAAGAATTATGTCCAATATCCCTGGTGGTCTACTGGACCGCTGTCTGCCCGATCACGGGCATTTCTCATAAAAAAAGTAATTTGTCCAATATCCCTGGTGGTCCAGTGGACTGCTATCTACCAGATCGCAGGCATTAGTAATAAAAAAAGCTGTCTAATATCCCTGGTGGTCCAGTGGACCGCTATCTGCCCGATCGTTGGCATTAGTAATAAAAAAAGCTGTCCAATATCCCTGGTGGTCCAGTGGACTGCTGTCTTCTCGATCAGGGGCATTTGTCATAAAAAAAGTAATTCGTCCAATATCCTTGGTGGTCCAGTGAACCGCTATCTGCCCGATCGCGGGCATTTGCAATTCAAAAAAAGAAATATGTCCTATATCCCTGGTGGTGTAGCAGTACCTCCCCACCCGCCCACTGAAGCCTCCCGCCCGCTCCCACCATCATTAAGGGGGGGCAGCACTCTACCTGCCTACCGCCCACGACTGACACCATGGGTGGGGACTGTATGCCCATTGGTTCACAGCGTGAGCCAATGGGCGTGCAGACCGTACCATACTACACATTCCAGATATATGATTTCACATACTGCTAGACCACCAGGGATATAGTAAACATTTATTTTTTTAAATTACGAATGCCCGCAATTGGGTAGATAGTGGTCCACTGGACTACAAGGGATATTGGACAGCTTTCTTTATTACTAATGTCTGCGATTGGGCAAATAGCGGTCCACTGGACCACCAGGGATATTGGACAGCTTTTTTTATTACTAATGCCCATGATCGGACAGACAGCGGTCCACTGGACCACCAGGGATATTGAACGAATTACTTTTTTTATGACAAACGCCTGCGATCGGGCAGATAGTGGTCCACTGGACCACCAGGGATATTGGATGGAATTATTTTATTTCATTACAAATGCCCATGATCGGGCATGGGGGGGCACTGCCAGGTGCAGCTGGAGCTTGGGTGGCCACCCACAGGTGGCAGCTGCCGCGTTGCACCCTGCAATGTGGCAGCTCACCTGTGGGTGGCCATCAGTTGTTCCTTTTTTTTTGGGATCAACTTTGTGATGGCTCAGGTAGGGGTTGCGCATGCATGGCTCTGCACATCCCGGGCTGAATATTGGGCTGTGCAGGGTATGTATGGGCACACCCCCCCACCTGCACCTGCATACATTACTGATGCACTCCGGTGCATCGGGATTTGTGCCGAGCATTTTTCCCTTTTGAATATCGCGCCGGGGCACATCAGTGGGTTGCGCATGGTGCAACACTGTTGCGCCATGCGCAACCCTTTTGAATATCTGGGCCTTAGTATATATCTCCATAACTATTCAGTCGGTGGTAGTTGGGGCAGGGTCTTCAGGAGATCTAATTGTTCAAATCCTTTAGCAGATATAATATTGACCAGTACATCACTATAGTATATCCAATTTGAACTTTACTGGTGGATTATTTTGTCCTACTTTTATTTCAGTGAACACTTGGATAGTATGGATTGCTGACACTTTGCTACTTGATGACCCTGAGATCAGTTGGGTAACTGCTGCCACATATACATCTTCTGTGCTGTAGTGCAGTTTATCATCCACCTTATGTACCCCTTTTGATCAACACATACTTGCATAATGATTATGATTTTTATGTTTGTGTGAAGCAAACATATTGTGAGAGTAATGTGCTTCAGAGGCATGTCACTGTGATATCCATTACAGCTCAGTTGGTTTATTATGAAAAGGGCGAGTCTGAAAGACCGCCAATCACATACACTGACTAAAAAACAGCCCGTCATGAAAAGGAGGACTGAAACTGTAATGACAATCGCAAATAATGATGGTTGCTACATTCAATTAATGCAACAATCAAAATAAGTACTTTTATGCAGGCGGTTATGCCCCCTGTGCCCCCTAACTTAAAATAATCAACTCTACGGGGGGGTGTGAATGCAGAGGAAAGTTATTTTTAAAAAACAAAAATTCTTTCTCCTGAAACTAGAACCAAACCAGGCTCTGCTGGCATCACAAGATGGTGGCTTACACCAGTATGCTAAATGGCCAGCTCAGCAGGGGTTGGCCAGACAGCATCCTATATCCTGTAGTAGCTATACTCACTCTACAGGATATATCGATGTGTTTCACCACTCACTCTCAGAGTGAGTGGTATTATTGACTCAGTCATATTGAGGCACTCAACAATACTCATTCGTATGACATGATACCGCTCAGTCTACAAGAGACTCAACAGTGACAGGCCAATAATAAGCAAGGCTGATCATGATGTTGTTCTGCTGGGGATAGATGGAAACTTCATGTAGTTGAAAGCACAGAGCAGGCCAGATCCTTTCATTTAAAAGATACTACCCAAGAGACAGCTGAGCGGCATCATTATCAGCCTACTTAGTTCTTATTTAGTGTGCTGCAAATCATGAAGCAGCTGACCATGAAAGTTTTAGCCAACCACAGAACTTCCCAACAGACAAAGATACCTTGACACTAAAAGAGCAAGCTTGTTAAAAGTGGGAAAGACCTTCTGGGCTGAAACCCACTCTGAAGGAAAACAATCACTCTCCTAATGTTTATGTTTCCAGTAAGCATCACCCCTCCATCCCAATAATCACCCTGCCA
This sequence comes from Neoceratodus forsteri, assembly GCA_016271365.2. Classification (NCBI taxonomy): domain Eukaryota; kingdom Metazoa; phylum Chordata; order Ceratodontiformes; family Ceratodontidae; genus Neoceratodus; species Neoceratodus forsteri. Next base: position 542,980,950 of record CM028131.1, on the reverse strand, counting down.
TTCCAGTATCTATGCCCATCATGATCCAGCCCTGCTAAAAGCAGGGGATTCACATAGTGAAAAGATCTTTTGGGCTGAGACCAACTCTGAGCAGGAATATTTAGTAAAATGAAAAGCTAATCATGAGCTGAGCCCCCTCCCATCCCGATATTCAGTCCTGCCACACCATGCGACTTGGGTGCCCAGTCCACCGTGTCACCCTGGTCTTTGATTAAATTTTAAACCTGAAAGACAGACAGCCAGCCCAGTGGCCCAGTGGCACTGAGGGCTCATGTGCTCAGTACCTTACCTCCTGCCACCCCAATGACCAGTGTATCGGGGGTGGACTCAGATCATCATGGGTTTGCCGGGGAGAGAGAGGATCGAGCATCCAGAGAGCTGCTCTCCTCTCACAGGGTGGGTGGATTGTCATTCCCAACAAACAGCTACCACTAGGTGGAGGCCTGGTGGCAGTGTGAGTCTAGGACAACAAAGATGGGAGGGTGCTGCAACACTTTAGCATGTGCATGCTTCCATGTGCACTCGCTGATCTGTGCACCCCAGCAATGGGGAAGGGAGAAAATGTAAAAGGGTTGCAGCAGGCTTCATGAAGCTCTGACTGTTCCCTCCACTTCAGGTGCTACCTCAGGCCAACTGGATTATTCACCAGGGAAGGCAGCTTTCCTTTCCCTGGCCCTGCCATGACTGGGGAATCCTTTGGCAATATGCCTGTAAGTGGTGCTGTGTTTGACACACATGGCCAACTACAAAATCAATCTCTATCAATTAGAGAGCTGAAGCCTTGCCTGCTAGCCTCCTGCCAAGGTAATAAAGCAATATGGAAAACCCTGAAAGGCAGAAAACCATCCATGGATGTCTTTTGCAGCTTCCTGACCAATCCGACCTCAACCATTCCATCCTGATCCCCCACTTAGCCCACACTCCCACACCCTTACTCACCTTACAAACAGTCCAATGCCAAGAACCAAATCTGTGAGCAAAACACACCCTTCTTCTTCAATGCTGACTAGGAACTGAAGAAACAAGGTATGTGTGTTCAATGTTTTGAACTTTCACTCATAATGTTGCCATTTTTAAAATTTCCCAAAATGTTCAACATGGCATTTTCAGACCCACCTCATGAACAAGGTTGCTGATTTTTTTCCAAATCCAGTCTAAAAGCTGATTTTGTAATTTTCCTGAAATCTTCTTTTGGGTAGGTTTGAAAATGTTACCTTCTGAGTTCATGAGGTGGGGTCATAAGAATCTATGTTGAATATTTCAGGCTAAACTAATAAAAAAATACAACAAAGTTATGAAGGTACATTGAAAATGTTCAATGCTTGCTCATAACTATGACAGTTTTCAGTATTTTGACCCTACATTTTACACATAGTAATTTTTCACATCACTTCATGAAAGTGGGGATGCAAAACTTTTATTGAAGAAAAACTGAAGTATTTAATTTCCCAGTGCTTTGAGGATGTTCTGCCTCTTCATCGGGGCAGAGCCACATACATGTAGACTACCCTTTTATACAAAAATGTTCTTAAAGTGATACTCACCCAAAACCCACATACTGTACAATTGAAACATTATAGAATATATTATGAAAGAACACTGTTAGTGCTGTAACAGGTCACAAAAAGAAATCCTAACACAATAAAAGACTAACAATATATCTAATATGAAAAACATAACAAAAAAATGGATATTGGATAACAAAATATAGATACTGGTATGAGGGATCAGCCTAGAAAATGGTGATTGCATCTATGCGAATTCATTTGTGATTTCAATTTGTTGTCTCTTTTTGGTCATGTGGCATTTGACATAATTTTAATGATGGTTTAAATTAATTGAAGTGTTTTTTCTAGAATATCCAAATCACAGGTGATAACCAATTTCTAGGTTTATCCCTCACACCAACATCCATATTTTGTAATGTGTTTCTATTAAACAGCTTTGAATTCCTTTCTCTTACAGTTGCTTATTTATGCACATGAATGGACTCCTATGTTTTTAATATTAGATATAGTGTTAATCTGTTATTGTATTAGGATTGTTGGGTTAACTAGTAAAGCACTAATTGTGTCTTTATTTAATACATGCTGCAATAATTTAATTGTATGTGGGTTTTGGGTAAAATGTCAATTTACAAACTTTTTGTATAAAATGGGTGTCAATGAGTACATGACTTCACCCCCTAAAGAACAGGCAGAACATTCTCGAAGAGCTGGGTAATTACATGCTACTGTTTTTTCTTTAATAAACATTTTGCATCCAACTTTGTGAGTGTGAAGTACTGTTGCATTTTGTGCTGGTGTTGCCGCCATTCAGTACTAGCTGCACCTGCATTTATGCAGCACAGGTGTTTAAAGTGTTTTGCAGGGGTAATAAAATGTGGGGTCAAAAATAATAAAAGAAAAACAGCATAGCTATGAAGATACATTGAAATATCTCAACACTCACTGATAACTTTGATAATTTTCAATAGCTGACCCCAAATTGTCAGCATACAATTTTTTTCACACTCCTCATGAATGTGATAGGTGTGGTTTTTCAAATCCTGGCCAAAATGTAATTTACACTTGTGACACAAAATCACTTTGCAGCTAGTATTTTATAAATGGCACCTGCCATGTTCAGAAGGGGAAAATAATATGGTTAGGTTGAAAACTTGTGATCAAAATGTCAATAAAACGTATTATGAAGAAAGGTTGCTTGCAGGTATGGCTGCTGGCCAAGTGGAGGCCAAGTAACATTACCATGCCCATGACCTGAGTTCGGCTGTGAGCTCAGTGAGCCACCTTAGTGGGACGAGATTTTATGAAGGTGGAAGGTTAGGGGAAGGTGTTGCAGCATGTCGCACTGGCTCCACCCTGGAAAGGGAAAGAACAGTGTTTGGGCACACAGATTACAGCTTGTGGTGAGCCAGGGAGCCATCCCTCAGAAGGGGTTGATGGGTATTTTGAGGCTTGATGGAGCCATGCAATGCATAGGGACAAATGAGATGGCAAGGAAAATAGGGAAAGGAGTACAGTGTAAGGCTTTTAATTTGGATACCTTGGTGGTGAGCTTTTTGTCACAATTAAGTTGCCATCATTGATCTACTGTCATGTTATTGTCCTCTGATGATGTACAGTACAGTACATGAAGTCCAAATGATGTTATCTGCCCTCAGCTCTATTCACATACAAATGATATTCTGTCCTTATCTGCCACACAGTCTGCCCCCAGTTCTCTTCACATAAAACTGACGGTGATACATAACTCTGGACAAGTTTGCGGTCATATACCTGAGTTTGGAACTGGCAGTATAGCCTAATTGATAGCGTATAAAGCTGTGAATGAGCTTGGTACATCTAGCTGACTTATGTTTAATTTCCAGAACTTCCACTTTCATACTGTGTGACTCTGAGCAAGTTACTTTACATCCCCAGTGCTGCTGGGTCACCCCTAAAAACAAGCCTTATCCAGTTACTGAAGAATTTAACAAAAAATCTGCTTTAAACTGCTTCAATTCACCGGAAGACTGAAAAATTAAAACCAGTGAGCTACCATTTCCCTGGTATCTAGTGATCTCCCCACTCTCCGATTATTGTATCTGTAAATAATTTAGCTTTCCCTGGCATCAAGTTATACCCCCCACCCTCTGATCACTATCCCAGTAATTAATTTAGCTTTCCCTTGTGTCTAGTGGCACCACCACCACCCTCTGATTTCTGTCCCCATTATTTTTTGCCTTTAATTGGTGTTTAGTGGCCCCCCCACCCTCTGATCACCATCCCTGTCATTTTTCTGTTTTCCCTAGTATCTAGTGGCACCCCAATGCTCAAATTACCACCCCATTGTTTGTTTGTCTTTTCATGGTGTGCAGTGGCATTCCCACCCTCCACGCTCTGCCTCATTAGTTTTTTTTCTTTCCCAGGTATCTAGTAGCACACTGCATCCTCCAAATTCCATCCCCATTATTTTGTTGTCCATTCCTAGTATCTAGTGTCTAGTGGCACCCCCTGCCCTCTGATTGCTATTTCTGTTATTTTTTGGTCTTTCTCTGGTGTCTAGTGGCACCCCCCACCCTCTGATTGCCATCCCCATAAATAATTTAGCTTTCCATGATGTTTAGTGTAAATAAGGTCAGTACAGTTTTCAGCAATGAATGCAGTTTGAACCTGCAGCTCTGTGAACCAGTCTTCAAATAGTTTTAAGGACCTCATGGAGCTGGCATCACTGGTTTCATCCCTGAAGAACTCTCACAGGTGTTCCAGATATGTTGAGTGGTATTTTACTGCTTCGAACCAGGTGTTCCAACGGGTCAAGACAGGAACAGGAGGCAATATTTTTTTTCCCCACCCCTCTCCTCCAGGAATGCAATGTACTTTCACTTACATTTCGGTGATTGTTGAAAGGCATACTTTATAAGTGCTACAAGCTTATTCACCTGATCAAAGTGGTCAATCCAGGTATCACCCACCAATGATAAAACGGCGCCCAACAACCCACATGGACTACATGGTCACCAATTAGGCCATGTAATACATCATTAAAGCACTTTGTCATGTAACATGCATTGTCACTAACAAATGCTACCACTTGTCCCATCTCCACACCATATTTATGCAAGGTCTTTAAAACACTTTGTGCAACAGTGGAGTGGTTTACCGCTGTTAGATCTATGGTGTCTATTATAGATTTTGCACCCTCCATTACAAAAATAATGTTCATTACACAGCGGGAGTCAGCATCAGTTGTTTCATCACACATTACTGGGAGTGTCTCTGCCTCTTACCAGCTGGCTAATTCCTCCTCCATTTCCTATTTAGTCGGGCAAGTAATTCTGTTGTAAGGTGTCTGCCTTTGGAAGCACTCCAGTTCCTTTGATATACTTCCCCATCCAGTCTCTCAAGCAGGGCTGATCCAGCTTTTCAATTGGTATATTGGCACCACACCAAGCCCTTAGCGAGTCCAAAACGGTTTCCTCCCTTGCAGCAACTGCAGCTGTTGTGGCATTAAAACTGGTGTGCAGGGTCACCTGTCTGCTGTTACTCTTCTGGCTTGTGTTTTGGAGTGTTTTTTACTTTTACAGTGATCCACCACTGTGTCCTTCCTGATGTGGTCAACAGGGTGATCACAGAATCGACAGAACATCTTCCCTCCATCTTTATACATGCCATAGGACTTGAATTGCAAAGCATGGTCTTTAGAGGTAACAGATGCGATTTTGGCCATTTTGCTTGGTGGTGGTGTTGCCATTGCTACACATGTAGTGTGGATGACTCCCAACAAACTAAAATTGAAACAGCTGGGAGATATAAAAAATATATTTACAACTGTGCAGCACAACTATTAAAATTTCACAACTAATTACTCAATCTCTCAAATCAAGACAACAATAACAGACTACATCAGCATTAGAATCTCACTGGTCATTCATGGCCGTAGATGAGGATGAAGGATGATGGTCAGGAGGAACAGCTGCAGAAATCATGCTACCCTTCGAAGTTTACAGTCCAGACTAGAAATATCTATAGTAAGAAACAAGCATCCAAATCTCTCCACTAATGTAAGACCATGTCAATGAGAGTGAGGAGGAGCAGCTACAGATTTTACACTTACCTCAGACACTTAAATTCCAGTCTACAATATCGCTATTTATCTATATCTATCTCTGCCAAATCTCACTGCTAATGTGAGGCTACCTGTGTGGAGAAGGGTACCAAACAGAAACCACTGTGATGTCAGAAACATACAATCTAGACTTTGAGTCACTGTTTGTGAGTGCAAAGAAGTACAACAATACCTTTTCAGAAGGGCAAGGACTCACAGCAGCAGACCACCAACAGCACTTTCACAGTTAGACCTAAAAAAAAAATTTAACAAAAATCAATTGAAATGTTTACATGTGGCCCACAGAAAAATGTACACATAACTGTTAAAAAGATCATCATCATCATCCACATCCTCATCCTCATCAATTCATTCTCCAATTACAGCTTGCCACCAACACCCACACCTACTTACTTGAAGAGTGGTGCAAAGGGACAAGCATGAGGCGCTGGTAGCAGTGCTGGCAGGTGGTTCAACATCAGAAGGAATCTGCAGCAGTGCACAGGCATGATGTTCATGAAGACTTCACCTTCCGACTCCCAGCAAGATGGGTGGCAAAAGCAGGTTCATCGATTCTCCAGGATAGACAGCAGCAGCAAGTGCAGCCCCCACCCCTCAGGAGTGACGGCAGCAAGTGCAGCCCCCACCCCTAAGGAGTGATGGCAGCAAGTGCAGCCCCCACCCCTCAGGAGTGATGGCAGCAAGTGCAGCCCCCACCCCTCAGGAGTGATGGCAGCAAGTGCAGCCCCACCCCTCAGGAGTGATGACAGCAAGTGCAGCACTGCAGCCCCCACTCCTCAGGAGTGATGGCAGCAGAGGTAGCATGACAGTACTCATCCAATGCCATGTACCATAGCTTGACAGAGCTCAGATGTGAATTAAGCTGAACCACCAGACGCCAAGGTGGACTCCATTGGTTCAGTCCCTAACATCTAGCTGCCTGGATTGGTTTATTTATATGTAATCAAAGTGCATCCAATTAAAACAAAAATCCACAATGATTAATGAGGATTGGGATTGAGGATGCTAATGGAGAGAGATCAGCAATCTGTACTGAAGAATAAACCAATCAGGAATTGCACCAACAGTAAACGGTTCACTTTCTAACTTGGTCCTCATGAAAATGGAACCTCTTAGTTTTCAAGTTGGAGCTCAACTGACGAAAGGTGTTCTACCAGCAGAGGTAAAGCCATAACCACTGTGCAGCTCATAGCTTCATCTCTCCTATCCCTCTGCAGTCAACAGAAATAAATCTATCTTTTGCGATCAATCACCAATTTGAGTGATCACTCAGGTGCAAAAGACTATTTTTTAATATAGTGCCTGCAAGGGCAGAGAGGTGAAGCCCCAGTCTGCATGGTGGTCAGGGCTTCACCTCTGCCAGTAATTCACCTTTAAGAACTTATCAATTCTCTGTAATTCCCCAACACTTCCAACAATATTCCTTTAGACATTCCTGCAAAAGCCAAACTGAAAGGTGGTAAGATAATTATTAACATGCAGCTAGACATTTTAATTTATTTTTCTTTGTTTACCCCCTAGGTAAACCAAGGAGGAAAATCCGAAGTTTCCACAGTGGTTTCGACATGGTTTATTCAGTTTGCTGTGGCTTAATAAAGTTCTTTTGTCTGACTGTGTCTCTTTTTATTATCATTTATTTTCATTCTCATTGCTCACAGATCAAGCGCACACACACACACACACACACACACACACACACACACACACACAACAAACCCGATGGAGCATGGCACGGACCCGGCAGACTGGTGTACATGCTGGAAAAAATGGTTCTGTGCCACTCTGCCAGGCCAATCCTCCCTCCAAGGCCAGAACCATTTTCCCACAGCATGTGAACCAGTCTGCCCAGTCTGCCCATCTGCCAACCATCAAACAACAAACCAAAGGAGTGTGGCACAGACCAGGCAGACTGGTGTACATGCTGGAAAAAATGGTTCTGTGACACTCTGCCAGGCCGACCCTCCCCCTGAGGCCAGAACCATTTTCCCACAGCATGTGAACCAGTCTGCCCAGCCTGCCCATCTGCCGACCATCAAACAACAAACCAATGGAGCATGGCATGGAGCTGCAGACTGGCGCACATGCTGGAAAAACTATTTCTGTGCCACTCTGCCAGTCCAAACCTCCCTCTGAGACCAGAACCATTTTCCCCCAGCATGTGAACCAGTCCGCCTAGCCTGCCCATCTGCTGACCATCAAACAACAAACCAATGGAGCGTGGCACGGATCCGGCAGACTGGCATACATGTTGGAAAAAATGGTTCTGTGCCACTCTGCCAGTCTGCCCTTCCCTCTGAGGCCAGAACCATGACTAGAGACAAGTACCATTTCTTTCATCATGTGTGACATTTTCAAAAACATTATTCACTTGTTTGTTTACATTAAGCATACATTTCATGCACATACAACTCCCTACGCCCTCCATCTTGCCTCCTTTGCTTTCCTATTCAAATAAAGAAGCATGGCTCCCCCAAACAAAAAGCCAACCCCCGCCAAAAAAAAACTTACCAGGCACATAGAAAGGTAGTAGTCCCATGGCAGCAAATGGCAAGGTCAGCAGAAAGAGCAGGTTAGCAGCACAAAACTGACAAGGAATTCAGCATGGACACCTCGGACAGACCAGCACACCCACTCTCTCCACCCCAACTCTGCCATGACCAGTGTCCCCATACCACCAAGATCGGCCAGTATACCCACCACGCACCAACTTTACATTGCCGGAACCCCACCACCATACCTCTCAACTGCTATGAATTTTGCATAGCGCTCTGATATTTCACACTCACATTTATCCTGGTTTGGAGCCTGGGTGTTCCCAGCCATTCTATACGGTCTATACCAGAACCAGGTATGGTTTAAGAAGCACCTAGCTAGTCATTAGCTGGTTTTGGTATGACAGCCAGCTAATCCGCTCCCCAACACACACAGATAGCAGCCACCCCCCCAAAGACAGTCCCCCTGCCCCAAACACAAGCAACCTCCCCCCAGCCCCCACCTGGCACAAGGCCACCAACTGTCCCCACACACACACAGCCAGTGACCCTCCACAGGCATGTGGGCAGCAAACACCACCAGTACCCCATCCCACCAAACACAGCCTGTGTCCACACATCAGCTACCCCAAAGACAGTCTCAGTGCCTCACCAAACAAATCACTCTCCTCAGGCCCAACCAGGCACAATGCTACCATCTCCACCCCCAGGCACAAGGCTACTAACCCCCCCAAGACAACCAAACAATGTCCCTGCCCCAAGCCATCCCCCTAGCCCATAACAAAGGCCATTACCACTCAGATTCCCAGCCAGCAATTCCCCACCCAGAGACACCCAACCAGCAGGTCCCCACCCAGAGACACCCAACCAGCAGTTCCCCACTCAGAGACACCCAACCAGCAGGTCCCCACCCAGAGTGTGGCTAAATCCATTTTAAATCACACTGCCCCCTGCTATCTCTGTAGAGGGGATAATTCAGAATAACCCCTTCAGTGGCTGTGTCTCAGTCATACAGGAAACAGGGACCGCAAGGAGTCGCTCCATTCCCCAGCCATTCCCCCCCCAAAACCACAAACCAAAGAAACAAAAAAACAACACAGGAGTAGCTCCAGTCTGCCTCCCCCGGCATCACAAATTCAAATCAGGATGGCGAGGAGAAAAACACAGGTTAGGTCTGATCCAGTCTGCCCCACCCAGCATCGCAAATTTGATCAAGAGGAGACCCAGAAGAAACTTACTGTACAGCAGGTCAGAGACAAAACACTCTGCAGTGGCACCATGATGAATTGGACCAAGCGAGGATAAAAGTGGAGAGTGTAATTACAGGGAGGCTAATAAGCACCCCCAACTGTGCCGACCCAGACTAGCCACAACCCCAACCATCCGCAACCTGCACCTACAGGCACCCCAGTCCCGGTGGACCAGCTACCAGCCAGTCCCCGAGGTGGCTTAGGGGAAGCCCCAATTCCAGAATGATGGGAGGCAGCCAGGAAGCATGGGGGCACCTCACCCGAACAACTCAGAAAACCGATCCCCACAGTACAGGAACCTTGTTGGTGTAAATCGGAAGCTACTGCAAGCTCTGTGATCAGCACTATCACCCAAAATAGATGGCGGCATCAGCATCTTAGGACTTGATGTAAAATATTTATTTGAAAAATAACATGCATTTGAATGTAACCTCTGACCCCCCGCCCACCCGCCTCAACAAATTCATCAACAATCATCATTATGCTGTAAGCACTCAAGGGGCACCGAGGAAAAATAAACTAAAAATAAACTTAACTAGTTATTTAACATAAAATTGCACATACAATGGACAATGGTAGCTGTGGACACCGGGTAAAATCGGAAAGATCCATCTGGTGCATTTATACACGCTTTCCAAAGATATCCACAGTTGCCGTCACTGAATTAAATACAATTAAACATAAATTAAAGGCTTACTAGAAGGTGAAGACTGTTGATTATGACAATGAAGTGAATCCGATGATTACACTTATTCTCAGAAGCAAATAAGAGTTGCAAGGAACCTCAGAACAGCAGCGAGCAGAAGAAAGAAAACACAAGCACACTGAGCTGTGCTTTTAAAGTCTGCAGTTCACAGACATTCCGCGAACAAACACTAGTTCCGTTTTGGCGCCGAAATACCATGGGCCAATCAGGATTCCGTTTTCCACTCCGTTTTTCTGCAAATGCGGAAAACCAGTGTCCCTGATTTTTATGGATCAATGCCCACACCTCTGTTGACAATAAAGTGTTCTCTAACATTTCTGCAAACACCTGTTACTAGTCAATGTGATAGTATTTACTGTTGTATGGTCAGCCAGTCGAGAGTGTTATATTATCTCCGTGCTGCCTCTTTCACAGAGGAAGGAGCTCACGGGAGGGAACATGATTTTGTATATATGCTCACCCCAGTAACTAATCACTACATTAACACCTGTTTTAACAACTGGTGTGCCCATTAGGGGCAAATAATTGCTGGGACAGTTAATGACTTAGTTAACTACTAACACATCCTCGCATGCTTATTTAACAAATAACAGTCTAGGGACGGTGTCAGCTGTATATTTAATACAGGTTGTACTCCTGCTAGAAGGCTTTTGGCAGTTAATCAGTGATGGGTGTGTGTAATGCCGCAGCTGCTACCATTCTATGTGGATTCACCATGTCTTTGACATTTCCATAGATAAGATATACTGCAAGCCTAGCCACCTGAACCATACAAGGAGCTCATGGTGGGGTGATTGAACCATGCCACCTACAGTGCACCTGCAGTGGTTGCAAATAATCAAATTCCTTCTGGTCCTGACTGATCTACAGCTAGCAGATCAAGAAATGAGGAGTTAACCCCACGTCCTCCCGTAAGAGCATACAAAAGAAAACGGTGTTTGCTAATTACCCATTTGATGGTTATTTTCAACACCATCTCCAACCTCTGCTGCTATCCTGCCTCACTGAATCTGGTTTATCCATGCCTGCCACAAACTGGTTCAGAGCACATATCTGGAAGGGAGAACTCAATCCTGAAAAATTGCTGGAGTCTAGCTCTCTTCCTCTCCCAATAGTTACTGGCATCCCCAAGGCTCAGTACTCAGACCTATCCTCTTTTTACATTCTCCTAAACCATCTGCCTCAAACCTGCTCATCTACCTCAATTCACATGTATGCAGATGACACTGTCCTCTTTCCACTTGCTGTACCCATGAGGAGGTTACTATCACCATTAAGGCTGATTTCAACAAAGTTCAGCACTGGTTTAGCTCCCACCAACTCTCCCTTAATGTCAAGAAGACAGACTCCATGACCTTTGACACTAGGCAGAGACTATCCAGGCTTACTACTCCCCTGAACTTCCACACCCTTGATGGTCTGTCCTTGAGGATGTGTCAAACTTTAGGTACCTTGGTGTCTGGCTTGACCAACACCTATCCTTCTCTGCTCATGTGGATGCCATCCTGAAAAAAATTACACCCTAAGCTTGGCGATCTCTACAGAAACCACAGCTGCCTTCTCCTACTAGTGAGATGCGAAATTGTGCAGAAAATTATATTACCTACATTTGACTACTATGATGTAGTCTATAGTGCCGCTCCTAAATCTAATCTATCCAGACTGGACCCCCTCTACAATGCCTTCTGCCACTTTGTCCTCAATGCTCCCCCCTCACACCGACCACTGTGAACTTTATCATGCGCTGGCCTTCACCTCATTTGACAGCCTGTGTCTACTCCATTGTGCTAAATTTGTTCCCAACCTCTGGCTCGGGTCCCTTCCCCCCTACCTCACCTCCTCCTTATCTCCCACCCCTGCTCTCTCTCATGTCCTTAGAGCTACAGACTCCTGGCTATTGGCAATCCCTCACCATCAGACCACAGCTGGCCATTTGGCCTTCTCCTACCACCTCCCAAGGCTCTGGAATGACCTGTCAACACAAATCCACCACTCCTCCTCTAGGCATTGCACCTCCTCTTCCCTGACAAATTACTATGTGGTAAACTGCCAGTGTTGCTGATCTCCTCCCTTCTTCCTCCTGTCTTCCTTCTCCTTCCCCTTCATCTTCTCCCACTCCCACTGTCCTATCCTAGATCCCATGTGGCCTGACCAGTGGCTTTAGCTACGGCTATAAATGCTGGCATATATCCACCAACCTCTACACTTATCCCCTACTGCACTTCCAGCCTCAATTCTCTGCTTACCGTGTTACTGTAGAGTAGTTGCTGACATGCACAGTAGATAATTATACCTTTACACCCTTGTCATTTAAACTTGTTGAATTTTCTCTTAGCCCATGTAACAATGTATACAATTACTTGTTCCAGTGTTTCCTATGTTACTCCTGCTTCATGTTTCTGAGGTGTTATACTTTTGTTCTTATGTGTAATTAATTTGTGTAATTTGTTTCTATGTACAACTGTATACGGTTACTGTCCTCTGTATCCCCCCCCACAGGTCACACCATGAGACAAGTATCTTTTTGCTCAGTGTGCCTTTCCTGGTGAAACATTTCAATAAATACATTTTAACAGTCACACCAAAGCTCCGAAGCACTTCCATCACTCAATAAAACACAGCACAGCCAGCACAGCATAAAGTAAACAGAAATCTGCCCAACAAGCAGCACATACTGGACCTGAGCTGTGACACTGTTTAACACTGTGGTACAGTACTGGTTGTCTGTCCCTGGCTACGGTGGATGTCAGGGATAGTGAACATTTTCAGATGTCACCAATGAGTCTGCTATAACCAGCTTCCACTGTGTGTGTGTGTGTGTGTGTGTGTGTATATATATATATATATTATGGTAGCATGGTAGTGCTACCATAGTTTGGGTTGAGGAGCCATTTCTATGTTAAACCCCAAAACTTTGCACATTAATAACTTTGCAACCGTTTGATGGATTTGCATGAAATTTGGAATTTATGATCAAGACCCATAGGCCTTGGATCTGCCAATTTTGTACTGATGGGATATACGGGTATGGGTTATTAAAGGCGTGATCTGCGCACGTTTATGGTTTCTGGAATTCTATGGTCCGCGGCATTACAGGTCGTGACGGTTCTGCGTGATCGGCCAGAAATCTTCAGGGAACATGCAGGCAGGGTCCCCGATGTGCCTTTCAAGATTTCTAAGAAAAAATATTAAACGTGTTCAAAAGTTATTCAAAAAACAGTTTCCCATTATAAGTCAATGGGAAAAAGTTAACAAAAAGTTTGACAGTGTCGCAAATGCGTTTTTACTTTCGCAAATGGGCCTGTTACTTTCGCTAATCCACCATTTTGTTTTCAGTTGGTGATCAGAAAAATGGTTGGCATTTAAATTTGAGAACCTCTAGCAGCGTAATTCTTTTTGCATTCACCTAGTCTGGTCCTCAGGATGCTTGCCATGTCTTTATTTTGTGGTAAAACACCCCAGAAATGTGTTTTAAAATTTCTGGAAAAAGTACTTTCGCAAATTAACGTGTTTCATCGAAAGTGTCAAGTTTTTATGTAAAGCCGTAAATTGCGACAGTAATGTTGTAGTCTGTGGGGAAATGACAGCAATTTTTGGCAGTGCACTGCAAATAAACTGTTGGGAGTTTTGGGATGAAATTTGAGGAACGCAGCTGACATCTCACAGATGTGCCTTTCAGTGTTGTATTGAAAATATGATATGGTGGCAAAGTTATGGCACTCCAGAGTTGACAGTTTTCTCCTATAGGAAAACATTATGGCGCCTCAAGCATAATAGGAATCCTTTGGCACCCTGCTGCAAAATAATGGTTTGGTATTTTCCTGAAATTTGAGGGAAGCAGCCAACAGTACACAGATGTGCCTTTCAGTTAGTTTGGTGAAAAAAATATGACATGGCGGCAAGTTATGGCTCTCCAAAACTGGACAGTTTTCCCATAGGATAACATTATTACGCCTGACACTTAACAGAAATCATTTGGAGCCCTGCTGCAAAATAACATTTGATCTTTTTCCTGAAATTTAGAGGAAGAGAGCCAACAGTGCACAGATGTGCCTCAGTAGTTTGGTGAAAAACATTACAGGGAGGCAAAGTTATGGCGCTCCAAACTTTTTTTCCTATAGATAACATTATAGCGTTCGCCAGCATCTTCAGGGCCCGGTCTCGAAAGCTAAAGTAGATAATGACTTTTCGGGTTAGAAAATTTCTTAGCCCTCATAGGGCTAAGATTCAAATTAGCCAGGACAGTTGTAAATAATATGACTTTTACATTTTTTCTACGTCGTGACGGTTCCTGAGATATAATGTATTTAGTATTCCAAGATCTCATTTTCTGCGCGTTATACTCATTATTTTGCATACATTATTTGTACTCACTGTCTTTTCTCAATGCAGGTTTGGGAAAACCAGCCTGTGTGCTTACATTGCTGTTACTGTTGCCTTTTCAGCTTGCAGATCCGCTCCGTTTCACTTACCATTGACGCCTGCACCACCATGTGCGTTATCCTTTTTGTTTTCATTTGTGCTTATGCTTTTGTTAGTTTTTTGCCATTTCTGTTCACGGTACTGTTTATCTTACTATTTCACTTTACATCACCATGCCCATTGACATTTCTGTTTGCAGGCACCATGTTACTATTATGACATAACACATCACGTGGCAGACCATTCCTGCTCACGCCACCATGTGTGTTACCCTTTCTGTTCTCATTCATGCTTGTGTTACAATGTGCACCACTGTTAGCATTTATGTTTGCGTTGCTGTCCCTGTTAGTGTGCACAATGATCATGTGGGCGGAAGGCGGCCCAAGGCTCCAGCTCTCCCGCCATCGCATTATGCAGCGGGCCCCACGCCTACCGCTGCATTACATTCACTATTTTCTTGATCATTCTCAAAAGAAGGAAATTAGAGGCAAAAATCATTTAATGCATTAGTTAGGTTGTTCTACAGCGACAAAAGTGAGGAAATTCACTGTTAGGGTTGAAAACCCCCTTGACCCCAGTGCCCATCCCCTACCGGCATTGGGGTGTGGATTGGGATCTGTGGTTCTAATTCTCACCCACATCTATTGTACTTCTGCTGCTTTACTCATGTCATGGGGTGAGAGTTAGGGCTGTCCCTGTTATTGTGCCACAACATTCATGTGTGGCGAGCAAGGGGCCCAAAGGGTCCTGCGGTTCCCGCTTCAACGCATTATTATGCAGTTGGAGCGTAGGGGTCTGGCGAAGCCCTATGCTTCTCCGCTTACTGCATTACATCTCACTATTTCTTGTTATCATTCTCAAAAGAAGGAAATTAGAGGCAAAAATTCTGTTTAATGCATTAGTTAGGTTGTTCGACAGTGACAAAGAAGTGGGGAAATTCGCTGTTAGGGTTGGAAACACCCTTTACCCCAGTGCCCACCCCTTACCGGCATTGGGTTGTGGATTGGGATCATGGGTCGTAATTCTCACCCCATTGTATTGTACTTTTGCTGGTTTACTCGATGTCATAGGGTGAGAGTTAGGGGCTGATGATCCCAATGCAGACCCCAATGCCACCATGTGCACCATCATTTCTGCGTTTTCATTTCGTTGTTATGCTTTCTGTTACTTTTTAGCCATTTGTGTGTACTGTACTGTTTCGCTTTCTGTTTCACTTTGTATCACCATGCCCATTGACATTTCAATTTACGAGACACCAAGTTACTATGTGACAAGGCATCACGTGGCACACCATTCCATGCAATGCCACTGTGTGCATTACCCTTTCTGTTCTCATTCATGGTTGTGTTGCCAGTGTGTGCACTATTATCATTTCTGGTTTGTGTTGATGCTCCTGTTACTATGCCACAATACATCACAGTTGGTGGGAGCGAGTTATATTAACTATTTTTCAATATCATTCTCAAAAGAATGGACATTGGAGGCAAAAATCTGTTTAATGCATTTGTTAGGGTTGTTCACAGTGAGAAAAGTGAGGAAATTCAGTGATAGGGTTGAAAATTGTAACTGTGAGTTGGCCCTCGGCACCACACACACACATGGACAGACACACAGAGGGTGTGTTGTGGCATGAGGTGGCTGTCTGGCCACATGTCTCTATGGGGCGATTGACTGACCATTAACACAATTCTTGGGAGTGACTTATCACTATAATAATGGAAAGATGTTTTAAACAGTTGTAAACCTTGTTCAGTATATTGTCAACACTCTTCATGTATGGTAATAAAAGATTAACATAACATTGTTAGGATGTTTGCAGCCAATGAGAAATGTCATTTGTTGGACTCTGAAGTACACATAGTAGTGATTGAATGGTACAGGCATAGTCACAGCTGTGACCTGTTGGGTGCTGATGTGTGCAACGTGGTATAGTAGTAATGATTGCTTAGGCACATGAAAAGTAAGTACATTGCTGAGTTTTTCCACAGTGTTATGAATTCTGTCAAATGTGGACATACAATGTCTCACATCATTGCATATGCTGTGATACTGACTGTATGTCATAGGTACCAAACAAATAGATGGAAGAGAGTTAGCAGGGATTAGTAAACATTGATTTGTATGCTTAAGTCATAGACACTTATTTTATGTCATAATGGTATTTAAAGTAAAGAGTCGACACAGGTGGTTATGGTTTCAAAAAATTATTGCCAATTTGTCAAATGGAGAAAAGGTCCAATCAAAAGTTAAATTTTGTTAACAGAAGCAGTCTCACAATACAATCTTTGTATGTGTGCAATCATTGCTTGTCAAATATGTAAATGTGTAAGAATAATAATAACTGTATAATATGGATTGGAGTAAGTGTGTGATATTATATGAAACTAATCAGGTGTTGTGTGTTTTTAGTTATGCTTCGGTACTCACTTCTGTTTATGTGTGGAAGTAGTTTCTGGCATTCAACCTGGAATTCTAATAGTCAGGCTGAAGCATTTTTGCTATTGAATGTGAATGGAGTTTGAAAAAATTTTTACTTTTTAAAAAATGGTTGTGGTGTTGTAAGTATGTGTAGTGCATTACTTGTGTGTTATGTTAATAAGGGAATGTCAATCTGGTTGTGAAGTGTGATTAAAAACACATGATAGACAAGTGTTTTGTTGTAATTGTGTGACTGCTAATGTGGATGTTCCTGGGTAGGCGAAAACCATTAGCTGACTGTATAAGTAGTACAGTTTACACAATTGTAAGTTTTGTGACATTTGATTGTTATTATTAAATAATATGTCACTGACTAGGTGCAAATGGAAAATTCCTCACCGACCCTCAATTGAGGCGATCTATAAATATTGTCAGGAACAGGTATGCAGTTTGTTGTGATCAGCAACAGTGCCTGATTTACAATTGTCAAAATTTTTTACATACAGTACAATTACTTATGTGACAAGTACAAAAATAAAATGTTTAAATGAACAAATGACGCGTATCAAATTTACATTGGCTTCTATGTAAATCTTAACTTGTAAATACTGAAACTGTCATGGAATGCATTTTTAACAAACTTATGGTTAGTTAAATGTTGTTAGTATACTGCTGAATAATAT
This sequence comes from Neoceratodus forsteri, assembly GCA_016271365.2. Classification (NCBI taxonomy): domain Eukaryota; kingdom Metazoa; phylum Chordata; order Ceratodontiformes; family Ceratodontidae; genus Neoceratodus; species Neoceratodus forsteri. The sequence goes on along the minus strand of CM028131.1, from coordinate 542,963,369 downwards.
CTAAAACATTCACTTACCTGTAATGTGCTACACTGCTATTTTTAGTTCAAATATCAAACTAGTTATTAACAATGCACACTTTAAAACTGTCATAGGAATGCATTTTTAAACAAACTTATGGTTAGTTAAATGTTAGTTACTATACTGCTGAATAATATCTAAAACATTCACTTGTACTGTAGTACAGTAACTGCTATTTTTATTTCAAGTATCAAACTAGTTATTAACAATGTACACTTGAGAACAAATGTTTCCTATTATGTACAAGTAATTTTAAACAGTTGTAAGAGTCACTAAATTAGATTCAGTAATTGGTTATTATTAACCAGTTGTGTAACTCAGCTTCTTGCATTATCAATAAAGGTAGTTGTTTTACATATGTACCAATACTAGTACTAATGCCTGAAAGCGTGATAGTTCTACACTGTTGCACAGTGATCGAATGATGTTCTCTATATGTGAAGAGTCACTAGACAAATTGAGTGTTAAAAGACTACTTGTAAGACAGAGTGGAATGTTTGGAATGTTATAAAGGTAGCTCAGTAATCTACGATAATAAATGAGAAGTCTCTCTTTGTTTGCAAATAGTAAGAGCTTATAAGTCATATCAATTTGTTGTTCTATGAGTTGATACATGATTTTAAAAGAGATGTACAGAGAGAGAGTAGTAAGTCCTCAGTTTTTAGATGCACAATCTTTTATAGACATGTAATCATGATTTCTCTAGTGACTGTTAATATTGTTAAGGCCGATTGAAGCCACTACAACAATTTTCATAGAGTCACTGATCTACACAGAATCTAACATGTCACAGTCTATGTAATGTCTGTATTAGAATTCCATTTGTTGAAATTGTATTGTTTATTTACAGTTGTAAATTGTACAACATTATGTAATGAGTTATGAATGTTTTTGGACAAAGTAGTCATCTGTAAAATGCTACATGTTTGTCCTATTCTTCTGAAATATGAAGGTTGTCATAATTCTTCAATATTAGAAGATATGCATTTTCAAGTAGACGTGGAGTCTCTATTTAAAAGTTGTTGTAGAGTACACTCTAACCATCCAGTTGTGCACCTTTAATGTGACGTGTAATGCCCAGAATGCATGGATTGACCATGGTGATAGATTATACTGTGAGTGTCAAACAGTGATTGGTTGAAGACTATTCTATTAGCTGTGTAATCTGTGATAGGAGTATCAACTCTGAGTCCGTTGGGGTCAAATCTGTGCAACATAAGCAACAGATATTGAGATGAAGTCCTTAGACGTATGGACTGAGTGCATCTGCCTCCGCACCTTCCACAGGCATGACTACATTCAGCATTAGTGAACAGCTGTTGAAATTTGACACTTTTGGCTTTAGGAACAAAGAGAGTTATCCACAGCATGTCTTGTGTGGTTTCACGTATGGTGCCACATAAAACACATACATATTTTGAAACATATGTTACTGTAATACTGCGCGTTAGAATTACCGTCTTCATCAGGTTGTTTAGACAGCCATCATGAACTCAGTACTGTCTTCTGTATGTCTGCAGCAAATGTACTACATCCAGCATATATAGATAACACGTGTCGTAGTGGTGTTAGTGAGTGTAAATTGATAGAGTTGTCAGAAGTCATGTTGATAATCTGCTTCAAAGCATTTGATAGGGGATTGTCTTGTGAAACAGATATTGCCTGCACAAACTACGGCATGTGAAGAAAACTTGCATAGCTGAGTTAGCATAGCAGTTTACTCTACTGCTGTTGTCAAACAGTGGTACGCAACTACACAACTGATTTCTGATGATTGTTGGTTGTGAATGTTTACTTGAGGTTATGGCCTTTGCTGAACTCTTTTTTTAATCACTTTGGGAAGCACTGCTGTTTGTTGCTCCCTCTAGCTGTGACTGAATTGTGTGAGACAGACAGATATGTGGGAGTGGTATTAAGACATTTGTGGCTGATGTAGAGTTCGTAACCTGTTGTACTCAAGAATACATCGCTCATCAGCTGCGTATTTTCTGAGGTGCTATACTAATGATGTGCAATCCAGAAAGGCTTCGTACTGCATGAAAGTGCAGCGTAGCTCATGCCATCCTTGAAAAATGTCTGTACCTATGTCTACCATTGCTGAATCCAAACTCAATCCCTGAGATTTGTGAATGGAGCCGCATATACACAACACATAATGGGAACTGTTTCCTGTTTATTAGATATCATAAAACTTGAGAATTTTACGCGAGTTCAATCTATGTGTACAGAGTGTTGCATGTTTTCAAACTGCACTACAGAGTCTGAATAAATGTCTTCTGGACATTATGGACAAAGTCAGTGATGTTTCCCATGGCACACGTTTACCATGCCTTGTTCTACATCGAGATTACGTCGTGGCATAATCCGTGCATTCTTACAAAGTGTGAGAACAGCTTCTAGGCCAGCTGTTGTGAAACATCTGACTTCAGTTCATATTGAACAGTCATCACTTTGCTACTAGCTTTCGACTAGAATAGCACGCCATCAACTGTATCAATTGCATGGAGAGTTACAATCTTGGTTCTCTCTTTGTAGCATTAGATTGTTGAATTCAATGCATTTCTTTAGTCGTGGCATAAGACACACTATGTGTCTGGCAGCAGAGTATATATCGCTGAAGACATTACGTGCTGTTTCTATGCATGTACTATCTACTGTGATTTTGCAATCATTTAACATACAAACATGTTCTGGTGATAGAGAACCTGTGCGAGCTTCATCTAAAAGTGATTTGTAAGCTAGATCACCCATTTGCCGCATGTTCTCAGACAACTCAACATAGGTAAATAATTCCCATATGTTATAGCCTGCAATGCAACCTAGGATATTCTTAGCTTGCTTGGCAGTCAGAGTTGTAAATACATGCTCTGCATTGACTGGTACAAGTTGTAAAGGTCTCCCAACACAAGTATACTTTTTGCCACCAAATGGCACTCCATAATCAGTACCCTAAGATCTACAGTAAGCGTAGATGAATACAGGCTAGCATGACATTGGAGACCATGCTGATTTCTCAACAATGAGTAACTGCATCTTTGTGAACATGGAAGACGGAGCTGAGATGCAACCTCGAGATGACAGTTTACGATACTCTCCAGTTCTCCCATGTTCGACTGGCAACATAAAGAGACAGTGTAATGTTACTCCACCAATGTTGTATGCTGCTAGTCCTGTAGGGAGCAGTCACAGCAACAGACATTGAAGAGCCTGTCACACTCCGTACTTCTGCAGTGATGGCTAATGAGAAACTCTTTTCCTGTGCCAACTGAACCACTAACAAACATTAGTAGTGGTTTGTACTAAGTGCAGTCACATTATGTTTATTTCATGTAGTATACCATATTGTGCAACTTCAACCACTTGGGAGTGAACTGTATGCTGCAGCTGATTTAGTCTTTCTGTTATGTCAGCTGGGTTGACCATAGAGTGTGTGTGCCATGTATGGCTGTCTCAATTCTGAGATTAACAGTTCTGGGGCATTTAAGGGCAGAGGGTCACCTAGAACACCTTGTCCTTCTGGATCAAAGGTTGTCTTGTGAACTAACTGGAGTATCTTCCTGAAGTTTGCTTCTCTGCCTGCTCGAGCTGTTCTTTCTCAGTGTTTAGTCTTTGTATATATGTTTGTGAGTACTCAGTTTGGAAATTCTTGTAAGTGAGATTGAACTGTTCTTCGAATGTGTCAGAGTCACCTTTTAATTCAGACTCACTCCTCCAGGGTCTAAATAGGAATAGGAGAGCAAAGTAGTAATGTTCTGTGCTCTCTGATGTGCCTAGATACAGTTTGCAGTGATCTATAAGCCAAAAGCTTGTTCCTCTTCACAAGACACCCATCTAGTCCATTGACCTTGTAAATGTGTCGTGTTGAGTCATGTGCTGCACCTGTCTTGTAGTCATACACTTATACCTCAAACAGACACATATCATTCATTCGTTGTGTCTACGTGGGTAGTGAATTGTCTATCAGGTTATTCTTCAAGATATGTTTTGAAGAAGGTGTATTGACAGCAAGCTCCTCAATTTCGGCATGAGGAATTAGTACGCTTCCGTTTGTCTTTGTAGTTTACACTGAGAAGCGATAGCGTCAGACTTCCGTGCAGATGTGTACCCATTAATCTGTCACTGGCTTCATAAGCTCCACATTCTCTGTGTGAAAGAGTCTTCAAACCCAATGACCACAGCTGAGATGTCAGGCTTTTTGTGAAGTGGCAATATCTTCCCCAAAGATCTTGCAAGCTTAGTCTCTGTTCATGTTTGGTTGTATGCAGTAGCGTGCGAGACCAGGACCAGTGAGTTGTGCGTTATTCAATCTAAATGCTGAAGGTGCATGATGACAGTTGCAGAAAGGTTTTAACTACTAGTGAGTATACATTGATTAGAGAAGCACATAAATTAACTACAAGACACTAGCATGCTCAAGATAAAAGTAGTGATACATTTAGTAGGTGATTTACATAGTAGTACATTTACTGCAATGGTTTACTCAACATAGAGAGACTGATGTAAACGTGTGGAAAGCATTGCCTGTTCAAGCTGTGAAATTACGTACTGCCAGTATCACATGCATTCTTACTGATGAAGGTATACTGCTGATGTACATACATAGACCTTCAAGTGTGTTTCAATACTAAAGATGCAGTAAGTATTCTTTGTAAAGAAACATTGTAATTGCATGGATCAGGCCAAGCAACTACTAAATATCATAGCACTACTGAGCCAACAATGATGTACCTGTATCGGAGATGTATATAGGATAGATTTTCCTGTAGGCACTTACTGAGTAGGTTGTACCTGATAAAGACAATCTCATTGCATCTGTGATGACTAACTTATTCAAATAATAATACATTTACTATTGTTGCAATGAGTGATCTATGCCACTTATGGACACAGTGTGATTTTTTTTATCAGTTGTTTCATACTCAGGCTGTATGCCTACTGTTTGGGTTTGCCACACTTCTGTCACTGATGCTATCAAAGTGATAACTATATTAATTGTGGTACAACAGGAATCAAGTAGGTATGGTGTAGATATAAACAGAATGTCTTTTAGTATTGATTTAACTCACAATGGGGTAAGTGTAAAAGGACAGCAGGGGTTATCCTCTATCACTGACTCTGTCAGTTATAATCACAGTAGGGTTTTGATGATTGTAATAGTCAAGTTACACTGTTCATCTTCATGAGTTCATATTCACAGCCATTCTCCCAGTAACTAGACAGTGTATGGTGTAACTGGGTGGACACTGTGTTACAAAGCTGCTGCAGTACCTAGCAGAGGAATATCTCATAAAGACAATTAAGCAATAAAGGCATGACCAACAGTTATATTAAATGGTCTATTAATCACTCTGTAGGGGTTTAATGTTGAATGAGGCATAGCCAGTGCCACATGTCATTAGACAATGATAAACTGACTATTAACATAATACCTGGGAGTGGCTTATTGCTATCATAATAAAACTGTTTTAAACAACATTAAACCATGTTCATCATATAGATTAGGCTCTACATGTATGTTAATAAAACTAAACATAAGGCTGTTACAATGTTTACAGTCAATTAAACTGCATTCTCAAACCCTTATTATAATCAGAGATATTATACCTGTACAACTCCTTGGTTTTGCTGAACTCTATTGCTCAGGTGGCCCACACAAGTGGTGTGGTCTGGTGTGGGGCGCATCGTAGGTAAGTGCCATGCAACTACTAAGTGTAATGCATTGTGTGCAGCTGCAATCAGGGGATGTATCGTTTGGTGTACATGGCCTCAGTTTTGCTGTTGATCTCACTGAGCATGCAGTACCTGGTCAGGTGGGTGGGGATAATATGTAGTACATTTAGACAATTGTTTGTTATTTCTGTCTGCTGCTGGATGTCTGTCGTTGGTTGTGTTGACTTAGTCTATCCATACTTGAATGTGTGTGTGTGTGTGTCTGTGTGTGTGGTGCTGGGGGGGGGTGAATTCAGAGTTAGGGTTTTCAACCCTAACAGTGAATTTCCTCACTTTTGTCACTGTGGAACAACCCTAGCTGATGCATTAAACGGAGTTTTTTGCCATGAATATATATTGTGGTAGCACGGTAATACTACCATAGTTAGGGTTGAGGAGCCATTTACATGTTAAACCTAAATTTTTGCACCTTAATAACTTTGCAACTGTTCAACAGATTTGCCTGAAATTTGGAATACAAAGTCAAGAACCATACATCTTGGGATATGCCAACTTTTGTACTGTTCGGATATACAGCTGTGGAGTTATTAAGCATGATCTGTGCGCACATTTACGCATTTTTGAATTCTTTGCTCATCCCTAAAGGTTGCATGGTTTGTGCGACTGGTCTGAAAACAAAAGGGAACATGTGGTCTGGGTCCCGATGTGCCTTTTGAAGATTTCGTGAAAAAATATTACAAAAATTATTCAAAAAACAATTTTCCATTATAAGTCAATGGGAAAACTTAACAAAAATTTTGACAATGTCGCAAATGCACTTTTTAGTGTCGCAAATGGCCCTAGTAGTGCCACAAATCCACCATTTTGTTTTCAGTTGGTGATCAGAAAAATGCTTGCCATTTAAATTTGGGACCCTTTAACAACACAATTCTTTTTGTGTTTTCCTAGTCGGACCCTGAGGATGCTAGGCATGTCTTTATTTTGAAGTTAAACACACTAGAAATATGTTTTTCCAATTTCTAGAAAAAGTAGTGTCGCAAAGTAGTATGCGCACTCATGACACTTTAGCAAATCTGTGCATAGCTTTGCAAAATCAAGACACTACTGCGACACTATACCAAAATAACAGGAATTCTTTGCCACCCTGCTGCAAATGAACGGTTTAGTCTTTTGGGCTGAAATATGGAGGGAAGGCAGCCAACATCTCACAGATGTGCTTTTTTGTGGTTTGGTGGCAAAATATTGCATGGATGCAAAGTTACAGTACTCCAAAGTTGACACTTTTTCCCATAGACTAACATTGAGGCATCGGCTGCATGGCAGGAATTCTTTGCCACCCTGCTGCAAAATAATTTGGAGGGAAGAAAGCCAACATCACACAGATGTGACTTTTGGTGGCTTGGTAAAAAAATATTACAGGGAGCTAAAGTTATGGAACTCCAAACGTCTCTTTTTTCCCCATAGGATAACATTATGGCGTTTGACGTGCCTTTCAGGGCCAGTATCTCAGAAATGGTGTGAGATACGGACTTTTCATCAGAAAAATGCTTAGGCCGCTGGTGGGGGCTGAGAAAAAACTAGCCAGGAAAGTCATAAATCATAAGACTTTTAAATTTTTTTTCTACGTCATACGGTTCCTGAGATATAAGCAATTTAGTATTCCAACTCCTCATTTTCTGCTCCGAGACCCATTATTATGCATACATTCTTTGTACTCACTGTCTTTCTCTATGTAGCTTTTGGGGAAAACCAGCCTGTGTGCTTACATTACTATTACCCTTACCTCTTCCGCTTGCGGTTCCGTACCCGATTCACTCACCGTTCCCGTCAACTCCATAATGTACATTACCCTTTGCATTTTCATTTGTGCTTGCATTTGCATTATTTTTACCATTTGTGTCTACACTACTGTTTCTCTTTCTGTTTCACTTTGCGTTACCATGCACATTACCATTTTTATTTGCAGGCACCGTGTTACTATGTGACAAGACATCACGTGGCAGGACCTCCTGCCGCCACATTACATTCACTATTTCTCGTTATCATTATCAAAAAGAAGGGAAATTAGAGGCAAAAAACTCCATTTAATGCATCAGTTAGGGTTGTTCCACAGAGACAAAAGTGAGGAAATTTTGTTGTTAGGGTTCAAACCCCACTTGCACTCTTCCAGCACACCGCCCAACCGGCATCAGGGTGCGCTTTGGGGTTGTTGGTCCTAACTCTCACCCCATTCTCCTATTCCTCAGCTTCTTTCCACATGTGATGGGGTGAAAGTTAAGGCCGACAACCTAAAGCACACCAATGCGGTTGGGGGGGGGCTGGAAGGGTACAGGGGGTTCAACCTAACCTCGAATTTCCTCATTTTGTCACTGAACAACCCTAACTGATGCATTAAACAGAGTTTTTTGCCTCTAATATATATATATATATATATATATATATATATATATATATATATATATATTCTTTGCAAAAAAAACTGTTAATGCATCAGTTAGGGTTGTTTCCACACTGACAAAAGTGTAGAAATTCAAAGTTAGAGTTACCACCCAACCCTCAACACGCCCTCATCCTCAAAACCCTAACTCTGCATCCCCCCCATACACACACACCCACACACACACACACACATATATGCAAGCAGGGGAAGGGCCATGACAACACAACCAATCAGAGACAACCAGCATGAGATAACAGAAGTAACACAGAACTCAATAAATGTACTACAAGACACATCCATCATCATGGTCCACCAACTGGATGAGTTCTGCTGCCATCAGTGTGGGGGTACACATGCATGCTGGGCAACCATGAGAGATGGCACACACAGTAAGCATTTTTCTGTTACAAACATCAATAACAAGATTTAAGCAGATGCCTATATTTCAATTGTTAACAAATGATGAAACACACAGTATGTTATCTATAGATAGCTATATTAGAAATAAAAGCTTGGATAACCCTAGCAATAGTCATTGGATGTGTGCCTAATTTTTTCTGATAGAGTGAGTCAGTCCTAATAACAAATGGTAGTAATAATAAAAGTAATGTTTTGTAGTATAGTTGACAAACAACATGTGACAGCAATATCTGTAACATCCAAAGCTAACCATAACATGCTGCTAATGAGTATTTCCAATTAATGCAGCAGTATAACAACATGTAATGGTGCTAGTTTCATACCTGAGCAGTATATGAAAAGTACTATTTATGTGTCAGCTCTATCTTTCCTGCTACCACATGCCTATGTGGTAGCAGAGATACCTACAGTGAGCCAATTGTTGAATTATGACACATAAAAATTAATATTTTGAAAATATGTACAGGCTAAGTTTCACGGTATGAAAAAGATATGCCAGCTATAATGTGTCATCATTCTGTGCCGGCAGTATAGAGGCTATCATACTGTGTTTGTTTTTTCATTGTATAGTGTTATGTGAAATAAGTACAGTGTAGTGATTATTGTGCTTACAGATGTGACTGACTCATATAGTATCTTACAAATTTGCACGTGTCTTGCATGTGTGTGTTGGGGATGGGGGAATGCTAAGTTAGGGTTTTGAGGATAGGGGAGTGGGGTGGGGTGGTGGGGTTGTAACCCTAACATTGAATTTCCACACTTTCATCAGTGTGGAAACAACCCTCACTGATGCATTAACAAAGTTTTTTGCAAAGAATTTCCTTTCTTTTTGAAAAAGTGTAATACAAGTAGTAAATGTTATGTTTTGGTGGGAGTGCAGGGCTCTTTGGTCCCCGAGCTCCCACCAAGCTGGCCATTTGTGCATTATAATATGTGTCTGTGGGAGCGCAGGCCCTCTGGGACCAGTGCTCCCACTTATACATAACTACAGAGCCATACAGCAGCCCTATAAGGCAAGGAACCCTTGTAACACCAATTTGCCAATATTTTGGGAACTGTAGCAGCTAGGAAGAAAATTCAAGTGTAGTTGTAATTATGACAGTGAGACATCCACATGACATGAATCGACAAATCCATATCTTTCATCATTTATGAGCTATGGGCACTGAAAGGCATTGTGAATGCTAACTCTGTTGGTGCAATAGTGGCCCACGGACATGAAAATGAGCAATTGGAATACTAATTCCCAAATATCTCAGTAACTGCACAAGACAGAAAAAATTTTAATCTCATAGTATTCATGGCTTTCCAACCTACCTCTGCATAATAATTTTTGCAACAAAAAATGTGTATCTCAAACCGTTTTCAAGTTGTGGGCACCGAAAGGCATCACAGGTGCTGCAATGTTATCCTATGGGAAAATGTCTGAAATTTGGAATGCTGTAACTATGTGTCTGTTCAATGTTTTCATTCCAAACCACCAAAAGGGCCATCACATCTGTGGGAATAGGGCTTGCCACCCTGAAAATTTCAGGCCAATGGCACAATCCACCTTGCCACAATAAAGTGATGAAGAAAATAACACAATTAAAAATGAGCTTGTGCAGTGTTACCACACTTATTTTAATGTTTTTGTGACACTCTTATCTCTATCATGAGAATGTGACCTCAAACACAAAAAACAATGCTGGTGTAATTTTTTTTAAGAGCATGATTATTTTTGCGGTAACATAAAATATTGCTGTGAACAAAAAAATGGCAAAATGGTGAACAAATTTTGAAAAACACATTTCCAGACCAGCTGGTGAAAAACAGATGCAAGGGTCATGTTCCTCATGGCCAGATTAGGTAAACACAACTGTTGGTGTTTACCAAAGTGCACTATTTTTTGAATTACAGCATATTTTTTCTCTCGCTAACTGAAAACAAGATGGTGGTAGCACAAAAACAATTTCAGGCAGCTGGACAACAAAAATATGATTGTGAAAATGTTTGCATTGCACATATACATTTTCCCCTAGGCTGTAATGGGACATGAAAAAATGGAATAACTTTTGAACGAAGCAATATTTTTTTCACCAGATTTTCAAAAGGCACCAGTTCAACCAGGAGACATGTAGACAAACAAATCTGAAGTCACTCAAATGCATTCTTCAGTCCATTATGGCTTGCCAAAAATTTGCAAAAAGAGTGATTATTCACTTTTTGAGTGCCCCACGATTTCACAAGCATACATCTGACAAGAACAAAACTTTCCAGAGATCTATGGTAGGTGGTTGTACAACCCAAATCTCAGGTAAATCAGACACATGGTTGCAAAGCTATTAAAGTGCAAACATTGAGGTTTAACTTTGAAATGGCTGTACAACCCTAAGTATAGTGGCACTACCTTGCCACTGTTTTTTATATACAGATATACATACATATAAATATATATATATATATTAGAGGCAAAAAGCTCAGTTTAATGGATTAGTTAGGGTTGTTCCTCACCGACAAAAGTGAGGAAATTCGGTGTTAGGGTTGAAAGCCCCCCTGCCCACACCCCCAACCGGCATCAGGGTGCACATTATGGTTGTTGGCCATAACTCTCACCCCATCACATGTGTAAAGAAGCAGAGGTGTAGGAGAATGGGGTGAGAGTTAGGACCGACAATTCTAATGTGCACCCCAATGCGGTTAGGGGGTGTGGCAACAGAGGGGCCAAGAGACTCAACCCTATTACCAGATATTCTCACTTTTGTCGGTATGGAACAACCCTAACAAATGCATTAAACTGAAGTTTCTTGCCTCTAATTTCCTTCTTTGGAGGATGATAGCGAAATAGTAGATATAATCTTGTGGCCGGGAGGCCTTGAGGCCCGACATGATATCTTGTCACACAGTAACACTGTGCCCGCAACATAAATAGTAATGCGCATGGTGACGCAAAGTGAAACAGAAAGAGAAACAGTAGTGTAGACAGAAATGTTAAAAACAATGCAAAAGCAAGCGCAAATGAAAACGCAAAGGGTAATGCACATAGTGGCGTAGACGTGAACAGTAAGTGAAGCGGGAACAGAACCGCAAGAGAAAATGGTAATGGTAACAGTAACGTAAATGCACAGGCTGGTTTTCCCCAAAAGCTGCATAAAGAAAGACAGTGAGTACAAAGAATGTATGCGTAATAATGGTTCTCAGAGCAGAAATGAGGAGTTGGAATACTAAATTGCTTATATCTCAGGAACTGTACGACATAGAAAAAAAATTTAAAGTCATATGATTTATGACTTTCCTGAAGCATTTTCTGATGAAAAGGTCATTATCTACTTTCCGTTCAGAGATTTGTACCCTGAAAGTAACATGAAGCGCTAATAATGTTATCCTATGGGGAAAAAAGAGAAGTTCGGAGTGCCATAACTTTGGTTCCCTGTAATATTTTTTCACCAAACCACAAAAAGGCACATCTGTGGGATATTGGCTGTGTTCCCTTCAAATTTCAGCATAAAAGACAAACCGTTATTTTGCAGCAGGGTGCCAAAGGATTCATGTGATGCATCGGACGCCGTAATGTTATCCTATGGGAAAAGCGTCAATTTTGGAATGCCATAACTTTGCCACCATGTAATATATATTTTCAATGAAACACTGAAAGGCACATCTGTGAGATATTGGCTGCGTTCCCTCCAAATTTCAGGCCAAAACACCAAACCGTTCTTTTGCAGCAGAGTGCCAAAGAATTGCTGTCATTTTCCCACAGCCTAGAAAGTACTGTCGAGAAGTTCTTGAAAGCTTTCATAAATTCATTCTTGACAGTGTTGCAAAATAATGACAGTACTTTGCGAAAGTACTTTATCCAGAAATTTGAAAAACATATTTCTGGGGTGTTTTACCCCAAAATAAAGACATGGCTAGCATCCTCAGGGTCCGACTAGCTGAATGCAAAAAGAATTAGGTTGTTAGAGGGTCCCAATTTTAAATGCCAAGCATTTTTCTGATCGCTAACTGAAAACAAAATGGAGGATTTGCAACAGTAAAAGGGCCATTTGCAAAAGTAAAAACTGCATTTGCGACACTGTCAAACTTTTTGTTAATTTTTCCCTTTGACTTACAATGGGAACTTGTTTTTTGAATAACTTTTGAATCGTTTAATATTTTTTAAATGAAATCTTCAAAAGGCATATAGGGGACCCTGGCCGCATGTGCTTTGAAGATTTTGGACTGGTTGTGCAAACTGTGTGACCTGTAGAGATGACAGTAAAATTCCAGAAAAGCATAAACGCTTGTGCAGATCATGCTTAATAACTCTGCAGCCGTATAAGCGACTGGTGAGAAACTTGGCAGATCCCAAGGCAAAATGGTCTTGATCAGGTATTCCAAATTTCAGGTGAATCTGTCAAATGGTTGCAAAGTTATTAAGGTGCAAAATTTGGGGTTTAACATGTAAATGGCTCCTCAACCCTAACTATAGTGGTACTACCGTGCCCCACTATAATATATAGATATATATAGATATATATATATATCCTCATACACAGTGAAGCCCACCAGGATAAAGAGCAATGTCACAGGTTTACTGCATGAGAAAAGGGATTAGCTGCCCTTGAAATTGCATTGTTTACTGCAGTAACTGTACTGTAGAATTCTGCCTTGCTGCGCTTCATCCTGATGGGTAACTATATATATATATATATATATATATATATATATATTCATTGCAAAACATGTTGTTATTGCATCACTTAGGTTGAAGTGACAAAGGTAGGGAAATGAGGCATTAGGGTTGACATCCTAACACCCTCCACACCCTACCGATCCATTCCCAACCTCAACAGACAGGCTGTACCCTGGGGTCATCAGCCCTAACTCTGTAACTCTCACTCCATTCCATGTATAATAAAGCTGACAAGATACAAGATAGGAGAATGGGGTTAGAGGCCCAGTGACCCCAAGGCACACCCCATCACCTGTTGGACTGTGGAGGGTGGGGGTGGTTGCTAGGATGTGGGGGGTGTTAGCATGTCAACCCTAATGCCTCATTTCCCTATGTTTGTTACTTCAACCCTAACTAACGCATTAATGAAGTTTTGTGCAATTAATTTCCTTACTTTTTGAGAAAGTGTAATCTGACTCTTTTATCATTTTTGGGAAGGCAGGGCCCAAGGGCCCTGTGCTCCAATCTGACCATAAGTGCACATTAATTGTAATGAACTGTCATTTTACTGTGGGTCCTGCACTCCCAGTATTGCATAATGGATGGCCCTGCAGTCCCATTACTGCATTATGGTATCCATATGTGTGGGCCCTGTGCTCCCACGTACCTATTATGTGAAGACACAGTGCAGCCCTAGACACATTTCAAAAAAGCATTGTGCTGCAAATGGTGCAATACAATGCAGAATGCAATAAGTGCACTTGGGCCATTAGGTGGGCCAAGGCAGAGCACTACCAGACTACCCTCACTTCCACTTCGGGTTCAGCCCGGACCTTCTGGGATAATATGAAAGAGCTAAGTGAGAAGTCCCGCTTCCCCCACCATCTCAGCTCTCCATCAATGGCACCCCCACCACAGATCCACTCCTTATAGCTGATTGCCTTAACACTGCCTTCTCTGACCTAAGCTCGGTCCTCCCCAGCAGCTTCTTTGACTCAATCCTTACCTCTCTCCCTCCAGTACTGCATCTTCCACCATTCCACCTGTGCACCCTATCCCCCCAAGAAGCCAGGCCACACCTGCTAAAAGTCTTAGGCAGCAATAACCTCAGCAGTGACCCCTCAACTCCAGGATCCTCCTATGGTCTTGGATGAAGTCCTAGTCCCTCTGACTGACCTTCAAAATCAGTCTGTATGCCTGGGTCAGTTCCCAAGTGCTTGGAAAACTGCTGAAATCACACCCATATGTAAGAGTGGGGACCAGACCACCCCCAACAATTACTGCCATATCTCCATCCTCCCCCCACTCTCTAAAGCCCTTGAAAAAGTGGTGTTGATCCAGCTCTCTGAATACCTAACCAAGTAGAACATTATGTGCCCAGAGCAGCATGGTTTCCACCCAGGACACAGTACAACCACAGCTCTCCTGGAATTCTCCCAACACCTGCATGCTGCTCTTGACTCTGGCAGCCTTGCAGGAGCACTGTTCATTGACCTCTCCATGGCCTTTGTCAGTGTCTGTCATCCCCTTCTACTCGACTCTCTCTACCAACTTGACTTCTCTGGTGGTCCCATTTCCTTGTTCTCTAGCTACCTCTCTGCTAGATCCCAGTATGTCAAGATCAGCGGCTCCCTCTCCAGCACTATTCCTGTTCACTCCGGGGTCTCTCAGGGCTCCATCCTGCACCCAATACTTTTTAGTCGCTACCTCAACACCCGCCCCAGCTCATGTACTGGTAAAATACTCCTCTACGCTGATGATGTAGGCCTCATTGCCTCACATCCCGATCCTACCTCCTTCCAATTATCCCTCCAGCAAGTTTACAACCAAGCCGAAAGGTGGTTCGGTGAACGCAGACTGGTCATTAACCTAAAGAAAACCAAATCAATGCTCTTCTCCCACCACCAAAATAAAGCTAAAAATACCTTCCTCTTGATTATCCCCAGCACTCTGCACCCACTAGAACAAGTGACCACATACAAGTACCTAGGCATCACGTTCAATACTGCCTTCTCCTTTCCACCCACATTAATGCCCTGTCAGCTGCCATATCTCTCAGATTGGTCTGCTATACCAGCACAGGGACTGCCTGCCTCAGGTTGCCCTCAGGCTGGCCATCACCTCCTCCATCTTGTCCCTTGTGGACTATGGCTTGCCCATCTATGACACAGGTGACAACATTGCCCTCTCCAAAATCCAACTCTCCTGACTGGTGCCCCTAGCTGTACTCACACCTGCCATCTCTATACTACCACCAATCTGCTCAACTTTGAGGAGTGACTGCTCTACCAGACCTGATTTCTTGCTAAGAAATCACTGCTAGGACTCTACCCCCGGGGGTCTCCACCTCCCTACAGCAGTCATCATTGTCTGTCACCACCCATAACTCTGTTAAGGCCACTTTCAACATGCCCAGAACCAAAACCTCTCTTGCCCAGAGATCCTTCCTCTACCAAGCCCCCACCTGGTTTAACTCCCTCCCTAGCTGCATCTCCAACTTGCCAAAAATTGGCTCCTTCAAAACAGCCCTTCAGAACCATATCTTTAATACCCGCTGTTGTAGGTGCAACTAGCCCCCTGTTGTAACCTGTGGTACCCACCTGCCTTGCCCCCTGGCTCAACAACATCCACTGGACAGCCTCTCCCTCCCTCCCCCGGACCCACCCCTTCCCTACTAGGTCCAAACAGGGATGTAACCCACTGTCTTCTCTGAGGACCTACCATATCCATAAGTGTAACTCACAATTTTGTAACATTATGTAACCTAAGTAACATACAAACTACTACATTATGTAACCTAAGTGTATCTATGTTAAATGTTCCTTTTGCTGCACCTGTATTGTTATCCTCTGTTTTAATCTGCACTGTAACAACTGTCTTGATGTCTGCCCCCCCGTGATGAGGTGCCATTGTAAATGAGCATCTGACTCAAAGGTTGTAAACCCGATTTGCAATGAATAAATAAAATGAATAAATAAATAAATATCTCAGTAACAGTAACAACTCTGGAAAAATATTCCACTGCAGTTGTATTCATGGATTGGTAATCTGCATGCATGCTTAATACACCTAGCTGCACTTCACCAAAAATCTGTATCTCAAACTGTTTTCAAGATATAGGCACTGAATGGCAGCGCATTCACCCACAGTGTTATCCTATGGGAAATTTATCAGTTTTGGGAATGCCATAACGATGGAACAAATGCAAGTTTTTACACCAAACCAGCTAAGTCACATCCGTGGGAGGCCCCCTTTGCACCCTGCAAATTGCAAGCCAAAACTTGCAACCATTTCTTTGCAGTGAACTGGCAAAGAAAAAGCAACCTTTAAAAATGCGTGTTGGTGAGGTATCAAAATCCCTGTTCATGATCTGAATCCCAGTTCATGAGGTGTCAAAATCCCTGTTCGAAGCCAATCTTTTTTTATGAGACAGGACCATCTGATCCTGATCTCACTAGCAACGTTAGTTGTATCCCTGTCTACGCTTACCCTCACCCACTGTCGTCGATGCTTGGCAGTTTCCGAAGATGTTAGCAGGCGAAAGCATTCCCTTAAAGAAATACACCACAGCTCCTTGAGGCTAGTCCTCTTCCTCCTAATGCTTGTCAGGCAACGTGCACCCAAACCCTGGACCATTCTGCTCTAAAGCCATTAATCTGAGCAAGCCTTCGGTTGCCCTCTCATTCATATCAATCAACATCTGCAGCCTCCTTCCTAAAATGGATGCCCTACAGGCCTTCACCAGCCAGTACTGCCCTGACATCCTGGCAGTTTTCAAAACCTGGCTCACGCCATCAGTACCGGAACATGCAATCAGCCTTCCTGGCTACAACGTCTTTAGGCTGGATCGCCTCTCCAAAAGAGGTGGGAGCTGTGCTCTCTACCTAAAAGACTCCATACAGGGGCACCACATCATTACTTCACTCCAACCCACAACTGCTTAGATACTGCCAGTGAGAATCCTCCTCAGATCCTAAAACAAAACCCTCACTGTTGCCACCATCTACATCCCTCCTAAAGAACAGGGAACTGGTCTAACAGCCGTTCTTGTCTTTGTAAAGTCACTCCCACTGGACACTGAATCCATCCTCCTAGGCGACTTCAACATTGACTGGCCTGTGGCCGATGCTGGTGAACACAGGGATACCATTGCTGTGGCAAACCTCACACAAATGGTTGACTCACCAACCAGGAAAAATTACAGGACAGGCACCAGCACACTCTTGGACTGGATCCTTACCAGTCACCCATCGTGGGTATCTAACACTAATGTCCTCCCTGACTCTCTCAGCAACCACTCCCCTGTTAGCTGCACCTGGTCAAATAAATTCATCAAACAACCACCAAAAACTATCACCAGCAGGGTTCTACCCAGTGGTCACCTTCCTCGACTCAAATCCCAACTCCTTCATCAAGACTGGTCCCCTATCTTCAATGCAACCAACGTAAACACTGCCCTTGACCACTTCATAAACATCTTCACTGTGGCCTGTGACACGTATGCTCCTATTAAGAAACACAAAGTCAAATCACTCAGTAACCCTTGGCTCACAGGTGACCTCCTCAGGATGCTAAAAACAAGAGACCACCTATGGGAGCTGGCCAGAAACTCTGAAAGGCAAAACGACATCCAAAATTACAAACGTGCCCACAATGACTACACCAAACCATCCGGCAAATGAAGTCTGCTAACTTTAACATGCCCTCACAAACTCGTGGGGCAAGGGGTGAATTCTGGAAGAACATAAAGGAACTCACCGGGAATCCACCCAAAACCCCCCCATCAATACTCAACGTCAACTGAACCACAACCCTCAACCCAAAAACCATTGCGGATACCTTTAACAAAGCCTTTGCCGACCTCAGTGCTGTCCTACCCCAGGACTTCTTCAAAGATGGTGAAGCCCCTCTGTCCACAATGAACGCTACTCACACCAGCTCCCCCCACTTCTACTTCAAAGCAGTCAAGGATCACCAAATATGCAAACATGTTACCAAAGCCCTTGGTAAATCAAGATTCAGTAATGATTCCCTCAATCTCAAAATCCTGTCTCTCACACTGGATGAAGTGCTTAGTCCTCTGACCAGAATTTTCAATCTCTCCTCAGTCTTAGCCAGTTCCGGACAGATGGAAATCTGCCACTTTCACCCCAATCCATAAAAGTGGTGACAAAGGCCCATGATAACTACAGACCTATCTCCCTACTACCCCCACTCTCCAAGGCACTAGAATGCATTGTCTTGGACCAGCTCACAGAATACCTGGATATGTACAACATCCTGTGCAAGCAACAACACGGGTTCTACAAAGGTCACAGCACCTCCACAGCCCTACTTGAATTCACCGGCACAATCCACAATGCACTTGACTCTGGTGAACTACTAGGCTCAATCTACATTGACTTAACTAAAGCCTTCGACACCATCAATCACCACCTCCTGCTTGTCCAGCTTCAGAACAGTGGGCTGTCAACCGACTCCATTGGCTGGTTTAAGCTACCTTGAAGAATGGTCCCAAACAGTAAGAATCGCTGATACACTCTCGGACCCTAGACTGGTCCACTCAGGAGTCCTCAGGGCTCCATTCTGAGACCCCTTCTCTTCAGCAAATTCTTAAACTCACTACCGAACAGCTGCCCAGAACAAATAATTCTCTACGCCGACGATGCTGTGATCCTCACCTCGGACCCTGATCCAAACCAATTACAAAATAAACTTCAGCAGGCCTTCTCCTCCATCGAATCCTGGTTCCTAAATCATAAACTGCTTCTTAATCAGAAAAAATTAAAGTCTATGGTCTTCTGCAGCCCCCACAACAAAAACAAACAACTCCACCTCTCCATTGCAACTGAACAAGGAGCCATCGTAGAGCAAACACAATCGTTCAAGTACCTCAACATCACCCTTGATCCCCACCTCTCATACACTGTCCATATCAGCAATGTTGCAAAGTCTGCCAATGCAAGGTTAGGCATATTACTCTGGCACAGGAAACACCTAACCCCAGAAGCACTGTCAGAGGCCATCCAAAGCTCCATCGTCAGCATCATAGACTATGGTCTTATCTTATATGGGTCTGCAACTACCACTGCTCTCAAATATATCGTGACCTCCCTGAATAAGGCCTGTTGTCTCATCACTGACTCATATTGCCATACCCACACATGTGACCTTTATTCCCAATCTGGACGGCTTCAACTGGACAAACACATAAAATACCAAACCTGCATCATGGCCAAGAAAATTATAATGGGGCTTGCCCCACCTGGTGTCTGTGCCCTCCTTAAACCTAGACATAGGAACGTCACTACAAGGAGATCCAATTCCCATCTACTACATATCCCATGATATCACATGACCCAAGGACAAAGATCATTCACCTGTCGGCATCCAACTGGCTCAACTCTCTTGGCAGCGATATAGCGACTGCTCCAACACTCGGCCTCTTCAAGTCCAAGCTGCGTCTCTCACTGCTTGTATCCTGCGATTGCCCATCTTAACATTTCCAGTGTTCCAGCTGCAAATGCCCCAGCACCCAGCACTTACAATCAGTCTTTGCACCCCTAGCACCTTACCTGTCATATTCCCTTGACAAGGCCCCCTGGCTGCACTGTCTCACACCCTCGCCCACCTCCCCAGCATATCTCCACTCCTGCCCTCACCCCAACCACCTCCCGTACTCACCCTACCCCTGCACCTCCTTCCCCCTTGATCTCCTTTCCTCACTTTCCCACCACCCCCCCTTCCCATGTCTTGCTCATAGCTCAAGTCATTGTACTGGTTATTACATGTCAGTAAGTCAATGACTATATGTTTGTAACTAAAAATGATGACTGTTGCACATGCTGACATGGAACCTTTGTAAAAGAGCCTCAGCTCAAAGGTATTGTAATCCTAGATTGAAATAAATAAATAAATAAATAAATAAATACATAAATAAATAAATAAATAAGATAAAACAAGGATTTTGACAGCTAATGAACAAGGATGTTGATATGTCACAAACAAGGATTTTGACAGCTCACAAACAAGAATTTTAGGGCCATCTGGTCCTAATCTCATGAACAAGGATTTTGATAGCTCATGAACAAGGATTTCTCATGAACAAGGATTTTGACACCTCACGAACATGGATTTTTTTTTATAATCCTTGTTCATAAATTATCAAAATCCCTGTTTGCAAGCTGAATCCCTTTTCATGAGGTTTCATAATCCTTGTTCATGAGAAATCCTTGTTTGTGATATAGGGCCATCTGGTCCTGATCTAATGAACAAGGATTTTGACAGCTCACATAAATTGGCTCATGAAAAAGGATTTTGACAACTCACAAACAAAGGTTATTTTTTATAATCCTTGTTTGTGAGGTGTCAAAATCCCTGTTCTCAAGCCGATCCTTGATTGCGAGATAGGGCCATCTGGTCATGATCTCACGAACAAGGATTTTGTCAGCTCACGAATAAAATTGGCTCGCGAACAAGGATTTTGACACCTCACGAACAAGGATTGGAAGCGAGTGATGAACAAGGATTTCCATAATAAAAACTGCCATTTTTAGAGGAAAATAAACCAAACCAAAGCCATGGATTTGTAAATGGTGTCACCTAAACAAACCACATACTTCAATCTCCTCAGCAGATATCCATGGAGCAAGTTAGGTTTTGTTTTTGAAAAAATGAAACCAAGTTGATGAGTTACAAACAAGATTTTTTTCATATGAACAGGAATATATGAATCCCTGTTTGTGAGTTGTCAAAATCCTTGTCTGTGATGCCAAATCCTTGTTCAAGGCTGTGCAGCTATCCAAAAGACTGAACTGAGCATGCTCAGAACCCAAAATTTCAAAATTTAATAACTTTGGAAAGAATTAATATTTCTTTTCACCAAACCAATGTTGGCTTGTTCTTTGGGGCAACCTCTTTCTACCCTGAAAATGTCAGACCAATATTTAAAATGGTGTGGCTGCAGCGTGATGGGCAAAAATCAACAAAAACTGGCCAAAAAAGTGAAAAAAACACTTTTTTCACTATGTGCTGCATGAAAATCGCACATCTGATCCAAATGAAACTTGACACATCAAGGGATCTACCCCGCAGGACAGGGCATACCATATTTTATACAAATCTGTTGGACAGTTGCAAAGTTATTAAAGTGCAAGATTTGGGGTTTAACATTAAACTGCCTACTGAACCCTAACCATAAGGTGTGATATCCATCTATCTATCTATCTATCTATCTATCTATCTATCTATCTATCTATATATAGCTATATATATCTATACCTATATATATATATATATATATATATATATATATATATATACACACACACACACACACACACACATATAGATATATATATATGTATATATGTGTGTGCGTGTGTGTCTGTATTTTTTTATTTAGGATTTATTTGCCTGGTTTGAATACAACATCCAAGTTTGTTCTGCTTCTGCTGGCTTTTACATCTTGGTTGACTGAAGCACTAAGGTACTGTAAATGACTTGCTTAAGTTAATGGAGCATATTAGTGGTTCTGAAGGCATTCAAACCTGTGTCTCTTGTGTCTTCTGGATTTATGGGCAGAAAAAAGCTTACCCACAATATGACTGAAGAAGGCTTTTGACAAATTGATATTATGTAAGGTGCTTATCCTCACAGGGAATTAACTTTGCTCCTTAAAGTAATGACTCAGAATATGAGGGCTATATAGAGTTAGAAAATGGGCACTGCAAAAGTTGCATTCTGATTGGCTGAAACACCCTTGCACCCAGGCAGTTATTACTTAACAATGCCCAGTTAAAAACAAGTGCCATTTTAGGGTTCCTTATTACTAAGGGTATTCTTGGGCACCCCAAATTTTCAAAGTCACAAGCCGCCATTTTTGTTTGGTTGCTTACAGAGAGAAGTGACTCCCCCCAGCCCTGCTCAGCACCTTCCCTCGACACAACATATAAAATGCTGTAATGCTGTAATTTAGAGCCCCTGCCAATTGTCACAGAAAGACACATTTCCCCACAACCAATTATATCATGGAAAACTTTTAAAATTGGTCTCCTAACACACTGATGCTGCACTGATCCAGTCTGCCCTGCTTGAGCATTAGTCATTGATCAACTTCAGTGGTTCCAATGCTTCTTTACAATTTTACACCCTACAGTGATCTTTCCTCTATTAAAAGCCAGTTTGCCAGTGGAATTAAACATCCCTGTCATATCCCGAAACCAGCCCACTCTATCTTTGTCTGTTTTATATGACTGCAGGAGCTGTTGAGATATGGAGCAGGAAACATAACCTATGCATTTTTTACTAGGTGACCTATCTGTCTGCTCCATGTCTCACAGTCCACTATCAGATGTTCTGTGCCTGCTGTGACTGCTTACTGCCACAGCAATGTGAAACAGGCTTCAGGAAAACAACAGCATAAAAACAACCCAAAAAAAGCCTACAGTTCTTTACCTACACTGCAGAGTACTTGGGGATAAATATAAGTACTAAGGCAGGAAACTGTAGAAACAAGAAGTGCCCTGGCTGCTAAATAACTAGGGCATAAACTGGAGCAGTAAGGGAGGAAACCGGAGAAACAGAAAACAAAAAAGTGGACAATCTGTTTTAAATCTGGGCAGGTACAACCATAAGGATTTCCTGTCATGTTCCCTATTAAAAACAGTTGTCAAACACTGCAGTTCCCTTGACTGGTAGATCTACCAGTAGAGGGGATTACTTTATCGAAAAAAACTCTTAAAATTGTTTCTGTTCATTTTAGTTCATGTTATTACTTTATTTTTCTACATCCTATTTAAAATGTCGGATGTAGTCTATTTTCTAAGGGCAAAAATACCATCCAGGTTGGGCGATATGTGATATATAATGGACCTTCCAGGGCTTATAAGGCCTTCCGGCCTGAGGTGTACAGCCTCATTATGCCCCTGGGTGGTCTGTTATATTCCAATAACACTCACTCTGGATGGTATTATTGCTTACACAGAACAGTAGTTATAATAAAACCTAATGAACTGCTTTCAGGAGCAGAGATGTTTTTCTTTCTTTCTTTCTTTCTTTCTGAAATTGACCTGTAAGAAATGTACACTGTTTGTTAAACAACTGTGCAACTCGGACTGGACAAGAAAAATATCCACGAAATGAGTGAGGAAGAATGTCTTCAGCGAGAACAGCAGAGAGGAGAACTCAATCCTAGTGGTTGCTTTTTCCTGAACATGTCACTCGTAAAGACGGAAGTTGTTAGTTTGGAGGTTTCTCTCTCTCTCTCTCTCTCTCTTTGACTGAAGGTGAAACTTTTAGATTTAGCTGATAAGTATTCATAGATATCAAATCAATCATGGACTGAGGGAATATGCTTATGCAATTCACATGTTCGTTTGTACACAAGGCTAATGGATCCAGATGTCCTTCATCCATAGAGATCTCAAGACAGGAGATAAATTACAAACCAATCTACAGCAAATAGTCCTGAGCTGTCAGTGCTGGATAGTTTTATTTCAGACATTAAAAAGTACAAGCAATAAGAAACAAGTGTTTGTCAATGACTAATCTTTCATTACAGGTAACATTTTATTGTTTAATTTTGACCCCAACTTTTGAAGATACTTGTTTTAGGATTCACAGCATAGACCTCACATGTACAAATTTATAGTACATTGGCCCAAATGTTATTTCACACCACAGGTGTGAAAACACATCTCGTCTAGGATTTTAAAGCAGACACATCATGTTTATGAGGTGGTTTGGAAAAATATGTTTTGAAAGTTTGGAGTCAAACTAATGAAAATTAGCAAAGTTATAAGTGAATGCTAAAATAGTGTAATGTTCAGTCAGAACCTGGCCATTTACCATCTTATACTTAAAGTGCTGTGTACAATGTTGTTGAAAATACTGAACCAGTAGTCTGCAGTGTTGGCATACTATATCTGGTGTTAATGTAATAACAATTAGTTCACTAACATTCTCATACAAAATATGTAAAGTGATCATTTTATATTTCATGATATTAAATGGTGTATAACAAGCTCAAGTAGCATGAATACAGATGCCCTAATCGAGTCTGCAGGCCTCATATTCAAAACTTTGCCAGGGGCTTAATTAGCACTGCCTGGCATGCAAATATTGCCTGGACCAAATAGCCCACCATATATTCAAAAGGAATAGCCTGATGCTAATCCTGTTGAATATAGTGTCTAAACAAGCTGGGCAAACTTGGCTGGGAGTGCAGGGCAAAAGTAGCCTGGGAATAAGACAGCACTGAATATAGCAAATAAGACAGCACTGAATATAACAAACAAGACACCACTGAATATAACACCCAGGCAGGCAGTGAAAACACCAGTGGAACACTGTGCAGAGGTGAGACAGCCTTTTCTTGGGAACCATGCATACGCATTGGTGTCATGCAAACATCCATAGCTCAGCACTATGCCACGCAGAGCAGGTGTGGTTGCACAGACAGAGGCCTAACCATGCATGTGCAGGTGATGTGCAATGTCTTGCAGTGTAGCACTATCCCAGCAGTGCTGCCGAATGGCACAATCAGTTAGCCCGGCACTAACACTTTGCCCGGAGCTATACGCTTTGCCTGGCGCTAACACAGGCCATATTCAAATGGACTATGTAAATTAGGGTACTTGTGTATGCAGAGGGCAAACAGGGTGATTAGCATGTCATTACTGGCTCACTTGCTTGCCAAACAGGTCTGATTGCCCAGCAGTGCTATTTATGGGCAAACAGTGCTCCACCTGTGTTGCTGATAGGGAATGCAGTGTTGTGCAGGATTGACTTCAGTAGCACAGAATTCAGAATGTCACAGGAGACACAGTAGGGGCAGGCAGGTATGTACTGCATGCAGGCCAGGCCATGATCATCAACAGCTGTGTGGGCTGGGATACACACATGCCACACATGAGCATGGGTTTAGGCAGGCATACACACATGTATGCCATGGGTTACATTTGTATTGCAGGGGTGGCTGCAATAGGCCCTAACCTGCATCACTGCACCTTGGCAGCATAACATAACCAGAGGACACCTTCTGTCTGTGTATGCACATATGTAAACATCAGAAGGCGAGGCCACTGACACTGTCATTTCATCCCAAGGCCTCTACTGATATAGCAGGACTGTGTCTGTACAGTTGAGACATATGTGGTGATGCCTGGCATATGCATATACACATGCTGGGGGGGGCAGAAACCTATTTCATGCTGTACTACTGTTGTAGTTACAGTGCTACATGGGGCACCACACACAGTCTTGGTGTACATATGTACCTTGTCTGACTACATTCCTGCAACACCTGTGTATGGTTGTGCATTGTGCTTACAACTGCACAGACGCTGAACAGACTGTTGCCTGACGCAAGACACAGTGCTAGGCCAGTGCCGCTGATGGCACATGGGGGGGCAGCTAGCCATATTGTCCCATCATAGGGGTGCACACCATGGTGTGCACTTGCACAGTGTGTAGGCCACAGTGATAGGCATGCATGGGTCCACCATGTTGGTGGATGTGTCCTGGTGGGGGCTGTGGGACAGGCCTGCACACCCATGGCTACTTGGCCACTCAACTGGGCATGACGGACAGTGCATGGGGCTGTGTGCTTGGTGTGTGCCTACCAGTATGCCACACGGCCAGAGACTGCACCTTCCATGTGCAGCTGACGCGGGCAGGGACACATACCAGAGGTCGGCAGCATAGGCAGTGCCGGTGGTGGCTGCACAGGCTCTGATGGCCTCAAAATGTGGAGGTGTGCAGGCATCCACAGCACTGAGTGTTGTGGTGTGCATGCACTTTTCATGCCACACAGAGTAGCGGCATATGCATGGTGGCTGTGTATTGTGCTATGCCCACTGGATACTGATACAGCTGGGCACAATTCGTATGATACCCTATGTAACCCATGCCATGTCCTCTGTCCCACACAGGTGATGCTGCAGGGCAGGAGCACCTCTGGGCCCACAAATTCTCGGATCATGAGCTGTGGGCCCTGGTTCATGCTGTTAAGGAGTGGGAGATGGTCCTGCAGTGCAATAAGTCCACTAATACTACCATGCGGAAGATGTGGGATAGATTAATGCAGCGGCAAATGCCTTGGGTGGATGTGGCCATAGCACCGATGCCATACAGAAGAGGTGGAATAATCTGCTCTGCAGAGCCAAGGAGGAGAAGGAGGCACAATGACTGCAGGAATGACTGCAGACCAGTAGTGGACCACAGCCCATGGAGCAGTAGGGTGGAACCCACTGATGGCATTGGTAGCCTCCACCCTGAGGCCAGTGGCAGTTGGAGGAGTTGAGGTCAGTGGGTGTGAGACACTGATCACACCACCCAGGGCAGGTATGTCTGCAACATGTGGCCGCCACTGCATGGCCAACAACAATTGGGCTGGGGTACACCTTTCCACTGTCAGGGGCATGAGTGAATCCACATGGTTGTGTCACATTGTGGTTGTTGTGTGGGTGCTGCACTGTGGTGTGCATGTGTTGGTGGTGCTCATGTTGTACATGACATGCACTGTGTGCAACAAGGTGTGCACATTGGGGGTATTGCTTGCATTTCCATGGGCTGCACTGTTTGGTATGCACAGGAGTGCTGTGGGGCACAAACTGTTGGGGTGCATGTGGTGGTGGTGGTGTGTGCCTGGTCTGTTTACTGTACTGGACACTGATGCCATCTCTGTTCCTTCACAGTGCTGGGTGCCCAGCTGGCCATGACTGAGGAGGTGCCTGACACAGTGGTATAGGAGGAGGTGGATGACGCTGTGGAGGTGCCCTTCTACTTCAGGCATGGTTGTTCGTGCATGGTCCTGCAGTGGCACTGGATGTGGGGACAGTGTGTGCCATAGAACACAGGTGGATGTTGAGTATGCTGGATCATCTGGAGGAGGATGCAGCATTTCTGGAGGCCATATGTGGGTATAGGGATGCACAGTTGGAGGATCTGAGTGGTGGGCCAGTGGTGATACTCACCATTACAAGTGACCATGACATGGAGGACACAGAGGACAACACCCTGCCAGTGGGAGGGCCTGTCATTGGCGATAGTGGGGTGGGAACAGTGGGGGATGGTCACATGACTGCGTTGGGGGTGTGGGGTTCACAGGCACATGGCACTATACAGCACACAGCTGTCAGTCATGTGGCCACCCAGTGTGCCCCGCTGGACTTGTTCCACTTGCAGCAGGTCACATTGGTGGACCTGCAGCATGCACCAACACCTGTGGGCCCACAGATGCAGCAGCAGCCTGCTCACCAACAGCTGCCACCACCAGCACAAACATGTCTGCCCCCCCGTGCCCAACGGCAGCAGCGATCTCCAGCAACATGGCAGGTCAGAACTGCTCATCCTGCAAAGGATGGCCAGAGTGCACAGCTCATGCTCCAGAAGGCCCTGGCATCACAGCATGTGGCCCAGCAGGACCTGCATGATCTCTGCAGGGAGGTGCGCCATGAGCTGTCTCAGCTGCAGGAGATGGTAGGCTCCACCCTTGCCCGTGTTGAGCAGTGGGAGGAGGACTAGATGACCCACATCCTTGCCACCATTGAAAGTGGTTTTGGGGGACTCACCACTGCTGTTCAGGACCACATAGATGTGCTGCATGAGACACTCACAGTGGGCCTGCAAGGTGCACCCAGATCACAGTGCGGTCGCACCCCATGTGCACACCGGCGTGCCACTGGTGCATGCAAGGTTGGTGGCAGCTCTTCCACTCCTGCATCACGGTCCTCCTCAGGCCTCCCCCAGCATCATGGATGCCCACCCTCCTCACTTGTGCATGCCTCTCGGAGGGGCTGCAGGTGAACTGCCCTCCCAACCTCACCACAGTCCACCCCGCCCATGTCCTCAGAACAGAGCATGCCTATCTCTGTGATATGCACACAGGGGGTGCACCGTGTGTGGAGTGGCAGGCGCCACTGATGGGCACCACCTGCATGCATGGTGTGGCCATGTCTCACCAACATGCACACTCAAGCACACTCACGTGACCCTGGTCCCCTGCCCACACACACACCTCCACACCCCATGTTCCCTCACATGCCACACCACATGTCAACACGTGTATACAACATAGCTGTCACTCTGATCACCTGCTTGACATGCACTTCACAACACACACTGCACCACATCACTACATCACACTGCCAGCATGTACTGTACATCGCCAGAGTGGTTCACAGTGTACACTGTACTGGGTCTTCACAACTGTGAAATACACGTTTATGGCATGTTTGCTGTTTTTGTTGTTTACTCACCATTCCCTCTGGGATAGTGTCTCAATGATGCTGCTCCTGTGCTCAGTGGCCCTGCGGGCCATGCTAGGATTCCAACTCTTGAGTTTCTCTACTATCCCCATGACCTCTGGCTCTGGCTCACTGTGAGACTGTTCCTCATGTTCAGGTGCACATATCCATGGTTGAGCACCATGTTGTGTAGCATATAACAGGCTAGGATGATATGGCATACTTTCTGAGGCTTGTACTATAAGGCACCGCCTGACTGGTCTATGCTACAAAATCACATCTTTAGCATCCCAAAGACCCTCTCTGTGATGTTCTTGGTTGCAGCATGTGCCTTGTTGTACCATTCCTTGGCCACTGTGGCTGGCCGGGGTACTGGTATCAGTAGCCAGGGTAGCAGGGGATAGGCACTGTTCCCTGTGGAGAGATGGCACCTGTTAGTGTTGCTGTCATGTTGTGTAACCATTGCTGCTATGTATCACTGCCCCCACCCCTTCCCTGGATACCCATGCCTGTCCCCACCTTCACTGTGCTGTTACCCTGTTGTAGCAGTCCATACTCACCAACTAGGTGTCCACTGGGTATCCTGCCCTCCTCAAATGCCTGGCACAGCTGGAACTGGTGCCATATGAAGACATCATGGGCACTACCGGGGTACTGTGCAAAGACATTATTGATGCAACCTGTCACATCGCACACCACCTGGCAATTAATGGAGTGATAGCCCTTCCTGTTTATGTATAGATCACTGCTATCACCAGGTGGTGCATGGATGGGGACATGGGTGCAGTCAATGGCATTGAGTATAGCTGGTAGGTGCAACTCGATAGAATTGCTGCATGGTTTCTCTGCACTTCACTGCTGTGCTGGGGAATACAATGAACTCACCAGCATGTGGCAGGAAAGCATCAAGGAACTGGGTCATGAGATGAGAGGTGGCGGACTGCGATACCCCAATGGTGTCCCATGTTGGGCACTGGAATGTCCTGGTGGCTAGGAAGCACATCGCTGCTGTCACCTTTTCCTCAGCTGACATGGCACGACTGCATCTGGTGTTTGGCTGCAGCTGATCTTGCAGGAGTTCGCATAACTGCTTCAATATTTCCCTGTCCATCCTGTACTGACCAATGACATACTCATCAGGCAGGGTCTCGAAGGAGACTCTGGGCTGGTATGACCTGTGTGCAGCATATCTCCTCCATGGCTTGCGTTGTGGGCCTTGTTGTGCCTGCTCCCTTTCCTCCTCCTCCACAACCTCCTTCATGAGGTGCAGCACAACAGCATTGCTGAAAATCGCCATGCTAGCTAGCTTCCTGGTCTGGCCACTCCCTCCTATGTGGATTACCCTGGGAAAAGACGTGCCTTTTATAGGCGGTAACTAGCACTGCACTATGTCCTGCGAAATGTAGCCTTACGCAGCACTATCCTTCTGAATATCCCTTTGCACCTATATGCACTTACCCACTCCCTCACTTTGCCCTTTGCATACATTATGGGTTTGCATGGCGCTACTGTGGTTTGCGTGCACTATTTCATCCTTTGAACATGGTGGCCCCATGCTAAACTGGTGCTATTCCTGTGCAATCAGTTTACACGCTACGCAAAGTTTTAAATATCTGGCCCTGCATGTTCTAACATGAGCACTAAAGCTAAAAAGACGGAAACTGCAAAAAGGCAGTATTCATGTTACCTTTGTTTATCCATATAAATGAAATCAAATTAGTTATTATTAAATAAATTGTGAATTATGAATTTTATTTTTGGTGTTTGCAGATTTCTGCCCATATTTTTCATATTTAAGTTGGCTCTGGCTGTTGCATTTGTCCTGCAAACTTCTTGGTGTAGTTAGCCAAGCAACACAATATTTTAAATATTATTTTCAGAGACAAGTGCAAGCAAACTTTATATGGAGAGTGATTCTTGCTTTCATAAATGAAAGCCAAATGCTTTAAGCATAGGTTCATGTTAAACATATTGTATGTTTATGGGAATACATGTGATTTTAAAAGCATTAATTTTAAGATTCTGTTTTATGCTTATACTGTAGTTTTAATGTGGTGAAGATATTTTTGTAACATTATATTGTTTCAATTACGTAATAGGAGAGCAAAGGGACAAGCAGATAATTAGATATCCTATGCTTACATAAAGGTGGATTCCTTGTGAACTCATATACCATTTTTCCCCAGTACATCGGTTCAGTTGCTTTGTTTCTGAAGATAGTCATAGTAGCCAAAAATATAATGTACATGGAGTATTTCAATAATAAAATAGAACCATCTTTGAAAACACATTTTTCCAGATATTATGCTTTAGAAATTGCATCTGTGTTGGTCTGTTTACTTTTTCACCATACCGTTGCGTACTTCTTCAGAAGTGTGTTGCTTTCAGAGGCATCTGCTCTCACTGAAACCAAGAGTATTTTTTACAGTCAACATTAAAAAATGTCTAAAATATGTAAGTGCCACAACCACTTTTTTGTGGTTGTTTTGGCCCTTAATTTACTGTATCTGTTTACATGTACCCTGCAGTCTCTTGTGAAGTATATAAGTGCCAAAACAACTTTTTTTGTGATTCTGTTGGCCCTTAATTTACTGTTTTGTTTACGTGTACCCTGCAGTCTTTTGTGCCCAAACAGATAACTTGGTTTGGAGCATTTTTCTGTTTTTTGTTAGCACATTTCCATAGATAAACATGTCATTACATTAATTTCTTTGTGCAGGACTAGTGTGTGTAATTGCCTCTTTATTGGTTTTAACATAACTGCAGTGCAGCATGAATATCAATGGGTTACAGTGCCTTAATCTTCTGCCTAGTCACTCCCAAATATAGAGCTTCGACTGTGCATATATATATATATATATATATATATATATATATATATGTATAGTCTATGCAAAAAAATGTGTTTATGCATCATTTAGGGTTAAAGCAAAAAGTTAGAAATGAAAATCTTTAGGGTTGCTCTTCCATCCGACCCGCCTAATCATCTCAAGATTGACAATGACAGGGTGTGTCACTGGGGTTGTGAGCTCAATGTCACCCCATTCCATGTGTAATCATATTGACAAGGGATAATGAAATGAATGGGGTGACATTTATGCCTCATGACCCCAATGACACACACCATCATTTGCTCGTCTTGTGATGATTGGGGGTCCAGGGGAGGGCAACCCTAAAGATTTTTCATTTCCTGACTTTTGTGCTTTAACCCTAAATGATGCATTAACACAGTTTGTTGCATAGAATTTCCTTACTTTTTGAGAAAGAACAGAAAAGTAAGAACTTATGCTAGTTGGTGGGGAGCATGGTCTTCGGCCTGCTCTACCACCAACTTGCAGAACTGGGTGGGAACACGGGACCTTCGGGCCCTGCACTCCTACCAACCTGTGGAAGTTGGTGGGAGCACGGGCCTGCTGGGCACTGCACTCCCGACAACCTACAGAACTTGGTGGGAGCAAGGGCACCATGTGTGTACCATCAACACCCTCCAAATTTCAATGTAAAACACCAAACCATGTCTGAGACATAACATGTAAAAGTTTGAGATTTTCATTCATCAGAGATGCAGAATTCCACACCTGTTAACATTTTACAGGCACAACGACAAAACTACATTCATGACACTAAGGCTAGGTACCCTATTAATTTCAAGCAACCAGCACAATGCAAAACACTGTCCACAACACGTAAATCACATCACACATAAACACCATAATTCACATGTACAGGACATGCCAAGAACACCCTTCAAAAAGACCAAACCATTTCCAAAATATTTAAAGGGGACAGGAAAATAGCTGTTGGCTCCAGTATCATTAATTGTGTAATTTCATGGTGAATAAAATCACTAACATATGATTTATTGTGTCTTGGTATCTATTTGTGTGATCTCAATACTTGTTATGGCTACTAACGGTGAAGCCATGCCTCAAGGTTCAGTTTACTGCTTGAGCCTGCTGCTGACATGATGATGACTCAGTTTATTCATTCTAACTGCACTTGGCTCTCTATTCAAAATCAGCACTGTAAACACGTAGTATGACTAACCCAAAATGAGCCTGCATCCCAACATGAATCTAAACCGAGACTTGATGGTTTGTTAAAATGAGAGAGAGAGAGTTAGAAAAAACATAAGGATGCCAGTGTCGGTTTTCCTTTGTGAGTCTTGGTGTCTGACAGGTAGAACTACGTCAACTGAAAAGCCACCTTCCGACTTCACGTTTTCAACCCTGAAGGAAACTAGCCTGCATGCATCTCTGCACAAATCTAGCTGAGAGAGGCAAGGGTGTATTAAAAAAACATGCTGAAGATCTTAGCCATCAGGATGTCGGTGCCATCAGTGGGGCAAGGCTAATAAATATTCCACCTGCCAGAAATTTATCGTCCATGAGGTCTGCCATTTGTTTTCAGTTTGCAGTGGGGAAAAGTTAATATTTCACCACATGGGTGACTTGAGATGAGGTTGAAGCATGGGTTTAGATTGGGGGCTTCCTTTATTGACCCATGCCTCTGGTTTATTTTAGTTTTGTCAAAAATAGTGTTTTGTACTTTTACAATCTTCTGCAGCAGCTCGCTAAGGATCTTCAGCCACGAGCTTGTAAAAATTCGGCCGTGTCATGGCCGATTATTTTGCAACCTGACGTGTCAAAGAATTAAATAACTAATTAAAGAGAGTGGCGTGTAATTATCTGCACTATAGTACTGGATTAAAGTGGGACTTTTTAATTATTTATGTTGGGGTTTTGCCAGCTAGCATGGTGGCAGCTAATTAGTCAGGAGAACAGCGGTGGAAAAATTTTCATCCATCCGACCAGAATTGCAGGTTTTTTCATTTTCAAACATGATTCAGTGTAAAGAGACATGGGAGCTGCAGTTTTACACCATTTTGTTGGACTTCATGCCAAATCTGTGAATGAACTAACTAATTTTGAGCACACCACAGGGCTAAGGAATCCACAGAGGTTACAGGTTGACCACCTGGCATCAGCCCACAATTGCAAATACAAACTCAGGAAAATCAAGCTGTCTAAAGAACTTTCACAATGGACCTAAATAAGATCAATCCTGACATGGCACCTATCACCCAGCTGTTATGGAGGATCTTGCTGAACATGAGAGAACTAAAATCCTTTGCTGCCCAAACAAGTAATGATTTAACGGAGCTCACCTCAATGGTGACAACCATGGAGCAGAGAATGCAAGCCCAGCAAGACATCCCAGACTACCATGAGGGCACAATCTATGAGCACCACCAGCAAATCCAGTATCTTTTAAACAAAGTTGATAACCTGGAAAATCATGCCAGGTGAAATAATATGAGGAAAACTGGTGTTCCAGATAGGGCAGAAGGTAAAGACATGATCACATTTCTGAGGACAATACTGCCAGGCATTCTACATGCTAACAGTTGCCCCCACCCACACAAGACATAGAAAGGGCTCACCAGACCATGGCCCCCAAACCTAAAACTGGAGACAAACCAAGACCGATAGTGTGCAAATTATTGTGGTAGCTCTTGAAGGAAGCTATACTGAGGCTGGCCTGGGAACATGGCCCACTACAGTGTGAAGGGCACAGGCTCCAGATATTTTGAGGTTTCATGCCAGATCTGTCAAGGAGAAGGGGGGCATACACTGGCATCAGACAACAATATTATCAAAGAAACATTCCCACATAGTTAAGGTATTCTGCCGTGCTGACAATGCAGTGCAATGGGGCTTTTGAATTCTTGTACCGGTGCCTCACAGAAATTGATGTCACTGCACAGATTCCAGCATCTTTTTAAATTTGTTTTATTTTCTCTTTCTATGTCCCCTTCTCACAGCATCAGTCTCCACTTTTCAGAGATCCCTAAGCTGGGTACCATCTAGCTTCACCTCCTGGTAATGCTCAGGAGCTCCTGTGGGTGTGCCCCTATTCTGCCTGGATTGTACCCCCCTGGTGGGAAGGGAGGGGGACCCCAGGTCACCCCTCCACACTCCCTTAGTGTGTGTCAGGCAGCTCAGTGGGTGCCTCATGGAATCTGGTTATGATGTCTGGGGTACCTGGGTCCCTTCTGCCAGTGGCTGATGTGGGGTGATTGTTCCTGGTTTTCTGATCTCTGTCCCTGAGGGCACCGGCACTAGAGGAGATCCAAGGAGGTAAGTCACATAGAGACATGCCACTGCTCCAGATCCTGGCTAGGGTCCTCCCCTTCTGCTCACTCTGCAGCACCATTGCACCACCACCTGTGGTCACACAGGTGGTGCTAAAGCAGCAGGACCTGCAGCCCACCCTCCCTGGAGGAGGAGGAGGAGGAGGAGAGTTCCCTCAGGTGCTCGATCCTTCTCCCTGGCCAGACCTCCAGCAACCTGAGTTCACGCCTGACCCTGGGTCCCTGGCATTGCAAGCAATAGTGCTACCGTGAGCGCCAGCAGGTCGACTCCAGATTTCAGCATCTTAAAATTGATGCTGCTGTGCTTGCATTCTTTCTGCTTTGCTGCATATAGAGTCAGTAAGGAAATCACCCACACTGCTTTGTTGTAATCAGCCATTCAGTTTAACCACCCATGCCTAGTGGTTAGAGTAACAAACAGTGATTGAACTGGGTACATCCAGCAGACTTGGGTTTGATTCCCACAACCTCCAATTGCATACTGTGTGACTCTAAGCAAGTCACTTAACCTCCCCAGTGCTTAGGTCACTTATGAAAACAGACGGTTCTGCCTAGTGGGCCTTACCTGCTTTACAAAGAATATTAAAAAAATACCAATATATGTTTACTACATCATGGAATATTAGTCAGGGTACCATGTAATTTACCTGAGTTTTACTTGGGCTGCAATGATTTTGTATAGGTAAAGATAAATGTTCAGATACATTTTGTGTGTTTTATAAGCTTGTTTTTAGATTTTAGTCAGGTTTTTATTGTATTCTTTGCATATAAGCATCTAGGATGTAGATTGCTAAACACAGGATCACTGTTACCAACTAGCTTATTCAAGTTTATAATCAGTAGGGCCATCCAAAATCCTCAGTTGTTTGAATGAAAACTAGTCTGTATGAAAGTACGTTCACGTTCACAAAGAAGAAACTGCTTTACTACTTATGAAAAGACTTCACAGTCAGCACCCCATTTAGGTGAATGGGATCATTTGCACCTATTCTCCCACCTGCTGTTTCAGTCTCTGTGACAAAAGGTTTCTGATAGACTGCTTCAACAAAAGCAAATGTTAAGTTTTTAAGTCTACTTATGTTTGGTCAGTGGATTTTGAAAGCACAGTCAATGATGTACAGAAGGTAAGACCACAGGGGCTGTATGATGCTGGTGGGCAGAGTAGTGCTCAATTCACATCTGAACAAAGACATGAAGACTGGGAGACACCCTTTTCATGGACACCAAGTTAAAAAAAAAGCATCCACATGTCTGGGAGATGCATGAATCCATTTTTTTTTATTTATTTGCTTTTATTAACCAGGTAAGCACACTAGACATCCAAGTGCCTATTTTTCAGGTGTGACCCTGAGGATACAATGTACATACAAAGCATCAAGCATAGTCAGGGTAACATACAGGATCATCCAGCATAACAAGTAGCTAGGTAGATAACAGCATGTGGGAGCAAGATACATAACATATTGCCAGGTATAGCAAACAACAAAAATACAGACAATGTCAACAAGGCTAACGATATGGGTTAAGCCACAGGGGACCACACTCAGGAACAGGTAGGCAGGAGTAAGTGCCAGGGCAAGTTTCAGCATATTTGAAGGTCCTCCATTAATCACTTGTGGATTTTTTAGGTGAAGATATTTTATTTCAAAGAAGCAAATTCAAACAGTGTTTTTTTCTGCTCCTCTTACCCCCTGGCCATCCACTCCTTCAGGCCTGTCAAGGCCCCCTACCACCACAGCTGAGTCCCGACCACCATCCACTGCCCCTTACTGCTGTGCTACCAGGTAATCCAAAGTATCCCTTCATTGAGTGGGAGGCTACCAGGAGAGGAGAATTTCCCCAAAGAGCTTCTTGTGTATCCTGGGCATGGCAGGGGTCAGAACAGACACATGTCTGTGGCTTCCAGCTTATGGAGGGACCAACAGCTGTCCTTCAGTTGGTCAGTGGGTATTTTCCCATTTTCTTGGGAGGTGACAGGCCACATGATGTCAAGGCACAAGCCGACATCAGCCATGCTCCCTCCTGCCGTGAGGGCTGACATGTTGTCATGCCTCTGGCCTCCACTGGGGCCAGAAAATGCTGAGTCATGAACCCACCCTCCCTCCCAGGAGAAGGTGAGTGGTCGTTGGACACTCAAGCCTTCACCCACCATTTGTCCCTCCGATACCCAAGTCTGTTCCCTAACCCTGGTCAGTGGTGTCACAGGCAGAAATCCAATTCAGGCAGTTAAATTATAGAAAGGAAAAAAACAAAGGTAGTCCACCTTAGTGGTGCTGGCTCAGATTAATTCACATCTGAGTTCTAACAAGCAAAGAGACCAAGTCATTTGTAACTTGTGCATGTGGGGTATGGGTGTTGAAGAAAGGGGATCATAGTGGTGTCACTACTGCCATCAGCTCAGAGGAGTGTGGACTGCATTGTTGCTACTGCCATCACACTGAAGGGGTGGGGGCTGTAGTGCTTCTGCCATTACCACTGGTGGATGGGGAATGTAGTACTGCTGCCGTCCCACCTGAGGGATGGGGGCCATAGTGCTGATACTGCCATCACACCTGAGGAATGGTGAACGTAGTACTGCTGCCATCACATCTAAGGGATTGGGGCCACAGTGCTGCTGCTTTTGTCACACCAGAGGGAGGGAGGTTGTAGTGCTGTTGGTGCTGCCATCGCACCTGAGGGATGGAGCCGTAGTGCTGCTTCCATCACACCTTAGGGATGGGGGCTGTAGTGTTGCTGCTGCCATCACATCTTGTACCTAAAATAACTTTAAATTGGTACAAGGATGGAAGGATGTGTAATAGTGGAGGTCAAAATTGCTAAAATGCGTGTTAGCAGAGTTAAAAATTGTTAAATAAAGTACACAAAACCAAACACAGGTAAAACTGGATTTTGGCTTAGCAGATACCGGTGACAATACTGTTTTTTACAATGTGCAAAATGAAATATGCCCTTTCTCAATCCCAGTAAACCAGTGTCCCTGCTCACTTTGAATGCTGTTGTTTTGCACTACAGAGCTTAATGTTAGTTCTGATCAGGATGATTCCTCTGAAATAGTTTACTGCACATAAATGGCTCAATTTCTAGATGATCAGCTCTTGTATAGCTATGACGAGATCCATGTGATTGCCTGACTCTCACAACCCTGACAGCTGAATGCCCGACTCTGATTGCCGACAGTACCATATTATCGCTGCAAGTATTCCCGACAATTAAAATCCTGTCTAGCAAAATACTGACTGCAATCACAAGTGAATTTATTCCCCTCTGCTTTACACGTGGTCTAGAATTGTGCAGCATGGAAGTTCTATGGCACACAGTAACAGGGAATGTGAATGCCCAACAGTCCGGTCGATTGCAACCCACCCCCCTTCCCTCCTCAAACCAGGTCACACCGCCTTGCACATTTACTCACCACATCTAGCAAAAGTTGGTTTTGCTTTTGTGGCATTTGTTTAACCCAGCAGATCACTGTTCAGTCCTGCTGATGCCTTTGTGCTAGCTTGTCCCAAATGCTAAATGTATAATAGGACATTAGTAGGGTTCTTTTTCACCAGAGTGGCAGTGATCTTATAACAACGCCTAGCAAGCAGCGGGTTTAAAAAGAGAAGCAGCTACTTCTGATTATAAACCACAAGCCACAACAGCTTAGGTTTCTGGCAAGAACACAGAAGAGTAGAGGGTTTGACAGAGAAGCCACTTTCTTGACCACGGTGCGATACTGGAGCAGTGGCATTCTGCTTTGAAAATATAATACATCTGAGAACACAGAGTATGAGTGGGGTATGTAAATGTCAAAAGCAAAAATCAGTTTACTCTGGGTCTTGGCTCAAGGATAAAATGGACCATGCAAAGTATCTTGTTTCAAATAAACTCGAACAGCATTACATCTTTAAGCCTTTTTATTTTCTTTAAAAAATTGCAGTTGTATCAGTAAAGTATTGGTAAATTCAGACTTTCTGTAAATTTGGACCTAATACTAGACCATGCTCTTATGGTTGATATTTTGAGCAACGGGCTTATAATGGTCGGGAATACATGCGCTGGTGTTATGGTACTGTCAGGAAATCAGAGTAGGGTTAATGGCAGTCGGATTTTGAGAGTCGGATTTGGTACCATGCCCACTAGGACATGGTTTAAATGTCTCTGTAGCTCTTTCTATTTTGTTCTCACTCAAATAATTTTCAGAAAGGGCTTTAGCAATTTGCATCTCTCCCACATAAGATCCCTGTAAATTTACTAATGAAGAGTGGCAATTTGAAGTGTGCTGTTGCGTAGACAGAGAGAGTAATGCTTTACAGCCTGGATACTGTAAGTGGTAGGAGAGACATGGCAAAGTCTGATGGGGCTGGGCCTGCTAAGCACCAGCAGCCCTCCCTCATTTGTAGCTGCACTGCTCTTATTCATGTGGCACAAAGGTACAATTGTTGCATCTTATATGGATACGCTGATCCTCTCAGTCAAAATAAGTAGCACAGATGAGCCACAGCTAAATTCTGATGCTGGCCCTGGGTATGAAAGCAGCTCAGTCATTACCTTTTTCCAACTAATGTCTCCCACTATCAGTGGCTAACCTTTATCTAAAGGCTGACCCCGTCCAGTTAAAACAGATGGACAGCTTTTGCCTTGGCATCATTCGATATGGGCATAACCTCCGGAGTCACATACGGAACATGAGCCCATTACTCCTGGTAATGGTGCAGTAACATACAGAATAGAAGTCGATGAGAGGGTAGCCCCTCTTTACTTGTTAAGAACCCACCACGAGACCGATGCCCCATGTGCACGGACTTGCTGTGGAGGTTGGAGGTCATCACCAATACAGATTTCCTGGCTTGTATATGTTTTATTAGCATGAGCTCCCTCACACTTAAATACTACACTGTAAATTATAACTTGTTGTGCTATACACTCTGTATGATGAAAATAAGCCTCATAAAAGAATTGGCACCTGCAAGTATTGTTACAAATTCCTCCCAGGCTAACTATACAATCCCACAGAGCAAACATTACGAACCCCCCAAAGTTCTAATGCCATATGAGAATCCAATGATGCAGAACTGCACTTCCCCATGACTGGGGATGCTAGGATGTTTGGAGGGCTCCATAGAGTCCATCCCAGACCCAAAGGTACCCCCGATTCCAGTGAAATCTAGTCCTTAGGAGGAATAGCACTTCTCTAGTGACCATTTTTATTTCCACTTATTTTGTTAGGTTTACATTGTTATATTTATAAATTGTACAGCAGGTTATTGTATGATGATGTTTGAAATGTTTCTTAACTTTAAAAATGGTTAAATGTAGGTTGCAGGGGACCCCCCCCTCCGTGAAGGTCATTTTCTAGCATGGTACCAGACTTTACCAATATTACAGAAAAGAGTGCAGGTCAAGAGAATCTGCTGGGCAACAGGTGAAGAAGTGTGTTCCTTACTTTTATCACACCCTTTTTTATACCAGCTCCTCCCCGGCATTGACGGCTCCAGTCTCTTTGCACTGCTCACGAGCCCCCCTTCCCCAGGCTTAACCCCATGGGCAGGGCCTCTGGGTGGGTGGGTGCACCCTCCCAATGAACCCGGTCTCTTAGCCCTGGATTACCCTCAGGGGCGGGGTCTTGGGTATGGGCCCCAAGCAGTTCTGGTCTGCAGCAGGAGTGGTGGCGGAAATGGGGGCCATCATTGGTGGGCCGGCATTTTTGTGCGAGAGCTTTTCCTGGAGGCGGAGATGTGCAATGACACCAACGATGTGAGCTTTTCAGGCTAGGCATACGCTGACTCCCGATACATAAAACAGATGGTAGGAAGCGGGTAGGCAGTTAAAAAATGAATGTAGCATGCAGAAACTGTTTTGAACATATAAACCATAAAAAAGACACACAGCAGCTATTGTTAGGGATTATTGATTTTATTTATCAGGTTCACATACTAGAAAATCATTTCCTATCTCCTTTTATGCAGTTGCCCTAGGCAGGGGTTCAATTCCAACCTGAACTAGACCCAAGAAAAAGTGTTACTTTATAGGCAAGCACTCTGTGGCCTGGTACAGATTCCAGATTTTAATCATTAAACCTGTGCAAGGCAGCTAACCAATCTGAACAGGAATCACGTCTTAGGTAATAAAGCTTGTTCCTCTCTGAAATGACCCCTCCCTCCATATTAATGGGGTCCATTCTTTTGAGAATCCTTAGTTTCATCTTTGGCCACCACCACACTGTTCCAGAATGGAATCAAAGCAAAAATTTTGAATGGACAGCATCACTGGTATAGTGGGGACTTGGTGTTTCGGGGGTAGCAAATAAGCACCTTTAATGCACAACCTGCGCTTCATTCTGGATTTGCAGACTGCAAAGGGAAAAGATTTTATTACCGTACCATTACTGAGTGGACAGCAAACCTATTGGTCTGAAGGACATTTCAAAATACACTCCTCAGTCACATCCACTTACTAGATTATCTTCACAGTAGGACTTGACAGATGGAGCACCGGTGGCAAGAGATGAAGAAATCCTGAGACAAGACTCAAAGGATTCTACTGTCTTTGTGTTGTTTTTTTCCTTTTAGATCAGTCAAAGCAGATGTGGAGGAGTTCTGGTAGAAACAGCACACAGTGTGACAGGACTGGTAATTGGAGCATTGGCTGGGCCTTACCTTAGCTGGGACAGCTTTCACTCCATTCTTCTGTCACTGTACAGAGATGTCAGCAGCCAGTTTGCATGGGACCACCTCCTGGGGCAATTAAAGACAGCCCCTGCTGGACGGTGGACAGTACCCATTGGCAGGCTCTGAAAGGCATTGACAATGCAGGCATTTTGGGACATGTGCTTCACATGTGTCTGATTTAGAGTCCCTAATACCATGGGTAAAACTTATTCAGTTTATCTTTAATGGGTTATCTGTATCATCCAACCCCCTGCCGTATTTATTGCCAAAGACATTTACAGTAAAACATAATATTTTGTTTCTTTAAACATCATCAGCTGCTGCAGGTTTTCTATAGTATCACAAGCAAAAGATTATGGCTTAAGAATAGGGGGCATGATTCTCAGTCGCAAGATGTAGAGGTGTGAATCACATGGCACATAGCCTCCCCAGTGCACCACCACATGTTGCAGATATGCATGGAACTGTCACAGCCCTCCTCCCCATCAAACGCTATACTACTTGAAAAAGCTGGTAATTCTACACAGTTTATTTGTGCAGAACAGGCCCCCCCACCCTTGACTGATAGCTTTACAGATGATGAAAATCCTATAAACAAGTCTAACTGTGTTGGAAAAAAAGTTATTTATTAATTCCCTCCAGGGTGTCATGACTCGTGAGGGTCTGACTCTATGTTCTTAATTTTTGGTAACCTTGCTGCCCACTCTTTTTCCAATGAATCTCCGTAGCGTACCCATAATGACCTAGGGAGGGGGGGTCAGCAGCACGAATTGCCACTGATGAATTCCTTTCCTTTGCTGCTGGCAGCCGCTTGCGTCTTCACTCCTCTGGTCCTCTCATCTACACTCCTTCAGTCTTCTCAT
Source organism: Neoceratodus forsteri (assembly GCA_016271365.2). Taxonomy (NCBI): domain Eukaryota; kingdom Metazoa; phylum Chordata; order Ceratodontiformes; family Ceratodontidae; genus Neoceratodus; species Neoceratodus forsteri. The sequence goes on along the minus strand of CM028131.1, from coordinate 542,921,267 downwards.
CTTCAGCCCTCTGGTCTTTTTATCTACATGCCTTATGGTGTTCTCATCTTCACTCCTCTGATATTCTCAGGAAATGTATCTATCTGGGCTGGCAAGCACTGGAAAAATCTGGTCCATTTTGTCAGTGTTGTGCACAGTGGGGTGGGAAGAACAGCAGCAAGCAAGGTAGCAAGCGTACTCCTGGCACTGCTGACAGTGAGATCCTGCAGAGTTCTCATGCGCCAGTCTCAAAGAAAGAAATTTATTGTCAATAGCTACTGGTGTTACTGAGCTCCCCAGGTCATTATGGATAAGCTATGGAGATTCATTGATAAAGAGGGGCAGCAAGTTTACTGAAAAGTAAGAACATAGGGTCAGACCCTCATAAGCCATGACACCCTGGAGCGAATTAATAAATAAAAACATTTTCTGCACTAATTTGACTTGTTTGCAGGATTTTTCACCATCCTTATAGTGACTGATCAAGGTTGGGGGCTGTTCTAAACAAATAAACTGTGTAGAATTACCAGCTGTTTCAAGTAGTATAGAGATCGATTGGGGGGGACTGTGAATGTTGCCAAATAAGGCAATTCATTTTTTTTTGTGTTATGTGTATATCTCCCCTGCGACTCCCCTACCACTCCTTCAGGCCAATTGTCAAGGACACTCACCTCTCGCTGGGTTCCGTCACCAACTCAACCCCACATTACAGCCACCACAGGGTACCCCGACATAACCCTTGAGTTGGGTGGGTCCTCCTCTTCTGAGGAGAAATGGCCTATCGGCCTAGGCATTGGACCTGGGTGCTGCTGTGGTCAGGTCAGCTGCCACGGATCCTGAGGTGGCACTGGTCCGGGTGGCCATTGTCTGGCAGAAGGAGACGCTATTTCATTTTTTTCCTCTGATTTGCCTCAGTCACGTTGTGTCTGAATGTCCCCTGGTCTCCACCGGGGGCCGCTGCTGGCGACATAATCCCCAACCCGACCCGGAGGGAGGCAGTCCTCCAGATGCTCAATTCCACTTCTTCTCCTGCCGGACCCTATGGTGCCTGAGTCCATTACCGAACCTGCTGCTGGTGTGGTGAGGTAAGGTGCCAGTGCCTCAGTCCTCTGCACCGCCGGGCAGCACAAGGCAATTTTAATGATGTTTTTCTTTCTTAAACTGCAGTGTGGAATCACCCTATACTGTTCAAGTTGCAGCTGAGTCCTGAATGAAGGCTGCTACTAACTGAATGTTAGATCGGGAATCTTGTGATGCGCCATTTCAAACCTTGCCATGCACTGACTTAGGATACCAAAAGACACACTCACATCAAATAAAATAAAATAAAATCATGCTATATTTCTAAGCATTTTTCTTAAATCAAAAGTGTTACAATTTAAAATAAACCAACAAACAATTAAAACACAGAGATTTAAAGACAGCATACATATGATACTTTGACTAAGTATCCCCAAATGCTAGGCCAAATGAAAAAGTTTTCAAGGAGGATTTAAACGCTCTCTCTGGACAGGCAATCTCTAATCTGATGAGGCAGAGCATTCCACAGGGTCGGGGCCACAAAAGCAAAAGCCCTCACACCTGATGTCTGTAAACAGACCCTGGCAATCCTCATTGGTGGAGCGGGGGTGGGTAAGGTCGCAGGAGGTCTTGCAAGTAACCCGGTCCCTGTCCATGTAGGGTCTTATAGATCAGCAACATGACCTTGAAGATGATCTTCCATCGCACCAGCAGCCAATGCAGTTCACGCTGCATGGCATGACATGGCAAGAACTTTACTGCCCTGTCAACAACCTGTCAACAACCTGGCCGCTGCATTCTGCACCAACTGCAGGTGACAGAGATCGACCCCTGATAACCCTAGGTAAAGAGCATTGCAGTAGTCAAGATGGGAGGACACAAAGGCGTGAATCAACACAGGAAGCTCATCGGACAGGACAAGGTGCTTTATCCAGGCGATGTTTCTCAGATGGAAAAATGAGGACTTGACAACAGCTGACACCTATGTCAGCTCATTGTCATGCACAACACCCAGATTCTGCACCTTCTCAGAAGGTTTCAAATGGTCACCCCCCTGCACCAGGCCAGACGGTTGCCCAAGAGTCAATTCTCTACCCGGTGACCAGGGTTCACCACCAATTCCTCAGTCTTATCTGGATTTAGCTTCAAACAGTTAGCACTCATCCAGTCCTGAATCTCAGTAAGGCAGTTGTTAAATACCGAGACAGCACTACTCTGTTCAGGTTCAAAGGACAGGTAGAACTAAGTGTCATCTGCATAGTGGTGAAAACTCATCCCATACTGCTTTATGATGTCTCCCAATGGCAGCATATACACCGTGAATAACATGGGGGGACAGTACAAAACCCTGCGGAACCCCATAAGGCAGGGCCAAGTGGACCAAGGAAAAAATTCCAGACACCACCCTCTGAAACCTGCCTGTGAGAAAAGAGTGGAATCATCTGAGGACCATCCCTGACAGTCCACAGATTAACCGCAGGTGATCCAACAACACCCCTTGTGCACAGTGTTGAATGCAGCAGAGAGATCAAGGAGGACCATAATCGAACGAGTACTCCAATCCCTCACTTTTAGGAGATCATTCATCACCTGAAGTAATGCTGTCACAGTACTGTGCCTCTTTCTGAAACCAGACTGGAGAGGATCGAGACTTCATGGGTGGTAAGAATGTTCTTGAGCTGCAACGCATCTACCTTCTCAATAACCTTACCCAAAAAGGGTAGGTTAGAGAGTGGCCTGTAGTTCTACAAGACAGTCTGGGTCACTGGATACTTCTTAAAAGGGAGTCACCAACACCTCCTTTAATGGATCAGGGACACCCTTGATTCAGCGAACACCAGCCTATCTCCGCGAGGATCGGTCCGATGACATCTATACACCCCACCAGGAGGTGTGCTGGACCAGGATCTAAACTACAGTAAGTCAGTTGCACCTCTTTCAGATAGCTCGGGGTCTGGCTTGACCAGTACATCAACTTCTCTGACCATATAGACATGATCCACAATAAACTGCTTCCAAAACTGGGCACCCTATACCGCAACTGTGGATGTATCCCACTACCAACCAGCAAAGCAATCGTACATAAATTATCCTTCCATCATTTGACTATGCAGACATAGTATACAGCGTGGCTCCAAAGACCTCCTTAGCCAGATTTGACCCTCTCTTCCACTCCTTCTGTCATTTTGCACTGGACTGCCCTCACACAACCCATCACTGTGACCTCTACAGGTCCCTAGACCTACCCTCACTTCAGAACCGGAGATTGGAGCACTGCATGAGGCTCACAGCAAAACTCTGGACCCAGTCTCTACCTCCTTACCTTGCAACAGCCCTCAAAGCTCAACCTCATCCCTCATACTCTCTCCAGAACTCCGACTCCCGGCTTCTCGCCATCCCTCACATGTCCTCCGCTAAAGGTCTAAATGCTTTCAAGTACCATATGCCTAAAGCATGGAACTCCCTGCCAAGAGACATTAGACAATGTGGCAACATCCAGCAGCTAAATTCCCTACTCAAGTTTGACTTCTTCTCCTCCTGCTCATGCACTTAGTCCTGCAAAATGGCATAATTGTTACAACCTGCCTCTACTACGACCTGTGGCAGTTAGCACACTCCGTGATTTTGCCGGGCTGCATTTTAGACTCCGAGCAATACTTGCAATTTTAAGTCTTCCCATGTGATTCTAACTGCATAATGTCTGAACCTAGTACTGATCTCTGTATTGCAATTTGTCTGTATATCCTGTGATGTAGTTCTCGCTGTTTCCCTACCCTACCCCTACCCCCAGGACACATCTGAATCGAGAGTTGCACCACTCAGCATGCCTTCCTGGTAAAACTGTTAAATAAATAAATAAGTCCCAAACAATCTTCATGATATCCACGATAGCTGGCTGGTCAAAAACTATCCAGACAGATTGGGTGTCTGTGCCCTCACATCGTCCTCCGCCATACTCATTTGAACAAGCTGCACAGATCATTGACTTGATGGAGGACACCTTATCTGTAAAAAATAGTGCAAACTCCTCACACTTATCCTGTGAAAAGGCTCTCCATCCCTGAAAACAGACTGGATTGCACAGTCTGCCCATGGTCTGAAAGAGCTGAGCAGGTCAATTTCTTGCCGCAGTAATCTCCCTGGACAGGAACTTAGCCTTCTTACAGGAGATTTCTGATTGATAGTCCAAATAATGGGCAATCAACCTAAGTCTGTCCTCCTCCAGGCTGGATTTCCACCAATGATGTTCCAACCTTCACCCACTCTCCTCAACTTCCTCAAAGTCCCAACAAACCAAGGGGACTGAGGATGAAGAGGGAGGGGGCAAACTCGGACAGGCACTATGGAATCCAGGGCCTCCAGTATCGCCCTGTTATAGTGCATCACTAGATCTCCTGGATCCAAGCATTCCAATGGCCAGCTTGATAGGTCCAGCACTGTCAGCAGACCCTCTGGGGTTACACCCCTCAAAGTGCGGTACTGGACCATTTCCAAAGGGGCTAGTCTCACATGGGGAGCCATGACATCTGAACCTGATAGAATGATGGTAAGATCATCCGATTGGTTCCACCACCAAGCCATCTTCCTCCATCCCCAGGAGGAACACCAGGTCCAAGGAGTGACCCTGACAATGGGTTGCAGTGGTAACTACCTATGTAAAGCCCAACAAAATCATCAATTGGAGGAAGTTTTGACCAACAGATGAGAGTTCATCATCGACCAGGCATTGAAATCCCCCAGGACCAACCACATGGGGGCTTCCAATACCATGTCGACCATGATGTCTGTAACTTCCTGCAGGAAAATGTTCTCATCTCCGGGTGAACAATAGATGAAAAGAATCCTGCTGCCAACACCTGGCCCTAGGATACACTCAAAGGATCTGGTGATCCCCACTTGAACCTCCACCAGATCCAGTTCCACCTTAAAACAAATAGCTACACCCCTGCCCCTTCGATCCAATCTCGGGCGGTGTGTCACCGAGTACCCAGCCAGAACTGTTGACTCCAATATCGACTAGTATTTTCATCCAACCAGGTATCGGTGATGCAAGCCAGGTCAGATGACTCAACAAGATCAGCAGTAATTGCTGTCTTGTTTTTTTATAGACCTGGCATTGCACAACACTGCCTGAGTTGGATGAGAGGCCATGGAAGAACAGGTGACTTGCCCACCCTCAGTGGAGCCCTTGGGTATGGGAACCAGGCAAGAAGGACCTCTTTCATGGACCCATTTCGCCCCTGGGTGCCTCCTCGATCTCACCACCCCTATCCATCCACCCCTCTCCTCCTCCCCCAGTACTGGGGCCCTGCCCCTCCACACAATACCCAAGGCACGACAAGGCCTATACACCTCAGGCTGTAACGGGGGACTATCAAGGGGGTGAAGGTCCCTCAGCCTGGACAGGGAATAACACCTGCCCACTGAAACATAATTTCAAGACATATTCCCTATGCAGCTGACCACTATAAATGTTCACTAAAACTAAATAAAATCACAATTAAAAACAAACTCATACTTAAGCGAAAACTGGAACTCTAACTCCCAATCAATAAATACTACACCCTACCAGTCTCTCTCACAGATTTTAGAGCAACTTAAACATACTAAAACCATATTACAATAAACAAATACCACCTACTAACCCCAAAATACCAACCCCAAAACAATAAACCCTACAAGTCTCTACTTAAACAACAATGAAGCAAAAAACATAAAAGTTATATACCATAAAATAACTATGGTTTGATATCAATATATTACTGTCCACTATATGCAATATTGGAGTCTTTAACTGTCGAGCCACTGGTCCGCACTACATAATGATTAAATATATAAATGTACATTTTAAATATTTAAAATAGAAAAAAGCGCACACACAAAGGCAACTGTTTGTTGTTCATCATTTATTTACAAGGTACTAACAGACTAAAATCATTTCCTACTTCCTTTAAAGGAGACAGAAATGGTTTAGTGTGGCTTGTAAATGTTAAATAAATTATAAACAAGCAGTGACTTCCCTGTGTCTTTGCCAGTACTATACATGGCCTGAAATTGAGCAGCTGTATTTGATGTAGACATGAAGCATTTAAAACCACTTGAATTTATGAAATAAAACTGCTAATCTGTTTCAATTGGACTGACAGTGGACTGACTCCATATCTCTGTGCAAGAGCAGGTCAGAATGTCAGTCAGAGGTAATAGCAGGCATTTTGGGGAGTCAGGAAAATAATTGTTGGTATATCGTACTGAACGGAGTGAGTGTTGTTGGGGGGGAAGGAGTCTGGAAGATGCACATCGGGGAAAACAAGATCGGGCAATCATACCAGACCCATTTAAACTGTATTTTTAAAATGCTGCTCCTAATGCTGAACCTCTGTTTAGTCTGCCATCCTTTTTTCTTCATATTGGAGTCAGTACATGCCAAGCTGAGAATGGCTTATATCACTGACTCAGATTTTAGACCATTGAAACCTGTGTGCAGAATAGGAACTATTTAATCAGCAGCTTCACAACAGGCTGAAGCTGCACCTCTATGACAGTGCAAAATAATGGCAAGGTTCAAAACAACTGTAATCTATATGGTGACCAACCATTCACTTGACTGCTCCCCCCCACACACACACACTGTTGCCCAGTCACTTTTCTAATATCAGAAAACAAGAACATTTCAGCTGACAGACTCGAAGCAATAATCATTTTTGGCAACCATGAACAGCTCACTCAGCCCACACTCTCCCACTACCGACGCACACACTTGCCTGGTACTTTCAAAAATGAAAGACCTGTCCAGATATTAGTAAAATCTATCTCTGGTCTCCACCCTCCTCTTTGTCCATGCCCCTTTCATCTTGCTGTATATAGTGGTAACCCTATTCAAACTAGGAACTTAGCCTACCTTCACCCTTTTATTTAATTCATCCCAGAAGCCTGTCATTTTCATCCACTGAAATAACTTCTGTAGCAGCTGGCAACCACCTGTGTCTTTGCTCCCCTAGCTCTTTCTTGAACAGCATCATGGCCATGAAGCACACTAAAATGATCCTCACTCGGTCAGTGATTTTATCTGCTGCAAGACAGCAGCTCAAAGAGATGGCTCTTGGTTCTGTAGGTCATATCCCCCCACCACTGGAAACTGTTAACAGGAAAGCATTGACATCAGTGTAGGGAGGCAGGGATATATTATTCATTAATAGGTGTGTGCACAATTGTTTGAGGGGAGGTGGCATAGGCATTGGTACCAATGATCAGGTGCCAAACATGAAAGCACCAGCCCAATTGAAAATTATCTCTGAGCTTAGGGCCTATCTGATCTGTGCATCCTGAGCAAACAGTCACTGGAGTCAGTGTGGGATCGTTGCTGTCGAGCTGACCCATGAAAAAAACACCTTTACTAGAGTAACAGTAATCTGTCACTGTTTAGAGGGGACTGCCCTATGGTTTTAATTCATGTCACTGCCCCCATTGACCTCGCACAGAGCTTAGTGACACAAGTGCCCACTAAAAGTGCCCACTGAGAGGGGTGCTGCATTTCTGAGGTGCCGTCTTTTGGATGAGATGTTAAACCGAGGTCCCATCTGCCTGGGTTGGTGGTAGTTCAGGTGGATGTTAAAGATCCCATGGCACTTATCGAAAAGAGTAGGGAATTTCCGTGTCCTGGCCAAATTTTCTCATTCACTAAAAATACCACCAACAGCTTAATCTGGTTCAAGGTCAGCTGGCATTCATCTATATCCCTTTCCCCCGGGTCGTGCCTGAAAATAGGCAGGATTTGTCTAGTGCACTTACCCGGTCAACAAAAGCTAAAAAAAAAAACTCCCCTGTAACAATACCTATGCTGTCACCCCTCAAGTTGCCAGCTGCTACAGAAGTTATTTCAGTGGACGAGAATGACAGGCGTCTGGGATAAATTAAATAAAAGGGTCAAGGTAGGCTAAACTCTCAATTTGAAGAGGGTTACCACCATATACAGCAAGATGGTAGGGCAACAGTGTGTGTGCATGTGTGGGGTGGGGGGGCAGTCCAGAGTGAACAGGTGGTCACCACAGAATACAATGGTTTTGAGCCTTTCCATTATTTTGCACTGTCCTGGAGGAGTCTAGCTTCAGCCTTTTGTGAATCTGCTGATTAAACGGCTCCCTATTCCTGTACACAGGTTTCAACAATTTAAAATCGGAGTCAGTGATGAGAGCCATTCTCAACTTGGCATGCGCTGACTCCAATTTGCAGAAAAAAGTGTGGCAATCCAAATGGACTTAATGCATTACAAAGCAACATTTTAAATATACAGTTTAAACATGTACAGTACTGACAAAGAGACAGGGAAGTCATTGCTTGTTGTTAATAATTTATTTAACATTTACAAACCACAGTAAATCATTTCCTATCTCCTTCAAACAGTTTGGTCTTTTTACTTTTAATTTTCAGGGTTTTCAAGGGATATCCTAGAGATGTGAATTAGCTTGTTTAGGTGTTGGAAAATTAATTGGTTGTGGAGATTTTCCATGACAAAGTTGACATTTTCCCCATAGGATTACACTGTGTCACTTTGGTCTTTTTACATAACATTTTCAGGGTTTTGAGGGGATGCTCTACTGATGTCAATTATGTTGTTTAGCTGTTGGGGAATTAAGTGTTTGCAGAGATATTCCATGACAAAGTTGCAGTTTTCCACATAGGATTACATTGTGGTCTCTGTAATGCGTTGTGGCGCCGTTATGTCAGGAACAAAGTGAGATACACACTTTTCACTGCTGGCGGCTTACATCACACAGAGAACCATGACTGGGATGTCAACATACCAAGGTACACAATCTACAGGAGGGACAGGGAGGGAAGACATGGAGGAGGAATAGCTTTCTACGTAATGGAAGGTATCAAAGCAACAGAACTAAAGGGTAAACAGGGAGGAGAGGAGACAGTTTGGGTCACCCTGGAGATGGGAAATGGCTCCACAATCCGCACAGGGGTTGTATACAGACCCCAGTCTCAGGGCGAGGAAATAGACAAGGAAATGATAAAAGGCATCCTTGGGATGGCAGAGAAAGGGAAGGTATTGCTGAAGGGGGACCTGAATATGCCAGATGTTAACTGGAGCACCTTTGCTGCAGCCACATCCAAGAGCAGGGCCATTCTTGATGCCCTACAGGGGGCATGCCTCAGACAGCTAGTTTTGGAACCCACTCGGGAGGGAGCAATCGTAGACCTGGTACTTTCAAATTGAGACAGAGAGAGGATCTCTGATCTTGAAGAGGGTAGCCATCTGGGAACAAATGACCACCAAACAGTGTGGTTCATGATAAACTTAGCTGTAGAGTCAATCCACACAAAAGTGAAGGTATTGGATTTTAGGAGGGTTGATTTTGTCAAAATGGGAGAGTGTCTCAGAAAAGCACTAGCAAACAGGCAAGAAAGTGGGGTGGAGCAACAATGGGGAAACATTAAAACCACTATCACAGAGGCAACAAGCCTTTGTGTGAAGCAAATAAACAAATCAAAACAAAAAAAAATCTTTATGGTTCACAAAAGAAGTAGCAGGGAAGGTAAGGGAGAAAGAGATAGCATTCAGGAAATATATGGAAACACAGAAGGAGCAGCTGTACCAGTTAAAGCAGAAGGAAGTGGGAAAGGCAGTTCGAATAGCAAAGACCCAAACTGAGGAAAAGATAGCCATTTCAGTTAAGAAGAGGGATAAAACATTTTACAGGTACATTAGGGAGCAAAGAAAGACTAAGGCCAGGATACTGAGGCTGAATAAAAAGGAAGGTGGTTGGGCAGAGAGCAAAAGTGAAAAAGCAGGGATACTGAACAAATACTTCTGCTCAGTATTCACAATGGAAAAGCAGGGGGCGATACCTAATCCAGTCAATAGAAGCACTCTAGATAGGGGTTGATATTAGTCCTTTCAGAGAAGAAAGGGTTCTGAAATAACTTTAAAGCTGAATGTGGATAAAGCAATGGGGCCTGATGGGATTCACCCCAGAATTCTAAAAGAACCAAGAAAGAACTAGTAACACCACTGACTACCCTTTTAATAAATCATGGAGGGTGGTGTGGTACCTGAGGACTGGAGGAGGGTGGATGGATTCCCCTTCACAAAAGTGGGACCAAGACAGAGGCAGGAAACTATATACCTGTCAATTTGACCTCAGGGGTAGGAAAAATGATGGAATCACTTCTGAAGGAAAGAACTGTTGAGTACCTAGAGGCCAGTGTGGCACAGGACCCAAGGCAGCATGGATTCACAGCAGGAAGGTCATGTCAGACAAATCTAATTGATTTCTTTGACTGGGTGACCAAAGTAGTAGACCAGGGAGGGGCTGTGGACATGGCCTACCTAGACTTTAGCAGCAAGGCATTTCACACAGTCCCACACAAAAGATTAATAAACAAATTAGACAGCCTAGGAGTGGGTCCTAGGGAGGTAGCCTGGGTAAAGCACTGGCTGGACAACACAGCGGGTAATAGTAAATGGAGTCCACAGTAAAGAAAGGCAGGTTACTAGTGGGATACTGCAGGGTCCAGCACTGGGTCCAATCCTTGTTAATGTCTTTATAAGTGACATTACAGAGGGACTAGAAGGGAATGTATGTCTCTTTGCAGATGACACAAAGATCTGCAACAGGGTTGATATGCAAGGTGGTGTGGAAAGGATGAAAAGGGACTTGGCAAGGTTGGAGGAATGGTGAAATGTATGGTATCTTAGATTCAATGCAAAGAAGTGCAAAGTACTCCACCTGGGAAACAAAAGCCCAGGGGAAGAGTACACAATGGGGGTTGACATACTAACAACAACAAAAATGAAAAGGGACCTGGGGGTAGTCATATCAGATCACCTAAAGGTAGGCTAAAGCAATGTGAGAAGGCAGTATGGAGGGGGGGGATACTGGGATGCATAGGGAGAGGCATCACCAGTAGAAAACAGGAAGTTGTTGGCCCTCTGTACAGACAGTTGGTAAGACCACATCTGGAGTACTGTGTACAGTTCTGGAGACCCCATCTCAGCAAATACATAGACATGATGGAGGCTGTCCAGAGGAGGGCAACCAAAATGATGCAGGGTCTTCACCAGAAGACATATGAAGAAAGATTAAAAGAGCTTAAGATGTATAGCCTCGAGAAAAGGGGGGGGGCATAATAGAAACTTTCAAATACCTCAAGGGAATCAACAAAGTCCAAGAGGGTAGCATCTTTCAGAAAAAGAGACGTGCAAGAACAAGGGGGCACAATTTGAAGATAGAGGGGGTACAGCTCAGCGATAATGTGAGGAAGTATTTCTTCACAGAGGGTTGTAGATGCATGGAACAGCTTTCCTGAGGAGGTTGTAGAGTCAAAAACAGTGGGGGAATTCAAGAATGCATGGGACAGATGTAAGGCAATTCTAGTGGGGGGTAGGAGGAATTAGGCTGTTGGTTAACTAGGATCTGCAGCTTATCCGTTAGGTAGGGAAATGGGCAGACTAGGTGGGCCATGCGGTCCTTATCTGCTATCAAATTCTATGTTTCTATCACCTTTCAATGATGTATGCTGCTGCAAGAATATTGCAAAATTGCACAGTACCTGTGCAGTGGAATTTTTCCCATACATTGAATGGTTCATGATATATATATGTATTCATATTTATTCTATTTTTCCCAGTGCACTGTCATCTAAACCTATTCCAGTCACCCCACCTCATTCACCTGTGACTGTCATGTGCTGTCTACTGATTCTCACTGGCTTCCCCCCCCCGGTGTGTGGCCATAACAGCACGGCCTGTCCATCAACGATGGAAGAAAGTGTCATCATCGCTGACATTGCTACCCTGGCTTACTACCCCAGTGTGGGGTTTGGGGACTGTGGTGGCATTGTGGACTGTAATTCTGTCGGTGGAGGAACAGTGGCAGAGAGTCATAGAGGCAGGAGCAGGGGAGGCTGCATCCTGAACTGCCAGTGCTTTTCTCCTTTGAGAGGGTGGGGACATGCAATGACATCCAGCACCTCCCACCCCAAAACAACTGGACAACCTGGTTAGTGCACTACTCCTGGCATCTGCCAGGGGTCCATTGAGTGCTGGCCATGCTCCCATCCCTCCTCCCCAGGAGCAGGAGAGCAGTCCACACAATGCTCCATCCTTCACCCCCCTGGCCTGACCTCCAGTGACCCAGCTATACATATGGGCACCTTGGTTCCGGCCCGAGCTCCCACCAATATATGCTGTATAGCTATGCATATTGGAACTTGGTGGTAGCATGGGGCCCAAAGGGCCATGCCCTCCCACCAAAACATGTTTTTTTGGTAATTATGTTATACTTTCTCAAAAGTAAGGAAATTTTGCAAAAATTATGATTAATGCATCATTTAGGGTTAAAGCAGAAAAGTCAAGAAATGAGAACCTTAGGTTGCCCCTATCCTTCCTCATCTCACCATCCTCCACAGACTGTTAGGCGATGGGTGTGATTGGGATGTGAGGCCCAAATCTCCCACATTCTCCTTTACTGTAGCATGTCCACCTGCTTACACATGGAATAGGGTGAGACTTAGGCCTCACAACCCCAATGACACACCCCATTGTCTCTGTCAATCTGTGGAGGATGGTGGGGGGGATAGGGGCACCCAAATATTCTCATTTCTGTCTTTTTCTGCTTTAACCCTAAAATGATTGATTAAATGTAGTTTTTGCTAAGATATATATGTGTCTATATATATCTATTATATATATATATATATATATATATATATATATATTTATTTCTATTTATTTTATTGAAGAGAAATTGAATTACAATCCTTGAGTTACAGAGTCCTTTCAAAGGCTGCACGTCAGTACAAAAAAAGTTAGAACATTACATTAGACAGAAATTATACATAAATGGAACAGCTCAGAGGAATATACAGAATTTACATTGTAGGGTAACAGCATCCAGGATCTTAAAAAAACCCTAGGTCAATAGTTGAGATATACTGCAGGTTACAATTTTGAAGGGTCATTAACAGAACCCCGAGTCCAGGTTTATATACTGTGAGTTTGTAAGACCTGAATATGTAGTCATTGGTAAAGCAAAACATTTTGTCATTACTACACTGGGATATCATTCTGCAACTTCTGCAACTTGGTGGTAGCGTGGAGCCCAAAAGGCCCAGCCCTCCCACCAAAACATGTTTTTTTTTTGGTAGTTATGATATGCTTTCTCATAAAGTAAGGAAATTCTTTGAAAAAAATTACGTTTAATGCATCATTTAGTGTTAAAGCAGAAAAAGTCAGGAAATGAGAACATTAGGGTTGCCCCCATCCCCCCCACCTGAAATCCAGAACCCTTGCTTTCATGTGGTTTGACTCTTCTGCTGTTCTCTCATTGAGCCACACCATATATATACACACACACACACACACACACATAGTTGCATTTTGCTTTGTGTCTGCTTTGTACAGAATCTAATTGTTGGAATTTAATACATTTTTCTCAGCTCATTATCCTGTTCCCAAAATGGTGAGGTAGTCTACTTTTGTGGCTCTTCATGGATATTTCTTATACTTATGGTATGTGTCTTTTGATTTTATAGCCTAAGATTGGCCCTTCAGTTGCTGACATTTGCACTTCTGCAGAGGCCCAGATTGTGGCTGTTATATGATTTCCAATATCAGGAAGAAAGGAAGGAAAATGTGCACTTTAGCAATCATGGATGACTGATTTTTGGTTGAAATTCCAAAATGGAAATGAGCACAGGAAATGTGTTCCATTCCCTTGCCATTCTTATTAAGCATTGTCTTCTGAGTGTGTGGAGTTTAGTTTTATGGAATAAAATATGGATAGCTTCTGCCAGAGAACAAGCAGAGCACCAGGAGGAAGGAGCTGCTGGTATAACTAAACTTCTCTACTGGGACTAAGAACTAGAACACTTGTACTGGGACCTTCAAATTACGGTAAAAAAAAAGTTAGTGTGTTTGTCAGAGTTAGTTGAAGTGAATTGTTATCTAAGTATCTGTTATCTGTATTATCTGTGTAGTTATCTAGGTACTTGTCACAGGTGGCTGAAGGCAATTATCTGTGAAATTAACTAAGTGTAGACAGATTTGCAAAGTTGGGCGAGTGGCTTAGCTAGAAGGAGCCAGGTTAAAAAACAGATTTAAACACTGCCCTAGATAGCGTCTGCCAGAGAACAAGCAGAGTACCAGGAGGAAGGAGCTGCTGGTATAACTAAACTTATCTACTGGGACTATATTGCCCTCCTTCCTCCTCTCACCCCCCAACCAAGGGCAGTACTACTTTTATAGGCACAGGATTTGACTGACAACAGTAACTTTCTGGTTGGAAGCAGGAAGTGAGTGATCACAGAGCCACCAAAGACTCACCATCCTAAAAGGTCAAGAGTAGCTCTCTGTCCTCCCCTAGCTGCTGGAGGTCTGACTCTGAGCAAGTAAGGAGACTACTGAGAAATACAGGAACTTCTTGTCTCAGAACAGGAAGACCAGCAGCTTAAAGGGCACAGAGGCAGTACGTAAGTAGGGAGAGAAAAAAAAAATAAAATAAAAAAATTAAAAAAAATAAACAGAAGAAAGAGTAAGTATTCCAAACAACAATTAGGAGGGCCAGAAATAAGACATGATGGGAGTGGTGCAGTGCAGTGGCTGTGGAGCAGCAGTCTTCCGGGAGACGCTCTGGAGCATGCGGTGTTGTCCCATCTGCAGGCACCTCCTAGGCTCAGGGAGGAGGAGGTTGCTCATCTCCAGGATGAGTTGGCCTGGATTTGGGGACCTCCTCTGCCATCCAGGGACCACCAGGGTCACTGCTGTTGCCTCAGAGGTTGCAAAGAAAGAGGAGCATTTGGACCACAGTGGGCTCAGAGAAGGTGAGGGTGGTGGAACAGAGGTGCATCCCTCCAGTTGTACCTCTTCACAATTTCTATGCTGTTCTGGAAAAGTGTGGTTCCTCTATGGAGGCACCCACAGTGGAGACCAAGGATGATGCTGGTAACCTCCACAAAGGAGACCCACAGGAGGGTGGCATGGGACCCCAGAGGGAAAGGAAACAACTCCTGGTGGGGGACTCCACTGTTAGGAAGGTAGAACTCGGGGAGGAAGGGGAGAAGGAGGTAAGGTGCCTGCCTGGTGCCATGGCTTGGAGGGACAGGGAGCAAATACTCATGATTGCAGTAGCAGCTGCATTGGGGAGGGAGCTGGATGTCATTGTCTTCCTAGGGACAAAAGACCTGGCTAAAAAAAGGGATCAGAGCAGTGCAAGGAGCATTTGTGGAGATGGGGAGGGGCTTTAGACCAATAACATGCATGGTAACCTTCTCGGAGGTGCTGCCTGTCTATGGCACGGGTTAGGCTGGGGGTGCTCCACACCATGGGATTCAATCAATGGTTGAAAAACTGGTGCAGAGCTCAGGGTTTTGGCGTCATTGGGGACTGGGGGTCCACCTGGAGGGATGAAGGGCTATACTAGTGTGATGGTCTGCATCTGTCCAGGAGGGGAACCAGGATCCTAGGTGATAGGTTTAAATGCTCATAGGCAAGCATTTAAACTAGCCAAGGGGATGCACTCAGAGAGGAGCAGAGAAATCCTAGCCCCCCACCAAAAAATCAAGGTACTAAATGAGGTAGACACCAACATAGAGATGTCAATAGGGAGAAGCGCAGGAGTAAATGAAGAAAGTGACAAATGCAATAAGGACAGGGATGGGGCAAAAAGGGGTAAGGCCATCAAGAAACGGAGGGTAATGAGTACCAAGGCCCATAGTCTGGGCATCAAGCTCCCTGAACTGGTGGCCTTGATGGAAGAGGAATGCCTGGATAGTGTAGCAGTCACAGAAATATGGTACACAGAGAACCATGACTGGAATGTTAACATACCAGGGTACACAACCAACAGGAGAGACAGGGAGGGGAGAAGAAGGGGGCAGAGTAGCTCTCTATGTAAGGGAAGGGACTGAACAGAAGAGTAAACAGGCAGGAGAGGAGGCACTGTGGGTCACCTTAGAGACTGGAAATGGCACCACAATCCACACAGGGGTTGTATACAGACCCCCATTTCAGGGGAAGGGAATGGACAAGAATATGATAGAAGGCAGACTTAGGATGGCAGAGAAAGGGGAGCTACTGTTGATGGGGGACCTTAAATGCCAGATGTTAACTGGAGCACCTTTGCTGCAGCCACACCCAAAAGCAGGGCCATCCTCGATGCCCTTCAGGTGGCATGCCTCAGAAGACATCTAGTTTTTGAACCTACTCATGAGGGAGCAATCTTAGACCTCATACTCTCAAATAGGGACAGTGAGAGGATCTCAGATCTAGAAGTGGGTAGCCATTTAGAAACAGATGACCACCAAACAGTGTGGCTCACGAAAACTCAGCTACAGAGTCAAGCCATGCAAAAGTGAGGGTTCTGGACTTCAGGAGGGCTGACTTTGGCAAGATGGGAGAGTGCCTTAGAAAAGCACTAGCAAACAGGCTAGAAGGAGGGGTGAAGCAACAATGGGAAAATATCAAAACTGCCATCACAGAGGCAACAAGCCTTTGTGTGAAGCAAATAAACAAATCAAAATGAAAGAAAAAGCCACTATGGTTCTCAAAAGAGGTGGCGGTGAAGGTTAGGGAGAAAAAGATAGCATTTAAGAAGTATAAGGAAGCACAGAAGGAGCAGGACAGAGAACTGTACCAGTTAAGGCAGAAGGAAGCAGGGAGGGTAGTCAGAATAGCAAAGGCCCAAACTGAGGAAAATTTAGCCAACTAGGTTAAGAAGGGGGGGGTCAAACCTTTTATAGATATATCAGGGAGTGTAGAAAGACAAAAGGAGGGATAGTGAGGCTGAATAGAATGGACAGTGGGTGGGCAGAGAGAGACAGTGAAAAAACAGGGACACTGAATAATACTTCTGTTCAGTATTCACAAAAGAGGAGGTGGGGGAGGTGCCTAATCCAATTAACAGAAGCACTCTGGATGGGGGGTCGATCCCAGTCCTTTCACAGAAGCAAGAGTTCTGAAAGAACTCCTAAAACTGAAGGTGGACAAAGCAATGGGGCCAGATGGTATTCATCACAGAATTCCAAAAGAATTAAGCAGAGAACTAGTGACAGCACAACTACCCTTTTTAACAAATCATGGAGGATGATGTGGCACCTGAGGACTGGAAGAAGGAAGATGTGATCCTCTTCACAAAAGTGGACCAAGACAGAGGCAGGAAACTACAAATCTGTCAGTTTGACCTCTGTGGTAGGGAAAGTAATAGAATAATTTCTGAAGGAAAGAATTGTTGAGTACCTAGAGGCCAGTGGGGCATAGGACCCAAGGCAGCATGGGTTCACAGAGTGAAGGTCATGTCAGACTAATCTAATTGACTTTTTGACTGGGTGACCAAAGTAGTAGACCAGGGAGGGGCTCTGGACATGGCCTACCTAGACTTTAGCAGCAAGGCATTTGACACAGTCCCACACAAAAGATTAATAGTCAAATTAACCAGCCTGGGAGTGGGTCCCAGGATGGTAGCCTGGGTAAAACATTGGCTGGACAACAGGACACAGAAAGTGATTGTAAATGGAGTCCACTCTAAAGAAAGAGGTGTTACTAGTGGAATACTGCAGGGTTCATTACTAGGTCCAGTCCTTTTAAATGTCTTTATAAGTGACATTGCAGAGGGACTGGAAGGAAAAGTATGCCTCTTTGCAGATTTCACAAAGATCTGCAACAGGGTTGATATACAAGGAGGCGTGGAAAAGATGAGAAGGAACTTGGCAAAGTTGGAGAAATGGTCAGAAGTATGGCAGCTTGGATTCAATGCAAAGAATTGCAAAATAATGCACCTGGGAAACAAAAACCCAGGGGAAAATTACACAATGGGGGGGTAGTAACAACAAGAAACATGGAAAGAGACCTGGGGGTAATCATATCAGATGACTTTCAGGTTGAAAAGCAATGGAAGAAGGTGGTAGGGAGGGCTGGGGATACTGGGATGTACTGGGAGAGGCATCACGCAGAAAACAGGAAGTTGTCATCACCCTGTACAGACAGTGGTGAGACCCCATCTGGAGTACTGCATCCAGTTCTGGAGACCCCATCTCTGCAAGGACATAGACAGAGTGGAAGTAGTTCAAAGGAGGGAAACTTAAAAGGTGCAGGGTCTGCAAGAGATGCCGTATGAGGAGAGACTAATGGAGCTTAATATGTATACCCTTGAGGAAAGGAGGGAGCGGGTACATGATAGAAATGTTTAAGTACCTCAGTGGAATCAACAAAGTCCAAGAGGGTTGCATCTTTCAGAAAAAGAGATGTGCAAGAACAAGGGGACACAATTTGAAGATAGAGGGGATGGCTCAGGGGCAATGTGAGGAAGTATTTTTTCACAGAGAGGGTAGTAGATGCATGGCACAGCCTTCCTGAGGAGGTTTTGGGGTCTAAAACTGTGGGAGAATTCAAGAATGCATGGGACAGACATAAGGCATTTTTTGTGGGGGGTAGGAAGAAATAGGCTGTTGGTTAAATATGATCTGCAGCTTATCCTCTAGGTAGGGAAATGGGCAGACTAGGTGGGCCAAGCAGTCCTTATCTGCCATCAAAGTCTATGTTTCTATGTTTTTATGTAATTAGTGCATTCTTCTCTGTAGAACTCCTTGCAAATGCCTATATTCACTGACTGTGGGAATAGATGTAATGAGACACATTAAACAGAGTAAGAAGTTGAGTATTGGCCATGATAATTCAAGCCTTGGCTTGTGTAGGTATTTTGATTTGTATCATCCTTAATGTTAGAGGATATATATAATTTCATCTTGTTCATCAAGTGACATGTCTGATTCAATTGACTGATTTTTTTCACTTCTGGTGATTAGTGATCTTGGAGGAATAAAGGACAACTAACCCAGCAATATGGGGAATTAAATTACAAACACTGTCATGCAATAGTAAAATAAGGAATGTTGAGTTTAAGTATGGTAGTGTTTACCTTTTTTTGACAGTATTGTCCATTTTATCATATTTGAAAAGTGACTGAAATGTAAACAAAACGTCCAAAGAGTCCTGGAGCTGAGCCACCACTCGGCTCACAAAATGGTGCTGATGGGCTGCGTAATGATGTCACTGGAGCGAGGACCTGGTACTCACCAACAGAGACAGAATTATAGATGGAAAAGTGGGGAGCAATCTAGGATCAAGCGATCACAGTATGGTGTGGCTCAACGAGAGAACAGCAGAAGAGTCAAACCACATGAAAGCAAGGGTCCTGGATTTAAGGCTGGCCAACTTTGTAACAATGGGGGAATGTCTTAGGACACTGTTGGCAGGGAAGAAGAAGAAAAGTGGGTGTGGAGGAACAATGGGAGAATCTTAAGGGAGAAATAGAAGAGGCAACAAGCCATTGCATTAGGCAAGTAATCAAAACAAAGGGAAAGAAAAAACACTATGGTTCTCAAAGGAAATGGCCAAGAAGGTAAGGGTGAAAAGGGTGTAATTCAGGAGGTACAAGGAAACACAAAGGGAAGAAGACAGGGAACTGTACATGAAAAAGTAGAGGGAGGTGGGGAAAGCAGTCAGGAGTGCAAAGGCACGAGCAGAAGGAAAAATAGTTCAGGCAATAACAAAAAGGGACAAGAACTTTTTCACGTACATCAAAAGAAAAAAGACTAAGGGTGGGATTGTGAGACTAAAAAGGGAAGGAGTGAAGAGTGCAGAGGGTCACCAAGAAAAAGCAGAAATCTTGAACAAGTATTTTTGTTCAGTATACATAGAAGAAGGGGAAGGGGGAGGGACCAAAGTTAGGCCACAGAATCACCACTGAGAGAGAGGTGAGCACCAGTCAATTTAAGGAGGAGACAGTCATAAAGGAACTCACTAATCTGAATGTTGACAAGGCAATGGGACCAGAAGGGATACATTTCAGAGTATTATGAGAACTCAGGGAGGTGCTGTCAGCACCACTGACAACCCTGTTCAACAGTTTACTGGACTGGAAACAGGTGTGGTATCAGAGGAATGGAGGAGGGCAAATGTAGTCCTCTCCTCAAATGTGGGAGCAGGAGGAGGCTGGCAATACAGGCCAGTCAGCCTGACCTTGGTGGTGGGGAAACTAATGGAAAACTAATAAAAGAAAGGTTTGACATGTCCCGAATCCAAAGGAACACTGGATCCGAGGCAGCATGGATTTACAGCAGGAAGATCTTGTCAAACAAATCTGATAGATTTCTTCGAGTGGGTGACTAGGAGTTAATCAGGGAGAAGTGGTTGATGGCCTACCTGGACTTCAACAAGGCCATTGACACCGTCCCACATAGGAGGCTAGTAAACAAGTCGGACAGCCTGGTAGTGGGTCCCAGGGTGCTTAACTGGATCAAAAATTGGCTGAGTTATAGGACACAGAGGTGGTGGTGAACAGAGTTCAATCCAAACAGAGGGGGTGACCAACAGGGTCCCACAGGGATCAATGCTTGGACCAGTCCTCTTTAATGGCTTCACAAGTGACATTGCAGAGAGGCTGAAAGGGACGGTATGTCTCTTTGCATACAACATGAAGATCTGCAACATGGCTGACACTCCAGGAGGGGCATAGAAAATTAGAAGGGATCTAAACAAGCTTGAGGAGTGGTCAAGGATGTGGCAGCTAAGATTCAATGTAAAGAAGTAAAAGATCATGTACTTGGGGCACAGAAATGTGGAGGAGGAGTACATGATGGGGTGGGGGAGGTACTGACCACCACCAAATAGGAAAGAGACCTGGGAGTAATCATACCTGATGAACTAAAGGTTATCAAACAATATGAGAAGGCTGTGAGGAGAGCAGTGTAATGCTGTGGTGAACATGGAGAGGTAGTTCAAGTAGAAGGAAGGAAGTTGTGATACCACTGTATAGAACATTGGTGAGACCTCATCTAGAGTACTGTGTCCAGTTCTGGAAGACGATCTCCAAAACGACATAGAGTAGAAACGGTCAGAGAAGGGTGACAGAAATGTGCAGGATCTGCACCAAAAGTCTTATGAGGAGAAACTGAAGGATCTCAATGTGTATTGCCAGAAGGAGTAGAGGAGAGGGTGGATATACAGAATTTCAAATACCTTAAGTGTGTGAATAAGTGTATAAGAGGGCAACATCTTTCAAAAAAAAAAGATGTTTAAGAACAAGGGCCATAATATGAAGATGGGGGTAGACTTAGGGATAATATGAGAAAGTATTTGTTCACAGAAGGGTGGTGGATCAATGGAACAGCATCCTGGCAGACGTTGTAGGGGAAAAATGGTAGGGGAATTCAAAAACAAATGGGACAGACATAAAGGAACTCTAGAGATTGGAAAGAGAGGGTAAGCCACAGATCATATAGGATCTGTGATATATGAGACAGGTAGAGAAAAGGGCAGACTAGGTGGGCCAAGCAGTCCTTACCTGCCATCAAATTCTACGTTTGATCCGCTTTTTCCATTGAAAGCTATTGGCACTGTTTTAATATGCTTTTACACAAGCTAATTATCAATACCTATGTTGATAGTTACATAAGCTGCCAATAGCAAACATTTTAAAACAATGCCCATAGCTTTTAGTGAAAGAAGCAGAGCAGACTTGCTTTGATGACACCATCATGTAGCATGTCAGTTCCATTTTGTGAAATGAATAGTGACTTGGCTGCTGAGCTCTTCAGAGATTTTGTTATATTTAGGTGCACTTTTCAAATAAGACAAAATGGTTACAAATTTCAAAAGTAAAGGTAAACACTACCATACCTCTCAACTGTCCCTGATTTTCAGGGACGTCCCTGATTTTGCCTGAAAATGTTCCTCTGTCCCTCAAAAAATTTGTGATTTTATGACTGAACAGTGAAGATTGTAAGCATAAAAATAATGCTAAACATTAAAGTTGCAGATCTGTTCTTCTTCAGAAAATGCAGCTTAAACTAATCCTCTTATTCTATCAGCTTTCTGGGTGAATATTACACATTTTTAAAATGTGTCCCTGATTTGGGGCTTTGTCCCTGATTTTCTTGAGCCCTGTCCCTGATTTATGAGACAAGAGGTTGAGAGGTATGCCTTAACTCAGCATCCCTTATTCTAGGATTACATAGGCACGTTTGTGATCTAATTGACTCCCAAATTTATGGTTTCATTGTCCTTTATTAAGTTTAACATAATGCCACCGCCATTGCTGGACTAGTTACAATTGTTAATTGCAGCCCTAGTACAGACTGTAATTTTATGCAGTTGTACTGATCTCAAGTAAATGTTTTCATGACCTAGAATTTACTGTATTTATGGTTTATATTTAGTATGTTGGTATTATAAATGCTGCATTACTTAAAACAGGGAGTTCAAGTCCTGATGCAGATTGGAAATTCATGCAGTTGCACCAGTCTGAGAAAAAGATTGCTGTGACTAATCATTTGTCTACATATTTTTCCAGGGCTTATACTGGTTAGTAATGTTGTAAAACTAGTATTCAGGCATCTAGTGCTCATATGGTTTTATCTCTTTTCTTTTTGATTTTTCTTTTGGTGTAATTTGTGGAAATGTTATGCTTCACATATATAACTGTATGGTGTCGTTACACCATGTGATCCTATGAGGTATATATATATATATATATATATATATAGTAAATAGTATTTAATGCATAAGTTGTTAAACAGTGAGTAAGTGAGGTTGAAAATCCCCTGACTTCAGCTCACCTCAACCGGCATTGGGTGTGCACGCGTCGCCAGCCCCAACTCTCACCCCATCACATGTGTAAAGCAGCAGAAGTATAGAGAATGGGGTGAGAGGTAGGACCAACAACCCAATGCGCACCCCAATGCCGGTTGGGGAATGGGCTAGGGTCCAAGGGGGTTTTCAACCCTAACACCGAATTTCCTCACTTTTGTCGCGAGGAACAACCCTAACTAATGCATTAAATGGAGTTTTTTGCCTCTAATTTCCTTCTTTTTAGAATGATAGCGAGAAATAGTGAATGGGACAGAAGGTGGAGTGCGGGCCTCTGGGCCTCAGACCGCCACATGAGTGCCTTGTGGCATAGTAACAAGAAATGGAAATTACGTACTTACTGTAATTATTGATCTTCTGGACAGTCTCCATCACTCATTCACACTAGTGGGATAACGCCAGAGGCACTAGGACCAAGTGGGAGCCAAAAGTTTTCTGAAGGGTAGGTGCCGAGATATGACCGGCGCATGCATGGCACCATGAGACTGACTCGTGCCTGTGTAGGCTATCTTGGTGTCGAGCACCTCCAACCGCCTCAGTACCTTTTCGACCAAGGAGGTGCAGCGAACTAATGAGAATAACTCATTCTGAGTTTCTGGGCCTGAGGGCCAGATGGCATTTGTAAGAAAGGTCAAAGAACAATGTCTTCACAGTCTGAACCATAGGCCATGAAGACCAGGAAAGAAAAACGAGTGAACCCAGAGGATGGTGGGTGGGCATGTGAATGAGTGATGGAGACTGTCCAAGAAGATCAATAATTACGGTAAGTACGTAATTTCCTATCTTCCTGGACTAAGTCTCCATCACTCATTCACACTAGTGGGAGAGTACCAAGCTAAAACCCACAACCCTGAGTAGGGTGGTAGGAGATAGAGTTCACCCAGAAAGGACAGCCAAGGACTGTCCTGCTAATAAAAGAGCCATCTTGTAAAGAGCATCCAGAACATGATGCTTACAAGATCAGCGCCGAGTTGTAATGCATTACTGTAGATGACTGCAATGGGCACAAATGAAACTCTGCCAGGAAGCCGCAACCACTCAGAGAGAGGTGAAAACCCGGACTCACAATTTGGTATGTGACCAAAACTAATAGTGTCAAAGACATGTACCAATCTAATGTAAAGGACCTCAGGAACTGCAAGAGCCAGAGGTAAAGTCTACATGTTCAGGGTAGACTGAAAAGTGGAGACGGAACCCCCACTACCGAGTATGGCTGATCTGCAAACAACAGGTCCAGTAGAACTTGAACCCCTTACTTGGTGAGCAAAAGAAGGTCCAGATGGGGTTAGCTCATCAAGGAAAAGGTTTCAGTAAGTCACTGAAAACTTCCTGATGGAAGGTGAAGCACAACTTAGACGCCTCTTGTTGTGGTCTAGTAGAATCAAATCCTAGTCACTGCATATTCCAAAAGGGAATTATCCTGCTCCTGTCTGTATAACTGTAGCAGTAGTCTCTGAACTCAGAGAAGAAAGGAAAAGTTTACAGGAGGGCGTGTCCACTGTGAAAAAAAAAACAAAAAACATTTCAACAGAAAAAAACAGGGGCTGGATTTGTAAGGCAACTAGAGGTAGATGTGCATCAAGGAGGGACACAGCAGGACCAAGTTAGGGCTAACCCATTCGTTGAAGTGACTGA
Organism: Neoceratodus forsteri; assembly: GCA_016271365.2. Lineage (NCBI taxonomy): Eukaryota > Metazoa > Chordata > Ceratodontiformes > Ceratodontidae > Neoceratodus > Neoceratodus forsteri. The sequence continues at coordinate 542,896,981 of CM028131.1, read as the reverse complement.
AAGCGGCAGAAGTAGCTCAATGATGTGAGACACTACTTACTCCAGCCTCCTGAAGGGAGTAGGAAGGACTCTAGTTTGCTTTGTTGAAAAACAAACATCACCACTCCGTCACACCATCAGAGAGGATAGCTTTGAGTGCTACTGGCACTGAACCATGCACAGGACCAAAGGTGTGAATATTTGAGAAGCTACCTCAGAAGACCTACTTGACCTATGGTCAAGAAAAGAGCATGTTGTCTGTTAGGTTGAAGCAAGCATGGAAGTAGGAATCTAAGTTCCAACTTGCTGAAGAGTCACTTCTGTTGCTGCGAGGCTCTGATCAAGAGAAGAAAGCCTGATTAAAAACAAAAAGATACTAACAGACTGGTTAGACACCTAGGTTTGGAAATATCTCGAATAAGAGAAAATTTCTAGAGAAAAGAGGTGAGCTATACCACCGCTGGATCAGACTGCCCTAGGGTAGAAGAAATCAGGTACTCTTTACTGAAGTTTAGAGATGACCACCTCAGGGTTGAGGTGGAACCTGACCAGATCCAAAGTGTGGTATCGGGAAATTCCAACTAGGCCCTGTGCTGTGATAATTCTGAACCTTTTTTTTTTTTTTGTATTGATTATCATTAGTCCGAGCCTGACAAGGTTGCTGGCTGCTATTTGGCAAGGATTGCCTGATACAGAAATGACAAGGATGTCATCCCTGTGAGGAGCAGGAGGAGCCTGAGGATCCATAACTAAATTCTTGACTGGACTAATAATAGCTAGACAGATGTTAACCACCTGTGCCGAAGCAGCCACCAGAGGGGCAGCATCAAAAGAGGGCTATATACCACTATCAAAGGTGCGGAACAGTCTGTACGGCTCCCGACCATTGAATTAGAATGTTCCATAGAGTGTAATTGTTGTGACGACTGAAAGAATCTAGACGCAGAGGTATATGGTCCACAGATCCAGTCTGAACACTATGGTGGACCCCATAAATGAGGAACTACTGAAAACAGCTTCCATCACAGACTCTGATGATAGAGAGGGCGTGTCTTTCAGTATATAAAATGAGTCATCCATTGTATCACTGACCAGAAGGACAGGGAGAGACTCATCTAGATGCCCTTCTACTGCAGATGGACCCCAAAAAGAGGTCTAGGTTAGACCCACTAGAGACTCCACCACCAGGAAGGGTGTCGAGGAGCTTGGCACCATGTAGGGAGCTGAGAAAGTGCTGAGTGGAATGAAAGATTCTGCTGACAGAACAGAACTGAAGAGTCCCATCAGCAGAAAACTACTGGATGATGAGACCCGATGCAGACTGCCACCCACTAAGATGTGTGGAAAAATAATCCGCAGAATAGGACTTCATTCCGCTGAAACATGCCACCACAAGTCCTGTGGAAGAGAGGTCTGCAAACGGAGATCATTCCCTAGTTCTGTCAGACAGCACCAACTGGCACCTCTGTGGCACCAGTGTCTCTTGTGGCAGAGGAGGGCACCAAGCAGTACCTATGCCAACCTGGGAGACACCCAAGGGCACCCACAGTGGAATCTGCAGGTATCCTCGGCACCAATGGCAGCAATGGCATGCAAGGGCACCCTCGATGCCCATGGCACCCATGGTGCCATGGCACCCAAGAAACCCATGGCACCCATAGTACCATGGCACCCAAGAAACCCATGGCACCCATGGGCACTCATGGCACCCATGGTACTCATGGCACCCATGGCACTCATGGTACCCATGCCACCCGCCGGTGCTAGGCACCACCCGCAGGTGTCCAGTGTCACCTGGCGGTGCCCAGTGCCAATACCGCAGACACCGCAGGGTGCCCAGCACCACCTGTGGCACCTGTGGCACCACCTGCAGGTGTCTGGCACGCCCACAGCACCCATGGGTGCCTGGCACCACCCATGGGTGCCCGGCACCACCTGCAGCACCCACGGGTGCCTGGCACCACCCACAGCACCACCCGCAGCACCCACAGGTGCCCGGTACTGCCCACAGCACCCACGAGCACCCGTGGGCATCTGTGGCACTGTGAGACACCAACAGCACCGCTAGCAGCACCGGCAGTGAAAGCAACAATGACAGCACCCACGGCACTGCACAGCCCACTGCGCCAAGTGCGGCACCGAGCACAGCACCGAGTGCAGTGCCAAGCCTCCGATCCACGGCACTGAGTCCCTGCACCGACCCAAACACCAGTGGCACCGCCTATGGCACCAATGCCAAACCAGTGGCACGGCACTGGACCTGCGGTGTCACCAAGGTGTCGGGCACAGCTCCAGGAAAAACACCGTGGAAAAGCCAATGGAAAAGATGGGGAGAAGGAGAAAGGTGGTGCCCATGCCAGCCCCAGCATGGAAAAGGAAGAAGGGGTAGACATGAGAGGCTGACACGATGGCGAAGGCACCAAGAGGGCACCGTGCTCATTCTGATCCAATTGACCCGGCTCTGGTCCAACGGCTGTGAGGCCCAGAGGCCCCGAAAACAGGAACACAACCAGGAAAAAAGGAAAGTCAAACCCCCTGCTCCACAGGAGCGGCCCAGAGGTGAAACTGCTCACCGGAACTCCAACGAACGAGATGGAGTCCAGAGTCGTAGTATGTGGTCGCTAGGAGTGGGGCCAAGGGGAACCCACGAAAGTTGGTTCAGGCCTATCACCCCTACCAATGAACAATCCTCATGCAGACATACCAACAGGCAACCTCGAGCGGCACCGATTCTTCTTCCCCAAACAAAGAAGAAGAGCTCGAGGCTAAGCAGAGCCGGATCCCCGGCACCAACAGATTCGTGCTTCGGTGGACTGTCCTCCCGCAGAGCACAGGACTGTCCGTAGTCAGACTCTCCCACGTTACTTAAGGGTGGCGGACTGGGCACAGCCCCTCTGCCATAACAACTTTCAAACGAAGTCTTCCAACCGTCACCGCTACCGTCTAAGGACGACTCCATTGATGGCAGGAAAGAATTTCTTTTTCTTCATAATCTTCTTGTTCGTAAAATAAAAAATTACTACCAAATAGTTAAATTAAACAGTTAAATTAAACACTAAAAGCTGCTGTCGTATAGACGAAAACTTTGACTCCGGCAGACGAGCGACGTCGACATCCAAGTGCACTCGACGGCGGGAGAAAAGGAACTGAGGCAGTTGGAGGGTCGACGCCGAGATAGCCTACACAGGCACGAGTCAGTCTCGTGGTGCCGCGCATGCGCAGTCCTATCTCGGCACCGACCCTTCAGAAAATTTTTGGCTCCCGCTTGGTCCTAGCGCCTCTGGCACTATCCCACTAGTGTGAATGAGTGATGGAGTCTTAGTCCAGGAAGATCAGCAATGCAAACAGAAGTGCTAACAGTGGCACACATGGTAATGCAAGCGCGAATGAGAACAGAAAGGGTAACGCACACGGTGGCATAAACGGGAACGGTCTGCCATATGATGTGTTGTCACATAGTAACATGGTGCCTGCAAATGGAAATGTCAATGGGCATGGTGACGCAAAGTGAAACAGGAAGAGAAACAGTACTGTAGACACAAATGGCAAAAAATAACAGAAATGCAAGCGCAAAGGAAAATGCATAGGATAACGCACATGGTGGCTTAGACGTCAATGGTAAGTGAAACGGGTACGGAACCGCAAGCGGAAAGGGCAACGGTAACAGTAATGTAAGCGCACAGGCTGGTTTTCCCCAGAAGCTGCATAGAGAAAGACAGTGAGTACAAAGAATGTATGCATAATAATGGGTGTTGGAGCAGAAAATGAGGGCTTGGAATACTAAATAGGTTATATCTCAGGAATCGTGCGAAGTAGGAAAAAAAATGTAAAAGTCATATGATTTACGACTATCCTGGCTAGTTTTGTTCTTAGCCCCCATTAGCATTTTTCTGACGAAAAGTCTGTATCTCGCACCGTTTCTGAGATACGGGCCCTGAAATGCGCGGCGAATGCCATAATGTTATCCTGTGGGAAAAAAAGAGAAGTTCGGAGTGCCATAACTTTGCCTCCCTGTAATATTTTTTCACCAAACCACTGAAAGGCACATCTGTGGGCTGTTGGCTGTGTTCCTCCAAATTTCAGGAAAAAGACCAAACCGTTATTTTGTAGCAGGGTGCCAAAGGATTCCTGTAATGCGCTACCGTAATGTTATTCTATTGGAATAAGTGTCAACTTTGAGTACCGTAACTTTGCCGCCATGCAATATTTTTCAACAAAACACTGAAAGACACATCTGTGAGATGTCAGCTACGTTCCCTCCAAATTTCAGCCCAAAACTCCAAACCGTTCTTTTGCAGCAGAGCGCCAAATAATTGCTGTCATTTTCCCACAGACTAGAAAAGTACTGTCGCAATTTGTGAAAGCTTTCGCAAAAATTTGTGACACTTTCATGAGCACAAAAGTACTTTGCGAAAGTACTTTTTCCAGAAATTTGAAAAACATATTTCTGGGGTGTTTTACCCCAAAATAAAGACATGGCTAGCATCCTCAGGGTCCGACTAGGTGAATACAAAAAGAATTAGGTTGCTAGAGGGTCCCAAATTTAAATGCCAAGCATTTTTCTGATCACTAACTGAAAACAAAATGGCGGATTTATGAAAGTAACAGGCCATTTGCAAAAGTAAAATGCATTTGCGACACTGTCGAACTTTTGTTAACTTTTCCATTGACTTATAATGGGAAATTGTTTTTGAATATCTTTTGAACTGTTTAATATTTTTCACAAAATCTTTGAAAGGCACATTAGGGGACACCGGCCGCACGTTCCCTGAAGATTTCGGGCCGGTTGTGCCAACCGTGCGACCTGTAGGCGCAACCGTAGAATTCCAGAAAAAGCATAAACTCATGCGCAGATCATGCTTAATAACTCCGCAGCCATGTATTCGACTGGTACAAAACTTGGCAGATCCCATGGCTTATGGGTCTTGATCATGTATTCCAAATTTCAGGCAAATCTGTCAAATGGTTGCAAAGTTATTAAGGTGCAAAATTTTGGGCTTAACATAGAAATAGCTCCTCGACCTTAACTATGGTAGCACTACCATGCTACCATAATATCTATATATATATATATGGTCTAAGAACTACAAAACCACACCCCTGATGAAACTCCATGGGCCCGATTCTCAAAGGTAGGTACAAGCTGCAACAACGGCAGCTTGATATGATTGCCAGTGCACCAGGGACCCTCCATCCAATTCTCAATAGGGTAGGGTCACAATGGGAAAATCCTGCAGCTTGCAGCAACAATGGTCCTGCACCAAAGAGATGGTGGATCTGCAGGTGTGCCACAGGTTGCAGGGCAATTGGGAAACAGCTGCTGCCCTGGACAGCAACTGGCAAAACCCAATCCCAAATCCCCATGCTATTATAATTAATGATGTCCCTGGTGGTCTAGTGAACCCAACCATCCCCGATCTCCTTTAATTAACATACAAGCATCACTGGTGGTTTACTGGACCACAATCACTATCCTTGATCTGCCCCTATATTATTAGAACTGTCCATCATGGTTTAGTGGACCTCCTCCCTATCCCTGATCCAACTGTGTAATAAACCACATATCTTTCCCTATGGGTCTGGTATGACTTCCCATCTATTTATTGCCTGACATTCTTTATCCTGAATTAAGTTCCCGCAATGCAATTTCCCGATCGGTAACATTTGCCGAAAATATTTAATCCCGGAGCACCATTTACCGACATTTACCAAAATGAATAGACTTGCAATAAATGATCTTGCTTCAAACAGAACACAGAGCTTAAAATGAAAAAAATTTGTAAACAGACTTGCAGTAAATGGTCTCACTTCAAACAGAACACAGAGCTTGAAACCCAGATGTCGCAAAACGTATTGAACACACAGCTTGCTTCAACTCCACACTGAAAGGGGATGTTGTGATTTGTTAATGGACAGTGAGGCACTAATTGAACTAAGTGTTAGGGCGAGTAAGGAGACACATGAGAAATAATATAGTGGTTCAAAGCCCACCACTGTTTCCCCCTGAATTCTGGTCAGTGAATGCCCAAATGGAGCTTGGATACCCACGCACTCAGAACAAAGTTGAGGCTTGGCACAGGAGACTGGGGGCGCTCGTTAGCTCCACACATGTGGGCATCTTTAGATTTGTCTCTGAACTACACAAGGAGCAATGTAATACTGAAACACTGATTGAGAAAATCAACCATGGCCTTCCCAAATCTCCACTAAAAAAACGGTACGCTAAGAGAGAAGAGAAGATACGGAACATCACTACAGGCAGAGCTACTCGTTCAGCAATGCAATATATACGAGGAATAGCTCACAGCCTGCGATTGTGACAATGCATGTGAGATTTTAAAATGTTTTTAATATTTACTAACATGCACGGATTAAATAAAGCTGTGTGTTCTGTTTCTTTGGGGTTAAATAGCTGAACACTTCATCATTTTTTCATTTTTGGACCTCATGCTTTATGGAGTTGGAGGATTAAATAAAGTTGAACAAGCAAGAACAGGTAAGAAAAATCTCAGTTATTTATGTTGAAGCAAGCTGTGTGTTCTGTTCTGTTCTGCTTTGTTGCGACATCTGAGTTTAAAGCTGCATGTTGAGTTTAATGCTCTGTTCTGCTCGTTTTGGGACATCACAGTTAACTGACTAGCTGGCCTGCATGCTGCTTCCTGCTCATTTGGGATGTTACAGTTAACTGACTAGCTTGCCTGTATGCTGCTTCCTACTAGGTTTGAAGGTTCATCTCGTTTAGCTATCCATAGAAATGTCAGTAAATGATGCTGCGGAGTTAATTTTTCTGTCAATTAACTGTTTCGGAAATCAAGTTCGGAAGATGGTTGTCGGCAGAGTCGACGGTTGGGCAGTATATGGATCTGGTCTGGTCTGGTATGATTTCTCAGTCTCATTTATTGCCCGCATTCCTATATCCTGACTTCAAGTTCCCGCAATGCAATTTCCATTGTAGCATTTGCTGAAAATATTAAATCCCACAGCACCATTTACCGACATTTACCAAAATGAATAGACTTGCAATAAATGATCTTGCTTCAAACAGAACACAGAGCTTGAAATGAATACATTTTGTAAACAGACTTGCAGTAAATGGTCTCGCTTCAAACAGAACACAGAGCTTGAAACCCAGATGTCGCAAAATGTACTGAACACACAGCTTGCTTCAACTCCAAAAACGAAGGAACACACAGCTTGCTTCAACTCCACACTGAAAGGGGATGTTGTGATTTGTTAATGGACAGTGAGGCACTAATTGAACTACATGTTAGGGAGAGTAAGGAGACGCATGAGAAATAATACAGTGGTTCGAAGCCCACCACTGTTTCCCCCCAAATTCTGGTCAGTGAAGGTTTGGCTCATTTGGCTGTCCATTGAAATGTTGGTAAATGGTGCTGCGGGAGTTAATTTTTTGGTCAATTAACCGTTTCAGTAAATCAAGTTCGGGAAGATGGTTGTCAGCAAGTTGACGGTTGGGCAGCAGTACGGATCTCTTCCCTATTGGTCTAGTGGACCCCCACCCTTGCAGACAGTGCCCCACCACCCTGCTCCTTTCCATCCCATCCCTGAACTGGTGACCAGCACATCCCTCCACTCACCACCACATCCAACTGCTGAACTGAGCTTTCAATGACAGAGTAATGTTTACAGTATGCACTCATTGACTGAGAGCTTAGCTCAGCAGTCAGTCAATGAGAATGTACTGTCCACAGTACATTCTCATTGATAGCTCAGTCTGTGGCCATTATGGTGATGAGCAGAGGGCTGTGTTAGTTGCTGGCTTGGAGATGGAGTGGGGGGAGAGTGGGCACTGCCTGCCAGGGTGGATGGGGTCCACTAGAACACCAGAGACAGTTATGTGCTTTATCATATGAGCATATTGGGGATACGGAGTGGGGGCCACAAGACCACCAGGGACAGTTCTATTATTATAGGGGCAGATAGGGGATAGAGAGGACAGTACATTAAATCACCATGGTTGGAATCAATTTTAATAAAGGGGATGGGGATGGACGGTCCACTAGATACCAGGGACATGTTTATCTTAATAAAAGAGATCAAGTATGGGGGTCCACTGCACATGTTCCCTCCCACCCAGTGAGGGCTGCAAGAGTGGTGCAATGTTGTGACCTCCCAGAGGGAGAAATTTGAAGTACCCTTAAAACAGTAAGGGTACTTAGAACTTTACCTCTGAGAAGGTTTAAAGAATATCGATTAGGGATGTGGCAGCTTGCATCTGCCACATGCCCCTAGTGCTATACCACAACCTTTTTGTGCCACAAGGATGGCCCAAGCCTCTTTGTTGAACACAGCTTGTAGTTGATGTGAGGCTGCATTTGACAATCACATAGCACATCTTTTTGCACAAAGGGAATTTTGACCAATTCCTTGTGGTGCAAGCCCCTTGCAGCATTCCAGGATCTTAGAGAAAAGTGCCCCATGAGGGAAGCACTGTTTGTTTTTTCTTGGGCTGGTCCGAGAATCAGAAGGCAGATAATATGTGTGATTACCAGAATGTTGGTTGCACTTTGTAATTTTTTTTTGTTTGTTGTTTTTTTGTTTGTTTTTTTTGCATGCTTTCCAGTTATTGATTATATGTCTATAGATATGTGATCTTGACTTGTTTGGACATTGCTCCTCACTGTTTTAGTGAACTGAACGCATGCCATGCTATGAAGTTAATGCTGGAGCTTGAAGCACAATACAATTGTACAGACAGAAATTTAATTGTTATGTGTTCCTTCTTGAAATGCAACTGGTGCATATGTCAGATACTGTAACCCACTTAGCCTCCCCTGTTGCTCACCAACATCACTTTTCTAGTGATGCTTCGGAATATTTTAGCCTAGAAAAATAGAAACTTAGAATTTGTCAGAAGTAAGGGACCACTTCACCCACCTAGTCTGCCCAGATGGTACCTACCTAGTTTGTGTCTGAAAACCCTAACAGGTCTCAAGTGACTCTCCCTCCTCCCTGTCTATTTACTAATATTCCCCTATTTAAGACAGCTAACCACAGGAGTGGAGCTTCACAGAGGAGGAGGGAGCTAATCATAGAGGCTGACATGCCGCTCGCCCACCAGAGCACCAATCTGCCGGCTCCACTGTGATTCAGGAAGTGACCTCATGGTTTAAACCCCCAGAGCAGCCAACCTACCACCAAATCAGTTAACTATGGGAGTGGAGCTTCACAGAGGATGAGTACCTGTTCCAAGGACACTTCTTCCAGCACAGAAAAGCAACTTAGTTTGTGTTTTGCGCTATCTCAGTGCAGGTCACCGAACTCTGTGAGATCACGGATGAAGCAAATCAGAGAGGTTGACATACTCCTCCCTGCAGGGCACCAATCTGCGGACTTCAGTGATTCAATCAGCTCTAAGCTACTATTTAGAGGTGATACCATCAAGTGGCCCCTGTGCTACAGCCCCTCTCGCTAAGGGACCCCCAAGACAAGGGCATTGCAGTGGAGTCTGACCACCGGAGTCAGCCCAATAAGGCAGCTGGCAGCTGAACACTACGCACTGCTAAAAAAAGAGAGACAGAGGTATAGTGTGAACCAGGCACCAGGACATAGCAGGAGGAAGTGGGAAACCAGGAAGTCTACCTGTCAATTAAGATTTCTGGTTAGCTCTTGCCATTGCTCACACAACGCAAGAGAGTGAGGTGTGACAGGGTCATGCTAACATTTGGAGAATGGTAAAACACCCTATAGAGGGTACGGATAAAAAGGGGTGTTTAGAGTAAGTAAAAGCTTGGATTTAGGTAAAACACCTGTCTAGGGTAGGGGTGCAAAAAGGGTTTCAAGGAAGCAACAAATTGGAAGTAGGTAAATCACACTATCTAGGGTAGGGGTAAAAAGGGGATGAAGTAAGCAAAATAAAAGTAAGCAGGGCAGATAGATATGCTGGAAGTGGTGCAGTGCAGTGGCTGTGGGGTGGGGTGGCAGTTTTCAGGGAGACTTTCTGGAGACTGTGGTACTGTCCATCTGCATACACCTCTGTGGGCTGAGGAAGGAGATTGCTCATCTCCAGACTGAGCTGGCTATGATTTGGGGAGCCTTCTCTCTTACCCAGGGACCATCAAGTCTGATTGGCTTGGGAAGGGTGAGGGCAATGGGTCAGAGGCACATCCCCCAGATTGTACCACTATACAACTTCTATGCTGCTCTGACAGGGTGGGACTGTCCCATGGAGGCCACTGCATTAGTGATCAAGGTGATGTGGGTGTCCTCGTAGTGGAGACCCCATGGTGGGTGTTAGAGGACCCCATAGAATGAGGAAACAACTCATGGTGGGGGACTCAATTGTTAGGGGGATAGATTTGGGGACAGAAAGGGAGAGGGAGGTTATGTGCCTACCCGGTGCCATATCTCAGATGGATGGGGAGTGGATCCTAAGGATCGCTAGGGAAGCAGGACATTGGGGGGAGATCTGAATGTCATGGCCACCTCAGGACCAGTGATCTGGCTAAGGATGAGGCTAGGATAGTACAGGAAGAATTTAGGAGTTTTGGAGGGGTCTGAGGCAGGTGGCATACTCAGTGGCCTTTTCTGCGGTGCTACTATCTACGATAGGGGGAAGAATGGTTTACTGTGTACCAGGAGCTTCAACACATAGTTGAAGGACTGGTGCAGAGAGAAAGTGTTTGGCTACATTGGGAATTGGGGTCCCACCTGGAGGGATAGAGGCCCCACCCACCACTTTGTCACATTGCCATTCCACTTTCAGGTCATCAGATATGATAACCTCAAGCGCCCATTCCTGCTTAGTGATAACATTCCCTTCCCCCCAATCCTATACTCTGCTCCTGGATTCCTATGCCCTGGGTGAATGATTTTGCACTTTTAAGCATTGAACCCAACTGTCATGTTCTTGACTGATCCTCAAGTTTCCCAAGAACCTTATTCCTTTAACTCTCTCCTAATTGTCCACTCTTTAACATATTTTGGTGTTATTCTGCAAAGAAGCATACTTTTCCTTCAAGTTCATTTGTAGTTAACAGGACTAGTCCCAGTGCTAAGCACTCCTCCCCCCCACCCACTAGTCACTCTTCCATAATTAGAGTGAGTACCATTAACCACCACTCTTTGTCGCCTATCCATTAAGAGCACTGGCACTAGATTATTTCATAAAACAATTCAGTATAGCCTCAAGGTTAAAGTAATGAGTTGTGAATGAGCTTGGTACATCAGCAGAGACCAGACCTGTGTTTGATTCTCACTGCCTCCACTTGCATACTGTGTGACTCTGGAGCAAGTCACTTAACCCCAGTGCTCCCGGTTGTCCCTGAAAACAGCCACTTGTGCCTAGTGGGCCTTACCTAGTTTCTAATCCAATTTATCACTTTGTGTCCCACTCATCGGCTGCTAAATTTCTCAGCTACTATTTGAAGGAGGTACCATCAAACTGCCCACTGTGTAGTGCAATGTTGATGGCCAGCTAAAGTCCAGGCTGACCATGGCCACTGCTCCATTTATCTATTTCACTTGTCACCCAGTCAAAGAAATCAATCAGGTTTATCTGGCATGACCTGTCCCTCTGAATCCAGACAGCTTTTGGTCTTGCAGCCCATGGGATTCAAGATACTTTACCAACATTTCATTATCAGTGTTTCCATTTATTTCCCCACTACAGACTATAGATGCTAGCCTCTTCCCTGCTGCCACTAATATGCAAAGGGATCATGCCTGATCTCTTCCAGTCTTCCGGAATCATGCCCAGTTCAAGTGAGCTGTTGAATAAGGATATCAGTGAGGCAGCCAGCGTGTCCATCAGTTTTTTTAGTACCCTTGGGTATATCCTATCTGGTCCTATATTCTTGTCCATATTCAGAGCTGCATGAGCCTTCTGGACACTTTCCTCCAAAAATGGACTTGTATGATCCCCCTTCCCCTATTTGTTCCTGCAGCTTTCTCATGGTCCATCCCCTCCACTGTAAAGATTGAGCAGAAGTACATGTTCAGGATGTCTGCATCTCTTGTTCCCTTTCTGAGCATTTCCATCTGCTGCCCTCCTTATCCTCACTGTTCCTCCCCTTGCTTTCCTCTTCTTATGTACCTGAAGAAAATCGTATCCCCATGTGCTACCCCTTTGGCTATGCTTTCCTCTGTCTTCACCTTTGTTCCCCTCCCCACTGCTTTACCTGGTACACTACCCTGTCTTCCTCCCTGTGCATTTCCTTACACTTCCTGAATGGCACCACTTTTCCTTCACAGCCATGACCACTTCCCTAGAGTTCAAGTCAATTCCACAAGTAGCTCCAGCAGCGTGTTGTGCTCAGTATATAAATGAAAACAGTCACATCAAGTAAATGCGAGCAACAACAACGGTAAGAATAAATATTCTGAAAATGTATTCCTTCGTCATGCAGGCACTAGCACCTTCTAGAGTGAGAGAAAACAATTTCAACATCCTAGACCAGTTTTGCACATGTGCGCTTCCTTAGGGAGGCTGGCCATGTAATTTTACAGTCCTTATATATACATGCATTAACCTGTGTGTAATTAAACAACTATAATACATAACCCATTACCAATTTAAAACAACTGAGTAAGATTACTTATGTTTCCATTTCTAGTAACTTGTTTGCATGATAACCAAGCAATATATCAGACAATGCATCAAATTAATTACTAAGATATCAATGGCAGTTACGGTGTTCAAGACTCAGTTAAGGCTTATTAAAACATGTTTCCTTACTACAATTTAGAAATCTCCCTTGGTTTCATCATTAAGTATAAATCATGTCATTCTTATGTAGTTACTTAAACAAATTGTGTGGAAGGTCACCAAGGGTTCAATTAGATATGCTCATATTGAAAAAAATATGTGTATCTTAAGCAAATGTTATAACCCTTATTTCATTCATCTATTTCATATGATTATTCCTGATTTTAGCAAGAATCTTATCACATTGTGACATTACACCTTCTCAAATCATTGCTAATATTTACATATATCTTGTCATTAATTTCATGAACAAAAAAAACAACATCTCTAATGCTTGGATTATAATATTTCTTTGCACTGTAGGTACATCCCTAATGGTTTACTGTGAAAAACTGGTGGAAGTTCAAAAGGTAAAAGTAAAATAAATTAATGAAAAGACTACTCAGATCAAAATGATCATGACACTTCCTGATTTTGGCAAAAAATTAATCACATTTTGACATAGCATCTTCCTAATCGTTGCACCATTGCTAGCAATTTAAAATATGTTTCTATTATTCTTCTATCACTATTTTTTCTTTAGGTCAGATGTCAGATTTATCTCATCATTCAGCCCTGGATATTTAAAGTCCTGGAGGTTGGAGATCCAGAAGGAGTTTTTGGTACATGCAGAGATGAAGTTACTCAGGTTGCTCTGTTTCTCTCCCCTGTATCTATTTTGATATACAAGAAGTTCCTGCATGTCTCTCATTTCTGCTTTGGCTCTGGCCTCCTGTACACATTCATATCTGTAGCCCTACTGAGGAATCTTTTCTGCATTTCTTCTCCTCTGAGTTGGAATGCCACATCCTGTGAGCAGTTCCTTTTCATCCTGAGGAATTATGCTGTTGGGATGTTCTCAATAATGTGGTGTGAATGGCAGCTAGATGGCAGTAATATTGTGTTGTGGTCTGTTGGCTTCCTATAGAGATCTGTTTGGATAGTCCCTGTGGTGTCTTTGATAATTTGAAAATTAAAAAAACTCACTGTGTGGTGACTATAATCCATTTTAAACTGCAAATTAGGATTTGTATTTTTTTAAGAACTTCACAGATTCCTTCAATTCCATCTCAGCTCATTTCCAGATCATTAAAATGTAATCTACAAAGTATTTCCACAAGCCAGCTTTTTCAAAATATGGGTTGGCTTGGGGAGAAAACACCACATCCAGCTCCCAGGTGCCAAGGTACAAATTGGCATAATTGGAGGTGAATATCACCCCCATTGCTGGTCCACTGATTTACTGATTTACTAATTAAATAACTTTTGAAATGTAAAGGCATTGCACTCTAAAATCTTCCTTGCACATTCTAAAATGAAACAGATTTGTTTAGATTTAATTCATTGTTACCACCTAAGCATTCCTGTATTGTTACCAAACCTTCCTGGTATGGAATGTTCATATACAGTGAGTCAAAGTCCATAGTACATAAGATCCACTGTTCCTCCACCATTTGTTCTTGTAAATGGAAAATGCTTCAGTAATGTCCCTTTATGTATGAATACACAGTGTCCTAGCGGTTTCTTTGGTAAAGGTGTTCACATATTAGGATAACGCTCCAGGACAGAATCAGTATCTGCCCAACTGGTCTGCCCAGAGGATCCACTAATGATTTGTGAACTTTTGATTGCACATATATTGTGTGTCTGATGGGATTTTTTCTTTCAAATCCTCTGCAGTTTCTCCATCAGTACATATGCTATCCAGTGCATTGTTTATCATGTTGTCTATATCCTCTTTAAATGCCAATGTAGGGTTGTGGTCTATTTGTTTATAGAATTTAGCAACATTAAGTTGTCTTGAGACCTCCTGTACATATTTATCAGTCTCCTTTATCTGCTGGTTTCATGGTGATTAAATCATTATCTGCCAGCTCGTCAAGAGCATGTTGTTCCTCCATGGACATATTGTTTTAATATTCCATTTCTTTGTTGGCATGCAGAAGTTCAATGTCTTTCAAACAGGCTCTTTCAATCAATCAATCAATCAATCAATCAATCAAACTTTATTTAACCGGGCAGTCACATCATTGAGTGAGCTCATTTGCAAGATGGTCCTGGACACACAAAACAAATTCCATTTACAGTTTACGACAACATATCAAGACATATCAAGCAGGAAAACAATATAATTATAGATAACATTACTGGATAGGTGATATTGGGAACAAATCCTAGATAGCAAAGGTTGTATATGTACACAGATAATTCATCATAGAATGTCTGGGGACAGTAGGCGAGTGAAGTGTGAGGATGGCAGTGGCACATAGGACACAGTGGGACGGGGATAGAAACCTACATAAGGGGGAGGAGGATAACCACGCTATGTTAGAGTCCTGCAGAGGGCTGCCTACAGAGAGGGAAGCAGGAGAGGGAGCTAGGGGAGGTGTAGTTACCCTAGGAGCTGCCGATCTACAGGGAATAGGGATGCCAGGAGGATCCATGGGATAAGGATATGTTCAAATTGTATATCAAAGATTACCTGAGTTAGTCGCACGTAGTTTTCAGGTATCTAAGAAGCAGGTCATTTGAATTCATAAGGCTGGCAGGCAGGAGAATTTAAGAACTTTTTTTGAATTATTCCAGAGTGATGGTAGGAAGGAGCTGATGGCAGCTGTGCCAAGATGAGTCCTTGTTCATGACACCTTGAGGAGGACAAGGGAGGAATTCCATAGGCCATATAAGCCTGTTGACTGTTCAAACAGATTACAGATGTAGGGTGGGAGTTTGCTGGAGAGCACCCTTGAAGATCCAAGTAAGGGCGGGTGGCTAACCAATTGCCTGGTACAGCAGTGATGAGTCTGAAGTGGCATAACAGTATAAATCTCAAGGCTCGATGGTAGAGTGCATCACATTTCTGAAGTGCATACTGGGAGCAGTGGCTGTATAGAAAATCTGCATAATCGAGC
This sequence comes from Neoceratodus forsteri, assembly GCA_016271365.2. Classification (NCBI taxonomy): domain Eukaryota; kingdom Metazoa; phylum Chordata; order Ceratodontiformes; family Ceratodontidae; genus Neoceratodus; species Neoceratodus forsteri. The sequence goes on along the minus strand of CM028131.1, from coordinate 542,881,387 downwards.
AGGTGTAGAAAGGTTGTTTGAACCAGTTGCTTCCTGGCTTCAAGATTGAGAAGATGTCTTATGTGGAAGAATATGCCAAGGCACTGTCTTAGTTTTTTGTTAACTCACACAGATGCACAATGAAACTGAGTTTGTTATCCAACCAGACTCCCAGATATTTGAATTTATCCACTATTTCCTAGAGTTCACCAAGGAGGGTGGTGATCTGGGGGAGGCCAGAAGTCCCCATATTATGAGAGGGGTGCAGGGAGAAAATCATGGCTTTTGTTTTTTTTGCATTGAGCAAACGCTTAAGGTTCAATAGATTATATTAAAAAACCTGTACTGTAGGATTGGTGGGAGGAATTAATGTGGAGGCCTGTTTTAGTTTATCTGGCCCCTGTGCTGTATCAGTCAAGGTTGCAGTGTTAAGAGTTAGCTGTTTCAGAAGTTGCTGTTAGATCCCTCCCCATTAGTCTTAGAAAAACACCTTTAGTTTAGTTTTTCATAACAGTTTTTCATGTTTAGGAATAGTTCAAAGGGGCACTGAATGATTGTAGGATAAAAGTAAGTCCTGTATTCAGGACTTTGATCTGTGGTTCTGTTAGTGCCACTCCAAACAGATTGATTACATTTACCTCTGTTACATATTCCTGCTACTGCCCCTCCCACGGCCCTTACCCTGATTTTTGGTTGAACCTCTTTTGCTCTACCCTTTTTACATATTGTTTCCTCTTCCTCCACCGGCGGCCACTCCTTCTTGTATGTCTGTTCAAAAATGTACCAGTCTGGTCTGGGGAGCTGTGCATGTGAGGTGCATGTTCTAAATCCTCCTCCCTCTTGACTTGCTTGTGTGATAGCATGGTGTTTTTGAGAATCAAGTATGGTTTCTTTGTATTAGTCTCTTTCCAAGTCCATACTCTGTCTAATTAATAGTCCCTGCGATTCTTCTCAAATTTAGTCAGCTATATTGCTTTTATTCTTTTGTCCTGTTTATCAATTTTATCTTTAAGGGCCACTTCTAATTCTATGAATGTGGGTGCTTCTTTAAAAGCTAGCACTGCTTTTTCTTTGTGAGAAGCCTCTACTTTAATTTTATTCTGTCCAGCTATAATCTTGGTGTTTTCTGTTTCCACTGGGTGAGTGGTGCTATATCCAGTTCCTCAGCCTTGACTGGACACTTGACATTCTCCTGCCTTCCAGTTACCAACTGGTTTCATCTCCCTAAATTGTATCCCTTGCACTAACTTTTTATATTATTGGTTTGATTTTGCTGCTGTGTATACTGCATAGCGTTCAGCATTTTATCTGTTTTGTATCAGTGCCTAGAGTCTACAGTTTTATGATTTAAATTGCCAAATACTGCTAGAATTTTAGACTGTATGCTCCTCTCTTTCCTGTAACTCTGCCTGAGCCGATGAAGTAACGCTAAGTGCTTTTTTTTTCCATTAGCAGATTATATCTTCTAGCCACTAGAGGGCTATATCTCTGGTAGGAGTGAAATGTACTGTGTCCTCTACACCATTAGCAGGTTATACACAGCTGCCACTATGGGCTCATATCCTGTCGGGCACATCACACACTTTGTTCCCAGCTGTTATCATCACAACTCTGTGTACAGTTGCCTGCTTCCTCTGCCTCCTTCGAAACCAGGGCTACATGTGAGCTCTTCCTCCTATGAACACGGGCTACATCCACCTCCTCCAATCCCTCTCTTTCATACTACTGTTGATTCTAAGCAATGGCACTTCACAAAGTAATATGCCAGTTCCTCTATCCCGTACAACTATTAAACATAATCTCCATTAATATTTATCACAGGTAATTTTAAACTGTTAACCAAGGATTACCGGTCCTGCCACTAGCTCTTGATGCCTCTACTTGGGTGGCTTACCGTTGAGGTCCATGCCTCATACCCCACCCTAATTATTCCACTTAAGCTCATGGTACTGCACTTGGAACACAGAAGGTGCCTCAGCCCCAGAAGATCCAATAAGCTTTTTTACAAACAACTTAAAGGGAAGCTTGCTCAGAATCATTTTACTTTTACTGCTTATTTCAGGCAATGTTCACCCTAACCCTGGCCCTGCTGGACCTATGTCCACACACAACCACCTTAAAAAGGATCTGTTGTTGGAAACTGTCAACATCTGCAGCTTACAGACTAAACTGGATAACCTCCAGGTATGGATCTCACAACATAGCCCTGACATTCTGTCAGTGGTGGAAATGTGGCTTTCCCAAAGGTTCCTGACTCTGCAGTTGTTCTACCTGGGTATACCCGTCACTGGCTGGATAGGCTCACCAAGCAAGGTGGTGGCTATGCCATCTACCTGAAAGAGAAACTTAATGGATGCATCCTGCCTGCAGCCAGTTTGAGCAGAATAGCCCAGGTGTTAACCATTAAAGTACTGCCTGCAGCCCAAAATAAAGCTTTGACAGTAATCCCTGCCTATGTTCCTCCAAAAGACGATAGGACAGGTTTCCACAGCTTAATGGACTAATTCGTAGTCTCAACCACAAATCCAAAACTTTAGCACTAGTTGACCTAAATGTCAACTGGTTATCTGCTAGTGTTTCTCCATACAAAGATGCTATGTTGTCGCTCCACTTTGCCTAACTTGTTACATCCCCAAAAAGGACTAACTATAAGACAGGAACAAGTACCCTTCTGGACCCGATACTCTCCAGCCACCCACAAAGAATCTCCAATGTGGCAGTACATCCAGATTCTATGAGGGATCACTCCCCTCTTTCCTGCAGTTGGTCCAATAAATTCTGCAAACCCCCATGTCTGATTATGTACAGTAGATTGTTAAAACATGGACATCTGGGACATCTAAAAAATGACCTTAGCAACACTGACTGGTCCCCTTTCGATGCCTTTGATGATGTCAACCTGGCACTGGATTATTTCATAAAACAATTCAGTATAGCCTCAAGGTTAAAGTAATGAGTTGTGAATGAGCTTGGTACATACAGCAGAGACCAGATCTGTGTTTGATTCTCACTGCCTCCACTTGCATACTGTGTGACTCTGAGCAAGTTACTTAACCGCCCAGTGCTCCCAGGTTGTCCCTGAAAACAGGCACTTGTGGCTAGTGGGCCTTACCCAGTTACCAAAGACAAAAAATAAATAAATAAATAAAAAAATAAATAAATAAATAAATAAAAAAAAATAAAAACAAGGCCTGTGATACTCCTGCTCCCATTAAGAAAATAATAGTTAATTTCACTGTAAACCCTTGGATTACACCATAACTCATTGCTATGATGAAGCACAGAGATCACCTCTGACACTGTTCCAGGGCATCGGGCAAACAAGCAGATGTTCAGTAATACAAGAAGGTGAGGAACACCTGTACACATGAAATCTGTACCATGAAATCCAAACATCATAGGGAAATGCTTGCCACTACCTGGGGAAACAGCAAAAACTTCTCGAGCAACATAAAAATGTCACCGGGAAAGACTCTAAGGTCTCACCCTCCATGCTTAATATCGATGGAATTCCAACCTTGGACCCGCTAACCATAGTAAACACATTCAACAATGCATTCATGGACCTATCCAGTGTCCTCTCTTCGGACTTCTTCATGGATAATGACTTGCCCTGTACCTACTATCCTGCTAATAACCCACTTGAACCACCTCCATTTTACTTTAAAATGGTCTCAGCACAAATGGACAAGAAATACCTTTCCAAAGTGTTAAGTAAATCACAGCATAGTGGTAACTCACTGGATCTTAAACTTATAGCTCTCACTCTTGAGGAAGTGCTGGTGCCTATCACTAAGATCTACAACTCTCACAATTTCCTCAAGTTTGGAAATCAGCACTAATCAACCCAGTGCACAAGAGTGGAGACAGGACCCAGCACGCAAATTTCAGACCCATATCTATCCTCCCACCAATATCCAAGGCACCTGAGCACATTGTTACTGACAAACTGGTGGACTACCTTGAAACAATACTCTATTTAATGCCCACAGCAACACAGGTTCCAGAAGGGGCATAGCACCACCTCGGTCATGATGAAATTCATTGGCTTTATTTATCAATCTGGATTAGGGCACCTTAGTAGGAGCTGCCTTCATAGACCTCAGTAAGGCGTTCAATACTGTCCATCACTCACTACTCCTCCAACAGCTTACCGCTACTGGCCTCTCCTGTGGAACAACACTTTGATTCAAAAGCTGTCTTGAAGACTGCTCTCAATGGGTGAATATAGCCAATGTTGTATCTGACAGATGATTTTACTATAGCACTTCAACAGCACTTGCACCAACATCCCCCACAGCAATGGACACAATGCTGAGTGTTGGAATTGTACCATCAGGGATGTAGGTGTGTGTCCATTGGGAGGCTAAGCCCCACCAAAATCCCATGTGGGGGTCTCTGACCCCCACACTCCCTGGTCTCTAAATATCTATCTCCAAGTTGGAGTTGGACTGGGGGAGCGTAACACCAGGAAATGCACTGCCGGTGTCTTCCTTGCACCAGCACAGCAACTTGCCACAGACAGGCAAATTCTGTTGCTGTGCTGGTGTTCGCTGTGTGGGTGTTGATCTTGTGTCAGCACACCCTGATGGACAGTCCATCCACTCTGGTGTGCCACAGGGCTCAATCCTTGGGCCACTCCTGTTCAGCATCTTCCTTAATAACCTTCCTCATTTCTGCCACCAAAGGATCCTCCTCTATGCAGATGATGTGGTCATCTACTCCAGCAGCCAAGACCCCAAGCAACTGGAACTTTACCTTCAGAGTGGGTTTGCAGAAGCGGAGGAGTGGTTATCTAAACATAAACTGATCCTCAACTGCAAGAAAACCAAAGTAATGATGTTCAGCAGCACCTGAAACAAGCACAAATCCCATACACTTACCATAAGAAACTGTCTTGGAGTCCCTCTTGAACAAATACCACATTTCAAATACCTTGGGGTCACCTTAGACAGCTGTCTATCCCATGTTAAACATATAGATATGTAGCCATTGCTGTCAACATCAAGATTAGTCTCCTACATAGATATAAACACTGCCTTACTCCAGAAGCCCTCTGCCTTGCTATATATAGTTCCATCATATCCATTGTAGTCTATGGTCTTGTAATCTATGGAGCAACCCCCATGTCTTTGTTGCGCAGGATGTCCATTGTGCTGAACAAGGCATGCAGACTACTCATGGAGGCCACATGTTTCACCCACACCTGTGATCTTTATGCTGAGACTGGTTGGCAACAGCTCTCAGGAAGGATCCAATACCAAACCTGTCTTTTAGCCAATAGAGCACTTCTAGGCCTCCTGCCACCAGGCATTGCAAACCTGTTAAGCCCCCATTGTAGTCCACAGCATACGTGAAGCATGAACAGCCATCATTTCCATATTCCAAGATGTCGGTCAGCCAGACAATGCTCATTTGCCTACAGAGCACCTTACTGGTTTAATACTCTTCATAGTGAAAAAACTACCCTACCTAAATTGGGATCATTCAAATTGAAGGTATGCCAAACCTCTCATGGCCAACAGTTCTTGTGACTGTTTCACCTAAGACTCCCATCTACTAGCATTCAATCTTCTTCTCTCAACTGGATAACCCTGTATCTCTGCTGTTACCGCTTATAATTCTGAGACAACCCCCTTCACACTTTGACAAGGCCACTGGCTACCCCCATCCACTTCACTCCCACTGCCCCTACCCTCCCATACCAGCTCAACAAGGCCTATGGCTGCCACTTCCTACCTTTCTTACCACCCCATCAACCTCACCCCCTTCCGCTACCCTCCCACACCAGCTTGACAAGGCCTATGGCTGCCACCTCCTACCTTTCTACCCCCTGCCCACCTCACCCCATCCCTACCCCCACACCAGCTTGACAAGGCCTATAGCTGCCATGTCCTACCTTTTTTCTTTCTCCCATCTTTATCCTTCCCCTTCTCATCTGTGCTTTTCTCCTATTAGAATGATAAACCTGCATATAGATACATATATATTTGCTTATTTTATTTTACTGTTTTGGTAAGATTGTACTTTTTCCCCTTTGTATGCTTTGTCTCCCCTCCCCACTGATGTGGACCCTTTGTAAATGATCTGTCTGTGCTCAGAGGTATTGCAATCCAAGAATGAATAAATAAATAAATAAATAAATTCTCTTGTTCAAGGTAGTCTTCAATAATTACATTTATAAAGAGCATGATTGCTTTCTGCATAGCATCTTTCCATTTATTTTTATGAATTTGACTCATTCTAGACCATACCCAGGCCATTTTAACACCTGCAACCCCATTGTGATTCTGTTCACTTTTTCATATGCTTCTAGTGAGGTAAGGTTCCAGAAAATCCTCCGTTCCCTCAGTGTCACTTTTTCTAACTCAGAGAAGGCTGAATTAATGTTGGAAATAGGCTCATCAGTCATCGCTGTTGCCGTGAAAGTGGTTGGTTGTGTGTTTATTGGTAAATCCACAAATGGGTTGCTGCTCTCATCCATTGCAAACAAGGAAGATGAAAAAGCATTCTCACTTCCTCCCAGAGTAACACTATGGTAGTTGCCCATGGTTACTTTCTGGATTCTCCAGGTAGAACGAGTGGTGCCAGTGCTACAACACAGGAGCCAGATAAACTAAAACAGGCCTTCACATTCATGCCTCCCACCAACCCTAGAGTACAGGTTTTGGAATGAGCCTGTATGAACTACCTTGAACTTCTGCATGCCAACAAATAAATGGAATACTATAACAACATGTCCATGAAGAAATAACATACTCTCGATGAACTGGCAGGTCAGTATTTAATCACCATTAAGCCAGCAGATAACAGAGGGTCTGTGGTTGTTTTGGACACTGCTAAATATATGCAGGAGGTCCCAAGACAACTTGATGAAAAATTATTTAATAAAGGAAAGGGGAAATTGTTTAACCAGGAAAGGCACACTAAGCCAGAGCTTGTTTCCAGGTGTGACCTGGGAGCACAAGGAGGTTAAGCGACTTGCTCGGGTTTACACAGTGTACAAGTGGGAGCTGATAGGGTTCAAACCAAGATCTCCAGGTTTGCAGCTCAGTGCTCTTAACCACTTTGCTAACCTGCCTCCTAAAAAACTAGACCACGACCCTACAGTGGCATTTAAAGAGGATATAGACAACATGATAAACAATGTACTGAATAGTGGATGTATTGATGGAGAAACTGCAGAGTTTTTGAAAGTAACAAGCCCATCAGAAGCACAATATATGTACTACTAAAAGTGCACAAATCATTAGTGGATCCCACAGGAAGACTGATTGTGGCAGGTATAGGTTCTGTCATGGAGCCATTATCCCAATATGTGGACACCTTTATCAAAGAAACTTTCAGGACATTCCCTTCATACACAAGGGACAGTACTGATGAACATTCCATTTTACAAGAACAAATGGTGGAGGAACAGTGGATCTTATGTACTATGGACATTGATGCACTGTACAGTATATGAACATTCCACACCAAGAAGATTTGGTAGCGATACAGGAAGCTTAGGTGGTAACATAGAAGATATGGTTGAGTAACAGTGGTTAACCATGACGTAATCACCTCAAGCAGTTACCAAGACAACCAAGTAAACCTCGAGAGCACAGCTTGAGAGGATTACAGTTGTAATGGCAACCGCAAAAGGTGATTATGTCTGTGGTTGACCACTGTTACTCAGGCATTGTATTTTACAGTGTATGCAAAAACTATCTACTGTGGGGAAAAAAATAATTTTTTTTCAATGTGCATTTGTTCTCTTGCTCAGCTGTGAATGTCTCCTGGTTTGAATGCTGAGCAATTGAAGTGCTGAAATTAACCATTGCAATCTATACTGCAGTTGGTCTGTAACTGTCTGAATGGAATATATGTGTTTTGAACTTATGCCCAAAGGGGAGATCACCTTTCCTTTCCAAGAATGTTGACAGATGCTGACAATCTATCCTGTAATCCCATCACTGTGACATAGTTAAGCAAAGTTTTGAAGCATACTGATGTCATAATGATGGGATTATCAAGTTATAAACTGATTGAAAACAGGGGTTAATAGACACTGTCCATACATTATAATGATTTAAATCTAACCAACTGTGAATTCATTTTATAATGTGCAAGGAAGGTTTTTGAGTGTAATGTCTTTACATTCCAGAAGTTATTTCATCAACAAATAAGGGGAACAGCGAAGGGGGTGATGTTTGCCTCCCAACTATGACAATTTGTACCTTGGCACCTGGGAGCAGGATGTGGTGTTTTCTCCACAAGCCAACCCCAGTCGCAGCCAAAGACATGGTCAGATATTTCCTGAAATTTCTGTGAGATTTCTAGAGAAATCTCATGCTTTCTGCATTTCCACAGTAGGGGCAGCAGAGAGAAACTCTTTAGAAATTTTGTGGAATATCTGGAAATATCTCCCTGTCTGTGGCTTCTATTGTATTTTGAAAGGGTTGACTGGTGGAAATGCTTTATAGATTACATTTTAATGATTTGGAAAGGGACTGAGATGGAATTGAAGGAATTTGTGAAGTTCTTTAAAACTACAAATCCTAATTTGCAGTTAAAAATGGAGTATAGTCACCACACAGTGAATTTTTTGGATTTGCAAATCAGCAAAGACACCAAAGAGACTATCCAAACAGATCTCTATTGGAAGCCAACAGACCACAACACAATATTACTGCCATCTAGTTGCCATCAACACCACATTATCAAGAACATCCCCACAGCACAATTCCTCAGGATCAAAAGGAACTGCTCACAGGATGTGGCATTCCAACACAGAGCAGAAGAAATGCAGGAAAGATTCCTCAGTAGGGCTACAGATATGAATGTGTACAGGAGATCAGCACCAAAGCAGAAATGAGAAACACACACAGACTTATTGTATGTCAAAACAGAGATAGGGAAGAGACACAGAGCAATCTGATTACCTTCATTTCCGCATTTATGAAAAAAATCACCCATGGTTAGAGAGATTATTAATAAACATTGGGAGATTCTTAGAACAGAACCCCTGTTAGAACAATGCACACAATAACTTCCAAGAATGGTATACAGGTGAGGTCCCAATATGAGGGACAAGCTGGTGCACAGTCTGCAACCAACACCCATACAGGAAACATGGATGCCACCACCTCCCAATGGCATATTCAGATGCAGACGCTGTACACAGTGTGACTCAACAACAAAAAAAAAGACACTTTCACTTCTGTTAACTGTGATAACATATTCAGAATTGAACAGTTTATCAACTGCTCAACAGTGAGGGTAATTTACTTAGCCACACATACATGCAGGTCCTTTCATATAGGCCAAACAGGCAAGGCACTTAAACTCAATATAGAACACAAGTACTCTATTAGGAATGGTGACATGAAAAATGCCCTAGCAAAACATCTACACACAAGTAGATCACATAAGGAACATGCTTTCCAGTTTTGTGGCATAGAAAAAGTCAGACTGAGAGAAAGGGGAGGCAATCTAGATGATCTACTCCTGGAAAGAGAAACTTTCGGAATCTACCACCTCCAGGGCCTTAAAATTCCAGGGCTGAATGATGGGGTAAATCTGACCCTCTACCTAAAGAAAAAATAGTGATAGAAGAATGATAGAAACATAAGAATAGTTGTGTTTAAATCTGCTTTTTGAAACAATGGTTATAACTATAATATTGCTATGAGTCAAGAATCTAAGAATACTAATGGCAACTATGTTGATGGTTTCACATAATGGTTTTTCATTCTTTTTCAGATCCTGAAAAGTGGCATACAGAATTTTTCTACACTCAGTGAGTAGAAATGAGCATCTCTGTTATTTTGATCTGAGTATTGTCTTTTTATTATTTGACCTCCCACCAGTTTTCTCAACAAATCTTTTGGGATTTACTTATAGTGCAATGGAATATTATTAACCCAGCATTAGAGATGTTGTTTTCTTGCTTATGAAATTAAGGACAAGATATATTCTCACATTAGCTTTCTATTTAAATACTAAGAATGGTGCAATGATTGGGAAGATGTTACATTAGAATGTAATTAATATTTTGCCAAAATCAGGAACTGTCATGATCATTTTGATCTAGTCACCTTTTCATTAATTTATTTTATTTTGATCTTTTGATCTTCCACCAGTTTTTCCCAGTAAATCTTTGGGATTTACCTAAAGTGCAATGAAATATTATAAACCAAACATAAGAGATGTTGTTTCCTTGTTCATGAAATGAATGACAAGATATATGCACATATTAGCCTCATACTGTATATTTTAAATTACTAATGATGGTGCAATGATTTGAGAAGGTGTAACGTCACAATGTGATAAGGTTCTTGATAAAATCAGGAATAATCATATTAAATAGATGAGTGGAATAAGGGTTATAACATTTGGTTAAGATACAAATATTTTTTTCAATATGAACATATCTAATTGATCCTCGGTGACCTTCCACAAAATTTCTTTAAGTAACTACATAAGAATTACATGATTTATACCTAATGATGAAACCTAGGGAGACTTTTAAATTGCAGTAAGGAAACATGTTTTGATTAGCCTTAACTGAGTCTCAAACACTGTATCTGCCATTGATATCTTAGTAATTGATTTGATGCATTGTCTAATATATACTGCTTGGTTATCATGCAAACAAGTTAATAGGAATGGAGACATAAGTAATCTTACTCAGTTGTTTTAAATAGGTAGTGGGCTATGTATTATAATTGTTTAATTACACACAGGTATATGGATGCATATAAGGATTGTAAAATTACATGGCCGGCCTCCCTGAGGAAGCGCACATACATGAAACCAGTTGGGGCTGTTGAAATTGTTTTATTTCACTCTAGAAGATGGTGGTGCCTGCATGATGCAGGAATAAATGTTCTTTTTTTTTTAATACTTGTTTATTAACTTTTCTCAGACATATATGACATACACACATATGTACCAGAGAATGCCCCCGGTCCCCCAGCCCCAAACTGGCTCCAGATACTATGTACATCTAAAACTATCTACATGCACAGCTACATTGAAATTTCCATACCTTTAATAAGCTGTCTGACCAATGTCAAACCTCTGGAATAGGGTAGGCATTAATTTAGCTCAGATATATAAAACTTGATAGATAATTGCCCACCACCAAATATATCTAGACTGTGTTAACCCCTCATATTCAGATCAGACTAACAACCGCAGCTGTGTCCCTAGAAAAGAGAGAGAGCCCCTCCACCCCTTCCTAATTCACAGATCTTTGTGTTCCTATCTTATGTAAAACCAGAAGTATAGTTCAAATTATTAGCAGACTCACAAGAAAAAAAAAAACTAGCAACTAAGCAGACCTTCAAGCTATTGTTCATCAGCTAATCTCACCCCGACAGACAGACCCCCACTCCAGGCACATACTAGTAGTATAGAATAAATGGCTTCCAAAGCCAGCCACCTTTTCTTATATAGTCCCATCTTGCCCTTGCCCAACATCTGCCTTCGAACCATTCCCAGGGTTCTCATAAGATCCCCACCCATTGGTCATAAGTATAGGCAAGGCTGTCTTTCCAGTGCTTTAAAACAAAGGATTTGACAAAGGCTGTAAGTAAGGAAATGTGGTATTTGGCTGTAATCCCTGAAACCTGAGACAGGTCCCCAAGTACACAAACTTCAGGTAGCATAAACTGCAAATAATCTAAAATGGGGTCCATATTCTGTTTAATTTTAAGCCAAAGGGGCTGGATCCTAGAACAATCCCACATCACATGCAATGTGTCCCCCTGTTTTTCACTGTACCTGAAGTATAGGTCTGTCCATTCAAGGCTTCTCATACATAGTACATATTAGAAGAAATAAACAGTTGCATATTCTTGAGTTTAGGTATAGTTATGTATGTACAGCTATTCCATACAGCCTTCCAGTTAGGCCTTAGGGAGACATAATCTTGTCCCAATATGGGATTTGGGTTGGGAGCTTGAGCCCACAAAATTCAAAAGAACCCTGTAAATTTGGGAGATAGGCTTATTTACAAAATTCACCCCACTTAGTTTTCCCCAATTAAACCCATTCTCCTGGGGATCCACCCTCCCTTTTTTAATTCTGCTCAGCAAATTAGTAAGCTGCATCTTCTTGAAAAAATGCAGTCCCTCACATTGAGGTGGAAGAACAACACTATCCTCCTTTATACAATCAAACAACTTAAGGCCCCATAACTGTCTAGCCTATTGCTTTGTAATAATTTGGCCACCTAACTGAAAATTCAGATTGCCCATTATCGGTTGTTCCAATGCCTTCTCTTGTACCCTCCTTTGTGTTGACGTTAAAAAGGACCACCGTGCATTACTCATTTTTTCTATTGGAGTCAGCTTTCCTTTTTAAGGGAGCTTGTCTGGCTGGGAGAATAGCAATGCTTCTGGGGAAACTCCCAATTCCTTTAAGATCTGTCTCTCAATGCAAATCCAAATTGGCACATATGCCTCTCCCCCCCCCATCCATTCTACTGTCCCATTATCCCTAGTTGCCCTGCCGCATAATACAATTGGAGATCTGGCATCTTAAAGCCCCCTACATACTGTGGGAGATGCATGACTGTGTGTTTCTTCCTTGCAGGCGTAGAGTTCCATATAAAGCTAGATAGCAACTTTCTAATTTTTATAAACCAGAACTGAGGGAAGAGATATAGTGCCAGATGAATCGGGGACAATAGCCTAGGTAATAGGTTCATTTTGACCATTCCTAACCTAGCTGTAAAGTTCAGTGGAAGTTGATTCCATCTGAGCATGTCACCCCGAATTGTAGTTAACAATTTTTCCAAGTTAATCTCTGCTCCCTCCTCTACATTAGGAGTAATCCATATACCCAAGTATTTGATTACTTTAGGGCCCAGTGAATCTGAAGTGGCTTGAAATCTGCCCTAAAATTATGTGGTGTAAGGGGAAAAATTTGTGTTTTGCTTAAGTTCAGTTTATAATTTGATACTTCTGAGTATCTTCGTATAATTTCCAATGCCTGTTTAAAGCCCTCAGCTGGGTTCTGCAAATGTATAAGTATGTTGTCCGCAAACACAGACAGTTTAAATGCATGAATACATTTTCAAATTACTTATCCTTACCATTGTTGGTGCTCATATTTACTTTCTGTGACACTTCCCCAGAGTACCATCAGGCTTTTTCCTTTTGCTTTTACTCACTTCATGGACAGGTTGGTTGCCTTAATTATGTCTTCCTTTGTTGTTGTTTTTTCCCTTGGGAGAGGTTATTGCTCACAGATTGTGGGTTAAGGGCAGCACCACAGTAGGAGGAAAGAAGTAGGTGTCAGGGATCAGGAACAATTGCAGGAATGGGTACTAATGTCATAAAAAAGGTTTTGATGGAGGAGGAGAAGGATGAGGATGGGGGGATATACAGTGGAAGACAGCAACCGAGCTTAAGAAAATTATATGAAAAGACAGCTTGGGTTAATGAAGATTTCCTGGAGGGGATCATGAGGGAAAAGTAAGCAGTGTTCTAGAGGTGGTAGGTGGAAGAGGGGAGGAGGCCAGAATGGTTGGGCAGAGAGAGCTAACATGGAATTTGGAGTTGAAGGTAAATGGTGGTTGCTATTTCTGCATCAAGGGAATTGAGGAAGAAGGAGAAGCAGAGAGAGCAGTGATGAATACAAGGGGAATAGTCCAATGTAAAATGGCAGAAAGAGTGAAAGAGTGGGTGCAGTCTGGCAAAAAGAGGAAATGGAATTGGCACTGTTGATGATGTCACTGTAGTTGAAGATAAGGAGGATCAGCTATGTGACTAGCTTCCTACGTGCAGGGATCAGGATACTATGTTTTCTTCTGTACAGCATGCCCAGTTTGTGGTGAAAGTTGAGGTGCATAGAATCAATGTGTGTTTAGTAATGAAGGTGCCATCCAACCAGACACCAAGGTCCACCAACACATCAAGAATGCGAAGCACTTAAAGGAGGAGACATCCTCAGTCATAGTACAGTCAAGGGTGTAGAAGGGGGGAGCCTGGCAAGTCTTCTCTGGGAGCCAAAGTTAATGTGACAATTTTCTTAGTGTTGAGGGAGATAAGGTTTCAATGGAACCAGCACGTAACACTGTGAAAATCCTTTTGGTGACAGACAATCTGGTCAGCCGCTGAGGAGCAAGAAGCAAACAACAGAGAGTGATCTGCATACATTTGGATGGATGCAGAGGAACCGATGAAAGGCAGTTCATTTAGGAATATGCAGAAGAGTATGGAGCCAAGGTAGAACCTTGGAAAACACCTGAGCAGATTGGGAGTGGAAGAGAATGGGAACAGATGTCTCCAATATGGATAATTTGCAACTAGGGCTAGGAAAAATGTTTCTTCCACTGGCAAAATTCTGGCAAAATTCTGATTTGTCCAAATTGTATCAAATGTGGCATGGTAATTTTACAAAGGTCAATACAGAAGTGTGTAAAGTAAAGGGGAAATTGTTTAACCAGGAAAGACACACTAAGCTGAAGCTTGTTTCCAGGTGTGACCTGAGAGCACAAGGAAGTTAAGTGACTTGCTTAAAGTCATACAATATGCAAGTGGGGGCAGATGGGATTCAAACCCAGGTCTCCAGGTTTGCAGCTCAGTGCCCCTAAGCTCTATGCTATATTGCCATCCAATAAAGTTGCAAGTCTCTGCGTTTAAAGGTGATTGAGTTATAAGCCTTCAGGCATGGGCAAAATTAAAATTCTGTGTGCAGAATTAAAGCAAAAGTCTGACTATCACTTCCTCAGAAGTTCAGAAATTGATTTCCAAACTTCCGCAGAAACTCTGCCCATGATCGCTGCACACCCCAGTTGCCCCTCAGAAGCCCTGGTGGATAGTGGTCTCTCCCCCAACCCACTCCACATGTAAAAAAAATATCATTGGTGGCTAATGGTCCCTCCCCTCCACCAAGTCACCCACCTGCCCTGAAGTGTACAGTAACCCCCCCATCCCTATCTCCGTACATATTGTATAAGAAAAATACTTGGTGGTCTAATTTTTTTTTTATTTTAACCCCTTCCCCATCCCTGCTGTTCAGTCCCAAATCTGTGGTGGTCTAGTGCCCCCACTCCCCCAGCAGGTGTAATATCTCTTGTGTATAGTGGTCCCTCCCCTCCACCTGGTCACCCACCCAGCCCCGAAGTTTACAGTAACTCACCCCATCCCTAGCTCCATACTGTTTAAAAAATCGCGGTGGTCTACTGTTCTTTTTATTTAATCCCTCCCATCTCAATCCCCAGTCCCAAATCACTGGTGGTGCCCCCCAGCCACCCCTCCTGCTTGGGTACCCCCACCACCATTCCAGCCCCATTGTAAACCCAGCAGGCAGACTGAAAGTGCTCATTTCTCTTTCTCTCACTAGTCTCCGTGCTCATTTCACTGAGCTGTCAATGAATGAGTGCATTCATGCACAAGAACACACTCATTCATTGACAGCTCAGTGGGCAGGCCAGCTGTGGTGGAGACAGGAGGGCTGTGCTGGTCCATCCGCTGGGGTTTGCAGGATGGGGGTGGAGTTGGAGTGGTGGGACAACCTGCTGGGAGGGGGTGGGGGGCAGTAGACCACCAGGAATTTGGGACTTGGGATCAGTGAATGGGAGGGAGTTAAAATAAAAAAAAAATACTTGACCACCAGGGATTTCTTGAAACAGTACAGAGAGAGGTATGGGGTGGGTTACTGAACACTTTGGGGCTGGGCAGGTGACCGGGCAGAGGGAAGGGATCACTAGCCAACAAGGATATTTTTTTTACATGTGGGGAGAGTGGGGGGAGGGACACTAGCCACCAGGGCTTATTTTATTGATACCAGGTGAAATTTCACCCATAATGTTTGTGAATGAAAGTCACTCCACCAGGGTTTATTCAGAAAGGCCTGTGAAAGTTCCTGATTCCCACAGAAGTTTTCTGGAGGAAGAAAGCGGCAGTTTTGCCCATCCCTACAATTACTTGGTATTACTTGGTTGAATCAGAAAAAGAATGACAAAAAAACATTTAATTGTCTCCTACAACAGTAGGCTTACTTTTTCAGAGCTTCAGTTAATAATAACTCATCCAAGGATATTTTAAATCTTTTAAAGTCAGTAGCTTGTACTATGTTAGATGGTAAGGAATTCCATGTCGTAATTGTTCTGACAGTGTAGAAGTTGAATCTTTTCACCATATTGCCTCTTGGTATACATAGCTGATTTTTATGGGATCTAAGATTGTTATTCCTGAGTTTGAACACTATACCACATTGTTCCATTATAGTTGGATTCTATAATATTTTATAAAGTAAAAGCAAATCACCCCTTATTTTCCTGTTTCCAGTTTAAATAGTTTTAGTTTGGTTAAACACTCTTCATACAATACTTTTCTCACGCCTTTAATAGATTTGGTTAGTTTCCCTAGAGTTTTTTTGATGAGACAAATATCCCTTTTGTGATAGGGATTCCATAGCGGGGACCCGCAATCTAAGTGTGGTATAATGTAGGTCTTATATAACTTGAGTAAACACTCCTTGTCTCTCATGACAAAGGCTTTTTTAATGGGTCTAGTTAATCTGTTTGTATTAAGTGACATTTGATGACAATGGTCAAGTGAAGACAGTGCTTTATTAATCCAAATTTCTAGGTCATTTTCCCTTGTAGAAGATTTTAAAACTGAGCCATTCAGTGTATAGTTGTAACAAGGATTTTTATTATCAAAATGCAGAACAGTGCATTTGGACTCATTACATTTCAAATTATTTGTAATTCCCCATTCTTCAATTTCTTTTAAGTCATTACACAGGATGTGAAACTGTTCCAGGGAGTTAATCACTCAGCAATCTTTGTATAATCTGCACATTTCGATATAACACTTCTAGATCCCTTGCCCATATCACTAATAAATAGTCTGAATGACACCGGCCCCAGGACTGACCCCTGGGGAACTCCGATGCTCACCAGTCCCTCATCAGATGAAATTCCATTTATTCTGACCGATTGTTTTTGATTAGTAAGCCAGTTTAATATCCAGTTTACAATGTAATTATTTTATACCCATTTTAGTGAGTTTGTTTATTAGCAGATCATGTGGGACAGTGTCAAACACCTTCCTTATGTCTAGGAGTATGATGTTGACTGGTGTTGCTTAATCTATATTTACACTTACAAATTCATAAAATGAAATGAGATTTGTAATGTAGGATAAACCTTTTTGAAACTCATGTTGTGAGATATCAGTTAGGCCAAGTCTATTTATTTCTTTATCAATTTCTTTTTTTAGTAGTCTTTCCATAAACCTCCCACAAATTGATGTGAGGCTGTTGGACCTATAATTAGTTACACTCATCCTGTTCCTTTTTTAAAAATAGGGACAATATTTTATTATTTATTTATGTTTTTGGTAACCAGGTAGGTGCACTGATCCAGTGGATCATTTTCAGTCATGACCTGGGCCACAAAGGTGGCAGTACAGGGAATACAGGAGTGGATACAAATTCACATTGAAGAGTACAGCGATTATATCAACATTAGGAGAGTGAAAACAGTCATCATACAAATTCACATTAAAGGGTACAGTTACATCAACATTAGGAGAGTGAAAACAGTCATCATTTACATAATGTTTACAGGCATGGAGATAACAAAACATAGACAAAGAACACAGGCCAAGATACAGAGGAGAATTAGTCAAACATATGTACAGAGTAGCTAAATATTTCATTTAGCCGTAGCCGGATGAGAAGTAGGAGCATGCAAGGTAGACAGTGCGAGTCATTGGGTGACTCATGTTTGTTCATAGTGCTCCGAGGAAGTAGGGGCAGTGGGCAACAGATTATGGTAGTTTTATGGTGGCTCATGGGTTTCTGCTTTGCTCAGTGAGCTATTCGAGGAGAATTCCTTCAGTAGCCAGGCTTTAAGGTTGACTTTGATAGATGCATGGGATGGGGATGTGCAAATGGAAGTGGAAGACTGTTCCAGAGGGAGGGGAAGTTACAGAGAAAGCCTTGCTGCCCATCATCGTAGAGACATGAGGAACTTGAGGGTTGGAAAGGAAGAGGCCCTAAGTGGTTTAGTAGCTGTCGAAGTTGGACTAGGGGAGTATAAGGGATAGCTGGTTACTCATGAGGGTGCTGTCCACCAGGCAGCCAGCAGCATAGTTCAGGTGTCCCTGAAGGAGAACCATCCTAGGGACCGATAGAGCTTGCAGTGGTGGGTTAATAAGGGCTTTGAGGACAAAACAACAGATTGCATTATATGTCGAGAAGGGGCAGTGTTGCTTTGTGGGTATTGGGGAGTAGATGGGGAGCAGTAATACAGGAGAGGGAGAAAGTTGCCTTTTGCTATGGCGAGGTGAGCTTCAGGTGAAAGCAGGTGGACTGCATGATAGGCCACACATAGTTTCTGATTTATCTTTTAACAGTCAGGGCTGTATGATCATTAAACGTGAGGGAGGAGTCGAGGGTAGTACCACAGCATGAGAAGGAGGTGACCTGCTCGAGTGGGGGGCCAGCTGGAGTTCATACGTTGAGGGTGGTGTTAGATCTGGCAGTCTTGTTTAAGAAGGGCTTGGCTCTGAAGAGCATGGCTTTTGTCTTTTTCTCATTTACTAGGAGTTTTCTGAATGTGAACCAGTGTTCAGCAACCCCGTAGTTATTTGTGAGGGTAGAAGAGATGAATTCCAAGGACTTGTCATTGTGATACAGGACTAGGTCATCTGCATAGAGAATCACATTGCAGTTTAGACTCTCAGCAGGTAGTGCATTGATAAACATGGAGAAGAGAAGGGGGCCAAGAATTGATCCCTGGGGAACACCAGTGTTTGTAGGAAGGGGACTGAGGCAGCTTTGCCAATGTGTACAGATTGGGACCTGTTTGTGAGGTAGCTATTGAACCAGGCTGTGGGTCCAGGGGCACAGCCAAATTGTCGAAGTGTTGAGAGAAGGAGATTGTGGTCCACTAAGTCAAAAGCCTTTGGCAGATCGACAAAGACTGCACCCATAGCCATAACCATGTCCATGTTCTTGAGGATGTGGTTAGAGAAGACTGCCAGGGCAGAGGAGGTGCTGTGATGCTTATGGAAGCCATGCTGGAGGGGACATAGGAGGTTGAACTTATTAAGGTGTTCTGATAACTGAATATGGACAATCTTCTCTAGAAGTTTGCTAAGATGAGGAAGCAGGAAAATGGGTCTATAGTTTTCTGGGGATATGGGATCTCCTGCCTTGAAAAGGTGTCAGGCACAGTTGATGTGGACAGAGTGAGGTTAAAGATGTGTGTTAGTGGCCTTACCAGTGCTGGGGAGATGATCCTCAGGAAGGCGGGTAGAGCCCATCACTTCAGGACTGCCCCTGTGGGGAGGGTTTCAGGAGTTTTACAATAGTAGTGGTACCAATGGCTCTGAAATAGAAAGGGAGTGGAGGCACGATGGTTGTGAGGAGTGTGGGGCTATCAATTCTGTTTTGGTTGAGGGAAGGTGAGGAGGAAGCTTGCTAAGGAACTGGGTAAAGTCTTTGAATATGGCATTAAAAGGTCTGAGATGCCCACAGGGTCATTTATTATGTCTGCTGGGGACATAAGTTGTGTTATTTGCTTGCTGGTCTTGGGGTTTAGTATAGACCCAATACTTGCCCAGAATTTTACGAGGATTTCCCAGTGTGTTTAGTTGAAGGTCGTTAAAATATTTATTTTGAGTGACATTGTCATTTGTTTACAGGCATTACATAGTTGCCTATAGGTATTCCATAGATGGGGGATTGGGACACTTTAAACACTTTCCAAGTAGAGTCCCTGACCTTCATTTGTAGAAGTTCTTTGTTATCCAGCATGTAGCCACCTCTAACCCTCCTGGTTTTATGGGAAAATAGTTGTCCTGTAGTTTCTGGAGGGTGTTGGTGAATAGATTGGCAGCAGAAGAGACGTTTCCTGTCAAATATAGGGAGGACCAGTTTAAGGACAGTGCATGTCTGGTAGCGAGGTCATGGTTTGGGGTGTTGAAATTTCTGAAGGATAGTATTTTTGGTGGGGGCGAGCCGACTTGTTGTTCACAACTATGTAGGTGGGGGTGTGGTCAGTAATTGCATTGTCCATGGTCCCTGCTTGGAGGATTACATCAGGCTGGTTGGTTAAAATCTAGTCAAGGATTGAGTGGTTTGTAGTGCGCTGATTGTATCTGGTTGAGGTAGAGATTACTTGATCCAAGTTATGGGACTTTAGTAGAGTTGTGTAGTCCGGGTTTGGATTTGCAGCCCAGTTTAGGTTGAAATCCCCCAGCATGAACGTATTCCTGGATGGGGTGGAGCTTGTCAGGCAGGAGAGAAAACTAGACAATCCCTGGCTAGAACCTGAGGGGGTTGTAGCAGCAGAAAAATAGATTTTTTTGCCACACTAATAGTTAGCTTGGTGATAACCCATTCACTTATGGAGTCGGTCTTTAGCAGGCAACAATGGTGGCAGATATGTGGTCCTGTACATACAGTGCTACACCTCCCTCTTCCTTCCCGGCCTATCCAGTCACAGGAGGGAGTAGCCTTGAGCTGGTACAAGGCTCAGTTGTGGCAATGGGTTTAAGCCAGGTCTCAGATATACCTAGTACTTGGGGTTTGAGAGGGTTGCCCAGGCCTCAAACTCTGCAAATTTGGAAAGGAGGCTACGGACATTTAGATGTGCAATCTTTATTCCATGGCATCCCACCCTTGTGGCATCCATGTTGTTAATGTGTACATTCATTGGGCCAGGGTTTGTTTCTACATCACCTGCTATGAGGGCTAGAAGCAGGAGGGACAAGAGTGGGCAGGTGGGAGGCTGCCAGAGGTGACTGCAAAATGTAATTAAGTAAAACAGATGCCCAAGTTGCCTTTGTTTCATGTATGATAAGGATGCCAGTAGTATGGATGACAGGGACGTTTCTTTATTTGTAGTTACATAGGGCATGTTTGTAGACCATGGTGGCAGGTAAGTAGGGGTGCAGTGGTAGAGGAATTTTTGTTCATTGCTAGGATGTTAGCAGTGAAAACCATAGCCAACAACAATCTAGTCAAGGTGGATATAGCCAGCAAGAAGAAACTTGCATTCCCTAGTGGCCGGGATGTGATTATTTTCTTAGGGTGGGATACCAGTGAGGTGAAAAACTGAGGTGCCATTGTGCAAGGTAAGTTAAGTGTGGTGTATGGCTTTAAGGTGGGTCACAGGATTTTGGAGGTATAGAGAGAGAGTGAAAAGTCTTGGGTGGTGAGAGGCAGCAGCCACTGGTGGTTGAAAAGATAAGCTGCAGATGGAAGAATGTGCTGATTGGTTTTAGCAGCCACGTGACTCGCTTTATATATTAGAGAGCTGACCAAGGGTGGTGGTGGGTGCGTTGGGGCGGCCAGCGCTTGTGACAGCAGGGCAAAACAGTCTCAGGCCACTCTGCTATTACAGCCATAATCTCCTGGAGCTGTTCCAGCAGTGACGCATGCCTGTTCTGCTTTGCCAGTAAACTCTGCAAGTTGGGGGAGGGCTCCTTTTCAGTCCCTCATGACCACCGGTGGACAGCTGTTCTGCTTTGCCGGTGAGCTCTGCAAGTTGGGGGAGGGCTCCTTTTTGGTCCCTCATGACCAATGGGGACAGCTGTAGAGAGGAGAGAAGATTTAAATATACAGGTAGGTGGAGGAGGAGCAGAGAAAGTGGGGAGGAGG
The DNA here is from genome assembly GCA_016271365.2 of Neoceratodus forsteri. Classification (NCBI taxonomy): domain Eukaryota; kingdom Metazoa; phylum Chordata; order Ceratodontiformes; family Ceratodontidae; genus Neoceratodus; species Neoceratodus forsteri. Next base: position 542,859,790 of record CM028131.1, on the reverse strand, counting down.
GAGCCAAAAATGGAGCGTAAAGTGAAAAGAAGTAACTCCCTGCCTGGGGTCCTGCCCATAAGTGGCCTGACTCTGGATTGAGGGGAATCAGAGATGAAAGTAATTTAAATGGGGTTGGATAAGTTGGAGCGAGTCAGAGCCAAGAGAAACTGTGTAAACTTGTGGGTTTTTGCAGGCTTTGAATCCCGAGTACATCACTCATATTTTCGGTAACCAGCACCCCTTAAATTGGGAATAAATCAGTCTAACAATCACTGTTACAGTACTGAGCCTAATTTACTAAATACAGTCTAACAATCCCTCTTAAAGTAGTTTGCCTAATTTACAAAATACAGTCTAACAGTCCCTCAGAGTAGTTTGCATGGCTCCCTTCTGTCGCACTTTGCTTAATTTACAATACATTCAAGCAACTCTCTTAAAGTAATTTCAGAACAGGCTCACTACTGCAGTGCACTTTACTTTGCTTAAAGCCCATAAAAATTATCTCCATGAAATAAGGGAATACAACATCCATGCTGGAGCTTTTAGGTGCCAAAAGTCCGATTAAAAAAAAAACAGTCATAGGCCACTCTGCCGTTACAGCTGTAATCTCCTGGCACTGTTCCAGCAGTGACGCATGCCTGTTCTGCTTTGCCGGTGAGCTCTGAAAGTTGGGGGAGGGCTCCTTTTCAGTCCCTCCCAATCACTGGGGAACAACTGTTCTGCTTTGCCGGTGAGCTCTGCCAGTTGCGGGTGGGCTCCTTTTTGGTCCCTCATGACCACCGGGGGACAGCTGTTCTGCTTTGCTGGTGAGCTCTGCAAGTTGGGGGAGAGCTCCTTTTTAGTCCATCATGACCACCGGGAGACATCTGTTCTGCTTTGCTGGTGAGCTCTGCAAGTTGGGGGAGGGCTCCTTTTCAGTCTGTCATGACCACCAGGAACAGCTGTTCTGCTTTGCCAGTGAGCTCTGCAAGTTGGGGGAGGGCTCCTTTTCAGTCCCTCACAACCACCGGGGGACAGCTGTTCTGCTTTGCCGGTGAGCCTGCAATGTTGGGGAGGCTCTTTCAGTCCCTCATGACCACCGGGGACAATAAGCCCTTCTCCAGTCAGTAGGAACTTGCCTAGATTGAATAGATTTATTAAACAAAATGGTCAGAGGCTTGGCCAGTACCTTGGATAGTTCTTTGAGGAAAACCAAGTTAAGACAGTCAGGCCCCAATTAAGTTGATATTTTAAGTTGTAGAAATTCCTCAAGAACTAGTTTTTCCTCAAATAATATTTGTTGACTACCATCTGTATATTGGGGAGATAAATCATTGCCTTTATCATTAAACACAGAGATAAAGTACTTATTGAAGCATTGTGCAATTTCTTTATTGTCTCAAATTTCTAAACTTCGTGTGATATATTTGTAATTCTGTTAACTGTACATTTATTATTATTTATGTAAGCATAAAAACTTTTATTATTTTTTTGTGCAAACTTTATTTCAAGGTCAGACTTTGGCTTTCCTAATTAGTTTTTTTTTTAGTTTAGATTGTTGATTTCTACATAGGAGTTTGAAATCAGGGGATGGGTTATTTTAATGTTTTTTAAAGGCCTTATATTTTTTCTTAATTTGATTCTTGATATGTTTATTAAACCACAGTGGTATTACTCCTTTTTTTATTGTACTTACTATGCATAGGAACATGTAGTTCCAGTGCCTCATGGAGAATATTAGTGAATGTAGTCCACATATGTTCCACATCTAATCCATCAAGTATAATGTCCCAATAAATATTTCCTAGTAATTCATGTAGTTTTGGGCCAGATAATGTTTTTATAATCAGGTGTTTTTGTGCTATCATAAATTATTTTCCTTCTAGCAATTATGGTGCACTGAATTATATTATGGTCACTGGATTCTAATGGGGCCATGACTAAGGGATTTGTCAAGTGATCAGGGCAATTTATTACTAAATGTAGGATATTGTTATCTCAAGTAGGTTGTAAAATTATTTGGTCACAGCCACATGAGGTAACAGTGTCCAGTAATTCTTTATCAAAATCAGTTTTGCCAGTCATATCATTCCAGTTTACACTGGGTGCATTGAAGTCATCCACAACAAGGATATCGCTCTAATTCTGATACCATCGTGAATTCATGAAGCAACATCATGTTGTAGTAACTGTCACTGTTGGGGGGGTGCCTATAGCATATACCCAGAATTAATTTTGGTGTATGGGCTGGTTTTAAATTTAGCCATAGTGTTTCTGTTTACACTCTATGGTTTATATCCAAAACTAAACTGGAATAGAATAACTCATTTGTTACATAACAACTGACACATCCACCATGTTTATGCAACCTGTTTTTGTAAAATAACTGGAATTCTGCTATGTTATTACTCCATGTCATAGCATCATCCCACCATGTTTCTGTAACACATATGATATCTATCTTGTTATTTTGTAGTAGTATTTGAAGTTCAGCTAGTTTGGTCACATTAAGACTTCTTGCATTTAAATTCAGAATGTTATAGTTTTTTGATGCTTCATTATTTGTATTTGTCCTATCAATATTTGTATTTATGTTTCCCTTGTCCCCCTTATCACTTAGTTTAAAGGACACAGTATAATGTTTTCAAAGTTTTGCCTAGCCTGTACACCCCTCTGTTGCTGAGTTGTAATCCATCCCAGCAATAGTAGGAGCTATTTTTTTTTTTTACGTGTTTCCAAATGACTGTGTGGAAACCTCTTTGAAGGGTCCACTGCTGAAGCCATTCATTGAAAGTTTTTATCTGTTTTTCTTTAACATGATTGGCTCTCTGAATTGGTAGGGTCTCAGAAAAATGGACTTCACAGTCTAAACTTTCCAATGTGTTACCAAGATTAATGAGCTCTTCCTTAAAATCAGTAAAGGATGTTTTATTCAGGTCATTTGTCTCTACATGGATTATGGCCAATGGATTGTTACCTTTTTTATAATCTTCCTAGTTTCATTAAGTATATCTTTTACCCTTGCACCACAAAATTATGAACAGGTTATATTCTGTTTATCAGACCAACAAGCTATTTTGTCTGTGTATTTAATGATTGAATCACCTAGAATAAAGTATTGTCTTGGTTCACCATTAGATTCATCATTATTCATTTCCACTAAATTTTCTTGTAATGGTATTGTATGTTGTGTATGGCTCCCATCACAGGTTTGGGGATTTTCAGGTGGGTCATGCACCAAACTGTCACTTCCTTGTGCTAGGCAATTACTAGTTGGGGTTTTTAAGGAAGGACTATGAGGACATTGAGTTTGTACTATTTCTGTTTAACATTAACATGCATTTTGTGGGCTGTGGGTAGATACAGAACTGAATGGGTTAGGTGTTAAGGCTGTATTACCCATATCAGACTCATTTGAATGTATTGGTTCATTAGTCTCTCTTCTTATAGTTATGGGTAAGTTCATGAAATAGGGTACTGAGTTTTAGTGCTGTCTCCAACATTCTACACAGAAAAGAAGGGAACATTTTATTGCATTTGTCATAGTGATTTATAGATGTGGAAGGATACATTGAAATGTCAAGAAAAAGTGTTCCACGTTCCTTAATTTTTCCAGCTGCAGACAGCAAGATGGCTGTAGGCTCCACCCACAACCGTAAAAAATGGCACATAGAACAAACTAAAAAGCCCCTGCCTTACTGCCTAGTAGCAGGATGAAAACTAGTTACAGTAACAAGTTAATTGAGTAATTTTGTACCTGCAGACTTGCATCCATGTTTTGTGATTGCAACTAAAAACAAGAAACATTCAATGGCAGAATGATCCTCCCTTCAAATATGTTTGCCACAAGGTCTGAAACTCATTACTTTCTGTATTTTTGCACTTCTTTTTACAAATGCTGCACCATATATATTGGCAACAATGTCTGGAACTTTGTACTTTCAGTATTTCTGTACCTTCCCTTGTACAAATGTTGTAACAACGTCTAAACTTGTTATTTTCTGTGTTTTGCTTGTATCATGTGTACAGTATGGGACCTCGTTAAAAATGTGCTTTGCTCAACTGAGTATCCGATTCATATGATAAATAAAATATTTTATGAATACTACTACTACCACTACTACTACTACTATTACTACTTTACTTTCAGGCACATTTTGAATTATTTCATTGTCCTGGCCTAGACCACTGGTGATCATAACTTTACACTTTGCAAACTGTTTGGTGCTCTTTTTTAAGGCTCTCTGAATTCCCCTTAATCCATTTTAGTCTGTTCAATAGCCCATTGCTAAGGTCCTCTATGTTCCCTGAAAACCTTTTGGTTTGCCTCATGGTCTATTAGTAAGGCCCTCTGTTATCCCATTAACACATTTTAGTCTGCTTCATGGCCAGCCCTGGCTCTAGCTGTCCCAGGCCCTGTGCAAACCTCATTAATAGGGCCCCCATATCACAAATCAGGGAACCTCCAAGCAACATCCTCATCTCTACTATGGGCTCCCTATATCTTCATTTTTAGTTAGTTTTGTGTCGTTGTACTTGAATTAGAACATAATCTCTAAGCAATGAAGAGATGCACACACCAACGATAAATTCTGGAGAAATTCATGCAGAAACACAGGGGACTAGGAAGGAAAGAGGCCTACTGGACAGCTGAGGCTTTTTTTTTGGGGGGTGGCCTCTGCTCTTAGAGCCCTGTGTGAATGCACAGTTCCACAATGCCAAGGCTGACTCTGTTCATGGTGCTGGGTCAAAACCATCTGTGTTCACCATAGTGCAGTTCAGTCTTTGGTATGGCCCTTTTGTAAAACTCCCTGTGCATCCTTTCAATCTACCATGATGGCTGCCACTTCCAGGAACTCTAATCTCAGAGATAGCAAGCTCCAACAGTCCCTGGAGTTGCAAGTGTCCCAAACTGGGTCCCCTTGTACTGCTTACCAACCTTGAGGGTTGAACAAGTTCAGCAACTCACTCTTGTAAAGAGTGTTTTTTTTTTTCTGCTCTCCACAGACTATCTGAGTCACAATTTAAGGCAGTTCCCCATCTTACTTTGTATGCTATCACCATACCATGCTTTTAGAAGGTTAGATTGGTTTGAATACTGGTACAGTGGTGCTAGCTAGTAGCGCAACACCCTGCCATGTGGATTCTGTACTTTCTGCCAAATGGGGCTCTGTGCATTCAGCAGAGGCAACATGAAGAAGGATCCAGGTAAGACAATTGCTGCCATTTACTCTGCAGTGTCTCCTGCAGTTCATGGGGAGCCTCAGTGTGATGAGTGACTATGTGATAACTGGCTCATTCCCAACAGGCAGATATGAACATTGCAGTACTACAGTAGTTCATTGTATCATGGGGTGGGTTGTAGCTTGATAGAGGAAAACAATACCAGGCTGGGCCCTTCATGATTGCTGCCCCCACACCATGTCAACAGTCTATGCTACTACTTTGTACCCACCATGCTATCACTCCTGCAGTCCAATGTGCCAGGGTGGCCACCGCAATGCCCAAGGCCTATGGAAGGGGACAAGCTCATGGAGAAAACAAGGGGATTAGCAGATATCTGGCTAGGTAGGACCTGATAACGAGTGATTTTTTTTTCCAGTTTCAGTCATTTCTTTGAATGACTTATTAAGTCATTACAACATTAAACGTACAATAAGTACATACATACAGTATGTGCACAAAAGGACAGGACCAGACAAAGACAGATTTTTTCATAGTGCAAGTATATAATTCTATCCAGTAACATTATTTTTACTGAAAACTATACATTCTTAACTAATTCCCTACATTTGGGCAGGTAAATCAGAACATTGGTTCTTATAAAATACATTTACTAGAACTAAGTCAAACAGACTGTAGGGCAGCACTTTTTATGGTTTTATAAGCTCCTGTAAAAATAACCAAGACTTTTTGCAGCATATATCAAGAGATTTCAAAAGGATTTCAAAACAAGCTTCTAAGGAATTTAATATACTGCTAATATATCTGATAAATATGTCTGTTTCCGGGGTAAATACTGAGGACAGAGAAATATTATGTGAAAAGGAGTCTCTAGTCTTCATGTCCCATGTTACATTAGCACGTTAAGACTGAAACCTGGGACATTTGGTGATGTCATCAACCAAGTGAGCAGCTAGCTGAGTCACTTCTCTACTTTTGCTCCTCAAACTTCTCCAAAACTGGTGAAAACTAACACTACTCATTAATATGGCACCAGGGAATGAAGGAGACTGGACTACTCATACCTGCTTGTAAAAGAAAACCCATCTAGCAGATGGGGCCTGATGGAACCTTGGTGAAAGTAATCATAGCTGGAGCCACTTGCTGCAGTGCTGCAGGCCAGGATTACTATACAGATGCAGAAACTGAGACATTCTGCTACAGCAGATGTAAAATGGTGCTCATGGAAATAAAAACTTTACAGCTAAGCCAGCCCTGTGGCGTGGAAGGTTGAGGCACTATGCATCTTACCACCTGTCACGCCAGCTACTCACTTTCAGAAATGAGCTTGGGTTGCTGGAGGTTGGCCCAGGTGGGAGAGGATTGCACACCCAATGTACTGCTCTCTTCTCCTGGATATCCAGTGAACAAGGTGACCGAAATATGGCACCAACAAAAACGGTGACTCCATTACGGCACCTATGTTCACAGCTACCATGAAGAGTGGGGCAACCTGAAACTGAGGTGGGCAAATACAATGACAGGAAGTAGCAGGTATATGAGTACATGCATGGGGGGAAGAAGCAGGGGAGGGATGGTATGTGGGAGGGAGTGTGGCAGGCAACTGCTGAGCTGGTCTGCTAGCATGGTGGGCAGGATGTTCGGCTAGGAGGCACAGGGTGCATGGTTCGGGTCTGGTGTGGTGTGAGTTTTTTTTTTGCCTGCAGGCGGCATGTATTTTTTAAAGTTTTGCATCCCCCCCAACATGCACCCCCCCAGAGTTGAGAATCCTTAAGTAGAGGGGTGCGGGGGGGTATCGTTGTTGTCCTCTCTGCAAGTGTGCATTGCTGAAATTGTTTTTTGACAATGTACACTTGCCGTTATGGTAATCGCCTTTCCGCAATTGCCATTATGACATGGAACCCTTCTTCTGTGGAGGGGTGGCTTGTTAGCATAGCTTAAGCATAGAAGCAGTACAGCAGTGAGTAGCCTGAAGGGAGTGATAATATAGTGTGTGGTGTGTGCACACCAGCATGACTGACAGCAGGGGCACAGGTAGAAAAATGGAAAAAAGGGAGAGTCAGCTGAGCTTCCTGAAGCCCCGTTGACTCCCTCTTGGCACGCACTGTCAGCTGGTTCCATGGGTACATCTGGATTATTTAGCATGGAAAGACAGCCCTCACCTCTCTGGCCCCACCATGGGGAGCAATCATTGGGAGATAATTGCCCACTGGACATGAGAAGTGTGCAATGACTGGGAAGAGAGGGAATGGGGCTGAGATCCAGCCTGTCTGAATCCCAAAGGCAACATGGGAAAAAAACCTTTAGAGGTAAAATAAATCAGAATTCTGATGTCTTAACTGTAAGCTCCAGTGGGTAGAATCCTGACTGGACCAGACAGAAAATAAAGTCAGCGGTATTGAAGAAGGTGGAATTGTGGTCTACCTTGATGATTGGTAGCTGGGCAACTTCACAACAAGGCCCTGATGTGAACACCAAATAACCCCACTCCTATTGGAGATAAAATAAGTAGGAGGCCAATTCAAGCAGACCATATATTATGTTTGCAAAATTTGGCATAGGGGTGAAAGTGTGCAGTGACTTTTCTGTTTTAACAGATGTATACCATAAAGCAGTAGCATCCCTAATGAAAAAGCCATTTAAAGTTTCTGAATGAGCCAGGGTTGAACTGCTAATTTTGTGCTTATATAGAAGAAGACACCCTACAACTTCATAAGGCTGTAGAATTCTTGGTAGAGCAGAATACTCACTTGGCAGATACTGTAAGTGTTAAGACATCTGGTAGTGGGCCATTCTATTGACAATCTAAGAGTCTGTGGGCTGCTGGGGGAGCCAAAATGGGCAGGATGCCAAAAATTATGGAGGACAAGTTAAAAGAACACACACACACATGCCCTACTGGCCACAATGAATTTTTGAATACAGAGAGACCATCAAGCTTTACTTCCCGAACCTGCCAACCCTACAGCACAGCATGATAAGTAGTCATGACGTTTTTGCATTTCAGGGACACGGAGGACAGTCTCCAAATTACATGGGGCAAAAAAGGGGCACCCCATAAATCAGCAAGCTTGTATTTTGATCAAGACTAACCTGCTGAAGTCTTGAGGAAACACCAAGTATATGCCCAAGTACTCCGCATTCTTAAAAAACATCATGCTCATTTTCAAATGCTCTATCTGGTGTGTCTAAGAATATTTTTGGAGGCTGGTATTCAGATTTATCATACTTCAAAAGACAGTATTAAAGTACTGAGGGAGAAGGGATAGTTGATCCCTCAACTACTGGATGTACAGCAGAAAAAAATAATTCTCACATGGGTTGGCAGACACTCTGTCAGCAGCTATTGTGGGCCAATGGTATGGAGGCTGCCAGTACCACAGTGATAGAAGTGCACATTATTCTGCATTCCTTCACATGTGGTCCTCTGACTCACATGGCTTGAGAAAACTCTGCTACCTGAACTTGGGTGACTGTTTACTTTGTTGCTTCTTTTCCATTGGATACCTGATGCAGTTATTGGATTCCACAATCACTACTTCTGTTTGTGATTGCTGCTCAGAGTTCATCACAAACATAATTTTTCAGATAAAGTTTAGAATTTTTGCAGTGGAAACACCTTCCATGTACTGATTCTATCTCCAAATCTTGATCAATGGGATTTCCAATTCACAGCACTCTGGGTTTAAATGCCTAATAGCTATACCAAGTTCCTAATAGCCAGGCAGCAACAGTATCTCTAATGTTACATGCATGACTCACAAAAATTATTAGTAGGCCTGTTATGTTGCAGTTAACCTGGGGCCTTTACTGCAGGGGGACAAATTTCATCTTTCTGTGGTTCTTGTTTGTTTTTTTTTCTTTATAATGTACGGTACACACAGTAAGTTAACAAGTCATAAATATTTCACCCTTCATAAGGGTGGTTGACTGGAGGGCTTGGGTCACTGTTGTGAGGGGTTTGCATTGGGCTAATCAGCCACGATTTGGAGGTGTTTGAATGTCAGATAGGACCCTCAGGGGACTGTTCTCACTTGAAGGGTCTCCTGCCTTGCTTTTTAGTGCTCCCTTTGACTCCATTGCCCATATGATTAGTTTTCTGCATCTACTTTGTTGCCACTTGGGGTTCTATATTAGGTAACGGCTTATCCACTTTCTACCCTGTTGGTGCATTTAATGGTGATAATAACCCACTGTTGTGCTCAATCCCCATGGGAGCACTTTGGACTACTTGTTGGTACCTGGCAGGACTATGGGACATTCAGTTCATTGTCACCTCTTGGTTGTTGGTTATTTTGCTGAGCTTGAGGAGGAAGGTCACTTTATAGGTGCCTGTTATTTTTATATTTTGTTTACTTCTGGCTGTTCAGCGACAATGTTGGGTCTACTTTTTTCTATCTCTTCCTGCTTTTCCTATCTTCTCCTACAACCCTGTATCACCTAGTTGGTCAATACAGTGGAGGCCTGGCTCCTAAGAGAAGTCCACCTCATCTTAGTGTTGACGGCTCCATGAACATCATAGTAGCCCCACTCGCTTAAAGGATCATAAACTTGGCCCTCCTGCCTTGAAAGTGCACTGCATGTTTCTATGCTATTTTGGATCCTATTGAACATGTTATTTCTTATGTTTCTGTGACTGTTTGTTTACTTGTTTGGTCCAATAGCTGTTTCATGTGTTATTTTGGATTTATTCAGAAAGATGTTATGCACATTATTACCTGTGATTGTTCATACTACAGAGGTTCAGTTACCCATCAGATTGACAGTCTGATGTTTGTCTCAGTTATTTAGGACATCTCTCCCACTTGCTTTTAACAAAACTGCTAGGCTCTGTATTACTCACAGGATTTGATTTCTGCTGGGTTTCCCCTGCTATGGCCAATGGAGGACTGGCATACTCCTCCTTCTTGGTTTCCTGCGGGCAGGATTGAATTGTTTGACTGTTTGGAGTAGTCTTATGGTGTCCTCTCTTAATACAATGACATATTTTCATAATTTTAATGGTCTTAATAACTCAGTTAAGAGGTCAAAGGTCCAGTTCCCTATGAAAAGACACAGACCCTTTTTTATTCTTTTTTTCTATAAGTCCTTTTTCGTCCCATGACTTGGTGGTGTGCTTCCATCCCTTCATAGTCACTCTAGGCTGCTATGCCACCGCAGCATCTTGAGCCCTGAGAGCCCCAATGGATTGCCCCCCATGGTGGGACAGAAGGAGGGAGGGCCATTCTCCACCCCGAGCAATATCTGGAGTGGGACTGAGCACTGTGTAGCCATGACACCAGAACACTGTGGGGCTTCATTAAGCCAGCAGTGATTTTTCCATTTTTCTGGTGACCTACGTGGCTGAGAACATGTGTGTGTGGAAGCATACTCACATCCCGATGCCACGTTCTTGCATGTCCCATTGTCTGACACTGCCCCTATCTGCCACCAGGTAGTAGCCATAGAGCGGGATGATGTACCCACCCACCCCTGAGGGAGGAGAGCTGTCATGGGATGCTAGATTCTCTCTCTGCCCAGTTGACCCCCGGTGGCCTGAGCTCATTCCTGAAATGTACAAAAGTGAGGGCTCTGGACTTCAGGAGGGCTGACTTTGGCAAAATGGGAGAGTGCCTTAGAAAAGCACTAGCAAACAGGCTAGAAGGAGGGTGGAGCAACAATGGGGAAATATCAAAACTGCCATCACAGCGGCAATAAGCCTTTGTGTGAAGTAAAAATCAAATGAAAGAAAAAGCCACTATGGTTCTCAAAAGAAGTGGCGTGAAGGTTAGGGAGAAAAAGATAGCATTTAGGGAAGTATAAGGAAACACAGAACGAGCAGGACAGAGAACTGTATCAGTTAAGGCAGAAGAAAGCAGGAGGGTAGTCAGAATAGCAAAGGCACAAACTGAGGAAAAGATAGCCAACTCAGTTAAGAAGGGGATAAAACCTTTATAGGTATATCAGGAGTGTAGAAAGACAACAGGAGAGATAGTGAGGCTGAATAGAATGGATGGTGGGTGGGCAGAGAGTGACAGTGAAAAGCAGGGATACTGAATGAATACTTCTGTTCAGTATTCACAAAGAGGAAGTGGGGGAGGTACCTAATCCAATTAACAGAAGCACTCTGGAGAGGGGTTGATCCCAGTCCTTTCACAGAAGAATGGGTTCTGAAAGAACTCCTAAAACTGAAGGTGGACAAAGCAATGGGGCCAAATGAATTCACCCCAGAATTCTAAAAGAATTAAGCAGAGAACTAGTGACACCACTGACTACCCTTTATAACAAATCATGGGAGGATGTGTGGTACCTGAAGACTGAAAAAGGCTGATGTGATTCCCCTTCACAAAGTGGGAGCAAGACAGAGGCAGGAAACTACAGACCTGTCAGTTTAACCTCTGTGGTAGGAAAGTGATGGAATCACTTCGAAGGAAAGAACTGTTGAGTACCTAGAGGCCAGTGGGGCACAGGACCCAAGGCAGCATGGGTTCACAGTGGGAAGGTCATGTCAGATGAATCTAATTGACTTCTTTGACTGGGTGACCAAAGTAGTAGACCAGGAGGGGCTGTGGACATGGCCTACCTAGACATTAGCAAGACATTTGACACAGTCCCAGACAAAGATTAGCAGTCAAATTAACCAGCCTTGGAGTGGGTCCCAGGGTGGTAGCCTGCAAAACATTTGCTGAAAAACAGGACACAGAAGGTAATTGTAAATGGAGTCCACTCTGAAGAAAGAGGGTTACTAGTGAGGTACTACAGTTTATTACTGGTCCATTCCTTTTAATGTCTTTATAAGTGACATTGCAAAGGGACTGAAGGAAAAGTATGCCTCTTTGCAGATGATACAAGATCTGCAACAGGGTTGATACACAAGGAGGCGGAAAGGATGAGAAGGGACTTGGCAAGGTTGCAGAAATGGTCAGAAGTATGGCAACTTGGATTCAATGCAAAGAAGTGCAAAGTAATGCATCTGGGAAACAAAAACCCAGGGGAAGATTAAACAATAGGGGGGAGGTAGTAACAACACCAAAAATGGAAAGGGACCTGGGGGTAATCATATCAGATGACCTTAAGGTTGGAAGCAATGTGAAAAGGCAGTAGGGAGGGCTGGGGGGATACTGGGATGTATAGGGAGAGGCATCACCAGCAGAAAACAGGAAATTGTTATCCCCCTGTACAGACAGTTGGTGAGACCCCATCTGGAGTACTGCGTCCAGTTCTGGAGACCCCATCTCCGCAAGAACATAGACAGAATGGAGGCAGTTCAGAGGAGGGCAACTAAAATGGTGCAGGGTCTGCAAGAGAAGCCATACGAGGAGAGGCTAAAGGAGCTTAATATGTATACCCTTGAGGAAAGGAGGGAGAGGGGGGACATGATAGAAACGTTTAAGTACCTCAGTGGAATCAACAAAGTCCAAGAGGGTAGCATCTTTCAGAAAAAGAGATGTGCAAGAACAAGGGGACACAATTTGAAAATAGAGGGGGGACGGCTCAGGGGCAATGTGAGGAAGTATTTTTTCATAGAGAGGGTGGTGGATGCATGGAACAGCCTTCCTGAGGAGGTTGTGGGGTCTAAAACTGTGGGAGAATTCAAGAATGCATGGGACAGACATAAGGCGATTTTTGTGGGGTGTAGGAAGAAATAGGCTGTTGGTTAAATAGGATATGCAGCTTATCCTCTAGGTAGGGAAATGGGCAGAATAGGTGGGCCAAGTGGTCCTTATCTGCCATCAAAGTCTATGTTTCTATGTTTCTATGAAACAGGCTTGCTGGTGTGGTTCGAGGTGTGGCATCCAGCACCTCAGCCCTCAGCACCACCAGGCTGGACCTTTTTTATTCTTTTTTTTTGTTGCTGGAGACTCTCCTGTTGAAGGAGGAGCATGCCAAACTGAACAAGTTTGAATTTTTTCAGTTTGATACCTCCTTTCCAAAAGGGTATACTGAAGGGCTCAGCAAATGATCCTCAGATCCACCACAGTCTATTGTACTGCTACATCCACAGATTTACAAGGCTATCTGACAATGGTGAGCGGATGGTGCTTAGTAATTGACATCACCATGACAAGCCTATATATTCCACCTTGACTGTGATGCCCAGTTTGCTTGCCTCCTATACAGTATAGGAAAACCTTAGATTTTCAAAGTGGTGTTTTTATTGTAGGTGGACTACAATTTAATATTTGATAACTGGGACACTGTCAATCCTTGACCTGCTTGGGATTCAAAAGCACGGAAGCAAGACAGAGTCTTTTTTTTAATATATAGTCTGGACTGATGTCTGGTCTTTTCATTCTAACAGGGCATGCATTTGTACATTATTTTGTCCCTTGCCATATCTGTACTAGGATTGAAATGTTTCAGAGCTCTCATGAACATTTTCATCTTCATTCATTCTTCTCATCCTATTATCTGACCATGCTCCATTACTTTTGGTGCTTGAACTGTTTCAAATAAGGGGAATGTCTCTATGGACATTTAATAATACTTTCAGATTCAGATAATACCTTATACTCAGAAACTAGTAATAATTGAGGTATGTTATAGACTGCCAGGGGCATCAAAAGAATTGTCAGATCAGATTAGTATAGAACTCACTAAGGCATGTGAATTAGATAAGGTAATATTGGTGGGGGACGTAAACTATAAGGAAATCAATTGGGTCTGCAATCAGACTTCTAATCTTAGTAGAAAAGTATTCATGGAGCTATGTCAGGAGTTGGACATAACACAATATTTAACTGCCTCAACTAGAGGACATAACACCCTAGATCTAGTTATGGTATTGAAGGATATTAATATTATGGGATGCAAAATGACTGCACCGCTGGGGGGTAGTGACCAAAGGGGGTTCGCTTCTCATATCAGCATGACATATCCTTAGAAAAAGGATGTAGGGAGATTTTTAGTATAAAGACAGCAGATAAAGAACAAATACGGAAGAAACTGGATACTATAAACTGGGAAGGCATACTGCAGGATAAAACAGTTGAGGAAATGTGGGTTACTTTTAAAAAGGAAATATTTGCAGTTTGTGATGAACATATAAAAAAGGTGAAGGTGTATGGCTCACAAAGATGGTAATTAAATTAATAAGTAAAAAAACACGGATATAACAGTAATACAGTCACCTTGGCAAAATATAAGCAGGCACAGATCAAGTGTAAGAATCTGATAAAAGAAATAAACAAAGGATAGAAGTGAGGCTGATTCCTCAGCACATAAAGACAGCTTGCAAAGTTTCTATAGTTATGTGAACTCATTGAAGAAGACAAACAATAACCTATGCAGCATAAAGGAAGGGGGGCCCAAATATCAGATCCCACTAAGATAGCAAATATCTTCAACAAGTACTTCAGTACAGTTTTTGCTACTAAATCAGTATGAGTGGTACATTTTAACCCTAATAAAGTTTTAGATATAACAATTTCTGCTGAGGTTATTTTAGATAAAATTAGGGCACTAAAGAATACAAACACAGTGGGGCCGGATAACATCGCAAATAACATTCTTAAATTACTCTTCCAAACATCACTATCCTTTAAACATTATCTTCCAGCGGTCACTGGGGAGGGTGGTGCTGAGAGACTGGCTGACTCAAGTGTGATACCCATTCATAAGAAGGGAGACAGAGCGGACTGCACAAACTATAGTCCCATAAGTTTGACATCAGTGCCAGGCATGCTGATGGAATCAATATTAAGGATGTAATAGATCTATACCTAACTAAGACTAAACAGGATGATAGGGAATGGCATGGATTTATGGCTAGGAGGTCATGTATGCCAAACATGGTTTGTTTTATGAGAAAATGTTGGCAGCATTGGATGAGGGGAGATGGTGGATTCTATATATTTAGATTTTGCCAAAGTCTTTGATAAAGTACCACATTTAGAAATATTAAAATGTTTGTTGGAAATTGATATGGACTATAGAGTATGCCAGTGGATTCAGGCCGGGCTGGTGGATAGGACTCAGAGGTGTGTATAGGGTATCTGTCTGAGGAGATCCCTGTGACCAGGGGAGGGTCCCCAGGGGTCGGTACTGGGGCCTGTGCTGTTCAGAGTATTCATAGCAACAATGGGGAAGGGGGTATACAACTGGGTAAGGAAGTATGCAGATGACACTAAGCAGGCCGGCCTAGTAACACAGTCAGAGGGGGCAGAGACAATTCAAAAAGACTTGGATATAATCCACAAATGGGCAACCGAAAGGGGAATGAGTTTTAATATAGACAATTGCTGTGTGATCCATATGGGAAATAGAAATCTGGAACATAACTATAAGATTAATGGGCACACCCTAAGAAAGTCAGAAATGGAATGGGGCCTGGGCATATTGGTAGATCAGAAACTGAAATACCAGGCTCAGTGTGGCAAACAAATAGTAAAGGCAAATAGGGTCTGATGGAATATAAAAAAGAACTTCAAAAGTAGGAAGGAGGCAGTGATTATGCCTTTGTACTGAGCCTATGTTCAACCTATTTTAGACTATGGTGCCCCAGTGTGGGGGTCCATAAATAAAGGGGCAGTGGCAGAGCTGGAGGGGGTGCAGAGGAGGGCTACAAGAATGGTGCATGGTATGCAGGATAGACCCTATCAACAGAGATTAGCAGATTTAAGGCTGATGTCACTGGAGACTAGAAGAGTTAGAGGGGACTTGATGTTATGTTACAATATAATGAGGGATGGTCATATGTTAAATGAACTAAATCTACAGTTTAAAAATGATAAACTAGGAACCAGAGGGTGCTACCTTCAGCTAAGACATATAAAGTGTAACACAAGTAGGCGTATGGTCTTTTATACCCAGAGAGTGGTGGCTCCATGGAACAGGTTACCAGAAGAGATTGTATTCACCACAAATAAGGCACAGTTTAAAAGGAACTTAGATGCCTATATTTTAGAAGGTCTCAATCCGACATACTATGGGTAAAGTGGAAAGGAGCGTTTGTATGGGTCAATCATAGACCCCCTTAGATCCTCATTACTTATGACACTTAGTATGAAACTTAAATATACCAGAATTGAAAGAATTGATGTCTGTCAAAACTGATCACATTTTAAAAGATGATACCATGGAGGATATTTCCCCTGCAATTACCTGAGATATCCTCATATCTGTATTGTGAGAAAATATTATTGATTATGCCTCACATCAAAAAAAGATGGAAGAAAGGCGTTACATGATAAATTGCAGGATATTCAGTTAGCCCATATACAATGGGACAATATTGTGGTCTCTGAGATGCAGGGCCTGTGACAAGGGATACAAACAATTCTAAATGCAAAAACTGAAATAACCTTGATAATTTTAAGCAGACATACTATGAAGGAGTTGCAAGGGCCTCTAAAGTGTTGTCCTTTCATTTGTGCCAATGTATTACCCAGATGACGGTGACTCATATTAGGGACCCTACTTCCCAGACATTGGATACTGACCTAGATTTTAAAGCTTTTCATAAATAGTACTCTGTCTTCATGTGTATACTGTAAACCAGATCTCTCCCCAACTACTTAAACAATTTAGGATTATTTAAGCCCTTATCCTACTTACACGGAACATAGATCATCAGACTAGGCTTATCCAAAGCTGCTGACAACAGATGAGTTGGATGGTAGTAAAATAATAAATAATAATAAATAACAATCATAAAAATAATAAAAGCCTGGAGCCAGATGGATTCTCAGAAGAATTTTATAAAACATGTAGAATCTGTTGCTGACTTCTCTGTTGCATGCTGGTCAGAATGTGCATGGGGGCTAGCCCTCCCCCAATATGAAACAAGCTATCATTTCAGCTATTCCTTAACCTGGTAAGTATAGAAATTGTGTCCCTTCATTTCATACAATCTCAGTCCATAATGTGAACTATAAATTGTTCACTAGTGGTATGGTCAAATGTTTGGAGCCTCCGCTGCCTTCCCTTGTCAATAAGGACAGGACTGGCAATGTATCATCCAGGTAAACTCAAGATAACATTAAGTGTACTCCACACATATTGTAGAATGCTGCCTGATCAAAGACCTCTGTTTTATTACTTAGTTTGGATGCTGAGAAGGTCTTTGACCAGGCGGTATGGCCCTTTATGTTAGCAGCTCTTAGTAAAAATGGTATTACAGAGTAATATGATCAGATGTTCTGTGTGCTGTATGACATTTCTACAGTTTATGTAAGCAATAACACATGACGGGGTGTTGTTTATTCTGGATAAACACATGCCTATGGGTGTAGTGAGGCACAAAGCTGCAGTCTGAGTGCTTACTGCCCCTTGAAGTGCATTTATCCAGAATAAACCACACCCCGGAGTATGTTATTGCACTTATAAAATGGGTATATGTTGAGAAATATTATCATTTAAAAAAAATTAAAAACATATTAAAAGGTGTTTTTTGAAGCAAAATATTTTTTTTTTCACATCTTTTTCCCCTCTGGTGGCTGGTGCTCAGGCATCCTTCAGGCATCCCCAGCTTGTCACACTGAGCCTGAAACCCCACTTGATCTAGGTCCACCCAGAACCCTGATCTGGCACCCCGAACCACCATATACCCACTTGCTTGTGCCCCACTCAGGCGGGGCTGCCCACCACTTACCTTGGGCACTCCTTTTTTAATCTATCTTGGTGGTCTGGTGTGGGCTGAAGGATATTGGGACTGGAGGAGGTGGGGTCCAACAGTCGGCATGGAGATCGCAAGCAAGGGTGTTTCCTTTTTGCGTGTGTGATTTTGTGATGGTCCCCAGAGGTGCGCTTCCACCCCCTTCATGCACAACCTCCTGCTAATGCACTCCCAGACTTCACTGGAAGTCACTGCTACCGGGGAGTCATTAGCCCACCCTCCCCAGGAGAGGAGAGCTGTCTTCTGGATGCTCAATCCTCTCCTACCCGGCCAACCACTGGCAGCCTGAGCATGCTCCCGACCCCAGATTGTCAGTGTGGTGCGAGGTATGGCGTCCAGTGACTCAACCCTCAATGCCACCAGGCTGGCTCCTCTTTCTTTAATTGACATCCTATTTTGTCTCCCTGTCACCATCTGGACTGATTGTCTATTTATTTTGACATTGTGTTCTCTCACACCTGCCTCTCCCTATCATTGAAAGAGCGACCATGGTGATGGTGAGTCACCAGGATGCTGGCAAGACCGAGATTTCCTTGTGGTCTTGCCAGCAGCATGCTTCCATCTGCAGTTGTATCTTCTGTGAACCTGTGGGTGGTCTCACTATCTTCCACTCATTGAGAACAAGAGGCCACCCCCGTGTCAGTTGAGGACTGTGTGTCTGGGAGACATAAAGCTGTTTACTTTGGCAAGATATGCTTTCTGTTTTTTTTTTTTTGTTATAGCATTTTTTTTTGTGTAGTTCCAGCAGTTCGAGAGTGCAGAGCACTAGTAAATGGTAGCAGAGACAGGATCAAGAGCAATGTTCTGTGGGTTGGGCCTGGGAGGACTGGGATGGGGAAAAATATGGTGCTGACAGTGTAGTGTAGTGTGGCGTGGAGTGAGGAAGGCAGAAAGAAAGAGAATGGCTGTTTGAACCACTTATGATTTCCCTCTCCACATTCTGCATTTTCACTGTTCATGCTAGTTGGGGACTTCGGACTGGGAGGGATGAAGGAGGTGCCAGGGCACAAGGATATCCTGTGTGAGTGGTTCACTGGTCGTGGCTCTTGTTTTTTATTGTTGTATATTCAAAATAAAAGGCATCGCTGGCAAGGACTGCCAGCCAATCCAGTCGCTTTACAGTCTCTACCCATTTTATAAGTAAAGTTTAACAGTCAGATATCCAACATGTTTCCTCTTTAGAGGTATATTCAGCAGGTTTGCTATATGTCATCACTTTTCTTTGCCCTTTACCTTGAGCTGCTGTCACTGGGTATGCACCAGAATCACCAGGTCTCAGGAATACATGTGGGAAACAGGCAGTAGAGCTTAGTATTAAACAGTATGCTGATGTACTTTTGATTTATTTGACACATTCAGAAAGATTACTTCCCCCATTGTGGAAACATTGTACCAGTCTGAACAGGTGGCAGGCTACAGAATGAATGGTTCCAAAACCAAAGTTTTACAATTTAATTAGTTCATATCTCCAGCTACTACTTAGCAATTTGCTTTTAGATGGGAATTCTCTGCCTTTAAATATTTAGAGGTATTCATTTCAGTTGACCCTGTCCAGATTATAACAATTATGTCCCTTGTTGCAAGCTATTAGAAAAGTCATAGATTCCTGGTATAATATACCATTTTCTCTAATCTAGAGAACAGCCAGTTTCAGGACGACCATCTTACCCCATCTTTCATATTTAGGTCAAACTGTCCCACTCTCCCCACTTAAACATTTTTCTAAAGTTGGAACAAATGGATATCTCACTATATCTGACATAGAAGGAGACCCCACATTCATTACTTTACTCTAGAACTGCCCAAATAACAGGGAGGACTGACACTGCCTCACACAGTTATTACACAGCTGCAGAAATTCAGACAGCCTTCTATTGGCTAGCCCCCTCATACACTGCCTACTGGAAACCTGAGCAGATGGAGGATGAGAATGTGGTAAACATTCCTTGGACATTATTTATTACCCCTAGTGAATCAATCATTCCACACTGCTAACCTTTACAAGGAGAGCACCTTGAATGTGTGGCACGGACTTGCAAGTCACAAGGCGTTATTGAGGACATGACTGTTACTGTTTGTTCTCCCTTATTCCCTTATACTGACACATTCCTTCCAGTCAATCTGGATCTTTTTTTTTTATATTGTGAACACAGATAGAGTTACAGTTCTTATACCAGTTTTTTACAAGACGGGAGAACCTTCAAAGACATCAGTGCTAAATGCAGATTCCTAGACACAATTTATTTCAATATCTCCAGGTACAAGATTATATCAAACATTAGCTAGTAACCTGGCCTCAAGATCAGGAGGTTCCATTTTGTTCCAGGTATTGCAAATAAAGAAAATGGGAACAGGTACCAAAGACACCTGTTATTACAGCTGTGTAGAGTTTAGCCCAACTGCGGGAGGTTCAGTGCAACATATTAAAGTAAAATGAGAAAATGATTCATGAATTGTAATATCAGATAAACAATGGATTCATTATCTTAGAGATATTTATTTATTTATTTATTTATCAGTTTTACCAGGAAGGCTTACTCAGCAGACTGCCACTCGGTTCCAGATGCATCCTGGGGGTGGGGGGCAAGGGAGATAACACAGAGCATAATACCTCTGAGAAATGCATAATTACAAAACACAATGGCCCAGATATTCAAACTGCTCAAAATGAGCGCAACAGCAGGAGCAAGCACAAACCAGTTGCGCAAATGCTCAACAGGTGCAATATTCAAACATGGAGCAGAACAAATTGCGCAAGCAACCAATGTCTGAATATCGCACATACTGTGCCATAGCGCAACCAGGAAGGAGAAGCTGAGCCGAAATGTTGCGCTATGGCACAACCAGGGCAGCCCAGCTGAGCATTCCAGAGGTGTCATAGCGCAAGCAGAGCCCCCCAGAGCAATGGAACTGCACATCCAGGGAGGCAGGCTGGGGCCCACCGCCAGCCATGCCACACATGGGCACAGGAACACACTGCAGAACCCACACCACACCTGCACACCCCAAGCACAGCATCACTGGGGGTGGGACGGATGATCTACTTGCCCATGGGGACAAGCCAGCAAAGCATAGCAGAGCCATGACACCCCAGCACAACCACTGGCAGGCCGAGAGTGCCACACACAGGGGGTTGACAACCACAGTGCACATCAGCTCCCCATATGCACAGCACACCCTGCACTGTGACCCCAAGACACCACCTATGTGCAGTGACTGGCACTGCAGGAAACCATGCATCCCCCCCAGCACACGTTAACCCCATGCAGCACAGAAGCCTACAAGCCAGACACACCCTGTGCACCCAGCAGTGGGTGGCAGCAGACAGCAAGACCAACCGAAAGTCACTGCCATGCTGGAGATACCTCCCCATGCACACACACACACACACACACATACCCAGGACCATACCAGCCCAGATGGCATGTACACCCCTGCAACTGAGCACCCATAGGCAGCTGCAAATCAGAGACCAACACATTATTCGTATAAAAATATAAATGTATTTTAACACAACAAACATTAACAAGAACAATTATAACTATTTACAAGGAGGGATGGGTACAAGGTAGGGTTGCAAGGGGTAGGGATGACAAACTTGGAGAGGGAAGGCAGGGTGTAGGGATGGGAGAAGTGGGAAGGAAGATAGGTCATGGGCCACGCCAGCCGTCCTCCTGCTGGTGTCTTGCAGTTCCCTGCCGCCTCCACAGGCCATGGCGTGTATTGACTGCAGGATGTTGGTGTTCTGGGCCACAAGCTGTCGGATGGCCCTGACATCCCTTGCCAGCCGATGGAGAACTTGAGGCCTAGGAAAATGGGAACACAGTCAATGGCTGTGACTGACCACAACCCTGAACACCACCCAACCTGCAAGCCATATAAGCCCAATGTCCCGCACCTGTGATGGCATGCACCCACCCACAGTGAACATGCACATGGTCATCACAAACAGGCGGCACCAGCTATGCGCACCACTGCACACACACACTGCCCATGTCCATCACAGCACAAACAAGGCTGGCAAGTGACGTGGCAATGTGGTGCGATGCCAGTTACACAGCTATGTGCCCAGTGCATGCATGGACCACCAGTGATGCATACACAGACATGCTGTGAAACTGGACAGTGATGCATGTCACCTGTGTCGTGCCTACAGACATAGATACATAGCCAGTGTTGGCAGATAAGGGCCTATGGCCCACACAGTCTGTCCATTTCAGCCTGTAAGTTACTTTGTTTACCTAGAAGTCTGTTGCTCCTTACCCCTGACCTCAAGAATTCCGTTATGTCTATCCCGTGCAGTCTGAAATCCCGTGAGTGTGTCAGCCCCCACCACTCCCTCTGGCAGGGTGTTCCACTTGTATACCACCCATTCTGTGAAGAAAGTCTTGCTCATGTTTCCTCTGAATCGTCCTCCCTCCAACTGCATCCCATGCCCTGTAGTCCTGGAACATCTTTTGCACTTCAAAATAGTGTTTCCCTGCACCCTGTTCCACCCTGTAAGATACTTGTATGTCTCTATCATATCTCCTCTCTCCCTCCTCTCCTCCAGGGAGTACAGGTTCAGTTCCTTCAACCTGTCTCCATAGGAGTTTGTGATGCCATGCACCATCTTTGTTGCCCTCCTCTGAACCTTCTCTGCCCACTCTCGTCCTTACGTGGTATGGTCTCCAGAAATGTACACTGTACTGCAGGTGGGGCCTCACTAGTGTCTTGTATAGTGGAATTATGACCTCCCCTTTCCTACATGTCTGTATTGTGCAGGGCTACTGCCCCCCCCAGCATGCAATAGCATCCATGAAGTCATGATACTCACACTGCTCAAGCAGCTCTGACTGGCGCTGTTGCTGGAGCTGCTGCTGCTGGTGGGGTGCAACCCCTGTTGGCACCGGGTCCCTGGCATGGCCCTCATCAATGTTGCCCCACATCCTCACATCCCGGCCTGTGGGAGACATATGTTGAGACAAACATCAGTGTGACTCAAAAGCAGATTGCCCCCTGCCCCAGTGACAGTGCCTGCCCACACAGCCATACCCATTCATCTCACAGCTGCACACACTGACACAGCCAACCGTGGCCGAGCCATCACCTATGCACAGCCACCAAAACACACACACCCCTACAGATAATACAGGTGCATAGATGGCACACCCACCTGGCCTAGGCACCACGCCCCACCTGGCACGTGAACGCAGCTGCGTTAAAAGCTCTGGCTCCCTCCGGCGGAGGTCACTGTACCGCTGCCGGCACTGTTCAGCAGACCAGCACTGTCCAGTGACCCCCACCAGGTCAGTGACCCTGCTGCCACACCTCGTCCTTGCACTGGTGAGGGCACCTCACCATAAAGGCCATCATAGTGTGCTCAACTAGGGCCACCAGGTTGGCCACTTCAAGCTGGCTCCAGGACACCGCCCTCCTCCCTAGCCATGGCACCAACTTTACAGCAGGCAATATGGCCAGCTGCACCGTAACCCCGTGGAGATGTTTAGCAATAGACACTACAGGCTCAATCGCGCTGTTCGAACAGCGTGCGTCATTTACATAGCGTTGTCACCAGACAGCGCAATAGGGACGTACACATGGCAGGCGAACAGTGCCAGGGGGCAAAGGTTATACACAAGGTCATGGGCAATGATGCAAGGCTACGCACAGCACCATCTGATGTATAGGCATCCTGCACGACTGACCAGCTGCGTACCAGTGCCACAGTGGAGTATTGCGCAGTAGTGCCACAGCGCCATATAGTGCCCATTGTTGTAGCGCCACTGGCACAATGGTGGCCATGGCCTGAATTGCCGATCGCGCTCAGCACATCAGCAGCGCGACAGATGCCTGAGTAAGCTATCTGGGCATGCGCAATGCAGTGTACCACACAGGCACAGATCTGCGCCATTGGCTCAGCCGACTCTTCCGTATTGCACAAAGCGCAGATTCGCGATATTCAGCTGACACATGCAAATCATCTGATCAGTCATTCAAGGGCGCAGTGGCATGATTTGCATGTCATTATAGTTGATCCACTCCTAATTTGCATGTATTGCGCTATAAATGTGTGACATTGGGCTGCGCTGGCCAGATTCGGTTACTGCAGGTGAGAGGTGAGTTGCATGCTGTGTGATGTTCAGGACGATGGTCATGGGAAAATGCTGTAGACTGCACAGTGACAGGTGTCCACTTCCCCCCATACAGATCGCCATGACCGAGCAGAGCCAAGGTGAGGGTGAGGACGGTGGGCGTAGGAGGAGGCCCAACTTTACAGCAGCAGAGACGGAGGCTCTCTTCCAGGCCTACCTGGATGAGGAGCCAGTGCTGAGTGGATGGAGGGGCACCTCAGTCCCTCTTGCGGCTGCATGGGAGGGGTAGCTCGGGCCATTAACCTGCATGGAAGCCACCAGTGCTCCATGCAGGAATGCAAGAAAAAGATGGGACAGACCGCAGGAGGTTGAAGGGAGAAGGTGGCAGCCTTCAGGGCGCGTGCTGGCACTGGCGGGGCCCACCAGTGGTGTTGGAGCTGACCCCAACTGAGGAGACACTGGTCGCAGCCATGCAGCCGAGTGCCATTGAGGCGTACCAGGTGGAGGATTCCAGACAGGTGGAAGCCCATCACTGCACGGTATGACATGGTGGTGGTGTTTGGGGGCAGTTGTTCACATGCACTCACATGTACTCTCTCTGTTACAGATCCTGTTCTGTCTTCAGGAGACGGTGGTGGTGGGTCCAGACAGTGATGCTGACCTGCTGGACATGGAGGAGAGTCCATCCACCTCCACCACCAGCCAGCAGGCACTGCAGCAGCATGCACGCTGGGCCGCAAACTCTGGTGTCAGTGATATGGGTGCAGAGGGTGCACAGCCTTTGTCTCAGCAGTCTCGCATGCAAGCATGGCAGCACGCTGTGACCATGGCAGTAGCATGTACCTGCAGCATTGATGATAGAAGGCCTGCAATGGGCAGTGATGGTTGTGTGGTTGTGTGTCCCATGACGGACACACGGCAGGTCAGCACGTGCCCCTGGGCCTGTCTGATTCCAACTTGTGTACCAGCATGCTGGCACAGTCCCAGGCTGTGCCTGTCAGCACCCATGGGGCAGCACCGGTGGCTGTGCAGGTGTCTGGCACTGTTGCCAGCACAGCGGT
The DNA here is from genome assembly GCA_016271365.2 of Neoceratodus forsteri. Taxonomy (NCBI): domain Eukaryota; kingdom Metazoa; phylum Chordata; order Ceratodontiformes; family Ceratodontidae; genus Neoceratodus; species Neoceratodus forsteri. The sequence continues at coordinate 542,834,915 of CM028131.1, read as the reverse complement.
GGAACGAGTGGACCTGGGGGCACAGCGGTTGAAGGGGCAGCAGCAGCAGTCACCCACCAGGTCTGGGGGTACAGTGTCAAGCAGTGGCACATGTCCGCCACCCTTTGATCTGCCCATTCCTGGTCCTGGTGAACAGCGCCCACCCTCAAGGGGTGTTGTGCATCAAGACCGTCCACACCTTGGGGGTCAGGATGCCGTTGGGGCACAGTACCCATTGGACAAGCACACCCGCCTGCTGCAGGAATCAGTACAGCTGCAGAGGCGGGTTGCAAGGTCCGAGGAGGCACTGTCTGTGTCCGTGGAGCAGCACAGCAGGGAGTGTGCTCGGGACCGAGCCGAGCTGGTCCGTATGCAGACGGATATGACCGCTGCCATTGACAGGCTGACCCAGGCAGTGGTCTCTGTCGTGGACACATTGGGCACACAGTCAGGTGCCCCTGTACCGCACACCCCACACAGTGCACTCTCCACTCCCCGTTCCCGGCGTCATGCGACACCAGGCCTGTCGATGCTGGGTTCTGCTGTGGGCATGCTGAGCACCCCTGGTGCAGGTTTGTTCGGGATGCTGCAGACCCCTGTGCGGGCAAGGTCGCGTTCGCGCAGTGGGACCCCTGGTGGTGCAACAGTGCCACCCCATGTGGCCCCTGCTCAGCCTTCCAGTGCTGTTGGGTCACAGCGGGCCGCCCATGCATCTCAGGTGGCCGTGAGACAGTGCTACATGACTGAGCTGTCTCCCTAGTGCGGGCCCTGTCTGGTGCATATACATCAGGAATGTGGTTACAACAATGGCCATGAAAAGTGTATAATTGGGATATAGCCTGGAGTAGTGAGATAGTCAATTAACTGCTGGACCATAGCTGCGCTCTGACAGTGGGGTCAGCTGTTGTTTACTAGGAGCATTTTTGAGTTACCAGCCATCTAAGTGCATGCACAGGAGGTGCAGAAATGGGCTTTGAGGATGGAGTTTAGTTGGTGGGCAGAGTTGGTTTGCCGAATGGCCAGTGGTAGAGAATTCCACAGTTTTGGCATGTGATAGGAGAAAGCTGCCTGTCCTGCAGTGGTGGCCATATGAGGGACTCTCAGGGAGTGGGTGTTGAAATTTCAGAGGGAGTGTGAAGGTGAGGGGATGAGGACAAGGCATCAGAGAGGTACGGCAGGGATTGTGTCCAGTACTTGGTCATAAGCCTGGCGCAGTGAGACAACCTCCTATCCTGCAGTGAGGGGAGGTGCAAATTCTGGTGGATGTTGCAGTGGTGTGTGCTGGGAGGACAGTCAAGGGTAAAATGACAGAAGGAGTGGAAAAGAGTGTCCAGTCTGGTTAGGCTAGTCTTGAAAGTGGCACAATAGATTACATCCCATAGTCAAAGATAGGGAGGATTATTTTCTGTACAATCAGCTACTGGGCCTGTAGTGGGATGCACCCACAGTTATGGTACAGTGCCCCAAGCTTGGGGTGCAGTTTCTTGTGGAGTGCCTCAATGTGTACAGAAAATCAAGGTGTTGGTCAAGCCAAACCCTGATGTATCTAAAGGAGGAGCAAGCCTCCAGCTTTGTCCCATCCAGGGTGTGGAAGGTGGGTAGTGAAGGGAGCCGAGATAGTCTCTGCCTTCTGCCAAAGGTCATGGAGACAGTTTTCTTGGCATTCAGGAATTGTTGATTTGAGTGAAACCATAGCTGGACATTGTTGAAGTCTAGATGTAGACTGGATTCTACATCAGAGGGAGAAGGGCCTGAAGTTTTGTGGGACTGTGTCATCTGTATACATGCAAATGGATGTATTTAGGCAGGTCATAGGTAGATCATTTAGGAAAATGGAGAACAGTAGTGGCCCTAGGACTGAGCCTTGGGGATCCCAGATGAGATGGGGAGAGGAGGAGATGGAGTTACTGATCCTGATGGATTGGGACATTCCAACCAAATAGGAGTGGAACCAATTGGTTACAGTGCTGGAAAGCCCAGCTAGGGAAGCTTGGTAAGGAGGAGAGGTGTGAAACAGTGTCAAAAGCCTTTGCAAGGTCAACAAAGATGGCTGAGGTAATATGGACTTGATCCATATTAGTGAGGATGGCATCGGTGAGCCTTAGGAGGGAGGTGATTGTTGAGTGGGACTTCCTAAAACCCGACTGGAATGGGGTGAAGATAGATGTAGATTCAAGTAAGGAAGAGAGCGGGAAGAGGACTAGATGTTCCTACAATTTAACTAGAATGGAGAGAAGAGAAATAGGATGGTAGTTACCTGGGAGGAAGGGGTCTTCACCCTTTAGGAGAGGTATGCCTGTGGTGTGCTTCCATTCAGATGGGATTGAAGCTAGAGAGAAGGACAGATTGAAAAGAGAGGCCAGTAGGGAAGCAATGGTTGGGGCAGACAGGATGAGCACTTTAGCATCCAACCTGGAGGGCATTTGCTGTGGGATGGGTTTAACTTAAGCTGGGCATTGTACACTTTGGCAGGGGTAAAGGTTAGAAAGTGAAAGTATTTGCAGTGGTTTGGGCAGATCGTGGAGTGGTGGGATGGGCTGGTGTGAGTGGCGGAGAGACAGCAGTGAAGCAGTACAGTTTGTGAAGAAGAAGCTGAACTCTGGCTACTGCTAGAGGGTCCTCGACGATGGTGTCCCCAGTGTTAATGACAGGGGTGGGGGTTGGGATGGAGGGTGAAGAGGGATTGAATGACTTTCCAAAATTTTATGGGGTGTTTATATTTGAGAGGAAGGTGGATCAGAAACAATTTGCTGTTGCCTGGTGGATTTGCCAAGTGCATGCATTTCTAATGGCACAGTATTTCTGATAGTCCAAGTGAGAGCTGGTAACTTTATAGGCCCTCCGGGCCTTGTCCCCGTCTTGGAGACTGGCCATGATCTCAGCAGTGATCCAGGGTAGGTGGGCCTTCCGTACCTCGGTACGTCTGACGGGGGTGTAGGTGTCCCAGGCCGAGAGGAACTTGATCTTGAAAAATGCCAGTGCAGAGTCTATGGAGGAGACATGTGAGATGGCAGACCAGTCTATGTTTGCCAGGTCATTTATGCGGGACCCAAGGTCCAGAGATTTATATGACCAGATCAGCAGGGTTTGGGAGGGGGTTTGGCTTGAAGACTTTTTATATTAAGTAGATTAGATGATGGTCACTTAGGGAGTCAGGTAGGAGTCCAGCAGAGATAATTCTGTGAGGGTGTGAGGTGAGGGACCAATCTAACAGTGGGTAGTTCTGTGTTTTGGGGTTCAGGTGAGAGGGTTCCATGATCAGCTGGGCCAGGTTCAGAGCAGCCACGTCATTTCATACTTTAGAGCAGGATGGGGCAAGCCAATTTGCATTGAAGTCACACAAGATGTGTAGCTTACCATTCAGTGTGTGGGATTTGAGGGCATTAGATGATCCTTGATAGAGGAAATGGGGAAGTCAGGGGCGGTATGAGCCAGCTATGTAGATGGGGATGATATGAGGTAAGGAGATTTTTACCATCAAGGATTCTGTAGTTTGTGAGGATGGAAGAGGGAGTGATACAGTGGTTGACAGAAGGGTGGCATTGATGTACATGGCAATGCCACCTCCCTTATGCCACTATGCCTGTCTTGTCAGAGTACAGAATACCCTGGGATTGAGATGTATACATCCTTGGTGTGAGGTTTTAACCACATCTCTGTTATGATAAGGACGTCTGATTTTAGGGATAGGACAATTGGCTGGAGGAGCGCAATTTCTGGGAGGAGGCTACATACGTTCAAATGTGCCAATCTTAGGCCAAGGGGGAGTTGAAGTGGGGGGTCTGGCCCAGGGTTCTGTTCGATATCCCCTGCCAATAGCAACAACATGGTAACCAGGACCTTTGTCCAGGCTAGCTTGGACTTACTGACAAGGGAAGGAGACTGAGTAGGAGTTGCTGAGGTAGTTTGAGGGGGGCATTTTAGCACAATCAGACCAGCATGAAACCTGGAGGGCAGTATGGAGGGACCAGGAGTCCATGGGTGATGATGGGCCACGGGTTGCGGGAGGTGGGTGGTGGTGGTGATAGAGTTGTGTGTGGTGGGAAGCATGGTGTTGGCTAGTTGTTAACAGTCCAGGGATTCAGGGTAGATGGAGGGGAGTAGGGCCACCAAAGATAAAATTAGGATGAGGATGGTGATGGGAGGAATGTCAAGATGCACGGGCTGCTGTGGGAAGCGTGCAGTCTTGCAGCCAATATGGTAGAGTAAGCTCCATTTATTTATTTTTTCCAGAATTTGGTGCTGAAAGTTAATGGAGGATTGTGTGTGACCTCTAGTGGAAGCAACTATAATCTGCTAGTAGGAGTTCTGACTGATTGTTTTTAATCACATGAGCTGCACTATGTAAAGAGTTGTCAACCAAGGGTGGTGGTGGGGAAGTGGGGCAGCTAACGAGACTGTCGGCAGGGCCACAAGTTCTCAGCAGCAGCAGTTGGGCAGACGCGAGGGTTGCTGAGGTGCAGGGTCTGAATCATAACTGGAAGATGGTCCAGCAGCTCGGGGAGGGCAGGGTTTAACTCTGGGCATTCTCGACCGCACTGATGACCGCTGTGGAGAGAAAAGGGAAGAGAGACATTATTTTAAAAGGTATGAATGGGGGAGGATTCAGGCAGTGGGAGGGGAGTGGGAGTTGTTTAAATTGGATTCACTACTTTTCTTTACACAAACCAGAGAGAAGTACCTGGAATTGTTGTCATTTTTTGTTTGTTTTGTACAAACCGGAGCTATATATTTATAGGTTCACTAGCCAAGCTGTTACAACAATGATTTAAGATTAAGGGAAAAGCAAAATGAAATCTACTCTTTTTTATTGTTGTGCAGAGTAGAGCTAGTGCAGAGTCCTAGCAAGTAATTACACAAATTAAAGTTTATTTTTTTATTTTTTTTAAAAAAAGAAGGGCTAGTGCAGAAACTAAGTCAAGTAGCCAGCCCTTTACAACATTATCCTGGCTGTTCCCCTTAAACCTTACTGTTCATGGAGAATGAGTTAAAAGTGGCACTGAAGGAGAATACATCCTTACATAATAGGATTCTCTCTTAAGACAACAGGTGAAACCTCATATTAATAATATAAAACTAATATTAAGGTCACTATACTTGGTATAGTGATAGTGGTCAAATTAATAGATTAATTTTGCTTTACATAAATTTCAGAACCTTCTGATACCAGTAACGCAGAAAATAAAGAAAAAAGAAAGTCCTAATCTACCACAAGAGAGGTGTGTTCCCACCTATTTTTGATTTAAGATTTACACAAGTGATGTTTTTAATTTCGGCATCATAGTCGGAGAACAATACTGAAACAGATTTTGTTTGTTGTTTGTTATTTAGGAAAATTATGAATTTAAGCAGCTCAATTATCTGATGAAGGGACACACAGGTCCTGAAACGCAATAATTAAAAGACATATCAGAGCGCTTTGATGAAAAAACTAGTTTGGATTTTGAAGAAATACAAATGCAAACATTCAGATTATGATATTGTTTTGGATTTAAGAAGAAGTGTTTTGGTTGAGACACCAACACTACTTTAACTCTGAATCATACCTGGCAGATGGTCCAGAAGACCGGGGGAGGGCGGGGTTTAACTTTTGGTATCCATAAGGTTACTTCATCAATTCCTGGAAAGAGTTTTTTCTCAAAAACTGTTCTTAGATTGTTTATAACCTGTAACAGGCAGGTAAAATACTGGAGACAATGTGGTGCTACAATTGCCACACATCTTCTGGTACTGCCCCAGACTTTGTACATTATTTCTTCCCATGCAGCTGGAGTTGCAGGAAAGTTTTGGTGAGAACCTGTAAATTACTGAAATAATATTGTTTTTCTTAGCTCTCCCAGATGGTTTCCACTTCTGAACAACACACAAATTGTTAAATATTTGTTTACTTACTAAAAGAAAGTTGTTATTAAAAACTGGCAGGGTGCCAATCCCACAAATGTATTTCTGGCAAATTATATGGAGAAAATCATCTCAATTAAACTATCAATATCCACAATCTGATATAGTGCTGTGAAGGTGGGTATATTAAAGACACCGAACCCCAGTTTTGTACCATAATTTTTTATTTGTAATCACTGTCAGATTCTATTAATATACAATATTACATAGTGTCATTTCTTCTTGTGGATTTATAGTTTAGATCCTATGTGACTGTTTATTTGTCATTATTAAAAAGGTATTAAAAAATAGGGTTCATGCAGAGCCCCTTCACATGCAGCTAGATAGGCTAAAACAAGCCCCCATTTTCAAAAGAATTCCACTACAAAATTCTAAGCAGTTTCCCACTGATGCCACTTAATTTCCTCAACCCGATTGCAGAAGATCCACCTACATCAGCTGTTTGCATAGCCCATTTGTAAAAAGGTAAACACTTGAAAGTGAAATAATTCTTCATAGTGAGGGAGGGAGGGAAAGAGGAAAGAGATGCATTAAGAGCCTCCTGTTCCCATTCATGTAAACCAAGATCCCACATGGCTGGTTTCAATGATAGAGGGTGTAAAAATTAAAGAGGATTGCCACAGTGAGTTCAGCAGCCTGTTATATTTACACTAACCTGTGATCTGTGTCTGTGATGGTCCCAAACAATGCACAGCTGGGATAGAACAAGGCATGTATGGAAAGAATGTGAGGAGGAGGGAATAGCCTGCCTGCAGTGGGAATTGCTTTCAGAGTCTGACACACTGTGGTGAAGGTTCAAACCTTTGTGTAATTTGCATTAATTAACACAGTGTTTTCTGATCACACTGCTTTTCCCATTGAATGTGATCCTGGTTGTCAAGAAAGCAGATTTTTTCCAAACTCCATACAACCAGAGGCATATGGGGTTATGATCCTGACATCAGGCACATTGTTAGAAAACATGACACCGATGCAGACTTTGATCTCTTGAAGTCAGATATTCACTTTACAGTCAGAATGGAGAACCATTCTTCATTGTTTTTCATCTAAAAAGAAAACAACAAAAGGCACATCTGTACAATCTTTGTCTTGTTTTTATAATTGCATATATGTCTCTGGGTCATGTTAATGGCTAGTTAATCCCACCTATGGGGTGTGGTGCTCTGCTATGTCTCATGCCACAGCACACCCCTCAGGTGTGATTAACAGGCCACCAAACATAACCCCCCAGACATACCTTATTGCTTAATTATATTTGTTTTCATGTGATGAAGATACTCTCTGTAAAGAAGTTGTAGGATCTCCTAGAGGGACTTCACATGCACACTTATACTCAAAGCAACACGTTTCTTTGTTTGCACTGCTTATTGTCTGTACTAGAAAACAGAAAATACTTCAATAAACAGATATTTGCAAAAAAAATTAAACTCTGTAACCTGTTCCTTTTAGATGAAGTGTACTATACAGTATTCTAGTCTTTTAGTGTACTGGTAATAATACCTTTTAAAAATAATCTGCTTAATTAAACAACTTTCATCAGGTTCAGTGATAAAGTAAATAACTTCAATGCATGTACATATCCTGTATAAATCTAGATAAATAGGAGCATAATGTGAATTCTTAGACACGCTCAAAGTCCAGAGTTGCATGCATCTCAAATGATTAATTATTTACATAGAATTTGTTTGCATCAGCAGGGGTAATTCCTCTTTTAAAATTGGTCCAAAGATGATGCAAATGAATTTCTTCAAGATCATTGATCAAGCCACACAGCCATGTAAAGCATTGCTGTAACTGCTCAGTTTTATTTTCTCCCTTAAATAGGCCCAAGCAGTAGATTTAAGTTATTATTTGAAACTCTCATCCAATCGGAAATAACCCAAAATGTAATTAATGCCTCCACTGGCAATCTTCCAAGTTCTGCCCATGGCAACTAAGGAAGGGTTAAGGAACTTTCAATGATGTTCTTACTAAACAATGAAAGGATTTCCAGTTTGGGGAATACATAGAAACATAGAAACACAGAAGTGGACAGCAGATAAAGACCACAAGGCCCATCCAGTCTGCCTATTTCTTTTCTACCTTATAAATTTGCCATTGGCCTTTTCTCTGTCAATGGCCTATCTATTCATACTCATCTGTATTGCTCCCTTTATGCCTATCCAATGCCTGTCTGAAGCCCTGCACTGTATTCATATCCACCACTTCCTGAGGGAGGCCATTACATGCATCCCACACCCTTTCTGTGAAAAATAAGTTCCTCACATTACCCATTAATCGGCCTCCCTCTAATCTCATGCTGTGTCCTCTTGTCCTGCTATTTTTCTTATATTGAAACATGCTAGACTCTTTCACCTTGTTAATGCCCTTAAGGTGTTTGAATGTTTTGATCATATCACTTCTCTCCCTACTTTGCTCTAGGGTATACATGTTGAGCTCCGTTAATCTGTCCTCATATGTTTTCTGATGCAGTCCCTGCACCATTTTGGTTGCCCTTCTCTGGACTGTCTCAATTTGGTTAATGTCCTTGTGAAGGTGTGGCCTCCAGTACTGCATGCAGTACTCAGATGGGGCCTAACCAGTGTCTTGTAAATAGGACTATTACCTTCCTCTACGACTTGTGATACCTCACTAACACACCCCAATATCCCCTAGCCTTACCTACTGCTTTAGTGGTCTGCTTGATGATTTCAGGTCATCGGTGATGATGAAGCCTAAGTCTCTTTCTTCCCTTGTGACTGCCAGCAACTCCCCTCCCAGCCTATAGGTGGCTTCAGGGTTTCTCTTCCCTATGTGCATAATCTTGCACTTCTTTGCATTAAACCCCAGTTGCCACTCTTCTGACCATTTTTCCAGTTTATCCAGATCTCTTCTCATTCTGCCCACCCCATCTGGATCATCTACTCTGTTTGCAGATCTTTGTGTCATCTGCAAACAGGCAAACAGACAAACCTTACCCTCCAGTCGATCTGCAATAACACTGATAAAGATATTGAAGAGGACAGGCCCCAGGACTGATCTCTGAGGTACCCCACTTGTGACTTGCATCTCTTCTGACTGTATACTGTTTACCACCACTCTCTGTTTTCTACCTGTCAACCAATTTTCCAGCCAGTGTACCAGCTTCTGACCCACCCTGAGGCTACCCAGCTTATTAATCAATCTTCTATGTGGAACAGTATAGAAAGCTTTGCTGAAGTCAAGGTAGGTGACATCAACTGCTCCCCCTTGGTCCACCACTCTGGTAACCCAGTTAAAGAAATCTATGAGATTAGTTTGACAGGCCCTTCCTTTTGTAAACCCATGCTGTCTTGGATCCTGTGCTCCTATGGATTCCAGGTGTTGCACTATCCTTTCCTTAAGGAATGCCTCCCTAATCTTGCCCACTACTGAGGTAAGACAGACTGGTCTGTAGTTCACCACCTCCTCTCTGTTACCACTCTTGTGAAGCGGGATCACATGAGCCCTTCTCCAGTCTTCTGGGACCTCTCCTGTGTTCAGAGACTCACTAAACAGTTCTGATAATGGCTCTGCTAGTTCCACTCTTATCTCCTTTAGTACCCTGGGATGTATGCCATCAGGTCCCATTGCCTTGTCCACCCTGAGCTTATCGAGCTCTTGTAGGACCCTTTCTTTTTCGTGAAGGGATTCGTGCACACCTCCCTCCCCCCGGCTCCATGGTGCTGAGCTGTGGGCCCTGCCCTACCTTCTCTTTGGTAAATACTGAGCAGAAGTATCTATTTAGGATAGATGCTTTTACATGGCCCTCCTCCTCACAAGCCCCCTTATCTCCTTTGATGTTAGCAATACCTCCTCTGGACTTTCTCCTTTCACTAATGTATCTATAGAAAGTCTTGTCACCTTCTTTTACTGTTTGTGCTAGTGTTTCTTCAGTTTGGGCCTTTGCCTGCCTTACTGCCTTCCCTGTTTCCCTTACAGAAGTTTGGTATGCCTTCCTATCTTCATCCCACTGCTTTCCCTTATATTTCATGAAGTCCAGCCTTTTGGCTCTGACCTTTTCTGCTACTGTTTTTGAGAACGAAAGTGGTTTCCTTCTTCTTTTGCACTTCCTTTTCTCTCTAACACAGTGGGATATTGCTTCAAGTTTTGCATCCTTAATGCTTGCCCACTTTGCCTGTACCCCATCACATGTATTTCTTTTTTGTCAGGGCTAGCTTAACTCTGTTGGCCATCTGATCAAAGCCAGCTCCTCTGAAGTCCCATATTTTTGCCGTGGAATGGGATGATTTAGTTCTAGTGGCCACATTGAACCATACCATGTGATGGTCACTGACCTCCAGGTGACCTTCTACATGGAAATCTGTGATCCTTTTCCTGTTAGTCAGTACTAGATCTAGGATAGCTCTGTTTCTTGTGGGTTGTTGTACCAGTTGTTTGAGGCCTTCCCCCTGCAGGGAATCCATCATGTGTCTAGTTCTGGCAGATGTTCCTGCTGGTATTGACCAATCTGTATCTGGCATGTTGAAGTCTCCTATTATCAGAACCTCCCCTTTAGCTGTCAAGTTTTGTATACAGCATTTTACAGCACCATACTTCTGCTTAATATATTGCAAAGGATTTTAATTTTGACTGCCAAGCGTTTAATGCTTGTTCCACTGAGTGACAATGGAATCTGTTGTTACAGAATAAAATAGCACATACAAACGTGAGAAATGAAGTGCCTCAGCTGGGACTTGAACCCAGGCCACCCAGAACAGGGTTCAAACTCAGCTGAGGCATTTATTCTTTCTCATCTCTGTTTGCATGTGTTCCATAAAATATGCACATCACACCCCTGGTGATTGTTACGAGTAAAATAGCATCTTTATTTTGTTAAAGTATATGCATAAGATAAGCTAGATGAACATTCCATTCCCCATTGTGTGAAACCTTAATGGTTAGATAGTTATATTCTTTCCTTCAATTTTGCTGTCACTAATGAACCAAGAAGATATTTTCCTTCCATCAAATATAACCATGTTTGGTTTAGGGTGTTACGATTTCATTTATAAGGCTCAGTCTTTTTCTTTCTCTCAGTTTGGTCTGCATGGCCCTAGATTCGACGCTATTTAAACCAAATGTACAGATTTACTTCTCAGTTCAAAATATTGATGTCTTGATCACTATATCAGAATTGTGAGAGTTATAGATGAATTTCATACAACACAGTTTAACTGTATTTAGGTTTTAATTGTGCCTTGTAATGTACTTATAAGATACAATTGTGAAGAAGCCCCCCTCCACTCAATTTGCTTACCAAGAAATTGAATTGCATTGAATTGAATTATGAGATTGATAGACTTCATGAAGCAGAATTAAATTACATTGAAGGCCTATCATAGACAAAGTAATGTCATGCAGTCTGCGTGTTGTCTCCATAAGATAGTATTGGTCACCTCAATCCAGAGATACAGAATTGAGGTAATGGAAAGACTAATGTTCTCTTTTTAAGAAAGTATCAATTTTGCATAGATTGAACAACAGTGGTGCCAACAGACAACCCTGTTTCACACCACTGTATGAGAAGAACATTTTAATCACATTTCCAAATAAATCAAATCTACACAGGTCATATTTTCTGAGTACAAATACAGGAGTAAGGTATACGGTACCTTCCTGGCTAGTGTGACACTCTGTGTCTCTCTACTGTGGAACTGTGGGATACTGGTGGTTACACTAGTTCCTACTCGTTTTATATAACATCATTTGTTTGAGCTATAATTGCTCTACAGCCAGTCCAGCATCTGCTGGTTGATTTTACTGTGCTCCAACACAGAAATATGGATTTTTAGAGACTAGAAGTACTTTATTAGGGTCACCAGTTGTCCACCGAAACTGGAAGTAGGAAGCCAAGCTACTTCCAGTTCAGTGCTATTTTAGGCCCACACAAGTGAGCAGGGCGATTATCTAGCAGCTGGTTGGAGTGTGAGTGGGCCTCTGGTGAGAGGCAACAGATGAAACATTAATATTTTAATGAATTTGTGCATTAACTAAAACTGTATTTGCTCACTGGTGCAGGAGTTTAAGCCCACACAAGTGAGCGGGACGAGCATGTGCGGGGCCACGCATAGAGATGTGCGCTGAGACAGGCACGTGTCTACCAGGGATGACTGGGAACCTGCATTAACCTTTGCCAGAAAGGTATTAACATTTAATCTATAGTAATATTTGTGATTGTATAAACACAAAATGGAGATTAATGAGGGTTTTGTTACTTTGTCAACAGGTGAAGTAGCCATGACTTGCATCCTTTGTAATAATCTTTGTCTAGAATCAAATAAAGGATTTGAAGGGCTCAAGTGTACACAATGTCTAGATAATAAGACACTTAGAAGTAGGAGTAAAGATTTGGAAAAAAAACATCAAAAAATTATTAGCTACCAGTGAACAACTAAAGCGCCAAATACCCATATACAAACATAACCTCACAGCTTTGTTTAATGCCCCAGACAACATGATGAGTCCCTAAAAAGGGGAAGGGAGGATGACAGTGATGATGGTAATGAATGGAACCCAGTAATAAACAAAAACAAAATGAGATGCAGTGCAATGAACTTTAGCATTCCACTTCACAACTCATACCAACCCCTTTAAAATCTGACTGAAAATGGTACTGAGGGAACTAGTAACTCAGAACCTATTATCTTCAAGGACAAAAGTACTTCTAATAGCGATTCCTTGAGTTTAACGATCCAGTAAAATAATATAGTGGGTAATAAAAAAAACTATGGTGATTGCAGCACAGGTGCACTGTGATGTTGCAGGTCTGGGAACGGTCCCGCCTAGTACTGAAGATCCCTCAACTAGTATGAGCACATTGAACTCTGGGACTACAAATACATAGAAACAGAAACATAGAATTTGACAGCTGATAGGACTGTTTAGCCCACCTAGTCTGCCCATTTCCCTACCTAATGGATAAGCTGCAGATCCTAGTTAACCGACAGCCTACTTCCCCCTACCCCCCACTAGAATTGCCTTAAGTCTGTCTCATGCATTTTTGAATTCCCCCACTGTTTTTGACACCACTACCCCCACAGGAAGGCTGTTCCATGTATACACAACCCTCTCTGAGAAAAAATACTTCCTCACATTGCCTCTGAGCCATCCCCCCTCTATCTTCAGATTGTGCCCCCTTGTTCTTGTACATCTCTTTCTCTGAAAGATGCTACCCTCTTGGACTTTGTTGATTCACTTGAGGTACTTGAAAGTTTCTATCATGTCCCCACTCTCCCTGCTCTCCTTGAGGTATATATTAAGCTCCTGTAACTCTCTTCGTATTTCTTCTGGAGCAGACCCTGCACCATTTTAGTTTCCTCCTCTGGACAGCCTCCATTCTGTCTATGTCCCTGCGGAGATGAGGTCTCCAGAACTGCACACAGTACTCAGATGGAGTCTCACCAACTGTCTATACAGAGGGATAACAACTTCCTGTTTTCTACTGGTGATGCCTCTCCCTATGCATCCCAGTATCCCACCAGCCCTCCTTACTGCCATCTCACATTGCTTGCCCACCTTAATGTCATCTGATATGACTAACCCTAGATCCCGTTCCGTTTTTGTTGTTGTTAGTATCTCACCTCCCATTGTGTACTCTTCCTCTGGGTTTTTGTTTCCCAGGTGCATTACTTTGCATGTCTTTGCATTGAATCTAAGCTGCCATACATTTGACCATTCCTCCAACCTTGAAAGTCCCTTCTCATCCTTTACACCCCACCTTCTCTATCGACCCTGTTGCAGATCTTTGTGTCATCTGCAAAGAGATATATTTTTCCTTCCAGTCCCTCTGCAATGTCACTTATAAAGACATTAAAGAGTACCGGTCCCGGTACTAAACCCTGCAGTAATCTGCTAGTAACCCCCTTTCTTCAGAGTGAACTCTGTTTACTACTACCCTCTGTGTCCTGTTGTCCTCCCAATTTTTTACCCAGGCTACCACTTTGGGACCCACCCCAAGGCTAGCTAACTTGTATATTAATCTTTTGACTGGACTGTGTCAAATGCCTTGCTAATGTCCAGGTAGGCCATGTCCACATCCCATCCCTGGTCCACTATCCTGGTCACCCAGTCAAAGAAATCCACCAGATTCATCTGATACAACCTCCCTGCTGTGAATACATGCTGCCTTGTGTCCTGTGCCCCATTGGCCTCTAGGAATTCAACAATTCTTTCTTTCAGAAGTGATTCATAGAAACATAGAAGCTGATGGCAGATAAGGACCGCAAGCCCCATCCAGTCTGCCTATTTCTTTTTCTGCCTTATGAATGTGCCATCAGCCTTTGCTCTGTCAATGACCTATTTATTCATACTCATCTGTATTGCTCCTTTATGCCTATCCCATTACTGTTTGAAGCCCTGCACTGTATTCATTTCCACCACTTCCTGAGGTAGGCCGTTCCGTGCATCCACCACCTTCTCTGTGAAAAAAACTTCCTCACATTACCCCTTACTCGGCCTCCCTCTAATCTCATGCTGTGTCCTCTTGTCCTGCTATTTTTCTTATATTGAAACATGTTAGACTCTTTCACTTTGTTAATGCCCTTAAGGTGTGTGAATGTTTCGATCATATCACCTATCTCATTCCTTTGCTCTAGGGTATACATATTGAACTCCGTTAATCTGTCCTCATATGTTTTCCAATGCAGTCCCTGAACCATTTTGGTTGTCCTTCTCTGGACTGCCTCAATTTGGCAAATGTCCTTGTGAAGGTGTGGCCTTCAGTACAGCACTCAGTACTCCAGATGGGACCTAACATCCCTCTAGCCTTACCTGCTGCTTTTGTGGTCTGCTTGGATGATTTCAGGTCATCAGTGATGATGACGCCCAAGTCTCTTTCTTCCCTTGAGACTTCCAGCAGCTCCCCTTCCAGCATACAGGTGGCTTCAGAGTTTCTCTTCTCTATGTGCAAGATCTTGCACTTCTTTGCATTAAACTCCAGTTGCCACTCTTCCAACCATTTTGCTAGTTTATCCAGATCTCTTCTCATTCTGACCACCCCATCTGATTCATCTACTCTGTTGCAGATCTTTGTGTCATCTGCAAACAGACAAACCTTAACCTCCAGTTCATCTGCAATGTCACTGATGAAGATACTGAAGAGGATTGGCCCCAGGACTGATCCCTGAGGTACCCCACTTATGACTTGCATCAGTTCTGACTGTATATTATTTACCACCACTCTCTGTCTTCTGCCCGTCAATCAGCTTGCCACCAGTTGACCAACATCTTACTCACCCTGAGCCTACCCAGCTTATTAATCAATCTTCCATGTGGAACAGTATCAAAAGCTTTGATGAAGCCAAGGTAGGTGATATCAGTTGCTCCCCTTGGTCCACCACTTGGTTACCCAGACAAAGAAATCAATGACATTAGTTTGACAGGACCTTCCTTTTGTAAACCCATGCTGTCATGGATCCTGTGTCCTATGGGTTCCAGGGGTTGCACTATCCTTTCCTTAAGGAGTACCTCCATAATCTTGCCCACTACTGAGGTAAGACTGACTGGTCTATAGTTCCCTGCCTCTTCCCTGCTATGACTCTTGTGGAACGGGATCACATGAGCCCTTCTCCAGTCTTCTGGAACATCTTCTGTGCTCAGAGACTCACTAAACAGTTCTGATAATGGCTCTACTACTTCCACCCTTAGCTCCTTTAGTACCCTGGGATGTATGCCATCAGGTCCCATTGCCTTGTCCACCCTGAGCTTATTGAGCTCATGTAGGACCCTTTATTTCATGAAGGAACTAGTGCACACCTCCCCCCCGTTTCCATGGTGCTGAGCTGTGGGCCCTGCCCTACCTTCTCTTCGGTAAATACTGAGCAGAAGTATCTATTTAGGATAGATGCTTTTACGTTGTCCTCCTCCTCACAAGTCCCCTTGCTCCTTTTGATCTTAGCAATAACCCCTATGGACTTTCTCCTTTCACTAATGTCTCTATAGAAAGTCTTGTCACCTTCTTTTACTGTTTGTGCTAGTGTTTCCTCAGTTTGGGCCTTTGCCTGCTTTACTGCCTTCCCTGCTTCCCTTAATGAAGTTTGGTATGCCTTCCTGTCTTCATCCTACTGCGTTCCCTTATATTTCCTGAAGGCCAGCCTTTTGGCTATGACATTTTTTGCTACTTTTTTGGGGAATCAACGTGGTTACCTTCTTCTTTTGCACTTCCTTTTCTCTCTAACACAATGGGATGTTTGCACCTCAGTCTCTTCTGAACAGTACATAGCCAGGTACTGAAGTCTCCCAAGTGTGGTTACTGATAAACCATGTCTCGCTAATGGTTTAGCTTTTGTTATTATTGCCTGCAGGGCTGGGATTTTGTTTCCCAGACTGTGAGCATTGGCCAGATTTCAGTGTGTTAGTTGTTGGGTGAGGTCTGGCATTCACCTGTGTGTCGAGGAGCTGGACCTTTTTCTTACCTGGTGATGCAAATGAACTACAAACATCCTGAACTCCTGTTTGACCACTAGCTGAGGGGGGAGGGGTGTTCTTCCCATTTGATGTACGGGGTGCTGCACCCCTCTCCCCATTTGCTAGTTTAAATATTCTGCAAAGATGTAAAACTTCTGCCCCTATGCACTTACTCCCTCCTTAGTCAGATGCAGTCTATCAAATTTAAAGAAATTTCACTTCCAAAACTGTTGCCAGTTCCCTACAAATTTGTGTTCTTTTTCCTGGCACCAGCCCTTAAGCCACATGTTTAGCTCCCCTATCTCCCCTTCTCTGATCTTCTGTCCTTTTGCCCCCCTCTCCCAAACTGGCAGGATCTCAGAGATGGAGATGCCAGACAAAATGGATGATAGTTTGTCACCAAGCCTGGTCAGGTGTTGCTTGGTCTGCACAACTGACCAGCTGGCGAGAGCATTAGTCCCTTTGTGTACCAGGATGTCAATGTTTTCTCCTGCTTCCCAAACAGTTTTAGCAATGTGGCCAGTGTCTCTCCACGTTGATGTACCTGGGAGACATCTGACCATTACCCCTTGTTGTAGATATGTATCAACTCCCCAAATCATGGAGTCTCCTATGATCAGAAGTTTTTTGGATTTCCTTTTTGCATTTTTTGTTTTGGTTCCTGTTTTGAATGAGTTTTGTTGTGTTAGTTCCTTGTGTTGCAGTGTCCTGCTCTGCAGTGTCCTCTGCCCCTTTGTTTGATTTTGGAGATAGAAGCAGATACCTGTTTGTAGTTTTTATATGGCTTGTGGAGGTAATATGTTGAGAGCATTGAGTGATAGGGCACCTGATTTGCCTCCTCCTAACTATCTGCCAGCCTCCCAGACCAACTACCCTCTGTGGTCGAGGTGCTTCTGTTGGATGTTGGGAAATGGTGGGTGGTTCTTATAATATATTTCCTCTTGAATATGCAATTTGAGTGTGCATTCTCTGTCCAGGCTGCTAAAGCTGAGCCATTAGATCTACAATGGCTCAGCATGTAGGACAGTGTCCTAAATCCTGTAAATCTGCCCTTCTGAAAAGTGTTCCAAAGTACCTGCAGTTAATGATATCCATTCCAGATAAGCTGCTGGGTTTATAACCTGGTCAGAATAATTTTAAGGAAGAAAATGAAAGCAAAAGTTTGATTTTGTATTTTGTTTGTTTTTGTATAACTTGTTATAACACGTTAAATTACTAGTGCATCTTTAAATGAGTACACTGTTTGGATACCCTCTGAACCTCCTTCCTGATTTGCTACAGGAAATATCATGACTGTGCTACCCTATAAAAGGAGTGTAGTGTGGGTGGTTGGGGATGGGGTGGTGGTAGCTGGGTCCTTCCCCTGCCAAAAAAGAAGAACCATTTACGAAAGAAACAAGGAGGCAAGAGCAGATACAATCAGCCAGCAACAAATGCAGTAGCCCTGAATGCTTATCCTAATGATAGATAAAACTGTAAAACCTGTAAAGCATCACCTCTAAAAATTTCACAGAAGATATGCCCTGTAAGAAACACTTTGCTACATAGAACAATAAAGGAGTCACAGAAGATATACCTTACAAAAGACAATTTGAATCAGAAGATTACAGCAGTAATCTGTATATACACCTGTAGGCATACCCTGTAATAATGCAGCAGAAGGTATACCCAACTTCAACAATTTGAATCAGAGAAAATAAAGGAATAAAATGTTAGCAACAACAGTAACAATCCTTGTGAGCACAAAATAAAATAACAACACGCAGTAAATCTGCCTAGCCAAAAGAAGCCTTAATCCTTTTCCTTGCTCTGTTCAAGCAACCAAGAAGAAAAGCGTTCAGGTGAAGCTAGGTGCCTTGGCTAGCAAACCTAGTCTTCCACCTGTCTCTTGAAATAAGACTGCTACCACGTCAATAAATGTTTCTGAACCTGACACAAGCCTGCCATGCTGCCTGTATCAGTGATGGTGGTGATGATGATGATGATCCCTACCATAACATTCTATTAGCTTTTATATCCAACCAGAAAGGATGCGATGATGAGCTTCTGATATTGAGGATGCCCAAAGCAGATCCAGATGTATAGTAGATGATCCTCTAGTAAAACAGAGTAAGCAGTCACTTTTCACTCTTTTGAGAGGGGAGGATGGGTGCAATTGATTGGAAAGGTTTCAGATTTCCTTGCATACCATAGTGTCAAAGTCTGTCTCTAACCACTTTTTCTCCTGTTTTTGTTTTTTCAGCTATTTATCACCTTCATGATTAAATCCTGTTACTGCTTAATGTTGGTCCAGATCTGGATTCTGGATGATATGTATTGGACATTATAATACAATGTGCATGCCATTTCTAAATATAAGGATTTATATATTGACAGGAGGGAGATTACTGTGGATGACATTGACCAGTGATAAAAATAATGATGCTCAAACCAGATAGGATGATGATGATCATCATGTAATATGCATATAGAATGACAAAGTTCATAGTATGTCATAAGTATCAAGTAACTCTGAAGACTCACAGCCAACACAAGACCAACAGCTTATTGGCTTCTTCTTTTTTATATCATTTGACATTCAGATATGTTCATTTATGTACTGGTGATGTGATCTGCAAAGCACAGGAATATGGCCATTGATAACTTTGTTCCTGACACTGAAGATCAAATTGAAGACTACATCATAACCAATTATTGAAATGCACTTGGAAAGGGAATAAACTCATTTAAGAAGTTCCCTTTGAAGAATAAAGGGTGAAAAGAAGACTTTTCACACTGAATTGTGGCACAGCAAAGCTGGTTGTGGGGAACAAAGGATGGAGTAGCTTATGTTGGCAGGAACCATGCATAAATTAAATTAGAACTTTAATAGATTCAGATGCAGTTAAATTTAACAACATGGACTGTACAGCAGATTACACACAGCAGGATGCTGGATGATGAAACAACATCATGTTAATGTAGCAGAGCAGTCCTGTCAAGGAAGAATCGGTGCTAAATACAAGGTGTGATGAATTGAGTGTGCAACAAGTAGCATGTGTTGCATTAGTGACAGCTCGGTACTGGTCAGTGTTGGTCATGAAGGTATCATTGCAGTGTACAGAGGAGCCTACCAGGATATAGTTCAGAATACTGCAGAATTCTACAAATTTTTTGCAGGAAACAGTGGACTTTCTTTTTTTTGGGTGTGGGGGGGTTCATACAATGGCTAGAGTCCCCTGTGTAAATCGTTGAGGGATAATAATGCCAGCCATCATATTCTATCCTACCTGCCTGCATTCCTAGCCACTAAGTCTAAAGTTAGTTTTTCTGGATTTCTATTCTTTCACTTATGATTATTTTGTTTTAAGTTTTGGTCTTTTATTGATGCAAGGGAGTAGTAAACATGCATTTGTCAATGCCGAATGTTTCCTTGCATGGTGTATGCAATAGGGGTGTATTATGTAAATGAAAGTATGAAGCACATTCTCATTGAAGCGCTTCTGTCCTTTTAAGTACAGAAAGTTTACACCCATAAAAGTGTGACCACTTGTTTTTAAATATTTTGACCCCACATTTTCAACATAGTGTTCCTATGACCACACCACATGAATCCAATAGGTAAGAATTTTCAAATCCCTGCTGATATATCATTTCATGCCACATGTGTGAAAACATGTTTCAGCCAGGATTTGAAAAATGAAGCTGAAACATTCATGAGGTGGTGTGAAAAAAATGACTATGCTAAAACTTTGCGGCCACAATATTGAAAATTACTAAAGTTATGAGTAAGCATTGAACATTTTCAACATACAAGCATAACTCGGTCATTTTTATATAATTTCTTAAACACATTTTCAACATGGCCATTTTGAGACCCCACCTCATGAAAAAGGGTGGTAAAATTATTCAAATCCTGCCACAAACATTATTTCACACAGTAACTACAAAATCACCTTTTGGGCAGGATCTAAATAACTTTAATGCCCTTGTTCATGAAGTGAGGTCCCAAAACGACATGTTGAAAATTTTGTGCAAAGTATATTTAAAAATGATCAAGTTATGAATAAAAGTGCATTTCTTTTTCATGTTAAGAAATAAACTTCTGAATAATGACTAGCATAGAATTTATTTTATTATTTATTCTGCATCACCTAGTTGAGCTGCAAAATCTCATTTCAGTAGGGTCCCACTTGCATCCATATTTACAGCTAGGTGGTCTAAAGCACTGTGAGGTCAAGTTACTTGATCATGATTACACATTTGTTAAGTGGCTCTGGTGGAATTTGAACCTTTGTGTCCTAGTTCCCAAGCCAGTGCTCTGATCACTAGACCATACTGTCCCTCACCCCCACCCCATTTCTGCTTATGGCAGGTGGACAGTAGGATAAGGATTCCCTACCACAAGTGACTTTTACCTATCTGAGTGTTAGGAAAGCAGTTATATATAAACTTAAGTATCTGGATTAAAAATGGCACAAGCCACCTGCCTGAACCTGAAAAGACATTTTGAACTGAAACAGGAATTCAAAATCTTGTGAAATACAAAATGTGTTGTTGTGGTTGTTTGCTAAAATTATTTTGTGGAGTACCACTATACAGAGGATAACCACTGCATGGACATACAAAAATGGGTTTGTAATTCAATTGAGTTCTTCTATGTGCATAGAAGAAACAAGAATGACCTACAATAACTGCTCTGCATGTCCAAGTAGCGGCTGTTATTTATAATGCATTTTTTGTGGGGAGGGGAGGAAAGTCAAGTTAGGTGGTCAGCACCCTACTTTGCCCTAGAAAATATGCCATAGTGTAGAGAGAGCTCTTGTTCTGTGTGGATTTCTATCCTTACCAGCCTCTGTTATACTGCAGTGCAAAAGTCATGGAATGTGGTTGGACCCTTCTTGAGTACAACAACGTTCTATGAGTTTTCAATGCCCATGTGTCCACCTGTTTGCAAAGAACAGCCAAAAACTGCCACACAATCATCAGAGCTGAAGCTCAACTGAATTGATTAGATGGCCACAGCAGTGTTTTTAAATGATTGTGCCAAATATTGTTTTCTTAATTTTTTTGTATATTCTGTTTTTCACTCTGTCTACAGCCTAGGCATCCTTCAGGGGTGCTCGCTTGACCAGAACTCTACTCCCTGCCTGAGCCCCTCATCTCCAGATGGACTCCCCTGACCACCCAGGCAGGCCTAGACTCCTTGATCACCCCCCGGGGCAGGTCTGCCCTCCTGTAGCAGCAGCCTATCTGAAATTAGAGAGGCCTTGCCTGGGAGTCGGGTCAGCTGTAGAGTCCTCTGGAGTGATGGGCCGGCAGTGGGATGTGAGCCTGTCCCTAGAGCCCACCTTCATCTCCGCGGTGCTGTAGCAGGTTTTTTTTTCCATAGTTTATCCCCTGGAGTGCAGCTGTGCAATGATGTAAGCACGGCTGCTCTGCAGATGTCTGCCGCACTCCTCCCTTCTACTTTCTGCCCTGAACATGTGTAGTGCCTCCGGGTTCCACCAGGGGCAGCTGCTATGCCAGGCAAGCCCTGGATCACTCCCCAGAGAGCGGAGACCAGTCCTCTAGATGCTCAATCATCTCTTTCCCCTACCGACCCCTGGCACCAGGGCTCATTCCCAAACTCGGGCCGCCAGAGTGACAGGAGGTAAGACAACCAGTGCCTCAGAACTCAGTGCCACCTGGCCAGTTCCAAATGTTGTTTTCTAACATGAACTTTAGCTTAAAAACAGTTTTTTCTTTTGGAAAAATCAATTTCTGTCTCAGTCTATCTCAGTTTTAATTGATGAAGGAGAGGAAAAGCATCCGTGAATGGGAAGATATTTCACAGAGTGTAGACAGTGTTTCTGTGATTACGTTGTGATTTTCATCAGTAAAAAATATCTTTTTACTGACATTTTTGTCTGGAAAACTGTATTTCTCTATAATATTGGCTCTATACACTATAAAAAGTACTGGTTGGCAAAACCATGCCTAACCAGCCTGGGCTTCTAGTGCAAGGTTCAGATTCCAATGCATTTCAATCTCAAGCTCATTTGGAATCTGAGCCTCTCACTAGCAGCACAAGCTGGTTGTGTACAGTTTCTCAAGCTGTATTCTCTATTTTCTTAAACTTTTATCTACAAGGTGTACCCCAGTGATGTGGCCAGGAAGGAAATCCCACAGGATGGCTCATCCAGGTAAGCAGAACAAGTTGGTGACAGGTTAGAACAGTAAATGCAGGACTGGAATCATAGTGAGAGTATCCTGTATTCACATTCTTCTTCTTTTGTTTTTAAACACCTTCCCCTGCAGCGCTCAATGTCCTACTCCTTCTGTCTGCTCAATGTCCTTGGTTACCCACCAGTCTCACCTTTTACTGCTGATTCCTGCCATCTGACTCCTCAGGCTGTGCCCGCACCCTTGGAGGGTCCAGCTTATCCTGTCAGATGGCCTCCTTCCCCGAGGGTGAGGAGGAGGAGGAGGATAGCATTCCTGGGGGATCCTTTGAGGTATGCAGGGGTAAGGGGACAGGAGTGGTGTGACAAGGAGACTGTGGCACTGGAGGACTAGACAGTCATTCCTCCACAGTCTGAAATGGGTGCTAGTTTCCCCATTTTCTGAGCCCTTCCCACACTCCAATGGCATGCACTGCAGTGACACCCTGGAAGTGGAGCCAACTGATGTGTGATCACCCATGCTGGCAAGGCTCTGCACACCACCACATGTGGCTCTCTGAGAGGTGCTCCACAGCACTCTCTCCAGAGAGGACAGCATCTGTGCAGATGCTCTATGATCCTCCCTTCTGGCCTGCACTCCTGATGTCCCAGGCTTGGGACTCAACCCTGAGTCACCAGCGAGTCAAGCAGGTGCCCTACCACTCAGCATCACAGAGCTGGCCTGTATTCACATTCTATATGCATTATAATTCAGGCAAGCCATGTAAACCCTCCCTGTGAACTGTAAAATGTGACAATATTCACTTCTCTTTTTCACCTGAATTGTTACACACTTTGAAATAAAGTATGTATGAAAGGCATTATATAAAACCAAATTTCTTTTCCAATTTTTTTTAACATATCTTCATTTACAAACATCTTTTTTAAACAGAATGAAAGGCACATTTTATATTTCATTATGACTGAAATTTCTGTTCTACTCAATAGATGACTATCTTAAAAGGGGGCTGGTTTTCTGTTCAAGCTCAACAGCTACATGCCATTGGCCATTCAGGGAAGGTCGGTCTTGTAGGAACTGTGAATGAAATGAGTCTCCCCCTGCACCCAAAGAGATTTTCTGGTTTCAACACAGCAAAATTAACAGCTGGCATCAACAAAAGTCAACAACACAAAAGTTTCCAAAAAGTTAAATTTCAGGACCTTACCTTTTTTTTATTACCAAAAACGTTTTTTTTTTTTTAAACTTCTGGTGTTTTATTCATGTCCATCTCATTATTACATTCAGTTCCAAAATACATCTTTTAAAGACATGTATACATTAATTCCAATCCATTCTTATTCATTCCCTACTCTTTTCTTATCATCTATCATTCTACCTCTTCTATTTTATATAAACTAATCAGTTCACAGATCCAGCAGTAGAGTCCATTTATGGGTTCACATAATTAAGCCCTAGGCTTTTAGTTGGTAGTTTCAGTTCCTGATAATGTGGCCCATGAGAATGTCCCAGTCTAGTGTTCAAATCTGTTTCAATTCTTCCTCTTGATGTTATCACTTCTCTCCTGGGAGTTTTGCTTTCTCAATCCACTGCTTTTCTTGTTATTATGTGAATATTTTTATTTAACCCTTCTGATCACAAAGAAAAAAAACCCTCTTTTTTAAAATAAAAAAAACCTCATTAACTCTTTTACTTCATATCAATGCACTATAATTGATAATACAATCTTATGTTGAAAGTGTATTTGTATACATACTGATACTGGTACATATCTATATCTTTATATGTGAGTCTCCATCCCTGTTTCCCCCACAAACTCTTCTATCTCCATAAGCCATTATCCTCCAGTTAATCACCTCTCTTTTCTTATTTTGTTTCCTTTCTTTTAACTCTCCTCTGCACTTCATATACCCTCCTCCCTTCTTATGCTCCTGTCTCCTTTCCTCCTCCCATCATCTAAACCCTCTTTCCAGCAGTACCAAGGTCTCCAGATTTCCAGGAATTTATCTTTTCTTAGCTGGATAGTGTATGTTATGTTATCTAATCTTTCCATTTCCTCCACTTTAGAGATCCATAGCTGGAGAGTTGGAAGTTTCTGCTGTAACCATTTGGTTGTGATGCATTTTAGTGCAGCAAGCCGCAGTATCTGAAGCAGCTCCACATTTCTCCTTTTTTGTGAGGAGAGAGTTGGCATTCCTAGGACTAGGTCTTGAACCATGTGTGGTATTATCACTCCTCTCATTTAGGTCATAACCCCCTGTACTTGAGACCAAAATTTCTGTATTTTTACACATCCCCAGAATATATGGTATTGAGTACTCTGTGTCTCCCCACATACCCACCAACATGCTGAGGATGCTTGAGGATTAAAGTGTTTAGTAATCATTGGGGTACGAAAGTAGCGGGTTAAAATTTTCCAAATAAATTCTCACCATGTTATGGTTGAGGTTACCTGCCATCCTCTCTGTAAATGACGCTCCCAGTCTCCCTTCTGTATTGTCATTTGTAATTCCATCTCCCACCTCTTTCTGATATATTCTAACCCAGGAGTTTCCTTTTTTTCCATAAGTATCTTATACAGGATGGAAAGGTAGGGCAACTTATCTTTAATTCTTCTGGAGTCTCACCAGAATTGTTCCAGGGGTCAGCTCTCTACTGATTTTTTGAAGATTATCTCCAGAATTAATGATGTGTCGAATCTGAAGATATCTATAAAATCTTCCTTCGTAAAGCAAAACATTCCTTCAGTGTGGCATATGCCAAGCATAGGCCTCCTTCTACTAATTGTTTAAATGTAGTGAGACCCTTTTGCTCCCAATAAACATATCCCTGATCTAACCTCAGGGGCACAAAGTTGGATGTATGTCTGATCAAAGACAAGGGACCCAAAGTATTCAGGGTATTTGTTTTTTTCCTAAGTTTAAGAAGAACTTATACGGATTGTTTTACCCACGGGTTAGAGATTAGCTGCCAATTATGTGGGTCAATTCAGCAGGTTGGGTAAGTCCATATTTTACTGTTAGGAACTGATTAATTTTCAATACAGTATCACCCCGATCCAGCCCGTTGTTTAGCCCAAGTGATTAGCTGAGCCCCCTGTGCGGCCAGATAATAATGATACATGTGTGGTAGGCCTAAGCCTCCTTTCTCCCTTGGCTTCATCAAAGTACCCAGAGCTATCCTTGGTCGTGCCCCCCCACATATGAATTTAGATATTTCTTTTGTAATTTGGGTCCAGAACTGAGATGGTATCTGGATAGGGAGTGTCTGAAATAAAGAATAATAGCCTGGGTAATACACTCATTTTAATGATCTGTATTTTACCACGCGGGGAATGAGGCAGGAGTTTCATCTGGCAAAGTCAGATCTAGGGTCTGGAGCAGCTTTCGAATGTTGCGATACAGTTTAAACGTATCCACAGACACCTGTATTCCTAGGTATTTAAAAGTGTTTTTTAGCCCAGGTGAACGGGAACATGTCTCGTAATTGCTTATTAAGGGTACCACTCACCACCATCCCTCAGATTTAGTTAAGTTAATTTTGTAGCCTGCCAGGAGCCAAATTTTTCTAATGCATTTAACAGATGAGGTAAGGAATCCTGTGGCTCTCTTAAGAAGAAAAGATAATCATCCGCATAAAGCGCTGCTTTGTGTTCCACTTCCCCTGCCCAAATGCCCTTAATATGTGGGTTGTCCCATATCCAGATTACCAATGGCTCCAAAGTTAAGGCAAATAATAGTGGTGATAGGGGGCACCCCTGCCTGGTGCCTCTCATAAGAGGCAGATGGTTCGAAAGCATTCCGTTCACCCTGCCTCTGGCTTTGGGCTTATAATACAGTGCAGCAATGGCTGAAACAAACTGTTCTCCCAGCCCAAACCTTGACAGGGTGGATGACATAAAGTGCCAATCCACCCTGTCAAAGGCCTTCTCTGCATCCATGCTGATTGCTAACTGTAGGGTCATTGAACTTCTTTGGGCTGTGAATATATTCAAGAGACGCTATATTGTCCTGCAAATATCTTCCTGAGATAAATCCTGTCTGGTCTGAATGGACCAGATTGGAGATACTAACTTTGCAATCTATCTGCCAAAATGCCTGTAAAAATGTTTAAATCCACTGGTAACAAAGATATGGGGTGATATGAACTACATAACTCTGGGTTTTTGCCTGGTTTTGGAATTACTGAAATCTGGGCCAAATTCCATGAAGGTGGCACCGGTTCCCCCTCTATCAGTAGCTCGTGCAGGCCACTAATAGAAGGCCCACCATCTGGGTCCTAAATTCTTTATAAAACTCGGCTCCAAATCCATCTAGCCCTGGTGCCTTACCGTTCTTTACCTTTTTTATTTTGTTCATGATTTCTTGGGTAGTGATTGGGGTGTTCAGCTCTTTCCTCATCACATCTGGCAATGTAGGTATTTTAAGGCCATTCAAAAAGGTTTCTACTGCCTCCTTGTGTCCCGGAAAATTATCCGTCCTATATAGGTTTGTATAATATTTTTCAATTGTCTGCACTATTTCCGCTGGGGAGGTAGAAGTCTGTTCATTATCTTCCCCCTGCAAATGAATCACTGCTCTGTTTGCTCTTTCCTGTCTGAGTTGCCATGCTAAAAGTCTCCCGGCCCTGTTACCTTGTTCATAGTATTTCTGTCTAGAATACCATAGTTGCCCTTCAATTTGGGTGTCTAATATCTTGTTTAACTCATGTTTGGCTTTATCTAGTTCTTGCTTAACTATAGGATCTTGGTTCACCTGGTGAGTAGATTCAAGCTGATGGATTTTTTGTTCCAGCTGTACCCTCTGCTGCATTCTCTCTCTTTTAACTTTAGAAGCATATTTTATTATCTCCCCCCAAGACTGCATTTAAGGGCAACCCATCTCATTCCCTCCTTCGTGTCCCCTTTTGGGTTTTCTAGCTCAAACTGTTGTATTTTGTTCTTTATTAACTCTTTAAAATCTTCTCTGGTAAGGAGGCTCACATTGAGTCTCCAGCTAGATTGTGTCACTGTTGGGGCCATCAAAACATGAAGGGAGACTGAGGCGTGGTCAGAGATCACTATTGATCCTATGCAGCACTGTTCTACTTTATGCACCCAATTAGTGGATATTAGAAAATAATCTATCCTAGAATAGGCATTATGTCTTGGGGAGTAATAAGTATAGTCTCGCTCCCTAGGGTGCAAGAACCTCCAACACTCTGTCAGCCCTAATTCTTGGCCCAATCTACAAACTAGTTTCCTGGTTCTTGTTATCCCTCCTAAGGTTTTCCCAGATCTATCTACTCCCTGATTAATGACTTCATTGAAGTCTCCTGCAATGATTACCATACTTTGTGCATCCATGACTGCTTCTTTTATTACTGTCTCTAGAAATGCCAACAGTGGAACTTCTTCGTTTGGTGCATATACATTTAATAGGGTGCAATCTTGACCTCTATAGTTTCCTTGTATCTGGACAAATCTTCCATCTGGATCTGTTCTTACCTTTAAAATTCTTAGCTTATAATGATTGCACAAGGTCCATAAGATTTGCAAAAAACAGTATTACAAGGAAGCTCTCACACAATCATGGAGTGATGGCAGGAAATTCTTGTCAAACCTTACAGAAGTCTTGGGAAAAGATAACAAAACAACCCCCCTTAATGCTAAACATTGATGGTGCCCCTGCACTGGACCCCAGTACCATTGCAAATATGTTTAATAAAGCTTTTGCTGACCTGAGTGGTGTACTCTCCTCTTACTTCTTCCTCCACTCCAACCAAGTAACTGGTGACTAGCCCCACTCACACCCATAAATCCACTTCAGAGTCCTTTCAAAATGGGAAGCCAGGAAATACCTCCTGAAGGTTCCAGGGAAGTCTAGGTTCAGTGGTGACTCCCTGGACCTTAAATTTGTGGCATTAACTTTGGATGATTGTCTGGCTCCACATATACATAATATCAACACCTCTCTTAGATGGTCTCAATTTCCCCATATATGGAAATCAGCCTTGATGACACCTGTCTTTGAGTCTTGTGATCACACCCTACATACAAACTATAGATCTATCTCTGTTCTTCCACCATTATACAAAGCACTCAAAAGAATAGTGGCAGATCAATTGGTTGAGTACTTAGATATATACAATATACAATGCACACATCAACATGGGTTTCGCAAAGGACACAGTACCACTACTTCATTGCAGGAGTTTACCGGGTACATACAAAACTCCTTGGATCAAGGTGCCCTATTTGATGCAGCTTTTATCGACTTGACAAAAGTGTTTGACATGGTCCATCACACCTTATTGATCAAACAACTTGCATCCATAGGCCTCTCCACTGATACTACTGCTTGGTTCAATAGCTACCTTACAAACCGCTCACAGAAAGTCAAAATAGCCAACATCCTCTCAAAAAGCAGATCTGTTTTTTTCAGGTGTCCCCAAGGGTCCATCTTGGGGCCTTTCTTATTTAGTACTTTCCTCTACCAGCTCCCCAATTCCTGTCAATGTCGGATTCTGCTATATGCAGATGATGCAGTCCTGTTCACTAGCGATCTGGACCCAAAGCTACTGGAATGTAAGTTAAGACAAAGCTTTACTGAAGTACAAAGGTAGTTCAGTCAGCAAAAACTTATCATGAACTACAAGAAAACCAAAATGATGATGTTCTCCAGCTCCCTAAACAGGCATTGCTCACACCCTTTCACCATCACTAATGTGGATGGTTTCTCCTTGGAAGAAGTGCCACACTTTAAATACCTTGGGGTTACACTTGACAGCACTATGTTATTTGCACAACATCTAGACAATACTGCCAAGGCCATCAATGAGCACATTGGACTACTGTATAGGCACTGACAATGCCTGACTACTGATGCTATTAATCTTGCTATCTGTAGTTCAGAGGTCTCACTAGTTGACTATGGATTAGTAATTTATGGTTCTGCATCAGACACAGCCCTCATACACATCAAAGTGGCCTTAAAAAGCTGCCAACTTATCACTGGGTCTGGGAGGATCACACACACACATGTGACTTGTATGAACAGACACACTGGCTCCAGTTCTCAGGGAGACTCAGGTTTCAAACCTGCCTTTTGGCTAAAAAAGTAAGTCTTGGCCTGATGCTGTCTGGTGTACAGAAGCTTCTTACTCCTTATGAAAGTAGTCAA
Source organism: Neoceratodus forsteri (assembly GCA_016271365.2). NCBI lineage: Eukaryota > Metazoa > Chordata > Ceratodontiformes > Ceratodontidae > Neoceratodus > Neoceratodus forsteri. The sequence goes on along the minus strand of CM028131.1, from coordinate 542,805,330 downwards.
TGTACTAGAAGTTCAGAAAGCATGATTTTTTAAATTTCCAGTTGTCATACCTCCTTAGGTCAGAGGGCCTTTGGCCACCATGCCCCTTCTTGGATTAATACTTTACCTCTTGACATTTCCTCTACTGCCACCTTAGGCCTCTTTAAACAAAAGCTTAAGACACACCTGATCTAGAAGGCCAGCTGTGACTGCTTCCACTAACACTTCGGAAGATGCACAATTTGTCACACCAACTCCCCCCCCCAATTTGTTGAAGCCTCACCAGGTCCTCAGCACAAACTTCCTGGTTTTTAACTTCATTGGCCTACATTCTTTGTAATTACCAGGTCTCCCACTATACCACACTTTCCTTATTTTTCCTTTCCTCTATTTTCCTCCTACCACCCGTTTACTTCTACCTTCCCAATATGTTGCCTCCATCAGGCAGCTGTCTGTAACTTTTTCCTCATTACATATTGTTAGTTTCCTCTTCTCCTTCCTTCTTGTATTCTGGTCTTCATGGCGGTTGTTTCCCTCCCTTCTGTTTGCATTCTCTGTTTATTCTCATCTTTGTTGTTACTCATACTATCTCGCCCAGATTTTATGATAAAGATGGCATACCTTGTACAATCGCCTTTGCTATGATGTGTTGTTTTTATTTGCTATGTTTTCAAATTTATATAAGGTGGTTAGAATTGCTTCTTGAAACTACTTTTTGCCACACTGTTTTTTTGTTTATTTTTTACTCTAATGTGGAATATATGTAATGAACATGTCCTCAAAGGTGTTAATCTGAGACCATAAATAAGTAATAAATATCAAAAACAACACTCTACATAGAAACATAGACTTTGATGGCAGATAAGGACCACTTGGTCTGCCCAGTCTGCCCATTTCCCTACCTATTGGATAAGCTACAGATTCTGGTTAACCAACAGCCTACTTCCTGCAACCACCACTATAATTGCCTTATGTCTGTCCCATGCATTTTGAATTCCCCCACTGCTTTAGACCCCACAACCTCTCCAGGAAGGTGGTTCCTTGTGTCCACCACTCTCTTCAGGAAAAATAATTTCCTCACATTACCCCTGAGCCGTCCCCCCTCTAACTTTAAATTGTGCCCCCTTGTTCTTACACATCTCTTTTTCTGAAAGATGCTACCCTCCTGGACTTTGTTGATTCCCTTGAGGTACTTAAAAGTTTCTATCATGTCCCCCGTCCCTCCTTTCATCAAGGGTATACATATTAAGCTCTCTCAGTCCCTCTTCATATGGTTTCTGATGTAGACCCTGCACCATTTTAGTTGCCCTCCTCTGGACTGCTTCCATTCTGTCTATGTCCTTGCATAGATGAGGTCTCCAAAACTGCACGCAGTACTCCAGATGGGGTCTCACCAACTGTCTGTACAGAGGGATAACCACTTCCCTTTTTCTACCTGTGATGCCCCTCCCTATGCATCCCAGTATCCCCCTGGCTCTCCTTACTGACTTCTCACATTGCTTACCTACCTTTATGTTATCTGATATGACTACACCCAGATCCCTTTCCATTACTGTTGTTGTTAGTACTTCCCCTACTATTGTGTACTCTTTTCCTGAATTTTTATTTCCCAGGTGTATTACTTTGCACTTCCTTACATTGAATCTAAGTTGCCATATCTCTGAACATTCCTCCAACCTTGCCAAGTCCCTTCTCATCCTTTCTACCCCCCTTGTGTATCAACTCTGTTACAGATCTTTGTGTCATCTGCAAAGAGGCATACCTTTCCTTCCAGACCCTCTGCAATGTCACCTATAAAGACGTTAAAGAGGACTGGACCCAATACTGAGCCCTGAGGTACTCCACTAGTAACTCTGCATGGAGGCTAACATATCAAGTTAAAAGGGAACTCTCAGCTCCCCAGGAGAAAAGCTATAGAACCTATAGGACATGATTAAGCAAATCCCTGATCCTGTGACCTCACACATCCCATCACCAACTACTTATCCCAGACTCCCCAGTGGCCAGCCCTCTGAAGACATGCATAATGGGTGAAGCTGCAAGGGTCAGGAATGCCTAGATGCCTGAAAGCTGTGTCTTGGGACCACTGCAAGGGCTGGTGATCACCACATCAGCAGCAGGGAAGGAGCAGCAGGTCAGCTGCAAGGAGAGGGACCGCCGCATTTGCGGTAGTCAGTGGGATTGCCACATTGGTGGTACAGAAGGAATACCAGAGCTATGCATTGGTGGCAGGGAGAGAGGCCAATTTCAGCCATACTGGCAGCAAAAGGCAGGAGCAGAAGGTAGCTGAAACTGTGCTGCTGGGCATTAGCAGCAGCTCCCAGCCATAGGACAGATGATTGTCTGAGAAGCGGCCCTTTCTGCTTGGCACTCCTAGGAGGCCACTTTGGCAGTTGATTCAAGAGGCCCTGCAGTCAATCAGGGGCCAGGGCACCAAACTTTGAACTGTAGCCAAACTTAAATAGCCAGGAAGCCTAGCCACCAGTATGGCATCTCAGGACCACCACAAGGGCTGCTGATTGCTGCTTTGGTGGCAGGGAAGGAGCAGCAGGTTGGCAGCAGGAGAGGCACAACTGCATTGGTGGCAGAGCAGGATCATCACATTGGCGATGGAGAAGGAATGCAGGAGCACTGCATTGGTGGTGGGCAGAAAGATAGATTTTGGCTGCACTGGCAGTGAAGGCAGGAGTATGAGGCAGCCGAAAATGTGCAGCTGGGATTTAGCAGCACCACACAGCCTCAAGACAGATGATTCCCTGAGAAGGAGCTGTTTTGCTTGTTTGAAAAAGTTACCCACCCTCCCCTCCTAATTAAATACTCGAAAGGTACCAGGGCTGGGCTTGAAGACTGAAGGAAGGGCTTCACCTTCTAACTGACTGGGCATAAGGTCAGTGGGGAGAAGCTGGGGAGCAAGCTGCTCCAATCAAGGGATTTAAAGTCATATGTTCAAGTTAATGGTTATATGTTAAAGTGTCATTTTTTTTTGAGTTAGAAGCTGGCAGGCTGGGTCAAGGCTCAGCTAACTGGTCTGAATTAAGGTCAAATTGTTAAACTATGTTTGGAGGCTGGCAGGATTGGGTAATGGAGGGGTAACTATTTACTGGGAGCATAGCCCAGGGGGATGGCCTTACAGAAATGAGGGTGGTGGAGGGTTGGGACAGCATCAAGGGATGGAGCAGTGTGGGTCAGCACTACAGGGTGTGAAACAGTGATGGCATAAATGGAGGGATGGCCAGTGAAAGGAGAGGAAAAGGGACATGGAAGAGGAGGGTCATGGCTGTACTAACTGGCACTGCAGTGTTCATGAGCACTTTGTTGAGACTGGGGACATGCCCAGTTTGTTTAAGGCTGGGGAGACTGGAGGCTGAGCTAGCATGGCTAAAAGGAATTGTCCTGGACAAAAAGGAACATCATTAGAAAAATTACAGAAGGCAATCAGGTAGGGGATAGGAGACAGGCTGACCGGGGGAGCAGGAGATGGAGGGGGCAGGTCACATAGGTAGTCAGAAAGAAAGAAGGCTCAGTTAAGAAGACAGGGGCACGTTGGGCAGGAGAACTGGTGTTTATGAGCATAGATACACAGCAGGATCAAACAGATACTGGTCCTTAACAGAGATGATGGAGCAAGAAGAAATTAATGGGATTGAGGCTGTACTGAATAAGGAGCCATGCCAGGAAAGGCAGAAAAATTCAGAAGCAGGGGATGATCAGACTATGGTGGTCTGAGATGAGAAGGGAAAGGGTGACACCAAGAAAGAAGGGAGAGATAGCATGGGGGGACAAGTTGTAACAGTCAGTGGTGAAAAGTGGAAGGGAAAGGAAGCAGGAGAGGGCATCCTGAGGAGAGACCAGAGAAGGGCACTTCATGCACAGGCATCCAGGAAGAGGATGAGTTAAGAGAGTGGCAGGAACAGAATAGGTGAGTGCGGAGGAGGCATGGGGTGAGGATGAGGCCAGGGACCATCCAGCAGGGCAAGTGGCCAAAAGGACAGTGAAGGTAGGAGTGGAAGTAGGAGGTGACCAAGGGGGGGGGGTTCAGGAGGAAAGAGAGAAAAAGCCAGGTAAAGGCAGTGGAGGAACCTTTGGGGTTAGCACAGGAAATATCAGTGACAGTGTATGGGGACTCTATAATTAAAGGGATCCACTGGTTAAGGAATGGAGTAGCTTTCAAGGGGAGTTTGTTTTTCTGTGAGCCAGAGATGAAAGTGAGCAGGGCACTCCCAAAAATTAAGGAGTGCATTAGGCTGATTGGGAGGACTCTCACCTGGTTTTACACCTTGGTACAAATGATCTGGCTGGGGAGGAGGTGGAAGAGATGCAGAAGAGATTTATGGAACTAGCTAGAGGGTGCAAGGGGATGGTGGATTTCATAGTGTTTTTTCAGAAGTCCTACCAGTACACTGTGACAACAGAGCTAGACTATTGAGAATCAAAGACTTTAACCACTGGCTAAGGCAGTGGTGGAGGAGGGAGAGCTATGAATGTATAGATGATTGGGGAGACACATGGGTGGACCAGCATCTGTATGCAAGGGACAGGTTGCATATAAATGATGAGGGGGCTAGGATTTTGAGGGAGAAACTTCAGAGATCTATTAGATAAAATACTAAGGACTGCTTTAAACTAGGAGAGGGGGAGGATGAAGCTAGGTGTAGCCCAGTAGGAATGGTGGGAGGAACTGGCCTTACTTGCAGTCCCCCACAGCTGGGGGCAACAGAAGCCAAAAGGGGGGAAGGGAGAGGAGCTGGGCTGGTGGAGGGGTTTGTTGACAAATGCCAGGAGTCTAGGTAATAAGATGGGAGAAATACAGGTGGTGGTGGTGGAGGATGACATGGGCCTAGTTGCAGTTACGGAGAAGTGGTGGACTAAAAACCATAGTTAGGAGGTGGCTATTCCTGTGTATGTTCTATACAGGAGGGACAGGACAGGAAAAAGGGGGTCTGCTCTTTATGTAAAAGAGGGAATTAGGGTGATGGTGTGTGAGTGGGGAGGTATGAACCTGTAGAGTCCCTATGGCTGACTTTAAGCAAATCAGGGGGAATACAGTGAAGGTGGGGTGGTCCACAGACCTCCAAATCAAGGGGAAGAAGTAGACAGATTGGTAAGAAGGGGAAGTCATGGTAGTGGGAGATCTAAATCTACCAGACATAGATTGGGACTTCCCTGCAGCATCTACAGATAGGAGTAGGGAGTTGCTGGAAGCCTTGCAGGAAGTGTTCATCAACCAAATGGTAATGGAACCTACTAGGGGGAGTGCCATACTTGGCCTGGTTATGACAAATGGTGAAGGTGTTGAGGGGTAGAGGCTGGGGAAAATTTGGGCGACAGTGACCATAGGACAGTAAAATTTAGAATCAAAAAGGATCAGGTTAAGAGCAGCTCCAACACTAGGGTGCTAGATTTTAGAAAGGCAGATTTTATGAAGGATGAGGGCATTGATCTAGGAGGAACTGGAGGGGAAGGAAGACCTGAAAGATGTGGAGGAGTTACAGGGGGAAATTAAAAGAGGAATATTGAAGGTAGCAGAACTATGCATTAGGATTGTGAACAAGAAAAAGAGGGGAAGGAAATCACTTTGGTGCATACCAGAAGTAAGGGATGCAGTTTGAAAGTAAAGGAGGGCATTCAATATATATTAAGCATCACCGAGGGAGGGAGGCAGAGAGGGATGTGTATAAGGAAAAACAGAAGGAAGCAGGGAATGTGATCAGAAGGGAGAAGGCTGAGACAGAAGAGTATATAGCAAGGGAGGCAAAAAGGGGAGATAAGAAGTTTTTCAGATATGTGAGAGACAGAAAGAAAGGGAAGTGTGGGATTATGAAGCTCAAGGGGGAAGGGGCACTGGTGGAGGGAGACCTAGGAAAAGCCAGTGTCCTGAATAGATACTTCACATCGGTCTTCACGATGGAGATGGGGAAGGGCCAAAGTTAGAAAAAAAGGGAAGGATGGGTAGTGAGATGGACACAAGTCCCTTCATGGAGGCTTGGCTACTGGAATAATTGGGAAACCTACGAGTGGATAAGGCAAATGGTCAGAATGAGATTCACCAGAGGGTACTCAAAGAATTAAAACAGGAATTGGCAACACCACTAAGAAGGCTATTTAACCTATCACTGCACAAGGGAAGGGTTCCTGGGGACTGGAGAAGGCTGAGATTACCCTACATAAGGGGGAGGGAGGGAGGAGAGAAGAGCTGTGAAATTTACACCTTAGCCTTACCTCTGTGGTCAGTAAGCTAATGGAGGCACTGATTAAGGAAAGGCTGATAAAATATCTAGAGGGGGAGGGCCTCCTAAATGACAACCAGTATGGATTCACAGGTGGTATGTCATGCCAGACCAACCTAGTTGAATTCTTTGACAGAGTGACGGAGGTATGGGACAAGGGGACTCAGAATGGGCCTACCTGAACTTCAGGAAGGCATTTGACATTGTCCCCACAGGAGACTGATAAACAAGGTAGACAGCTTAGGAGTGTAGCAAGCTCACATGCTGGGTAGAGCATTGGTTGGAGGGAAGGACACAGAGGGTTGTGATGAGTGTGGCGCGACTCAAGGAAGGAAGGTGATGAGTGGGGTTCCCAGAGGTCTGTGTTGGGACCATGACTTTTCAACAACATGTACATTAGTAACATCACAGAGGGTCTACATGGGAATGTGTGTATGTTTGCAGACAACATGAAGATATGTAGTAACAGAGTTGATACGGCAGAAGGGGAGGGATATAAGAGAGGATTTGGCCAGGCTGGAGGAGTGGTCTGAAAGGTGACAGCTACAATTCCAACACAAAAGGTGCAGAATTATGCATATAAGGTATAATAATCAAGGCCAAATACCGGCTTGGGGGTGGGGACTGGAAGTAACAGAACAGGAAAGAGATTGGGGATAACCATTTCAGACAATCTGAAAGTCCAGAGTCAGTCACGACAGGGCAGCAGGAAAGGCACTTAAGTCTGCTGGCATGCATAGGAAAAGGATCTACAAGCAAGAGGAGGGAGGATCCTGCCAATATACAAAACCATGGTAAGACCACACATGGAATAAGGGTCCAGTTCTGGAAGCCATATCTTCAAGGGGACAAGAACAGGCTGGAAAGGGTCCAGAGAAGAGCAACCAAAATAATGTGGGGGCTGCTGGGGAAGTCATATGAGGAGAGACTGGGAGAGCTGGGCCTGTACACACTGGAGAAGAGGAGGAAGGGGGGGGATAAAATGGAAACATTCAAGTACTTGAAGGGCATAAAAAGAGTGAGGGTTGACAGCATATTTAAAATGAGAAAGAACAATTCCACTAGGGGGCATACCTACAAACTTGAGGGGGCAGATTCAGAGGGGACATCTGGGGAGGTTCTTTACTGAGAGAATGGTACAGTCATGGAAACAGACTACCAGAATGGGTGGTGGGGTGGATGCAGTAGACAACTTTAAAAGAGCCTGGGACACAGACATGGGCCTAATGGGTAGAGGGCAGCCTGGCAAGAAAGGGAAAGGGTCTTCCAAGAGGGAGGGGTTATGGACAGACTGGATTGGTCAAAGGGTCCTTTTCTGCTAACAGATTTCTATGATTCTATGTTTCTATGAAATGTAACAGTTGTATACAACATATTAACATTATCACGCTTATGCTGCCAGTACCAATTAGCCAAGGAAGACACTGCCCATATACAACTGTTATATTTACAAAGAGCTTATAGGCACAGGCATCTCTTCCAGCTTAACCCATCGTGCATTTCATTAGAGGGCTGGCTGGAGAGGAGCTTGGGACAAGTCATTGCCAGCCATGGCAGGTGGGTGGGATGAGGGAACTGCAGGATCAGATAATTTTTTCTGCAGATATGTGCCGTGAGTTGTTTAAACATTGCACTTTATGTGTGGATTGGTTAAACAGAGCCTATAGGTACAGTAGCTTTTCTCCTGGGGAGCTGAAAGTTCCTAGAGAATCACTGATCGGAAGTGTGGTCCATTTTGTACCTATAAAGCTAAAGAGAAAACTCCAGGAGGGATCATGCTCCAACTGGCCTCAAAATACTGAAATTGTATGATTGGATAATGTAGACCCACTAACCACATCTTGTTTTAATAAGAATTCTGACTACTTTTCAATTTTTCAATGCAAAAAGCAATTTATTGCAACATTTATCAACATTTCACAGTTCATATTCACTGCTTCTTCAGGATCAAGAGTTTGAAATTTCAAAGCAAATTACTTATTATTATTATTATTATTTATTATTTATTTGAGTTTTGGGAACCAGGTAAGTCCACTGAGACAATTACAGTCCCTTTTCAGGATCGACCCGGCCTAGAATCAACCATGAAGGTACAAGTGCAACAAGCAATGCAGTTCTCATGTTACAAGGATGGCATTAGGCAGAGTACATGTCAAGACAAAAACTTATAAATGAGTCTTATAAACCAGATGTGTCAAATACACAGTATGCATATAGTCATTGATTGTTCTTTACAGAATGTAAAATTTATTTTTGTCAAATGTTATACATATAAATAAATATGAGATTCAATCAAAGGGCTATGTTTCTAATATATATATATATATATATATATATATATATATATATATAAACATATGAATGTCACCTTATGTTAAAATTACATCATTTAAATCATTCCCAACTTAGTGTAATAAATCTAGTATAGTTAGTGCATCCTTTCAAAATCTTGCCTGATTCTAAAACATAATAAAAAATGATGTTTCATCATCATTTCAAATAGTCTGTTTAAAATGTAAAACTTTAAGTTTCTATATCTTTATTACCTATTATGAATTTTTGAAATAGTTTGTGATGCATCAGATATGGAAATCTATTTTTCAGCTTCTACTTGTAGCTGTATAGAATTAGATATGACAGACACAAATCTAAAAATAAAATAAAAGGAGTGTGGAAAAAAAGAGGAAGAAAAGAGCTTAATTAATATTTTGTATTTTTGTACTTCAAAGCACTCTAATACTTTGCCTACTATATACTTAGGTTCTGGTTACCTGTATATAATGACACTTTTATGAAGCACCAAGCTTCTTTTTTCAGTTTTAACCTGGTGAAAGGTAATAAATTTACTTAGAGCATTTGTTTGAGTTAATTTTGTAACATAAAGTACCCACACATTAGACAAGAGCTACGATATCAATGAAGAGATTGTCTGGTCAGAGTTTGTTGAGTGATGGCTGGTTCTGTTCTAAGCACTCAAACAGACTTTGTAGCCTTGTGTCCTATTGAGATACTTTGATTTACAGGCTGACCACTTTGGAAACTGCCAGCATACCGCTGGTCATATCCCAGAGTGGCCACCAGTTAATAGTAGTGTACATTACAGGTGGGTCGGACATGGGGCCACAATTTTCTAGTGGTACCTAATGTCCCGTTTCAGCCTCCTGGTAATTCTCCTCAGAAGGAGAAATTATACACAAATTCATTTTAAACTTAGAAAATATATGAAAGTAAGTAGAAATGCTACATTGATGTACAATAAATATAACACCAATCAAGGGTGTCTGTTGTCCATATTCTATTACAAACATTATTGTTTAAATTGAGATAATAAAATCCTTATACATAGAGAAAGAAGATGATGGATGAAGCAGACAAAGAATGAGCTAAGTGTAAGTCGCAAAATGAGTTCTTTGCACATGTCACAAGCAAACTCAGAAGTTCCTACTTAAAAATCAGTCATGAATCTTCAAAATTGACCTGCACCAATGAAATGCTGCCACATGTAGAATGGGAGGTGTCTTAACCTTTATAAAGCACTGTGTCATACCAAAATAGTGCCTATAGCCAAAGATTGTTTATGCAGTAAGCTTCAGGAGAAGCAGGTAAGCTTCATATATTTCACCATGAGATTTGGCAACTACTTAACAAAATGTATGAATAAAGCTAATGCTACTTTAAAGTAACTTGAGACTGCCACAGAAAAATGTAAACTATAAAATTGTTTAAGAAAGTAGGTAAGCTTTAATACTGCAGAAAACCAAGTCCATCTCTTAAAATGTATTAGAAAAACAACTGAATAAATACATAGTGCAGTATGTTTGAGTTAGAGAGACTTGTGATTTAAAAAAGAGTACATATACTGTATGTGAAAAGTTCTGCGGGTAGTTTATGTTGCAAAATTAACTCAAAAAAAGGCTCCAAGTAAATCTATTACCTTTCACCAGGTTAAAACTGAAAAAAGAAGCTTGGGGCTTCGTAAAAGTGTCATTATATACAGGTAACCAGAACCTAAGTATATATTAGGCAAAGAATTTGAGTGCTTTAAAGTACAAAAAGGCAAAATATTAATTAAGCTCTTTCCTTTCTCTTTCTTTTTCCACACTCCTTGTATTTTATTTTAGATTTGTATCTGTCACATTAAATTCTATACAGCTACAAGTAGAAGCTGAAAATAGATTTCCATATTTGATGCATCACAAACTATTTCAAAATTGATAATAAGTAATAAAGATATAGAAACTTAAAGTTTAACATTTTAAACCGACTGTTTAAAATAATGATGAAACTTCATTTTTATTATGTTTTAGAATCAGACAAGATTTCGAAAGGATGCACTAACTATATTGGATTTATTACACTAAGGTGGGAATGATTTAAATTATGTTATTTTAATATAAGGTGACATTCATATGTTTATATAATATATATATATATATATATATATATATATATATATTAGAAACATACCCTTTGATTGATTCTCATATATTTATGTATAACATTTGACAAAAAGACATTTTACATTCTGTAAAGAACAATCAATGACAATATGCATACTGTGTATTTGACACTTCTGGTTTATGACTCATTTATAAGTAATTTGCTTTGAAATTTAAAACTCAAGATCCTGAAGAAGTGAGTGCGAATCATGTAAACATTGATAAATGGTGCAATAAAATGCTTATTTTGTTAAAAAATTGAAAAGTAGCTGGAATTTTATTAAAACATGAGCTGAAAGTTCCTCCTTCAAACCACAGAACACAAATCCTGGTCTCCAATTGGTCTGCAACAAGTCAAATGACATAAAGGTTTACTAAGTGTAAAGAGATAAAAGTAGGCAGATTGCCCATTGGGATGGTCTCCACCCAAGTGGATGAATTATGTCAGAAACTATTTGAACTATTACCCAGTTCAAAACAAAGAATCAGGCAAATATTTGTTAGAACAGGGTAATTTATTTTTAAATATTGCCCATTTTAATTCTCCTAACTCAGGCAAGGTTTAATAAAACATATATTGACCAGAGTTGTGGCAGACATAGTAGGAACATATAGACATCTTGGAAATGAATTATGGCCTTCCAAGATTTCATATATTGTTAGGCAATAGTTCATCCATCAGGGTCAATATTTTCCCACTATTTCCCTCATCTCTGGACAATATTTATATACTATGCCTCTTCATACCTCACCATCATTGTTACCCTCTCTGTTTATAACAACATGACCCACAAAGAACAGACAATCACATCCTACCAGTTTGATCACCAGTGATTTTGCAATTTGTGGAGTCCTAGTGCTTAGGAGGCCTGGAGAGAACAGAATTAGAAATACTAACCTCCAGGTAAAGTACTGCTCATTTGACACACTATCAGATGGAAAATAGTGGTGGGTGAAGTGGGTTCAATCTGCTCTGTAAAGTGATTCACAGAGTAAAGGCAGATTTGCAGAGTGCTCCGCATTGCGAAAAGGAGTTCTTTGCATTATAATGAGTTATGTGAAGTCCATTGGAAATAATGACTTTGTATTACTCTGCCTTCCCAGACCACTACTCCACATTTTACGGCAGTGCATTGAAAGCAATGACTTCACCTCACTTCACCTTGTTTTAAACTCTGAAGGTGAATTTTGCAATGATTCATGGGATTTCCGGTCACATGGGCTCTATATTGATATGCAATGCCTCAGTTCAGGTAGTGTGTGTAGGAAGCTGTAGAGACAGTGTACTCTGACAGCTTTCTGTGATAGAAACCTTCTAAAAGCTGTTAAAAAGCCTTTCTGAGTATTTTTTTGCTCAATCTATAGTTCATCAATTGCAGGAAACACTCCTTTACTCATATCATCAAGCGTTTTGTTTGTGTGTGGATTTTGAATGTTAATTTAGAACAGTCAGTCTGTGTACTGTGAAATGTGCTTTTACCAGATTGTATTGTTGTGACCTCAGCACCACTGGTTACTGATGGTGTTTTCACTTGTGAATTTGGTGACCATGTCTATCTGTTGCTGAAACCACAGTTATTTTTTTGCTTCACATCCAGCATCCCCCCATTCAGAAAGTGAACGTACCAAAATCTAAATTTATTTATAACATTGTTGTTGATCCCCAAAATGTCCGCAAAGAGACATGCAATCAAAGCTGGTTCTCACAATGGCACTACTGTCAGTAAGATAGTCTGTGGGTGTACGCAGACGCAGAAGTGCATTTTTGATGTGAGGAAAGGTATTTCTCCTGCAATGTTTTTTATAGCCCAATCAATAACTTCACTCATTGTTGGAGGAGATGATGTTTTCCCAGCTGGTAGTGTTAGCGCAGTTGCTGGTGGTGGTAGTATCAGTATTGCTACCTCAAGTTCAAATTCTGACCACTGTACCATATCCATAAATACAGTGGAGTGTGAAGCAGTGCAAGTGAATGGCAATGTAGATGATGTCATACTTCCCACTAACATCCCAGTAACTGAACCTGAGGATTCTGATAATCATGTCAACAATAGCATACAATGAGATATTTTGTCCACTCGCGGTGGTTCATGTCAAGCATTTTCCATGCAGTGATTCACAGTGTGGGTGAAAAATATCAGGTGATGGTGGTATACACGATGATGATGAAGGTGGTGATGATGATGATGTTGCTGTGATTGCAACATGCAGTCTACATGCCAGCATCCAAGCAGAAGATGTGGATGTGTGTGATGTTGGTGAATATGATGGTGATGTAATTTTCCCAGTTTCAACTGGAGAAAAGAAATTCAAGGTGGCTATGTCTGAGTCTGTTTGCAGTAATCCGCCCCTGTAAAACTTGTGATTTACTAGTTTCAGTTGATGATGACCCAGTAATAATGATAGGTAGTTGTGGTGGTCAGTTGCAGTCCAGGTGTGCAGTGCCTGAAACATGACATAGCTCCCCCACTTCAGTGCTTAAAAGAACGGAGTTAAATAAGCATCATCATGGACATGTTAAAAGCAGATCATCACAATCCCTTGTTTGGGATTTTTTTGTTCAAGATGCAAATGATGAATCAGTTGCAATCTACCAGGTTTGCCATGTGTGTGAGTCGAGGTTAAAGGGGAGCCATCTGCACAGGAGGACAGCATACGCATCTTAAGAATAGGCACATGGCACTGGGGACCCAGCACAGGATGGCAGCTAATTCCACAGTGGGGCATTCACCCTCATCAGCAACCATAATGAGCATGTTATCCCCTTCCATGAGTGTTTAGTCCAGTAGGAAATTAAACGTGTGCAGTAGTGAGGTAATAATAGCAGAGGATTACTATAGACATGATGAGGTGGAGGAGCATAATGACTTTGAAATGTTGTCCAGTGCTGGTGAGAGAAGCAGTTTTGGTGCTGGTGGTGGTGAATGCAGTATGTCTAGTGTAAGCAGTTCATCAACCCCGGTTGGCAAATCTGGCAAAATAACTGCATTTCTGGGTTTGTCATCACCACCTGTGCAACCATCTTCATCAAACGTCCACACTCCACCCCTTGCCAATGCCATTCATCACAGAGCAGAACCATTTGTCATGACACCCAGTGTAAATGTTTAAGTCAGCCCATGTTACAGAGTGTTTTTCATAAGCTGAAGTACCCCCAATCATACAGTGTCACGTGAACTTAATGCTGCTATAGCTGAAATGCTGGCAATTGATCTTTGCCCTTCTCCTTTGTGGAGAATTCTGTGTTCTGGTGGTTTGCTGCAGGTCCCTGTCCAAAATGGAAAGTCTCCAGGGGTCCTAAGGTGGTAGCCTGGATAAAAATTGACTAAACAACAGGACGCAAATCTGAGTAGTAAATGGAGTCCACAGGAAGAAAGGAGGGTTAGTAGTGGGCACCGAGGGTTTAGTACTGGGACCGTCCTTTTAATGTCTTTATAAGTGACATTGCAGAGGAACTGAAAGGAAAAGTATGTCTCTTTGCAGATGACACAAAGATCTGCAACAGGGTTGATACACAATGGAGTGGAAAGGATGAGAAGGGACTTGGCAAGGTTGGAGGAATGGTCAAATGTATGGCAGTTCAGATTCAATGCAAAGAAGTGCAAGGTAAAGCACCTGGGAAACAAAAACCCAGAGGAAGAGTACACAATGAGGGGTGAGATACTGACAACAGTAAAAATGGAAAGGGACCTTGGGGTAATTATATCTGATTACCTAAAGGTGGGAAAGCAATGTGAGAAGGCAGTAAGGAAGGCTGGGGGGGAGGATACTGGGATGCATAGGGAGAGGCATCAATAGTAGAAAACAGGAAGTTGTTATCCCTCTGTACAGACAGTTGGTGAGACCCCATCTGGAGTACTGTGTGCAGTTCTGAGACCCCATCTCCTCAAAGACATAGACAGAGTGGAGGCTGTCCAGAGGAGGGAAATAAATGGTGCAGGGTCTGCACCAGAAGACATACTGAAGAAAGACTAAAGGAGCTTAATATGTATACCCTTGAGGAAAGAAGGGAGAGTGGGGACATAATAGAAACTTTCAAGTACCTCAAGGGAATCAACAAAGTCCAAGAGGGTAGTATCTTTCAGAAAAAGAGATGTGCAAGAACATGGGGGCACAATTTGAAGATAGAGGGGAGACGGCTCAGACGTAATGTGAGGAAGTATTTTTTCACAGAGAGGGTTGTGGATGCATGGAACAGCCTCCCTGAGGAGGCTGTGAAGTCAAGAACAGTGGAGAATTCAAGAATGCATGGGATAGACATAAGGCAGTTCTAGTGGGGGGTAGGAGGAAGTAAGCTGTTGGTTAACTAGGATCTGCAGCTTATCTATTAGGTAGGAAAATGGGAAGACTAGGTGGGTCAAGCGGTCCTTATCTGCCATCAAATTTTATGTTTCTATGTCTCATCCAGGACATACTTTTCTACCCGTGGTGTCCCCGGGTTGTTCCGTACTGTGTCCGACTTAATAAGACATGCCCTTCAATATTCCTCCTCTCCTTTCATCCATTTAAGTATGGCTATGTGGACAAGCGGCAAAACAGCAGGAGTTCATAACTGTGTATAACTGCACATTGGACGCAGGTGCTGGGGGTTGTTTGTGATGTTGGTAGTGTGAATAATCAGTGCAGTAAGGTGGATTGTCGTGGTAGCAATCTTCCAGGAATTCGACAGTATGCAGCAATTGCTATGTGCAATGTGACCTGTTCACACACCGCTGAAAACATATTGGTATGGTATTGACTGAAATTGACAAGTGGCTGAACCTCTGTCCCTGAGAGCTGGGTTCATAGCAAGTGACAATGGGTCAAATGTGGCGAAATGCATCACGAATGGTGTTTTCTTTCATGTTCCATGCATGGCCCATTGTTTAAATCTTGTGGTGCAGGAGTTTCTGGAGCACCCTGATGTAAAGGAAATGCTGACCATTGCACAACGTATCTGATCTCACTTTTCACGATCTGGAAAGGCCTATGACTAACTGCGGCAGTTGCAGATGCAAAACAGCCTGCCTTAGCACCGCTTGAAGCTGGAAGTTGTCACCTGATGGAATTCCACTTTATACATGGCAGAGAGGTTGCATGACAATACAAAGCCATCTCAGAATATCTTGTGATTCACAGTAGCCGTGACAGTTCCATAGCTCCATGTCTATTATGACTGAACAGTGATGCCTCATGGACTCTGTAATAACAATTTTGTAGCCTTTGAACATGCCACGCAGACAGTGGATGGCAAGTCTGCCTCCATTAGCCAATCAATTCCATGCTACGAGTGCTGAGGCAGACATTGGTGATTGTACAGCATGGTCTTAATATTGCCGGAGACAGTGCTAGCAGTATGTTGCTGCAACACATGCTGACAGTATTCGACCAGAATCGTCACATTGTAAGCATTCAGCGAAGTGACAACTTTTGCCATAGCAACAATACTGGACCCACGATACAAACATGGAATTGCATCAGTACTGGAGGGAGGGCCTGAACAGGTAAAAATATCAGTGGTTAACTGGTGCACTTGGTTCATGGGGACAAGTCATGTACCAAAGTCAGCAAACCACAGCAGCATAATCCGGCTGAAGGTGTACCTGGAGGACCATCAAGCATATCCTGCAGGAGGAAGGGACTGAAGTTCCAGGTGGTCTGTCTTCCAAAGTGGTTGATGTCAACCCACTTTGGGAGGCTTTGTCCCAAGTGGGGATTTGGGAAATAAATGATTCGGAAACAGGATGATGCATTAACCACTGGACTTAATGCAGCACAGAGAATGGTTGAGTCATATTTGTCAGAAAAAGAGGCATCTGACGATAACTGATTATCCTCTTTTGTACTGGAGTTGAAAGGTCAGTGAATGGCCAGAGCTGACTGCAGTGGCACTGAAGTGCCTCACACGCCCACCCTCCAGTGTAAGTGTTGAGAGGGTACTCAGCTCAGCAGGTGCAATAGTCGGGTATTGTAGGACAAAGCTGTCTCCTGCAAATGTTAGTTTGCTTACATTCATTAAAATGAATGAGAGGCACATACCAGCACAGACTGCAACCTTGGTATTCATACGCCAGCCTAGTCATGGTGGTTTTGGTGATGTGGAAATGGACCATCCTGGTGGCACTGGCAGTGGCAGCATGAAACAGTCCACCACTGATGTAGATGACAATACAATGAAGAAAGAATTTCCCAGTGGTCAGACTTCAGACATAGATGACTGTGAGGGCAGCTTTTATGAAGATGATGATGTGGTTAATGTTGGCAGGTTTTAACTGAAGGTGTTAAAAGGCAGTGTGCCCCCAGACCACCACCACCACCAGGACTGATGTTAGCCACTGCCACCACTGAGCATGAGTCTGTCTGGCCCCAGAACACCACCAGTGGGACTGCTGTTAGCCACTGCCACCACTGAGAATGAGTCTGTCCACCCCCCGGACCACCACCACTGGGACTGATGCTAGCCACTGCCACCATTGAGCATGAGTCTGTCTGCTCCCCCTAGACCACCACCACTGGGATTGATGTTAGCCACTGCCACCACCACCAGATGCAGGAAGATATAACAGAGAATGTCATCATGTGCCACAGCTATCACCACCAGCACCCACCACCAGAGCCATTCAGACAATATTTCACCATTACATTTACATTTACCATGCCAAGGCAGAGGGAATCAGACAGGAGACCACATCCATCAGCCACAGGCACAAAGCTTCTTAATATTTAAACCATAAAGTGAGTATGTGTACTAATGTTTGTTATGCTATTTAACTTCTTTTAGTTGTATGTTTTGTTTTCTGTAGCTTTTCAGAGCCGCAATGGTTGAACACATACGGTACACTTATTTTATTTTTTTACAGGTTAACAAAACCTCTCCTTCACTGAAACTCTGTATGAATGGTACTGCCACTGTACGTACACAGGAACCTATGGAATATCCATTTGAAATCCATTCTGGTAAGTATGACAATTTTATTTAATCCGTTTCATTGTTTTGGAAAGACTGCAGCAAATGTGACTGAGTACGATTATAAACTAGGTGATGGCACATCACCAAACTATTTCTGTAAGATATCATTCAAGCACTGTATTCTGAATGTGCAGCTGTTCAGCCCTGACCATGACAGTGTTGAAAAGTTACGCACAGGTTGTGTAACTTGACAAGATGTTTGTTCTAGGATTACAAATACCTTTGAGCCAAGGCTCTTTTACAAAGGTTCCACATCATTGGTACAATTGAGACAATCATAAGCAAAGATAACAGTTTATAAAATTAAAAAAAACAAAAAAACAACACATAGTCTTGTAGATGAAAAAAGAACAATACGGTGAAACTTTGGGGAAGGGAAAGGGAAAGGAGGAGGGTGAAATCAGGGAGACTAAGTGGATGGGAGAGAAGGGGAGGTAGGTTGGGGGTGACAGAGAGAGGAGAGGTGGAAGGCAGATAAGAATAGAGGTAGTGCAGCCGGGTGGCATTTGTCATGGGCCAGCAGGGGAGGTGAAGATAGGAAGGGGGGTGCTGGTAAAGTGCATGAGTAGATGTGGGTCCAAAAGGGCATCTTCAGCTATGGAACCAAAAGATATGTTTAGCCACAACAGTCACAGAGGTGCTTTTGAAATATAACTTGACTTGAGATTGAGAACCAGGGACATATTACAATCAAGTTGTAAGAAGTCATTCATTTCTTTTTTTAGGAAACATCCAGATGCTTGTTGTTGTGTCAAAGTGGCTTATCCAAAGAAGTTCTTCGACATCAGCCTCCCCAGGCTGGGGCACACATGCAACATGCAGAAGTCATTTCATTAGATGACCATGACCATCATTAACAACCAGACTCGAGAAGGATGCAGATGAAATCTGTGAAGAAGTAACCAAATAAGAAACCATTAGAGACAAATTGCAAATATGCTCCTCCAAAAAATACTCCATTTGCTTAAGAGTTATCCATGTCAAATTTCTATGCAAAAGTTCTCATAGAGCACTGGAATGTGCACACCAACAGTATCTGTGACCTGTGATACAGAACAATGCCATGAGTACATGTCCATGTCAAGCCCTCACCTACAAAATGCACAAATATTTATCTATATATATATATATATATATATATATATATCAACTCACCAAGGCTACTATTTGTGTACAGACAAACGGCACCCTTCCATCCAGTTGAGATGATCACATTGCATTTGCTGGAATCGCAGGACACAATGGACAAGCAACAGTTCACTCACGGTCATCATTTTATTCTGGGGGACCTTGTGAGTGCTGAAACACTCCCATTTCACTTTATTACCACTTGTCAATTTTCTGGAAACAAGGCAGATGCATTTTGGGCATGCAGAAAATATCTGGTGACTCTGTGCCACCACTGCACACATGAATGAGTGCGCCATTAATTCTGGGGGACTTTCTACGTGCTGAAACAATCCCATTTCACTTTGTTACCATTTGTTAATTTTCTGGACAAAAGGCAGATGCATTTTGGGCATGCAGAAAAAATCTGGGGAATCTTTGCCACCACTGCGCACATGATTGATTGTGCCATTAATTCTGGGGGAATTTGTATGTGCCAAAAAGATCCCATTCACTTTGTTACTACTTGTTAATTTTCTGCGCACAAGGCAGATGCATTTTGGTCATGCAGAAAATTCTGGGGACTCAGTGCTACCACTGCACGCATGACTGAGTGCACCATTAATTCGGGGACTTTGCATGTGCTGAAAGGCTTCCATTTCACTTTGGTACCACTTGTCAATTTTCTGGACAAAGGCAGATGCATTCTGTATGTTGTGTGATTATGAGCTCATGATGTCATACTGACATTATCAGTTAAAGCTGCATTGCAAGAATGTGTTCACTATTTTGTACTGTAACCTTTTATGCTATTTTACATTGCCAGCCACTAATTACCTCCAAGTCATGACTTGAATGATATTCTTCTTTTCAAAATGTCTGTCTTCTTTACTTAGTTGACTACTTTTTGTCATCTATGAAAAAAAATGAGCACACCTTTCAATATTGTTATGACCAGGTTTGTACTTATTTGCTGCTGTTTTTCAATAGATATTGTTCTGTGGGGTCATAAAACACTGCCTGCTGCATAACTGTTAATTTACAACAGAAGTGATATATAGCAACTAATCAATGTGATGGAGAAAAGCAGCAGAAAATACTGACAAAGACCTGGTCAGCACCATATTAAAAGGAATGCTCCTTTCATTATTTCACACATGAAAAAAGGTACTACTGCAGACTCAAATACTGGAAATTATAGTATCATACGAGTCAGGATGTAAGTAAAGGAAGTTGTAACATAGCATTAAACAATATAGGTCAGAGTTCTCAATAGATTGTTGCACTGCTGCTTTACAGAGAGTTACCACATTGCATAGTTATGGTGTTGCACCTAATATGTTGGTTCCTTACTTCCAGGGGAATCTTTCTTGCTCCACATGTCCTTACATAGTGCAATACATTTCTATGCAAACCACCCATAATTTCATTACAGTGTGTCACATCACAGAGGAATTCCCATTCAGAAAAGCCACCCAAATTATGCCGGGGAAGCGCGGCTGCATGCTCCACTATAGTGAAAGTCCGGCAGCTATCTGAATGTTTCTTTATATTATAATGTTCAGTTTGTGGTGAAATTATGGGCACATTTCCACTAACAAAGCTCTTGTTACTGGAAATGTGCCCACACATTTCACCACAAACCGACCATTATAACATAAAGAAACATTCGAAAGCTGCCGGACAATTGCGCATTCACTATAATGAAGTATGCACTCACGCCTCCCTGGCATCACTTCCCAACGTTGCTGGAGAAAGGGGCAGAATTTGGGTGGCTTTCCTGAACTGGAATTCTTTGTGACGTGACACACTGTAATGAAATTATGGTGGTTTTCACAGACAGAAATGTACTATGTAAGGCCATGTGGAGCAAGAAAGATTCCCTGAAAGTAAGGCATATATCGGGTGTAATGCTGCACGTTGATGAATCTCTTTCATATCTATTTCACAAACAAAATAGTTATAGAGCCTCAGTAATGTTTACTTTCTGTCAGGACTCATGAATCTGATTTTAAGTGTTTCGCAAACAGCACGAAGACTGAGCAATGCGAGTATGTTGTGCTACACTGCATGTGTGCCATCATTGTTCTTTCCTGTGTGTGCATACATTGTCCAGCTTCATGCAAACATATATATGGTAAGACTTGTTATAGTATCAAGAATAAAGATAACAAAGAATACCTGATGTATATTTTATTAGTACCATCAGCACCAGGGGACTAAGGGATATGATATTTTTTCAGAGTTATCGGGTCACTGTGCACCTCAGTCACTCACAGTGCACACATGACTTTGCAGAGATCACAGCACAAAAAAGCACATGCTCTCCTAAAAGTTATGTGTGCACTGTATAATGTGACTAAGGTGCACTCTGACCAGACACCTCTGAAAAAGTATCATATCACTTAGTCCATTGAAGATGATGGTGACAGTAAAATATACGTTATTCTACTCACTATTCTTTATAGCATAAACACTGCAGCAAGTCAGCAACAGCAATATATGTTTGCAACATGCTGCACAATGTCTGATGTCACACACACACAGGAAACAACCCTGACTGCACACATGCAATTTTGCACATCATACTTGCACTGCTCACAACAACTTGTCCACAAGCACTCCACAACACAAAGTCAACATTACTAAGGCACTGCAACAACAGAAGGGCAAATGTCTATTATTAAACAACAACGAAAACACAAAAAAACAGTACAGCACAGTAGTGGGGGGGGTCCAAAAAAAATCCCTTAATGGGGGATTCTGTGGTGTTCAATCAGCATGTACAGCATTCTCACTATCGGCAGCTGCTGTTGCTGGATTTGATCAACCTACTGTTGCACAGCACCCACCCTCTCATTGTTTTCCTTGAGGGCCGCCCACACCAGTGCAATGTTGGCCTGTGTTGCAGGCACTTTGGCGGGGTCCACTGCAGCAGAAAACCCAGGTAGTGGTGGTGGTGGAGAGGGTGGTGCTGGTGGCTGTGGTGGTGGTGGAACAGCTGCTACAGTTGCCTTCCTCTTGCTGCGGCAGCGAGGCACAACTTCACCCCCAGCACCTTTCATACTGCCACTGAAGGACCAGAAGGTAGACACCTGGCCCTTCAGTGGCAGCCTGCTACTCCACCTTGTGGTGGTTTGCCATGTGTGTGCACTGGCCACCAGTCCCCAAATTTGTACCCCAGGGGCTACAGTGTACCAGCACACCACAGATGGCAAACCACAATTATGCTGTCTCCCTCCACACAGTTAAAAAACTCCCACACTGGGGAGCTGTGGGGGGGACCAGATACACTGCTTGGACCACCTACATTTACCTGGGGCTGCTCCTGTGGCTGTGGAGGTAGTGGAGGGGGTGCTACTAGAGCCCCTGCAGCTGTGGCTGGTGGTGGTAGTGGTGGACTAGGTGGATATGTGGCCACTGGAGGCACTGGTGCTGCTGCTGCTTCCACAGGGGGGAAGCAACACCCAAGAGTTGGGATCCGTCCAATAACACCCGACCACCCCCATGTGTGCACAATCCTCTCCTCTGCTGCCCACACCCACAGGCCGCAGACTCTCCTTGTCCCTGGTCCATCACACAAGTCCCCAACTATCACAGATGCCTCAATAACGTGACCTTCACCAGCACTCAGTCTCACACTCTTAGATGTACACACACAGTCACACTACACACACAAAACTTACAAAAAAAATTCAGTAGCAAAAAAAATGACAAACACAGTACAAAAACAAAATAAAGATGTAGCTTTTAAAAAAGCTGTTTTTTTCTGCTCAAAATCATAACGATCCAACTAGGAAATAAACTGCTCTCCTCTCTCACCAAACAGGCTTCCTCCTTGCACAACTGCAAAGAGGAAAGTGAAAGTAACTGCTTTTCTGACTCACTTCCTTCCTGCCTGGCTAAAGCATGTGACTTACAGTACTGTAAGCCATGTGATGTGTGGGGGGCTGTCTATATTGTTGTCACTTCGCCTTACTTCGTGTTAAGGCAGAATGACAATGCGAAGTCATAATGAGAAGGCGAAGTGAGCACTTTATGGTATCGTGTTATGCTCCACAAATGCCAAGTGGCCACTTAGTGTCCACTTCACCAGCAGATTTAAAATTCACTTGATCTCTAATGGAAAACCTGTAATGAGCAAAGAGAAAAGGAAAAAGACTTTAGATATGCAAAAGTAATGACTGGCTACTAACACTTTTGGTCTGCTTGTTTTGGTGCTGCCAGCTGTTTAAAATTGCCCCTCTTATATCTCTGAAAAGCAGTTCCACACCAAATGCCAAGCTAAATATCAACAACACCTTCTCCTGTGCAAATTCATAGAATGAGGAGCACTTACAACCATTCAGAGCACTCTTTTCCTTATGCATGTGGAGCTCTTTTCTATAGATAGTGCCTCATGTGCAGGTACCCTGAAAATTAAGTCATTTGGAGATTCATTTCTAATATATTATTGATCAACCTCTGTAATATATTAAACTGCCATGGAGACCACACTTACAGTTATAAGAGTAGTCTCATATTTGTACCGTATCAGAACTGATTACCTTTAGTTTGCAGGGCTCATACTTAAAGAACGTACCTGACACCACTATTACAACTGTAGCAGTAGTCTCCACAGTGGTATTAACATATAAATGACAACTGAGAGTGATGGCTTGTTCAATTACAAAAGATTAGAGTGGACAGTTCACTTGAATATTTATATGACTGACATTGGGGAGCTATGGGTAAAGTCACTTCACAAAAACCTCTGGGTGTATCAAAAAAAAAAAACAATGCCAAGCTGTTCTCTTCTACCTCAGAACAAATCTGTCTGGCAAAAATATGTATGAAATACACGTTTTTCTTTTAGTTTTCTGTCATTCTGCAACCAAGACAGGAGATCCTAATTTTAGATCACCACCATAAAAAGTAAACTATGTTAGAAACACGTGGCAGCTACAATAGAAATCTAGCATGTACATTCAATAGGTAACATTAGGGTAACAGACTAAAAAAATATTGCCAGTGGTTGCCATCTTTAATTTTGTGAGATATTAATTACAACATTAATTGTAAAAGCTGTCCTAACATCTGAGAAAACTAAAAATAAACCAAGCATGAATCTTAGGATTCCAGAAATACATTTTGCTAACAAAAAAAAAAAAGACAATGTGTTTTGCCAGCTAACAAATACTGGTGCTTTACGGGCATGCAGGTTTACAGTTACACATTGCCTTAAAACTATAAACAACACAAACCTTGAACTAGATTCCTATTTAACTGAGCAAGGGCTTCCTAGCTATCCCGCCCATGGGGTGGGGTGGGGGGTCATATTTCAGGAGGAGTTGGGTACTTTGGGCCCTGAATGGATCCCTTAAAGGGCCACTTGTCCAGCTTTGCATGATGCATTATTTGGGAATCACTTTATCCTGTTACTTGCTCGCCCCTCACTGTAAAAGGAAACAAGAGCCAAGGCACACAAAGAGGAAGCAACAACTCTCTCCTTCTAACACAGCTGTTCGAAATCTCAAATGAAGTTTGTTTTAATTAATGTACAAAAACCTTGACTGGTGATGGACCATGAATTGATCCACATATTGATCCTTTGTTAACAGGCTGAGCAAATTATACGAAAAAATGCCACATTAAAAATAAGACATTGACAGAAACCACTACCATATCAGAATTTATGGGCGCAGGTGGGGTGGGGGGTTGCCTCCAACCCCCAACACTTTTGCCAATGAGCATTCACAGTGCCTATTTACTTTCAAAAACTACAGTACCCTTTGTACTCTGTGCTTCCACTTTACCCCATTTCCTGACAACTATGACCATTACTGAAACTTTTACAAACTTTTCAGGAAATC
Source organism: Neoceratodus forsteri (assembly GCA_016271365.2). NCBI lineage: Eukaryota > Metazoa > Chordata > Ceratodontiformes > Ceratodontidae > Neoceratodus > Neoceratodus forsteri. The sequence continues at coordinate 542,780,777 of CM028131.1, read as the reverse complement.
AGGTGTGCCAATGTCCCCTGTAATATATATTTTACATTTTATGAAGCAGAAATTAATCATTTCACTGAAGGCATGCAACGTGATGAAATTGCAGAAGTTGGTTAGTGTCCATTATTTCCCAGATCCCAGCCATCTTTGAAGCTGCTGAAACTAGATTCATTTTCATCCCACCCTTGCACTCATTTAAACTCAGGACTCAGAGATAGAGAAAAATGAATCGATCCTCAGTGATTTTGCCCCTCCCCCTTTAGCTGTAACAAGCTCTATCTAAATGAGATCAGTGCAAGGAAATTAGTTGGGCCTAAAGGTCGCCCTCTCCTACCTGGCCATTAGCACTCAGAGTGGCAGCCACAACCTCATACTCTGAGAGAGGCAGCTCCCATCCAACCTTAAATAAAAAAAAAAAACAGACTGTACATAGTAAGCCCCATACCTGGCCATTATTACTAAAAAAAATCAGCACCAGTCTCAGACCCGAGAGACATCCCCCATCCGACCTGAAAATCGAAATATATACAGACTCTATACAATCCTCCTTAACTGCCCATTAGCACTCAAACAGTGCCAACAGCCTCAGGCACATACCTCGAGAGACAGCCTCCATCCCACTTCCAATAAATAAGACATACAGACCTGGAAAATGGGGAGCCCAAGGAAGTTCAGAAAGAGTTTAGGAAATTGGGAGGGTCTCAAGCAAGTAGCTACTTCTGTCAACTTCTCAAGCTACACCTGTGAGAGGCATGGGAGGCGTAAGTGCACCAGGAACTTTAACTCATGGTTGAAGAACTGGTGCTGTGAGGAAGGGTTTGGATTCATTAGTGACTGGGGACCCACCTGGAGGGATGGAGGCTTGTTCAAGCCTGATGGCCTGCATCCATCCTGGAGGGGAATCTAAGCACTCAATGATAAGTTTAAATGCTACATGGACAAACATTTAAACTAGCCAAGGAGGGTGGAAGGCCAGCAAGGAGGGTACCTAATAGCTAGCAGTGGAACCAGTGAATAGGAGGAGTGGATATCTCTACAAAGCAGTGTGCAAAAGATGAAAGTAAGCACCAAAGAGGTGGATAGGCAAAAAGGTGGCACAATTAAACAGAAGGGCAGACAGCAGGGAGAACCAGGGTTTAAGGACTACCAGGGAGGGGACTGGAGTAGAACAGCTGAACAGTCCAGGGAGTTCAAATCATGGAAAGCCATGTGTGCCATTGCCAGGAGCCTTAGCAGCAAGATGGAGGATCTGAAGGCTGTCATGGTGCAGTCAAACCTAGACATTGTGGCCATCACAGAGACCTGGTGTAATGATTGATGACCATGACTAGAAGATGGCTATACCTGGCTACAGCATATTCAGAAGGGACAGGGTAGGTAGGAAGGTAGGAGGAGTGGTACTTTATGTGAATGATGGCATAAAGGCCACAGAGATCCAGAAGAACAAAATGGGGGAGAGATACTGTGGGTTAAGCTGGAAAGGAAAATGGGGCCAGCCATCTGCACAGGGTTGGCCTATAGATCACCAGCCCTGGAGGAAGAAACAGATAGTGAGCTGATGCTAGCTATCCAAAGGATGGTAGACAAGAGTGAGGTGGTACTGGTTGGAGATCTCAATATTCCAGACATGGACTGAAGCCTCCCAGCAGCAGCATCAACCAAGATCAGATTTATCTTGGAATCCTTTCAAGGTGCCTTCCTAAAGCAACTGGTCATGAAACCAACTTGGCAGAAGGCAATACTGGACCTTGTGCTAGGGGGGCAGACATTGGGAAAATGGGGAGATGCTTGAAAGAGGCATTAATGGGAATGGGGCATGAATCAGGGGTTGAGAAACAGTGGGCAATATTTAAAATGGGGATTACAAGAGCAACAGAATAATGCATTAAGCAGGTTAGCAAGGGGAAAAGATGAGGCCATTATGGTTTTCCAATAAGGTAGCAGAGAAAGTGAAAGCCAAAAGACTGCATTCAGGCAATACAAAAATATGCAGGTAGAAGGATAGGGAGAAATAGCAGGAGAAGCAAAGGAGGCAGGGAGGTCAATAAGGGAAGACAAAGCTCAGACAGAAGAGTGCATTGCAAAATCAGTCAGTAGAGGTGACAAAACCTTTTACAGGTACATAAGTGAAAAAAGAAAGGCAAAGGGAGGGATGGTGAGACTGAAGGGGGAGGATGGGGGTTGCATGGAGGATGACAACAGTAAAGCTGCCATACTGAACAGGTATTTCTGCTCAGTCTTTACTGAGAAAGATGAGGGTAATGGGTCTGAAGACAGTACAAGGGGTGGAAATGGTGCAGAAATGGACACAAGTCCAAGTACATGAGAAAGGGTCCTGAAGGAACTGGAAGGAATAAGAGTTCATAAAGCAATGGGGCCAGATGGAGTGCTCCCCAGGGTCCTAAAAGAACTAAGAGAGGTAGTGGTTGAGCCTCTGGCAATTCTGTTTAGCCAATCACTGGAAACAGGGAGGATACCCAAAGACTGGAGGACAGCAGATGTAGTTCCCTTATACAAAAACAGGAACAAAGAGGAAGCAGGGAACTAGAGACCAGTCAACCTCACCTCAGTAGTGGGGAAGATCATCAAAGCACTACTGAAGGAGAGATTGGTGTAACATATGGTTGCCAATGGACTGCAGGACCCAAGGCAGCATGGTTTCACCAGGGGGAGGACATGTCAGACCAACCTCATTGAATTTTTCAACTGGGGTACAAGGGGTGGATCAGGGGAGAGCAGTTAGCATACTCACCTCTGAGGCCAGGAGATCAGAAGGTTGTGGGTTCTAGCCCCACACCAGGCACTTGGTTAATATCCTAATACTGACACTGCAGTGCAGCATGAGGGGATGTTGCACTTGATGTCCCATTTTCAGATGAGACATTAAACCGAGGTCCCATCTTCCTGTTCTGGTGGTAGTTCAGGTGGATGTTAAAGATCCATGGCACTTCTTGAAAGAAGTAGAGGAAATTTTTATTATGACGCAATAACAGATACAATGAAAGTAAACAGAAATATATTCAGCATACAGTAGCATTAACAGACAACACAAATCAAATAAAAAACAAAACAGATAGAACCAATCAATAAAGTACCACAGTAGTATATAGGAAAAATAACCACATATCACATCTAGCCAAAAGAAGGAATTCCCCACAGAATTTCAACACTTTATACAGCCATGGGCCCCATAATGGTGAGCTGTTACCCAACCCAATCTACTCCCTGCCAGAAACATAGACTTATTGTCTTCCCCATAATACGTAATTCATTTTGATAAATTTTATCCAGTTCCAGCTGTACTTGGCATAACATATCCCAAACAGTCACTTCCTTTTGCTGCAACACTCTAAGACATTGAGCATGCCAGATCACCCACTTCAGACATGCAAAAATCACCTAAACCGTACCCTTCTGCCACTTCTTCCATCCCACTCCCAACTGCCTTAATATCAAAACCTCCTATGTCATCTGTGCAAACAGAGGATCACCCCATAATGCAGCCAAAGAGGACCAAAAACCTTGTATACAGGTACAATCAAAAAATAAATGTTGCATAGTTTCAATATGACCCATACATGCCCCTACTAAAAACACACGGCCCGTCAAAGTTTTATGTTTCTGATTCCCTTTAACATTCAAGCGTTGACGTCCACACAACCAAACCATATCCTGCATTTTTAAAGGAATTCTCGGTTCAAAAATGCTGTCCAATAACAGCCGACAATCAAATTGAGTAGAAATATTAAATACTGGGTCTTCCAGATAACACTGAACAAGAATTGTTTTATAAAACTGCTTTCTGTCAGCTTCTACAGACCAATGGAGCACTATTTTCCACAGTGTCACATATTTCAAAGAGGTCTGTACATAAGTGGGCAAACATTTATCTGAAACATTCCACTTGCCCTTCCCCCATGCTCCCAACATTTCTTACTATCAAAACCAAACCCGGTATTCCCCAACAACAGTTGATGGATATTACTATAAAAATTATTAAAAAGATATACCAATGGCTGTATCATGTCTAGCCCACCTTCATCCTTGCTCTCTAAGTGTGAGCTTGCTTCAAAGGATTTAAGTGACTACCCCATAAGAACAAAAAGAAAAGTACCATTATGTTAGCATGCATATGAAAAGGAACAGGATAAATATGCGAGACATATAAAAGAATAGGTAGAATATACGCTTTCAACAAATAGATCCATTTTTTTCTTGTCATTTTCCAAGATTTCAAAGAAACAACTTTTCTATGAGCCTCATCATACACCATATCCCAATTCATCTGTTCAGCCTGCCTAGTTCCAAACCATAACCCCAACAACTTAAGTTCCTGATGTTCTGTCTGAATAGGAAAATGGTCTGAAATAGAAATCCCACCCAAAGGGAATAATTTACTTTTGGATAGATTGAGTATAAGTCCTGTAAGAGCATGCATATCTGTGAAAACATCAAGCACTTTTTGTCCTGATTTAAGATCCTGAACAATAACCGTACAATCATCAGCAGCATAAGCAGATACCTTGGGATATGTTCTTCCAAGCCTATCACAAACAGGTTGTATCTCAGCCTAAGTTTCTATAATCCATGACAGAGGATCAATAGCAAAGACATGTAAGAGAGGGCTCAATGGACAACCCTGCCTCACACCATTTTGTAGCTGAATAGGAAGTCCCAAATGACCATTCAGCAATGGAATCATTAATGCTCATTCATATAAACGCCGGAGGACATTGACAAAATAATGTGACACCTCATACAATAAAAGAGTGTCGCATAAATGACCATGTTGCACTGCATCAAAACCAGTTTCTTGATCTAAGGACAGCAACAATTCATCCAATTGCATATTCAAACCTTGTTCAACAATCTCTCTAATGAATATCAAATTCTGTTGAATTTTTCTCTTCGGTACTGCACAAGTCTGATGTGGCATAATTACATAACTCGCTACTTGTGCCAATTGGGAAGTCAAAATTTTAGTAAAATGTTATAATCTGAATTTAACAGAGTTAAAGGTCTCAATTCTGGGAATTTGTCAGTCACACTTTTGTATACAAAGTCATAATATCATCTTGCATACTGTGGGATAAATTCCCACCATCCAACATCTCTTGAAGCACTATCTTTAAGCAGCAACTAACTCACTTTGAAAAATTTATAAAATTCATTAGAAATCCCATCCAACCCAGGGGCAGTATGGGCTGATAATTGAGCTATCACCACCTGAACTTCCTCTTCTGTTATTGGTTGCATTAAAGCATTAACTTCATCAACAGGGATCTTAGGTAATGACTCAAAATTCAAAGGGCCAGACTGCTATGTACTCCTAGTGTTCTGATAAGTACTACATAAATGTTCTGACATCACCTGATGTATACCAAACTGGGTATCTCACACAACCCCATCATGACCAACCAAAGACCTCATAGTCAACCTCTGAACTACCTGTAATTCCACTTCATAAGTGATAACCAACTCCTTCCGTCCCTGTGTAACAAATTGCTGACACTTTGTGGCCTCTCCCTCCCTCCATTTATGAAAGTCACACAACTGGTCTTTGAGTATCTTAAGTTGCACCAGGTTATCATTACCTGAGTCCCAAGCCTGTGATAAAAGTTTAAGTATTTTGCCCTTAGATTTAAGTAATGCAAATATCTTGAGGTAGCAAAACCTTGATGCCTTTTTCAAGAAGTCTCTTAAATCCTCTAGTATCCTCCCACCATGCTTCCCAAGAATCATATCGAAAAATAAAACATACTGCCGAACCATCAAAATATCCCTTACCCCTTGTCATACCACCTCCTGCTGTAGTATAGAAGCATTCAATTTCCAATAGCTCCAACCAAAAGAAACGTTATGCTCCAAACCAATCTTATCCTATATCTGCACATGATCAGAGGTCTCTAAAAGAATAATGGTAACAGCAGTACTAGTCAACTGATCAGAAACAAACCAAAAATCAATACGAGTAGAAAGCCTACCTTTAAAAAAGGTGTGGTCAGGTGTTTGGTCTACAAGATCATAAGCATTACGTAACCCTGTAGCAGTTAAAATTGCATGCAAGGCATTAGAATCACTATAAATTTTCTGTGTCTGATGTCCCCAATCCCGAGGCGACAAACCACAGTTAAAATCTCCCCCCACAATATCAATTTAGAAGTGAAGAGAAAAGGCTCTATAAGATGAAATAAGGCCACCCTGTCAGCCTTAGTTTATGGTGCATATATCAAGTGATACGCTAAACCACTAATAACCACATCCACAAGCAACACCTTACCCAGTGAAAGATCCAATACTTTCGTATAGGAAAATTAAAAACAAAATACCCACACCAGAGCATGGTACGTCTCCCACAGACCATAAGGAAGGCCCACACCTCAATCTTTCTTTGCCTGATCTCTTTCAGATATAGTATGCAATCTGGTATCCTGCACAAAAGTAACATGACTTAAAGTATGATTTATACTTGCAAAGGTAATAGAACACTACTGGAAATTATGAATACTGCTGACATTCACAGTAGAGATAAGCATAGAAGACAGCATGAAAAGGGAAAAAAATGGCAGAAACCAAAACCAAAAGTTCCACGTCATTTCCTTTTTTTCTGCTTTTTGGGCTTAGGCTTTTCCATTAATCCTGGCTCAACAGGGGCCTCAAGTAGTGAAGATGTCACTGAGGAGTTATCAGACTCACCACCCCCCCTCCCCATCAGGCACATCGATAAGAACATCAAAAGGATTCTGTACCACAAGTTCATCTAAAATAGGAGTCCCTTTATGCGTTACCTTAGACTGAGTGACCATCTGGAAGGGTAAGTCTTCTCCACTCAGAGGCGGGGACATCTCTAATGCTGTCTTGTCCTTAACTGAAACAGAGTCAGGATCAATAGTGTCTTCCAGCAAAGCTGTTTTATCCAAACCATGACCAGAAGAGGAATGTCCCAAATCCTGAAGGACTTCACCCTCCACTGAATCCTGTAAACCATCCTGCACGGGTATAGAAAGTTCCTGAACAGTATCCTGAACTTCCTCCATTACCACAACAGAATCAGACTGTGGATCCAAATTAGGTCTGCAGCAGGGACCAGATCTGCACCATCCATTTGGGTCATTAAATTACAGGCCTTCATTTTTTTTTTGTGCTGAGGAAACATAAACATCATGTTCAGCCCAAATAGAATGATCCACATTATTATGGGAGGCCCAGGAACAGTTTAAAATTATGACCTCTTTTGTCACAGAGATTACATTTTAGAGGCTGCCTGCAGTGTGCACCAGTGTGCCAAGATCTCCCAAAGACCACATTTCTGTTTCTCATAGACATTACTTAAATGTCCAAGTTCCCACACTTATAGCAGGCCCTAGGCTGACCTGGATAAAAATTACACCCTGGTCCTCCCCAAAAAGAAACAGTTAGGTAAATGCTGTATATTACCTGGTCTTGTTTAACTGTAACTTTATACTTCAAGCTCCAGTCCATAAATGTTCTTCATCTAAAATAGGGTCAGGATAGCCAGGCACTGAACAGTGCTGCTTCAACCAATATGTAATATCAGCCACATTCACGCCTTCATTCCGAAAGAGGACAGTTATTGTTTTGGACAGAGGCTTAGACAAGGGTATAGCAAAAAATGTCCACCACGCAGGTCCTGACTTAAGCAAATTATACTGTTTCCAGAACCGCTCAAGTCCATTAGGATGCTTGAAACTGATATCATAGATGGTGTCTCCAGGCATATGAATGAGAATATAAATCTCATAAGCATAAAACTTCATGCTGTTTTTAAGCAAAGCCCTCCCCACCAACAACCTATCAGGCACATCTGAAGCATTACCCTTGAATTTCAAATGAACCACATTTCATCACATAGCTGGCTCAGAGAAATTTCGAACAGAAGGAAAAAGTTTGTCCCATACCCAAGCATGCTAAACATTAGGGACAACAGATGGAATCCAAGCGAATCACCATTAGATCCCAAATCTTTAGACACAGAGTAATGTAACTGTACTGGCTGCCTAACAGGGATCTATACTCAGGGATGCAGAGATCAGGGGGGTGGTGGGAGGGATATCAGGGTCTAAAACACATATTTCATCCTCTCCTTCCAGTTCTCTAATGTCAGACACAAGGTCCCCTTATCTAGCTGTGGTAGGTGTCCCCTGTGCAAACATTTTCTGACCTGGGGTTATCTGAGAAGGAGCTGCCCCAACACCCACACCAGAAACTATACTCGGGGGCTCAGGAGTAGTACTAACCACATCAAAAACCAGGGCCATTGGCATCCCAGCCAGAACCATCTGGCTTTTGTACCCACTCTGCTACCTCCAAAGATTTCACTACCCAGGCTGCCAGTGGAATGGAAGGATGGAGCCCCCTCACATCAACAGACTGTGGAGCACAGGCAACCCCTGCCCCTGCAACCTGACCATGTTCATTTTGCGATGGCAGGTCCGTAGCAGAAACAGGTGTTAGGGATCCTCCCATACAAGCACCTGCCTGCAAAGGAGGTGTAGCAGGATCAGTCATAGGGAGGTGCCTCCCATGCTTAGCAGCAATATCAGACTTAGGGAGAGGGTAACAATGTTGAGTGTCTGAAACTGGACCACCGGCAAGGAAAACTGGTTCACATTGTAATTGCCGCCCCACAGTCCCAGTCAAAACATCCACACTATTCGTACAGTCTGGTACCTGACTCTTCAGGAAACAGTCACAGGGTTCATTACAGCATCAGAAGGTCGCTTGACGTTTACCTCAGTCATTGGGATCGAATCCATGTCCATAGGTGCCACCTTGAAAGCACCACAGTTGCAGATGTCCAACGCTGAACCCGGCTCAGCACACTCACACAGCAGAGCCTCCAGTTCCCATCTCTGGACAGCAACTTTCATTCCTCGGTAGCAATCAGCTTACGGATATCCTCCTCCGACGCCGCTACCCGCTCACCACTCACAACCTCATGGGAAAGAACCAAGCCTGGTAAGAAAGATGCATCCATAAAATCAGAAGCAGAATCGACCTGACAAGAGTCGGAGACCAGGAATAGGCCTGTTCCTGGCCCCTGCATATCCGCCTCCAGGAAGTCAAAGGCAAACTGGCAATAGCAGCCCCAGTCGCAGCATCAAACTGGCAATAGCAGCACCAGTCACAGCGTCATCTACCTCAGAGTAGGGAAATTTCCCCAGTACACTGGCCAAATTTCCCTCCATTCACTAAAATACCACCAACAGCTTAATCTGGTTCAAAGTCAGTTGGCATTCATCTGTATCCCTTCCTCCAGGTCATGCCTGAAAATAGGCAGAATTTGTCTAGTGCACCTACCTGGTCAACAAAAACTAAATAAATAAATAAATCTTCATTATAAACTGTAAGTGTCCTCATACATAAGTGTCCTCCACTAGCATTTCAAAAGTAGCAGCCAGAGTCAGATGCTCTGAACGAGGGAGCACGCATGCCCCAGCTCCCTCTCCCCATCCAAGGATGCAGGGGTAAACCAGCTACCTGAACATTATGCTTTGTGTTTCACAAGGCATACAGTCTGGACAGAAGGGTACTATAAGTTAAGTAAATAATTTTTCACTTGTATTTTTCTCCTGCTCAGAGCTTACCTAGTGTATATGCTAAGAGCTTAAGACTGAATATTAATAATCAGCCTGATATTTTGTCCTTATTTCTTTAAATGGTTTCTCTCTAACTTAGGGAGTGGGGTTCCAGTGTGACAAAAGATGTGACCTAGGAATATTATTCTTTATCAACCCCTCCATGTTAACTCCAGATGTCTCATATGGTGGTTCCCTCCCAGTTCTTACCCGGGTTGTAGCTGTCGCCCTGCTCCTCATCCGGAAGCTCGCTCCAGTTCTGAGTTCCCAGGACCATACATGCTTTCTTCTCCAGAAAGGCTGTTGGCATGGTGACTCCACAAAGCCAGCACCACACAGACTCTCAGTTCCCTCACACACACACCTAGTGAGATAACTTTTAGGCAGGCAGGTACTGCTAACGAACGTAGGAGGACACAGCCTTTAGTGGAAGTCCCTCTTCTGCAGACAAAGTTCCCATACTTGGGGCAATCTCTGCATGTCGGCAGACCGTAGCACCCCTACTGACCAGCATCAGAGAAAGAGACCCCTCGCTTTACCCAGCAGCAGGTGGGGACCCCAGAGATCTTGTCCTCCAGGAAATGAAAAACTAGAGAGAGGGAGTAGGAAGGATCCAAACCAAAACAGAATAAAGCAGGAAATGCCAAACATTTCTTTGCATGGAGTGTGACAGGTGGGGAAATGGAGGGAGTGGTGCAGGCAGCATGCAGTGGGAGGGAGAGGGAGGGTTTAATTAAATGCCTAGTGCCAAGATGGGGAACGGAGGGAGTGAGGTGGGCAGCATGCAGTGGGAGTAAGTGGGAGGGTTCAATTGCATGCTGGGTGCCAGGACAGGAAGGGAGGGTTGGGCCAACAGCACTATGCAAATGAAAGAAATGAAGCGCTCTCATTGGAGTGCTTCATTTCTTTAACTCAGAATGGCATTAGCTGTGAAACTGTGACTAGTGTCACAGTCTGGTTGCCTGCTCATTGGTCTGTGAGAGATGAGCCCACTGTAGATTGCTCTACATTGGACTCATCCCCGACACACCTCTCAAATGTGGTTCTACCACAAGATGTTTCTTGCGACACTGAAGGAAATATGAAAAGGGTTTTATTCACTCCAATATTGTTAAAAAGTTTCCATATTTGTTGGGTTGTTTGTTTTGTATCATCTATGTTATAATAAATTATTTCAAGGTTGGTGCAATCAACCCAGTCAACCATAAGGTTTAGCCAGTTTTGACATGTGGGGAATGCTCGTCTTTCCAATGCTGCAAGATTAACTTCCTGCATTTATGAATGCTAAGTTTAAAAAGCCTTTTTCTCTGTAGCTTATCTTTTCTAACTAGAGTCCAAAAATTGTGTGCCAGTGTCAAAAGGAACATCCAAACGCATCACTGTTCCTTTTATTGTCCTGTCATTGTTCCAGAATTCTGTTAAACAAGGACAGGAAACAAACATGTTTATTTGAGCCTACCTCCTATTCACATCTAGGGCAATTGTTAGGAATTTTATTATTGAACTTATGCAGTTTAGCTGGTGTATAATACGTTTTGTGAAGAATGTTAAACTCGATCTGTCTTATTTTGTTATTTTTAAAACTAACCATGGTGTGGTTAGAATATCTAACCAATTCTTGTCATACGGGGTACGATACATTGTTCTCTCTCCCAAGATGCTTTTAATTTTGTTAATTCATGTTTGCACAGATTAAGTGCCTTACAGGTTTTCAATAACTTTTCTGCTTATGCCTTTGTTTACTAATATGTTTTCAACTGGACATAGCCGCAATGGTTTGATACTACAGTTTTTTTTCTGTAAGAAATCTACAACTTGGAGTTATGTCAAGAAGTGACCTGTTTGCAAACTGTAATGGTCTCTCAGTTCTTGAAACTCAAGAAGCTGATCCTCATTATGTAAGTGTTACAACTGTGTTATTCCTCCTTATTCCCATATTCTTATGAATTGATTACTCCTAATGTTTGTAATTCCATTAATATATTTTATATATGTAAAGGTGAGAGTGTTGTTCTCTATCCTAAGATTGAATGAGCTTATTGCTATATCTTGACCTATAGTCTCATAGTTGATAAAAAGTGTTAAAACAGATGTTGCTGGGTCTTTATGGCTATCAAACCAGCAATTTATCTGTTCTAATTGAGCTGCTATAATATAGCTGTATATTAGGGACCCTAATCCAGCTTGTTCTATTAGGGCATATAATTTTTGGAGCAAAAGTCTGGTTTTTGTTTTGCCAAAATAATTTCTCAATATGCTCTCCCAACATTGGAATACCTGTTTTGGCATCCATAGGAAGGGCTTGAAGAGAAAAAAAGCCTTGCCTGAACATTCATTTTAATGATGTTCACTTGGACAGTAAGTGTAAATGAGATGAACCCACTTTTTCAAAATCTCTGAGCAATCTTGCTATCACAGAAAGGCCAATGAGGCAGTTTACTAAGGCAGCTAGAACTTTTCTGCTAGTAAACTTCTGACTAGGGGGTAAGCAGACAGATACTTTATTAGAAGTGTAGGGTCTACAAGGTAAATTGGGACCTATAATTAGAGTGAAACACATACACACACACACACACACACACACACATGCGCACACTAGAGTTAGTATGCTAGACTGAGTTGGGGCTAGGCAACTCTTATTATCTTTGCATTTAGCAGGATGAGGAGAGCTGTACATTTGGGTGTTTGGATTAGGCAGAAGTAAACAAGGTGTCTGCATTTAGACTTTCCTGTAGTTAACTTTTCGCCAGAGAAGAATCTTTCTATCAGAGCAAGACCAAGGAGGCAGATGACTAAGGCAGCAAGAACTTTTCTGCCAGAACACTTCAGACTAGGGGATAAGGAGACAGATACTTTATTGGAAGTGTAGGCTCTGCAAAGGTAAATTGGGACCTTCAATTACTAGTGACACAGCAAGGGAGACATACTCAGTTACACAACAGTATTGTCCTCCAACTTGCCCCTCCACCCTCCCACATTTAGTCAGTTCCACTTTTATAAGCACTGGACATGACTGACAAAAAGGAACTTCCTGTTTGGGAGCAGGAAGGAAGGGAGGGAGGGATCAACAAGACACATAAGACTAGAGATCCTTGAAGGAAAAGAGTAGCTCCCCCCAGATGCTGGAGGTCTGACTCGGAGCAAGGAAGAATGAGACAACCAAGGCACATAACTTGACTCAGAGGAAGGAGAAAGAACACTACCAAGGCACACTAACATCAGGGCAGAGGCTTCTCAAGAATCAAGTTAGGGGCCTCTGTGCAAAGGACTACAAAATGGAATCAACATAAGAGAATTATCCAGAGTGGACTACACAGGCAGGAAATTGGCAAATTGAGAACTGATTCTTTCTACAGGGTTTTCTTGGCATGAAGCTGTGAAGCTGGGATTGAACTCAATCTTGCTAAAAGGGTATTTGACTATTTTTGGAGGGGTTACTTGGGAAGATGTGTTTGTTTTCAAATCTTTTACAGGGTTACTTGTGAAGCTGTGATATATTGAATACTTCTGTGATTATTATTGAATCTCTGCGGGTGGGTGGGTCTGTAGCATAGGATGAAAATAGGTGTAAACTAAGAGAGCTAAAACAAAGGGGTGCAAGCTAACAAAGCTAAAACAGGAAGGCCAGAAATAGACATGATGGTGTGGTGTGCTGCAGTGTAGTGGCTGTGGATTGGCAGTCTTCAGGGAGACATTCTGAGGCTGTGGTGTTGACCCAGTTAGTGCACTTCTTTGGGCTGAGGGCAGAGGTTACTTGTCTCCCGGTCGAGTTGGCTGGGATTTGGGGAGCTCCTCTCTTGCCCAGTTACCACCAAATCCACCCCTGCTGCTTCAAAGGATGCCAAGAAGGAGGAGTGGCTGGACCACAGTGGGCTAGGAAAAGTTGAGGGCAGTGGAACAGAGGCACATCCCTCCTGCAGTTCCACACCCCAATTCCTACACCACTCTGGCAAGGCAGGACTGTCCCAATGAGGCACTCATTGACCTTGATATTCCATCTGGGGATGGAAATCTCCAATGTGGAGGTGGAGCCTATCGGATGATCTGACCATCACACCCTGAGGTTCAGTTTCACAGCCCCTGAAAGAGGCCTGCCCCTAAGGAGATAGTACAGTTCTGTCCTTTGGGAGGAGTTACCTCAGAGGGTCTAATGATGGAGCTGAACTTCTCAGGATTGCTAATGGATAGCATTGACCCAGGGCCCCTAATGTTGGCCTATAATGGGCAGTTGTGGGGGCTCTGGATGTCATTGTTTCAACTCATGTTTGCCCCTGAACCTTCGCCTGGGGACCCATGGTTTACCGAAGATCTGTGGGTTGAAGAGACAGGGTCGAAGTTTGAGAGAGCTATGGAAAACTCACCTGGAGGTGAACAAGCTTAGATTGTTGGATCATTATAAGATCTACCAATCAGCAATTCTCATAAGAAGGCAGAGTTCCTATCCAGGCAAATTGCTGCAGTGAGGAATAGACTGGCCCAGATCTTCCGGACTGTGGACAGACAGTGCAATCCGGCCTAAGGAGTTTGCAATGTTCTTCACTGATAAGGTGTCCACCATCGGGGATGAGATCAGTCAGTGCCTTCCCATTGGGTCTTGCATGGATCAACTGAGTGATACTAATGCCAAGTTGACTTGGTTCACCTTTAGCTGACCGGCAGTCATGGATATAGTGAGGATTGTCCAGACTTTGCGTACTACCTACTGTAGTCTGGATCCAGGCCCTACTCGCCTACTAGTGGGGTGTGTAGATGTCATTGGCCTGATCCTGACTGGGATAGTGGTGGCTTTGATTGGAAAGAGGGATCTTTCCAGATCCCTTAAAGGAGGCAGTAGTTCACCCCCTTCTGAAAAAACCCTCCTTTGACCCAGACCGCCCAGCAAACTACAGACCAGTCTCGGACCTTCCCTTTTTAAGGGAAGGTTATTGAGAAGGTGGTCACTTTGCAACTGGAGGATCATTTAACCAGCCACAGTATCTATGACCCTCTCCAGTCTGGTTTCAGGTAACAGCATAGCATTGAGACAGCCCTGGTACGGGTACTAATTGATCTCTTGATGGTGAGAGATTGGAGAGCTCAGTCCATCTTGGTTCTCCTTGATCTCTCAGCAGCATTTGGCACCGTAGATAATCGAGTGATGCTTGAGCACCTGTGGTTCTTCTGTGAACTAAGAGGGTGGTCCACAGTCGGTTTTGATCTTTCCTTGAGGCAGGACTCAGAGAGTGGTGTTGGGGATTTATTCCCGGCCTCTCGCCTGCCCTGTGGGGTGCCACAGGGTGTGGTGTTGTCCCCATGTTTATTTGTGGTGTAAATGCTTCCATTGGGGACATTATAAGTTGAGTTTTTGTTATGCTGATGATTCTCAGCTCTACATGTCTTTGTGCCTGAGCAGGAGTCTGATTCAATCACAGTGTTTAACAACTGCCCACTGGAGATACAGAACTGGATGAGTACCAGTTGGCTTAGGCTGAACTCAAGTAAAACAGAGGTATTGGTGGTGGACCCAGGGGTTAGGATGTTAGGTTCATGGGCAGGGAAACCCTCAGGTTTATTTCTGGGGTGGACCCCACTTATGGCCTCTGGCCAGGTGCGTAACCTTGGTGTTATGTTTGATGAAGGCCTGATCCTGAGTGCACAGGTGTCGGCTGTAGTAAAATCTTTCTTTTTCCAAATAAGAAATATAGCATGGGTGAAACACCAGGTCCCACTTGAAGATCTTCCTACGCTGGTCCATGCCTTAGTTACCAGTCATCTTGATTATTGCAATGCCATTTATCTAGTGCTGCCGGGGGTGGATATCTGCCGCTTGCAGCTAGTGTAGAACACGGCAGCCAGGTTGTTGACTGGAAGCCCTAGATCCAGTCATATAACACCTGTGCTGCATGAACTGCACTGGCTGCCTGTACAGTGGTGGATCACTTTCAAGGTTGCGTTGCAGACCTATAAGGCTCTACATGGGTTGGGACCCCACTACCTGAAAATACTCCTGTTTTCTTACTGTCCCTCCCACTCCCTCTGATCCTCTAATGAGGGGTTGCTAAAGATTCCCAGGGTAACCCTGAAAACATCTGGAGGAAAAACTTTTTCCTTTATGGCACCTACCCTGTGGAATTCTCTACCTCATCAGATACAAGATAGTCTGACTGTAGAAGGGTTTAAAACAGTACTGAAAACCTTTCTCTTTGAACAAGCATTCCAGGAAACATAATGTCTGTGATGTTTAAATGTGTTTTAATTATTTTAGATTTTAAATTTATTGTTATGTTGAAAATTTTGTAAAGGTGCCCTAAGCTCAGGAAGGGTGCTTTATATAAATAAATTTGATGTTACCTTACCTTACCTTACACAGTGCAGACAAAGGAGGATGTAGGGGTCCTCCTTGGTGGAGACCCAAGGGGAGGCAGAGGACTCAGAGAATGAGGAAGCAACCCTGGTGGGGGACTCTATCATTAAGGGAGTAGACTTGACAGAAGTGGAGGGAGTGAGGGAGGTCAATTGCCTCACCTAGTGCCACGGCTCTGAGGGATGGAAAGTACATCCTAAGGATCATTGGGGCATCAGGACAGGTGGAGTGAGCTAGATATCATTGTACACCTGTGGAAAATTACCTGGCAAGTGCTGAGGTTAGGTTTGTGCAGGAGGAGTTCCGGGAGTTGGAGAGGGGTCTTAAGCAGGTGGCATGCTCAGTAACCTTTCTAGAGGTGTTATGTGTCTATGACAAGGGATAGGAGAGGGTACTCTGCACCAGGAGTTTCAATGCATGGCTGAAGTACTGTTATAGAGCAGAGGATTTGTCTTCATTGGGGACTGAGATCCCACGGGAGGAATGGAGACCTATACAAGAGATGATCTGCATCTGTTCAGGGGTATCTACGATCCTCGGTGAAAGGCTTAAATGCTTCATTTGCAGGCATTTAAACTAGCCAAGGAGGAGGTGGAAGAAAGAAGGTAGAATCAATATGCTCCTCCACCCACAGGAGGAAGCAGTCAGAAGGAGGGCCCTAAAGATAGGAAATCACCAAAGGTACCTAGAACTGGAAAAGGTAAAATAGTAGAGAATAGGAAAAATGGGAGAAAGACAGGAGGGTAAAAAGGGAAGGCTAAGATAAGAAGGAGCAGTCAGACGGGCAGTAGCATAACGTGGAAGGTCATGGGCATGAATGTTCTCAGCCTGGGAAATAAAATCCCAGATCTAGTGGCCTTGATGACAGAAGCTGACCTGGACATTTGTACCATTACTGAGACATGGTACAATGGGAACCATGGCTGGGATATAGCCATACCAGGTTATACTCTAGTCAGGAAAGACAGAGTGGGTGAAAGGGAAGGAAGAGTGGCTTTTTGCATCAAGAAGGGTATAATAGCAACTGAAATACAGGGAATGAAGTGAAGGAAAGAGGCACTGTGGTCACCCTAGAGACAATTAATGGCAGAGCTACTTGCACTGGAGTGATCTGCAGACCTGCATCACAAGGTGAAGAGTTGGACAAGGTTCTAGTGGAAGCCATCCATAAGATGGAAAATAAAGGGGGTGCTGCTGGTGGGAGACTTCAATATGCTGGATGTTGATTGACACATCCCAGCTGCAGCCTCAGCCAGGAGCAGGGACATCTTGGATGCCCTGCAGGGGCATGCCTCAGGCAAGTGGTAGAGCCCACCAGGAGGGAGCAATACTGGATCTAGACGCTGAGCTCAGGACAGTTTCAGCAGGGTCCTGATGAGCTTTTTGCCTTTATAATAGGTAAACCACCATTGCCTATTAAGGTGTAGGTGTTGTGTTGGTGTTTGGAAACGTTTCTTTTCACTATTTTGGGCAGTGTCAGGTTCTTTCCAGCACACCGTGTGTTGCTGTGAAATTTCTCCTGGCCTTGTTTTCTGTCCCTTACTTCCCCCCAGGTTACAGCAGTCTTGCAGTGGAAGAAGTCAGATCCAGGGAGAAGCAGTGGGAAGCCCCAAAGGGGGTTTATGTGAAGAAGACTCAGAACAGTGGAGCAGTGGAAGCAGTAAAAATTTGTCCGTAGTTATGAGGAATACGAGAAGAGAGAGAAGAAAGAGGAAAAACTTTTCACTCTACTTCATGCTACAAACAGAACGCCTGCTACAGTAATTAAACAGGGAAGTTGTGTGAGCGCTGTTTGTAACATTTGCTTTTGTTCTTATTGATTGTGGTGGTGTTTTTAAGTGTGTTCTAATGTTGAATTCTTATGCTGAACTCTCATACAGACTTTGTATTTGGGATAACATATTATTTTAATTTTGTTAAAGAATAAGTATAGGGTTATTTAAGATTTGTGTGTTTTTAAGATTCAAATAATCCAGGAGCTGTGATTTGCTAGAGGGAGTCACATGGCTGATGCCATTTAAGTGCAGGCACTAGCAACCTCCAGATATCCTTTTGTTTGTCTGTTCAGGTGGTTGCTGTCAGCTGCTGGCTACTAGTACCAGTAGTTCAGGTGATGCATTGAAGGAAACTGGTCTGGAAACTGCAATTGTGATGAAAATTTTGACCTCCTTTTATTTTCAGTGCTGGTAATCAGGGAGTGTGTATTCTTGACTTTTTGCTGCAGCTGTGTATTAATGCGTGCCCTGATGCCATTTGTACTGGTCTCCTCCGCTTAGTATCGCTTAAACCGTGTATCATGCTTTTACACTACTGCACGGTTATTGCTTTTTTAGTGTCTAGGTCAAGTGGGATCAGCTTCTTTGATGTTAAAGGAGCCTATGATGTTCTTAAGAATGTAAGTATCATGAAAACATTCTAGCATTTAGTCAAATCATATAAACGAACAGCCTGCCTACTAGTTTGTTGGAATTTGTTTTATTTATATATTCATTTAACTGATCGTTTACAAGAGAGCTGTTTGGATGCTTGTTATTTTTGGAAATTGTTATCATTTTCACTAGCGGGGTGGGTTGTGTTTTATTTAAAAAAAATATCACATTTAAGATTTTTATTATTGCTGTCTCATTGTTTAGCCTGAAAATCTGCCTCATCTCTGGTTGTCAGGCTATAGAAGAGAACATTACTTCTACACCAAGTAAAGATTGGCTATTTGTGACTGTGAACGCTGTGAATTTTGTGACTTTTATGAACTTATGAACTTCTGTAATAACATGGACTGAGTGACGTGTTTAATTTGCTTTGGGGACACAAACTCTGCAAACACCTGTAAAGAAGAGCCCCAGGTAACTGCTGAGTATCTACTGGTGACTTCTAGATTTTCTGATACAATAGAATTGGCAGACCTCATGGAACTCTTGGTGAATTAGCTGGGGGAGAGCAGAAAAGACCGTGAGTCCTCAGAAGATCTTGGAAAAGCAAGATAAATCCTGTTACTGTGATTGGTTTAGACTGTATAATAGTGAGTATAAGTCACTACAAGTTATTAAGATCTACTGCTTCTTGTGCTTCTAGTGCCTGACTAGGGGCTTAATCTATTATATCTGTAGACCTGGATTTTGTAAAGAATATAGACCATATATATCATATATGTCATATAGGTCATAGGTTATAGGTCCCTAGTTTTTTTTTCTGCTCCCTGCCTAGTACGTAAAGAACTTAAGAAGATCGATAGATGCATGCGGTGTTTCTCTGCTATTTACTAATTACTAATTGTCAATTATTAATTTGGTTGTTTCATTAGTTGCCCTATCAGCCTATTAGCTTTTGTGACCTTATAGCCGTAAATTATTGTCTTCTGTTAATCTATCAAGTAGTCAACTATGGTTAATACTAGATCACAGAGGCTAAATAATAGCAATCTTACACCTCTGCAAGAACCAGTTAAGATGAACAGAGTATCAACTGAGCAGAATAAGCAGATGAAGCAGTCTACAGCCTAAGTAGACATAAATTACTGATCATTTGTGTAGTATTAATAAAACTTCTACACCGAGGAATATAGTCAATTTAACAACAGAAACATTAACAATAATAATGACAGAAAAGTTGGATAGTGAAGAGGATGTTTTCAGTAGTACGCTCAGTTTTGAATTGTTGAAAGAATACAAAACTGAGAAAAGTGCAAGAGAAAGTTTAGAGAATAGGAGCATTCTTTGAACCCATCATGGGTAATTCCTTAGAAGTTGATTCTTCTAATAAACAGAGGATGGAAGCTGGGTATGATGAAAGGTATGGCAAGAAGTGGTAGTTTGTTGAAAACACCTACACTTTGGAACACTGGTGAGTCATCCATCCCTATTAAAATTGGGAGTTTTAATTGGGACCATCAGGAAAACAGAACAGAACTTAGTAAGGTATTAGAGGAACTGCAACATACAATTAATGGTCTGAAAGTACTAGGAGATCAGACTAACTGTTCTTGGTACTATAATTCTTGTGGTGTTAAAAAAGATAGAGATGAAGCCAAAAAACAGAGTTTTGAATATGTGCCTGTTGGCCTAAATAAGGAGGTGATTGAGCTCCTGAAGAATCCCAGGAGTGCTGCCCAAATTTTGATGGAACAATTGGTGATTAACAAGAACTTGTTAGAGAATATGAGAACAGATATTGCTTTAATGAGGCCAAATTGAAACAGTTACTAATGAAATTAGATCAAGAAGTATCTACTACTGATGAGTCAGTTGATAGGGAAGACCTGAGTACTCAAAGCAATAACAGATTAAGACCTGATTTTAGTGTAATTGAGTTTCCAGATGATTCAATAAAAATTAAAAAAGGTAAAGCTAGAAATAGGAGAGGTAGAAGAAAGAAAACACGGAAGAAAAAAAACTGTAAATAAAAGCTTAGTAAGCACAAAACAATCCATAACAGAGGCAGGTGTGTTATACAGTCCCAAAAGGGTAGGTAATTTGTATGAGATAAATGCTGCCTTGCCTAACTCACAGTATATTAGAGATAAGCATCAAGCTCCTACTGATCTATTAACTAAGTTGGAGGGGTTAGAACAGGAAATTGTTGCTCTCAATCAGGAAGTTGGATCAGCTATGGCAAATGTACAGATTTCAAATTTAATGGATGTGACTATGAAGATAGGTGAAGATCATATTAGTTGTGACAATCTGACATAAATTAAGCAGACAGACATATACCCTATCATAAGATTGTATGGACCAGCGAGCTGGGGGGAAACTTGAAGGTGCAATGAGAGATTACAAGGTTATAGCATATTTAAATAATGAGTTAGGTATTAGTGTAACAGAGGAGGATGTGGTAGAAATGAGAAATTTCCCCATTGAGTCAGCAACAATTATCAATATTCACCTTATGTCCCCTAGGGTTGCAAACTATATATGGGTAAATAGAGTTGAGTTGGCTGACAAGGAGGTAATTCTCTTGTATCCAAATAAAGAACACTTTGATATAATGTCAAAGGTGAAAAAACAAGAGGCTCAAGAGAGAGCACTGATATTGTTTGTTCTTTAATCGCATTGAACAAGATGATTACACGCTCTCAAAGGCAATTTTTGACCTATTGACTAATTTTCTGGAAACTCCAGTTGACCAGTTGGGTTCACTTACTGCCAAAAGAATACATGAGGTCAACCATATTGATTTAGTGGTTAATAATGACATTCTGGATATGCTAATTTTGTTACAAGCTCACAAGCTTGATCATTTAGGCTTATACCTAATTGGTTCAGCAGCTCATGGGGAAACATTCTGTTATGGCTGTACTGATGAAGCAAGAGAATGTATTGCTCCTTTACATCCAACTAATAGGTATATGCAAATTGCTGGATATAATGATGCATGACACTATGAAAGAGTTGGTCCAGATATTAATTATTTTGAACCTACTGCTTTGCCCATGGGTAGTCCTGCTGGGGGTATAAATTTATTATATGGAATATAGCAGGTTGGTCTAATAAGCTGTCTGATGGGGAATGTATGCATTTTTCAAATTATTTTGATGTTATCTGTCTTCAGGAAACTTGGCATAATGTGATTAATGTAACCTTTTTAAGTGGATATGAATGTTTTCATGAACCTGGAACTAAAGACTCCAATGCTGAAAGATTTTCTGATGGACTAATTCGTTTTTTAAGATGGGTAGTTTTAAAAAAATACAAGGATGGAGGAAAAACAAACACTGTTTAGTAAATATAATAAGGGATGATGTAGATGAGAAAGTCCTTATAAACTGCTATATCCCACTGGAGAATTCTAGTTATTATTCTGAAAAAATATGGAAAGATTTGTCTGACATTTTGTTAGAAACACAACTGGCATTCCCAGCTGCTGAACTATTGATTTTGGGAGATTTTAATGCCGTATTGGTGCATTTGATGGACTGTTGGATTACTCATTGTATTTTTACATGGGTTCATTGAGCAGTTGCAGAAGAAAAACCAAAGATCTTGGGTTAAATAATTCTGGACGTATGGTTATTGATGTCCTTGAGGAAAATAACTTGTACCCCCTAAATGGGAGATATTCAGGAGATCTGGAAGGTGAATATATATTTGTCTCCCCTAGAGGAGCATCAGTTGTGGATTTGTTATTTTGGTCTGGTATTCTGAGTTACTGGATTAATTATTTTATCCAGATAAGAGGAGAAAGGGATCATAATCCAGTGATATTAGAAACCAGTTTAAGAATAAATATAGTAAGTAGTAATGAGGATATAGCATTTACTGAGATTAGGGCATCCTGGCAAATAATTTGGAAACAAGATTCGCATAAGAATAGTCAGCCAATTGTGGCTAACTCTGTGCTAACACAGCCTCTTGGTCAAATTAAATCTCAAGAAATTGGTATTATGTTAAAGTGAGTAGTTGTACTTTTAATGATAATAGAGAAAAAAGGATACTTTGATGCCAAGTGGCAGAGTATGCTGGAAGTAGTTAGGTCTAAGGATCAAAAAATTTTGGACACCTGTGGCAAAGGGCACTAATAATTATAGAACAAATATGGATTCATATATTTCTTTTTTTCAGATATAAATATAAGGGCTTTCGTTATCATCACAGACCATTAGGCCTTAAGATAGTGCCCAACCTCTATTATTATCATCATTTCCTCCTCCCTAACTTAACAAAGGACCCAGGACCCCTAATAATTTTAACTTTATCCAAAAGTTGTATTAAGTGTATTAACTTTGCAAAGAATATTTAATTTTTAATCAGATTATGACAGAGTAAGGAAGACAGAAGGTTCAGAGGACGGCAACAAAGATGGTGCATGGATTGCATCACAAGTCCTATGAGGACAGGTTGAAGGAACTGAACATGTACTCCCGGAGGAGAGGAGGGAGAGAGGGATATGATAGAGACATACAAGTATCTTACAGGGAGGAACAGGGTGCAGGAATACACTATTTTTAAGAGAAAAGATGTTCCAGGACTAGAGGGCATGGGATGAAGTTGGAGAGGATAATTCAGAGGAAACATGAGGAAGAATTTCTTCACAGAACGGGTGGTGGACAAGTGGAATGCCCTGCCAGAGGAAGTGGTGGGGCTGAAACAATCACGGATTTAAGAATGCATGGATAGAGATAAAGGAATTCTGGAGGTCAGGGGTAAGGGCAACAGACTTCTAGAAAAACATAAACTGAACTTACAAGCTCAAATGGGCAGACTGGGTAGGCCATAGGCTTATCTGCCGACACTGTCTATGTATCTATGTGTCTATGTAAGCATGTCTTACTGCTTTTTAATATTTAAGATCTGACTACTCCTACTTGGGTTATATTCTACAAAGGGAGCCATATTTTCTCAAACTTTGTATAATTATCATGGTTAATATAGTTTATCTTCTCTACACACATTATGTCCAATAAAAATTCAACCAGGTGTTAACATTTGGTGGGTCAGCATCCTTCCATTTTATCAATATACATTTCTTAGCACAATTAAAGCAATTACAATAAAACATTTTGAAATTTATCTAAATCCCAATTGTTCTGAATATGATAACATCACCATTATTTGGTCTTTTGTAAAGTGAGCTTCAATACTTTTCCGATTGTAGAAAATATTTTTGACCAAAAATTAGTTAAGACAGGACCTTCATATATCAAATGTATCAATGTACCCGAGGTGTGAACACACCTAGGGCACTTAGCAGAAACTGTATCATTTATTTTATGTAATCAGTATGGAGTAAAATATGTCATATGAAGTGTATTTAAATGGCTTTGTTGTAGTTTACTAGATTTCACATTGCGAATTGGGATTGATACTATATTTCTCCATAGTTCTTCCATAATTTCAATTCCAAAATCCTTTGACCATTTTTCTTTTAGATTTTGCATTTCATCATCTGCATTCAAATCTATATCTGCATAAATCTTTGAGATTATTTTTTTATTCACACTCCCTTCTAAGATATTTATAAACTTTGTACTATGTAGTATCATACCTTTATTTTTTATCAATAACATTTTTTATTTGTAAGTATTGATAATAGCTAGAATTAGGTAAGTCACACTGTTCTTATAAGGAAGTAAAGGCTTGAAGTCTTCCGTTATTAAACATCTGACCCATTTCACAAATCCCCTTCTGTGACCAAAGCTCAAATTAAGCATTGTTAACAGAGAGAGAAAATAATAATTATTAGCAAAATAGGAATATTTAGTAATTGGTAACTTTATTTTCCTTATCATATGTAATTCCTGCCAGCAATCTATAGTAACCTTAGTAACCAGGTTGTTTTTTCCCCTTGATATCTAATCATAATAACCTGAAAACAATAATTGTCTAACTGCTTTATATTTATGCATTTCTCTTTCCATTTTTGTTACCGCATACAGATTTTCTTCTCCCTTTATCCAGTACCAAATTTCATCAGCTTGGGCAGCTAAATAATATTTTTTAAATTCAGGAAGAGCCAATACCCCCCTTTGTCAAATGGCAATAATAATTTTTTATATGCAATTCAATTTTTTTTAAATTCCAAATAAAGTTTAGAATTTTTTTAGGTAATCGAAAAAACATTTGGTATTACAATTGGAATTAATCTAAATAGATATAATAATTTGTAGAATCTTCATTTTGATTACATTTATTCTTCCTATTAGATTAATGGGTAGATAATTCTAACCATCTAGATCAAGTTTGATTTCTCTGATCATATGCTCAAAATTAGCCTTGTATAATAGATCATATTGTTTCATTATAACCACACCTTGATAATTAAGAGTATCAACTTGCTCACATATACAATTATTCGATTGAGAAAAGATATCATTATTTAATCATAAAATAAAAGATTTTTGCCTGTTTATTTTGTGTTCTGATGCCTTCCCATATCTATTTGATAGTTCCACAAATTGTGTTAATGACATAGATGGATCAGTTAAGAACAATAATGCATTATCTGCATAAATGCTTATTTAATGCTCATTACCCATAATT
Source organism: Neoceratodus forsteri (assembly GCA_016271365.2). Classification (NCBI taxonomy): domain Eukaryota; kingdom Metazoa; phylum Chordata; order Ceratodontiformes; family Ceratodontidae; genus Neoceratodus; species Neoceratodus forsteri. Next base: position 542,755,872 of record CM028131.1, on the reverse strand, counting down.
TTAATTCCTGATTTATTTTTTCCTGTCTGATTGCAATTGCAAGTGGTTCCATTACCAATGCAAACAGAAGGTATGTAAGAGGGCAACCCTGTTGCATCCCTCTTGTTAACCTAATTATTTCTGAGTAACAGTTATTTATCTTAATATTAGCCACTGGATCTGTATATATCATTTTAATCCAATTTATAAATATATTACCAATATTTATTTTTGCCATTAACTCAAAAATAAAAGGCCATTCCGTCCGATCATAGGCCTTTTCTGCATCAACTGCTAAAAGGATAGTCGTGTGAGGTGTTATTAGCAATAATATTAATGGTCCTTCTTAGAGTATCATTAATTCTTCTTCCTTTAATGCATCAATTTTGATCTGATTCAATCAACATAGGCAGGATTTCTTCAACCTTAATGCCAATATTTTTGTGAATATTTTATAATCTGAATTAGGTAATGAGATAGGCCTATATGAGGTGCATTTATTAGGATTTGTTTCCTTTTTATGGAAAAGAAGTATGGTAGCCTCTTTAAATGTATTTGGAATACTACCTAATACTATAAAATAATTGAAAAGATTGGTCAGTATAGGAATCAAGATTTCTTTAAATTTCTTATAGAATTAAATTTGAAACCCATTGGGACCCAATGCTTTTCCCGAGGGCAATTTATCAATAGCTTCCCTTACCTCCATCTGTGTAATTAGCCCATCAAGTTTTTCTTTAGTTTGGTCATTAATTTGTTTATTTTGGATTCTTAGCAAAAATTCCTTTACCGGGTTTTCTTCTAATTTAATTTCAGAAGTATAAAATTTTGGATAATAATCTGAAAATATTTTAGTTATTTCTATTGGATCCCTAAATGAATTACCTTGCTCATCTTGAATTTGTTTTATATTATTTTGTTCTTGTTCTTTTTTCAACAGCCATGACATCAATTTTAATGGCTTATCCAATTATAAATAATAATTAGCTTTTGCCTTTAAATATTGATATTCAGCCCTTTTGGTTATCAAATCATTTATTTCAGTCCTCTTTTTTATCAATTTATTATATAATTGAGTATTTGCATTCATAGCATGCAATTGTTCTAGAAGCTGAATCTCTTTTTCCAGCTCCATCTGGCTTGTATTCCAGTTTAGCTTTTTCTTTTTTTTATTCTTAAGTTGCTGTAAAGTACTTCACACCCATATTTTAAAGGATTCCCAAATATTCAGAATAGTAGCATCCCTTTCTTGGTTCTGTTCAAAAAACATCACCATATCATTTTGAAAATCTTGGTCTATTTGTGATTTTAGCAGGACAATGTTCATTTTCCATGCTCTATGAGACATCCCATCATTATTTATTAGGATATCCATTACACATGGAGCATGATCCGAGATCATTATTCCTTGATAATCAATTTTATCAATAGAATACATCAAGGTTTCAGAAACCAAAAAGAAATCTGTTCTTGAATACACCCGATGCCTTGCTGAGAAAAATGAGAATTTCTTCGAATTTACTAATTCTACCCATGGATCTGTTAATTACAAATCATTTTTGTCATTATTTATTACTCTAATAGATGATTTGAAATGATTAGTAATGTTAGAAGTTTGATCTTCTTTCTTAAGAGCTAAATTGAAATCACATCCTAAAATATATGGGGAATTACAAGATGTTAACTGTAAAGAAAATTCAGAAAAGAAAACAGGGCTATTAGTATTAGGGCCATAGATTGAAGCCACAGTAATTTTTTTATCGCCTAAAGTAATTTCCATTATTACATATCTCCATGTGTATCTGTAAAAATCTTATCCACCACTGGAATAACCAAAAGCTTTTTTTATAAAAAAAATATTGCCACACCACATGGCACCTGGTTGAATTTTGAATAAACCTCTGGTCCCCATTTTTTTTGAAACCATTCAAAATCATTCTCCTGATAATGTGTTTCTTGTAAAAATATACAATTTATCTTTTTCTTTTCTGAGTAAGTAATGACTTTATTCATCTTTATTCTATTTCTTAATCCTTTTACATTCCAAGTAGCTAGCTTTAACCTTATAACCATTTTTTTCATTATACACACTTTGTTATTGTTATTCTTCCCATATCCAATATTTATCATTATGTTAATCAATAGTAGTAACTTATAGGTGTCCTGGGCCCAGCTAATTATACTAACATACTAAAATGCTAGCAGAATAGGCCTAACAGTCTCTCAAGTCTGCTCGATTTTCAGCACCTGCACTGAGGGTCGATGTTGGTGTCCTCTCCCTTAGGTTATACTGTCCCTAGTCCCAGATGTTCCCACCTGTACTGGGCCTGGTCAGATTTACTTTCCCCCTGTACCTGTCCCATCCCCATTTAAACCCATTTTCAGTCTCCACCTCTACCAGCTCCCTGGGCAGTGCATTCCATGGCTCCACCACCCTTTCAGTGAAATAACATCGCCTCCTCTCCCCTCTGAGCCTGCACCCTTCCAGCTTACACCCGTGACCTCTCATTGCCCCACCCTCCTTCCTTTGGAGCACCCTGACTGGGACTCCTTTATTGATCCCTTTCATGAACTTAAAGACATCTATCATGTCCCCCTGTCCCTCCTCTCCTCCATGGTGTACATGTTGAGCTCCCTGAGCCTCTCCTCATAAGTGCTCTCCTCCAGCCCCCCGATCATTTTAGTTGCCCTCCTTTGGACCATCTCTAGGAGTGTAATGTCCCTTTTTAAATGTGGTCTCCAAAACTGCACATAATTCTCGAGGTGTGGCTTAACCAAGCAGTTGTACAATGGAAGGATCTCTTCCGCCTTTCTGGAGGTAATCCCCTGGCAATGCATCCCAGCATCCTATCTGCCCTTGCCGCTCCCCTCCTACAGGTCTCTGAGTTGTTCATTTTGACATCTACCACTACTCCCAGGTCCCTGTCACCCTCCATGACTTGAATTATGTCTCCTCCCAGGGTATACCCCTGGCCTGGATTTCTGACTCCCAGATGCAGAACCTGGCACTTCCCCATATTGAATTTTAGTTTCCATTTTCCCGACCACATTTCCAGAGCCTCCAGGTCCTCCTGCAAGGCCATCCTGCCCTCCTCATCCATCACTGCACCCAGCTTTGAGTCATCTGCAAAAGAGACTCATCTCACTCCTGATCCCCCTCCTGATGTCCAAGACATAGGCATTGAACAGGAGTGGCCCCAGCACTGACCCCTGGGGAACCCCACTAGTAACCAACCTTGGGATGAGGCTAACCGTCCAACCACCACCTTCTGAGTATGCTTAGAGAGCCAATTTCCTATCCATCTTAACAACTGTCCCCCACCCCATTTCTTCAATCAGCAGGCCACTGTGGGTACTTAATCAAATGCCTTGCTAAAGTCCAGAAAGAGGATGTCCACTGGCCTACCCTGGTCCAGGGCCCTCAACACCCAGTCATAGAACTCAACAAAGTTTGTTTGCAGGATCTTCCATGGCAAAGCTATGCTGCCTATTGTCCAAGTACCCAGTTTGCTCCAGTAACCCCTAGCCTTTACTTGACAATACCTCCATCACCTTGCCAATCACCAATGTCAGGCTAATGGGCCTGTAATTTTCAAGTGCTCTCTTGATCCCCCTTGTGGATTGGCACAACATGGGCCACCTCCAGTCTTGGGGAACCCATCCAGTCCTCAGAGAAATGTTGAAAAGCTCTGCTAGAGGACTGCCAGGACATCTGCCAGTTCCCTCAGCACCCTGGGATGTATCTTATCTGACCCAGGTGCTTTCTCCATCTGAAGGGACCTGAGGGATTCCTTTACTCTCTCTACCAGGATTTCAGTCTCCATGTCTTCCCCCTTTTCACCCTGCACTGCTGGTCTCCCACCTGTTTGTGGTGGCCAATCTCTTTCCCCAGACCTGTCAGGGCCCCTGGTCTCTATTGGTCCCACCCCTATAAGTATATAAAAGTATTGTTTAAAGCGAATTCACCTAATTTCTTCTCCCTTCCAAGGGAGGCCTAATAAGGACTTCCTTATCCCCCTTCCCCCCGCATTAGCAGAGATGAACATAGTACATTTCATCTGTTACACCATGAACTTGGTGCAGCAGGTCTACATTAATGATTATTAATCATTCATCTTCTTCCCCATATTTGTCCAGTGATATCATAACAACCAATCAGATCGCCTCCTAAAAAAAAAAAAAGAAAAAGAGAAAACAATACGTATGTATATATATATATATATATATATATATATATATATATATATATTCACAAACCCACAGACATAAAGTAAGTGGGGGGGGCTTAAAATATTGTTTAGGACTGTAGTCTATGGGAGCGTTATTGGGCAATTACAGAAACAACCAAGCTTATAATGGTGTTGTGAATCCGCTTTGATCATTTTTACATGGTCTACTTTTTTTTTCCTTTCCACATCTCCCCTTTTTTACCCTCTCACTCCTCTCACTTCCCTTTTCACCTTTCTGTCTCTCTTTCCCTTTCCCTTTCCTTTTCCCAACTTTAAGCCACTCATGTGCCTACTATTCTTGATAGAATGGTAGATATAACAAACCAGGGGTGACAGCAGTGGACAACAAAAGCTTTTTAGCTAAATGTTAGAAAGTAGCATAACTGAAAGGGAAAGGTTAGAATTGGACCATGCAAATCACAGTTTATGAAGTTCCTTATAGGCAGTCAAGTGAAAACTGTACAGGACTTTAATATGAAGTCTGATGCCTTGACACCTTTGTTATTCTTTTCCCATCTCCAGAATTCTTCATTGGATCCAACACTGATGATTTTACAGTTGTCCAGGTTCTTAATAGTTCACCTTCAACAACTTAGCTCTGATAACCCTTGTCCATGCTATTCAAAATTGCCCCTCCCAGCTTTCATTCATTCCTATTTTTTTTCCCGTTTCCTTACCCCCTTACCTCTCCTCCCACCTTGCCCTCTTTTCAACATTCCCCTTCTTACCCACACTGATCTTTCTTATGACCAATATATTATATTAATCTTCGTTGCAGCAGTAATCAGAGAAAAAAAAAGGGGGCTATAAAAACAAAAATGAAGGGATCCAAGATAGAGGGGATTTAACTGTGGCTATTCTTTTGAAATCTTATCCAGATCCATACTGTTGCTCGAAAGCCTCCATTGCTTCATCTGCATCATCAAATATTCTTAGCTTCCCTTTTGCCATCAAACAGATTTTAATGGGATACATCATTGTAAATTTAACTCCTTTATCATACAATTTCTTTTTTACACATTAAACAGTTTCATTCTCTTCATCGTTTCACTAGAGAGTACTGGATAAACATGGAAAGTGATTTTCTGATATTTCAAACCCTTATTTGTGTGGACTTTTTGCAAAATCAGTTCTTTATCTTGGTAATAATGTGGTTTTAAAAAAACTGTTCTTGGGTAATTTTGATTGTAGTTTCCCCCTCTGTGAGCACCATCTAGAACAATTTTTTTGTTCTGGGTACTCTTTTCCTACTGCAATGGTGATAATTTTCTCAGAAAAACTCAATGAATCCCCAGACCCTTCAGCTCCTTCTGTAAGTCCACTAATTCTTAAGTTAGCTCTTCAGGACCAATCCTCCATTTTTGCCAGTTTTTGCTGCAAGGATTGTAGTTGCCTTTCCTGAAGTAATTGAGTTTGCTTTAATGGTATATTTTCATCTTCTAAATTTGAGAGTCTATTTTCTATTTCATTTGTCCTTATAGTGAGGTTCTCCAGCTTTTCTGACAACAGGCCAACCAACTGTTTAACTTCGTTCATCGTAGATTTTATATCCTGAAAGGCTTCCTGCATTTCTTGCCAAAATGCCATTAAGGTTTCCATGAGGTTTGAAGTTCCCTGTGTGAAAAGCCCATTCTCTTTAATTGGAGTCTCTTGGGGTTCTTGAAGAGCCTGTATATCTGGTGTTAATACATACTCGGTAACAGAATCTCTTCTTGCTTGCTTCACTACCCCGAACCCTTCCATCTTTTGAATATCAGCACCCTTCACCTTTATCAAATTATCTGGTAAAATCTCTGCCTGATTACCATCTCTTTAATTAGCCACCAAGTCTTCTTCTATTTCCAAGGCCCCAACCTTGAGATTTATTTCCATCTTACCAGCGGTTTTCACAGATCAGCATTTGGGTGGCATTGTTTCCGTATCAGGCAGATTACACAAAACCTAAGCATTTTTTCAGAAAGTAAAAAGAGATATTACCTAGTTCTGGCATCTCTGGTAGGAGGGAAATCGGTGCTGACTTACCTCAAATGCGAAGGGCAATATCAGGGTTTAAATGGCATTCTTCTAATCGTTGGGGCAATGTTCCGAGCGCAGATATTGAAGTAAATTGTCTACCTTTGTTAGCACGCAGCTTGCACGCTTGTTTTACCCAGTTAAATTGTTTAGACATGCCTTCAAAGTGATTATTGTATTCCTCTCCCCGTTTTTTTTTTTTTTAAGTTTAATCAGGGAAGATCTATCACTACATTGTTACATCGCTACATCATACTGGAGGAAACCTGGTCGTTTATTTTGAACAATTCCTCTTTTTCATTTTTTCCACTGTTAGTCATGGCGCTGCTGCCTGGTCCGATGTTCTGCTCAGCTCCTGCTCGCTCTGAGAGCTGATGTCATCATCAGTCACCCCAACCTGATGGATTCATATATTTCAGAAGAAAAATGGGTGGAACACTTTAAACAGATCTATTTTGAACCATTGGAAGGGCAAGTAAATGAGATGACTCTAATGGTTAATGGTGATTTCTCCAATTAGTATGGATGAAGTATATCTAGCAATATATACTCTTAAAACAGAAAGCTGAGGCCCGATGGAATTCCTTCCAAAGTTTTTTGTAGAAACTCCATCATGGTGTAGATATTTTACTATCTTTTATAATAAATGTATTATGAATAATAAATACTTGGACTCCTGGAAAGGATCAAATATAGTTCCATTACATAAGAAAGGATCCTTGACAGACCCAGCGATGTATAGTATAATCAGTCTTTTGGATACTAATCTAAATTTTTGAGAATAATTTTATGAGATTACAGGAAGAGGTTGAAGGAACAGGTGGTATTTCCAGATACCAGGCAGGCTTTAGGCCACAATTCTCCACTATTGATAATGTATTTGTCTTAAGACACTCATTTGACAAATATGTGAAACTCCGAGGGCAAAAGCTTTATACTTTCTTTATTGATTACTGTTCTGCTTTTGACAGTGTGTCCAGAGAAATACTTGGGGAAATAATGAGAGATAGAGGTACTGATGTTAATTTAGTTGCTATCATAATTCAATTATATTCAAACACATGGGCCAAAATTAGACTGGGAAATAAAGGTCAAGTATCTAGTTCCTTTATTTGCAATAGGGGTGTCAGGCAGGGATGTGTGCTGGCCCCTATGCTTTTTTCCTTGTACCTTGACAAAATGTTGAACTGTTGTGCAGACATCGGCCTAGATTCCACCCCATGGTACTTCACAGCAAGGGTTCTATGCTGTGTAATGCTAGGACAACATAATACCAACAAGCTGCCACAAACATATCCAGATGTTACCTCTACTCGGTGAAGGATAAAAATCTCCAAAAGATCCCTTGTTGCCCTAAGGAGGCTTGTATTCATTCTATTACTATGCTCAGGCAATGTTGAGCTCAATCCTGGGCCCACAAAAGACATCACTTCACCCTCTGAGCTCCCTAAGTTAAAAGGAATTAGCTTCATGCATGTTAATACATGTAGCCTTTTAAAAAAAATTCTCCTCCATACAGGCTTGGATCTCACACACCGAACCCGACGTGCTTGTCATCTCAGAATCCTGGTTCCAGCCATCCACCCCTGACAAGGAGATCGCCATACCCAACTATTTACTGTTCAGAACTGACAGACAAACTAGGTGTGGTGGAGTCTTCATCTATATGAAGGACAAATTTACAGTCTCTTTACTTGACTCCACTTTGCTTGGCAATGCATACGAATGCCTGTCCCTAAAAACTGAAACCTCCCCTGTGTCAGCCATCCAAATTATTGGCTGCTACAGACCACCTTCTGCTGGACCACAGCTTCTGACTCACCTATCATCTATGCTGGACTCCATTAATCTAGAAACTATAATAATGGGAGACCTTAACTATGACTGGCTGACCAGCGCCTTGCTACCTCTCAAATCCCTCTGTGACTCCTATGGTCTTTCACAACTCATCAATGAACCAACACGCATTAATAAGAAAAGCCCATCAAGTACCACCCTCTTAGATGTCCTACTAGTAAATAAACTGCACTTTTTCTCTCATGCAGGTATCTTCCACGCCGATGTTAGTGATCACTGTTTTATTGCTGGCGTGAGAACTAGCCATACCTCCAAACCCACCTTGAAATTCTCTACTAAGAGATCAAAACAGAACTTTGACCCACTGGCCTATATCAATGACATTAAGGCCTCTCCACTTTGGCAGAGTTTCTTCCTAGCAAAATCAGTGAATAAGGCTTATGTCATTTTCCAAGAAATCTTAACAAATGCCCTCAATACCCATGCTCCCCTGGTCAAAACTAACATAAAGCCCAGAACATATCGCTGGTTTACTGCAGACCACAAAACTGCATTACTAAAAAGGGACAATCTTTGGAAAAGTGCTCGTAAATCACAACTTGGCAAAGACTGGTGTCTTTTCAGAACCGCCAGGAACTCCTGCACAAAGCTGATCAGAGAAGCCAAGTCCAAATTCTACCGCACAGAGCTAGACGCTGCTTCAAAATGCCCAACAAAATTCTGGACCACAATAAAAGACCTTTCTGGACATACGATAGGAAATGCTCTTCCCTCAAAAATCTCCTCTAACAATGTCATTATCAGTGACAAAAAATAAATATTACTAGCATTCAATAATCACTTTGCCTCAACTGGCCTGGCTTTCAATAACTCACCCACTTGTAATCTGCACCTTCAGATGAACGCATTCCCCTGAGCCAGATCTAACAAACACTGTCTTTTCCTTCTCACCAGCTACCCTAAGAGAAGTTGAAGAGCAACTCCTTCATTTTGGATACAAAGAAAAGTGCCAGAGTGGACTCTTTAGATCCCTACTTCATAAAGGTTGCCTGGCATGTCCTGGCAGTGCCCATCACTCATCTGTTCAACTTGTCACTAACCCAGGGGTCTCTTCCTAATTTATGGAAAACTGCCCACATTATACTGCTCTTTAAATCTGGGGATCCTTGTGACCTAAATAATTACAGGCCTATTTCATTACTCCCCATACCATCAAAAATTGTAGAAAAAATAGTAAATGCCCAGCTATGAGCTTTCCTGGAAAAGACAGACTTTCTAAATCCTATTCAATCAGGCTTCCGCATGAACCACAGTATGGTTACGGCGCTGGCCAAGGTAACAAATGATTGGCAATATGACCTTGATAACAAAAAGCTTGTCTGCACTGTCTTTCTGGACCTCAGCAAGGCATTTGACACTGTCGATCACTCTCTACTACTTTCCTCACTAAAAGTATTAGGTCTAGACACCACCTCTCTGGGCTGGTTCCAGGACTATTTAATGGACAGGCAATGACAGGTCAAGGCAGAAGGGGGAGCTCTCCCCCCCAAACTGTTACTAAGAAGTGTCCCTCAAGGCTCTATCTTGGGACCAATACTCTTCACCATATACATTAACAACATCGACTTTGGCATTAAGAAAGCCAAAATCCACTTGTTTGCAGATGACACGGTATTGTACCTAAGCCAGTCCACACCTGAAGCTGCCTGTAAAGATCTGCAACTCGACTTCAATATCCTCCAATACCAGCTTCTTAGCAAAAAAATGCTCCTCAATGCCAAAAAAAACTAAGGCAATGATTCTCTCACCTGGCAACAAACCACCTTGTCTCGCTATTGGTACTCTACCTTCCATCACCACCTTATTGGGGGAAAACGTGTACTTTGTCCCCAAGTTTAAATACCTGGGAATCTGGCTAGACCACAAACTCTCCTTCGGGGAACATTTGGAGGATATGGTGAAAAAACTGAGACAGAGACTGGGGCTCTGACTGCAGAGGCAAAAAGACAGCTTGTACAGTCCACCTTCATCTCCCTATTAGATTATGCTAACTTCATCTATAGCCATTGTAACACCTTATACCTGGGTAAGCTGGATGTCTTATACCACAGAGTGCTGCACTTCATTACCGGCCTCCCCTCCTCTGCCCATCACTGCTCCCTATATGCTGCTGTTGGATGGACCTCCTTACAATTGAGACACAATAGAAATGCTGCCATATGGACCTTGAAAGTGATTACTGGCAAATTACCATGCTACATCTCTTATCTTCTGCCTCAAATCAAACTCAGAAACCTATGCCCTAAGGAGCTGCTCCCTTATTTCTCTGAGAATCCCCAGGGTCTGCACGCATTTTGGGAGAGCGGCCATAAGCTATTCACTTCCAGCCCTCTGGAACGAGACACAGAAACTTTTGAAACTAAGACCTCCAGTAAGCATTGCAGTGTTCAAGTCTATATAAGCAAAATCAATCAGAGAAATATGTCACTGCTTCCATCAACTTTGAACTACTGCCTCTTTGCATAACATCTCCTTCTGCCCCACACATTTCAAAAACTTACATTACTTTACCATTGCCTCGCCTTCCCTTCCCTTCCATCTCCATACCCTCTGCCCCAATTCTGATCCCCAAGTATCCACGACCCCTTAGAACTTCCAGCGCAGCTTCCACAGGAACCAGTTACACAGGCAGCAGAGCCTCTGAAGCCACCATCTGAGAACCCTCGATCAGCTTACACTCCCCTAGCTCTAAGAACTTCCCGAGTCCAAGCTTGGATGCCACTTGCACCTGCAATCTCCGGATTGCTGGTGCTATTGAAGCCATAGCTGATATCTGTTAAACATACTCTACTTGCTGAGAGCTGTGAACCCCTCTCAGTCATCGCAGGAATCTAAGGCATCTCTAAAGTACTCAACCCTCATTATTCTTAGCCTTAATCCATAAGTGAGTATCCAGCACTGTACCATGTGTAGGACATTTGTCTCTGCCCCCCTTCACCAATGCAACCTTTACCTACTCGAGGTACCATTCAAAGGTACCATTCAAAACCCCTTTCTCCCACCCTTTCCTTGACTATACCTTGTTCATAGTTTAGATATAATCAACAAATGCCTAACTTGGACTTCATATATTACTGTTATTTAACTTGTTTTTTAAGTGTGTTATAATGCCAGTACTTATGACTGTTATGTATACTGTTTCTGCCCTTGTGTGATGCAGGTCCACCTTATAAATGAGCTTGCTCAATGGTGTCCACCTGGATAATAAAGATTTTATTGATTGATTAAATAAATTAAGATTTGATTGATTGATTGATTTTTCCTTGTACCTTGGCAAAATGTTGAACTGTTGTGCAGACATGACAAGATTCTCAAAAATACAAAATATGTTATGTCCACTATTAGCTTATGCAGACAACATTATACTAATTTCTCTAACTAAAAGGGTTTGCAGAATAAGTTAAATTATATTTATGAGCAGTCCTTGTTAAAATTAAAAATAAATATGAATAAAACTAAAATTTTAGTTTTTGGGAAGAAGAACTTGAAGGTTCCTGGTTTTAGGTGATAATAGAGTGAAAGTTGTGAATAATTATATTTCCTGGGAGTTACTGTACAGCAAAATTGTGGTTGGACCATACATGCAAATTCTATTCTTGGGAAGTTAAAGAAAACAATGGCTGGGCTTATTAGGTTTAATTTTAAGTATGGAGGTGCAACTGTTAAACTGCATCTAGATGTTGTTAAGGCTAAGTTTGAGCATAGCTCTTATATGGGGCTGAAATCTGGGAACTTCAAAACCCAGATAAATTAGTGACCCCATTGTATAAAGCATTAAGGAATATTCTTAAGGTTGGTCATGCCTGCACAGCAGCATACATAAGGGTGGAATTAGGGTTAACTAATATTAATGTGGCTATAGAATCTAGAAAAATAAATTACTGGATTACAAGAACAAGAAAAGATGAAGGAACTCTTGTGAGACAGTGTTTGAATGAAAAGGAGTTATGGCTAGGTGTGGGATATAGAGCAAGATACTGGCACAATGCATTGTGTTTGGGTTTGATTAAACATCAACTCATTCACTTAAAAAGAGCAGTGGAGTGAGGGATAGTGTTAAGTATGAAATATAAGAGATATGTCTCTAAAAAGATACAGAGATTTTGGAATAATGTCGATTTGGAAACTGTTGCTGGTTCTCGATATTCTAAATGGTTTGCAGCAAATAATTATTATCATGGGTGTAAACCTTATCTGGAAATACTTTCAGACAATACATTGAGACAAAATGTTATTTACAAATTTGAACAGTTCCTAAGCAATGTGTTGGAATACCACTTATAAAACAAGTATTACATCTGCCAACTGTGACTATGGTACAGTATTGGCAAGTGGAAGACTTATGTTATGTATTGAGGAGGCGTAAATTGTATGATCTCCAAAGGGTTTATTGGTTTGGAACATTTTGCATGAAAGGTACCAGATAGAAAAAAATGTTCTTACTAGCATTTTAATGCACACTGATGATATTAGGACAATTGAACATCTAGCTAAATTCTTTACATCCGCTAAGAGTATTAAAAACAAGATTAAAATTATATGAATGGAAGTTGGGTTTTATATTGAATTTGGTGGAATGGAGACAAGCTCTTATTAAATATAGTTATACAGATTAAATGTACTTTATGGATTTAGTTACTGTAGGGACATGGGGGTGTTAGTATGCATCTAATGGTGTTAATTGTAACTTGCTGAATAAATGTTTGTAAACCTATGTTTCTGATGATAGGCCTATATATGTATTTATTATGTGGCTAAGTGTATTTATTCTGCTTATGTGTACAACTTGTGCATTTTTAACTTAAACCTGTGAAGATGTATGTTTTTGAAATTGTGAAGACTTTTTAGTCATACAATAAAAATGTGGTCTAATAATACTGGATCTAGTACTTACCAAAGGGGACAGAGTTGCAGATGTTGTGGTGGGTAGCCATCTGGGATCCAGTGATCACTGTACAGTGTGGTTTAATGTGAGAACAGTGGTAGAGTCAAACCACACAAAAGCGAGGGTCCTGGACTTCAGAACTGCTGACTTTGCAAAGATGGGGAAATGTCTCAGAAAGCCCTGGCTGGGGGGGGGTGGTGTAAAGGAACAATGGACAAATCTAAAAGGAGCCATGAAGGGGGCAATGAAGTTTTGCATTAGGCAATTCAACAAAAGCAAGAGGAAACAAAAAAAAAACACTTTGCTTCTCAAAGGAAGTGGCCAGAAAGGTAAGAATGAAAAGACTGGCATCATGATGTACAAGGAAACACAGAAGGAGGAAGACAGGGAAGTGTATCTAGAAAAACAGAGAGAGGCAGGGAAAGCTATCAAGAGCACAAAGGCACAAACAGAAGAAAAAAATTGCCCAATCAGTAACAAAAGGGGACAAGACATTCTTCATTCACACTAGTGAAAGAATAAAGACTGGGGTGGGATTTTTAGGCTAAAAAGGAACAGAGGGGTGTTTAGAGGGGACCTGGAAAAGCAACAATCCCTGAACAAATATTTTATTTAAGTATTCACAGAAAAATTAATATGTAGAACATTAATTCAAGCGACAAGCACTGAAAATACAAACTGCCAAAGTACAGCAACTATCCCTTTATCTGAAAACCCCCTCCCCCTCCACTTAAAAATCCAAAACTGCTAAATCCCAGCAGAAAAGTAATCAACAACCCTCTGAGACATGCAAGAATAAAAGCTGTAAAACCCTCTATGAGAAAGTCCAAGTAGAAGGCCACAAAATAAAACAAACACAAACTGGAATTCCAACACTAACTTTCTTCCCTCAAATTAACAGCATCAACAAATCATTAAAATAGCCCACTGAAAAATGCAAATGAAAGCAAAAGAAAAAACACACAAACCCCTAGGTAAAGAAACATACACTTTACTGAACCATCTCTATTACCAAAATCTCCCATACCCACAAAATTCAATTAGTAGCAAAAAGCCCAAAAGTAAAGAAAAACACACCGCAAAACCCCACCATACCCATCATTCAATCAAACAATTTCCCAAGCCAGTAAACCACTACTTACACAACTCACACTCTAAAAACCCCACAGAACACATCTACATTTCTTCTAGCTAGCATTCTCTTTAAAAAAAAAATATACAGAAATATAGTAACAAAGTCCACTACCAAAACACTTACCTAAACTTCTTCAATGGCAACCCCGTTAATGCACAGAAACTGGCCTCCATCCCACCATCAACAGCAATCTAGCAGAAATCCCACTGAAAGTAAAACAACACAAAAAAAATTTTCAAAATTTACCAACATCCAAATAAGTAGTCGACACTGTGTCACAAACTATGATGTCGTTTGAACTACACTTTCACAAAAACAATGTTGTACACACAAACGTGTCAAATGTAGTGTCACAAAATAGTGTTCCACGCACGACACTTTCAGAAATTTCAATTGGTTTACACCCCCTTTAACACTCAGCCAATCACAGACTGGTGCCTATTTGAGTGACAGATGCTGCAACCAATGTATTGGCACATTCATCAGGTCATATCAAGAAACCAATCACAACCACAGAACAGTGAAGAAGAAGGACATAGCAGCCATCTTAGGAAAAAAGAGACACCCTGCATCTGACTGTATACGTATATCAATTTTCTAAACAATTTTCCTAACATCACAAAACTATTAGCTGTACAAAAATAGTATTAAACAAAACATTTTTAATGCTGTATTTGACTATGATTATATAATTCACCTACCATACTGTAAAAAAAAAACAGTTTAAAGTCAGAGTGTCAATCAATACTTACTAGCACAGATAGAGCTGCAAATGGAGGTAGAAACAAGCTGCACGTGTATCATAACAAGAGACACCACCAATCACATGTCTCTGTTAAGCTGTAATTGTTTGAAGTAGCCAATGGTAATGTGTATTTTACCACTATGAAATATTCCTGCATTTGTGTTTGACAGTAAGAATACCCATTCAGTGAAGTAATAGCAGTGCATGCACTGCATTGGTTAACCAAGAAAATCATCAACCAATAACATGGCAAATGACTGTTTGGATCAGCCCACAAAGCCAGTGTTGAAGCTGAGAGGAAATCTTTGTTTCACATTCACTTGTGCTAGCCACTGCAGGAGAAACACTGATTTTGTTTTGGTAGCTCTGTCCACTTCTCGAGTTTAAAAGCTAAGAATGGCGAAAACAGCAGATGGACCATGTGGGTAGCAGGCAGCAGCACAGTAAGGCATGCTCAGAGTATGCTCAGAGGAGTGATTTTGAGAGACCTGCAGCTTCCAAATTGCTATGTAAAGTGGTTTGGTAGAGGTGGCATGAGGGTGGAGCATCTCCCCAACAATGCACAGACTTTTGACTACTAAAGCTCAGCCAGACATACTGCTGCTCCATCTCGGAGGCAATGATTTGGGCACCAAAGATGGATAGATTTAGTATCAGAAGCAAAATGGACCTTGCTTCCATTATGCATATGTTGCCTACCTGTAAAATCATATTTCTGATATTACAGGCGTAGAGTCTGGAAAGCAGAACAGCACATGTACCTGCTTGACAGAGCTCACAGAAAGGTAAACATACAAATATCTGGATACCTTCACATGGCTGGGATGCACACCATACGTCATCCTGAAATTAAATATTGTAATGATTGGCTCTACCTACGACATGGTGTGCACTTGTCACATGCTGGCAGTGCCTTTTCCTGGGTGACCTTCGAGATGGGATCCTCACAGTCCTCTAAAAATATCAGGCTGTTACAGCACATACAGTCCTAACAAAAATGACTCTTTTAAGAGCCCATAAACTTGGTCAAAAAATAGAACAGCTGAACTGGTTACACACAAACAAATAAACACTATGTCACTGAAACACTTCAACATACATTCCGAGTCATGCAGATGTACAGGATTCTGACATACATACAGACATAGTTAATAAACTGTTTTATTTATAATTCACTATGTTGTTTCACTATACATGTAAGACAGAGTGGAACATAGAATTACAAAGACAGTACTCTTTCCTCAATGTAATATTATCTAACGGATACTCAAATAATAAAATATTGTGGGCAGGATTAACAAACCCTCCCCCCGGACATCTGCACAATGCTATTCCTGGTGGCAGTAGTAGAAGTGATCCCCCCCACAAAAGTGGCCATAAGATGCCATTCCGGGTGGCTATAGTAGCAATGATGGATCCCCTACTGGCTGTACAGTTCTGCACCCAGCATCATTAAATGGAAGCTAAACCACCCTCCCAGCCACAAGCTTTCATTAATGCCATGTCCCACACCAGCCATGCAGACAGTCCCTCTCATGTACCCCCAACTCACCCCTCTTCCCCACCCCAGCATGGTGCTGCTGTCACTGGGAGACTCAACCCAGCTGCCTACCACCATGGCTGCCTGCCAACAGAGCTGTCTGATAATCAGTAGGTCTGTGCAATAACTGTTATTCACAGACAGACATGTCACCAGACAGCCATGACAGTATTTGTCTGGTTTGACTCACCCACTAACATCGCTACCTGCTGGAATGGACAGAGAGGATTAGGTTGAAGGGCACAAAGCAGTGGGGTGGGGTTTCTGCATACAGCCACAGGATGAGGCATTAACAATGGCTAGGGTCTGGGAGGGTGTATCAGCCTGTCATTCACCACCATGAGGAGCAACATGATATGAGCACTGGGGTGGGGACCAGCATTGCCACTACAGCTGCCAGCAGCAACATTGTATGGGCACTCAGGGGAATCTCTACTACTATTGCTGCCAGCAGCAGTAGTTTGCAGTGGCCTGGGGCTGAGTGGGTGGGATCAGTACTGCTGATCTTGCCAACACCTTTTACAGGGTTTTGGAGGGGGGCACCATGGCCATAGGCACTGCCAGAGACAGCATTGCACAGGGGCTGGGGGGGAGGCTCAGTGGATTGCCAGTATGCAACGGCATATATCAGATGTACTCAGTGTATTCCTTCTGTTAATCCTAGTCAGTGTGCTATTATAAGTATGTAATCACAAATATTTTCCTCCGTAATTATCCTTAGTATCACATGTATGCAGAGGAGAAAAAATTCACATCTCACAATACAGTGTTCTAACATACTGTTTTATCTCTATTTGTCACAGCTTGGGAAAAATCAAAAACATTTAAAACATGAGACTGTGGTCTGTCAAGGAGGTGTGCTGTCTGGTCCAGGCAGCCCAGGCCAGAGGAAATCCACGCTTCCTTATGTGTAGCACAAATAGAAGCTGGATAAGATGTGGAAGCACATCCACAGTACATGAGTGTCCTGAAGATTGAAGGAGCGCACCCATGTTTGCGAAAGTGGAGATTGTTGCGTGCGAATTTAAATCTTGAAAAGCCATGAAGAGATACCAGATAATGATGTTAGCTGGTACTGTATCGCTTATGAAATGTGGGAGGCAGCTGGAAAGCTGGATGCGGGGAGCACCTAACACACTGTGAGTAAAGAAACTATCTGTAATAAAACACAATGTTTTCCTTTGCAGAAATAAAAAAAATAGCTAACTGTTGTGTTAATAAAAAAAAGAATCTGACAAATAGAGCTTTCACATTGCCTGTAGAAATTCCAACAGTCCAATTTGTTGTCTTCTATTTACATGCATTTACAGCTCTGACATTGCTAACAAAGGTTTAACACTATTTATAAAAATTTTTTATAGTAATGAAAAGCCACTGCCATACATTATTTCAATGATCACGTAATCAACGATTAGTGGCATGTGCCACTCAGCCACACTTTATGTCACAATACACTGCTACAATGTGAGTAACATACCATAAGCATAAGCCTTGTCCCTGCTTTATTCTTAAGTAACATGACACCTTAGGCAGTTAGGTACAAGACCACAGACTCACTGCATCCACAACCTGACGTGTCACAAGATCACACCACACCAAACAACTTTAAGACTTATACCCCTACAACACAATGTTTTTCTTGCGTACGACATTTCAATGTGTGTGACTACAATCACAGTGATGCTCCATTTCTGTACATTGCCTCACCATAAAAAGGCAGTACATTAAAAGCCGACCTGCCTGGTGTTGAGTGGGGGGGGGTGCAGATATTGACTTATTGATACCATGCACTCCTAAGCATCATCAGTTTGATTTCCCTTAAATCAAGCTAATATTATATCACTATCCATGCCCTTAGTATCACAATCAGTCACAAATCAGGATGCACAACCTCTTCTGTCATAACAGTGGCTGCATTATCTGACTGGGACCATCAAAGTCTACAGTCATGTAATCTAGAAACACAATTACTCTAACCATTGATATCTATCCATGTATTTCAACTGATATACTCTACTCACAATGCACTGTCTGACCTATATTACAACACATGCCATTAAGTACTGTGTAACTGTACTATTTGTACTAATTGCCTTTGTTTGACTCTGAGTACTTACACACAAAACACTACCCCTTTTTCTTTTGTTGGGTGTCTCATAGCCTACCTGTATAACAAGCAATCTGTCACTACAGTCATTGAAATATAAAAGCTATTTCCATAATGGTTATTTCTCTGTGGTTCTCCACTACTGATGTGCCTGTACCATCTATTTTCTGATTCTGCTTACTGTGACTATTATCTTAGGATACATAACCTATTGTATATGGCTGGTCGTTGTCGTCTACCAGAGATAGTAACTTGCTGCTATCACCTTGCTGTAACGTTTTAATCCATGGAAAATCTTTTGTGTACTCAATCATTATACAGCAACTCAACTAGTTGTAGCTTAACTGGCAGAGTAGACTATAAGTGTTCAAATATATGTCTTTTAAATACATAAACAGACAAATATCACACTAAATAAATATCTTTACTATCTCTTATTTTTAGATAATCAGATGTTCCCCCTGCCACAAAGCAATGCAGTGCCAGCCGAACCACAGGCTATGAAGGTTGACCATTCACACTCTGACAGTGTAATCATTGTTGAGTCAGAAGGTAAGAACACAATACAAGAAATTATTTATCATACTTACTGTCACAAATAGATGCCCATAACAGTTCTCATGCTATGCACCCAGTAAACTGCTATTACATTGCTATGCATTGTGCTACTTTTGTTCACATTGTACAGTTAAGAGCAGAAATTCTTTGTGTATCATCACAGCACATACTTTGCTGAGCACATAAAAGCATTGATTTAACAAGCATATTTACCGCCATAATCAGCAAGCTGTTCAGTAATTGTTAATGTCACCTGTTTTCCTGTGGTTCTCCACTCAAGACACATCATGCATTAAATATATAATTAAGAACTAATACCTGACACAGTACTAATTACTTAGAGACAATTCTATACAGAACAAGTAAGTATCTGTTCACAGAAGACAGTTTTAGTTGTGCAATAGTGAACAGACAAGTGTTTAGCACAGGTATAGCCTTACTGAGTTTGTCAGCATAACAAAAAAGATAGTAACATGAATGCAAAAACTGTCACAGACATTTGCACACATAATAAAAAAGGGAAGTTATATGTAAAACAAAATAGATACAATGAGAGTAGCAGTAACAAAAGTAAAATCACTGCATCTATTAAACAATCGGTATCTCTGTCTTACAGTGGCTGGGGAGACTGGAGAAACATCGCAACCACGGGTGAAGCAGGAGCCTGCCAGCAGTTCTGAATGTAAGTCTAGCATAATACAATGTGGTATAAAAATTCTGTTACCTCATTGGTCAAAACACATCACATGATCATGGTATATCGTGTAATAATTCATGCTGAGTAATGGTATTTATAAAAATGACTTTAAAAATTTAGAATGTATCTTACACATGGTCCATTGTATGATCGCCAATCCAGGGCACTCAGGGTTATCGAGGTTTACCCACTTCTTCTGTGGTAAAGCCATTCAGCTGCACCTCGTCACACACCACACTAAGTGTTGCTAAATCCCCACAATAACCCACACCCTGTCATGCCTTATTGCTTAAACAAAAACTGACAAGAATGTAATACAGTGCTGCCAACAGTATCAGTATATTTCATTTCATTGTATTTCTTAATACTATAGTTACAGGTGAAGAGTCCATATGAACCTCACCTCTTGGAGGGCAGCTGGCAGCACTGGTTAGGGTGACAACATGTAACTACTAACTGTTCCAAGTAGTATATAACTGAAACAATTCAGCTGCAATACTTATATCCATTGCCTTCTTTTTTTTATGTGACTATCCACTGGGATTCCAATAACTATTTTTTTTCACACCCATTGGCTGCCTGATGCCATGCAACTGTTAACTATCCTGCTTCCTGTGCCAGTTCAATCATGGAGCTGTACCATTTATACCCATACCTATTTTTTTGGTAAGTCTCCACTGAGCATGTAGTTCCTGCTCTGGGCAAGCAGGGCATTGCCTAGCTGGTACCGCACAACCCTAACTCTGCAAGCTATGTGTACCTGCAACCATACAGGAACTGCACTTATATCTATTTAATACCATTAACAGCAACCTCCCACTTATGATGAACTACCTGTTCTGCTGTGGAGTAGGGCAGGTGTTATATTCAGTAGAGTCACACCATACAAGTGATCGGTCCCAACTTGTAAGTTACTACAATCACACAGCTGAATTGTTCATATCCATAGCCTTTCATTGCCAGTGAGTCAGCACTTAACACCCAGAACCAGCTCTAATGCTGGGAAGGGGGCCTTGCCACCCTGCTGACGTGCAATCAAGAACTATACACTCATGATATGGTTCCTGCTCTATGCATGTCTGGGTGAAGGACATGGGAATTCACTAGCTGCATGTATATCTAGCTGTAGGTATGGGTCATTCTCTGGCTGACACCATACAAGTTCACACTTTCCTAACTTATGTCCATACTAACACAAAACAGTATCATTAATAGCTATAGCCCTTCTTTTACTGTGACTGTCCACTACGGATAAACTATGCACAGAGAGGAGAGAGGAGGGAAGATGAGGTATTGCCTACTTGGGGAGGTGAGCATTGCCTAGTTGATGTCACATAATCAACTGCATTAACTGTTTAATATCATCATTAAACTATTACATCAATATCCATACCCTCTAATTTACTGCGGTCTGCACTCACAACACAGGACATCATCTATGGGGAGGGGTGCATCACCTGCCTGACCCCACTCAACTCCTAACTACATAAGTATTAATCTACCTCAAACAAACATGTATACCATTAATGACTACACCATTTGTTTTTTTTTGGGTATCCAGTAAAGATACAGTTTCCACTACCTGTCTGTCTGTGATACGGGGGGGGGATGGGGCATTCAGTGCCTAACGCCAAAAAACTTACAGCTTCCAAAATTCATATATCCCTACAACCACAAAGCTGCACCATTCATGACTATGTATGTTGTTTTCTTCTCACGCTACACTTAAGAATCATTACATCCTGTCATGCCTTTCAACTTTTTGTCCCCCAATATGTGGCACATTGCCAGCAAACTGTATGTCAGGTGGGGAAAACTCAACACTGTAAAAATAGTGTTTCTATGTTCAGGAAGTCTATAAATATAATTTTTTTGCATCATTAACTATGGTTTATTGCTTCTAAATCTTAATTTTGAATGTGAAACAACTCCACACAATGTGGAATAGGAGGTTTTATGAAGTAAAATGAGGCAGCTCCTCATAATGTGGAACAGTTCAGAGGTATGTATCCTGTGCAGCAGGGCGGGTACAGAGAGAGAGGGTACACAACCTGGTCTGAGTAACTAGGAGGAGTACATCCCCACCAGATGCCATGGAACAACTCACTGTTCCAACTTAAAGCTACCTTATAATGAAGCAGTAATGTTAATAACACTAACCTTTCCCCAAAAGTTGAATTCCAAAACAGAGTTACAACAGAAACACAGAAGTATTTTTGGCATTCTCACATGGTAAAAATTTTTTTTTCCTCTTCACAGATCAACCTCGTAAAAAGTGACACACTGTGCACTGTTGCTGTGTTAGGAGGCTCAAGCACGAAGTTGACTGTTTAACAAAAGAAATAAAAGAGATGAGAAAAGAGCACCTAGATGAAATGAGAACAATGCGGCAACAACAAGAAAAAATACTAGAACTAGTAACTGCTCAACAAGCCACAGTCAGCCTTGTGCTCGAGCCTGTGGGCACAGCGGCAGGTGCCAGTGCAGACAGCAGCACTGTTTCACCTGTGGTCACAACTAGTCTCCCTGGCCACTGATGGACAGCCTCCACAGCCACGTCCTGGTATCTCCTCCCAAGCTGGCTCAACAGCTTCCAATTCATATGCACCTCCACATCTATCCAGCTTCCTGCCTGGGCTGCCTGGACCACCCAACAACACACCTCCCTTTTTCATAGCATTTATTTTCTTATTTTCATTTTCTTACTATTTCCAAAGCGTTTATTTTTTGTAAAATAAAAAACTATTTTTTTAACAAATGATAATTACTTTATAATTTATATAAATGTAAAAAATTTTTATTGCTGAAGAGAAAGCATTCATATTATTTCTATGTATTTGAATATATGTATTTTCTACCAAATAAATATATGATTTATAACAAAACTGAGGTTTTCTTGTGCAATTTTAAAAGCTTTACATTTATTACACTTATTACAATGCTGACTACTGAGGCTCAGTAACCATACTAGAGTATCAAATCTGTACTGGCATTACAGTAGAGTGACATCACGTGTCTGACTTCATGCAACTACTAACTGTCTTAGCTTATGTACTCCTATAAACAAGGATCAATACCATGAATCCCAGAGTTCAGAGGTCAGAGTTGAGGTAGCAAGTGAGTTTCATTCTCTCAGAAGAAGCCAGAAGGGGAAGGAAGGAAACATATTCAATTCAGTGCTTTAGAGTAACTGGGAATTGCTATTTTTCTTTTAAACTTAGATTGTGGGCTTTTAGTGACACTGTACTTTCTTTGTTGTCTTTACTTAGAATTGTTTTTGGGCTGTTGAAAATTTAAAACGTAGTGGTGGTGTAATTATGTGCTGTCTTTAATTGCTGCAAATGTATCTTGGCTTGTCTGACTGCCCTGTAGTTGGGTGAGGAGTGTTAATTGTCTGGCCTCTGACCTCAGCTACGTGATAACTGGAGGTAGGGCTAGTTCAGAGATGAGGTAGCAGTGAGTTTTATTTTCTCAGAAGAAGCCAGAAGGGGAAGGAAGGAAACATATTCAATTCAGTGCTTTAGAGTAACTGGTAATTGCTATTTTTCTTTTAAACTTAGATTGTGGGCTTTTAGTTACACTGTACTTTCTTTGTTGTCTTTACTTAGAATTGTTTTGGGCTGTTGAAAATTTAAAACATAGTGGTGGTGTAATTCTGTGCTGTCTTTAATTGCTGCAAATTTTATCTTGGCTTGTCTGACTGCCCTGTAGTTGGGTGAAGGGTGTTAATTGTCTGGCCTCTGACCTTAGCTACGTGATAACTGGAGGTGGGACTTAGTCAGAGTTGAGGTAGCAAGTGAGTTTCCTCTCTCTCAGAAGAAGCCAGAAGGGAAGAAAGAAACAAATTCAATTCAGTGCTTTAGTAACTGGGAATTGTTATTTCTTTTAAACTTAGATTGTGGGCTTTTAGTGACACTGTACTTTCTTTGTTGTCTTTACTTAGAATTGTTTTGGGATGTTGAAGATTTAAAGCGTAGTGGTGATGTAATTCTGTGCTGTTTTAATTGCTGCAATGTTACGCCCCCTCCTCTTCCCCAACTCTTAATTATATGCCCTGTTAAATCTGATTGACAGGAGCTAAACACAGAGGTATAAGTAAGGGGTGTGAGTAGGAGGGGCATAAGGGAAAGAAGCCCACCCTCAACACGACAAGTGTTTTGACTCATTATTTATTTATTGGTTTCTTTTCTTCTTTTTTTCTAAAGAAAATTATCTGAGGATCAGTGGCAGGATTTTTAGGACAGTAAATTAATAAAAGGGAACTAGGAGAGCTTCAGTAGCAGACAAGTAGTGGAATAGCAGTATAATTGCAGTATAATGTGGGAGTGGTGCAATGCAGTGACTGTGGGGCAGCCATATTCAGGCAGACCTTCTGGACACTGGTGCTGCCCTATCTGCATGCATCTCTCTGGACTGTGGGATGAGGTAGCCAGACTCAGAGCGGAAGTAAACTGGGTCAGGAGTACCATCACCCCTATCCAAAGACCACCAGTCAATGCAACTGCCTCAAAGGATGCTGAGAACGAGGAACACTTGGATGACAGTGGGCTCAGGGAGGGTTAGAGTGGTCAGGCAGAGGCACATCCCAGATCCTATTCCACTCAAGAACTCATATGCCACACTGGCAAATGAGGACAACCAAACAGAGGTACCCAGAGAAGTGGAAGGAAAGGATGTGGAGGTTAGTCAAGGAGGTGACCTCAGCGGGGAAAGCAATTGACCCCAGAGGAGGAGGAAGTGAATCCTGGTGAGGGACTCCATCATAAGAGGGATCCAGATAGGAACACAGGAGGGGGAGGACAGGGAGGTGAGGCGCCTACCAGGTGCCACAGCATGGAGGGATGGAAGGAAGATCCTGGGGCTCACTGGGAAGGCAAGACGGAGGAGAGCTGGATGTCATTATCCACCTAGTTACTAATGACCCGACAAATGGGGCCAAAGGAAGTTCAGAAAGAGTTTAGGAAATTGGGGAGGGGTCTCAAGCAAGTAGCTACTTCTGTCACTTTCTCAAGTACTTCCTGCGAGAGGCAAGGAAACATAAGGAGTGCATGCCCAGGAACTTTAACTCATGGTTGAAGAACTGGTGCTGTGAGAAGGTTTGGATTCATTGGTGACTGGGGACCCACCTGGAGGGATGGAGGTTTGTTCAAGCCTCGACGCCTGCATCCATCCTGGAGGAGAATCAAGCACTCAATTATAAGTTTAAATGCTACATTGACAAGCATTTAAACTAGCAAAGGAGGGTGGCAGGCCAGCAAGGAGGTACCTACTTTCTCACCCCACAGCTAGCAGCAGAACCAGTGAACCAGAGGAGTGGCTATCTCTGCAAAGCAGTGTGCAAAAGATGGAGATTAGTGCCCAAAAGGTGGATAAGCAGAAAAGGGGCAAAATTCAGCAGAAGGGCATACAGCAAGGAGAACCAGGGATAAAGGACAACCAAGGAAGGGGCTGAAGTAGAACAGTGAAACAGTCTAGGAGGTCAAATCATGGAAAGCCATGTGTGCAAATGCCAGGAGCCATAGCAACAAGATGGAAGATCTGGAGGCTGTCATGGTGCAGTCAACCTGGACATTGTAGCCATCACTGAAACCTGGTGTAATGATAACCACGACTGGAAGATGGCCTACCTGGCTACAACATATTCAGAAGAGACAGAGCATGCAGGAAGGAGGAGGTGGCACTGTATGTGAAAAATGACATAAGGGCCACAGAGATCCAGGAGGAACAAAATGGGAGAGATACTGTGGGTTAAGCTGGAAAGTAAAATGAGGACAGCCATCCACACAGGTGTAGTCTATAGACCACCAGCCCAGGAGGAAGAAACAGATAGGAGCTGATACTAGCCATCCAAAGGATGGCAGACAAGAGTGAGGTAGTACTGGTTGGAGACTTCAGTATTCCAGATGTGGACTGGAAAATCCCAGCAGCAGCATCAACTAGGAGCAGATATATCCTGGACTCCCTTCAGGGTGCCTTCCTCAAGCAACTGGTCATGGAACCAACTCGGCAGAAGGCAATACTGGACCTTGTGCTCACAAACAGGGACAGTGTGATGGGGATAAGAGTGGGGGAGCACCTGGGGAACAGTGACCACCAGTCATTGTGGTTTGAAATCACAGAAAGAGCAGAACCAAACCACACAAAAACACGTATCCTGGATTTTAGGGGCAGACTTTGGGAAAATGGGAGATACTTGAAAGAGGCATTAAGGGAAATGGGACAGGAATCAGGGTTGAGGAACAGTGGGCAGTATTTAAAATGGGGATTACAAGAACAACAGAATTATGCATTAAGCAGGTTAGCAAGAGGAAAGGTAGAGGAGACCATTATGGTTTTCCAAAGAGGTAGCAAAGAAGGTGAAAGCCAAAAGATTGCATTCAGGCAATACAAAAAGACTCAGGCAGAAGAGGATAGGGAGAAGTACCAGGAGAAGCAAAGGGAGGCAGGGAGGTCAGTAAGGGAAGCCAAAGCTCAGACAGAAGAACACATTGCAAAATCAATGGGTAGAGGGGACAGAACCTTTTACAGGTACATAAGTGAAAAAAGAAAGACAAAGGGAGGGATAGTGAGACTGAAGGGGGAGGATGGGTGCCACGTGGAGGATGACAATAGTAAAGCTGACAAATTGAACAGATATTTCTGCTCAGTCTTTACACAAGTCCCTTTACACGAGAAAGGGTCCTGAAGGAAGTGGAAGTAATAAGAGTTGATAAAGCAATGGGGCCAGATGGGGTGCACCCCAGGGTCCTTAAAGAACTAAGAGAGGTGGTGGCTGAACCTCTGGCTATCCTGTTTAGCCGATCACTGGAAACAGGGGAGGTACCCAAAGATGGGAGGACAGTAGATGTAGTCCCCTTATACAAAAGTGGGAACAAAGAGGAAGCAGGGAACTACAGACCAGTCAGCCTCACCTCAGTAGTGGGGAAGATCATGGAAGCACTACTGAAGGAGAGATTAGTGGAACATCTGGTTGTCAATGGACTACAGGACCCAAGGCAGCATGTTTTCACCAGGGTGCGGTCATGTCAGACTAACCTCATTGAATTTTTGACTGGGTGACTGGGTGGTGGATCAGGAGGGCAGTGGACATGGCCTATCTGGACTTCAGCAAGGTCTTTGACACTGTGCCACATAAAAGACTATTACACAAACTGGGGAATATGGGTGTGGGCAGAACAGTAGTGTGGTGGGTAGGTAACTGGCTGGGTGGCAGGACACAGAGGGTGGTGGTAAATGGCTGTCACTCCACAGAGGGAAGAGTGACCAGTGGGATACCACAGGGATCAGTGCTGGGACCGGTCCTATTCAATATCTTCATCAGTGACATTCTGGGACCTAGAAGGCAGAATTTCACTGTTGCTGATGACACAAAGCTCTGTAACAGAGTAGACACACCAGAGGGTGTAGACAGAATGAGAAGGACCTGCAGAAACTTGAAGAATGGTCAGGGGTTTGGCAGTTGAAATTCAATGCAAGGGAGTGCAAGATAATGCATATGGGGCACAAAAACCCTGGCACAATATATCAGTTGGGGGTGAGGATATAGCATGCACCAAGCAGGAGGGATATTGGGGTTATCATCTCTGATGACCTCAAGGTAGGGAAACAGTGTGACAAGGCAGCAGGCAAAGCAAATAGGATGCTGGGATGTATCGGCAGGGGCATCACCAGCAGGAAAAGGGAGGTCATAATTCCACTATTCAAGACACCAGTGAGGCCCCACCTGGAGTACAGTGTACAGTTCTGGAGACCATACCTATGTAAGGACATAGACAGGGTAGAGAAGATTCAGAGGAGGGCAACAAAGATGGTGCATGGATTGCATTACAAGTCCTATGAAGACAGGTTGAAGGAACTGAACATGTACTCCCTGGAGGAGGAGGGAGAGGGTATATGATAGACATATAAGTATCTTACAGGGAGGAACAGGGTGCAGGAATACACTATTTTAAGTGAAAAAGATGTTCCAGGACTAGACAGCATGGGATGAAGTTGGAGGGCGGACGATTCAGACCAAACATGAGGAAGAATTTCTTCACAGAATGGGTGGTGGACAAGTGGAACACCCTGCCAGTGGAAGTGGTGGGGGCTGAAACAATCATGGGATTTAAGAATGCATGGGATAGACATAAAGGAATTCTGGAGGTCAGGGGTAAGGGG
This sequence comes from Neoceratodus forsteri, assembly GCA_016271365.2. Lineage (NCBI taxonomy): Eukaryota > Metazoa > Chordata > Ceratodontiformes > Ceratodontidae > Neoceratodus > Neoceratodus forsteri. Next base: position 542,727,967 of record CM028131.1, on the reverse strand, counting down.
CAACAGACTTCTAGGAAAATATAAACTGAACTTACAAGCTCAAATGGGCTGACTGGGTGGGCCATAGGCCCTTATCTGCCGACACTGTCTATGTATCTATGTATCCCCATATCCTTTATTAACTGTGGAAATGCACTCCTTAACTAATGGGATATACTGTAAATCCAAACTTTCCTGCCTAGGGGGTCACTACAGCCACAGGAGTGCACCATAAATGTCTATGTCCCTTCTTTTCCTCTAACTCTCCACTGAGGATACAATACATCCCAGGAGGGTTGCAGGTGTGGTGAGTGGGGTATGGGAGGAGAGACATTACCTAAATGGCAGGGGAAGGGAGCATTGCCTAACTGATATCATGCAACAAATAACTGTTCGGAGTTCTGTGTTATTCAGTCATGAACCTGTAACATGAATATCCATAACCTTACTAACCTGAGTCTCCACTCACAATACACTAACCCATGTACAGTGACAGACAGGATGGCAGGGGTTGGGTTGCAAGGGACATTGCCTGGCCACTGCCATGCAACTGCTAACTGTACTTAACTTGTCTTGCCTACAACCTAGCGTGGACCATTGATCTCCATGGGACTTGTTTTCCTGTAACTCTCTACCCAGTATACAGTACATGTTGGAGGCGGACAGAGAGAGTGGTATGAGGCTGATTTCCTAGCTGGAGGATACAGACTCTCCAACTCACAATACAATAACTCATGTACAGTGAGAGACAGTGTGGCGGGGGTGGGTGTGTGTGGGGGTGAGGCTGCGAGGACATTGCCTGGCTGCTCCCATGCAACTGATAACTGCCCTTAACTTGTCTGTACCTACAACCAAAACATGCACCATTAATCTCCATGGGACTTGTTTACTTGTAACTCTCACCCAATATGCAGCACATGCCCATGCTGGACAGGAGGGTGGGACAAGGGCATTCCCAGCCAGAATGTTAGCAGGAACCATTGGCTACATGATACCATAGGGCAGGACAAGGGGCATTGTCTAGCTGGAGGGGTGGTGTGGGCCATTGCTTAAGTAATACCATACAACAACTAAGTATTGCAAGTTCACTGTTATTAAATCATCAAGCTGTCAAAAGAATAAGCATAACCTTTGTTTCCCCAAGACTCTCCACCTCACATTAGAATACCAGATGTCTAGTGACAGATAGGGTGGCGAGGGGATGAAGAGACATTGCCTGACAATGGAAACCACAATGATGGTTTGGGGGGGCAGGCTGTGGGGGTGCAAGACAGGTCTTGAACCCTAACAGCTAATTTCCTCACTTTTTTTTCACTGTGGTGCATCCCTAACTGATCCACTAAATAGAGTTTATTGCTTCTAAGTTACCTTGTATTTGACAATGAGAAGTACAAATACTGAATGTAATGTAATGTCTTAGTGTCAAGGATATGTGTACGACTAAGTGGACCGCATGCTCTATTTTTCCTCAAAAGATGTATTCAGAAAGACAGTGGAAACAAAGAATGTATTCAGAATAATGGGCCTGGGAGCAGAAAATGAGCAATCATAATAGTAAAATGCAAATATCGCATCAGTGCAATATTTTGACGCCAAACCACCAAAAGGCACATCTGTGATATGTTGGCTGCCAACCCTCCAAATTTCAGCTCAAAAGACTAAACCGTTCATTTGCAGCTGGGTGGCAAAGAATTCCTGTCCATTTGCCATGACCTTGAAAAGTAGTGTCGCAATTTGTAAAAGCTTTCGCAAAAATTTGCAAAACTGTCAAACGTGCGACACTACTTTGCAACACTACTGTTTCCAGAAATTTAAAAAACATATTTCTGGGCTGTTTAACCCCAAAATAAAGACATAGATAGCATCCTCAGGGTTGGACTAGGTGAACACAGAAAGAACTGTGTCCTTAGAGGGTCCCAATTTTAAATGACAAGCATTTTTCTGATCAGTAACTCAAAACAAAACAGCGCATTTGCGACACTACTAGGCCATTTACGACACTAAAAAGTACATTGCGACATTTTCAAACTTTTGTTAACTTTTTCCTTTGACTTATAATGGGAACTGGTTTTAGAATAACTTTTGAACCAATCAGTATTTTTCATGAAATGTTCAAAAGAAACATTAGGGACCCCAGCCACACGGTCCCTGAAGTTTTCAAACTGGTCACGAAAAACTGTGCAACCTGTAGGCATGAGCAAAGAATGCGTAAAAAAGCATAACTGTGCATTCTGATGTCACTTAATAACTCCGCAGTTGTTTATCCAACCGGTACAAAAGTCGGCAGATACCAACCGTGCATACCAAATTTCAGGCAAATCCATTGAACGGTGGCATTTATTAAGGTGCAAAGTTTCGCCCTTTAACCTTAAAAGTGCTACTCAACTAACTATGGTAGCACTACCATGCTACCATAATGTATATATATATATATATATATATATATATATATATATATATGCACTCAACCTTAGGATTGAGAACCCCTTGCACCCACCCCCAAACTGCCCCCCAGCCAGCATGTCCTAACTCTCACCTCATCTCATGTTAAAGAAGCTGAGCTGATGAACTATAGGAGAATGGGGTAAGAGTTAGGATTGATGACCCCAATGCACACCCCGATGCTGGCTGGGGGCAGGGTGGGGGTGAGAAACCTAATGTCGAATTTCATCACTTTTGTAGCTGTAGAAGAACCCTAACCGATGCATTAATGAAGTTGTTTGCATAGAATTTCCATACTTTTTAAGAAAGAACAGAAAAGTAGAAAGTTGCGAAAGCCATGCCTTCAATATCACCACATGTAAGCCCCATCTCCAATATCACCACATGTAAGCCCCATCTCCAATATCACCACATGTAAGCCCCATCTCCAATATCAACCCTTGTAACCCCATCTCCAATATCACCCCATGTAAGCTCCGCCTCCAATATCACCACATGTAAGCCCCATCTCCAATATCAACCCTTGTAACCCCATCTCCAATATCACCCCATGTAAGCTCCGCCTCCGATATCACCACATGTAAGCCCCACCTCCAATATCAACCAATGTAAGTCCTGCCTCCAATCTCACCCCATGTAAGCCCTGTCTCCAATATCACCCAATATAAGCCCCACCTCCAATATCACCCAATGTAAGCCCGCCCCAATATCACGACATGTAGCTCAGCCTCCAATATCAACCCATGTAATCCCACTCCAATATCAACCCATGTAACCTCACTTCCAATATTACCCCATGTTAGCCGTAGGGTGGTATTGAATCCCACCTCATGAACAATGCTACTGTCATCCCATTACTCAATCCAGAATGGTGATTTCACCATTGCTACACAAAATAAACTTTCAGGATGTAAAATCACCTTTCAGAAATAATTAAGGAAATTACAATTCTAGTCTTGATGAGGGGAGGTCCCAAGAAGCCAATGTTGAAAATTTTGTGCAATAAATTCCAAAACAGGCCATGGTACAAGCATGCATTGTGCAGCTTCTACACACGCTTGTAACTTTGCCAATTTTTAATACTCTCACTACATATTTCAACATTGCCATTTCTTCACACCTCCTCATGAACAGTATAGCTGTCATTTCTCAAAACCTGCTGGAAGTGTGTTCTTGCACCTCTGCTGCAGAATGGCACGTCGCTGTGCAAAATCAACATTTGGGATTGATTAACAAAATCACAGTGCAGTGTTCATGAATGGATTTCCTAAAAATCTCATGTTGAGAATTTGGTTTAAAAATTCCAAAAACAACCAGGTTATGGCGTGCATTGTGCGAGTTTCGCACTCTCATAACTCCAGTTTTCATATTTTCCTCCTGGTTTCCAACAATACCCTTTTCCACACCTCCTCATCAACATTATACAGCTGTCATTTTTAGCATCCTGGCCAAAACATGATTTTGCACTATAACGCAGAATGGTGCATTCACTGTGCAAACTCAACTTTCGGGACAGATTAATGATATGGCAGTGACATTCTTCATCACGTGAGGTCCTCAAATCCTGTGTTGAAAACTGGGTTGAAAGAATTCTAAAAATTCCAGAGTTACATGCGCCGTTGAATTGTGGCCACTGTGGCACCTCTAACTCAAAAACTATGTGAGATAGAGGTTTCATTGACCTATCGTTTGTGGAGGTCTCGCTGTCATGCTTACAATGACATTTGAATTGCTTTTGTAGGTGCTACGGTTGCTGAGATATTGGCACATTAGTGGCACAATGGTTCCTTGCCCTATATGGCTGCTGTATGGCTCCATACCTGTGTGTGAGAGCAGAGCCTGAAGGGCCACACTCACACAGACGCATATAGTTATGCAGAAATGAGCAGCTTGGTGGGAGCGCAGAGTCCACCAACACATGCTGTTACTAGTTATATTACACTTTTTTCCAAAAGTAGGGAAATTTATTGCAAAAAAAACTTTGTTAATGCATCAGTTAGGGTTCACCTTTCAAAAGTGAGGAAATGAAACATAAGGATAGAGCCCCAACCAACCCAACACATCCTCCTTCCTCCACAGACTGACAGATAGTGGGATGTGCCCAGGGGTCAGGAGGCCTAACTCTCACCCATTCTCTTTACTGTCACATGTCAACCTGTTTACACATGGAATGGGGTGAGAGTTGACTTCACAATCCCATGGCATACCCTGGTGTCTGTCGTTCTGTGGAGGATGAGGTAGTGGTGTGAGAGGAGGGGTTGGGATCTACCTCACTAATTTCCCCACTTTTGTCAGTTTAATGGTAACTGATGCATTAACTAAGTTTTTTTGCAATGAATATCAATTAAATATAAAATATGTGACCGGTCCAGTGGTGCTGAGGGCTGAGGCACTGGACGCCTTACCTTGTGCCATGCTGGCATCCCATGAACGGGCATGATCAGCCGGGGTAGAGAGGGATCGAGCATCTGAGGAACTGCTCTCTCTCTCCAGGAGGGGGGACTCCAGTGGTCGGCGTGCTTCTGGCCCCTAGTTGAGGCTGGGGGGCAGTGCACTGATGCTGCAGAGAAGGGGCTGAGATGGGGCAGGCACATGGAGAAGCTTGTGCATACATGTACACTCTTTCTCCACTGGTGTCACTGCACGCCCCTTACATGTAAGGGGTGCAAATGAGATATATGGTCCTGCTGGTCAATCAGGATGAAGCAGCCACCCACTGCAGGCCCCAACTTTGAATGGCACTCCTGAAAGGGACCCTGGTAGAGCTGAGTTGAACAAGGGGGGCTCTTCAACGTGCAACCCTTCCACAAAGGCTAATCCATAGGGGAAGAAGGGATGCTGCTTGATGTTGGGGTACAGTGCTGGACTGGTGGCTGGGGATGGGTGCCGAACCCCTCCAGTCTGCACCCATCTCCAGCCACCAGGGAAGAAATATCACCCAATGTAAGCCCTGACTCCAATATCACCACATATAAGCCCCTCCTCCAATATCACCACATGTAAGCCCCACCTCCAATATCAACCCATGTAACTCCACCTCCAATATCACCCTATGTAAGCTCAGCCTCCAATATTACTCCATGTAAGCTCTGCCTCCAATATCAACCAATGTAAATCCTGCCTCCAATCTCACCCATGTAAGCTCTGCCTCCAATCTCACCCAATGTAAGCCCCGCCTCCAATATCACCACATGTAAGCCCCACCTCCAATATCACCCCATGTTAGCCATAGGGTGGTGTTGGACCCCACCTCATGAACAATGCTACTGTTATCTCATTACTTAGTCCAGAATGGTGATTTCACAGTCGCTACATGAAATCAACTTTTAGTATGTAAAATCACCTTTCAGAAATAATTAATGAAATTACAATCCTAGTCTTGATGAGGGGAGGTCCCAAGAAGTCAATGTTGAAAATTTTGTGCAAAAAAATTCCAGAAAAGGCCGTGTTACAAGCATGCATTGCGCAGTTTCTACACGCTCGTAACTTTGACAATTTTTAATATTTTCACTCCATATTTTTAACATTGTCATTTTTTCACACCTCCTCATGAACAGTATAGCTATCATTTCTCAAAACCTGCTAGCATGTGTTTTCGCACCTCTGCCACAGAATACGAACATATGAAATTTGCCAGCAGATAAAGGCCTAGAGGTCTATCAGGTCTGCTCGAATGTGCAGCTAGCACCCCTTATTCTGCAGCTGCCCCTCCCTTCCACCCTTCCCCTTCTTTGACCCTCCCCCTTGTCCTGTCCCATCCCCATTTGAAGCAGTCCACTATTCTACTGGATACCACTTCTGCAGGTAACGCATTCCACCCAGCCACCACCCTCTCTGTAAAAAAGTGTCTCTTCATCTCCCTCCTGAACCTTACTCCCTCCAGTCTCATATCATGGCCCTGGTGTCCTACCCTCCCTTACTTTGAACAGTCCCTCCATTACCTGTCTTGTTTATTCCTTTCATGTCTAAAGGTTTCAATCATGTCCCCGTCCCTCCTCTCCTCCAGTGAGTACATGTTCAACTCCCTCAGCCTCCACTCTTATGATAAGTCCCCCAGCCCTTGATCATCTTTGTCGCCTCATGGTGCATCCCCTCAGTAACTTAATGTCCCTCTTCAGATATGGGCCCAGTACTGCATGCAGTACTCCAGGTGTGGTCTAACTAATGACCTATACAGTGGCAGAATCACCTCCTCCCTCCTCGAAGATATACCCCTTGCAATACAACCCAGCATTTTGTTGGCCTTTGCAGCTGCCTTCCTACATTGTGCCCAGATCCTTCTCCTCCTCTGTCTCGGCTAGCTGCACTCCCCCCAGCTGGTAACTCATCCATGGGTTCTTCATCCCAAAATGCAGCACCTTGCACTTTTTGGCATTAAACCCCAGTTGCCAGGTGTCTGATCAGCTTTCAAGCTTTGCCAGATCATCCTGCAACCCCTGCCATCCCCCTAGGTAATCCACCACTGCTCCTACCTTGATATCATCAGCAAACAGACTGATCTTGCTCTTGATGTCCAATGATATGTCTGCAATGAATATCCCAAACAACACTGGACCCAACAATGAGCCCTGTGGAACACCGCTCGCCACTAGGCTTGGGTGTGAGCTCCCACCCACCACCACCACCCTCTGTTGCCTTCCATGAAGCCAGTTCCCTACCCATCTCACCAGCTTTGCACCGGCCCCTGTGCCTACTAACTTACTTCCCAGCCTTCCATGCAGCACTGAGTCGAATGCCTTACTGAAGTCCAGATACAGGACATCCACTACATGGCCCCTGTCCAGTTGCCTAGTTACCCAGTCATAGAACTCCACCAGGTTGGTATGGCAGGATCTGCCCCATATGAAGCCATGCTGTCTGCTGTCCTGTAGTCCTATGGCCTCTAGGAGAGCCACCAGCCTTTCCTTCAGGATAGTCTCCATTAGCTTAGCCACGGTGGATGTGAGACTTACTGGTCTGTAGTATCCCGGTTCATCCTTGGGGCCACTCTTGTGGAGGGGCATCACATGAGCCATCCTCCAGTCCTGTGATACACACACGAATGTAATGAGGCACTAAATAGGTCTGCCAAAGGTCCTGCAAGGACCTCTGCCAGCTCCTTCAGTACCCTGGGTGGATGCCATCTGGTCCTGGTGCCTTATCCACTCTCAGTGCCTTCAAACCCTCCTGAACTCTGCCCTCCATGATTTTCCCCATCTGCCCCCTCCCCTGTTTCTGCCATTTCTCCCCATTGGGTATCACCCCTCTTCTCTTTAGTAAATACTGAGCAGAAGTACTCATTTAGTGCTTCAGCCTTATCGCACCCTGCTTCCACCCAACCCTCCTTCCTAATCCTTACTATGTGGTCCTTACAGCTCCTTTTCTCCCTGATGTACCTCAAGAAGTCCTTCTTCCCCTTCTCAATGCCTTGTGCCAGCCTGAGTTACGTAGATGCCTTGGCTCCCCTTACTGCCCATGTCATCTCCTTCAATTCTGTCAAGTACTCCTTCCTGTCCTCCCCTTTCCCTGTTTTCTTGTACTTCTTAAAGCAGCTCTTTTCCTCCTTACCTTTTCCATGACATCCTTGCTCAGCCAGCTCAGTTTCTTAGCCCTAGCCTTCTTACTCTGGGTCTTGCAGCAGGTTTTGTTTGCCTCCACTATCCCCAGCATTATGAGCTCCCACCTCTGGTTAGTGTCCATACTAGATTGAATTCTGGCCAGGTACCCTTTTACCACTTCCACCATCGTCCCGAAGTCAGCCCTCCTGAAGTCCAGTACTCTTGTGCCAGATTCCACTCCTTCCTTGCCCATATCCAATGTAAGCGATACTGGTGGTGGTCACTCCCTGACAGCGGTTCCTCCACTGTAAGTTCTCTCACAAAGTCTCCATTTGCCAGCACAAGGTCAAGGGTACTCCTTAACCTGGTTGGTTCACTGACCATTTTCAGCAGGAAGCTGTCCTGGAAGGCATCCAGCAATACCTGTTCCCTTCTGTTCCTGGTTGTTGGGGTACTCCAGTCCACTCCTGGCATGTTGAAGTCCCCCACAATCACCACATTACTCTTCTTGCAGGTCCTTCTGATCTGTTCTGCTAGTTTCCTGTCTAACTCATCCATCTGAGATGGTGGCCTGTACACCACTCCCATTCTAAGAATCCTATTCTTGTAATCCTGGATTTGTATCCAAATTGACTCCATACTACCCTCCCCTCTTTCCTCCCTTACACACTTCAGTCCTTCCTTCACAAATAGTGCCACACCCCCTCATTTCCCAATCACCCTGTCCCTACGAAATAACCTGTACCCTGGTACAGACAGGTCCCAGTCAATGTATTGGGTGGCTCATGTTTCTGTAATGGCTGCGGTGTCCACCTCTCCCTCTGCCATGAGCACCTGTAACTCTGCAGTTTTCCTCCCAAGGCTCCTAACATTAAGGGTAACCACCTTCCACCATCCCCCCCCTCCCATCCTGCCTTCTTTTACTAGCATCACCAATAGTACTTGCCATTTGTCCTTTTCACTGTTATGGGGGTAAGCTCATATGGTTTCCCAACCTGTGGTCTCTGCATGTCACTTGCCAGTTTGCCACCCCCCACTCCTAGTTTAAATTCCCTACTTCCTCTATGTACTCCTCCATCCTCTGTTTCAACACTTTCTTTCCCTCCTCACTCAAGTATAGTGTGTCATTGGCATAAAGACTACTGTTCTCCCAGGTCCTCCCACCCCCAACAGCCCATACCCTTTAGCACAACACCAGGTTCTTAGCCATCCTTTAAATTCCTCTATCCTCAGCTTTCTTGTTGTGCTTGACATGGGCACTGGAAGTATCATTGAAAAAGTTACTGATCTTCCTCCCCCTCACATAATTGTCCTAGTTCCTCAAACCTCCTCTGGACTATATCTACTGTCTTGTCAGCCAGGTCGTTCATCCCAACATATATAATTAAATGAGGCTTGTCCCTACCCCATCTAGCATATTTTAGAACAGATTGTCCCACTCTTTCTGCTGTCATTCCTGGCATAGCCTCCACCCAAATGCGACTATGCCTCTCCCCCTTGCTACTCCACCTGACTCCTCTTAGTATTGAGTCCCCCAGCACTAAGATTCCACCACTCTTACTCCCTGCTTGCTTCCATTCATCTCTCTCTCTCTCTCTCTCTCTAATTTCTGGCTCCTCTTCTTCCTTCTGCACATTATTTCCCCCTTTTTCCCCGTTGCAATTCTCCCAGCAGAACTTCCCCCCACTCTGGTTTGGTCCAGGCATTTATCAATTACTCCTCTAATTTCATCATTTCCCTCCTCCACCTTCTTCCTCTCTAGCAGTGCAAAACTATTCTCTGAAGACCCTTCACAAATGCCCGCTCCCTCTCTCTTTATAGTAACCTGTTCTCTCCTTTCCACTCCATGACTTTTGCCACTTCTTCTCCTCCCCTCACTAGTCCCTATCTCCTCCTTCCATTTGTCTTTTGTCTCCTGACCTGGTTTCCCCGGCAATTGTTCTTCTTGGCCTAGGCCCCCTTGTCCCTGCTTCCCTTCTTCTGACCCTCTCCTCACCACTGTTGGCTTAAATCGCCTCCTTCATCTCCCATTCTTCCTTCCTCCAGTATTGGGCTAAACCCACCCCCAGTCTGCCTTGCCTGTCTTAGTTCCTCCTGCAGGCACTCAAACTCCTTTCTGAGTTTCTCTATGTGGTTGCACACTAAACATCCTCCACACTCCAGGCAATTTTTAAAAGATTGGTGCACATGAGTTGTTGCAGCCTACCACTCTACCCATTGCTGTTGTTGCCCACCAGCAACCACCCACCCTTCCAGATGCAGGATACCAAACACTCCCCCAAATCTCCTCTCCCCCATCAGTGCAAAACATTCTTTTCTTAATTTCCCTTACCCCCTTTGTTGTACATGTTTAGATAGATTGAGCAACTGCCTTTTATATTCCTAACCTTCCTATCCAAACTCAAGAAGAGACTTTAAGTAGCTATTGCAGAACCTTCTTCGAACTCCTACTCCTCCTTTCCACAATGTAATAGCAATGCAAAGAAGTAACAATGAAAGCTCCTAGATTTGCAGTTACATCCTTTCCAGTGAGATAGCTGTCGCCTCTTCACTCTCTGCTGTTCCTTTCCTGGATGTCTACTTCTGCAATGACAGGTGCATGTCCTTTGCCCGTTTGAGAAGTGATGTCAGAACCCCTGCTATAAAGGAAATCATGGACATGGGGTGGTGGGGTGAGGGTTGGGAGGTGGGACCAACTCAAGTCTTCCAGACACAGTCAGGTAGCTGAGATCCCTGGTCAGACCATTAGCACCCTTCCCCCACTATGCACTAACCTTTGCAGCTAGTGAAGTCAGCAAAAAGGAATCACAATTCTACTCAAAGCCCCCAAAATAGGTTTATTACCAAAAGAAACAGGTCTCCAGTTCAAACAGTTTCACTAACAACACATCAAAATAGGCTTGAAATTAGAAGAGATATAGGTCTCTGATTCAAAGAAACAGCCCAGTTAAATCACACCAAATAGGTTTAAATCAGAAGAAATAGGCCTCTACAAATGCAGCCTGCTACACAGTGAAATATCAAACAAATGAGCCCACTTATAGCCGTCAAAACAGTTTTCAAAATTCCAACTGCCCCAAAACAATACCCTACTAGCCCCTTAGAAGTAAGAAAGAAAGAAATAACCTTCTACCAAGTAAAATCCACAAGAAAAATGTAAAACAAGAAGCTACTGTACTGTAACAAATCTGATCCTTTCCTTCTAGTTCCTTCTGGGCGTTGCTATGCGAAATCAACATTTGGGATGGAATAACAAAATTACAGTGCCAGTGTTCATGAAGGGATTTCCATAAAACTCACCGTTGAAAATTTGGTTTAAAATTCCCAAAATGACCATGTTATGAGCGTGCATTGTGTAGTTTCTGTGCATGCTCATAACTTTGCTAATTTTCCATATTTTCTCCTCCTGGTTTTCAACATTACCCATTTCCACTTCCTCATCAACATTATACTGCTGTCATTTTCACATCCTGCCCAAAACATGATTTCCTTATGTGGTGCAGAATGGAGCATTCAATGTGCAAACTCAACTTTCAGGACAGATTAATGAAATGGCAGTGACATTCTTCATAACATGGGGTCCTCAAAATATCGTGTTGAAAACTGGGTGGAAAGAATTCTAAAAATGCCGGAGTTACATGCGTCCATTGAATTGTGGCCACCGTGGCACCTCTAACTCAAAAATTAGAATTGTTTTGTAGGTGATATGGTAGCAGGGATATTGGCACAACAGTGGCTCAAGGGTTCCTTGCACTATATGGCTGCTGTACAGCTCCATACTTGCATGTGAGTGGGAGCATAGAGTCCACTAACACATGCTGTTTACTAGTTATATTACACTTTTTCCAAAGGTAAGGAAATTCATTACAAAAAAACTTTGTTAATGCATCAGTTAAGGTTAAACTGACAAAGTGAGGAAATGAGACATTGGATGACCCAACCAACCAACCTTTTATCCCTTTCCTCCACAGACAGGGTGTGCCCAGGGGGTCAGGAGCCCTAACTCTTGCCCTATTCTCTTTTACTGTAGCATGTCAACCTGTTTACACATGGAATGGGGTGAGAGTTGGACTTCACAATCCCATGGCATACACCAGCGTCCATCGGTCTGTGGAGGATGGGGGGTGTAGTGGGTGATCATGGGCTCTACCCTCATATCTCATTTCCCCACTTTTGTCAGTTTTAACCTAACTGATGCATTAATGAAGTTTTTTGCAATGAATATCAATTATATATAAAACATTTGACCAGCCCAGTGGTGCTGAGGGCTGAGACACTGAACCCCTTACCTTGTGCCATGCCTGCAACCTGTGTTTGGGAATGAGGCATGAGCAGATGGGGGATGCAGGGGTAGAGAGGGATCGAGCATCTGAGGGACTGCTCTCAATCTCCAGAAGTGGGGCTCCAATAGTAAGTGTGCTTCTGGCCCCTAATGGAGGCTGGCGGGGCAGTGCACTGATGCTGCAGACAAGGGGCTGAGGTGGGGCAGGCATCCAGAGGAGCTTGTGTGGACATGTGCACACTCCCTTTACTGGTGTCATTGCACGCCCCTCACATGTAAGTGGTGCAAATGAGAAAAATGGTCCTGCTGTTTGATCAGGATGAAGCAGCCATCTGCTGCAGGCCCCAGCTTTGAATGGCACTCCCCAAACTGGACCCTGGTAGAGTTGAGTTGAACTTGGGGGGCTTCTCACCATGCCCCCCCACAGGGGGTAATCCATGGGGGAAGAGGGGATGCTACCTGATGTCAGTGTACACTGCTGGACAGATGGTGGGGATGGATGCATCAGCCACCCGATCTGCACCATCTCTAGCCACCACAAAGAAATAGATGAAAAAATACACACATATATATATATATATATATATATATATATATATATATATATATATATATATATACACACACACACACAGTATGTGTGTATGTGTATATATATATATATATATATATATATATATATATATCATGAAGATTAAGCACCCTCTAGTGTGTGGTGCAAACAAACTGCAGATAGGGAAGTGGTTTGATTAAAAAAATGCAGGCAATGAAGGTGACTCTAATGCAAAGGATGTGCATCTTTAGTGGAACCCAGAATAACAGAAGAGATAAAAACAAATCAGTGCATTAGCTAGGATTTGAACCCAGGCTACCCAGAATTCTATTCAAATAATAAATGAGCAATGCTCAAATATTGTGCTGTCATTATACTCATGCTTCTAACAGCAAGCAGCCCATTCCCCTTAAAATGTACTATGCTATATGCACCAATTACCAAACTACATGCTCTTAAAGAGTAGACCAGCTAGTTAGCCAAGCTCCTCTGGTGGTGCACTGGATGTGTCTTGTCTTTACAAGTGAAAGGTCAGGGCTTTGATCTCTAGATGAGTGCACTTCTGTACTGCCTTATCAAGGACACTCAAGAATTATGCAGTCACTGTTTTCATGGTTTCTCAATGTCCTTCCTGTTTTCACTTGCTATACTCTTTATACTACGACCTGAACCATTACTTTAAAAAGATAAAATAATAAAATAATTTGGCCACTTGATAGTTATGCAAAATAGCGTGGAAAATAAAGCACTGCGTTGTGAACCAAAAGACCCTATAGTCCTAGGTCTGAATGCCGCAACCACCAGATGTACATTGCTCCCTGAACCAGCAACTGCATGTGTCAGAGCATCTGTCAGCATGCAATACCACCCTCCAATATCACCTCATGTAAGCCCTGCTTCCAGTAGCAACCCATGTAAACCCATTTAAAATATCACCCCATGTAAGCTCTGCCTTACATAACACACCATGTAAGCACCACCTCCTATAACATCACATGTAAGCCCCGCCTCCATTATCACAACATGTAAACCCTGCCTACAATATCACCCCATGTAAGCTCCATCTCAAATATCACTCCATGTAAGCTCCACCTCCAATATCAGCCAATGTAAGTCCTGCCTCCAATCACACCCCAAGTAAGCCCTGCCTCCAATATCACCCAATGTAAACCCCACCTCCAAAATCACCACATGTAAGCCTCGCCTCCAATATCACTACATGTAAGCCCCACCTCCAATATCAACCCATTTAACCCCGCCTCTAATATCACCCAATGAAGGCACTGCCTCCAATATCACCCAATGTAAGCCCCACCTCCAAAATCACCACATGTAAGCCATGCCTCCAATATCACCCAATATAAGCCCCACCTCCAATATCACTCAATGTAAGCCCTGCTTCCAATATCACCACATGTAAGCCCCGCCTCCAATATCACCACATGTAAGCCCCATCTCCAGTATAAACACATGTAGCCCCACCTCCAATATCATCTCATGTAAGCTCCGCCTCCAGTATCACTCCATGTAAGCCCAACCTCCAATATCAACCAATGTAAGTCCTGTCTCCAATCTCACCCCCCATAAGCCCCACCTCCAATATCACCACATGTAAGCCCTGACTCCAATATAAACCCATGTAACCCCACCTCCAATATCAACCCATGTAACCCCACCTCCAATATCAACCCATGTAACCCCATCTCCAGTATCACCCCTTATTAGCCATAGGGTGGTATTGGACCCCAGCTCATGAACAATGCTACTGTCATCTCATTACTTAAACCAGAATGGTGATTTCATGATCGCTACATGAAATCAACTTTCAGGATGTAAAATCACCTTTCAGAAATGATTAATGAAATTACAATCCTAGTCTTGATGAGGGGAGGTCCCAGAAGCCAATGTTGAAACTTTGTGCAAAAATTCCAAAAGCGGCCGTGTTACAAGCATGCGTTATGCAATTTATACACACGCATGTAACTTTGCCAATTTTAATATTTTCCCTCCATATTTTCAACACTGCCATTTTATCACACCTCCACATGAACAGTATAGCTGTCATTTCTCAAAACCTGCTGGAAGTATGTTTTCGCATCTCTGTGCAGAAGGGCTCATCGCTGTGCTGAAATCAACATTTGGATTGATTAACAAATCACACTGCCAGTGTTCATGAAGGGATATCCCCAAAAGCTCATGTTGAAAATTTGGTTTAAAAATTCCAAAAAATGACCAGGTTACGAGCTTGTGTTGCACAGTTTCTACGAACACTCATAACATCTCCAGTTTTTTAAATTTTCCTTCCTGGTTTTCAACATTACCCAGTTCCACACCTCCTCATCAACATTATACAGCTGTCATTTTTCACATCCTGCCCAAACATGATTTTGCATGGGTGGCACAGAATGGCACATTCACTGTGCGTACTCAACTTTCTGGATGGTTTAACAAAATCACAGTGCCAGTGTTTATGAAGGGATTTCCCAAAAAGCTCATGTTGAAAATCTGGTTAAAAAATTGAAAAAAATGACCAGATTATGAGTGTGTGTTGCGCAGTTTCTATGCACGCTCATAACTTTGCCAGTTTTCCATATTTCCATCCTGGTTTTCAACATTACCCTTTTCCACACCTCCTCATCAACATTATACAGCTGTCATTTTTCACATCTTGACCAAAACATGATTTTGCACCTGTGGCACAGAATGGCACATTCACTGTGAGAACTCAACTTTGGGACAGATTAATGAAATGGCAGTGATATTCATCATACTGGGGTCCTCAAAATACCATGTTTAAAACTGGGTGGAAAGAATTCTAAAAATGCAGGAGTTACATGCGTCCATTGAATTGTGGCCAAAGTGGCACCTGTAACTTGAAAATAATGTGAGATAAATGTTTCTTCGACCCTGTCGCATGTGGAGGTCTCACTGCCATGATTACGATGACTTTTGAATTGTTTTTGTCGGTGCTACGGTTGCTGAGATATTGGCACATTAGTGGCACAAGGGCTACTTGCCCTATATAGCTGCTGAATGGCTCCATACTTGCGTGTGAGTGGGAGCGCAGAGCCTGGAGGGACCACTCTCCCACAGACATATATAGTTATGCAGAAATGAGCAGCTTAGTGGGAGTGCAGAGTCCACCAACACTGTTTATTAGTTATATTACATTTTTCAGAAAGTAAGGAAATTCATTACACAGAAACTTTGTTAATGCATCAGCTATGGTTAAACTGACAAAAGTGGAGAATGAGAGACATTAGGATAAAGCCTCAACCAACCCAACACCCCATCCCCGTCCTCCACAGACTGACAGATGGTGGGTGTGCACAGTTTGTAAGAGGATATCTCATCCCATTCTCTTTTACTGTCGCATGTCAACCTGTTTATACATTGAATGTGGTGAGAGCTGGGCTTCACAATCCAGTGCATACCCCAGCATCTGTTGGTCTGTTCAGGATGGGGGGCTGGTGTAGTGGGGGATTAGAGGCTTTCCCTCATATCTCATTTCTCCACTTTTTTTGTTTAACCCTAACTGATGCATTAACAAAGTTTTTTGCAATGAATATCAACTATATATAAAACATGTGACCGGCCCAGTGATGCAGAGGGCTGAGGCACTGGAAGCCTTACCTTGTGCCATGCCAGCAACCCTTGTTCAGGAACAGGCATGAGCACAGCCTCTGATATCAACACATGTAACCCCAACTCCAATTTCACCCCATGTAAGCCCCGCCTCCAAAAACAACCCATGTAACCCCACCTCCAATATCTCCCCATGTAAGCTCTGCCTCCAATATCACTCCATGAAAGCCCCACATCCAATATCAACCGATGTAAGTCCTGCCTCCAATCTCACCACATGTAAGACCTGCCTCCATTATCACAAAATGTTAGCCCCGCCTCCAATATCACCTCATGTAAGCCCACCTCCATTATCAACCCATGAAACCCCACCTGCAATATCACCCCATGTAAGCTCCGCCGCCAATATCTCTCCATGTAAGCCCCACCTCCAATATAAACCAATGTATGTCCTGTCTCCAATCTCAACTCATGAATGCCCTGCCTCCAATATCACCCAATATAAACCCCACCACCAATATAACCACATTAAGCCCACCTCAAATATCAGCGCATGTAACCCCGCCTCCAATATCAACCCATGTAACCCCACCTCCAATATCAACCCATGTTAGCTATAAGTTGGTATTAGACCCCAGTTCATGAACAATGCTACTGTCATCTCATTACTCAGTCCAGAATGGTGATTTTATGGTCGCTACATGAAATCAACTTTCGGGATGCAAAATCACCTTTCAGAAATGATTAATGAAATTACAATCCTAGACTTGATGAGGGAGGTCCCAAGAAGCTGATGTTGAAAATGTTCTGCAACAAATTCAAAATCGGCATGTTACATGTTAGTTTCTACACATGCTTGTAACTTTGACAATTTTAACATTTTCACTCAATATTTTAAACATTGCCATTTTTTCACCTCCTCATGAACAGTATAGCTGTCATTTCTCAAAACCTGCTGGAAGTGTGAGTTCGCACCTCTGCCACAGAATGGCACATCGCTGTACGAAACCAGCTTTCAGGATAGATTATCAAAACCACAGTGCCATTGTTCATTAAGGGATTTCCCAAAAAGCTCCTGTTCAAAATTTGGTTTAAAAATTCCTAAAAATGACCAGGTTACGAGCGTGCATTGAGCAGTTTCTACACACGGTCAAAACTTTACAAGTTTTTCATATTTTCCTTCCTGGTTTTCAACATTACCCAGTTCCACACCTCCTCATCAACATTTTACAGCTGTCATTTTTCATATCCTGCCCAAAAACATGATTTTACATGTGTGCTAGAATGGCACATTCGCTGTGTGAACTCAACTTTCTGGATAGATTAACAAAATCACAGTGCCAGTGTTTATGAAGGGATTTCTCAAAAAGCTCATGTTGAAAATTTGGTTAAACAATTCAAACCACGTCCAGATTACGTAATGTATGTTGCGCAGTTTCCACACACGCCATAACTTTGCCAGTTTTCCACATTTTCCATCCGGTTTTCAATATTACCCTTTCCACACCTCCTCATCAACATTATACAGCTGTCATTTTCACATCCTGCCCAAAAGATGATTTTGCACCTGTGGCACAGAATGGCATTCACTGTGAGAACTCAACTTTCGGGACAGATTAATGAAATGGCAATGACATTATTCATGACGTGAGTCCTCAAAATATTGTGTTGAAAACTGGGTGGAAAGAATTCTAAAAATGCTCAAGTTACATGCGTCCATTGAATTGTGGCTACAGTGGCAGCTCTAACTCATAAACTATGCGAGATAGAGGTTTCGTCAACTCTATCGTGTGTGGAGGTCTCGCTGTCATGATTACAATGACATTTGAATTGGTTTTGTAGGTGCTACGGTTGCTGTGATAATGGCACATTAGTGGCACATGAGTTCCTTGCCCTATATAGATGCTGAATGGCTCCATAATTACGTGTGTCTGGGAGCGCAGAGCCTGGAGGACCCACGTTCCCACAGACGTATATAGTTATGCAGAAATGAGCAGCTTGGTGGGAGCGCAGAGTCCACCAACACATGCTGTTTACTAGTTATATTACACTTTTTCAAAAAGTAAGGTTAAATTGACAAAAGTGAGGAAATGAGACATTAGGATAGAGCCTCAACCAACCCAACACCCCATCCCCCACCCTCTACAGACTGACAGGTGGTGGGGTGTGCACAGGGGGTGAGGAAGCCTAACTCTGTCCCCATTCTCTTTTACTGTAGCATGTCAACCTGTTTTTACATGGAATGGGGTGAGAGTAGGGCTTGCAATCTCGTGGCATACCCCGATGGCTGTCTATCTGTGGAGGATGGGGGGGTGGTGTAGTGGGGGATTAGGGGCTATACCCTCATATCTCATTTCCCCACTTTTGTCAGTTTAATCCTAACTGATGCATTAACAAAGTTTTTTGTAATGAATATTAATAATATATAAAACATGTGACCGGCCCAGTGGTGCTGAGGGCTGATTCACTGAACGCCTTACCTTGTGCCATGCCAGCAACCCATGTTCATCACCGGAATAAGCCCCACTCCAATATCAACACATGTAACCCCACCTACAATATCAATCCATGTAAGCCCCACTCCAATATCAACACATGTAACCTCACCTACAATATCAATCCATGTAAGCCCGCCTCCAATATCAACCCATGTAAATCCTGCCTCCAATCTCACCCCATGTAAGCCCTGCCCCCAATATCACTCAATGTAAGCCTCACCTCCAATATCACCACATGTAAGCTCTGCCTCCAATATCAACCCATGTAACCCCACTCCAATATTAATCAATGTAAGCTCTGCCTCCAATAGCACTCCTTGTAAGCCCCACCTCCAATATCAACCAATGTAAAATTCTGTCTCCAATCCCACCCCATCTAATCCCTGCCTCCAATATCACCCAATACAAGCCCGCCTCCAATATCACTCCATGTAGGCTCCACCTCCAATACCAACCAGTGTAAGCCCTGCCTCCAATATCACCCAATATAAGCCCCACCTCCAATATCACCCAATGTAAGCCCATCTCCAATATCACCACATTAAGCCCCACCTCCAATATCAACCCATGTAACCCCGCCTCCAATATCACCCCATGTTAGCCATACGTTGATATTGCATCCCAGCTCATGAACAATGCTACTGTCATCTCATTGCTCAATCCAGAATGGTGATTTCACGGTCACTACATGAAATCAACTTTCAGGATGTAAAATCACCTTTCAGAAATCATTAATGAAATTACAATCCTATTCTTGATGAGGGGAGGTCCCAAGAAGCCAATGTTGAAAATTTGTGCAAAAAATTCCAGAATCGTCTGTGTTACAAGAATGTGTTGCGCAGTTTCTACACACGCTCATAACTTTGACAATTTTTAATATTTTCACTCCATATTTTTAACATTTCCATGTTTTCACACTCTTCACGAACAGTATTGCTGTCATTTCTGAAAACCTGCTGGAAGTGTTGTTGGCACCACTGATGCAGAATTTTGCATCGCTGTGTGAAACCAACTTTCAGGATGGATTAACAAAATCACAGTACCAGTATTCATGAAGGGATTTCCCAAAAAGCTCATGTTGAAAATTTGGTTTAAAAATTCCAAAAAACGACCAGGTAACAAGCGTGCATTGCGCAGTTTCTATGCACGCTCATAACTTCACCAGTTTTTCATATTTTCCTTCCTGGTTTTCAACATTACCCAGTTCCACACCTCCTCAGCAACATTATACAGCTGTCATTTTTCACATGCTGCCCAAAACATGATTTCACATGTGTGGTGCAGAATGGTGCATTCGCTGTGTGGACTCAACTTTCAGGATGGATTAACAAAATCACAGTGGCAGTGTTTATGAAAGGATTTCCCAAAAAGCTCATGTTGAAAATTTGGTTAACAAATTCCAAAACACGACCAGGTTATGAGCTTGTGTTGTGCAGTTTCTACGCATGCTCATAATTTTGCCAGTTTTCCATATTTTCCACCCTGGTTTTCAACATTACCCTTTTCCACACCTCCTCATCAACATTATACAGCTGTCATTTTTCACATCCTGCCCAAAACATGATTTTTCACCTGTGGCACAGAATGGCGCATTCACTGTGCGAACTCAACTTTCGGGACAGATTAATGAAATGGCAGTGACATTCTTCATGACATGGGGTCCTCAAAATACAGTATTGAAAACTGGGTGGAAAGAATTCTAAAATGCCTCAGTTACATGCTCATTGAATTGTGGCCACCATGGCACCTCTAATCTCAGGAAACTATGCTAGATAGAGTTTTTGTCGACCCTATCACCACAGTGTATGTCTCGCTGTCATGATTACAATGACATTTGAATTGATTTTGTAGGTGCTACGGTTGCTGTGATATTGGAACATTAGTGGCACATGAGTTCCTTGCCCTATATGGCTGTTGAATGGCTCCATTCTTGCGTGTAACTGGGAGCGCAGAGACTGGAAGGCCCACTCTCCCACAGACACATACAGTTATGCAGAAATGAGCAGCTTGGTGGGAGCGCAGAGTCCACCAACACATGCTGGTTACTAGTTATATTACTCTTTTTCCAAAAGTAAGGAAATTCATTACAAAAAAACTTTGTTAATGCATCAGTTAGGGTTAAACTGACAAAAGTGAAGAAATGAGACATTAGAATTGAGCCTCAACCAACCCAACACCCCATCCCCCACCCTCTGTAGATTGACAGATGGTGGGGTGTGCACAGGGGGTCCGGAGGCCTAACTCTCTCCCCATTCTCTTTTAGTGTAGCATGTCAACCTGTTTACACATGAATTGGGGTGAGAGTGGGGCTTCGCAATCTCATGGCATAATCTAACATCTGTCTATATGTGGAGGATGGAGGATGGTGTAGTGGGGGACTAGGGGCTATACCCTCATATCTCATTTCCCCACTTTTGTCAGTTTAACCCTAACTAATGCATTAACATAGTTTTTTGCAATGAAAATTATATATAAAACATGTGACTGCCCAGTGGTGCTGAGGGCTGAGGCACTGGATGCCTTACCTTGTGCCATGATAACAACCTGTGTTCAGGAATGGGAATAAGCCCTGCTCCCAATATCAACACATGTAACCCCACCTACAATATCAACCCATGTAAGCCCTGCCTCCTATATCACCACATGTAAGCCCCACCTCCAATATCACCACATGTAAGCCCACCTCCAATATCAACCCATGTTAGCCCGCATCCAATAGCACCCCATGTAAGCTCCGCCTCCAATATCACTCCATGTATGCTCTGCCTCCAATAGCAACCGATGTAACTCCTGCCTCCAATCTCACCCCATGTAAGCCCTGCCTCCAATATCAATCAATTTAAGCCCCACCTCCAATATCACCACATGTAAGCCCCACCTCCAATATCAACAAATGTAACCCCGCCTCCAATTTCACCAAATGTAACCTCCACCTCCAATATCACTCCATGTAAGCCCTGCTTCCAATATCAACCAATGTAATTCCTGTCTCCAATCTCACCCCATGTAATCCATCTCCAATATCACCCAATATAAGCCCCACCTCCAATATCACCTAATGTAAGCCCCTCCTCCAATATCACCACATTAAGCCCCACCTCCAATATCAACCCATGTAACCCCACTCCAATATCAACAGATGTAACCCAGCCTCCAATATCACCCCATGTTAGCCATAAGGTGGTATTGGACCCCAGCTCATGAACAATGCTACTGTCATCTCATTACTAAATCCAGAATGGTGATTTCACAGTCGCTACATGAAATCAACTTTCTGGATGTAAAATCACCTTTCAGAACTGATTAAAGAAATTTCAATCCTAGTCTTGATGAGGAGAGGTCCCAAGAAGCTGATGTTGATAATGTTGTGCAAAAAATTCCAAAAACGGCCGTGTTACAAGAATGCGTTGCGCAGTTTGCACACATGCTCAAACTTTGACAATTTTTAATATTTTCACTCCATATTTTCAACATTGCCATTTTTTCACACCTCCTCATGAACAGTATAGCTGTCATTTCTCAGAACCTGCTGGAAGTGTGTTTTCGCACCTCTGTCGCAGAATGGCATGATGCTGTGTGAAACTAACTTTCGGGATGGATTAACAAAATCACAGTGCCAGTATTCATGAAGGGATTTCAAAAAGTTCATGTTGAAATTTTGGTTTAAAAATTCAAAAAAGCAACCAGGTTACGAGCATGCGTTATCACGTAAATACCCACCCCTTGTCCCTGTGGGAGATCAAAGATCTCCTCCCTCCCCATTTTAACAGTTTAGATGGCTTTAAATGCAATCTATTGCACTTCTGCATTGTGGACTTATGTCTCATCTTTACAAAAATAAAAATAAAACTAATAATAATTGATATTGTGACTATTAATAAATGCCATTTAAAGCCTTTGTTAGGTTTATTCTAGCCCTTTTCTTTTGTCTCTTTCTTTCCTCCATATTCAAGCAAACTTATCCCTCAAAGGCCATACCAATATGAATAAGGATTCCCCCAACCCCTATAATAATTGTTAACAATACTGATAAAATACTAAACAATAATTTTGTTTTCATTTCATCCCACTGACCTTTTAAGCCTTTTAAGCTGCCGGTGATTCTAAATTGAGTCTCTTTTTACTTTACTTCAACTTTACAGATTATACTTCAACTGTGCATAAGTTCCTTCTATTCTTCAACTAAGGCATTGCTGCATTTTTGAGTAGAATGGGAGGGGGGAGTCCCAAAAGAAATGTCATTTCTTTTTATAACAATTTTAACCATCTTCGTTTTCTTGCATTCCTGTATCAACTTCCATAGAAACTTTTAACTTTTCTGTAGTAGTAGACTAGGAAGCCTACTTAGAGAATCATGAAGTATAGCTGTTAGGTGCTTCTGCATAGCATTTGTCAAAAGCCTACTGAGCCTCATTTGGAATGTCAAATGTTTGCAATTTGTTGTTCACCACAAATCTAATTTTAGCAGGATATTGCATTGAAAACCTAATACCCTTAGAATACAGTTGTGCTTTTAGAAGGTTATAAAGTTTCCTTTTCATGGTGGTCTCATACAAAAGATCTGGGTATATATGAAAATGCATATTATCAACCTTCAAATCCTTTTCCACCCTTACTTTTTTCAGATCGATAAAATAGAATGGTAGTTTATTTTTAGAACTTTACAAAAAAATGCAGCTAGGTCAGCAATATATTAATTGGATTAAATTAATATACAAATCTCCAATAGCTAAAATAAAAAATAATAATATGATATCTTCATATTTTCAGCTTACCATAGAACCCGACAAGGCTGTCCATTATTGCCGCTCATTTTTGCACTTGTAATGGAATCTCTAGCGTCAAAGATTAGGAATCAATCAAATATAAATGGAATTCAGATGCAAGAGCATGATCATAAAAAACGTTTATATACTGATGATACATTATTTTATATGACAAATATTTCTACCTCCTTGCCTGAGTTACTCATAAATACTTTTGGTAGAGCATCAGGATATATGGTAAACTGGCAAAAATCCTTTTCCATGTCTTTGGAGGGTACATCAAGTTAAACATACCAGGAGTGTGTAAATGTACATAGATTCAGCAGATACATCATCTAGGGATAGATATTCCCTATCATAGACCTAATATATTTCATATTAACTTTGATTCCACTCTTGTCAATATCACAGCAGATTTACATACTGTAGATAGCCATATTTACCATTGACCAATATTGAATGTATTAAAATGAATGTGTTACCAAAGGTTATTTATTTATTCCAAAATATTCCGATAGACATACCAAATAATTTCTTTCCTAAGCTAAAAAAGTATTCCTAATTTTGTATGAAGAATGAAGAAAATGTGTTGCATATCTAACTTTAATTAAATCCAAAGTGAATGACCATTTGGCACTCCCAGATTTTGTGAAATACTATCTTGGTTCGCAATGTATTATGGTATGGTATTGGTTACACTATAAATACAATAATTATCCTGCAGCAAAATCGAATAAAATTTGTCTAAACTTCCTATTTGTAATTTACTGTTTTTCCACATTATAAAAAGCCAGAATCTATTATTAATTAATAAATAAAAATACTGCAACTAAAGCTACATTAAATGCTAGTATAAAACTCATAAAATTATTAAATACAAATATCAAGTGATACACCAATATATAACAATAATGTACTTACTCCACTGGTGACAGACAAAAAATATAATATCTGGCATTAGCAAGGCATAATGTATTTTGTTTAAAGAAAACCAGTTTAAAACATTTAATCAACTTTGGCAGGAATACAAGCTCACCAAAAAATCATATATTTCAATATATACAAATAAAAACTTATATTAAATTGGTTAATGGCAATTTAAAGCTCTTTATTAACTCACCAACATTAGAAGCTCTGCAGAAAAAACAAAATTACCTAAAGTTAATTGCATTATTTTTTATTTTATTTATTTGTGAAATCAGTTTACAACCTTTGAGCCAGAGGCTCGTTTCCAAAGGTACCTCGTCACATTAAAGACATACATAGAGTTTTAGGTTACATAGCATAGGTTTTGCTAAAAATAGGCATTCATCAGAGGCGCCACGTCACACTGAGGTCAGACAAAATACATTTAGGTTACAGGGTACAAGTAATTGAGAACAGGTGTTACACAAGTTGGTATCAAAAATTGAGCAATCTAATAGGCATACAATGAAACAGCTGGCACTGGCCAGGTTAGACATAGGTACGGTGTACCGGGAAGAGGTGTTGGGGAGGGTTAGGTGGAGAGCCATCCAGTGGGCGTTGTCATGAGAAGTCGAGGTGGAGGCTGCCTTCAGAGACAGGAGCAGCTACGAGTGTTGAAGAGTTGGTTTCAAAGGGTGGTTTTGAACTTGGAGATGGTGGTGGCATTGGTGATGGGAGCAGGGAGAGTTAAACCAGGATGGGGCTCTGTAGCAGAAGGACCTCTGGCCATGGCTGGTTCTTGATCTGGGGACCATTAGAGTGGTCTTGTTGGATGACCGTGTTGCAATAGTGGGTGGGATCCGGTGGATGGATGCCGTCACCCAGGAGGAGAGCCAGTAGGGTTTTTGTGAGGAGGCAGGTTTGATATCGGAGCCCGTTCATCCAGGATAAGGAATTTACGATATAATGAATAAGGAATCACAGTCTGAACTCTCAAAATTAAAAATGAAATGGCAGAAAGATTTGGGCATAAATATTTCAGACTCAAAATGGGCTGAAATCTCAAGTACACCTTGTGCTATTACAAAATCAACTAATCTTCAACAAATTCAATATAATACTACTCACAGAACATGCTTTACCCCTTTGAGGCTTCATAAAATTAATCCTTCCATTGATTCTAAATGTCCCAGATGCAGTAACACATCTGGGACACATACATTTAATTCATACATGTCCTAATGTCTCAAAGTTTTGACCCAGAATATTTAATTTCATAAACAATGTGTCAAAAATACACTTTACATACACACCAGCCATAACATTATTGGCAAATCTCTCAAACGTTGGGATCAAAGACAAGTTTTAAGAGCTCTATGCACAATCACAATTGTTACTGCTGGCAAATGAATTTTACTTCAGTGGAAAGATGCTGACCTCCCAAAACTTGAAATATGGCTTAGCTACATGAAAGACACAATGGAGCTAGAAAAGTGCATTATATATGATATGTACATGTAGAAATATACTATAAAATATGGGCCCCTTTCAGGATGCAATAAATAGTCAACATTTAATAAACTAAAAATATTGTATTTAAAGTATATTATTTTATAATTGGTACAACTGTAAGTTTCTTATTATTTTATGTAAAATGATTTAATGTTAAGGTATGGTAAAATTTAGTACTCATTGGACCCTTAGGTAGGTAGGCCGATATGGTATATGATATAAGGTGAATAGCTCAATTTTAAATAATTGAAACATTATGATATTTGACAGGTTTGTCATACCTTTGTTGATCCGCACCAAAAAAAGAGAGAGAGAACTGGAGGAACTCATAAAACTGAAGGTGGATAAAGCTATGGAGCCAGATGACAACCACTCAAGGATATTAAAGGAGTTGAGAGGGAACTAGCAGTGTCTCTGGCTGCCCTGTTCAGAGTCACTAGATACAGGTGTGGTTCCAGATGACCGGAGGAGAGCATATGTAATCCCACTGCACAAAAGTGGCAGAAGGGAGGAAGCAGGGAACTACAGGTCAATCAGCCTCACTTCACTGCTGGGGAAGATCATGTAGACACTGCTGAAAGAAAGGATAGTGGCACACCTGAAATCCTATGGCGCCCAGGATCTGAGGCAAAATGGATTCACAGCAGGAAGATCATGTCAAACAAATCTGATATTTTTTTGATTGA
This sequence comes from Neoceratodus forsteri, assembly GCA_016271365.2. Lineage (NCBI taxonomy): Eukaryota > Metazoa > Chordata > Ceratodontiformes > Ceratodontidae > Neoceratodus > Neoceratodus forsteri. The sequence continues at coordinate 542,701,221 of CM028131.1, read as the reverse complement.
GTGACTAGGGAAGTGAATCAGAGAGGGGCAGTAGACATCATACTAACATACTAAAATGCCAGCAGAATAGGCCTAACGGTCTTTCGAGTCTGCTCTATTGGTCAGCCCCCAACCTGGGTGCTGACCTTACTGCCCCCCTCACCTTCTCTGGCTTCTCCCTTCCCAGTTCCGGATATTCTTGCTGCATTGGATTTTGCTTCCAGAACCCTTCCCCTGTACCTGTCCCAGCCCCTCTTGAACCCCTCCACCGTCTCTGCCTCCACCAGCCCCCTAGGCAGTGCATTCCATGGCTCCACCACCCTCTCAGTGAAGTAGCACCTCCTCCTTTCTCCCCTGAATCTTCCCCCCTCCAGCTTCCACCCATGCCCTCTAGTGGCCCCCTCCTCCTTCCTTCGAAACACCCTGACTGTTCCACCCCTATTCACCCTCTTCATGTACTTGAAGACCTCTATCATGTCCCCCCGGTCCCTTCTCTCTTCCAATGTGTACATATTTAGCTCTTCAAGCCTCTCCTCATAGGTCCTGTCCCCCAAGCCCCAAATCATTTTGGTTGCCCTCCCCTGGACCCTCTCCAGGAGTTTAATGTCCCTCTTTAAGTGTGGCCTCCAAAACTGCACGCAGTACTCAAGGTGTGGCCTCACCAAGCAGTTATACAGAGGGAGTATCACTTCCCTCCTTCTGGAGGTGATCCCCCTAGTGATGCATCCCAGCATCCTGTTGGCCTTGGCTGCTGCCCTCCTACAAGTCTCCGAGTTGTTCATCTTGACATCCACCACCACCCCAGGTCCCTCTCAGCCTTGAGACTTGTAGCATCCCCAGGGTGTACACTTGGCCCAGGTTTCTGGCCCCAGGCGGAGTACCTTGCATTTCCTGCATTGAACCTCAGCTTCCACTTTCTAGACCATCTTTCCAGAGCCTCCAGGTCCCCTGTGAGGCCACCTCCCTCCTCCTCATCCACCACCGCCCTAAGTTTGAGTCATCCATAAAGAGACTCATCTCACTCCTGATTCCTGTCCTTATGTCAGAGACGTAGGCATTGAACAGGAGGGCCTAGAGACTAATCCCTGTGGGACCCCACTAATGATCCTCTTTGGGGATGAGACTATCCCGCCAACTCTGACCCTCTGGGTCCAGTCCTGGAGCCAATTGCCTATCCATCTGATCATCTGGTTCTCCAGCCCCATTTCTCCCAGCTTATCCAACAGGCCCACATGAGGAACAGAGTCAAATGCCTTGCTGAAGTCTAGAAAGAGGACGTCCACTGGTCTACCCAGGTCCAAGGCACTCGTCCAGTCATAGAGACTCCACAAGGTTTGTCTGACATGATTTTCCGGGACGAATCCATGCTGTCTATCGTCCAGGCACCCTGACTTTCCAGGTCCCCCAGCCTCTCCTTGACAATGCCCTCCATCACCTTGCCCACCACCGATGTCAGGCTGACAGGCCTGTAGTTCCCCACCTCCCTTGATCCCCCTTGTGGATAGGCACTATGTCGTCACCTTCCAGTCTTGGGGCCCACCCTGTCCTCAGAGATGGTGAAAGCTCCACCAGGGGTTCGCCAGGACATCCATAAATTCTTTCAGCACTCTGGGATGTAATTTATCTGGCCCAGTGCTTTCTCCATCTTAAGGGAGCTGAGGGCTTCCCTCACTCTCTCTGCTGTGATTTCCACTTCCAGTACCTCTTCTCCTGCTTAGCCCTCCCCTCCTGCCAGTGATGCCTCCCCTCTCCCCAGACCCGCTGATTGGTGAGGGTCCCCCTCCTCAGTATCTCTGTCTCCTCCCATGTATGCGCACCCCCATTTCCTTGGTGAAAACTGAGGTGAAGTACTCATTTAGTACCTCAGCCTGCTCCCCCGGGTCTTGTGCCCATCTGTCCCCTGATTTAATCCTGCTAATCTGCCCCTTCACCCTTCGTTTTTCCCCAATGTATCTAAATAACCCCTTGTTCCCTCTCCTAATTTCCCTGACCAGGTTCTGCTCCTTCATTGCCTTAGCCGCCCGCACCACCCTTGTGGCCCTTCTAGCCATCAGCTCATACTCCCCTCAATCCCTTTCACTCCTTGAGCACTTGAATTGCCTATAGGCTGCCTTCTTTCCCCGCACCATCTCCTGGACCTCCCTAGTCCACCAGCAGGGTTTTCGGGCCCTACCGCATTTTCATCTTACTCTTGCACCGGTGCTGGTAGCATCTTGCACCCCTCTCCTGATGATTTCCACCTACTATCCAGCGTCCATGTCTGACCCAATCACATCCAAATGCTCCTTAAGGATCCTTCCCATTTCCTTAAAATCCATTCCCTGAAGTCAGTTACCTCTGTCTTTGTGCAGCCTTCTAGCCCTCCTAGGTCCAGGCAGAACCAGATCGTGGCATGGTCACTCCCCGCCAATGGGTCCCTTACCTCCAGGCTCCTAATCTGGTCACTGTCTGCCAGGACCACATCCAGTACCCGTGCCTCCCTGGTTGGTTCCCCCACCTACTGAGTTAGGAGCAGCGTCTTGAAAGATATCCAACAACCTCTGTTCCCTGGTCACAGAAGATGTCATAGTCTCCCAGTCTGTTCCTGGCATGTTTAAGTCCCCCAACACCACCACCACCATTCCTCTGCCCAGTCTGCAGTGTCTCCCAACATCTGCCACCAGACTCTGCTCCAGGTCCTCTGCCAGGGCAGGGGGTCTATGTACACCACTCCTATTTTTGCTCTCTTGCCCCCTTGTTATCAAGGTGACCCAAATAGCTTCACGGTTCTCTCCGCCTCCTCTACTCCCCTATGCCAATGCAGGTTTTGACTATCATTGCTACCCTCCTCCCTTCCTCTCCCTGTCCTTCCCTGAACATAGTGTAACCCTCCAGGTTCAGGTCCCAGTCGTGTCCTGCAGTGGCCCAGGTCTCAGTGACCGCTCCACATCCACTGCTCCCTCAGTTAGCATCGCCTGGAGCTCAGGCATTTTTTTCCCAAGCTCCTGGCATTGTAGGACTACCTTCCACCATTCCCTATACTTCCATTTCCCTGCTCATGTTCCCATGGGGATTCTGTTTCCCTGGTCTGCACTTTCCAGTCGGCCTTTCCCGCAATCCTCCAGCTCCCCAGAGTGGAGACAGAATCCCCTCCTTTATCGGCATCCCCTTGACAGCCTTTTTCTCCCATCCCTCCCCCTTCACAGTTTAAACCCACTTTTCACCAATGAACCTCTCTTTTCAACAAGGATTCCCTCCCTCCCTCCAAATTGAGATGGAGTCTATCTCTAGCATGCAGCTCCGTATCATCCCAGGTCTCCCCAATCCCCCATCAACCCATACCCTCTTGCCTCACACCACTCCCTGAGCCACTGGTTTATCTCCCTAATCTTCCTTTTGTGCTCCCCACTAGCCCTTGGCAAGGGCAGGATTTCTGAGAAGGAAACTGTGCATCCTATGTGATAACAGACCCTGGCAAGCTCCCTGAATCTTGCCTGTATCTCTAGCTTGCTATTTCCCTCAATGTCATTTGTACCCAGGTGGACCAGTATGTCCGGGGAACCCCCACAATCCTTTGCCAGCTGATACACCTCGTGCTTAGCCCTGTGCACTGTTAGTCCAGGGAAGCATTTTGTTCTAACTGGCCAGGCTTCTCCCTCCCTATCCCATTTGATACCGCTGATCATAGAATCCCCCAACAGGAGCACTCTGACCGCTCCTTTTCCTCCATTTCTCCCCTTCCATGTCCCTCATCCTTTCTACCGGCCCCTCCACCCAGCGGCTCCTTGTTCCTCCCCCTATCTGGGTGCCACATGCCACCCCCTCCTTATTTACCCTGGCCACCCCCTCCCCTCCAATCTTATGCCTCTCTTCCTCCTGAGTATCCTTCTGTACCTTGCTAACTCCCTCCTCACTGCTTGCAACTGGTCCTTCTCCCCCATCTGCTAAACTAGCCTGGCTCGTCCTCCCTTCCTTGCTGTCTCCATTTAGTCCCTCCTTGCTTGTTGTGCTCCCCTGGCCTAAACCCTCAGCTACCTTTACTGAATCCTCCTTGTACTTCTGGTCCTTCTCCTTTACCTTTCCTCCCAACTGGTCCTTCTCCTTGCGCTTTCCTCCCTCTTCCCCCTGCCCCTCCTGCTCTGATTCACTGCTCCCCCCATTTTCCTGCATTCCAGGTTCCCCATTCTTCCTGCTATCTGGCCCCTGCCTCCTGCCCCCACTCCCTTTCCATCTCTAACCACCTGTCATGGCTACATCACCCCTCATCCTCGAGCAGAAGAAGAGAACTGGAGCAGTTACTGAGTGAAAGGTCTGATCCACCTCCTGCCTTGCTTCCTTCTGTCCAGCCCTGGCCATCTACCTACTTCCCTGAGAATGTTGTCCCTCTGTCCCTCCTTTGTGAGGGTCCCCAGTTACCTGCCTGCCTTGGTAGTGTCCTTTTGGACCCCTCTGCCAGGGTCCCTATGTGACCCCTGGTATTCTCCTGCACTCCTTTCCCTATGCCGCTGCCCCGGTGCTTGGTGCAACCTGTGGGAGATCCCTGCCCCTTCCCCCATACCTCCCCTTCCTGAGCTGTCTCCTAATCCCTGCAACCTCCTCTCTAAGCTGTGCCAGCTGGTAGCACACTGGGTAACCACCAAACTTCCAAGCCCAGTCCAGTATCATGGCTGCTCCCACCCTGTGCACCCACCACCCTCCCAAAGATGCCAGCCCTGATGCCGTGTGGTTCCATCCCTTCCAAGTAGGTTTCCTTGGGTGAGCCACCAGGTTCCCCCCCAGTCCAAGATACACCCCTACTGCCTAATCAGGTCACCCACTAATCTTAGATACAGTCCCACAGTACACCGGTAACCCTGTTACTAGGTGCAGTACAACACAGTAAACTTATAAGGGAAATGAACAACTCCCTAAGCTAATCTTTCCCAGCCTTTAAGTCCAACCCCCAGCAGCTAGAACTACATGAGCTGCACCTGCAGTTTTTCCCCCAATTGCAGGGCAGGTGTTCCCCTATAAATTATCAGAACTCTGGGGAGGGAGGGTTGGGGAGGGTGGGTATTGGGCAGACACACCGACTCGAGAGAGAGTGTATCAGCCCTGTGTCTCCCCTCCAAGCCCAGCAGCCGAATACCCAGGCCCAAGCAAATCCCACCAAATAGGTTTTAAATCAGAAGAAATAGGCCTCCCTCAGCGCAGCCTGTTACACAGTGAAACATCCAACAAATGAGCCCACTTACAGCCACCAAACCAGTTTTCAAACTTCCACAATCCCCCAAAACAATAGCCTGCTAGCCCCTTAGAAGTAAGAAAGAAAAGAAATAACCTTCTACCATGTAAAATCCACAAGAACCCTGTGAAAAATGACAAGCAGCAGCTACTGTCCTGGAACACAACTGATTCTGTCCCTTCCAGTTCCTTCTGAGAAGACAAGAGCACCAACACCACAAACCTGGTTCAGCTCTGCCTCCAGTCAATTAGCTGAGTGAGATCTGGCCAGAACCATTATTTGCTTCCCCACTATCAGCAGTAATCTCTTTAGCCTACCTAGATTTCAGCAAAGCCTTTGATACTGTCCCACACAGATGGCTGGTTAACAAGATGAGTAGTCTGGGCATTTGGCATAAGGTAACATAGAAACACAGACTTTGATGGCAGATAAGGACCACTTGGCCCACCCAGTATGCCCATTTCCCTACCTACTGGATAAGCTTCAGATTCTAGTTAACCAACAGCCTACTTCCTGCCACCCACACTACAATTGCCTTATGTCTGTCCCATGCATGTTTGAATTCACCCACTGTTTTAGACCCAACAACCTCCCCAGGAAGGCGGTTCCATGCATCCACCACTCTTTCTGGGAAAAAAAATTCCTCACATTACCCCTGAGTGGTCCCCCCTCTGTCTTTAAATTGTGTCCCCTTGTTCTTACACATCTCTTTTTCTGAATGATGCTACCCTCCTGGACTTGGTTGATTCCCTTCAGGTACTTGAACATTTCCGTCATGTCCCCCATCCCTCCTTTCTTTAGGGTATACATATTAAGCTCTTTCAGTCTCTCTCTCTTCATATGGTTTCTGATGCAGACCCTGCACCACATTTAGTTGCCCTCCTCTGGACTGCTTCCATCCTGTCTATGTCCTTGCGTAGATAAGGTCTCCAAAACTGCACACAGTACTCCAGATGGGGTCTCACCAACTGTCTGTACAGAGGGATTACCACTTCCCTTTTTCTACTTGTGATGCCCCTTCCTATGCATCCCAGTATCCCCCTGGCTTTCCTTACTGACTTCTCACATTGCTTACCAACCTTTAGATCATCTGATATGACTACCCCCAGGTCCCTTTCCATTTTTGTTGTTGTTAGTACTCCCCCTGCTATTGTGTACTCCTCTCCTGGGTTTTTGTTTCCCAGGTGCATTACTTTGCACTTCTTTGCATTGAATCTAAGTTGCCATATGTCTGACCATTCATTCAAACTTGCCAAGTCCCTTCTCATCCTTTCTACCCCCTTGTATGTCAACTCTGTTACAGATCTTTGTGTCATCTGCAAGAGGCATATCTTTCCGTCAGACCCTCTGCAATGTCACCTATAAAGATGTTAAAGAGGACTGGACCCAGTACTGAGCCCTGAGGTACTCCACTAGTGAACCCCTTTCCTCAGAATGTGTTCCATTCACTATTACTTTCTGTGTCCTGTTTTGCAGCCAGCTTGCTACCCAGGCTACCACCCTGGGTGGGACCCACCTGAGCTGGCTAACTTGATTATTAATCTTTAGTGTGGGACTGTGTCAAATGCCTTGCTAAAGTCTAGGTAGGCCATATCCACAGCCCCTCCCTGGTCTATTACTTTGGTCACCCAAATAAATCTATTAGATTCATGTGACATGACCTTCCTGCTGTAAATCCATGCTGCTTTGGGTCCTGTTCCCCACTGGCCTCTAGATACTCAACAATTCTTTCTTTCAGAAGTGATTCCATCATTTTTCCTACCACTGAGGTCAAACTAACAGGTCTATAGTTTCCTGCTTCTGTCTTGCTCCACTTATGTGAAGGGAATGACATCTGCCCTCCTCCAGTCCTCAGGTATGACCCCATCCTTCCATGATTTGTTAAAAGTGTGGTCAGACCTTTCCTTCTAGCCCAGTTACATAAATACATAGATAAATAGAAATTGTCATCAGATAAGGACGCTAGGTCCAGCTAATCTGCCTGTAAGCCTTATTCTTGTGTGCAGTCACTGACCCTAAGTGATCAATGGCTTTTCATCATTCCTCCCACCCAATGTTCCCTTGTGCCTGTCACAGGCATGTTTAAAGCTGTGCACATTGCTTTGGTACACCCCATTGGGTGGGGATAGATGATGAAAAGTCATTAATCACTTAAAGATCAATGACTTCTTACCTAATATAAGGCTTACAGGCAGACTAAGATGGGCCTAGTGGTCCTTATCTGATGACAGTTTCTATGTATTTATGTAACTGACCCCTGATGGAGGTGATACATTGTGTTAGTAACTGGCTGATGGACAGAAGGCAGAGGAGGATGGTGGTTAATGGGGTCCAAATCCAGGAGAGAGGTGGCCAGTGCAGTACCACAGGGATCAGTACTGGGACCAGTCCTGTTCAATGTCTTCATTAGTGACATTGCAGAGGGCTAGAAGGAAAGGTCTGCCTATTTGCAGATGACACCAAGATCTGCAATAGGGTGGATACTCCAGAAGGAGTGCAGAAAATGAGAGGGACCTGGAGAAGCTTGAAAGATAGTCAGAGGCCTGGCAGCTGAGGTTCAATGCAAAAACATGCAAGATAATGCACCTGTGTAGGGGGAACCCTGGGGAGAGCTACATAATGGGGGGAGGTGCTGACTGTCACCACAGAGGAAAGGGACCTAGGGGTCATCATATCTAATGACCTTAAGGTATCAAAGCAGTGCACAAAGGCTGCAGGGAGGGCCAGTGGCATGCTGGGGTGCATAAGCAGAGGCATTACTAGCAGAAGACACGAGGTGGTGATGCCATTGTACTGTATAAAACACTGGTAAGGCCTCACCTTGAGTACTGCATGCAGTACTGGATACCACACATGTGTAAGGACATAGACAAGGTGGAGGCTATCCAGAGAAAGGTGACAAAGATGGTGCATGGCTTGCATCACAAAACATATGAGGAAAGACTAAGAGACCTCAATATGTATTCACTGGAAGAGAGGAGAGAAAGGGGGGACATGATAGAAACTTTCAAGTACCTCAAGGGCATAAACAAGGTGCAGGTGGGGGATCTTTTACAATGTAGAAAATATATCAGAATGAGGGGACACAATAGGAAATTGGAGGGGGTTAGATTAAGAAGTAACATGAGAAAGTTTTTCTACATAGAGAGGGTGGTGGATGCTTGGAACAGCAGGGTTTTAAATAATTGATTAGCAATTTTTTTCTCGGGATGATACTAAGTGTACAGAAAGTATTCATATAGATTTTCTAGAAGTGCTATGTTTGTTAAACACAGTGAGGCAAGAGCTATGCATTTTCACAAAGATTTATTTATTTTTTATTTATTTTAGTTGTTTAACCAGGATTAACACACTAAGCTGAAAGCTTTTTTACAGGAGCGACCTGGGAGCACAGGGAAGTTAAGTGACTTGCTCAGGGTCACACAGTATGCAAGTGGAAGCTATAGGATTCAAACCCAGGTCTGGTCTGCTGGATGTCACCAGATTTGCAGCTCAGAGCCTTAAACCACTACGCTATACTGCCTCCCTGTGCTGTGATATTACTGTGATATTACTTCCTTGTTTAAATTCCCATGATTTAGCAATTTTATGAGCAAAACGCTAATCAATTTTTAGAGTTAAATAAATCCCCTGAACAGTTTGCCACAAGAAGTGGTGGGGCAAGCACTGTGCACAGCTTTAAACATGCCTGTGACAGGCACAAGTGAACACTGGGTGGGGGAGGGAGTGATGAAAAGCCATTGATCACTTAGGGTCAGTGACTGCACACAAGTATAGGGCTTACAGGCAGACTAGATGGGCCTAGCAGTCCTTATCTGCTGACAATTTCTATGTATCTATGTATTTATGTAACTGGACCCCGACTTGCTGCTCGAATATGACAGGGCACATTGGGTGTTAATCCTGCATCCATCTGATTGTACAGTATGACCCATTTCCATTGCTGTGTGCCATTTGTCTGACCCCCACTCCCCGCCACACTTACAACCTTGTCCTATGGGTTTCTGGTGCAGCCATTACCTCCTCCTGCTGTCCCTTGTGCAGTGTGTCCTGTGCATCCTGTGTCCTCAGTTCCACAGGGTGGCATCCTCTACTGTGTTCCCTCTGATGTCTCCTTTGTGGACTCCATGTATTTATTGCAGTGCTTGCCCCTTTTCTGCTGCCTTGTTGAGGGGCCTGCTCTGGGTGGGGCACTGTTGTTCTTCCAGTGTGCTCCTCTGTTCACAGTCCTGGTAACAGTCCATGGCGGTAGATACTCCTGCTTGGTTCTCCCCTCACATGCATACATCTGCAGGTGAACTGTTGCTGTGCATGGCATTCCCATTAGTGGCATTTTTCCTCAGCTTTATTTTGTACTTTGCGGTATCATGGTCTGTGATATTACTTCCTTGTTTAAATTCCCATTATATTTTTTCCACAATGTTACTGGCCAGTTCCCTCACTGAGCATGCTCAGAAGCTGACATTTTTAAATTTAATAAATTTGGAACAGATTATTTTTTTTTTACCATATCAGTGAAAGGCACTAAAGTGTGCCAAGCCCTTTCTACCCTGAACATTTCTGACCAAAATTCCAACACTCTGGGCACAAGGCAATGTCATAAAACCAGTATTTTTTTCTTAAGTTTTTTCATTATCCACACCTCCAAATTCTCACATCCAACTGGAATGAAACTGAGCACATCAAGAGAACTACTCCATGAGACCAAGCGTGCAAAATTTTGTGCAAATCCAATTAACCATTGCAAAGTTATTAAAGTGCAAACATTTTGGTTTAACTTAAAACACCATAATCAACACTATTTAATATCAAATTTATTGCACTATTTTTCACTGTATTCAAGTTTTTTGTAGTCTTTGCCTATTTATATCTTTGAATTTATTATCTGCCTTTCGTTCTTTACATGCACAGGCTGTGTCACCATATCATTGCTATTGCTTTTACACCCTGTAACTCATGCATTTTCGAAGTTGTTCTTTGTTTTATACTCTTGCAATTGATCATTTGTATATTGCATTTATTTTCTTTGCATGTGCTATTGTCACTATACGTGTTACAGATCACTCCCACTTGCAACCCTTCACATAGGTCACACCTTGAAATAAGCCCCAGCTTTGCATGCCTATTCTGATCACTCAATATCAAATCAATAATTAAATGAATATATACACTTTCTAAAATATTTGATAAATGATTTTGATATGTAGAGAGGGCTACATTTTAACCAAAATTAGCCCTTTTTTGCCACTAGTTAGCACTGTTGTAGTGTCATTTTGGGAAGGAAGAAGTTAACATTAAAGTGCATCCACATCATATAGCATCAGCAGATGTCAATTAGAAACCAAAGAGTGGAGTCAGAGCAAGGGAAAGAGTAAGCAGTGTTGAGTCTGTGCTCCTTGCTGCAATAATGTATAGCACTGGAAGGTGTAGGCTGTATTGTTAAAAAGCCAGAGCTGAGTCAAAGCAAGAGAGAGGGAGAGATGAAGAGACATGTTGAATATTTGGGTGTCAGTTAGTAGCCAGTGTATAGAAGCCATGCACATCAGCTGAACTGCAGTGGCTATGAAAGTACAGTATGCAAAGAGAGTGGAGTTTTTTTCTGCAGTTGGAGGGAGTTGCTTAATGTGCATTGTGCACATCTTGGTTTTTGTGCAGCAGCAGTGCAGGAGTGACACAGGAATCTGCATTTTGTTGCTATATCATCCAGGACCATTAGCAACCATGTACCAAAAAGGCTTTAAATTGGCTATGCTAATTGTGGGCAGCAAGATTGCCAGAGCAATGGTATGATTTATTGGTGGTAACCAGGCTTTTTGGGGCACTAGCTTCACCAGTGATGTACTGCACAGACAATCTCATGGGTGAAATGGCATCTTTAAACAATCAGCTCCCAAGATTTGTTCTACCCATTTTATACAACAATGCAGCATATTTTTGGATATTTAATGTAGACAGAAGGTATAGCAGCCAATAGAGCAAGCCACCAGTTGTGCCAAACATTATGCCCATGTGGCATCTTGTAGCATGTTTTGCTGGCTGGATAAAGAAGACAGCAGTTGCAGAGACCCACAGGACAAGCCACAAGTGGTTCAGAAGATTATACCAATGTAGCATGTTTCAGGGTTGTAGCATATTGTTAGCTAGATAAACCCTTATGAGCACTCTATTATTGTGTGAAAATTGACAAGCAGGCAGGCTACGAAAGCTGGGTTTGGTAAGAGTGAGCAGAGAAAGTAAGAAAGGAGACACATTAGTTTGCTATTGAGTGTATTGCTAAACAGCAGTTAACAGATTTGCAGAAACAGAAACTTTCACCATCATCATCATCATCTTTGCCAAGTGGTACTACTTCAGTTAGCCCATCTGCACAGTGGTTGGGCTGCTTGTGATGCCAGTGACCCAGGTTTGGAAATTAACTTGGGATGTTGGGGGCTGGTCATGGTGAGAATGACTGAGCTTCCCATTGGGTGCTGTCTTCTTTCTCTGGAGAAGGTGGAGAACTTTTTCTAATGGTATACCATGACTGGAATGACCACAGGTGGTGATGCTGCTCAGAAGTTCATGAATTTGAGGATGCAGCCTGGGTACAGAGCGCTGATGCACAATTGATTGTGAGTAAGCACCATAGAGCCTTTACAGACTGCAACCTGTGGTATGGGAGAAAAAGTGGAAAACTGAGTGATGCCAACACACTCAGACACCACCACTCCAACTGAACACCCTCTAGACTTGATAGACCTGAAGAAGTTAAATCCCTAACAGCTACCCAGTGGAATCCACCATGAGGCAAAATGCCCTCTGTACCACATGATGATGATTAAATATCAGAGAATGAGTTGGGTGAAACCCTTCAGTGTCGATAATTTCAAGAAAATCAGGATGCACTCCACAAAAAATCTTCTTCAGATTTTATCTTTTATTTTGTATGTTTCATACAACATCCAAGGCTACGTTTCATGGCAAAATCCACTTCATCAGGCCACAGTGTTTTGATAAGCTAACAAAAATATACAAACAAGGTATTTTAATAACCATCAATCAGGAATCAACTTTCTTATAAACCATCACATACCAGTGAAGACTGACACTTGTACTTATAATAATCATCAAACATCAGTAAACTGTTTACTCCTTTCTCAATAATTCATATTGACCATGTGATGCATATTTCAGGCGATTTATACAGACTTCTGACCACTAAATACGTGAACATTTCAACCTTCTGTTTTTTGGCATTTTCTCCCTTTATAATGAATAAATCAAAAGTTTTAACCATTTATTTCTGGAATTAACCAAACTATTCTGTTAAAGAGATCCTCACCTCTCTGTTTTTTAGCTGTTTTCCATCCCTATTCAAAACCATCAAATCAGTGTTCCATATACACCTATAAACAGATATTTCTCTCCAATAAAGTCGCACAACATTGTTCTAATTATACACTCTGCCCTCATAATCAGAAAAAGTCCATACATGTAATTAATTTTATTATTATTATTATTATTATTATGTCAGTCATTATTCATGATTCTTCATCATCTTTCCTTTTGTGATTCTTGAGTGTTTCTTAATACCAACATTCCCAAAACCAGCTTTTTTTATTTATAAATATGCAACTTTATCCTCACCATATTATTTATTTGATGTATGTTGTAAGGTTAATCTTATGATGCATTTGCATTCAGTTATGCAAATAGCTGGATTCTCTTTAAACTCAGTCCTGGCTAAAAATGACAGAAAAACGAGAAAACCATTTTCAGCAATCTAGCATAAAATCATTAGTGATGCAACTTCCAAAAAATAATAAAGGCCTATGTTAAAACTTGGGACATGGATTTACCTTAATGGTTCTTTTAAGTTTGTTGCTGTTTCTCTCATACATAGTAAATCTAAACAAGTATAAACATAAAAGATTCATTTGTGTCTATCCCCTCCAGGGTTCATCAATAATATTGAAATGATTTCGACTATGGGAAAAGATAGCTCACCCATTTCAGTGGACCAGCGTACAGACCTCCGGGAGGACTTCCTGGATAATGGAGTCTGCCGTTGACTGTGTTTGGCGTGGTTTAAATACCACCAATTTGGGGGGGAGGAATGACATTGCCTAGTGATGCTTTCCTGCCACTGCTTCATTGCTGCTGATAGGCTCAAAGGCAGGAGGTCCCTCTCAATAGCATTGAGGAATAATCAGGAGGCAGTGCCTCAGTGTAGGCAGGAGGCTCCATCAACAGTTTGCCCTGACCTGTGGTGAATTTCACAATGCATACATTTTAAATAAAACATATTAGTTCCTGTGTTTTTTGTTAAAGAATTCTGTTCAAATATAATATTCACCATACAATACAATTAATCTTTTTAAACAAATACACCATTCTTTATTGTACACTACTTTTGGCTGAAACAGCACTCAGGAACAAAACTGGTGCACACAAATAATTCCCTTTCGTCTATCCATTAAATCATAATATGTCCTATGGTGACACCAATGTGTAGATGGAACATATATTAGGACCCTCAACAATAAAGCGACCAATTACATTCATCATTCAGTCCATATCGTCAGGTTCATAGTATCCAAAATAAAATCCAATACATTTCTCTTTTGAAGTAAATCATCCATTTTGTGCTTGGGGTTACAGGTTCAATCACCCTTTCGGGACCCAGAATCTGAGAGGCGTAACCAGTGTCCAACTGAATTAAAATGTCTTGCCACAGATGACGGGTGTCATTCATGTGAATATCGCTGATATGTTCACTGATCCTTACTTTTAACTCTTTCATTTTACCAACATATAGTTTGTCGCAAGGGCATCTCATGACATAGACCATGTGATCAGTTGTGCAAGTAATATGCTGTTGAATGTTAAAGGTCTTCTTGTTCCAGGGGTGTTCAAATGCTGTTTTCCTATTTGTGTTTCTACATTGGTAAAATTTCTCACACGGGAATGAGCCATTTTTCACTGTTCCCAAAAAAAGCTGTCCCTCTAGTGTTTTTTCAGTTCTCAAACGTCTCGTGCACTAATTTGTCACACAATGTTGGACTACATTTAGAAGCTATAAGTGTTGGTATATTGAATCTGTTACTTGGATTTGCTCCAGCCTGTATAATGTTCCAGTTACTGTTCACTATATTTCTAATTTTGTTACTCAAATGATTCTATATTATGGAAAGTACTATCATGTCTTCTATGGATCTTTCAGTTCCCTGTGCTAAATGTACCTCACTGGGGACATTCACAATTTCTCTTATTGCTTTCGATACTAAAGTGTGGCTATACCCCCGGAAATAAACCTTTCACCCATATCTTTAGACACACTCCCAAATTCCCTCATCTCACTGCAGTTCCTCCTTGTCCTTATAATTTGTAATTTGGGAACACTCTGTTTCAACTTCGGGTCATGGTAACTGCTGTAAAGTAATGTTGAGCTTTTGTCAGTTTCCTTTCTGTATAATGTCATGTGTAGCTGACCTCCCTCACTCTTATAAATTAAAGGTCGAAAAAGGGTATTTTTTTATCATCAGATGTCACTGTAAAGCTCAAATTCTGTTTTTTTGGAATTTATGTGCAGGATGAACCTGTCTAGATCATTTTTGATTCCTATCCAAATCATAAAGACATCATCTACAAGACGTTTCCAAAGGAAGATGTGCTCACTGAATATATTCTCCCCTGGATCAAGTACATATTTTTCCTCAAAATTCCACGTGTACATTCGTATACGATGGGACCATGGTACTCCCCATCGCCGTCCCTTTCATCTGTAAATAAAAATCTGTCTCAAACTGAAAATAGTTCTTTATCAGAACCATCTCAGCCAGTTGTCGTAAATATTCCTTTGGTGGGTGTAAATCTTTTCTGTCCTATAAGGCTGGTGATAAAGAATCCAGCCCCTCTTCATGTCCTATACTCGTGTATAGATCCTTGACATCCAGTGTAACCAGTATCATATTCATAGTGTCTATTCCCTGTGTGTTCATGAAGATGATCTGGATTGTTTATTAGCAGCCTTACAAAACAGATTTACACCCACCAAATGAATATTTATGACACCTGGCTGAGATGGTTTTGATGAACTGTTTTCAGTTTGAGACAGATTTGCACTCCATAGTTTAGATGTGGCCTCACCAGTGACCTGAATAAGGGCAGTATAACCCCTCTCTTGCCTGCTGCTGATCCGTCTGGTTATGTATGCAGCACCTTGTTTGCCCTTGCTGCTACTTTCTTGCACTGAGTGGAGTATTTCAGGTCACTAGTGATCATCACGCCAAGATCCTTTTCCTCCTCTGTTGCAAATAACCAGAGCCCTCTAAGGTAGTACTCTGTCCTGGGATTCTTGGATCCAATGTGCATAACATTGCGTTTCTTGGCATTACAGCCAGCTGCCAAATTCAGGACCACCTATCAAGCTTTAACAGATCATTCTGTAGGTCCTGCATTGCTACATCTGTATACACCCTGTCACAGAGCTTGGTGTCATCTGCAAATAGGCATAGTTTTCCCTTAATGCCATCCCTAATATCATTGATGAAGATATTGAACAACACTGATCCCAGCACTGAGTCCTGCAGAACCTAACTGGTAACCTCCCTGATTTTAGATAACTCACCCCCCCCACACACACACATACACATACACACACTATCCTCTTTTTTCTTGTTCCTCAGCCAGTCTTCTACCCATCCGGTTATCTTCTCCCCAACCCTAAGATCTTCCAACAATCTGATCAACCTCTTTTAGATAAAGGATGTCCACTGCTTGGCACCTGTCCACTGTCTTAGTGACCCAGTCGAAGAAGTCAATCAGATTCATTTGACACAGTCTCCCTTCATTAAACCAGTGCTGCCTTGCATACTGGAGACCATACTCCTCTAGATACTCTACCAACCTTTCCTTAAATACGGTTTCCATGACCTTTCACATAGAGATGCAGCAAATTTAAATTCCACTGGTGAAGAGCCGGCATAGTGGTCAAATTCACCTGGTGGAGCAATTCATAAAATTTTGCTGCCTAAGGCTGAATTTCACCTAGGTGGAATTTCATCTTCTGTGGGTGAAATTCCACCATCCATGGTGAAATTCTACCTTCTGCAATGAAATTTTGCCTTCTTAGGGTGAAATTCCACCTCCCACAGGTGAAATTTCACCACTGAAGGAGGAATTTCACTGTGAAAGGTGAAATTTCACTGCAAAAGGCAAAATTTCACCATTCTGCAGGCATAATTTCACCACTTCACCAGGTAAAATTCTGCATTTCGCTCCTTTAAATGGGCATGATTTCATGGCTTGCTCCATGGACTGAATTTTGCTCACTTTGCCCATCTCTACTTGCACATGATTGAGGTCACACTGACTGGTCTGTAAGTGCCTGGTCATCTTTGGGACGGCATCAAATGTGCCATTCTGTGGTCCTGTGCTACCACACCCAACTCCAGTGAACTATTGAACAGGCCTGCCAGTAGTCGTGCAAGCCCTTCTGCCAGCTCCCTCAGTATCTTTGAGCGTATGCTGTCTGGGCCTGGTTATTTGTCCACCTTCAGTGATAGCAACCCTCCCTCACTCTATCTTCCTCTACCACCATGTCTGTGCTCCCCTCTCCCCCAGGTCCACATCTCCCCCCTGTAGGCACCAGTCCATTTTTCTCCTTGGTGAAGATGAAACAGAAATATTGACTCAGTACCTCTACTTTTCCCCCGTTCTCCTCCACCCACTCGTCCCCTTTCCAAAACCTAACTATCCAGTCCTTCTTGTCCCTTTTCTTACTTAAATAGTGAAAAAATGCCTTTTTAATTACCTCAGCTATCTGCAGTTCCTTTTGTGTCTTAGCCCACTGGACTACCTTACTTGCCACACTAGCCAACCTTAGGTAATTCTCATTATCCACCTCACTCAGTCTTACTGAATTTCCTATAGGCTAATTTCTTGCAACTTACTGTCTGGATAACTTCAGAACTGAACCAACTAAATACCTTCAGCTTTGAGCCCTTGAGTTCTTCTCTTCAGCGTAACACATTCCTCTGTGGCAACCATTACTTCATCCTTATTGATGGACCACCTTTAACCCACCCCCATATATGCTTTGATGCCCACCAGGTGCCTCTTTAACACCTCAACCATCATGAAGTCCATCATCCTAAAATCCAAGATTTGGGCCTTAGTGGAAATGTTTTCCCTGCCCATATCCATCCAGAACCATATAGTGAAATGGTCACTTCCATCCAGGGCCTTCTTGACCATTATTTCTTGTATGTACTTCCCATTCGTGAGTACTAGATCAAGGATTGCCCCCTACCTGGTATGTTCTATGATGCCCTGAGTCAGGAACCCACTCTGCAATTCATCTAGGATCGCCTGACTCCTGGCACATTTTGTGGATGGTACGGTCCAGTCTACCTTGTGCAGGTTGAAATCTCCCACTGTTACCACCTCTCCTTTCCCTGCAGCTACCAATATACGCTTGTTCAGTTCCCTGTCCCTTTCCTCTTTCTGGTTCAGTGGTCTGGAAACTAACCCAAGCCTCACCATTGTCCCTCTACTGGAGAGTAATTAAGCCCAAAATGCATCCACCCTCTCCAACTCCTCCCTCATGCATGTTATCCCTTCCATGATATAAACTGTTACCCCCTTTTTCCCTACTACCCTGTCCCTTCTGTATAGTTTATATCCAGGGATCAAGAGGTCCCAGTTATGGTGTGATGTGGATTAAGTCTTGCTTATTTCCACTATGCACACCCTTCCTTCTGCTAATAATGTCTGCAGGCCATCCATCTTGTTTCCAAGATTTTGTGCATTCAGAGTAGAGATGCTGCAAATTTGAATTTCGCCAGTGAAGTGAACATGAAGTGGGCAATTTGCATTACCACTCCGCTACACGGAGTGTGCAATGCAAAGTGCTCACTTCGCCTTGTCATTACCACTTCGTGTTAAGGTGGAATGGCAACGCGAAGTAAGGCAAAGTCATTGGTGTAATGGACTTCACGTTCCTCATTAGGATTCTAAGTAATCCACTTGGTGTTTCAGATTTGGCAGCCCCTCCACACATCACATGGCTTACAGTACTGTAAGTCACATGCTCTTTAGCTTGGCAGGAAGAAAGTGAGTCATACAAGCAAACACTTTTACTTTCTCCTGTGCAGATGGAGAGACAGTAGTGTGTTTTGTGACTGCTGATACTTTTAGATCAGACCGAGGAGGAGATTTAAACTCTGATTTAGACCCAACAGCTTTCTTAAAAGCTACATTTTTTTGTCTTTTCTGTACCTCTTTTTAATTAATTTGTTCTTTCTATGAACTTTAATATTCTTACCTTTATAAGTAATTAGTAGTTTATCTGTGTGACTCTGTGTGTGTGTATTTTGTGACAGTGTGAGTAGTGATTGCTCGGACTGAGAGAGCTCAGTAGGAGAGATGGACCAGGGTGAGGGAATGTCTGGGACAGGGCAGCTTTGGGACAGTGTGGTAGTGGTAAGCATTGTACTGTGTCCATGTCTGGAGGGCATGGGTGCCCATTCCTGTTGGACCACTCAAAACTTGTGAGTGCACCCCCCCAAAGCAGGACCAGCACCACCTCCTGTCCTGACTCTGAGGCAGTTGAACCACCACCACCACCAAGTCCAGCACCAGGTCCTCTGGAGCAGGATGTGCCTGTTCCCCCAGGCCCAGGTGTGGATCCCATCCCTGTTCAGCACCATGACCAGTAGGCTTACAATACATCCAAGTAACTATTAAAAAAAATTGATGTTGTGATTCATGACGTGATCATAAATCATGATTTGTGACTGCATTTGTGACCATGATGATGAAGAAATGTGAATGTCTATGGCTGTACTTCCTCGGGCCCTGATGAGCTGTAGCTTAAAACTCCCAGACTTAAAAACACGTATCAATGAGTACAATGGTGGGGTGGCGAAGCCTGGAGAGATACTACAAAACAGGCTTACATTACATCCAAGTAACTAGAAAAAAAATTAATGTTGTGATTTGTAACGTGAATGATCGTGAATCGTGATTTGTGACTGCATTTGTGACCATGATGATGAAGAAACGTGAATGCTTACCGCCTACGGCTGTACTTCCCTTATGAGCTGTAGATTAAAACTCCCAGACTTAAAAACACGTATCAATGAGTACAATGGTGGGGTGGTGAAGCCTGGAGATACTAAAACAGGCTTATAATACATCCAAGTAACTAGAAAAAATTTTAATGTGATTCGTAACGTGAATGATCGTGAATCGTGATTTGTGACTGCATTTGTGACTGTGATGATGAAGAGCGTGATTTGTATCACGGGTGAGTGATGATGGTCCTGACTTGGCATATTAATGAGTACAGTGTTCATGCAGAATTAAGCACCACACCTGTCCAGTACTCTGAAGGGAAGCCAAAGAAACAACTGTGACTTAAGTTACAGATGGAGATTGGGCACTAAAGAGATGCAAATGCACAGACATATTAAGATTGCGCTGTGCACTGAAGAGATGCAGACACAAAGGCACAACACCTAACCAGTGCTCACCATCAGAAATTCAAATCTGGAAAAGAATACCTTTACCAGTTGGGGCGGGCCACGCCGGGGGCAGTGTACTGTACTGCTGCAGTAACAGTCACTAGTACTAGTACCAGTAAAGATACTAGAAAGAAGTGCAAAAATCATACAACTGCAGTGGATAGCAGCTTCACATTGCTGAAATTATTATGTGGCACAATAAAAGGTGTCTGATTTGATGACATGTGTCACACACATACTCACACACACACTAAGTAATGCATAGCAAATTGAAAACTTCAGAAATATAAACATATATTTTAAACAAACTAAAACTATGTACTGCTGCACCACAACAAGCAGCAAAAAAATGGCAAGAAATATTGAAACTATTACTGTGTGTACATTAACACAGTTAAACAAGAAAAATATCACCAAAACAGAAAGCACTGTCTTTATCTCCAAGTTAATCTATCTACACCACAGATACACCCCTTCCCTAAAGCACACTTCCATTGCCTTTCAGTACACAGAATGAATGTTGTACATTAACATTCAAAATCCATACACAAACAATAAATGCTCGATTATATAAGCACAGGATGGTTTCCTATAATCGATGAACTAAAGTTACAGCAAATAAAATTAATCTAAAAGGCTTTTTTTACTGCTGTTTGAAGGTTTGAATTGCAGAGAGCTCTCAGAGCAGATTGTCTCCTACCGCTTCCTACACACACTACCCCAAACTGAGGCTGTGCAGAACAATCTAGAGCCCATGTGACCTGAAATCCCATCAAACACTGTAAAATTCGCCTTTGGAGCTTAAAAACAAGGTGAAGTAAGGCGAAGTACATTGTTTTCAATGTACTTCACCTTAAAAATTGGTGGAGTAGTGGTTTGGGAAGGCGGAGTAATGCAAAGTCATTGTTTTCAATGGACTTTGCATTACCCATTTGTAACGTGAAGTACTCTGCTTCACATTTCGGAGCACTCCGAAAACTTGCCTTCACTCCGTGGATCACATCGGGGAGCAAATTGGGGCCACTTTGCTCAGCACTAGTTCAGAGACACCACATTCCACCTAGAATCTGATCCTCCTTCCCTTTCCTCTGTTCTTTAAATCTCATTTCTCCCCAATGTGTGCTCCTCCCAACCTCCCATTGCTAATTGCACCACTCACCCTCCACCTGCATCCTTCAGACCTCTTTTACTGATATGAGGAGGAGGCCCATTGATCAACTCCTCCCAGAGCCTTGAGGCCTAAAGGCCCACCCCCCCATCAGTTGTTTGAATTCAGTTTATTTGTTAAGTACCAACCAGTTTGTCCCTGAGTACTGTTGAGCCCTCTTTACTGAGGTGTAGCCTATATGGAGAAAAGAGTGTTTTATTTTACCAGGTCTCCCCCCAGTTCCCAATACAAATGAACCCTTCCTCCCTCCACTATTTCCTCAGCCAGTCACTGAATTCCTCTATCCTTTTCTTCCTGACAGTGCTGGCCCTTGGTATTGGTATCACCTCTGAGAAAGTCAGCAATCTTGCTTTCTCCCTGTAGGTCTTTCCTACCCCCCTGAATCTAGTTTGCACTAATTCCACCTCCTCCCCAGCTAGGTTGTTAGTACCTATGTGTATAACTAAGTTTGGTTTCCCTCCAACCTCCCTTACTATTTCCTTGATTCTTGATCACATCTTATCTGCTGTAATCCCAGGCATGCAAACCACCACCCTCCTCCCTGCATTTGAGTCACCCTTCTTTCATCAGTAAATACCCTTAATTATGGAGTCCCTAAGGATTATCACCTTTCCATCTCCTGCATCTGTGTTTCACATCTTTCTCTCCTCTCCTGCAGTACTAGCTGCACCCCCTCCTAATTGCTTCCCCTCCACCCTGGTTAACTTTCTGCCACATCCACTACTGATCCCCCCAACTGTTTCTCCATTCCCCTGTATGCTTTTCTTCTATGGCTAGCCATTCTTGCTTCCACTTTTCCCTCCCTTCATCCTATCCTTTCCTCTCCCTCCGCCCCATCCTCTGCTCCACTTTGTCTGCTTCTTCTTCTTCCCTTACCACCTTGACTATTCCTCTCTACCCTTCCCCTCCCTTGTCTTTCTTCCCTCAATCCTGGCTCATTCTGACCTCATACCCCACCTCCTGATGTCTCCTCCTCATACCAGATGAGGTGCAAGTCTATTAATTAAAGGCACCCCTTCAGGAGTTCCCATCCCTGTTACTAGCCTCACATTCCCACCCCTTCCCCTTACCACTTGCTATTCCTTCACCCTGGACTAACTGGTCCTGTGACAAAGAAATACCCCTGGATACTGGGTGATCCTCTCTGCTCCCTTCCCTAGACTGATTCCCTCAATCCCCTGTGCACCCCCATGTGCCTTTCTCTCCACTGTTCTGCTTTTCTGACTCCCAATACAATTCTCAACAGCTCCCATCTTAGCAGTCTTATTTCTCCTCTAAGCTTCTGCAGGCTCCTGTACACTGGACAGCACCCTGCAATCCACATAGTCCTTAGGAAGACGGGTGCCCCACAGCTATTACAGCTTACAACTCTCCTTCCACTAGTCTGACTCCTGTACATGCTCCTATTTCTGTACATCCTCTTGACCCAGTTTCTCCAATCCCCCAGTTATGTATCCTTGTATGTAACTCAATCAGTGATGTCTACAGAAATCCCAAATTCCCTTGATTCCCCTTACCCATCCTACTTCCTTGATGCTTAGTGCAAATGTAGGTGGATACTAGATAGGGTTCAGCTGCAGTCCCCTTCAACCCCATACAGTGTACTTCCTGCTCTCCCTTTATACTCACCTTTTGTCCCTTTCACAGCATGGCCTGTGGCCTGCAGTCCTCCCTATGGATGCCCTGCTGAAGTCCCCAGATCTCACTGAGTCATATGCAACTGCTGCTTCATGGCACTCATGCTTCAGGGTCCTGCTAATGTAAATCCAGCCCTGCAGCCTCCAGGTCTCAAGGTTCTTAAAAATGTATCTTGCTGACATGCTGACTGTTGACTTCCTTTGGAAGTGATGACATTCAGGGTTGGCATTGTGACCTGGTTCTGCTGTGACTGCTGACATCAGTTCTTTTTCGGAAGCAACATCATATGGCTTTATAAAATTTGGAACTTAGCCTGGCCATGATCCTACTTCCAAATCAGCACATTGTGTGCCCACATATTATACTCCTGTATAAATGTGTGTCCACGTCTAGATGCCACATGTGATGCATTAATAGTATGTGAACCTCTCAAGCTGAAATGTACTGTATGGCTTGGGTTAATACCAATTATAAAATGATTGTTTTGGTGTATTATTTATCTGATAATAAAAATTCATTAAATGTGATAGGAAACAATTTTGTACATGTCTGGAAACCTTCCTGTTTTCCTTTTAGTGTCTATACAGTACAATATATTGATCTGTTTTAACCTTTTCTTTGTTAAACTAATCTAATCCTTTTGCATTCATAACTACCTTAAATTCCTTTCTTCTCAGCAGTTGTTGCACTCTCTTTTTCTTCTGCATGAACTTTCTATGACATCAGTAACACCATTCTAGGCTATTCATATGAAAAATGTGGAAAAGTATAACGGATTGCATGCACTATCTTAGAAATATGAAGAAAAAGAGCAGTATTAGCTGAGGCAAGTGGCATTCTGTGTAGATCAGAGGCCACCACAAAGCTATATTATTCATTTCTCAAGAGTTGGTCAACCCATATAAAAATGCAAAACTGGCATGGAAAGGATAATGAAGAGAAGTTAGATATGTAAAAAGCATCTCCTATCACCTTCAAATTAAATAAGGAGGAAACATTCTACTGCATTCTGCTGAAGAAAAAACTAATTTATCCTACTGCATACTTTTTCATTCATGCCACATGATGATGATGGTACTGAAGATCATCTCACCCCTGCCCAGAACTTAACATGAAAATATTTGGTCAATACTTAATCATACTATATATGTGCTATGGCTAAAGTCATCATTTTTTTAATTTTTATTTTATTTATTTATAAGGTCTAGGATTACAATACCTTTAAGCCATGGCTCTTTTACAAAGGTTCCATGTCAGAGACTAACATTTAAAAAAAAAAGAAGAAAGACAAACAATGGTGACGGAAATCAATACAAAATGGTTACAACATAATAGCAGTACATAACCACCAATCAGAAAAGTTAATGACATTATAACAGAAGATGGGGGAGTGGTTGTGAGTACATAGGCAGCCAGAGGTATTTGTCATGGTAGAAGTTAGCTAGTTGGTAATTAGAGGTGCATGTAATTGAGGAAAGAGGGAAGGGAGTGATAGGTGTTATATCCCGGTGGCAGATGTAGTGGAGATGGCAGGTAAATTAGCTGTAGCAATCACATGAGCTAGAGGCAATGAGATGATTCTGGAGCCTAGCTTTGAACGCACCAGGTATGTCAGCTGAGGAGATGGTAGGGTTTAGGTCATTAAGCCAAAGTGGTGCTCTGTAGGCAAAGGATTGTTGTGCCTGTGAGGTGCGACAGTAGGGGATTTTTAGGAGCTGCTGATTCGATCTCCTAGAGCTCCGACAATTTGGGTTTATCTGCAGGAGAGCAGAAACATCTGGTGGCACATTTATTATAAGACAAAGTGCTTTTTCAGTCTCATAATTTACAGGATTACAAGATTTTAACTCGTTTAATCCAAGGTTACCATTCAGAACAAGGTTGAGCACAGAATGTTTCAACTTGTATATATCCTCCAGGAGGGAATTCATTTTTTTTTTATTGTAATTAACAGCTAGCAATTAATTGCAATATTTGTTGTTAATTGCTGGAACCAAAAACATGCAATACACCTTGTGCTCACCAGAGTTCCCAGTCAGTATATAGAGGTCTGGCAAAATTAAATTTTGCAGGTGAAATTAAATTTCACTGGTGAAATTCTCACAAAATTGGCAATTTCACCCCACAAAATATTTCACAAAATTCAGCCATTCCCTGAAATATTTTGTGGGTGCAAAGTTCTGAAATTCTGCTTGCGAAATGTCAGATTTCACCCCAAAATGGCGAAATTGCACCCACAAATGGTGAATTTTTTGTTTCACAGAAAAAATTTTGCATTCTGCAGGTGAAATATTGCACTCTGTGGGCAAAATTCTTCATTTTGCACTAGCAAAACATTTCAAAAAATGCATGAATTTTGCAAATTTCACCCATCTCTATTAGTGCTTTACCAACTGGTGAGTAAAACATCACCAAAGTTCCCCAACTATCTGTTGAAATCAACAATGATCCCCTCAAAAAGCTTTCATATAACAATCTTAATTTTCTTTTCTTGTGCTGTTTAAAAATCATAATAGGCAAACATGTCTGTGTCCACACTGTGCTCTTGACAAAATGCCGATACACTGACCAGCACTTATTTCCAGTACAAAGGGGGTATTCCAGCATCAACACAGGCAAGCTGGATTGCATTCTTCAAAAAGCAGGAGTTATTCCAAACATGCAACATAATACAATTACTTAGAAAACATTCAGATATAGACAGAGTTGGATCCAAGATCATGGCAGAGAGAAGCTGAGGCATGCAACTATGTGATTACCCCCCCCCAATATGCTGAATTCATATCTCAGTAGCCTGACTTTTTTTGTGCTCTGATATAACCCTTCAAACCTCTCCTCTGGAAAGTTCAGATCAGAAGAATAAAGCCTTAAAGCTATTTTTTTAAATTCAGGTTACTTATGACACCGAAAAAAGAGCACAAAACCTGCAAAAGTGCCAAACCCAAATAAACTAATTGTGAAGTTGGTGAAACAGTTAGAGATGCAGACCTGGCTTAAAACCTCACTAAAAAATTAAAAATCAACCACAACTGAGAGCATAGCAGCACAACACATGCATCAAGATTATTCAATTGCCAACAGGTCTATTCAAATCCCAGAATCATCAGTATCAGCCTTGTTAATGCCTAAACCTCCTCTGGCTATTTTTTCTTTTAAAAAAAAGTTCTTACAGTGAAACCTCCTACTTCACTTGACAAAAACTATTCTTACCCTGAATTTCCTATGGAAAATAAAACTGGTTCTAGCCAGAGTCAACTGATGAGTATGATAAGACTGATAAAGAGTTCTTCAACACCAAACAAACCGGGGTGCTCATTAAGTGAAACAGAGAAGAACCTTGTAGCAGAGCCTCTAGCAAGTGAATCGATGAGTAATTATTCAGCAATTGTGGGAAGATCCAGTGTCTCAACAGATCAAGTTGGTCAATAAAATAAGCCATTATCTTCTACTTTTGATAATAATGCCAGATATTTTTGAGGGCAAGCTGAACAAACAATGTTTTTACAAATTCAGAGTTACCAGTTAGTAAAAATGAAAAGCAGCCCATAAACTCTGTGATAGCACAAAAGTTGCCACTGTCTACACCAAACACAGTGGAAATGCTTTCAGTAGGTCAGCAACTGCTACCACAAAGGGCTGGGAAACCCCATGACAAGAACAAAAATATTCCAGAAGTAATTAGTGGCAATGAAGTTTTGCCACTGGTGGTAAACAATCCCACTGTTTCAGTAATCGAGGAATATATAAATGATAGCTGGCTGATTGATAATGTTATCAAGTCACTTCCCATTGAACATCAAAGCTCTTCTTAAAACATTACTCACCAAGCAAAAAACCTATGGGTATAGCAAATCACCTAACGATTGATGAGTCTCTGATAACTGATACAAATCAAACAAACAAAGATTTTGAATTCCCCAAACAGATCACCTCTGTGATTGTACAAATAAGGTCACAGTGAAGTTATCTGAAGCTGAGGATGATCATTCTGTGACTTTGTCTCTTTTACATCAAAAAGACATAGGTAGTTCAGACAATCAAGAGGAGAGAGACTACGAAAGGAAATGTATTACAAGATCCTGAAACTCTGTTCTCTGAGTTTGAGGATCCCGTTGCCAGCAGCCCAAAACACATTTGCCTGATGGGTGAAGTTTTCCCATTGCAGAGTTGTTTTTTTTTTATGATTCATGGGGCTTCTACCCCCACCCCCAAAATTTTTTATAACAAACTCCACCATGGGTAAACTTTGTCCATCTGGCAAATGTGTTTCTGGTACATGGTGTCAGGATCCTGAAATTCAGGAAACAGAGTTTCAGGATCTTGGAATACTCACCTATAAGGGCACACCACCTCCATCCTGGGTAAAGCAGATTCTTAGCTAAATATCAAAAATAAATTTGAAGTTAACAAAGGTGGAAGTCTTGGAACCCAAACTGGACAACGTTGTCTATTAAAAATTATTTAATTTTGGAAAATAAATTAAATATGAGTTGTCAAAAGCTCAACAAAGAATTTCAGCATTGGAAGATGAGATAATTCCAACTCAAAGAGTTAACATTTTAGAACAAATCAATAAGGACTTTAAAGAGAAATTGATTGATTTTGAAGCATGGGCATGACAGAAAAATGTTAAAATTTTTGAGATGTCAGAATCTTTGAACAGTGAACGACCCGAAAAAGAAACATTCAAGCAGATTGTGGCAGCATTTATGGCTACAGATATTAATGTGCCTTGGTTGAAATCATTCAACTACATCAGACATTTAGACCAAACACAAATATTCAGGGACCACCCAGACCTATTGTAGTGAAATTCTGTCAGTCTAAAGAGACAGTAAGGAAACATTTATATCCACAGATGATAAAAAGTACAGAATCTCCTTGTTTGGTACTTCTATGTAAGTATTTAATTATTTCACCCAAGCACTAATTCAAGAATGGAACAAAAATGATTTTCTAAGAAACAAACTATGGACAAATAATTACAAGGCAACTAGGATTTATCCAGCACGTATGAAAGTGTTGATAGATGGGGTATGATATAGTTATGGATCCTCTAAAAAGGTGGAGAGTGATCTCCAAAATAAGTTTCTGAATATGTTTTAATTTCCCTTAAGCCATGAACTTTGTTGATATCAGGTGGAATGAATCTTGTGGGATATGTCTCATTTCTTGATAAAAGTTTGATATGATTATTGCATTACATAGAATCAGTTTGGGCATCCATAGTGGTGGTAGTGGGGGGCAACTAAATGGGGATAGTTAAATGGGAGTTGAAGACAGTCCTGATGGACAGCATAGGTTTACTTTTCTATACTTAGTTTGCTTAGTTATTTGGAGAAATAGTAAGTGGAGGGGTGGGGGATTTTTGGTTATAATAGGGGACCTAATATAGATACTATAATGCTGAGTAATGCTTTATTGTTTCAGGATGGTAACTGTATAGTTAATCAGTATAATCTTCATAGAAACATAGACTTTGATGGCAGATAAGGACCGCTTGACCCACCTAGTCTGCCCATTTCCCTACTTATTGGATAAGTTGCAGATCCTAGTTACCCAACAGCCTACTTCTTCCTACCCACCACCAGAATTGCCCTATGTCTGTGCAATACATTCTTGAATTCCACTACTGTTTTTGACCCCATGACTTCAACAGCAAGGACATTCCATGCATCCACCACCCTCTCTGTGAAAAAATACTTCCTCACATTGCCCATGAGCCATCCCCCTTCTATCTTCAAATTGTATTCCTTGTTCTTGCACATCTCTTTTTTTGAAAGATGCTACCCTCATGGACATTGTTGATTTCCTTGAAGAACTTGAAAGTTTCTTTCATGTCCCCACTCTACCTCCTTTCCTCAAGGATATACATATTAAGCTCCTTTAGTCTCTCTTCATATGGCTTCTGTTGCAGACCCTGCACCATTTTAGTCATCCTCCTCTGGACTACCTTCATCCTGTCTGTGTCCTTGTGGAGATGGGGTCTCCAGAACTGCACGCAGTACTCCAGATGGGGTCTCACCAATTATTGTTTTCTACTGGTGATGCCTCTCCCTATACATCCCAGTATCCCCCCAGCCATTCTTATTGCCTTTTTACATTGCTTGCTTACCTTTAGGTTATCTGATATGACTACCCCCAGGTCCCTTTCCATTTTTGTTGTTTAAATACCCCCCCATTGTGCACCCTTCCCCTAGTTTTTTGTTTCCATGGTGCATTACTTTGCACTTCTTTGCATTGAATCTAAGCTGCCACACTTTTGACTATTCCTCCATCCTTTCCAAGTCCCTTCTCATCCTTGCCACCCTCCCTTGTGTATCAACCCTGTTGTAGATCTTTGTGACATCTGCAAAGAGGCATACTTTTCCTTCCAGTCCCTCCGCAATGTCACTTATAAAGACATCAAAAAGGACTGGACTGGATGCTGGCAAATACTAAAATTCTGAGATGTGTTACCTTAAATGTAAATGGTATACATTGCCTCATTAATAGGTCCAGATTACTCAATTACTTTAAAAAAATATATTTATCGAAGAATACTCACACCCAAATACATCAGAATTGTAAGACTACTGGAAAAATGCCAACTACAAAAGAGTAATTGTAGTGATGACCCATTTACCCATAATGAAGTTACCAAAGTATTTAAATGTATACCCAAGAAGAAAAGTCCTTAATAAGATGGTTGTACATCTGAGTTTTTTATTACCTTCTCTGAACTTTTGGTTCTTTGGATAGAACAGATGCTTTTGGAATTTATAGCAGGAGAAGGACAGTTACCTAAGTCTATGGAGTAAGCTAAGTTAATATATGTCTTAAAAGAAGGCAAATATACAAAAAAATAGATAGTTACAGGCTAATCACATTGGTAAATATAGATTACAAGACTGTTGCTAAATTAATAGTTAATAGACTGATGATGGTTTTTACAACTCTATCCACCATGATCAGTTTTGATTTATAAAAGAGAGATCAATGTTTCAAAGCAACTAGAAGGGTCCAATGCCTATTCCAGTATGTACAAAGTAGGAATTACATTGATCATGCAGTAGCCATGGATGTCAGCAAGGCTTTTGATCTTTTAGATAGTACTTTTATGCTGAAGTGCCTAACAACTTGGGGTGTACCTCAAATGTTATATACAATGATTTTATATATATATATATATATATATATATATATATATATATATATGTAAGTATTTATATATTCTTTGCAAAAACTGCATTTAATGTATCATTTTCAGGTTTAGCAGAAAAAGATAGGAAATTAGAAAATTAGTGTTACCCCATTCACCCACCATCCTCCACAGACTGACAGATGATGGTGTGTTGTTAAGTTGTGCAGCCCAAATCTCACCCCTTTCAATGCATAAGCAGGTGGGCATGCTACAGTAAAGGAAAATAGGGTGAGATTTAGGCCTCACAACCCCAATGACACATGCCATCATCTGTCAGTCTGTGGAGGATGGTGGGTGAGGGGGGTTAGGGGGCAACCCTAATGTTCTCATTTCCTGACTTTTTCTGCTTTAACCCTAAATGATGCATTAAACAAGTTTTTTTGCAAAGAATTTCCTTACTTTTTGAGAAAGCTTTGAGAAACCAAATGATTCTCAGACACATGCTATAGTGTTAGTCTTAGCCAAACAGAACACAGAAATTAACATATAGTCTGATTATTGCATCTACTGTCAAGTTATTGTAAAATAGCAGGACAGCAGTTAAATGTCATTTCTCTTCAGCTTTTATGGTGTTTTGCAACCTTTTGTAAGTGTAGTAACACTCCTCAAGGTGTATGGCTATACTGGATGGTTAAAGGCACTTGGGTAGGCCTCAAAATTACCAATGTTATTCAGTTTTTACAGCACACACACACACACACACACACTTTAGAACCAGGCATCACTACTTTGTTGATTACTAAAAAGCTTTTCACTCTGAGCTGCTTATTTAAGACAAAAAATCTGTTGTAAACTATACTACCCCATGTTACTGTACAATAATGCATGTCTGTTCTGCATTCAATTTATGTATGTCATAGGATCCATTGCCATGGGACCTCCTAAAATACACATCTTGAAATCCAAGCAGGAACCTTTTCTCAATAGCCTGAATAAATAAACCTACATTTCAGCTTTTTTTTCACTTACATTGCTTCCTGAATTGTTCAATCAATCAATCAATCAATCAATGTTTTATCTATCTATCGCCTTTCAAAATCAAGGCACTGCACAATCATATAAAAACATCAACAATATAAATATATAATATCAGTCTGGATAAGCCTTAGAAAACAGATAGATTTTTAGCATAATTTTAAAACTGCTGACAGTCAGGCATTCTCTTAACCAACAAGGTTGAGAGTTCCACAGGTTCAGTGCTGTAAATGAAAAAGTACGAGCCCCAGAAGTTTTTAAACGAACCCTGGGAACCTCTAGCAATCCCTTGTTGGCGCATCAGAGCAGATGACCGGGGGAGTAGGGAACGAGAAGATCTTTCAGGTAATCAGGTCCCTGTTCATGTAGGGCTGTAAAGGTAAGCAAGCCTACCTTATAGGTGATCCACCATTGAACCAGCAGCCAGTGCAGTTCGTGCAGCACAGGTGTAATATGACTGGCCCTAGAAGTGCCATTCAACAGCCTGGTAGCAGCATTCTGCACTAGCTGTTCATAAATCCTTCAGTCCCATATAAACCCAGTATTTCCCCTCTATTCACTTGTTGAACTTGCCCTAGATAAAACTGAGCAATGTTAACTGTCTGTCTGGCTGTCTGTCTGTCTATCTATCTATCTATCTATCTATCTATCTATCTATCCATCTACTTTATCTATAAAGGAAAAAAGAGTCTGGAAAATTAATGAAGTCAATATAAGTGAGGCAATTGATTTGTTTTTTAGTAACTGTTTAAAATTGAACAAACATATAGGGAAAGTAAAAGGGAATTCTAATAAAATGCTAATAAAACAGTGAATGGTATAAATCATTTTGCAAATGTAATGGCAAAAAAAGTCATATATTGCACAGTATCATTGCTTAGCAGCTAAAATAAACACTCAAATTCTATATGGTACAGAAGTCTGGGGCTTATTTTGCAAAATTATAGAGAAGTGATACAAAATCAATTTAAAAAAAATGTATTGGGTGTTTCAAGGGCAACATCTAATGTAACAGTGCCTATGGAGACTGGCACAATCTCACTTTTTGCCTTGATTATGAAGAAATGTACTAGACATTAGGACAAATTGAGATCAGCTACATCTGATAGCATAATATATAATTGTTGGCAAGAAGTAGTATGTAGCTAGGAATATAGCACCTTAACATGCTTTAATATACTGAACTATTAATTAAATCAGTGTGGGATGCAATATAACTCTGTTTATAATGGGGCTTTAAATCTGGATATACTGGTCTCTGAAGCGACACAAAGAATCTTAGACAGTGAATAGTAGAAAGACATGGAAATACTTGGTAATGTGTGCCAGTTTGAAACGCATTAAAAATTAATTTAAACTTGAAAAATATTTGTTAATATGAGAAAATGACAAACAAATGAAGGCATTAACTTGTCTAAGATTTGGATAATATACAAAATGGGGAAATATGGAATTTGTAACTAAGAAATGAAGATCAAATTTGCTCTGGCTATAATAATGCGCTAATGACTATATCACACTTAACTTTAGAATATACAAGTTTTCACATAGAAAGGAAACCCCTAATATTTGATATGTTCAAAAATATAGCTGGATTGGGAAAAAATAAAAAAATGAGGATTATCTTCAATCCAGAAAAACCTGCACAGATATTTGCATTGGCATGCTTTGCACATAAGATAGCGATAAAGTTAAAATGGAGATTATGAATTCAAAGTGCAATAGAGAGGAAATCATATGCTAGTATGGCCCTTTTAGTAGTGTTTGTAATTGTTACTGTGTATGTATTGTGTAATTATGAAGTGATGTTGTAAATTGTCAATTGTGATGTTTGTGATTTTAATGAGTTGTATGGTATGTAACAAATTATATTTTATACGTACTAAAACAAAATAAATTTGAACCTTGAATCTGTCTATCTATCTATCTATCTGTCTGTCTGCCTGTCTGTCTATATCTATCTGTGTGTCTCAGTCTAGCTAGCTATCACCTATGACAGTCAACATGAGTATAGAACATCTAATTTTTTTTATTTGCCTTAAAGCCAATCATGTTAAATAAAAAGCATTGCTCTATTTAATGCAATATTTCTATAAACAAATCAGTACTATCTGCAAAATGTAAGTTAAACTGAGTGATTTATTAACGCCATTTCTGACCTAGTCTGTATGTGCACATAAACTGCAATATATTGTTATGTGCAGCATGTTCAAACAAGACAGATCACTATCGCTTGTTAAAAAATGAAGCCTGTAAACCATAATGTCTGTATTTCCATGGTCCTATTGGTCAGTGTTTTGGGGGGGCAACTGAAATACCACAGTTCCTGGTATTCACTGACTGTTTCTGCTCCCTGTCTGGGTTGCTTTTAGCCTGTCTGTCAGACTATTAGACTCATTGGTGATCTCTCCTATTCTGATGGCAGCCCTATATTATATGACTTTGAAGTGTGCAGGCTAGAAGGGGATTGACACTTTGAAAATGAAAGAATAAATAAACTGTCTTCTTTTGGGAGAATTCTTGACATTGAAATGCAGTGAAAGGTATATCAAAGCATGGAGTCCATGAAAGGAGAAATAAATCCTTCCCAGTGTGGATCAATGTTCATCCTTTTGCTTCAAATAGAGGTGTGTGTTTGGGGGATCTTTTTTGGGAGGATATATTTCATGAATGAAATGGAAAGTTTAACAGAGAATCTTTTTTTGTAAACAAAAAACAAATGACATTCTTGACCATACTGTGCTCAATAGGCCTGTTTTCAATGCAGTGAGCAAATAAATAGCAGGGATTAATCAGTCAACTTTAAGCAGCAGTAGAAATGAGTGCAGCCAAGAGTCGGTCCTTAACCAGCAGTATTGCCGGTATAGATGGGGGTTAGGGGCTGCGCATCCCCAGGAGATGTGAGAGCTACTGTTGGCTGAATGCTGTCTATCATCCTCCCTCCCAGTTCACACATACACACACGTGCGCAGCACTCACACACACACACACACACACACACACACACACACACACACACACACACACATTTCCATCTTGAATGATGACAGAAAACATCAAATTAGGTCCTTCTAATGTGGAATTCTGCTTCTATTTTCCGTTTCTCACCATCTGTAGTTTCAAAGTGCAACTGATCAGTGACAATGCGCTTGTGTGATCCGTAAGTCTTGGGAACAGCTGTTTTACCGTAAAGAAAAAACAGTGATCGCAATCTGTAACAGATTTACAAGCCAAGAAATAAACAGGCTTAAAAAATCAGTTGTCCACAACAAGGCAAAGGGTTTCTACCTCAGTGACAGAATGGCTATTTATTTATATCCCATATAGACCGGAGTGACACGGAATACACACTGGACGCTGGAGCTGTTAGTGTGAGGGTAGTAGGGCATGGCTTTATCAGTTTAAGAAAATTGACTTTTGTGAGTTTCATGCTTTCATCTCAATTTACTGTGGTACACACGGTGAGCTACATCATTTTACTACCGGTTACCTGATCAGTGCCTGACAGCAAAATCCCCACAGAACTGCAAAAGCTGAAAACAGGTTGCAACATAGATTCCAGAGATGTTAGCTTGGTGATTTAATGCTGATCTGACAAGCTGATCTGGCATGACCCTAGCACTGTCAGTACTAGTCATCATTTGACACACACAGGGCATACCACTGATCTGCAAACCTGCAGATAGAAGGAACTACCTTTTTTTTTTATTGTCGATCGCACCAGAGGCAAAACTGCACTTCTGCAAACTGTGTTGTAATAATGATGTTTTTTTTTTTTGTAATTTAAAAAGTGTAAGCTCTCATATTGGTGACTATTAACTGAAGCAGAACAATATATTGAAATCTCGAATTAATGATCCGAACTAACTGTGCTGCCACCACTGACAGTTCACCAGGTGTGCTTCCTTCAGACTTTTACACCCTCAGACTCTTATCTAATCTGTGCAGGCTGAGACATAGGCTAAGATGCAGGCGCAAAGTCCAAAACCATTGGTTTATTCTCTGCTGCTGCCTGGATGGTAACCTCTTAGGCAAAACCTTGTTCATCTGCAAAGTTTAAACGGTAGACAGCCAGTAGTGTAATAATCATCATCATGCAGTGAAATATGAGTTGTCAGCTATTAGATGCATTTTGTTTACTTATAAGAGTAGCTTTTTATAGCCCTCTACAAAGAGGGCTACTTAAGAATAATGACAAATGAAAGTGCTTTGGCCCCATTTTGTTTAACATTTACATAAGTGATATGAAAATAGGTTCCAAATAATGGTTATCCAAATTCGCTAATGATTCTAAATTGGGGGGTATTGCGGATAATTCTCAGGACTCCAATTCCCTTAAATTAGATCTCTAACACATTGTGAAATGGGCATTAGAAACTAAAATGGAATTAACACTGACAAGTGTGTGGTTTTGCATTTTGGAGCCCAAAACCCACAAAATAATTTTTATATTAAAAACAATTTCAATTAAATCAACCACTAAAGAAAGGGATCTGGGTATATTGGTAAACTCTAGATTGTCATCTACAGATCACTGTCAAAAAATAGCTAATACATCAAATGGGTTAATTAGACAAATCAAACTCTCCTTTGTTACAAAAACTGAACAATGCCTAATATCCCTCTAGAGGGCATGTATCAGACCATTCATTGACTATGGATCCCCCTTTTGGAGCCCCTATTTAAAGGGAGATATAAATCGCCTTGACAGAATTCAAAGACGGGCAACCAAGA
Organism: Neoceratodus forsteri; assembly: GCA_016271365.2. Taxonomy (NCBI): domain Eukaryota; kingdom Metazoa; phylum Chordata; order Ceratodontiformes; family Ceratodontidae; genus Neoceratodus; species Neoceratodus forsteri. The sequence continues at coordinate 542,665,834 of CM028131.1, read as the reverse complement.
TGTTTCCAAGACTACAACATTCCCCCTACCAGACTAGACTCCAGATCACAGGGTTAAATTCTCTACGACATAGAAGAATTAGAGGGGACCTACTCTTATTCTACAAGCTGATGAAAGATCCTGAATTGATGAATAAATGTGGACTAAATTTTACTGAAAGGCGTACTGTACTAAGATGCCATAACAAACAACATATTGTTCCAAAAGCTAAAACAAATCAGAGATTACATTTCTTTTCAGTAAGGGCTCCGAGACAATGGAATAAACTTTCACAGCATTTGGTCAATATTACTAGTGTAGAAGTCTTTAAAAAGGGTCTTGATAATTGGTTAATCCAGAATTGTTTGCCCTAATTTCCCACTCTGTGTGAGGGAAAATCTAGATGGGCTCAGCCTTCTTTTTTTCCCTTAAAACCTAGTAAACCTAGATGTGGGGAAAAATTGCAAATGAGCTATTACCTACAGGTATGAGTAAAATTAGGACTTATTTTATCTCCCGCATTCAATAAACGGAAACGACAATATATGTGGGCTGTGTTTTTTATTTTCTATAGGTTTCCATGGCTCTTTATATTGCTTTCCATGGCTTTCTCATCCTATTAAAAATTGCTATTAGGTCTCAGCATTCAGAACAACACTAGGCTTAAGCTTGAGGTGGCGCAGACAAACACGTTTTTGCATAGGAGGTTACCATCCAGGCAGTAGCAGAGAACAAACCCATTGGATGATCATGCTTGCCTCCATTGTGTGGTACAGTGGTGATCGGTGTTTGCTTGGCAAGCATCTAGAATGCACTTGATATCATGTTCATCGCCCTGCTGGCTGTATTGGGTTTGGGACACAAGGAACAACTGAGAGCACGACAGTGTCTGTGACTAATTTGGGACAAGTCTGACAGATGATCCATAGTGCTTAATGTCTTAGCATTTTGATATTATGGTTATACATAACATGTAACATGCAGAGCTGAGCACAAGCAGTTCTGGACAAAGAGTGGAACAAAATAGTTTTGCTTGAATAATACTATTGCTATAACATTTTTTTTTTTACTGATGGAACGTCCTCTAAAAAATACATTGCTATGTTCTTCCTTGATTACACTGCGATCTCCATTTTGGAGTGATCTCCCTTAAATAAAACTGAGCTCAATTTCTCAAAGAAGGAATAATCCAAATGATATGAAGTTAGTGCTTCTAGCACATATTTGGTACAGTGCATCAGGCAACACTGTTTTGATTTTGTTCAACTGGTAATCAGAATTGCTTATGCTCAGTACCATAGTTAATGTTATGTATAACTGCTAAAACATTAATGCGTCATTTGTCAGATTAGTAAAATACACATGCCTATGCTGCTCATAGTCACAAGAGTTCCTCATACAGTAAAAGACCTGCAATTTACACATGGCGCAGCAAACAGCAATCATGCTGCAGTAATCGGTGGTGCAAGTGTGTGGTCATTTCACATCCCGCCAGGCAGCAGCACTCTCTGTATCACAAGTACAATAGAGTATGACACCAAGAACTCATTGCTGTTAGTTCCACTGTGCACTGAGATGTGACAAGACAGCCAGCCTGATAAGTTCAGAAGCTTTTTTAAAAAAGCAAGAAAATAGTTCACTAGTCCATTAGGACCTTAAAAGGCACCTGATTTGTAAAAAAAAAAAAAATCCACAGGTTGTGTGGGTTATGGTGATATTTATTCCACACCTTTCAGACAGAAAGGGTCTGCAATCAGATCAGAAAGCAATCACAAATGACTCATATTCTGACAGACAGCCCCAGGCACCCAGACCATGAATGAAACAAATTGGGTCAAATGCCTGAAGTTTTGAAAACCCTAATCCACTTTCAGGAGGTCAGAGTGAATACTGGGAATGTGGTTGCAGGTTTGCTTGCAGCTAGCCTCAAAACAAAGGTTTATTCCCTCTTAGTCTGAGTCTCAAATAAATCCAGGAAGCAGGCGTGAGATGAACCCTATATGAGAGAATGATTGGAAAGATGACTACAAGAGAGAGGAGAGGAGAGGAGAGGAGAGGAGAGAAGAGGAGAGGAGAGAAGAGAAGAAAAAAAGCATTATTAGAACATTTATGGCAAGGCTGGGAGGGGAAACCCACCTTCCCAACAACAATGTCTGGTAGGGTCTCCAAGCTTTAAATGGAGCCCCCATGGGGCAAATGCCGCCACTGCCTGCATCATCATTACGGTGGGCTAAGGTGCTGTCTGATGACAGGGCTTTCTGGCTCAGCTGGCACAGATTAGATTTGAATGTGAGAGCATAAAATTTCAAATGAAGCATACCTGGTGATCTGTCAGTGACATCACATTCAGTTTAGATAATTGAGTTGGGGTTTCATTATATCATTTAGCTTCAGTAAATGGTCACCAATGTCAGAGCTTCTTTGTATGTGGTAATATATTTAAAGATTATACTGTAACATAACAAGTGCACACTATGGTCCACTAGTTTATCAACAGAATGTATTCACTTTTAAATTAAAAAACCAACAACATTATTACAACAAAGTTTGTTTGCAGAAGAGCAGTTTTGCCTCTGGTGTGACTGACAATAAATAAGTGTTTCCCTCTATCTGCAGGTTGCCAGATCATTGGTGTGGCCTGTGGGTCAAATAATTTGCCGACAGTGCCCATGTCATGCCAGATCAGGAATTAATCACAGAGCTAGCATGCTTGGAACCATTGATGCAACCAATTATCAGCTTTTTGCAATCCAGTGGTGATTTGGCAGTCAGGTACAAATCCAGCAGCCAGTACCAATCTGGCATGACACGGGTGGGGCTGACCAGAATGGGAGTGAAGGCAATAGATCAGCTACTGGACTGCCTATCTTTGCATGACATGCTCAATTTTTTTTTTACATACCATTCAGCTGCTAGCAGAAAATCTATTAGTCTCTTGCAGATAAGACAGTTTTCTTCTGTAGATTACAATGTTGTCAGTTTAATTATTTTAAAACAATGGAATCAAAGATTAGGGGAATAATTCAGCACTCAGGCCAGCTCGCCTATTTGATTTAAGAGACTTTGCCATTCTTTGACCGTGAGGCTGCAAAATAATTGGCCACGACCGTGGCCAAAGATTTTAAAGGCTTACGGCTAAAGATCATTAGCGAGCCATGGCTGAAGATTGCAAAAGTGGAAAATGGTATTATTTGACAAAACTAAAATAAACCAGAGGCATGGGTCGATAGGGGAAGCCTCCTGATCTAAACCCATGCATCAATTATTTCACAAGTCACCTGTGGGTTAAATAATTTTTTCCCAACCCCAAACAGAAAACAAAATGGCAGCCATCGCGATCAATAAATTCTTGCAATCAAAGATTCTTTGATTGTGAGCCTGAAAATTCATTGATCATGAGGAGGAAACCCATTCTTCTCTCACAAAATAACCATATAAATTTTCCCATAGACTTGTAATGGGAGCTAAAAAGTTTAATAACTTTTGAATCGATTAATATTTTTTACCAAACAAAAGTGGCATGTTCCTTGACCAAGCTCTTCTACATGTGAAGCTTCAGACCAGAAGATCACACAATGGCCATGCAGGGCCATGGACAAAATCTGAAAAACTGCCCACAGAACTGGTGAAAAGTGCATTTTCAGTGTTTTGATGTGCAAAACATAAGTCTGACTAAACACAACTTACATATCAAGAGATCTGCCATGCCCCCACACATGTACCAAATTTCATGCAAATCCATTGAAAGGGTCCAAAGTTATTAACTTGCAAAATTTCAAGTTTAACACAGAAGTGCCTTCATAATCCTAAATATAGGGGTGCAACCACACCCCTATAATGCATCAAAAACTACTGTTAGATTTTCAGTTAATGCAAACCTATCAGACTTCTTCAGTATGTTAAATGGAGATCAGCAGGGTAGTTCCTTATCCTCTATGTATATTTATAATGTCTTTTTAACCTTTTTTGAATTATATAAGAATGAATCAGGGAATTCAGGGAATACAAGTGGAGGACAATCATATCAAAATAAATGCCTCTGCTGATAATTTGCTCTTAGCTAAGAATATAAATCAAAGTCTGCCAAATGTTTTTGCACAAGGTAGACAGGTATGTGAACCTTTCAGGTTATTGCCTAAATAAGAGGAAATCAATAACTATGAAAATATTAGATAATTATTCTACAGACCCCAGAAATGATGGCAATTTTATGGCTCAGGAGTCCTTTAAGTATTTAAGGATTATGCTTGCAAGTAATCAGTCTGAAATGGTTCCATGTGACAAGGGCAAGTCAAAATGGCCAATTCCAATAACATTGATGGCATTTCAGTGACTTCACAAACAGTAATGGTAGATATTCGTGAATGCATTAATGGCAACAAATGCTTTTCTGCACTGACCATTGTGAGGGGGGCTTTGCTCACACACCCTTTACTTAAATAACCAACTCCAAGGTTATAGCACCTCAGTGAGGAGGGAAAAGCATGTGTTGCCATAAACGCTTCTCCAACATGTACTGTCACCATTTTGAAGCTCGTGAAGTGCCATCGCAGTTATTGGACTAGTCCATTTTGAGTCGCCCTTTTCAAGGGATACTGTCTGAAATTATAAGATTAAATTTTGAAAAAGCAAAAGATAAAATTAAACTATTGTTGAATAATTGGCACAACATACCTCTTTCATTATGGGGTTGTATACAAACTATAAAAATGATGGCCCTTCCTCATTTCATCTTTGATTTGCAAGCAGTAAAAGAATATCCCTCAGTTCTTTGGTATACAAATATTAAAGGAATTTTCACTAAATTTCTTTGGAGGGGAAGTAAACAAAGAACAATGTGGAAGCAATCTGTTACTCCTAGGAGTATGGGGGATTATAGGTGTCCCAATCCTATGGCTTATGGTGTGAGCCATCAACTCCATATTCTATGGGAATGGGCATTCCATGTTAAACAGGTAAACGTGGATGATTTATTAATGCTGAATAAGGATGGTAAATCTGTTAGTAACAATTTAATATTTGATGCACAGGTAAAAGTAGAGCCAGTGTATGTATGTTTGACCTTCAGGGCCAGAAATTCAGAATTGCTGCAAGGAAACGGTCTAATTATAATTATTTTCCTTGGCTCTTTCTTAATACTGTATACTGGTATGGTGCAGTAGATTAATTTGGCTTGAAGGACTTTAAGGTTAACTGTTTGCACTGAGTAAGTCTTACATTCAAAACTGGTACCAATTAATTGACAATGGAGAATTTGGTTCTTAAACAACATTTTAAGAAATCTGTCCCCTGAATAAAATAACATTCTTAAATTATCTGATGCTTAAAACAAGTGTAATATGTTGCTTAAAAAATGTAAGAGGGAAACACCCAGTTGTTTAGAGAGAATAATTCAAGAACAGCATGCTATAATTAAACTGAGTTAAGAGAAATTATTACAAAGGATTTATAATAATACGGTTAGGTTAAATATTGATCCTTCATAAAAAAGGAATTTAAAATGGATCTCAGAAATAGATACTCAAATGTACAATGAAAAAAGTGTGAGCTAACCTTAATAAGGATTATATTTTTTCCAAAAAACAAAACAATACAGAAAAAAATAGTTGATATGGCTTATTGTATACCACAGATTTTAGATAAAATACTGTAGGCAATAAGGGCAACGCCTTAGGGAACCTTTACCATTTCTGAAAAGGTGGACTCAAAAGGTTAATTTTTTAATGAAAGTTTTAAAGATCTGAAGCTTGATTTTAGAAGATCTACTACATCGTTGTACTTTGTGATGATCCCTACCTGCATCAAGCTCTGGGTGTGCCAGGGACCCTGCACCATATTTTAGTAGAACTAGGGTCCCTGCACCAAAGACCCACAAGTTGCCACAGGTGGAGTGATGCACCAAATAGTTAGCACATCAGAGGAGTTTTCCATAGGGTGCCAAGTCCCCTCCCACCCATCAGAAAGCCACCCTGTGTCACGAATGTGGAGGGGTGTTGAAAATCCCAGATTCCACCTGGTATGTGGGCAATGTGCCAGATGCCAGAGGACCCCCGTGGATAGGTACAACATGTCTGGTGGCAGGTTGCAGACTGTGCTGGCATTACCAACTACATAATAAGGAGGAAATGGCCACAGGTGCGTGGCAGTACCAGTGCTCCCACCATCCTGTACTCTAGTGTACACCACTCTGCGGCATGCATGGTGGATGGTGACCACGAGAACACCCACATATGCAATGGTGTCAGTGTTCGCTGGTGGTATAGGGTTAGGGACCAATTGCCCTGCTGCATCCCACAGACCCATGCTCCAGCTCTACTGGTATATCAATGCCAGTCACCCCAGCTCTGTGAGTGTTGTGGTCACCACCCACCTCCAGAAGTGTGGTACCAACCTGTGGTGGTCCTCCTGCATCTGCTGCTGATATCATCCAGCGCATGGATGCTGAGACAGTGGTTGCAAATCCTGTACCACCATGGCACCACCAATGGTGTGGCTAGGGGCAGTCTGAGGGTGTCAGTGCACCTTGCCAGTTGGCAGGGGTTTACCCAGTAAGTCTGTGAGCAGATTCCTGGACATGCCACTGCCAAACTCTCTAGCTATCCCAGGCACTGTTGTGTTCTGCACCTGCCACTTTCCACAGTCAGGGTTTCCAAGCAGGTCCATAGAGCACATACAGACACCATGCCCACATTCCAGGTGGCATCTGGGTTTCCAACATCTCCCCCCAAGTGGCAGAGTCCTGACCTGTGGCGCAACAGCTGCTTGACTAGTTTCTGGCTGATCTAACCACAAAAAGGAAGAAAAGGAGATTTCAACAGGAAATGGACAGTCCTTAATAATAATCTGAGCAGCCTCAAACAATGTGATGAAAATGTAGAACAGTTTCTGAGTTCATAAAGGGCAGTTGGGGATGCTGAAAAAATAATACTGCAGACAGACGTGTTCAAGTCCAATAAAAAATCCTTTTTATTTTTGATTCGGTCAACACCTCAACATTTCGTGTGAGGAAAAAAGTTAGCATCTGGCATAGGAGATGCAGCCCAAATGCACCAGGGAACCTAGAGGGATAAATAATTAAATGATAAAGAATGCAATAAAAAAAAAGGACAATAGTTATTGAAGGTGTGATGAAACCGATATGTGCTTACATCTGATGACACATGATAATTTAAAGAGAGTGAGAATAAAGGAGCTTTGTGATAATTAGAAGTATTATAATAGAACGGCATCTCTTGAAAAAGCCTATGCACTAGGTGAAGCATTGAGGTTTTGGCTGAATCAAAAATAAAAAGGATTTTTTATTGGACTTGAACATGTCTGTCTGCAGTATTATTTTTCAGCGCCCCACTGCCCTTTCTAATTTAACCACAGGCAGGTTCTGCGCCCACAGTAGAGCTGTCAGAATCCCATTTAAGGATAGTGCAGCCTGTGGAACAAGGCCCCTTATGGCCTGGCACACCACTACTTCTGGCACACTGGTGGTACAGGGCTCAATTAGGTGCACAGCCTCCCAATTTCAACACAGCCTGCATTCGAAAATCAGGACTGCTGCAACATTTGGCACAAGGCATCACTTGCATGAACTCTTTCATGCAGGCACCTTGCATCACATGTGAGCCTTTAAGAATGGAGCCCTGGATTCCAGTCAAATTTCAAGTGTTAGTCTTAAATGATACAAGCAACTAAAACCTTAACAAAAATAACTATTTTCTGCATTGGTACAATGGTCACAAAAGATTAATACTAGAAAGATGGAATGCACAGCTGATATAAGATTTTAAGGAAATAAGATGGTGGTATTTAGTAAAGGAAGCTATGTCATTTGAAACATTGAGGTGTGATGTTTTGGAGCAAGATGAATATTCTGACCCTTCAGGGAGAGAGATTGAGGCAAGTTAGGATTCTAGATGTCACAAATATTATTAAATGTTGATTGGGCCTACTGTTTATACTTTTGTATGATTTGGAACTTTGAATGAATGAAATGCTACTGTTTTTCTTGTTATGCTGGGAAATATTGGGGGGCTGCATCATACATGGGAGGAGACTGTGAAACTGAGGAGGAGGGGACCCTTACCGATCGGTGGGTCTGGGGGGGCATCACTGGCAGGTGGGGGGAAGGCAAAGCAGGGGGGATGAGGTAGCTGAGGTGGAAATCACAGCAGAGAGAGTGAGGAAAGCCCTCACGTCCCTTAAGATGGATTAAGCACCAGGGCCGGATAAATTATATCCCAGAGTGCTGTAGGAACTGGCGGATGTCCTGGCGAAACCCCTGGTGGAGCTCTACTGCATCTCTCTGAGGATAGGGTGGGTGCCCCAGGACTGGAAGGTGGTGCACATAGTGCCTATCCATAATGGGGGATCAAGGGAGGTGGCAGGGAACTACAGGCCCGTCAGCCTGACATCGGTGGTGGACAAGGTGATGGAGGGCATTGTCACGGATAGACTGGGGGGGACCAGGAAATGTTGGGGTGCCTGGACGATAGATAGTATGGATTCGTCCTGGGGAAATCGTGTCAAACAAACCTTGTGGAGTTCTATGACTGGATGACGAGTGCCTTGGACCTGGGTAAACCATTGAACGTCCTCTTTCTTGACTTCAGCAAGGCATTTGACTTGTTCCTCATGGGTGCCTGGTGGATAATCAGGAGAAATGGGGGTGGGGAACAAGATGATCAGATGAATAGGCAATTGGCTCAGAACTGGACCCAGAGGGTCGTGGTTGGCAGGATAGTCTCATCCACAAGGCGGGTCATTAGTGGATGCCTCAGAGATCGGTTCTTGGGCCTTCTGTTCAATGCCTACGTCTCTGACATAAGGAAGGGCATCAGGAGTGAGAAGAGTCTTTTATGGATGACTCAAAACTGGGGCGGTGATGGATGGGGAGGAGGGAGAGTGGCTCACAGGGGACCTGAGGCTCTGGAAAGTTGGTCTAGAAAATGGAAGCTGAGGTTCAATGCAGGGAAATGCAAGGTCTTGCACCTGGGAGCCAGAAACCCTGGCCAAGTGTACACCCTGGGGAAAAATTCTACAAGTCTCGATGGCAGAGAGGGACCTGGGGTGTTTGGATGTCAAGATGAACAACTCGGAGACTTGTAGGAGAGCAGCGGTAAAGGCCAACAGGATGCTTGGATGCATTGTTAGAGGGCTCACCTCCAGAAGGAGGGAAGTGATGCTCCACTGTATAACTGCTTGGTGAGGCTGCACCTTGACTACTGCATGCAGTTTTGGAGGCCACATTTAAAGAGGGATATTGAACTCCTGGAGAGGCCCAGAGGAAGGCAACAAACATGATTTGAGGCTTGGGGAATAGGACCTATGGGAAGAGGCTCGAAGAGCTAAATAGTAACACATTGGAAGAGAGAAGGGACCGGGGAAATGATAGAGGTTGTCTGGCACATGAAGGGGATAAATAGGGGAGGAGAAGTCAGGGTGCTCTGAAGGAAGGAGGGGGCAACTAGAGGGCATGGGTGGAAGCTGGAGGGGGGGGATTCAGGGGAAAAAGGAGGAGGTGCTGCTTCACTGAGCGGGCGGTGGAGCCATGGAATGCGCTGCCCAGGGGGCTGGTGGAGGGAGAAATGGTGGAGGGATTCAAGAGGGGGGTGGGACAGAAACAGGGAAAAGGTTCTGGAAGAAAACACCTGTGCAGCGAGAATATCCAGGACTAGGAAGGGAGAAACCAGAGAGAGAGAGGGGGACAGCAAGGTCAGCTCCCAGGATGGGGGCTGACCAAACGAGCAGACACAAAAGACCGTTAGGCCTATTCTGCTGGCATTTTAGTATGTTAGTATGTTAGTAAATACATATGTCTGTCTGAAACATTATAACATTTATATAAAAACGGCAGAAGAAACTAAAATAAGGAGTCTTAAATGCAATAAATTTGGTGGGTCACGTAGGATTTAGGTAGATTTTGCTCTATTTTTCTGTATAACCAATATGAATGGGTGGAAACAATTTCTCTGTAGGCTGCACCATTTCCCTGCAAATTACAAAATGGAATCTCTGTAGATTTGTAAGACTTGAACAAGGCAGAATTGTTTCTGCATGTAAACTCTTTTTGTGTTTTCATTTTTTCTCACTGTAGTTAACTGGTATGAAATTTCCAGCAACTGCATAGTGCTGTGCAAACATTGGAGGCACAGAGGAATAATTTCTTTGAGAGAGTTAGCTAAGAAATGGAATATATGATCTTTTTCATGATAGAGATTTTAAGTCCCAGGCTGAAATGTGCCTGCTTCAGATATTTCACTCTGTTCCCTCGGTCCCATCCAGCATTCCCCACCTTGCAATCATGCCATCCAGGATCTACATGAGGTGGGACCCAAACAAACCAGTGCAGTCATATATGGGAGTCAGTGCACATTAGTGCTTTATACAGAGAAGAGAAAGAAATAAGTGCCTTAGCTGGGACTTGAACCCAGGCAACCCTGAATATTATTTCAGTTATGCTATCAGCTGCACCACCAAGGCGAATGGAACCCAGGGTGACCAGAGGCACCTTACTCTTTCTGTAATGCACAACCTGGTGCTGCACAAATAATTACATTTCCAATCACAAGAGTGCAGTGTACATCTTTATGGAACTCAAATAAGCAGAGGAGAGAAAGAAATAAGTGTCTTAGCTGGGACTTGAATGCAGGCCTCCCCACAATACCAGTAGGGTTACATTACCAGCTGTGACACCAAGGCAACTGAAACCTGGTATGTCCCGAGGCACCTTACTCTTTCTCTAATGCACAAGCTGGTGCTGCCCAGATAATTACATTTCCAATCACAAGAGTGTGGTGTGCATATTTATGGAACTTATATAAACAGAGAAGAGAAAGAACTAAGTGTCTTAGCCGGGCAGCACCAGGTTGTGCATTAGAGAAAGAGTAGGGTGCCTCAGGACACTCCAGATTCCAGTTGCCTTGGTGTTGCAGTTGGTAGCATAACCAGACAAGTGTTCCAGGTGGCCTGGGTTCAAGTCCCAGCTAAGGCACTTATAGTTTGTGCATTAGAGAATGAGTAAGGTGCTTTGGGACACTCCAGGTTCCAGTTGCCTTGGTGATGCAGCTGATAGAGCAACTGAAATGGTATTCCTGGTGGCCAGGGTTCATTTCCCAACTAAGGCACTTATTTATTTCTCTCCTCTCTTTGTATAAGTTCCATAAATATGCACACCACACTCTTGTGATTGGAAACACGTTAGTGTTTTCCCTGTTTTTGCCTGCTTCTCCCCTCCCCAAAGGCTGGCAAAGAATGTGCATCCCTAAGCACACTCCTTGAGTGCATATAGTGATGCTCTAAAGGAGAGACATGCTTCCTCGGTCCCCCACAGGGATTGCTATGTTGCTGGAGCCTGGGCACTTCCCTCACCTGGCTGAGAGCACTGCCATGTGGTAGAACCATCCCAGCACCCCAGCCTCCTGATCTGACTATCTGAGTTCACTCCCAAATATAGATCACAAGGATGGAAGTGCATAGCACTTCTGCTGTGCCATTGTGTGGCAATTGAGAGATATGGTCTTAACCATAGTAATAATAATGCCATTTGAAACATGAAGAAGCTTGTGTAGCTGGAGAGACAGTTTCTATTGTTTACTGCAAGACAGGTAAACTTTTCAAAATACCAGAATAGGTCCCTCTACAAAACGTAATGTACTGTTTAAAGGAAATTTTCAAGCTGCAGTCATGCACTAGAAATGAATGGTTGTTTGAATAAATTAAACACCATTGAGATAACTTAAAATGTTCAGGTCCCCCAACAAAAAAGCAGTCAGTATGGCCCTTGTCCCTAAATGGAACTTACTGATTTACTTGAAGCAGGACAACAATGTCTGCAACCAATATCTGACAAAAAAGAGACCAGGTGAAATGATTGTTTTTTTTGGGAAATGGGTAAGGCTCACTCTGCACAAATGCCTGTTTTCAGGGACAACCTGGGAGCCCTGGGGTAGTTAAGTGACTTGCACAGTCACACAGAAAGCAAGGTGAGGTGGTGGGAATCAAACCCCGGTCTGCTGGATGTACCATGCTCATTCATGCATGGCTCAGTACTCTAACTTTTGTTCTATAATACCAGCAACATGAATATCTCACTTAGTCATCTAAAGTCCATGCATGTGCAGTACGAGTGCTACACCAGCTACCTGACCCTCCCACTGCATCTCTAATGAACCTTTTTGTTCTCTCCCTTACAGGCCTGCTACAGCCCCAGAACACAGTACAGGCACTGTCTAGCTAGCGATGCTCACCCTGGGCCAGCTGCATAGCGGAGAAGCCCTTAAGGTAAAGACTGCCTCCTTCTGCTTAGCTCCTTCTGGAGGTGTTAGCCTGTCAACGCTGCACATCGACTGCCTTGCCTGCCCCAGCCACCCAATCCGGATGCTCAATTTATAGTTCCTCCCTATCATGTGACTTTCTGTTGCTATTTTAACTGCTGTCCTCTTCAGTCTTGACAGCTACCCTCCTCGCCCCTTCTACCTGCCTCACCTGCCCACCCCTGCCCTCTCCCTTTCCTCCCCGGCATTTCCTGACTTCTATCCCTCCCATCCTTCCCCTTTAGAGCTCTTACCCTTACCTCTACCCTCCAACAACGGCCTTCCTGCCTGCATACCCCCCTCACCTGCAGCACTTATTTCTAAGATTGCCCTTGACTGGTATGTCATGCTACCTAACATTTGGCACATTTTGAATTACTGGAATTTCCTAAGCCTCAGTCTCTTACTTCTTTTTATTGTGTAACTATGAATTATTATGTTGACCTTTGTATGTATGTATACCCACCATTCCTTCGACATGGAACCTTTGTAAATGAGCAGTTCCTTCTCAAAGGTATTTGTAATCCTAGATTTCAATAAAATAAAATAAAAAATTAAATCAGTCCCCACTTCTCCATTTCCAGCTTATATTTGCCAACCACTAGAGGGAGTTTCCTCGCTCAGCAACCCGAACCACTCTAAACCTCATTGCTCTCTACTGCTCTCTGCCACTCCTGCCTACCTTCCATTCCCTGCCTAGCCAACCTCACTGCACTCTACTTCCCCTTTGTTACTCAATCCTGCCCTGCTATGCTGCTACCTAGTCTCCATCTCCTGCCTAACTAACCCCCCCAAATCCACCTCTCCCTTGGCTCCCATCCACTCCTCTTTGCAGCCACTAAGAGTCACTATTTCACCCTAGAAACATAGAAACATAGACTTTGACACAGATAAGGACCGCTGGCCCATCTAGTCAGCCCATTTCCCTACCTACAGGATAGGCCGCAGATCCTGGTTAACCAAAAGCCTATTTCTCCCAACCCCCCACAAGAATTGCCTTATGTCTGTCCCATGCATTCTTGAATTCTCCCACAGTTCTAGAACCTACAACCTCCTCAGGAAGACTGTTCCATGCATCCACTACCCTCTCTGTGAAATAATACTTCCTCACATTGCCCCTGAACAGCCCCCCTCTATCTTTAAATTGTGTCCCCTTGTTCTTGCACGTTTCTTTTTCTGAAAGATGCTACCCTCTTGGACTTTGTTGATTCCACTGAGGTACTTAAAAGTTTCTATCATGTCCCCCCATCTCCCTTCTTTCCTCAAGGGTATACATATTAAGCTCCTTTGTTTTATTATTATGTACAGCGCCTTGATTTTGAAAGGCGCTTTATAAATAAACATGAAATTATAAATAAACATGAATTTAGTCTCTCCTCATATGGCTTCTCTTGCAGACCCTGCACCATTTTAGTTGCCCTCCTCTGGACTGCCTCTATCCTGTCTATGTCCTTGCGGAGATAGGGTCTCCAGAACTGGACGCAGTACTCCAGATGGGGTCTCACCAACTGTCTGTACAGAGGGATAACAACTTCCTGTTTTCTGCTGGTGTTGCCTCTCCCATGCATCCCAGTATACCCCCAGCCCTCCCTACTGCCTTCTCACATTGCTTGATAACCTTAGGTCATCTGATATGATTACCCCAGGTTCCTTTCCATTTTGTTGTTGTTACTACCCCCTTGTGTATTCTTCCCTGGTTTTTGTTTCCCAGGTGCATTATTTTGCCCTTCTTGCATTGAATCCTAGCTGCCATACTTCTGACCATTCCTCCAACCTTGCTAAGTCCCTTCTCATCCTTTCCATGCCTCCTTGTGTATCAACCCTGTTGCAGATCTTTGTGTCATCTGCAAGAGGCATACTTTTCCTCTACAGTCCCTCTGCAATGTCACTTATGAAGACATTAAAAGGACTGGACCCAATACTGAACCCTGCAGTACCCCACTAGTAACCCTCTTTCTTCAGAGTGGACTCCATTTACATTACCTTCTGTGTCTTGTTGTCCAGCCAGTGTTTTACCAGGCTACCACCCTGGGACCCACCCCAGGCTGGTTAATTTGACTATTAATCTTGTGGGACTGTGACAAATGCCTGCTAAAGTCTAGGTAGGCCATGTCCACAGCTCCTCCCTGGTCTACTACTTTGGTCACCCAGTCAAAGAAATCTTAGATTCTGTCTGACATGACCTTCCCACTGTGAACCCATGCTGCCTTGGGTCCTGTGTCCCACTGGCCTCTAGGTACTCAACTATTCTTTCCTTCAGAAGTGACTTCATCACTTTCCTACCACAGAGGTCAAACTGACAGGTCTATAGTTTCCTGCCTCTGTCTTGGTCCCACTTTTGTGAAGGGAATCACATCCGCTTCCTCCAGTCCTCGGTACCACACCATCCTCCCATGATTTATTAAAAAGAGTAGCCAGTGGTTTCACTAGTTCCCCTTAATTTTTTAAAATTCTGGGTGAATTCCATCAGGCCCCACTGCTTTGTACACCTTCAGTTTTAGGAGTTCTTGCAGAACCTTTCTTCTGTGAAAGGACTGGGATCAACCCCTATCAAGAGTGCTTCTGTTAATTGGATTAGGCACTTCCTTTCCTCTTTTGTGAATACTGAGCAGAAATATTCATTCAGTATCCCTGCTTTTCACTGTCCCTCTGCCCACCCACCGTTCATTCTATTCAGCCTCACTATCCTCCTTTGTCTTTCTACGCTGCTGATGTACCTATAAAGGTTTTATCCCTTTCTAACTCGATTTGGCTATCTTTTTCCTCAGTTTGGGCCTTGCTATTCTGACTTCCTCCTGCTTCTCTTCTGCATTAACTGGTACAGCTCTCTGTCCTGCTCCTTCTGTGTTTCCTTATGCTTCCGGAATGCTATCTTTTCTTACTGACTTTCACAGCCACCTCCTTTGAGAACCATAATGGCTTTTCTTTCATTTGATTTGTTTATTTGCTTCACACAAAGGCTTGTTGCCTCTGTGATGGCAGTTTGATGATTCCCCATTGTTGCTCCACACTTCCTTCTAGCCTGTTTGCTAGTGCTTTTCTGAGCACTCTCCATCTTGCCAAAGTCAGCCCTCCTGAAGTTCAGTACCTCACTTTTGTATGGCTTGACTCTGTAGCTGAGTTTAACGTGAACCACACTGTTTGATGGTCACTTGTTCCCAGATGACAACTCACTTCTAGATCTGAGATCCTCTCACTGCCCCCGTTTGAGAGTATGAGGTCTAAGATTGCTCCCTCACGGGTGGGTTCCGAAACTAGCTGTCTGAGGCCTGCCACATGTAGGGCATCAAGAATGGCCCTGCTCTTGGATGTGGCTGCAGCAAATGTGCTCCAGTTAACATCTGGCATATTCAGGTCTCCCATCAACAGTATCTCCCCTTTCTCTGCATTCTAAGAATGCCTTCTATCATATCCTTGTCCATTCCTTCCCCCTGTCATGGGGGTCTATACAAAACCCCTGTGCAGATTGTGGTGCCCTTTCCAGTCTCCAAGGTGACCCACAGTGCCTACTCTCCTCCCTGTTTACTCTTTTGTTAAGTTGCTTTTATCCCTTCCTTTACATAGAGAGCTACTCCTCCCCTCTTCTCCCTGCCTGTCTCTCCCTGTAGGTTTATGTACCCTGGTATGTTAACATCCCAGTCAT
Source organism: Neoceratodus forsteri (assembly GCA_016271365.2). Lineage (NCBI taxonomy): Eukaryota > Metazoa > Chordata > Ceratodontiformes > Ceratodontidae > Neoceratodus > Neoceratodus forsteri. The sequence continues at coordinate 542,649,907 of CM028131.1, read as the reverse complement.
GGTTCTCTGTGTACCATGTTTCTGTGACTGCTATGATATCCAGGCATCCCTCTTCCATCAAGGCCACCTGCTCAGGGAGCTTGTTGCCCAGACAATGGGCATTGGTACTCATTACCCTCCATTTCCTGATGGCCTTACTCCTTTTTGCCCCATCCCTGTCTTTCTTGCCTTTGTCACTTTCTCTATTTACCCCTGCCCTTCTCCCTATTGACACCTCTATGTTAGTGTTTACCGCACTTACTACCGTGAATTTTTTTTGGGGGTAGGATTTCCATGTTCCTTTCCAGTGCCTCCTCCTGGCTAGTTTAAATGCTTGCCAATGAAGCATTTAAACCCATCACTTAGGATCCTGGTTCCTCCTGGACAGATGCAGCCCACCATGCCAGTATAGGCTTGCATCACTCCAGGTGGACCCCAGTCCCAGTGAAGCCAAATCCCGAGCTCCACACTAGCTTTTCAACCACTGATTGAATCCCATGGTTTGGAACACCCTAGCCTCTCCCATCGCCATAGATGGGCAGCAGCTCCGAGAAGGTTATAGTGTGTGCTACTTGTCTCAAGGCCCTCCCATTCCACAAACTCTTCCTGCACTTCTAATCCCTTTCTTAGCCAGGTCATTTGTCCCTAGGTGGACAATGACATCCAGCTCCCTCCCTGTGCAGCTGCTCCGCAATCCTGAGGATTCACTCCCTGTCCCTCCAAGCCATGGCGCCAGGCAGGCACCTACCCTCCCCTTCCTCCCCCAGTTCTACCTTCCAACAATGGAGTCCCCACCGGAGTTGTTTCCTCCCGCAGGGTCCCCTGCCACCTCTTTATGGGTCTCCTTTGTGGAGATTCCCAGCATCCTCCTTGGTCTCCACTGCGGTACCTCCTAGAGGAACCACACTTTGCCAGAATGGCATAGGAATTGTGGAGAGGTACAACTGGAGGGATGCACCTCTGTTCCACCACCCTCACCCTCCCTGAGCCCACTGTGGTTTAACCAATCTTCTTTCTTGGCAACCTCTGAGGCAACGGCAGTGGTACTGGTCGTCCCTGGATGGAAGAGGAGGTCCCACAAATCCTGGCCAACTCAGCCTGGAGATGAGCAACCTCCTCCATCAGCCCAGAGGTGCCTGCAGATGGACAACACCACATCCTCCAGAACGTCTCCCGGAAGACTGCTGCTCCACAGCCACTGCACTGCACCACTCCCATCATGTCTTATTTCTGGCCCTTAACTGTCTGCAACCCTACTCTTCCTCTGTTTTTTTTCTCTCTCCTTACTTTCTGCCTGTGTGCCCTTTAAGCTCCTGATTGTCCTGTTCTGAGACAAGAATATCCTATATTTCTCAGTAGACCCTTACTTGCTCAGAGGCAGACCTCCAGCAGCTAGAGGGGCCCGGAGGCTACTCTTGCCCTTCTAGGATGGTGGGTCTTGGTGGCTCTGTGATCACTGCTTCCTGCTCCCAAACAGGAAAGTTCCTGTTGTCAGTCAAATCCTGTGCCTATAAAAGTAGAACTAGCTTTTGTGGGAGGGAAGGAGGGCAATATAGTCCCAGAGAAGTCCAGTCACATAGCAGTCCTTTCTCCTGGTGTCTTCTGCCAAGCTACTTCAATCATCTTTCTAAGGAAGTTCTTAAATGTAGCTTCCTTCTAGTTAAGCCACTCCTCCTACTTACTAGATCTTTCTACAAGTAATTTAGACCTCACAGCTTTCAAGTCCTTTCAATCACCTGAGATTTACACCTAGGTAACTGTTCAGATAACCATTCAGTTCAGTTAACTCAGACAACCACACACTTTTTTTTTGTTTGTTAGTTTTTTACCCTAAATTAAAGGTCCAAGTACAAGAGTTCTACTTCTTTAGTCCCAGCAGAGAAGTCCAGTCACACAGCAGTCCTTTCTCCTGGTATATTCTGCCAAGCTCCTCTCTGCTTCTGAACCAACCTGCTCCAGCCCCGGCTAGCCCTGTTAACTACTTTTCCAGGCTCTAAGATACTCCCCCTCTGGGTATATGAAACTGATACCTTCTGTGCTAAAGTCTGCAGCCCTACCACTACTCCACAGTGGAAGTCACCATCATTGAAAGCCAGCCATAGCCCTTATTCAATCCCTAACTCTACCAGAAAAAGGCACTATGGGTGCCCATACCCCACTACTAAGTCTGGCCATTGTGGCAAAAAAGATAACCATGGGCATTGCCCCCCCCGGGGGTCCAATCCCTCCTCTCTCCAAGTAGTAACTCCAGCCATACTTGAAGCTCTGAAACCCAACTCCTGATGGTCCCACACTGCAGAACCTCTTTGGGACATCGGTCATTTGCCTAGGGCCCTAGCTGGTTGAATAGTTTCAACAGGATGTGTGAGTAGGGAAGGAGGAGACCACAGATTGTAGTGCATGTGGGAACAAATGAACTGGTGGGAGGATGGTGATGCTAGTGAAGGAGAGGTTCATGAGGATGGGTGGCTGTGCTAGAACTAGGGAGTCAGTAGCCATCTCAGAAGTTCATTAAAGCCTGCGAGAGTGGTGCAGGTCCAAATCGTATGGAGTAGTGGGTGGATGAAGCAGGACATGGGACAACAATCACCTGTACACAAGGGACAGGCCACATTTGAGTGGGAAGGGGAAGGTGTCCTAAAATGGAAGCTGGAGGAATACATTACGGTCAGGATGAATTTAAACTAGGTGTGGGGGGGTGGACAGCTGGTAGGCAGAGAACCCATAGTACAGGGACAGGCGAACCTTCCATTCAAGCTAAAAATGATGTGTTCAGGGAGAGGGCAGAAAAGACACAGAGGGAGAAAGATTTACGGGAGTAAGAGGGAAAGAAGACAGGATGGAGAGTGGTGTCATTGAATGAGAGAAGCCTGGGCAAAAAGGAGATGAACTGCATGCACTTTTGGCATCAAGAGGGCAGGCATTGCAGCCATCATGGAAATGTGGGCCTCCGAGTACCAGGACTGGGACCCAGACAATCACAGGGCACAAGTTGTACAGGAAAGATAGATGGGAGTGGAGGTTGTGGCAGTATATGTGAGGACAGCATCAAATGTACAAAAGAGGTAGGGAGGAAAGATCAACAGAGGCAATCTGGATGAGGCTACTGGACTCCAGGGGAGAACCTGGAGGTTCAGAGTGGTTTACAGGCTGCCATCCCAAACAGTGAGGGTAGACAGGGTACTATATGATCAAATCAGGAGGATATTGTCATAGTAAGGCATTTCAATCTGCCAGGGTAGACTGGAGCATTCCAGTCCATCTCCACACCTAAGAGCATGTGCTGCAGGACACGAGCCAGGAGGGTTTCTGAATCAACTGGCTGAGGGCCCCAGTAAGCTAGGGAACACACTGGACCTGATACTGGCAAACAGTGAGGCAGTGAGGTGAATAAGAGTGGAGAACCCATTAACTGACAGTGATCATCCGACAGTGTGGTTCAATGTCATGATGAGCAGAGATCGAGAGAGTTCAATAACTAAGGTAGAGGATTTCAAAAGGACAGAGGTCGGGAAGATGAATGAGATGCTGAAAGAGAAAGTAGATGTAATAGAACCAGGTATGGAAGCAGAACAGAAATGGGACACTATCAAAAAGTGACTTATAGAAGTGACGGAAATGTGTACACCAGGCTTCAGAGCAAAAAAAAGCAGTGCGACAAAAAACATGTTGGCTAACTGGAGAGGTCATACAGAGGGTGAGAGCAAAGATAGCAGCATACATGCAGTTTTGAAGGACAGGGAGGGAGGAGGACAGGGAGGAGTATGCAAGATGATCTAAGGAAGTGACTAGGAGGATGAGAAATGCAAAAGCTACAAGGGAGCTCAGGTTAGCACAGGGAGTCACGGGAAGGGAGAAAGGCTTTTTTAGATACGTTACAGAAAAAAGGAAGTGCAAGGATAGCATAGTGAGACTTAAAGGGGTGGAGTGGGTGGAGAAGGGAGTGGATCAAGCAGAGGCACTGAATGAATATTTTTGCTCAGTGTTCATACAGGAGAAGGGGGGGCCATTATCACAGTGTAAGGGAGGTGGGAAGGGGGAGATGATGGAGAAGCAGGATTGAGGCTAGTAGAGTAATCTAAGGGCTGAGATCACTTAAAGTGGATAAGGCACCTGCGCCTGTATATACCACAGGGTGCTGCAAAGATGGCCAAGGTCCTGGCAGAACCTCTGGTGGACCTCCAACACCTCTCTGGAAACCAGGTGTGTATCTCAGGATTGGAGGTTGGATCACATGGTGCAGATCCACATAGTGGGCAAGTGATGAGCCAGGGAAGTACAGACCAGTTAGTCTCACATCAGTGGGGAGCAAAGTAATGGAGACAATACTGAAAGAAAGGTTGATTACATTTCTGGGGGTGAACAACCACCAGGATAGATGGCAACATGGGTTCGTTTATGGAAGATCCTGCCAAACAAACCTTATACAATATTACGACTTGCTAACAAGAGATATGGATGGTGGCCATGTGGTGATCGTCCTCTGCCTGGATTTCAGCAAGGCCTTCAGTTCAGTGCCTCATCACCGGCTTGGGGATAAGCTAAGTGGGGTAGGAGAGGGGATGAAGATGGCATGCTGAATATCAAACTGGCTAACAGGAAGGCTACAGAGGGTGGTAGTGGAAGGGGAAGTATCAGGGCCTAAACAAGTGACGAGTGGGGTACCACAGGCTCAGTGCTGTGCCCGCTGCTTTTTGGTCTGTTCATCTCAGACTTCGGGGACAGAGAGGATAGTAAGGTGAGTCTTTTCACTGATGACACCAAGTTGGGTGCAGTTGTGGAGAAGGAAGAAGGGTGGAGGCAATTGCAAAGGAACCTAGCCAAGCTGGAGGAATGGTCAGAGAAGTGGCAGCTGGGGTTCAATGCTATGAAGTGCAAGGTTATGCACTTCGGGACTAAGAACCCGAGAAGAGATTACTGGCTGGGGGGGTAAAATGGGGTCACTGAAGAGGTAAAGGATCAAGGGGTACTGGTAACAGGGAGGATGAACAACACGGTCCAATGTAGGAAAGAGCCAGCAAAGAAAAAATAGCTGCTGGTGTGCATTGCAAGGTTGTTCACATCAAGGAGCAGGGAGGTCATTTTGCAACTCTAACTGGCATCGGATCAGGCTGCACTTGGAGTACTGTGTGCAGTTATGGAGGCCTTACTGATGTGCAATGTCAAATTACAGGAGGGTGTACAGTGAAGCGTGACCAGGATAATTCAGTGGATAGAGGAGAAGGACTACGAGAACAGGTTGAGGGAAGTGAATATGTACACCTTAGAGGAGAGGAGAGATATGCTCAATACCGTCAAATACTTGAAGGGGATGAACAAGGGATGTGCAGAAGGGGTGTTTAAACTAAGGAGTGGAAGGAACACCAGGGGCCATGAACTAAGAATTTAAGGTGTGAAAATTTAGGAGAGAGATGAGAAGGCATTACTTCACAGAGAGAGTGGTGGCAAAGTGGAACACCCTTCTGGATTGAGTGATTTTGAGCAGAAATGTGGATAGCTTCAACAGAACATGGGGTAAAGAGCAAGGGTGGGTGACAGTGGGTGGGAACGATGACGGAGAAGGGGGTACTGGTGGGTGGAGGAGGGGCAGTTGCAACCTAGGGAGCTAGCTGCACAACTGAGCAGACATCAAAGGCCGGAAGGTCTGTTTCTGCTGGCACACTCAGATGTTTGTGCTTCAGTAGTGCAGCGAAGCAAGCAATGGTGAATAACACAGGTAGAAGATGAAACTGTGACTGGGGAAGATAAAACAGACAAAGAATGTCTGTGACCACGCATATTCAGTTGTACATTGTTACATTGTTATAACTTCTAACTTTGTTCATTTTAGAATCATGGAGATCAGTTTGCAGTTTCAAATATTTACTTGGACATCTGAACTGAATATAAACATCTTTTGTATCAGTGACGTGGTTATCAATGGTAGGGATTTCAAAACTGACATCATAGCCAGCCTGGTGGTACTGTGGGTTGAGGTGCTGGATGCCACACCTTGTACCAGGCTGGTGACCCATGTTTGTTTATGAGCATGAATCACCTGGGGTCAGCAGGGAGGAGAAGGATTGAGCATCCGATGCACTGCTCACCATTCCCGGGGAGGAGGTATTCAGCGACCGGTGCTCGCCTGACCCTTAGTGGATGCTGAGGCTTGATGGCATGGAGCCACACAAGAGGGGGCGGAGACGCAGCAGCCGCTTGATGGGGGACATGCAAGGGAGTGTGAATGGTCCCAGTTGCTGGAGGCGCTGTACAATGCGATCCCGCAAGGTGAGAAAACAGCTGAAAATAGCCTGCAGATGATGGTGGGGGAACTTGCAGGCCTTGCACCCAGATAGCCACAGCACAACACACTGGATCCTGTTTGGGGGGGTGGGCCCCCTCTCCAATCTCAAAAGGGGGAGTAAGCCCTGGGAGTGACTGCTGTGCTGGCTGGTAGATGCCGGCGTGACAGGGCTGGAGTTCCCCCAGAGCGAGAGGGCTACAGGGCTGAAGCATAAATACTATAAGAAAAACAACAACAACAAAAAAACTGACATCGTAGTTCTGCGATGAAAAAACAAGTAAGATAGAGCGCAGTAAAATATTGATCCTCAATAACACAATGCACAATGCAGTGAAACATTTACAAAGATGTTAAGAACATATCACAGAAACCCCACCAACCACAAACTGATCAATTACCACATCACAGGATATACAAAACAAATACTGCAACAACACTGGCAGCCCACTTGAACAAATATTAGAAATTCATATGCTTGAAATTGTGAAGTGAAGGAAGAGTAAAATGTTACCTAACTAAAGTTAAAATACATATGAAGAGAGACTTTGAGGGAGCAAGAAGTGTACCCGGTGGCCACAACCATGATGAAAGTGGACATTAGGACCCCACTGAAGTATATGAACGTGGCTATAAAGTTTGCTAGATCTTAGGTCGATGTGAAATTCATAGAAGAAATAAGGTTCAAGGCACTAAAGTGATAGTGGTAAGGTTCTTTGAAAACGGTATGAGTTATGTCTGCAGATATTTTTGGGGCAAGAGAAGGGACTAGAGAGTAACATCTTGAGAAACAGCATAGTCTTTACATTACAGATTGCCAGTGAGAAACACATGATGTCTGGAGCAGGTAGGAGAGGTGTGAATCTACTAAGGGTGGTGTGGTGGAGTAATATCATTGATCGGTAGTTTTTAAGGGCACCAAAGTTACTTGTAGGAATGCACATGAGGATGAATGAATGAAAATGTTACAGTGAAAGCCTTGTCAATAAAGATGAAGATAACCAGTATGGGCTATAGTGAGTGAAAGGATCACATTAAAGAGCAGAAGCCAAAAAGTCACTACATAGAAATATACAAGTAGTCTGATGAGGATCACCTGGCCCATGTGGCCACCAAAGACCTGAAAGTGTATTACCACTGGAAATCAACCAACAGCTGTACCACTGTGGTTCAGTTTTTCTCTCCCAAGCATGATTAGGTACACCTACATTGCTTGCCCCACTTCCTCCTGAGGCAGTTAATTCCATGCATGCACCATAGCCTGTGTGCAAAAGTTCCTCATATTCACAGATAAGCTACCACCTTCCAAGTTCAAGTTGTGCCCCTCATTCTTGTGCTCATCCTGTATTGGAAATGTCCCTCTCACTTCATTCATACTTAGGAGTGAATGTTTCTATCATCCCACCACTTATCTCTCCACTCTTGTTCTTGTCTGTTGAATAATACATAATAGTGTCCATTGATGTCTCCTCGTAAGTATTGTTTCAAAGCCTGTACCATATTTGTTTCACTTCTTTGTACTGTTTACAGAATAATGAATTACCTTGTAAACATGCTATCTAAAGTAATGAATTCAGTACTCCAAGTCAGGCCTAAGCATGGCAGTATACAGTGGCATATAATGGCACCATTATCTCCCACTTTATGCTGATAAAAGCCCTTCCAGTGCACCCCAACATGACAGTGCCACTCACATATGCCTCACTAGCATAGTTGTGCATATTGTGGTACTATAAAATAATAATGCCAATGTACCTGTCACCTCACACACCAAACTTGTAGCCTTACACATGGTTTGTAGCTTGCAAAGTGCCTCATGTTGAACCTGTTAGATTTACACTATGGCTGACACTCTTGAGTCAATCGTTCAATCTGTGATAGCTCCACCCTCATGGTGTACACACCACCCACTGGGATACACACCATATTACTGATGTTGGCGTAAGTAGAGTATTGGGAATGCAGTTACTGGTGCCATATGTACACCACGCCCATGCTGCCGGTGCAATTATGACTACCAACATTTACAGGGACATATGCCATCTCCAAAAACTGCCTCAATACATTACAGACTGTCTTCCTATAAAACCAATAGGCAATTATGCCATGAGAAGTTGCAAATCTCTCCTACTTATGGTTCTCAAGTTGCTCTTCGCTTTGGCAGGGCTGCTATAAGCTTTATACCTTTACACTGTCCTCCTTGTGGAATAAATTGCAAAGAAAACTGAAACTGAGGTCACCCATCGGCATCTCATCTTTCAAGCTCTTATATCCAGTCTCAGAAATGATCAGTGCAATTGTTTCCCATGACCATGAATTGTCATCATGCTAATCTATACCATTTAACCATGAACAAATTACTTCTAGTGCTTGTCTCTCCTAGGCCCTGGTCTGTCATCATGCTTTCATGTACCACTTTGATGCCTCTGTCCTCCCTTTGATACTAGTCTATCTTCCCGCTTTCTCCAGCCTTCTTTTCACAACTCTACGCATCCCACACTAACCTACCTCATAATACAAAGATAACACGCACTTTCCTCTCCCTCTCCCATAGGCTCCCAATGCATCAGTTCTACTGACCTATCCTTGGGACTTCACTTCTGCAATATTTATCCCAGCTTACATATTACATAACCCTCCTGGTACCCCATCCGCATTGAGTTGGTGGTTCTCCAAGCCATTTTCATGGCTAGTACTAGTGACTTCCCTGGTAAATGAAGTAACTGGTACTCTATATAGAGAACATGGTTTATATACAGTTGCATGGTTCAATGGTGGACCTGCCCCTTGTATTTGAATCCTCCTCTGTTATGGCTTGCTTTGTCTTCCTTTTATCATTTGACTCCCCTATTACTGCACCATTGTGTTTGTGTTTATATACTTATTTACATGTATTTATATGTTTTTATGATGGATGTTACCCGACCCTGTTCTAACCAGGTCCATCTTATAAAAGAGCTCTGCTCAATGATGTTTGCCTGGATAAATAAAGATTTTGATTGATTGATTGATTGATATGCATGGTAGAATGCAGTCACCACTCAATTTAATAACATGTTTTTGTTGGTGACAGCAGGACAAGCAGTAACAGTGAAACACATGCATGTGGTGTCAACTAAGCATCCAATTATCAGTTGTGTTGATACTCTAAAACATATAAAAAAAGAAAGATAGTCTATGATGAAAGTTGAGGACCACATTGCCCACCCATTATGTGCAATTCAGTATTAATGATATACAAAAATGCCTCAATCTGATTATTACAAAAGCCTACTACCTCACAACACACACCAATATTGCCTTACATGCAACATCTTGTTGTGGAGCATAACAGTGGGATAAACCTGCTACATGCTGTCTTGAAAAAGGTGGAGAACGTGGAGTTGGTGTTTGTAGTATAAAAACTAGAGAAAATTGACTACAAAAAGTGTGGGGTTGAAGCTAATGGCATGGAGAATGGGGCCATGAGCCAGCTCAATGGTGCTGGACATTTGTGGTCAGACTTCCATAAATTACGATGTTTGTTGTGGGAGGCCATGGAAGTGAAGGGTGAGAAGTGATGCAAATGAAGTATGGGTAGTTATCATGTACCTGATCTATCCAACCATATGATGGGGGTGGGGGTGGACTAGGGTGGTGTAGTGTAAATGGACCATCTTTATTTCAGCAAGACTGTGGACACGTACCCCAATGAAGAGTAATCAACAAATTGAATACCATGGTGGAAGGCATCCCAAAAAATAAGATCATTAGAAAACTTTTTGGCAGGTAGAAGTCACAGGGTACTGGTGAGCCTTGCGTACTCTGGCATCAAGCAGGTGACCAGTTGAGTTCCACAGGGTCATTGCTGGGACCCATCATGTTCAATATAGAGGATTTCAGTCTTGGTGGATTACTTAATAATCTGTTACCTCTTTGACTGGTGTAGGAGGACATGAGAAGGAACATGATATTACTGTAGGGGAAGCCAGAGCCATGTCAGTTAAAATACAGCATGAATCATTCAGTAATTATGAACATGGGATGCTTGAAACAAATGCATAAGTACATGCGTGGGGGGGACAGAGTCAGGGTGACAGAGGAAGAGAGGAAGCTGATGGTAAACGTATCCAACAACTTCAAGGTGGGGAAGCCAGGCTCAAGGGAAGAGGGGAGGGCGTGTGGGATGCAGGCAAATATCAGACTATGATCACTCACAGGCATGGGGAGGTCTTGCTGCCCATGTATCGAGCACTACTGAGGCAACATATCAAGTCAGTTGTACCATTGCTGAGGGCTCAACTGTGAATGAAGGCAGAGTCAATTAAAAGGGTGCAGAGAATGGCGACCAAGCTGGTGCAGGATGAATGGAAACCATATGAACAAAGAATGAATGAGTTGTGCTGGGATACAATGGAGACTTGAAGTAGAGGGGGCCAGGATGTAGACCTTTACATATGTGAAAGGGTGAACAAGGGAGGCATTGGAAAGTTATTGCACAGGAAGAAACGAAACTGAACAAAGGGTAAAAACAAGAGTTGGGGTGGTAGTGATCAGTTGAAGAGCAGTGTTACAGGTCAAGTTTTTCACCTAGATGGTGGTGGTGCAGAACTGTAATGGGCTTCCAGATGAGGCAGTGAGTTCAGATACTGTAGCAGGATTACAGACCACTTGGGAAGGAAACATGGAAGGTAAAAGATAGGTGGGATCAAAATACAATGTGTTGGACTGTGAATGTAGGGACAAGACTAGATGGGCATGGGTGTCCTATGTGGCTTCACCTTCTATGATTCAATACTTGTGATTGTATGATATGATTTCAGAAGAGTATTTACTTAATTCAGCAACATGTTATACTGATGGATGGGGAAAGAGAGGGTGTAATCAGGCACAATGGTGCTGTATTTGAGAAACGAAAACTGTAAGAGGATGAGGGAATTCATATAGGTATTCCTTTGCAAAATTTGAACAGGTATGGACACACAGTAATGGTGGGAAATGATAAGACAGGGGATTAGTGGAGGCAACCGAAACTTGATATAGATAACAGGCTAAACAGCCTTGGTGAATGTAACCCAGCTAGAACAGAAGGGGTGTTACACAGGGTGAGGAGGAAAATGTCAGATTAGAGGAGATATAGAAAATCTGTGATGGAGGAGGATAGGAATTTAATACTGTATGTGCAAGAAGGAAAGGAAGTGACTGAGGGGGAGTCAAGGTGGAAAAGGAAGTCAAGCTGACTCAGGGAATAAGTAAAATTTGAGAAAGACTTCTTTAGGTACATCACGGAGAAAAGAAATTGTAAGGACAAAATTGTAACAATTAAGAAGGAGGGGCGATCAGTGGAAGAGGGTGGTGAAATAGCAGAAGTACTGAAAGAATACTTCTGCTCAGTCATTACAATAAAAAAGGAGGGGCACTACTCATAGTAGGAGGGATGATACAAACAGATGTCGGGAAGGTGATGGATGGAGAAATCACAGTGGGGAAGGTGCTGGAAGGACTGAGGTCATTGAGGATATACACACCAAGAGGACACTATTGAGTACACCAGGGAGTGCTGAAGGAACTAGCAGAGGTCCTAAAAGAAAGGACCCTTTACACACTCATTGTACTTGTACATAGAGTTCAGTAAGGCATTGAAATCGGTACCACATGGCAGACTTGGAAGCAAAATACAGGGCACGGGCAGGAACTAAACTGATGGAGTGGATGCAGAACTGGCTAAAGATAGGAAGCAGAGGGTGGTGGTACTTGGGAATACTCATCCCATGAACTTGTGACAAGTGGTGTTCCACAGGGGTTGGTGTTCGGCACAGTGCTGTTCAGCATTTTATTGCAGACATCTCAGACGGCATCAGCAGCAAAAATCTGCCTATTTTCAGATAACACCAAAGTGGGAGAGGTGGTGGAACTGCAGGAGCATGGGGCAGGGGCTAGAGGAGGATCATACAAAGCTGCTGAAGGAATGCTCTAACAAATGGCAGCTGAGGCTCAATGACTAAAAATGCAAGGTGCTACACTTAGAATTTAACAATTGGAGGGCATTGAAGGTAACAGAAGAGGAGAAGCATCTAGGGGTGCTCAACACAGTAGCAATGAACAAGTAAGCACAATGAAAAAAGAAAGCAGCAATGGCGAACAAAATGCTTGGGTGCATTGCAATGGACATTACCTTTCATAGATTCATAGTTCAATGTGCTCACGCAACTAGATGAGATGATGCTTGTGTAACTTGATTTGTTTTGTGGCTTTACACCTCTCTATCCATGGGATATTCCACCCTGTAGGAGTACAATGCAAGGAACCCTAGAGGAGGGTTCTCCCTTCAGGTGCCAGGGAATGATTGCATCAGCAAAGGTAGGTTAGGAAGAAGCCCACGAGTAAGAGGCCGAGCCACTGGAGAGGAGGGGTGGATGAGTGGGAAAAACAAATCCTGGCGAGGCCCAGGATGTGTGACCTTTAAGCCCAATGGGAGGAATAGTTGCTCTGCCATCAAACCTCGGGCTTAAAGCCCTCCCATTCAATGACTAACAACGCAACTAGATTAGATGATGCTTGTGTAACTTGATTTGCTTTGTGGCTTTCTGCCTCTGTATCTATGGGATATACCACCTGTAGGAGTACAACACAAGGAACCCTAGCGGAGCTCCCCCCACAGGTGCCATGGGAATGATTGTGTCAGTTAAAGGTAGGTTAGCAGGAAGCCCAAAAAGAATACCCACAGGTGTCAAGCATCGAAGAGGCGAGGATGATGAAAGAATGAATTCTGAGAAGATGATAAGGGCTGACTTCCTAAGGAGAGAGGAGAAAGTTAGGGGCCACCATCTGCCTCCATCCAACAGCGGAACCTAACTAATTAACTGAAGAAAGTACTAACTCTAACTAATATTATGACCATTGGCATGGAGGAGAGGAACAAACCCATTTGAGGAGGAAACCTCTGGGGATCCAAGGCCAAGGTCGCCTTCCCTCCAGGCTGACAACATTTGATTTGAGGACATACGTTGTTAAAGAGAAGGATTCATTAATGAGAGGGATATGAGTAGGGAAGATGATGATGCAATAGGGAAAATCCCCAAAAAGAAAACAGAGATCGAAGAGGGAACATGAGGCAGCAGGGACCCAAGAGGGGTGTGCTCGAGTCGGTGATGAGAAGGAGCTAATCCATGTAGAAGTCAGAGGAGCAAAGGGCATCTGAAGGTGCTCACAAGGAGACTGAGGATAATGCAGACAGGTTTGAGTGAGCGATGCAAGTGAGTGGACACTGAGACTGATAAGTCAGGCTTGAATATGCATTGTGAATGACTAGACCCTGAGGTCGGAGTCGATGAGGTAGCATAGGATTCAATGATAGGAATTCTCAAGAAAGTGATACATAGATAAACATTCAAGTAAGGAATCAAGGCAAAGGACAAGTCATAGCAAAGTAGTCGAAGCTGGCGTGGTTTGATGAGGTGGCATACGATTCATGATAGGTACAGCCAAATGATGACCGAAGTCAGGAACTTGATGAATACAGCATGACGCACGGTTCGATGAGGTGGCATATGATGCATGATAGGTAGACCCCAAAAGAAATATCGATTGCAGGCCTCGATTGGAGTGAATCCTTGATGGTCGATGAGGAATGGGAATAAGAGGATACAGGAATGAACCTGAAAATGAACTGTGTATGAAGGTAGTAGGAGTAAGTAGGCTTCTCAAAAGGAGGTAGACGCTGAGGCGAAGGAACTTGATAATGGTTGAGAAGATGGTAGTCAGGAACCTGAACAGATGTGGCAGGAAGTTCATGGTTTGATGAGAGGGCATAGGAGTGAGGATAGGTATGCCTAAAAGAATAATGAAAGCAGGCCATGATCTGATTGAATCCATGATGGCCGGCATGGGAGGAGAACTGCAGGAGGTCGAGTCAGATGAGGAGGCATATGAGTCATGATAGGGAGGCCCGACTCAGAACCTGGACATAGATGGCTAACATAAGGGGGCAGCTCAAGAAATTAAAGTACTGGCATGGGAGATACAAAATTGCTTCTGCAGAGAGGGCTGCATGAGGCAGGACAGCACTAGGAAACAGCCACTACTGTAGACAAGCAAGAGAGATAACAGCAACATCAGTGCTGCATATCCTAAATAGGGTATTAAGGCAATCGCACCAAAGAACAATGTAATAGTCATGGTACTTAGCATAGTAGGCAGTATAGCCTAGAGGCCAGAGCAATGAACCATGAATGAATCTGGCACAAGCAGCTGATCCGGGTTTGAGTCCCACAACCTCCATGTCGATTGTGCCTGACAGGGTGCAGTACTGGTGCCTAGGAGACTGCAGCACAGGATAAAGAAGAATGCTGAGGAAAAGCCACAATAGACAGCGGACAGACTGTTGAAAACTTCAAATGCTATAGCAAGGTCAGAGCAACCTCAGCACTGGTCCCAGCAAGAGCACATCCAAACCTAGAGTGGCAACAAGCAGTGGGAAAGCTAGGAAACCCCAGATGGAGCGGATTCAGTGCCGGAAAAGGAGAGCAGTCAATGAGCACTAGAGGAAACACTACCACCAAAAAGGCGCCCTAGAGCGGGACCTATAGACACAAAACAGGAAGCTGAGTCCGCAAAGCAGGAGGCAGAATGGCAAGAGGGTTGGAGAAAAACAGGGTGAAGCCTTGAGCTCAGTGCCAGGTGCTCGAGGGTGATGGCACACTTCGAAGAGCCTGAAGAAATGGTGCAGAGGCCAGGTGCTGGTAGAAGGAAGAAGTGATTGAGGCAGAGGGACAGAGCGAAGAAGCCCAAAGCATCACTGAAGCAGAGCAACTGGAGACAGGAGGTCCAGAGCACGCTAGCAGAGCAGGAAAGACATCAGCGGTAGCGGGCAGCCACAAGGGTGAGGAGGTATTGGGGGGAATGAGAGGATGGGAAGGAGAGATGAAGAGCTGCAGGAGGCAGGGGAAACATGGACAGACAGAGGAGGAGCAATGGACGAAATAGGTGCAGGGAGGGGGAAGCATGAATGAGAAAAAGATCAAACGGTGCGGGTGCAAATGCACGGGCAGCGGAGGCAGAGGAGGGCTGCAGAAGCAGGCCGACAAACAAGACAAGGCGGTTGGGTGAAACAGGAGATGGTGGGGGGGAGAAGGCTTCTAAAGCAGGGGAAAAGGCAGATAATGGCAGGGTTGCAGCAGCCAGAAAGAAAGACAAACAAGGACAAAGGAATGCAACACGGAGGACGGAGCCTCCGGCTGCAATGAAAAAATTAATCCTGGAGAGGCCCAGGATGTGTGACCTTTTTAAGCCCGATGGGGGAGTGAAGTAGTTGCTCCACCCATCGAACCTCAGGCTTAAAGTTCTCCCATTATGTGTTGGCAGAAAAGGACCTTCCTGGCCCATCGAGTCTGACCATTTCCCTCCTTACTTATCCCCCCCTTCCCTTGACAACTCCTTGTGCTTGTCCCAAGCCCTCTTGAACCCTTACACAGTACTGTCCCCACCATCTCTTCTGGCAGGCCATTCCAGGGCTACACCCACTCTCCATGAACTAGTACTTTGTAATGTTGCCCTAAACCTTCCCCCTCCAGTTTCAAATCATGTACCCTAGTTTTGTATTCCTTTATGTGAAAAAGGATCTCACCCTTTTATTTATCCCCTTCACATACTTGAAAGTTACAATCATGTCCTCTCTCCCTCCTTGCCTCCAGGGGATACAAATGCAGCTCCTGCAACCTCTCCTCATAAGACTTCCCCTTTAGCCCATGTACCATTTTAGTGGCCCTTCTCTGCACCGTTTCCACAGCATCTATGTCCTTCCTCAGATGGAGCCCCCAGAGCTGCACCCAATATTCCAGGTGAGGCCTAACCATGGGACAATCGAGTTGCATCAGCTCCTCCCTCCTTCTAATGGATATTCTACCCTATGCATGCCATCCTCCTGTTTGCCTTTCCCACTGCCTTGCTGCACTGATCCCCTGCACCAAGGTTGTTAGTGATTATAACTCCTAGGCCCCTCTCCTGCCTGGCTGCCGCCACTTGCTCCCCATCCAGTGTATAGCTGGCGTGTGGGTTCTTCCTCCCAAAGTCAATCATTGTGCACTTTCTGGAAGTGAATTTCAGCTTCCATGTTCCTGCCCACTCTTCTAGTACTGGAGATCATTTTGCATTGCCTCTCCCGGGATGGATGTCCACCCTGTTGAAGAGTTTTGGGTCATCCGCAAAAGGCAGACCATCACCTGAGACCCTCCACTATGTAGCCTACATAGATATATTAAACAGAAGGGCCCCAGCACTGACCCCAGTGAGACCCCACTTTTACCCTACCTCCCAGAGTGCACCCTATTTACCACCCCCATTGGCTCCTACCCTTCAGCCAACTCTACCTACCTCATTATTTTTAGCCCCACACCCAGACTACACAACTTGTCCAGTTGTGCGCCTGTGTAGATCAAAGGCCTTCCCAAAGTCCAGGTAAGCCACATCCACCACTCCACCCTGATCGACCACCCTCATTATCCCATTTATTTAGAAAAAGTAAGTTTATTCTATTTTTATATAGCTCATTGGTTGCACCCCACATGGACTACTGCGTACATTACTGCCACCACTAAATACAACAGGACTTTATGCTGCTGGGGGTTGGTATCAGCATGGGGAAATGAAAATGATTCAAGACTGTGTGATTTGCAATATGATTTCAGACTACGAGAGTTAACATATACATACAGGAGGAGAGGAGGGACATGGGGACATGACTGACATCTTCCAGTACATAAAGGTGATAATTAAAACAGAGACAGAAGGTCTATTAAGAAGGACGGTGGGGAGAAATACACTAGCATCCATGGAAAGAGATTTGTGGTGGGTCGGGTGCATTCAGGAGGGAGGTGAGGAGACATTTCTTTGCAGAGTTGGTTGTGGCAAAGTGGAATTCAATGACAGCTGAGGTGGTGGAATGTTACGCAGTGGAATAATTCAAGGTAGGGTGGACAGGGCAAAGGGTAGGGAAAAGGTAGGAAATGGAGGTGGTGTGGGGCAGATGCTGAATCGGTAAATAGCTGCAATCTTTTGATGCTACCAATTTTCTTATGTTAGTATGTGTTGTCTTGTGAACCAGTTAGTGTGCAATAACACATCAGTACTTACCTCAGTAGTAGAGGTATCTGGCAAGTTGTTGTTTTCTGGAAGCACTGAGCAATCACCCAATATTGATTTTATAACTTGAAAAAGAGAAAGATGACTAATTTTACCACAAAGCAGAAGTACTTTCAGATCAAAAAGGTAACTTTCAACAATGTCTTATGGAGAAAATGTCTACATGCAATACAATAGAAGCAGTGCACTGTAAAGGTAATATGATAATGAAATACATACTCACATAGGCTGCAGACAGGAATAATGGGAAGTGTTAATGTGAAGCAGTGTCACCAGGACAAGGTCCTTCCCAATCAGCACTAGTCAAAGAAACACATTGTGCCAGTAGGATCACGGTGATAATGTTAGACTACATATTTGACACTGACACACTGACATACCAGGACATATACAAACCAACCAGAAACACATGACTGCTATTGAGAACAAACATCACAACACATACACAGGTACTAATGACAGAGACACACTACACATACATAGAGAATATGAACTGGGTGGCTGAGCACAAATAGCCAGTACAGCCACCTAATGATTCGACAATGGCTCGACAGGTGTCACAGAATCAGATCCATGAGGTGGCATCACTGGCTGGTCGAGCACAGTCACCCAGCTACTATTTTTTAGTGTATAGAGCCACCTTCAAAAGTGCAGCCAAACACCTCAAATAAGGGACAGATACAGATTTTGCAGTGAAGTATGAACTGTCTCGTGGGCTCCAAAAAATAGACAGAAATGTTACACAACAGTGTGTTGTAACCTCATTCTTAGAATGTTACATAGTGATGTAACTACATTTTGGCTATGATGGATTTCAATGTGTAGCAAGGGGGGCCCCATCCACTATATTGCAGTAACACATCACTGTTTACATCAGGGAACTGCGCATGACACAAATACACATACAGAGACACACACACATGAACACAACACACAGACACACATGTACACCAACACTGTATGCTGTGAATGTGATGACATCCACCATGACACCCACCAAAACCTGAACATTGTGAACTTACCACGGTGACCATGCATATGGTCAAGGTCACTACACACACAGAAACACAGCAAACCAAAATAAGGTGAGATCGAAGTACACAGTCATAAACACAGTACCAAAGGAGCATCACATACACACCCACTGAACACACACAGGTAACACATGAGCTATCAATTTGGAATACATGACAGTGAAAAAATGGAAGATACACAATTTGACTCACCGATGCTCTTTGACGCTTTACAAATGCCACATGTATGATTTGCTTGGCTGGTGCAGAAACACCACTGGGACCAGAAGGAGCTCTACATGCTGATAGAGAATTGAAGACAGTAGGGACGGCATCTGGTTTGTCTTTTTCTAGCCAGCAAATTGAATTCTGGCATCAGAACACAAGAAGTCTGGAAACAATCTTGTGTAAAGTGGTTACTGCACAGAAAACTATACTTTGTTGGTCCCTTCCAGTTGTCACAGTTCCACTTCACCTGCTCAGACCACTGCTTTCTAGGGTCTGTATTTGCAGGAAAATGGAACATGCTAACATCTGACTTACAGGTACTGCTGCAGTTACCAGCACTGAGCCCTGAGGTACGTCACTGGTCACTCTCCCCTCATTAGAGTAAGTGCCATTTACCACCACCCTCTGTGGCCTATGCATCAACCAGTTCCTTATCCAGTTTGCCACCTTGTGTGCCACCCGTGTTGAAGATCATGCTGAGGTCTAAGTCAGCCACATCCCCCACTCCACTTTGATTTATTTCCTGGTCACCCAGTCAAAGAAATTGATCAGGTTTGACTGACGTGATCAACTCCCTCCCCATTAATCCACGCTGCCTCAGGTATTGTAACCCACTGGATTGAAGATACTCTACTATCCTTTTTTATTAATAATGTCTACATTAACTTCTACACCACTGATATTAGACTGACTGGCCAGTAGTTGCAAGCATCCTCCTGCTGACACTTTTTTATATAGTTTTTACTAAGAAATAAAACAATAGTATAACATGCAAAGCAGTTGGAACTGGTTGGGTGCTGACAGTAGTTCAAACTAAACAAGAGCTAAAGTACCACACTTTACCATCATGAGATCACAGCTAGGTTAGAAAGGGTGTGGGAAAAGGTGGAGAGAAAAGAAATGGAAAAAGGGAAAGGATAAGAGAGGACTGAGGGCTCCAGACCATGGTAGTTTGCTTCATCCATCAGTACTAGAAAACATGAATGCATGTTTTAACCATAGAGGAATCAAACACTCTCAAGAGATGCAACAAATGCGGACATCCACAGGAAAAGATCAAATGTACCATTTGCACCCAGCTGGACCATCTCAAGTTTAAGACACATTTGTAGGTTGTGAGTCCACTGCTGAACAGACAAGGGTTCAGATTAGAGCCAGTTTTGAGCAGTGGCTTTACTGGCATTAATTAGGGCATCTGATCAAGGGGCAATTTCAAAGGAGATTAAGGTAGTGCCTTTCCAAAGACCCCATCATGAATGAATGAACTGCATTCTAAAACTGGGTAATTCTTGTACTGGTGAGAGTCACATGGAGGAAATTTGCTAGTTCCTGCAAACATTTAGCACAGCCTGGGGATTTGTCCAGGAAGGCTCGGTGGAGCTTCTGTGGGGTGACATAAGCTCTGCACATGAAATTCAGCAATATTTGTCACAGTTAATTACTGCGAGAATATCTATTAAGATGTCTAGCTGCTACATTCCATAGTTTAAGGTTAATGTGCACACAGCAGTCCTGCTGCCATTTGGATCAGGTGTCTGCATGAAATGAATCCTGTTCCCCTCTTATGATGTGGTATGGGACCTACAAGGGCTTCATACATGGCTGAGGTCTGTATAATTCCTCTTGAAATGGGCTATGGCAGTTCCAGAGAGATGCCCGACCCAGATTTTCACCCAGTCTGGTCAATACAGTTAAATCAGGAAACAAGTCCCTCACCTGCAAGCATCATGTTTTTCTGAGATCCTTAAAAGCAAACAATCTCCCTCCTCTGTAGAGCTAGGCCACATTTTTTTTAGTCCTTGTTTCCTCTACCTAAGCAATCTTTGATGGAGATGAACCACATACCCTACTTCTCTAGCACAGTGGAGATGACACTGGAGTAAGAGGAAGGGCCTGAGGGGATGGCAAGGTACTTATGGACTAGTAGCTACATTTTAGCTTTGTTTTCTGAAATGAGTCATTTATTCGAGACAGCTTAAGGGTCCATAAAACCCTAGACCAGAAGTCTCTGTTGAGGTTGCTAACCAGGTCTTTCTCCTCCAATGCAACCCACACCCGGCTCACTAGTAGTCTTGTCCATCAGCAGAAAAGCCAATTGTGAGACCCAGTATTAATGCTGAAAATAAGGTAGTGCAAGGCCACCCATATTGGTTGGGCAGGTATGAATGCTCCTCCTAATGTGGGCATTCTTCTCATTCCACATATATTTACGTAGTATGGAGCTGACCTTCCTGCAGTGGGTTAGAGGAACATGGACAGGCAAAGACTACTATAAATATAAACATCTCAGTAGGATATACATCTTTATTGTATTTATCCAATTTATTTAATATTCCTAATATGTGAGATGGGTACACCCACCACATACCAAAATCCTCCGCTAGGTGGCTCAGAAGAGGTTTATAGTTCTCGAGATATAGTAGGTTTAATTTTGCTTGTATGGTCACCCCAATTACTTTAGCTGGTCAACTAATTTTTAGGACTCATGGGGTTTCCAGGGAGCAGTTTTATAAATCAGTCTGTGGTGCCACAAGTGTTTTCCTCACCTGTTTGATAACCCTGGACTGTGGTGATTTATTCACTTTCAGGGCCCTGAGTTCTTGGAGCACTTTCCTCTGATACCATTCCTACCACTAGTCTTCTCCCCTGTATTTCTCAGGCCCTGATCCCTCAGTCTGTGAGTGATAGTGATCCAAGATGGTCACCGCACACTATGTCTGAGCAGGAAAGACAGGAGCAGGTGCTGTAAAAGTATTTTCTGAAGGCTATAACAGGTATGCCACCATTGCCTGAGCAGTTCAGGATATAGTTTACAGTACTTACCAGGCCAACTTGTGAGGTTGTCTTAGATATTCCCTCTTTTGCCCTCTCCTTTCTTTGTTTTTACCCCTAGGGAGCCTGTGCAGTCCTGAGGTGGGGAGCCCAAGCTCCTTTTCGGAGATGACAGAGATTCTGCGAGAAAGGAGAGAAGTGCAGGAGGGAGACTAGCGAAGAAAGAGAGAGAGATTGTGTGATGAGTGCTTTGATCCTTTGAGTTAAGTTTACTTTTGGCTTTGATTGCAGTACTGGCTACAAAGCTACAGAGCTGCAGAATTACGGAGTCAAGGAGCTACAGAGCTATGGAGAACTGAAACTGTTCCTGAGAGACTTTTGGAGAGAATGTTGACAGTCAGATACCAAGGCAGAAAGCTGTAGAGGTTTAAAGTGCTTTAAAGTTTGAGGAACTTGGGACTCGGGATTATATCACTTATTTTTACACAGAAAACTGAGACAAAATCAACATTTTGTCAAGCCGTATATGTAGCAAGTGTATGTCTGGAAGGAAGGTTTGGGTAATGCTAATCTCAGGAGGGGTTAAAGGAACACTAAAGAAACCTGAGACTGTTCTCAGTTTATCGTTGTTTTAACTTTGCCCGTGTATTTGTTTTTTATTTGTAGAGCCTGTGAGCTAGGAAGTGTACAAAAATAGGAACATTTCTGTTAGGATAGAGTGAATAACTGATTAAAAGATTAATTGATTTAATAAGACCCAAAATAAAAGTTAATACCAGCTTATTTTGCGTTCAGCGCCTAGCGTTTAGCAGAGGAGTAAGCTGTTGGACCCTGAAAGGTGCAAATAAAACCAGTCAAGTGAGGCAGGTTGAAGAATATTAGCTGAAACAACTTTTGAACAGCTTTTAAATCTACGATGAGATAGCATATATAAAAATAATGAGGTATTTTACCTATTTTGATTTTAGGCGTGAAGTGAAGTCATTGTGACTGTCAGCTCCTTCCTTCCACTAGATAATGCAGTACTGCACATCGTGGCCTTTAGGTAAGAGACTCACCATTTTCTGGGTGAGATACATAAAGTTGCATGTAGCCACAGCCAGCTAATCTGCAGCTATTCCTCAGAAGAAAAGGAAAGAAAAGACTTTTTGAGTTTGGAATCAAGTTGAGCCAAACTGGTGCCACATAGCTATAGGAAACCTAAAAGCTAAGGTAGAATACTGCCATTTTAGTAATTTTGTATCTCTGAAATCTATGAAAGCACTGTTTGATGTTAACCTATTTAGGACTTTTAAGGCTTTTCTGTACAATATAAAATTAGTTTTGAACTGAAACATGAAATAGCTGATAGCTGTCTTGTTCTGACTTATATGCACTATATACCTAATAAAATAAATTATTTTAAATATCTTGAGAAGGCATGGAAGACAAGAGAGAAAATCAAGGACTGGAACACAGGTATAAAAGCATAGTTACTTTTTTATTAGTAAGGTTTAAATTAAGTCAGTTCTTAAAAGCTTTTACTTTAAAATTATTAGGCAATTAACAAGTCATTATCAATTTATAAGGATATATTTAAAATTATTTCAGATTTGCACAGAAGAGAAGTCTCAGAAAAAAGAGGTTTATGAAAGGAAATGTGTACATAAGAAACAAGTGGTTAAGAAATTTGATAATTTAAGGAACCTTAGCAGTGAGAACCAAGAAATTGTGTCAAGCAGGAAGAAAGAAAGAAGGTTCCCTGGAAAAAGATTTGAATGGACTGTGTTTTGTGTAACCTTTTGTAACCTTTAAGCTGTTTTGTATAATTAAGTTCTTGTCATATTGTCATACTGTTATTGAAGTATAATCAGGTTTGGAAATTGTAATTTATGGAATTGAATACAAGGATGGCAAAAGGAAGAAGACTGCTAAACCCATTAGCTATAAGCACAAAAATAAAACTATTAAGAAAGATATGGAAGGAGAAACAAATAGAAAAGAAAGGAAGATCATGAGTTACATCTGGCTCCAAGTAGTCATATAAACTTGGTAGGCAAAATGAGGTACTTAGGATACAAAGTTCCAATTTCCCTTTAAGTTCATCACCTATAAAATGTTCAGAAAAGAGATTTTATTTTAGAGACAGAACACCCATTAATACGAATATACAAACATACAAAGAAGCCTGCAGAAGAAGGCCATTTGGTCTATCAAATCTGCTTGTGTTGCAAGGGCCACAGCTTGAGCTACTGTCCCTGCCTCCTCTTCCCACCCTCCCAACTTCCCTACCCATGACACTTGCCTCCTCCTATAGCTGTCCTAGCCTCTTCAAGCTACCCACTGTCTTCAACGAGATTACCTCTCTGGCAGCACATTCCAAGTGTCTACCATCCTCTCTGTGAAGAAGTGCTTCCTGACCTCCCTCCTAAACCTCTCACCCTCCAGCTTAAGACTGTGCCCTCTCGTGCTATGGTTGTCACTCAGCTTAAAGAGACTCTCCTTATCAACCTTATTTATCCCTTTTAAGTACTTGAAGGTCCCAATCATGTCCCCACTCTCTCTCCTGTCTTCCAGGGAGTACATGTTCAGTGCCCTCAACCTCTCCTCATATGCCTTATCCTGCTGACCAGCTGTCATCTTTGTAGCCCTCCTCTGGACCTTCCACAGCAGGTTAATGTCCTTTTTGAGGTGTGGCCACCATACTCTAGATGCGGCCTTTCCAGTGACCTGTACAAGAGCAGTATAATCTCCTTTCTCCTACTACTCATCCCCCTAGATATGCATCTCAGCATCTTGTTTGCCTTTGCTGCTACTTTCTTGCACTGAATGGAGTGCTTCAGGTGACTAGTTATCATCACTCCCAGGTCCTTTTCCTCCTCTGATGCAGATACTCAGACTCCAATCAGGTAGTATTCTGCCCTCGGATTCTTGGCTCCAATACCTTTGCATTTCTTGGCATTGAAGCCAAGCTCCTAGCCAGATCCTGGACCACCTCCCTAGCTTTTCCAGATCTTCCTGTAGGTCCTGTAGCCCTTCAGCTGTGTCCACTCTCCCACAGAGCTTGGTGTCATCTGCAAATAGGCACATTTTGCCCTTAATGCCATCTCCAATGTCATTGATGAAGACATTAAACAACACTGACCCTAGCACTGAGCCATAGAGAACCCCACTGATTACTTGTCTTGTGCCAGATAACTCTCCTCCCACAACCACCCTCTGGGTTCTGTCCTTCAACCAGTTTTCCACCCATCTGGCCATCTTTTCCCCAACCCTGAGATCCACCAACTTGCTGATCAACCTTTGTGGGGCACAGAGTCAAAGGCCTTGTTGAAATCAAGATAGAGGATGTCTACCACTTGGCACCTGTCTACTGTCTTAGTGACACAGTCTAAGAAGTCAATCAGATTTATTTGACACAAGCTCCCTCCAATGAACCCATGCTGCCTCACATCCTGGAGACCATGTTCCTCTAGATATTCCACCAACCTGTACTTTAGAATGGTTCCATGAGCTTGCCCACAGTGAAGATAAGACTAACCGATCTGTAATTCCCTGGGTCATCCTTGGGACTGCTTTTGTGGAGCATCACTACATGTGCTGTTCTCCAGTCCTGTATTACTATGCCTGTCTCTAGTGAACTATTAAATAGGTCTGTAAATGGCCTTGCCAGCTCCTCAGCCAGTTCCTTTAGCACCCTTGGATGTACTCCATCTGGGCCATGTGGATTTGTCTACCTCCAATGCCAGCAGCCCTTCCTCACTCTATCCTCCTCTATAACTACATTTGTGTTCCCATCCTCCTGCTTCTCTTTCCCTCCTGAAGGCACTGGTCCATCCATTTTCCTGGTGAAGACAAAACAGAAGTATTCAATCAGTATCTCTGCTTTTCTCCATTATCCTTCATCTACTCCACCCCTTTCTTAAGCCTAACAATCCCTTCCTTCTTGTCCTTTTTCTCACTTATATAGTGAAAGAAAGTCTTATCCCACTTCTTAATTCATTCAGTTATCTGCAGCTCCTTCTGTGCCTTTGCTCGGCAGACTTTCTTACTTGCTTTACTAGCCAACCTTAGGTAATTTTCCTATCCACACTCACTTGGTCTTCCTGAATTTTCTAAAGGCCAACCTCTTTTCCTTACTGCCTGGGCAACCCCAGAACTGAACCAGCTGGGTGCTTTGGCCCTTGTGTTTTCCCTTTGAGCCTAATGTACTCACCTGTGGCAACCAGTATTCTTTCCTTAATGATGAACCACATTTGGTCCACCCACATATCTGCTCTGATGCCCACCAGATGGCTTCTAGCATTTCATCCATTTTCCTGAAGTCTGCTCTCCTGAAAGTCAAGATTTTGGTCTTATTCAAGATGTTTCCTGCCCATAGCCAATTGGAACCACACTGTGCAATGGTCACTTCCTCCCAGTGGCTCTCTGACCAATTTTTCTGTACATGCTCCACATTTGGGAGAACCAGATCAAGTATTGTCTCAGCTCTTACATAGATACATAGACAGTGTTGAAGATAAGGGCCTATGGCCCACCCAGTCTGCCCATTTGAGCTTGTAGTTCAGTTTGTTTTCCTAGAAGTCTGTTTCCCTTACCCTGACCTCTAGAATTCCTTTATGTCTATCCTATGCATTCTTAAATCGCGTGATTGTTTCAGCCCCCACCACTTCTCTGGCAGGTGTTCCACTTGTCCACCACCCGCTCTGTGAAGAAATTCTTCTCATGTTTCCTCTGAATCGTCCTCCCTCCAACTTCATCCCATGCCCTAGTCCTGGAACATCTTTTTCACTTAAAAATAGTGTTTTCCTGCACTCTGTTTCTCCCTGTAAGATACTTGTATGCCTCTATCATATCCCTCTCCTCTCCTCTCCTCCAGGGAGTACATGTTCAGTTCCTTCAACCTGTCTTCATAGGACTTGTGATGCAATCCATGCACCATCTTTGTTGCCCTCCTCTGAACCTTCTTACGCTGTCTATGTCCTTACGAGGTATGGTCTCCAGAACTGTACACTGTACTCCAGGTGGGGCCTCACTAGTGTCTTGTATAGCTGAATTATGACCTCCTTTTCTCTGCTGGTGATGCCCTCCTTGCATCCCAGCATCCTATTTGCTTTACCTGATACCTTGTCACACTGTTTCCTACTTGAGGTCATCAGAGATGACAACCCCAAGATCCCTTTCCTGCTTGGTGCATGCTATATCCTCACCCTCCAACTGATATATTGTGCCAGGGTTTTGTGCCCTATATGCATTATCTTGCACTCTTTGCATTGCATTTCAATTGCCAAACCCTTGACCATTCTTCAAGTTTCTGCAGGTCCTTCTCATTCTGTCTACACCCTCTGGTGTGTCTACTCTGTTACAGAGCTTTGTGTCATCAGCGAACAGTGAAATTCTGCCTTCTGGATCCCTGCGCAATGTCACTGATGAAGATGTTGAATAGGACCGTCCCAGCACTGATCCCTGTGGTACCCACTGGTCACTCTTCCTCTGTGGAGTGACAGCCATTTACCACCACCCTCTGTGTCCTGCCACCCAGCCAGTTACCTACCCACCCCACTACTGTTCTGCCCACACCCATATTCCCCAGTTTGTGTAATAGTCTTCTATGTGGCACAGTGTCAAAGGTCTTGCTGAAGTCCAGATAGGCATGTCCACTGCCCTCCCTGATCCACCTCCCTAGTCACCCAGTCAAAAAATTCAATGAGATTGGTCTGACATGACCTCCCCCTGGTGAAACCGTGCTGCCTTGGGTCCTGTAGTCCATTGACAACCAGATGTTCCACGAATCTCTCCTTCAGAAGTGCTTCCATGATCTTTCCCACTACCGAAGTGAGGCTGACTGGTCTGTAGTTCCCTGCTTCCTCTTTGTTCCCTCTTTTGTATAAGGGGACTACATCTGCTGTCCTCCAGTCTTTGGGTACCTCCCCTGTTTCCAGTGATTGGCTAAACAGGACAGCCAGAGGTTCAGCCACCACCTCTGTAGTTCTTTAAGGACCCTGATTTTTCCATCTGGCCCCATTGCTTTGTCAACTCTTATTACTTCCAGTTCCTTCAGGACCCTTTCTTGTGTAAAGGACTTGTGTCCATTTCTGCACCATTCTCACCCCTTGTACTCCCTTCAGACCATTACCCTCTTCCTCAGTAAAGACTGAGCAGAAATACCTGTTCAGTATGTCAGCTTTACTGTTGTCATCCTCCACGCGACTCCCATCCTCCCCTTCAGTCTCACTATCCCTCCCTTTGTCTTTCTTTTTCACTTATGTACCTGTAAAAGGTTTGTCCCTTTAACCACTGATTTTGCAATGTGTTCTTCTGTCTGAGCTTTGGCTTCCTTACTGACTTCCCTGCCTACCTTTGTTTCTCCTGGTACTTCTCCCTATCCCCTTCTGTCTGTGTCTTTTGTATTGCCTGAATGCTATCTTTTGGCTTTCACTTTCTTTGCTACCTCTTTGGAAAACCATAATGGTCTCTCTTCCTTTCCTCTTGCTAACCTGCTTAATGCATAATTCTGTTGTTCTTATAATCCCCATTTTAAATACTGCCCACTGTTCCTCAACCCCTGATTCCTGTCCCATTCCCCTTAATGTCTCTTTCAAGTATTTCCCCATTTTCCCAAAGTCTGCCCCCCTAAAATCCAGGATACGTGTTTTTGTGTGGTTTGGTTCTGCTCTTTCTGTGATTTCAAACCACAATGACTGGTGGTCACTGTTACCCAGGTGCTCCCCCACTGTTACCCCCATCACACTGTTCCTGTTTGTGAGCAGAAGGTCCAGTATTGCCTTCTGCCCTCTTGTTGGTTCAGTGACACCCTGAGTCAGGAACCCACTCTGCAGTCCTTCCAGGATCACCTGACTCCTAGTACATGTCATGGACAGTATGTTCCAGTCCACCTTGGGCAGGTTGAAGTCCCTCACAATTACCACCTCTCCTTTCCCCACAGCTTCTGGTATTTGTGAACTCAGTTCCCTGTCCCTCTCCTCATCCTGACTGGGTGGTCTATAAACCACACCCAATCTCACCTTTCTCCCTCTAATGGACATTAACTAAACCCATAATGCCTCTACTTCCCCTTCCTCTGACTTCTCCCTCGTGCAAATTATTCCCTCCCTGATTTAAACTGCCACCCCTCTCCCTTCCCGACTACCCTGCCTCACCTGTATAGTTTATACCCAGGGATCACAAGGTACCAGTCATGGTGTGATGTTTCCCAAATCTCTGTTGCTTCAGCTATGTCCACCCTCCTATCTGCTAATAGTGCCTGCAGGTCTTCCATCTTGTTTCCAAGACTCGTGCATTCAGAGACACCACCCTCCTCCTAGAATCTGACCTTTAAACCATTAGAAGTATAGAAAAGGAAGGCCAAAGTACTGAAGAATCTGAAGTCAACAAGAGCAGATGGAAGGGGTAATATATTTAGAAATTCAGAATAAGGAAAAAACTGAAATTATAAGGATGGAGAAAGGTTAAGAGAAAGGTTATTTAAAAAAACTTCAACAAAATAGGAATAAAGAGGGAAAATCTGTCAAAGATGTATCACATCAATGCCCCAGTAGATTTTTTCTGGGAGACTTTGAAGTACAGTAGCAGTCACAGACACTGCCAGCTATTTCCTGAAATGTCTGTGATAATTCCAGAAATATCTCCTGCTTTCTGCATTTTCACAATAGGGGCAGCAGAGAGAAACTCTTCAGAAATTTCATGAAATATCTGGAAATAGCTGGCAATGTCTATGGCTACCACTGTATTCCTTACCCCTATTTATTAAAATCCATGTTAGATCCACTTACAGAATGTCCCCAAGATATCCCACACATTATTCAGGTCAGTCAGAATATAGAAAGTAAGAAAAATCTGGAAGCCCCAGAAACTGAAGAAACTCAAAAAAAATTGGAGCACAAGATAGCAATATATTACAGATACAGTATTGAAAGAAATAAGATCTAGAATTATTTTGAATAACAAATTAATAACTAATTTTACCTCTTTAATGAGTGCACAGTTAAATAACAGAGGGGAAAATGATTTAGTACAGGAAGAAGAAAAACAACAGGAAGGGAAACCACAAGCTTTAAAAGACAAAAATAGAGAAACTAACAAAGAAAAGATTAGGAAAACAACAGAAATGTTGGAGACTTGGGGATGGTGACATAGTGATGCACTACATTAGAGGATGGGATAGGAAGCAGGCTGTTGCTGCTTCACTTCCAGCCCCATTGTAATATAGCCATCTAATCGTATGGGCTTAAACCCCCTTTAGTTAAAAATTCAGTTGGGTTAAGTTTTTTCAGACGACCTGATTACTTCCTTCCTTTTTGGTTAAATAGAGCCAGAAAAAGAGACTGGATATGGAACGCTGACATGTGCTAGAGTAGGATAAAAAAAAAAGATGACATTCAAAGTTAATGGTTTGTGAGTTGCGGTAGTAGTGGTCTGGTTTTCAAGCTAAACTGGTACGGAGTCCTGATATTGTGGGAAACAAATGGACTTTTTTCCTCTTTTATGAAGCTGTGCTATATTTACCATGAAAAGCCTTAAAATACAATTTGAATGTTCATTTGAGGTCCCTCACCTATGCCAATGCCAAAATCAAAGTAAATTGAGAGAAGATCTAGACTAGGCCAGTGCCAGGCCTGGTATCATTGGGCTGAATAGTCAGAGAGAGAGGATTAATTGAGCCAACTCGATAAGGAGAAAAGAAACTTACCATTAAGATTAAAGGGTGTACAGATAAGTAGAACAGCTCCCAACTGATTCTTTTCTTTGAATTGTTGTCAATATCGTATATGGTGGAAAATAGCCTGGTATATTGACCTATGATAAAATTACATTTGAAGTTCCACAGTTCCTGAATGTATTCACATCATAAATAAATACTACTTATCTGCCTTAGTATTTTCTATATCAAAAGACATTTCTGCCTAGTTCACACTAGCGATTGGAAGATCTAAGTGGCCAGAGTGGAATTTGAAAGAAATAAGTAAGAAGTGACTATTGTGGAATTCAATTTGGCATATGGGAGAAGCACTTCATAATGTTGAAGCAAGGGGAAAAAGATTGTCAAAATTATTTCAGGTATCTAAGAAAAGCCATATTTCCCCAAGTAAATGTGTAAGCTCTCTAAATGAGCAAGATCTTGAAAGTTACTCAGAGACAAGAACGAGAAATTATAAACAGCTGCGGCTTCTGTTTATAAACTGTTGTGATTTGTCAGGCCCTAAATACACTATGGTCCCAAAAATGGACATTAAGGACAAAAAGAAAATCAAAAATTTAAATAGCAAACCTTCCAGTTTCCTGGGAGACACAGTGACTATCGTGGGAGAAGTAGCGGGAGCTCCATTAGAAGTTGGGACAGAGCAGCTGGTGGACTCAATGGCAAATGCAGATTCCAGAAGGCAGGAAACCCCCATTTTCCCATTATCTTCAACTTCTAGACCCAATAAATATTCACAGGAAGTACCTCCAATATGGGCTTTACAACTGGTTCAAAGTACTACAGAAATTCAAAATACAATTAAAAAAATGCAGAATTTCCCATAATCTATTAAGGAGCTCACTGAGAACATTTCTACTATAGACAGCAAATTAGAAAAGGTTTGGAGCAAATATCTGAATTAGAAGAAAGAAATAGTAATTTAGAAGATACTGTTAATCCGTTGAATAAAGAAAGTTGGATCCTTAAAGAGACAGCAGTTCATTTCACAAGAGAAGATTGATGAAGAAAATAGAGCAAGGAGAGAAAACATTCGGATAATTGAAATCAAGTCTGATTAGGATTAGGAACTATCATTACAAAATATTATAAGGGACATGTTTGCCAAGTTATTAGCAATAGATCAATACCTCCCTACCATTGATAGAGCTCATTGGTTAGGACCTCTACAAAATCTAGGCATGCTATTGTTAACTTACTAACAACAGAGGGTGAAGATCAGATCATGCAAGCATTCTATAAAAATAAAAACTTTACCTTTAGGGAACAACCAATTTACTTTAAGAATGATTATTCTAAATATTTGTGGGAGTAAAGAAAAAGATATGGGGGAATTCAGCAAACATTATGGTCAGAAGGTGTAAAGGCATATGTTGTTTTTCCAGCAAAGCTTAAAGTGATATTGAATAACTAGATTATGTTTTATAATTCTGCAGCTGAGCCAGTATTGTTAAAGTTAAGATTACCAATTTGTTTTCAGGAATTGAAAATGGTTAAATGTTGAAATGTGGAATTTTGGTGTGATGGCTGGATTGTCATGGGGACTAGTTTTACTCTGTTGATTGCACCAGGAATGTGGGGATGCCAGTTTGTACTTGGGGCATCAAGCTCGGGTGAGGAGGGGGATACTTGTACTGTGAGGGATCTTTACAGGGTAGGACACAACAAGGTACAGTATATCATAAAAAAATGGAGTAGGATTAGAGAAAGGAGATACATGTAACATGTTGGTATCAAGTATTAGGATGTACTTGGAATGTAAATGGTATTAATTCAGCAGTTAAAAGTTATAGTGTTTTATGTAGATTTAAAAAATAAAGTCTGGCATTTCTATGTTACAGGAGACCTACTTAAATGTTAAGGAGTGGAAAAGTTCAAGATCAAATATCCTGAAGGCTATATTTTCTGCAACAACTTCTAAGAGGAGTGTGGGGGTTGGTCTTCTTTTGATAAGACTTTTAAGGAGAAATATTACATTAAATTGGGGATAAACAAGGAAGAATAATATTGGTCAAAACAAAAATTGTTGGAAATATGATTATTTTGGGGTCAGTATATGCCCTTTTAAATGTTATAATAACTTTTGACAGAGTTAAGTAAACTAATGTACATGGAATGAGGGACTTTTATATTAGGAGGGATCTAAATTGTACTCTGAATCTGGAGCTAGATAAAATTTCAAAGGTATTAGAATGGGATAAATATAAAGCCAAATTACTACAGAATTTTTTGGATTTCAACAATTTAGTAGATTTTTGGAGAAAATTTAATGGGGAAAGGAAAGATTATACTTATTTTTTGTTTAGACATAAGGCCCACTCAAGACTGGATTATATATATTTATGTCCAGAGACATAATAGTTAATAGTCATGAGCTATGGGCTAAAATTGACATTAGACTAGTATCTGATCACAGCCCGGTGGTTTTTGAACTAAATCTGAGACAGTAGGAAAATAAGAAAAATAGGCTGTGGAGGTCGAATAATAGTTTGTTACAGGATGTTTTGGTCTTGGAGAAACTTTCCCAGAATATTAAGTTTTTTATTAAAGATAATGAAGTGTCTAATATTAGTGTAATACAGTAGTTATTTGGGATGCACTGAAATCTACTTTACATGGATTGTTGATCTCAGAACAGTGCTGGAAGAATAAAATGAAAGTGAAACAACAAAAGGAGTTAGAAGAAATATTGCATAAACTTGAAGAAATAGTTAATTGGAGACTCTTCCAGAATGGAAGAGTTAACAAATCTTAGGAAATTAATAGAACCAACAGATTATATTCAAATAAAAAGTACTAGGGCCTGGTACAATAAAAATGGAAGCTCTTCAGTGAAGTAATTGGAATAACCTTATCTAACAGAATACAAACTCTGGAAAAACAAAAATCAGAGGTTGTAGCACTGGACTCAAGAAGATGGGTGATACTTGGGGATCAAATAGGAATTTTAGGTGAATTTACTAAATTTTACTCCAAATTTTATTCTTCGGAGTGTGACCCTCTTTTTAGAGAGATTGAATATTATAGTTCCCTTGTTAAATCCAGATTGATTTTAGAAGAGGCAGAGACTCTGGTGAAAGAAATTTTGGAAGATGAGATTAAAACTATGATCCATCAGATGGCTAGATCTAAGACACCTGGAACCGATGGCATTCCCCAGAAATTTTACTTAGCTTTGGAAGATACTCTGGTACCAATACTTTATATGTTATTAAATCAGATAGCTAAAACTAAAAATTTACCCCAATCATTTTCACAAGCATATATTTCAGTGATTCTAAAGGCTGGTAAACCTAATAGAAAAGTGGAAAATTATAGACCCATAGCAATATTGAACACTCGATTATAAAATTCTGACAAAGATCTTAAATAATAGAATACTTTATTTTCTTCCAAAGCTAATTCACAGTAACCAGACTGGCTTTATACCAGGAGGGTAATTCAACTGGGATTAACACAATTCAATTTCTAATTGAATATTTACAAAAGGTAGATTTTCCAGCTGTTTATCTACCACTTGACATGACCAAGGCATTTGATAGAATGGAGTGGGCTATTTATTTCAGATTTTGATTGCCACTGGATTTCTGGCTGATTTTGTTGCCTCTATACAGGCTTTATATTCAACCCCTGAAGCTTATATTAAAGTAAATGGACACCTTTCAGAGAAAATGATGCTTCACAGAGGAGTCAGACAGGGGTGTCCACTTCCCTCCACCCTTTTTGTTTTGGTATTAGAACCCCTTCTGGAGGAAATTAAAGTCAATTCAATTAGTCAGGGTATTGAAATAAATCAGACAGAAAATAAAATAAATGATTTTGCTGCTGATGTTCTCCTAACATTACAGAGTCCAGTTCAAAGTATAGGGGAATTAAATCATGTTTCAAAAAGGTTTTCTAGAGTAGCTGGTTATAAAATAAAGGAAGAAAAATCAGAAATAATAACTTTTAATATTCAAGATCCTCAACTAATT
Source organism: Neoceratodus forsteri (assembly GCA_016271365.2). Classification (NCBI taxonomy): domain Eukaryota; kingdom Metazoa; phylum Chordata; order Ceratodontiformes; family Ceratodontidae; genus Neoceratodus; species Neoceratodus forsteri. The sequence goes on along the minus strand of CM028131.1, from coordinate 542,615,845 downwards.
CAACAAGTTATGGCAGCAAAAGCTAAGTTTCAAAGTATAAGATACCTGGGAATTAATATACATAGCCAGTTGAGTTTGATGTTGATTTGACTTAGAAGAATTGTTTGAGGTATAGAATAAATATAATGTTGGTCTAAGATCTCACCTGAGTGGAAAAATCCAATCATGAAAATGATGATTAACCCACTATTGTCATAGATTATAAACAGTAATAGTCCCTGTACCCTGTAATCGTTTTGTAGTATATATACAATTAAAAAATATTTGAATAATAAGAACGAATTTCAAGTGGGAAATGTCTTCCAGTGGAATTGGGAGGTCTAGATATGAGAAATATTTGTGTCTTACCAGATGAGAGAGGGCTTGATATGGCTTTTCAGGAGGACCAAGAAAATATATCTTTATGAACTTTTAAAATGGAACAAATTGATTTATCCAGACTTGTTTTACAGCTAAAAGATTTAAGAATTCGGATCTACTATAGTCAGATAACTATCTGCTGCAATAATTAAATACACAAGTAAAGTTCAATGGAATTGCAACTATCCCTGAAAATCAGATTTGTAATCATCTGAATTATACAATAAGTGGAAACCGCTACAGAATAAGTTTTATGGAATTTGGGGATAGTCAGAGGGAACTGTTTTTTGAAAAGGGAATATTCCAACATGGGACAGGTTTAAGGAAAAATACCTTAGATAGGTCCCAATTAATGCTGTTTAATCAACTTATAAGTCTCCATGGGCAGGATTACTCAAGGTGGAAAGAGCTCTGATAATAAGATACTGGAAACAAAATTAGCTGCATTACGAGCCAATAACATGTTGTGTCCATTTTTGCTTGGTTAAATAAAATTTACAGAAATCTCATATTCAAATGCTTAAACAGGTAATTCAGAAGTGGAACAAGATCTAAAGACCTCTTATACTAATGTGCAGTGGGGTTTAGCTTTTAATATAACAGCACATCATAAATTTTCATGAGATACCCACACATACTGTATAAATGAAATTATCACCAGATGATTTTGTTGGCATTGTAAGGAACCACTAACTGATATTCTGCATATGTTTTAGACTTGTTATAATATAAGGACCTGGTGGTCTAGATCAGTTCATATTATGCAGCAAATTGGAGTGGTCATTTCATTTTGGGATGACCCTAAAATCATATTACATGAAATGTACAATCTATTAAGTTTAGATAAAAATCAAAGAATAGTCTTAATGTTATGTCCATTAAAAGACGTATTCTAAAATATTGGAAGCAAGAAATAATAGAGGGTAATTTTCCAAAATATGAATGGAGACAATTGTTCTTGGCAGAACTTTATAATTATGACTATTTCAAAGATTTGTCCTTGGTATGGAAATTATACAATAAAGAAATAGAATAATGGGAAAAGGGATTTTAGAAGGAAATTAAACAAACTCAAATTAAGTGATCTATAAGATAGATGAGATATCAACATTTGCTATATTTATGCTGTCTTTCATGAAATGAAACAAAAGAATCATCTTGTAAGACTATTTATTGTGTTTTTGTGCAATAATACTCGTTGCTTATTTATTTGATTACTAAGTTATACACCTGTGTATGTGTCCTTGGAATATTGTATTATTGTGATATTGTATAAATAAAAAGTTTATAAAAAAAGGAAAACAACAGAAGAAATTGATAGGAAAGAATTAAAGGAAACAATGAAATTGGTACTTGATTTGCAAAATAAAAAAGGTAAGGGACAAGATAAACAGTATTTAGAAAAAATAATGGAAAATGGGATTGAAAATGAGTGGATGAAGAACAAGGAAAGGACAAAGAACCTTAAAGAAAGCAGAAATATAAAACAAGGGACAGACTACAGAAAAGATGGGAAATAAAGAGACATAACTGAAAAGATAATCCAAATAGATGAAGATGGTATATTAAAAAGATACAGAATTATGGAGGAATATCCAGTAACAAAAGAAGGAAAGGCTAAAAAGGTAAATAGACAGAGAATATTGGTATAGAAAAGGAAACTACTGGAAAAGAAAAAGGAGAAATGTTTTCCACAGTTTTCCTGAGAGCTATCCCCAAACAGAAAAATGAAAATCACATGACATTAAACTGGCAGTATATTAAATCTGCAAAGGGATAATGGGTAACAAATTTAGCTGGCATGAGAGAGGTTCCACATATAGATATCATGGAGCTAAAGAAAAGGGCTGGACTTGCCTAGTATTAAAAATAAAAATATCAGGAAAATGATATTTGAAGCAAAAGAACAGCTGAAAGAACTGGTCATATATTCAGATGTGACAATCCCTACTGAGAACACAGAGAAAAGAGAGGTGCAAATAGTTACACCCATTATAAGAATAATAAATAAGATAAGATATCTAAGTACATGAAACCTATCAAGAAAGAACATTTGCTGCTGTCTGAAGACTTATATGACAGAGTGATCAGAGGTAGAACAAGAGGGACCCAGAATAAATAATAATAATAATACTATTCTGAAGAGTGTCAGGATTAGAAGCAACAGATGAAATGGTAACTTTTCAGAGATGGAGGAGGAGATGAGCTAAAAGAGGTGGGTGTTTTATATGTCACCAGTGAAATAGGAGAAGAAATATGACTACAGAAATGGAAAATAAAGAAACAACAGAGTACCTGATTATACTAGGCTGGAATATAGCAGGTGCTTTATGTAAATTTAGAGACAATGGTATTATGAAATTTATCCAAAAAGTGCATATAATTATGGTCCAAGAAACTTGGGTAAACAAAATAGAGGATTGTTATTTGAGGGATATCAAGGATGGCATATTCAAGCAAAGAAAACCTCTAAATTTGATAGACCTACAGGAGGAATCAGTACATTTGTTAAAATAAATACAAATATGAATTGTAAATGTATATGGTGTGCTGTAAGACATTATATACAGGTATTGGAGATATCTGAGAAGATCAGAGTGAAATGTTTATTGCTGAATGTTTATTTTCCCCTTGATACATCTGTGTCTCCTATTGTGGGTTGCATAAATACACTTGCAAGTATAGTATAAAATATTCAGAGTCAATATCCAGATATTATGATCTTGATAGCAGAGGACTGTAATGCAAAAGTAGGGAATGACCAAGAAGAAAAAGGAACAAACTGGAACTTGAATGATGCATTCTTAATTCCAATTAGAGTTTCAATCGATAAAAAGAAGAATAGAGCTGGAGAAATACTTAAAAATATTAGGCAGTTAATTTCTGCATCCTAAATGGGAGATGCAGTGGAGAAAAGAATGGAACTTGCACATATGTGTACAAAAGGAATGAGTGTTCTGGACTATGGTATTGTGGATGTGTCTTCATATAGAAATATATAAAAACTGGAAGTCATAAACAATTGGGGCAGTGACCACAGACCAGTTCAGCTATATTTAGATGGTAGTAGTTATATGTTTAAGAAGATAAATATAAAAGAGAATGGATAGATAATAACAAGGAAATCAGAAAAAAATAAATAAAATGGAGAAAAGTGAGTTTAGAACATCTATACAACTTTATGCAAACCAAAGAGAAACTGAAAAATGAGACAGAATGGTATGATGCAATTAGAGGAATATTTAAATGTTAAAGATTTAAAAAAATAAAACGAAAGATGTATTCTTGTCATTTCAAGCCATTGAACAAAAAATAGTAAAATAACTAGAAGGACAGCAAAATAAAAGTTCAAACAATAAGAATATTTATACAGCAGATTGGTTTAATTTATTTATTTATTTATACATATCAGAATTACAATCCTTTGAGTCATGGACTCATTTCCAAAGGCTCCTCGTCAAGTATACAGAGATACAAACAGGATTACAAGGATACATAGATCACACATAGTTACAAAGCTATATAGTTACATAGATCATCGCACTGATGCAGAATGCCTGCAAAAAGGAAACTACTACACAAGGTGGGTAGAAGAATTGTAAAAATCTAATGACATGGAGAGCCATAAGGCATTAATAAATATAAGACCGAATATAAAATTTGATAAAGACAAAGAAAAGAGATTATCAAAAAGAAATCTGGGATAAATTGCAAACAGTTATCAGGGAGAAAGATGGTAGCACTTTTTGGAGCCTAGTAGCACAGGACACAAATAATAGTAGATTTAATATACTTGCAGTAATCCCACCAGAAAAATGGATGAGACATTATTAAGGACCCTTTAATAAATCTTGACTAGAAGCAGACTATTTAACTCTTAGGCTGCTGACAGAATTTGAATGTATAGGGATTTTGAACTGATATATAAGTCCACGACCATGCAAGAGTTAAGAAAGACTAATGGGAAAAACTGGTTAGAGTTTACAAAAGAAGAAATAGTAGAGGCTATAGAAGCACAAAAGAAAAAATAAGGCACCAGGAACTAATAACATTTGTGCAGAGTTATACCAGGCAGATGTTGAATGCTGGACTGAAATATTAGTAGGTCTATATAAAAATATAATAAAGTATATGACACTTCTAAATAATTGAAATATATAGGAATTATAGTTTCACTGTATAAAAAAAGAGTCTACTAAGAATCCAGAAAATTATAGGCCCATCACCTTATTAAATATAAATAATTTTTTCCACATTAATATTAAAATGATTCCATTTAGATTGAAGACAATAAAATTCTATCAACAGTACAGGCAGGTTTTATCAGGGAAGATCTCACGATAGATCAGATCATCACCCTAAGATACGTAATTGAAAAATATGTAATTATAAAAAAGGAAAATCTATACATCATTTATTGGCATCACAGGCAGCTTTCGATTCGGTTAACTGTGAAATCTTGAGGAAAATATTTACAGAAAAAGGAATATGTGAAAAGCTGCTGAATATTGTTACCCTGTTACATATGGATAATAAAATTGTGATGAAACATAACAAAGACGAGAATACAACAAAGACAATATAAGTAAAGGTGGGTGACAAGCAAGGATCTATCTTGGCACTAGCATTATTTAACTTGTATATAGATACACTGGTGGAAGAGTTTAAAAGGGTGGAAACTTTTGCACCTAAAATAAATTAGATTGATATAAAAATACTATTATATGCAGATGGTGGGATACTGTTAACTTAAATCCTATTAAGGTTAAAAAGGGCAATTATAGCAACAGTAGATATACTATAAAAACTGGATATGACATTGAACCAAGAAAAAAAAAGTGATGGTGTTTGGGGAAAAAAACAACAACCAAAACAGAAAACTGGAAAATCAGATGCATGCAAATAGAAGAAGTAAAGAAAATTTGTTACCTTGGGGTTACATTTACCCAAACTTTAAAATGGAAGAAAAATATAGAAAAAATATGTGAAAAGCAGAAAAGATGGTAAAGGGAATTAAACATTTTGCTCACACAGTAGCAAGGAATTCCTTTATTGCACAATACTGGTGTTTAAGAGCCAAAGTAGAATCACAAATGACCTATGAGGTAGAGGCCTGGGGATTATCAAAAAAAGAATAATTTAAAAGAACTTGAAGTGGTTCAAAATAAATATCTGAAAAAAACTTTTAGGATTACCAAATTTTGCATCTACAGCAGGGGTTAGAATGGAAACTGGTACCTATCAATATTTGCTAGGACAATTATTAGAGCAGTATGTTATTTACTGCACCAAGAGAAAGTGTGATACAAAACTGCTGGATTGATGCAATACAATGTCAGTACAAGAAAGAATTAACAAGGTTTGGAATACTCATTCAAGAATTAAACAAAATGGTTTAGAGTATCATTATATTCTTGGAGAAATAAGACAGTTTAAATCCAGTTAAATTTGTGAAAGAAGCAATACAGAGGATAGAGGATAAAGCTAAAAAACATGGACCATATTAAAGTAAAAGATGTATGGGAGAATGATCCTTTAAAAATGATAAAAAAACTTTAAAATAGAGTAGTAACTTTACTGATGTGACCTGTTAAAACATAGGAAAGCATTAGCAAGATTGAGATTTGTTACATTTACAGGATGGGAAATAACTTTATGGAAATGGTACAACTATTTGTCCAGGTTTTAATGAAGAAATATGGCAAGTGCACACTTAATTTTTGAATATAAAACCTTTATAACAGAAAGGGATTTATACATTAACCAGCACTTTGATAATCTTAAGGAGATGACTAGAAATGAGAAATTACCACTGTTTTAAAATGCAATCAAACAAAACAAATCTTTGCTATTGCAAGTTTTGCACATAAAGTAGTGCTAACACTGAAATGGAATATATAAAATGTAATATTAAATTATTTGTATATAAATTTGCTAGGAGTATTGCTGTAGGCTGTAAGTCATTTAAAATGTATAAGACTGAATGTTTGTATATTTTTGTATATGACAAAAGTTTTTTTTATATACATACTTTTAATAAACTGAACTGAACTAACTCATGGGTATGCCAACTAGCCACAATCTATGCAGTTCCCCACTGAAAGGATGACACCCTTTCACCAGTTAATGTTATGCCCTGACAGGGTGCCATATGGCTGCAAGAGGGAATGTACTGTTGGCAGGCCCAGGGGTGGTGTTGTTGATATAGCTGAGGATCATCAACAGTGAACACTGCTTTGTGCTCCCAGTCCCTCTTCTGTATCTCTCTATTCAAGGATCAGCTGCTAGAGTTTCAATGGAGAGAAATTATAACAGCAATGACAGAGGTACCCCTTCTGATGCCCTTGCCCAGGAGAAGGACAGAGTGGTGAGCCATTAAGAATAATTTTAACAGTGAGAGATACATCGGAGTTCATATCTGGCTCATCAACCCAGGACCTATCCCACACTTCTTGGGAACCCTCAAGCATGTACCCTCACCCACGTGGTTGAAATCCTTTCTGCATCCAGGGCAAGGACTGCCACCCCATAACTCACTGACTTTCTTGACCAATTATGAATGATATCTAGGATCCTCTGAATATTGTGTTCCTCTGGCTCCCTTTAACAAACCCAGCCCAATTAGGATGAATTAATAAGGTAGAATGGTTTTAAGGTGCAAACTGATGCCCTTTGTTAGAATGTTATAGTCAGCTGTTGAAAGTGAGATAGGGCTGTAGGAGACACATAATGTGGGGTCCTTTACCTGCTTTGGTAACACAGTGATTGTGACAGATCACTTGGAGAGGGTCAACCTGCCAGATCCCAGTCTCTCCACAACCATGTTAACAAATGAATCAAAGAGTTTCATTGAAAATGTAAAAGAAGTTGATGGGCAGCCTATAAAGGCCCATGGTCTTGTCTCCACTGAGGCACTTAATAGCCTGAAGGACTTGGTCTTTTGCTATGAGGGTATTTAGCTGCCTGGCATCCTAAGAGTCAATAAGCCATATATGGGCTTCAGCAAAAAAGTCCTCAAACTGTTGGATGTTGGGAGGGACCTCAAAGATATGCCTTGTGTAATGAACAGAAAGCATCACCAATTTTCCCAGGGTTGGAAGTTGAGGCACCAGTGCCATCCACAATCTGGACAATGGACTTCTCCCCTTCCTTCATACACAGCTGCTACACAAGCTATTGCCCCATCCAGTCCCCCTTGAAATAGGATCTTGCCTCGGACAGAATGATGCATCTCTTTTGATTTCTTGAACTGCTTAGAGTGTTATATTTCCATTTTAACTTTTGGAGCACTATGTAAATGGAAGATGAGGGTCTCAGCATGTATGTTTTCTCACATGGTGGTGAGTTTGAGAGTTCCTACTCCTCTGCTTTGTTCTTATGGGCAGAGTAGCTATTGCCTGATCCTTTACAGATTGAACTTCATGGCCTCCCAGAGGACCCCTGTTGAGGTGTCACTCATCTTGTCAAACTATAGAAATTCCCAGAGGGCTTAGGACAGATATGATTTGAAAGATGGATTCTTCAAGAAAGTTGTGTCTAGCATCCATGGGCACAGCACAGATGCAGTTCCACAAGGGGAAAATGTCATGGTTAAGGTGGCATGAGCTGAGATTAGGATGGTGAAGTAAGCTATGGTAGACACCACAGTGAGGACACTTACACTCACCAGGAAGCAGTCCAGTTTTGCATATGCATTGGGGAATGTGAAAACTAACTGTTCTCCCATCCCATGGGATGGCACTGCCTTCACATATCCACCAGGTCAAATTTTCCTTCTGGGTACTAAGGGCCCGAGCATTAAGAGAGATAGGCATTAGACTCAGATTGGAGTGGTCTAGGACTGCATCATTGACACAGCTTAAGTCTCTTCCAACAACCAGGGGCCCGAGAAAGATGCAATATCCAAAGCTAGCCTCTGAAAGAAGCCAGGGTCCTTCACTTTAGGAGCATAGAGTAACCGACAGAGTAGGTCCCTTCACCAATCATTTTGATATGGGACAGGGCATATCTGCCCCTGGATTAGTCTTAAAAGCAAGTATCCTAGACTGGACTCCAGGCAGAAGCCAGATGGCCACCCATCTTGCTTTTGCAGGAAAACAGGATGCAACCCATTGCCCACTCAAGGTTTTACTGGTCTTTTCAAACTCATAGCTTACTGTCAGTAATTTCCAACAGAAAGAAGGGTTAAAAAGTCAGGTTAGTTGATATCTTGTAGGTAGAAGACTTGGTTTGCTGGCCAAGGCACCTAGCTTCACCTGAGCTCTTTCCTTCTAAGACTGCTTGAAAAGTGTGAGTAGAGAAACTTTCCAGAGCAAGGGAGAAGGATTAAAGACTTAGTTTGGCTAGCAGATTTACTGTGTGGTGGTGTTTTGATTTTTACTCACAGGGATTGCTACTGTTTGTGGCTAACATTTCATTGCTTTATTTTTTCTCTGATTCAAATTGTTGTTGCTGGTATACCTTCTTCTGCATTATTACAAGGGTGCCTGTGGTAAGCTAACAGATTACTGCTGTAATCTTCTGATTCAAATTGTCTTTGCAAGGTATATCTTCTGTTACTGCTTTATTTTCTCTGGAGCAAAGTGTTTCCTACAGGTATATCTTTCTGAAATTACTGTATTACAGGTGGAGCTTATATTTTTGTGACTTTTTATCATTATAAGCAAAATTACTGTTTGACACCTGTGTTTTATTTTATTCTTGTTTGTTGAAAAGGTTTGTTGTCTCAGAGGTGTTTCAGTCTCCTTCTCACATTGAAGGAGCTAATTGCTTTTCCTCCACAGCTCTTCCAAAGGATTAGGTGTGTATGTGGGGGTGGAGCTGGCAAACTGTCAGTAATTCAACAGAAAGAAGGGTTAAAAAGTCAGGTTAGTTGATATCTGTAGGTAGAAGACTTGGTTTGTTGGCCAAGGTACTCTAGCTTCACCTGAGCTCTTTCCTTCTAAGACTGCTTGAAAGGCAGAGTAAGAGCTACTTACCAGAGCAAGGGAGAAGGATTAAGACTTAGTTTGGCTAAGCAGATTACTGTATGTGGTGGTGTTTGATTTTTTACTCACAGGGATTGCTACTGCTTGTCAGCTAACATTTCATTGTACTTTATTTTTCTTAAAGTTCATTGTGTTGCTGGTATATTCTTCACATTATTACAAGGTGTACTAGGTTATTATTACTAACAGATTACTGTTGTAATCTTCTTGATTCAAATTGTCTTTTATGTTATATCTTCTTGTTACTGCTTTATTTTCTCTAGAGCAAAGTGTTTCATAGGTATATCTTCTCTGAAATTATTACAGGTGGTGCTTTACAAGTTTTACAGTTTTATCTAACATTAGGATAAGCTTTCAGGGTTACTCCATTTGTTGTTATTGAATTGTTTCTGCTCTTACCTCCTTGTTCTTTCGTCCGTGGTTCTTCTTTTTAGGCAGGGAAGGGCCCAGCCACCACCCCATCCCCAACCACCCCACACTACACTCCTTTTATAGGGTACCATTAGTTGTGACATTTCCTGTGGCAGAGCAGGAAGAGGCGATCAGTGGGGCCTCCACAAGGTGATCTCATTTATAGGGCACTAGTAATTTAACTTGTTATAACAAGTTAAACAAAGCACAATTAAACCATTACTTGCATTTTTTTTTCTTTTTTCTTCTTCTAATTACTCTGACTAGGTTACAAACCCAGCAACTTATTTGGAATGGATTTCATTAACTGCAGGTACTGTGGAACAATTTTCAGAAGGACAGTTCTTAAGGATTTAGGACACTGTCCCACATGCTTGGGCCTTTGGAGATCTTCGGTCTCAGCTCCGGGCAGCATGGGCAGAGATTGCACGCCTCAAATTTCATATTGAAGAGGAAATACATTATAAGAACCACCCGCCATTTCCCAGCATCCAACAGAAAACCTCGACCGCAGAGGGTAGTTGGTCCAGGAGGTTGGCAGTGGTTTGGAGGAGCAAATCAGGTGCCCCATCACCTCTGCTCTCAACACATTACCTCCAAAACCATATAAACGCTATGAAACAGGTATCTGCTCTCTCTCTGAAATCAAATAAAGAGGCAGAAGACACTGCAGAGCAGGACACTGCGACACAGGAGCTAAGCACAACAATACTCACCCAAATCAGGAACCAAAACTAAACAAGCACAAAGGAAATCCAAAAACTTCTGATCATAGGAGACTCCATGATTGGGGAGTTGATACCCATCTCAGCCAGGGTGATGGTCAGATGTCTCCCAAGGTACATCAGCATGGAGAGACACTGGCCACATGCTAAAATTGTTCACAAAGCAGGAGAAAACATTGATGTCCTAGTACACATAGGGACTAATGATCTCGCCAGCCGGTCAGTTGTGGGACCAAGGAACACCTGACTAAGCTGGGTGACAAACTATCATCTATTTTCTGGTCATCTCTCCTCTGAGATCCTGCCAGTCTGGGAGAAGGAACAGATGGACGGAAGGTCAGAGAAGAGAGATAGGGGAGCTAAAACACGTGGCTCAAGGACTGGTGCCAGGAAAAGGACACAGATTTGTAGGAACTGGCACAGTTCTGGGAGCGAAAGTTCTTTAAATTTGATGGACTGCATCTGACTAAAGAGGGAGTCAGTGCATTGGGGCAGAAGTTTGACGTCTTTGGTAGAATATTTAAACTAGCAAATGGGGAGAGGGGTGCACCCTACTGCGAACGAAGAACACCTCCTCAGCTAGTGGTCAAACAGGAATTCAGCGTGTTTGCCATTCATTTGCATCACCAGGTAAGAAAAGGTTTGTCTCCCCATACGATGCACAGGGGTAATGCCAAACTTCACCCAACAACTAACACACCAAAATCTGGCCAATGGAAAATCATGTACACAAATGCTCACAGCCTGGGAAATAAGATCCCAGACCTGCAGGCTAAATGTCAGAGGCTAAACTGGACATAGTAGTAACTAGTGAGACGTGGTTTACCAGTAACCACACCCTGGGAGACTTCAGTACCTGGCTATGTATTGTCTAGAAGAGACCGAGGTGCAAAAAGGGGGGGGAGGAGGCCCTGTATGTTAATGAAAATATCAAAGCTACAGAAATTCAGAATACACATAAGGAGCCAGAAGAACTGTGGGTCACCCTGGAAACAGGAAATGGGACAGCCATAAGAACTGGGGTTGTCTACAGGCTCCCAGACCAGAGGGAGGACATAGACACATTACTGTTAGAAGATATACAAAACATGACAGCTAAAGGGGAGGTTCTGATAATGGGAGACTTCAACATGCCAGATATAGATTGGTCAATACCAGCAGGAACATCTGCCAGAACTAGACTCATAGTGGATTTCCTGCAGGGGGAGGGCCTCAAACAACTGGTACAGCAGCCCACAAGAGACAGGGCTATCCTAGATCTAGTACTGACTAACAAAGAAGGGATCACAGATCCAGGTAGAAGGTCACCTGGGGTCCAGTGACCATCATATGGTATGGTTCAATTTGGCTACTACATCTAAATCATCCCATTCCAAGGCAAAAATATGGGACTCTGAGAGGAGCTGACTTTGATAAGATGGCCAACAGAGTTAAGCTATCTCCTGGCAAAAGAAACACAGGTGAGGAGGTTCAGGCAAAGTGGCAAGCATTAAGGATAATACTTGGAAGCAACATCCCATTGTGTTAGACAGAAAAGGAAGTGCAAAAGAAGAAGGAAACCACTTTGTTCTCAAATACAGTAGCAGAAAAGGTCAGAGCCAAAAGGCATGGCCTTCAGAAAATATAAGGAACACAGTGGGATGAAGATAGGGAGGCATACCAAACTGCCCTAAGGGAAGCAGGTAAGGCAGTAAGGCAGGCAAAGTCCCAAACTGAGGAAACACTAGCACGAACAGTAAAAGAAGGTGACAAGACTTTCTATAGATACATTAGTGAAAGGAGAAAGTCCAGAGGGTATTATAAGCTAATGGAGAAAAGGGAGCATGTGAGGAGGAGGACCTAAAGGCATCTATCCTAAATAGATACTTTTGCTCAGTATTTACTGAAGAGAAGGTGGGGCAGGGCCCACAGCTCAGCATCATGGACACAGGGGAGGGAGGTGAGCACTACTCCCTTCACAAAAAGAAAGGGTCCTACAAGAGCTTGCTAAGCTCAGGGTGGATAAGGCAATGGGACCTGATGGCATACATCCCAGGGTACTTAGGAGCTAAGGAGGAACTAGCAGAGCCATTAGCAGAATTGTTTAGTGAGTCTCTGGGCACAGGAGGTCCCAGAAGACTTCTGGAGAAGGGCTCATGTGATCCCGGCTCCACAAGAGTGGTAGCAGGGAGGAGGCGGGAACTACAGACCAGCCGTCTTACTCCTCAGTAGTGGGCAAGATTATTATGGAGGCACCCTTAAGGAAAGGATAGTAAACACCTGGAATCCATAGGGGCACAGGATCCAAGACAGCATGGGTTTACAAAGGAAGGTCCTGTCAACTATCTCATAGATTTCTTTGACTGGGTAACCAGAGTGGTGGACCAAGGGGAGCAGTTGATGTCGCTTACCTTGACTTCAGCAAAGCTTTTGACACTGTTCCACATAGAAGATTGATAAATAAGCTAGGTAGGCTCGGTGGCAGAAGTTGTCAACTGGTGGCAAACTGGTTGACTGGCAGAAAACAGAGGTGGTGGTAAATGGTATGACAGTCAGAAGAGATGCAAGTCACAAGTGGGGTACCTCAGGGATCAGTCCTGGGGCCAGTCCTATTCAACATCTTCATTAGTGACCCGCAGATGGACTAGAGGGAAGGTTTTGTCTGTTTGCAGATGACACCAAGATCTGCAACAGAGTAGATGATCCAGATGGGGTGGGCAGAATGAGAAGAGATCTGGATAAACTAGCAAAATGGTCAGAAGAGTGGCAACTGGGATTTAATGCAAAGAAGTGCAAAATCATGCACATAGGGAAGAGAAACCCTGAAGCCACTTATAGGCTGGGAGGAGTTGCTAGGCAGTCACAAGGAAGAAAGAGACTTGGGCATCATCATCACTGATGACCTAAAATCATCAAACAGACCTCTAAAGCAGTACTTAGGTAAGGCTAGGGGGTGTTAGGGTGTATTAGTAGGGTATCACAAGTCGTAAGAGGAGGTAATAATCCCTCTGTACAAAGACATTAGTTAGGCCCCATCTGGAGTACTCGTGCGTATTGGAGGCCACACCTTCACAAGGACATTAACCAAATTGAGGCAGTCCAGAGAAGGGCAACCAAAATGGTGCAGGGACTGCACTGTAGAGACATATGAGGACAGATTAATGGAGCTCAATATGTGGTACCCTTGAGCAAAGGAGGGGAGAGAGTGATATGATCGAGACATTTAAACACCTTAAGGGCATAAACAAGGTGAAAAGAGTTCACATGTTTAAATATAAGAAAAATTGCAGGACAAGAGGACACAGCATGAGATTAGAGGGAGGCCGATTATGGGGAATGTGAGAAATTTTTTCACAGAGAAAAGTGGTAGATGCATGGAATAGCTTACCACAAGAAGTGGTGGCTATGAATACAGTGCAGGGCTTCAAACAGGCATGGGATAGGCATAAGGGAGCAATACAAATGACTATGAATAGATAGGTCACTGACAGAGCAAAGGCCGATGGCACATTTATAAGGTAGAAAAAGAAATGGGCAGACTGGATGGGCCTTGCGGTCCTTATCTGCCGTCAACTTCTATGTTTCTATGTTTCTATGTTTACTCATGTGTGTTTCCTGCATAAAGAGTATTTGTGTTTTTGACTTCTTTCACATCATCATTACCTTATGGCATTTTATCACATTTTTGAGGCAATTAATGGTCCATGTGGAGACTAGTAGGTTGTTAGCCACCATTAGAATGCTTGGTTACAGTTCATCTACCTGCTAGAGTGATGATCCTAACATTCCCATTGGTACTAGAAATTGTTGAAGGTTCCAGCGCATATCTGTACCTAACAGCAACTGAAGAGAATTTGTTCCCCTTCCTCCTTCCTCCATATCCCCTCCCCCAAATACCCCCAGCAACAAACATGACTTTTCACATCCCTCACCTCCTCACCTAAACAAATCAACAAAGCAATAGAGACACAGGAAGTGCCAGACCCCTCCCCTACTGCCAAGCATCTGACCACTTGACAGAGCATCCATTACAAACAGGTAGTAGATTTGGGTACATGATCTATGGCACCTTTGTGCACAAAATGAGCAATTGTTAACCCACATAAATCACACAGCAACTGAGTACTAACTGACACACTGCAGAGGTATGAGACCTCACCAGCCTGCCTGGCAGGGTGCCCCCCTCCACAGTGTGAGCCTGATGAAAGTGGTGAGTAGACATGAAAACCAATCAGCATCACAGGATTTGCCCAGGTATGACCAATCTCTATAACCACAGCTAGGTCTTTCCCAAGGGGACCACTCTGACACAATGCCCACCTAGCTTGGTCATGTTGCCTAGCTGTTAAAGGTTATTCACAATGCACCTAGAAGATTCATTTAGCCCTTGGAATAAAAGGCATGACCCAGTGCAAAGGCATTGACACAAGTTGGGGTGACCGGCCTGAGACCAAGCTCACCCACCTCCCTCCACATCCAAGAGCATTAGTTAAGCAAAACAGTCACTAAGATAGGTAGTCAGCAGAGTCCTGTATACATAAGAATACAGTCAGGAGTCCTGAAAACTTTAAGGCCGGAGAACCTGGCCACCCCAGGACAAAATCAATAACCAGCTCAAGGTATTGTGGAAGCCCCCTCCTGCTGACATCTGCATTCACAGATGTGGTCAGGGGTGACCAAAGTGGAACAATCAGTTGCATCCCTCTTGCCAACACATTGCTGCTGCTGTATTCAAACTAGAGCTGCCCTCAGATTCAGCGATGCTGTCAAACAAAACAGTTACAAAGACTGAGAGCTATCCAACAAGGACCTAGCAGTTAAGGACTGTGATTGCACAGTCATGCAGAAGGTCACTGAGATGGTGGAATATTCTTGTAGATTTTCCTGCCTTTAAGTTCTTGTCATTACCTGCTTCCCCAGAAGCAGTTGTGCCTTGGGCACCATTTTCCTGTGACTACATGGAAACTCTGGGAAATAAGAGCAACATATGAGCCTAAAAGATAGAAAATTCAAAGGCTATGCCTACAGTTCAGTGGGTGGTAGCAACCAGCTGAACCCTCCTTCCTCATATATTTATGCCAGCTTCCTCCAGTCTCACTCAGGAGCACAGTTTCTTTGTTGTAGCCAGAGGCTAGGCTAGGCACCCCAGTGCTTGCCTCCCACCTTCTCTTTGTATTTTCAGCTTTCTGTTTGGTTTGTTCTTCCACTGGCTTTCTAGGTCAATAGTTTCGTTCTGCCTTCCTGAGCTGCAGTTTGTGCTTCTCTCACTCATCTATTCCTGCTGCACCCCTGTTTTCATGTACCTTGTGTTTCTTTCTGTTTTGATTCTTGTGTGCTTCTAGTTTTCAGTGTCCTGCCTTTGTCATTTCTCTTTGAATTGTGCTATGTCAGCCTCCCATGTTTGCTGTTTTTTTCATAACATTTGCAATTTCCCAATTCAACTACAATCCTTAAATGTTTACACCTGGCTCCTAGCAAGACAGCCACCCTTTGTGTTTTGTTGAGTTAATTAGTTGTTCAGTTCAGCAGCTTACCAATTCCAAGCTTTTGGTTTCCATATATTTCAGTTCCCAAACAAATCATGCCCACATCCCAGCCCTCATCTATCCTGCCCTCAGACTCTCTCCCCAAGGGCCTCCGCATAGTTCACCTCAAAGCCAGGAGATTCCTCCCCAAACTAGATGCCCTTTCTGTCTGGGTTACCCAGTACCAAACAGACATTCTCTGCATCTTGGATTATTGGCTTTCTGCCAAAATCCTCAACCCCTCTCTGGCCATCCCAAACTACATCTTGTTCCACCAAGATCATGGTTACGAGGTGGGGGATTGCACTGTACTTCAAGGATTCCATTACATGCTCCATTATATTCAAGGAAGCCTGCTCTTTATCCCACCAATCCATTGTTACTCAACTATCCTTTCCTTCATTCAACCCCCTCTATATCATGGTTCTAAAATGCCCTACCAAAGACCTTACCCCACCCCATGTCAAGGCTATCTTGGAAATTTCCTCATGCACCTCAAATGGTGAACTCATATTGCTAGACGACTTCAATGTTAACTGGCTCGACTCCTCCTCCAAACCCACAGCCCTGAAGATTGAAGCCCTAAATCTCTCCCACCTTATCCAAGAACCTACCCGTCTAAACCACCGAACCCAAAAGCACACCCTTCTGGACTGGGTTCTATCCACCCATCCCCACAGGATCTCAGCATCAGGCATCCTCTCTTCACATTCTGCATTAGCAAAATCCATTCCTCACACTCTCATCCTAAATACATATGGTCTCACCCCATACACCTCCTCAATGAATCTGCCCTGCAGCATGACCTGACAAACACTGACTGGCTATCAGTCTTTTCTGTGTCAGACGTTGACCTCAACCTATCCCACTTCTGCAACATTTCCTGAACCACCTGGGACCACCATGCTCCCCCTCAAGAAAACTAGAGATAAATGGAACCATCACCCCTGGATCACATATGGCCTCATCACCTTATGTCGCTCCAGGGATAAGGCATGGAGGTGATACAAAACCTCTGATGCCACTTGTGACCTCCAATCCTACAAACACCTCAGAAACATATGCACCAAAACTATTCAGCAATCCAAATCATCCTACTTCAAAACACAACTCACACAGAACAATAATTCTCCTGCGTCCTTCTGGAAGGTGATCAACTCCCTTTTTTCCTCCCGTTCTAAGCAGACTTGCCCCCATTCTTAACATCAATGGCAAACTGGTCTCAGATCCTGCTTCCATAGCTGAACTCTTCAACTCATTTTTCATTTCTTGCACCCTGCCTGACTCCCCCCTACCTCACCTGACTCCTCCAAATCTGCCCTCACTGCCAGCTTCTTTACTCCTTTCACATCCCTGGAAGTCTACAATGCCCTCACCTCCTTAACCAGTCCAAAAGCCTGAGAGCAACAGCATGCACCCCAGACTGCTCCGCATCTCTACCTCAGCCATAGCTGCACCCTTGACACACGTATTTATCCTTTCCATCACTACAGCCACAGTTCCCTCTGACTGGAAACTGGCCAAGATCCTCCCTCTGCACAAAGGTGCCAGGAAACTAAAGGTCCATCTCGCTCCTCCCTTCCCTCGCCAAAATCTAAAAATCCCTCATGCTGTCAAAACTGTCAGATTTTCTCTCTCCAACTTCTCCTCTCTTCCTTTCAGTCAGGATTTAGGAAACACCACTCCACCATCACCACCTTGCTGAGAGTATCTGACTCTGTCCTCTGCTATGGACTATAGCCAAACCACCACCGCCATTTTATCAATTTTGCAAAAGCCTTTAACTCAGTCTCCCATCCTGTGCTGCTCCACAAACTTAGCTCCTTTGGCCTCACCCAACCAGCCATCAAATGGTTCCACTCTTACTTCCAGAATAGGCAGAAGTCCATACAAATAGGAGATACCCTCTCCTCTCCTCTTCCCATCCTCTCAGGTGTCCCCCGAGGATCCATCCTAGGCCCCACCCTCCTCTCCCTTTACATAAACGACCTCCCCTCCGCCTGTCTGTCCTCTAACGTGCATCTGTATGCTGATGACATGATCATTTATGCCTCGGCCTCCTATGACAGTGTCCTCCCAGACCTTCAAAATGACTTCAACAGAATCCAGTCCTGGTTCCTGACAAACCAGCTCAAACTTAATGTCAAAAAACTGTCACCATGGTCTTCAGATCTAGACAAACGCTTGCTCCCCTACCTGCTCCCTCAGCAATCTCTACCCTGGACAGCTCTGCCCTAGAGATGGTCCCTGCCTTCAAATATATGGGCATCTGGCTGGACAGTAGCCTCAACTTCTCCACCCATGTCAAGGCCGTCTGTACCAAACTCCTACCTAAACTTGCCATCTTCTATCACCACAAGCCAGTCTTCTCTGCACCTTTAGCAAACTCATTCGTAAAATAATCTTGCCAGTACTATACTACAAATGACAACATTTACAGAATGGCCCCATCCTCATTCCTCTCAAAACTTGATATCCTACTCTACTAGTTCTGTCATTTCACCACTGTCTCATCCCCACTCACCCATCATTGCTGCCTTTACATTACTCTCTCCCTGGCCCTCTGTCCCACATGAGAACCATTCATAGTGCCTCCCTCATAGCTAAATACTGGCTAGGCTCCTTGCCCCCCTACCTCACCTCCTGCCTTGCACCAGCTAATCTCCTAGGCTACTCCCTCCACCACAGGGATACTCACACTTTCCTCCTCCCATGCCCCACTCTTCTACTGGGCAAGCTGCCTTTTCCTATCATTTTCCCCATCTATGGAACAACCTTCCACCCAACATTCACCAGGCCTCCACCCTTTCAGCAATTAAACAACTCCTCAGGCTCCTCTCTTCCCCTCTCTGCCAAATATGCCCCATGGTACCCTCCCCTACTAGGGTCTAACCTTCTCTAAGATGCCTCATATAGTCATTTTGCACATGTTGCCTCTTACTGTACTGAACTCCTAGCTTGGCAGAAGACACCAGGAGAAAGGACTGCTGTGTGACTGGACTTCTCGCTGGGACTAAAGAAGAAGAACTTTATACTTGGACCTTTAATTTAGGGTAAAAACTAACAAACAAAACAAAATAAAAGGTGTGTTTGTCTGAGTTAACTGAACTGAATGGTTATCTGAACAGTTATCTAGGTGTAAATCTCGGTGATTGAAATGACTTAATAGCTGTGAGGTTTAAATTACTTGTAGAAAGATCTGGTAAGTAGGGGAGTGGCTTAGCTAGAAGGAAGCTACATTTAAAGACTGCCTTAGAAAGATTCTGCTAATAGCTTGGCAGAAGGCACCAGGAGAAAGGACTGCTGTGTGACTGGACTTCTCACTGGGACTATATTGCTCTCCTTCCTCCCTCCACCCTCCCACCCAAAGCTAGTTCTACTTTTATAGGCACAGGATTTGACTGACAACATGAACTTCCTGTTTGGGAGCAGGAAGTAAGTGATCACAGAGCCACCAAAGACCCACCATCCTAGAAGGGCAAGAGTAGCTCTTCGCCCCCTCTAGTTGCTGGAGGTCTGCCTCTGAGCAAGTAAGGGTCTACTGAGAAATATAGGATATTCTTGTCTCAGAACAGGACAATCAGGAGCTTAAAGGCACACAGGCAGAAAGTAAAGAGAGAGAGAAAAACAGAGAAAGAGTAAGGATTGCAAACAGTTAAGGGGCCAGAAATAAGACATGATTGAGTGGTGCAGTGCAGTGCAGTGGCTGTGGAGCAGCAGTCTTCCGGAGGCGTTCTGGAGGATGCAGTGTTGTCCCATCTGCAGGCACCTCTGGGCTGAGGGAGGAGGTTGCTCATCCAGGCTGAGTTGGCCAGGATTTGTGGGACCTCCTCTTCCATCCAGGGACCACCAGTGCCACTGCCGCTGCCTCACAGGTTGCCAAGAAAGAGGAACAGTTGGACCACAGTGGGCTCAGGGAGGGGAGAGTGGTGGAACAGAGGCGTATCCTCCAGTTGTACCTCTCCACAATTCCTATGCCATTCTGGCAAAGTGTAGTTCCTCTATGGAGGCACCCACAGTGGAGACCAAGGAGGATGTTGGGAACCTCCACAAAGGAGACCCACAGGAGGGTGGCAGGGACTCCACAGGGGAAGGAAACAACTCCTGGTGGGGACTCCATTGTTAGGAAGGTAGAACTGGGGAGGAAGGGGAGAGGAGGTGTGTCTGCCTGGTGCCATGGCTTGAGGACAGGGAGCGAATCCACAGGATTGCCAGAACAGCTGCACAGGGAGGAGCTGGATGTCATTGTCCACCTAGGGACAAATGACCTGGCTAAGAAAGGGTTAGAGAAGTGCAGGAAGAGTTTTGGAATTGGGAGGGCCTTAGACAAGTAGCACACATGGTAACCTTCTCGGAGGTGCTGCCCATCTATGGCATAGGAGAGGCTAGGGTGTTCGCACCATGGGATTCAATCAGTGGCTGGAAAACTGGTGGAGCTCAGGATTTGGCTTCATTGGGGGTTGGGGTCCACTGGAGTGATGCAACTATACTGGCATGATGGGCTGCATCTGTCTGGGAGGGAATCAGGATCCTAGGTGATAGGTTTAAATGCTTCATTGGCAAGCATTTAAACTAGCCATGGGGGGAGGCACTGGAAAGAAGCATGGAAATCCTAGCCCTCCCAAAAAATCATGGTAGTAAGTGCGGCAAACACCAACATAGAGGTGTCGAAAGGGAGAAGGACAGGGGTAAATGGAGAAAGTGACAAAGGCAAGAATGACAGGGATGGGGCAAAAAGTAGTAAGGACATCAGGAAATGGAGGGTAATGAGTACCAATGCCCATAGTCTGGGCAACAAGCTCCCTGAGCTGGTGGCCTTGATGGAAGAGGGATGCCTGGATATCGTAGCAGTCACAGAAACATGGTACACAGAGAACCATGACTGGGATGTTAACATACCAGGGTACATAACCTACAGGAAAGACAGGCAGGGGAGAAGAGGGGAGGAGTAGCTTTCATGTAAAGGAAGGGATGAAAGCAACTGAACAAAAGAGTAAACAGGGAGGAGAGGAGGCACTGTGGGTCACCTTGGAGACTGGAAAGAGCACCACAATCTGCACAGGGGTTGTATACAGACTCCCATGTCAGGGGAGAGAATAGACAAGGATATGATAGAAGGCATCCTTAGGATGGCAGAGAAAGGGGAGATACTGTTGATGGGAGACCTGAATATGCCAGATGTTAACTGGAGCACATTTGCTGCAGCCACATCCAAGAGCAGGGCCATTCTTGATGCCTACAGGTGGCAGGCCTCAGACTGCAAGTTTCGGAACCCACTCATGAGAGAGAAACTTAGACCTCGTACTCTCAAATGGGGGCAGGAGAGGATCTCAGATCTAGAAGTGGGTTGCCATCTGGGAACAAGTGACCATCAAACAGTGTGGTTCACGTTAAACTCAGCTACAGAGTCAGGCCATACAAAAGTGAGGGTACTGGACTTTAGGAGGGCTGTCTTTGTCAAGATGGGAGAGTGCCTCAGAAAAGCACTAGCAAACAGGCTAGAAGGAGGTGTGGAGCAACAATGGAGAATCATCAAAACTGCCATCACAGAGGCAACAAGCCTTTGTGTGAAGCAAATAAACAAATCAAAATGAAAGAATAAGCCACTATGGTTCTCAAAAGAGGTGGCTGTGAAAGTCAAGAAGAAAAAGATAGCATTCTGGAAGTATAAGGAAACACAGAAGGAGCAGGACAGACAGCTGTACCAGTTAAGGCAGAAGGAAGAAGGAGGACGGGAAGTCAGAATAGCAAAGGCCCTAACTGAGGAAAAGATAGCCAACTCAGTTAAGAAGGGGGATAAAACCTTTTATAGGTATATCAGCTAGCGTAGAAAGACAAAGGGAGGAATAGTGAGGCTGAATAGAATGAACGGTGGGTGGGCAGAGGGGGACAGTGAAAAAGCAGGGATACTGAATGAATATTTCTGCTCAGTATTCAGAAAAGAGGAGGGGGACGTGCCTAATCCAATTAACAGAAGCACTCTTGATGGGGGTCGATCCCAGTCCTTTCACAGAAGAAAGGGTCTCTACAAGAACTCCTAAAACTGAAGGTGGACAAAGCAATGGGTCCTGATGGAATTCCACCCAAAATTCTAAAAGAATTAAGGGAGGAACTAGTGAAACCACTGGCTACTCTTTTTAATAAATCATGGGAGGATGGTGTGGTACCTGAGGACTGGAGGAAGGCAGATGTGATTCTCCTTCACAAAAGTGGGACCAAGACAGAGGCAGGAAACTACAGACCTGTCAGTCTGACCTCGGTGGTAGAGAAAGTGATGGAGTCACTTCTGAAGGAAAGAATAGTTGAATACCTAGAGGCCAGTGGGGCACAGGACCCAAGGCAGCATGGGTTCACAGCGGGAAGGTCATGTCAGATGAATCTAATAGATTTCTTTGACTGGGTGACCAAAGTAGTAGATGAGGGAGGGGCTGTGGACATGGCCTACCTAGACTTTAGCAAGGCATTTGACACAGTCCCACACAAAAGATTAATAGACAAATTAACCAGCCTGGGAGTGGGTCCCAGGGTGGTAGCCTGGGTAAAACATTGGCTGCACAACAGGACACAGAAGGTAATTGTAAATGGAGTCCACTCTGAAGAAAGAGGGGTTACTAGTGGGGCACCGCAGGTTTCAGTATTGGGTCCAGTCCTTTTTAATGTCTTCATCAGTGACATTGCAGAGGGACTGGAAGGAAAAGTATGCCTTTTTGCAGATGACACAAAGATCTGCAACAGGGTTGATACACAAGGAGGTGTGGAAAGGATGAAAAGGGACTTGACAAGGTTGGAGGAATGGTCAGAAGTATGGCAGCTAGGATTCAATGCAAAGAAGCGCAAAATAATGCACCTGGGAAACAAGAACCCAGGGGAAGAATACACAATGGGTGGGAAGGTAGTAACAACAACAAAAAAGGAAAGGGACTTTGGGGTAATCATATCAGATGACCTTAAGGTTAGCAAGCAATGTGAGAAGGCAGTAGGGAGGGCTGGGGGTATACTGGGATGTATAGGGAGAAGCATCAGCAGCAGAAAACAGGAAGTTGTTATCCCTCTGTACAGACAGTTGGTGAGACCCCATCTGGAGTACTGCGTCCAGTTCTGGAGACCCCATCTCCGCAAGGACATAGACAGGATAGAGGCAGTCCAGAGGAGGACAAATAAAATGGTGCAGGGTCTGCAAGAGAAGCCGTATGAGGAGAGACTAAAGGAGCTTAATATGTATACCCTTGAGGAAAGAAGGGAGAGGGGGACATGATAGAAACTTTTAAGTACTTCAGTGGAATCAACAAAGTCCAAGAGGGTAGCATCTTTCAGAAAAAGAGACATGCAAGAACAAGGGGACACAATTTAAAGATAGAAGGGGGAGGTCTAGGCAATGTGAGGAAGTATTATTTCACAGAGAGGGTAGTGGATGCATGGAACAGCCTTCCTGAGGAGGTCGTGGGGTCTAAAACTGTGGGAGAATTCAAGAATGCATGGGACAGACATAAGGCAATTCTTGTGGGGGTAGGAAGAAATAGGCTGTTGGTTAACTAAGATCTGCGGCCTATCCTGTAGGTAGGGAAATGGGCAGACTAGATGGGCCAAGTGGTCCTTATCTGCCATCAAAGTCTATGTTTCTATGTTTCTATGTACTATTCCTATGCTTGTTTATACCACACTGTAAAGATGATTGTCTCTACAGTGCTTGGATATTACCATTCTGTAAAGACTAATGTCTGTACTGTATTTCTATAGGCTGTACATACTGTCTGTAGTTGTTGCTATTACTGTCTGTAACCAAAAATTATTGTACTTTAGTAGATTTTGCAATTACTGACTGTAACCATAAATTGTTGTTCTTCTGTATACCTCTGTGGACACCTTGTACCCAGTTCACACCTGGAAATAAGCCACGGCTCAGTATGCCTTTCCGGTCACCAATTTTAAATAAATAAATAAAATATACTCCTGTTTTTTCCTAGCAGTTTCATTTGTTGTTTTCTACTGTCTCAGCCTATGTGACATGCAGTGCATCAACACCTAACACTGACTTCCCTTATGGAAGTGGTTGGCATGCATCAAACATTTGGTCCAAGCACATATCGTTTAATCTTAAAAAATAAATTTCTGCAGCTGAAGCTCCTTCTTAATGCAAGCAAAACAAAAGCTATGGCCATCTCCCCAAATCCACACTCCCATAACAACTGACACTATCATAAGATACTCACCTTACTTGATGAACCAATTGATATTGTTGACAACTTTAAATATTAATGTTTTTGGCTAGACAGCAAGCTTGATTTTACAGTACATTTGCTGGAACTAGCAAAAATCTGGGACAGCGCGAGGGCATCTTCTATCAGATAGACATCTTCTCTACATGCAAAAAGGCACTGGTCCAAACAACCTTCCTACCTGTACTTGACTATGCAGACCTCCTCTATAGCCACTGCCCTGTATCATTTCTAAGTAAATTAGACTCCTGTACCACCATGCCCTGAGATTCATATCTAGCACTCCCTTAAACACCCACCACTGTCAGCTCTACGAGATGCTTGGCTAGTCCTCTTACTATCGGAGGAAGAGGAATGCAGTCATTTGTTTCACTGGGCAATTACAAATAAACTTACTTCTTATATCTCCAGTCTATTTAATCGAAACTCAGGGACATACTGTTTGAGACGCTACGCATTTGTTATGTTCGATTTCCCCAAGATCCAAACATGATCTGGCACTGTCACTATTAGCTTTGCTCTTCTCTCTCTTTGGAACTCCCTGCAGAAGACATTTAAGATATTTATGGTACCGGGGATATCCATCTTCAAGTCTCTTCTCACAGCTGCCTTGAAAGAAACTTGCTCATGTAGTAGATAATTGCTCAAGACCTTGCTTTTCCAATCCCTCTTTTATTTGTCAGATCATTCTAGCACTTCTACTCCTCTCCCCCTTACCCCAATCCATTCTCCTCAAATGCCTGTTCCTCCCCCTTCTCATATCTCCACTCCCTGTTTTCTGTTTAGCACATACTTAGTATCTTTTGTTGTGTTGTATTATTTCAGGTTACTATAGTTTTGTAGCCGTATTCCCTTGTTATCCTTTGTGCCTATAATCTGTATATATTGTAAAATGCACAAAATGTATCATTGAGTGTATTCAAAAGTTGTATATGTTGTGTACCGGTATATCTATACCATTATATTGTTGTCCATTGTAATTATTTTCCAGGACCTCCTTGCAAATGAGCTCACTCAAAGGTGAAAAGCCTGGATAAATAAAATGTGATTGATTGACTGATTGATTGATTATACAATGTCATACTGGTCATTTGATGTCTCAGTCAGTTATTCAGTCTTACCTTTGTTTCTATCTTGCGCTAGTGGTGCCTATGCCCACGGGGGCGGGGGGGGTGATACTAAGCCTCCTGACCTTCCTGCCCCCCCCAGCCAGTTTAAATTCTTGCTGCCGAAGCATTCAAATTTTTCACTTAAGATTAAGGTTCCCTTCCCAGATGGATGCAGGCTGTCAGCCTTATATAGGCTTGCATCTGTCCAGGAGGGTCCCAAGTCCCCCATGAAGCCAAAACCATCCTTTCCACACATAATCCTTCAACCAGGAGTAGAATTTCTTGATATGGAGTATCCTAGCCTCACCCTTGCCATGGACAGGTAGCACCTCCAAGAAGGAGACAGAGTGTAGTATCTGTGCTAGTCTCCCCCCAACTTCCTGAAATCCTCCTGGATTCTGACTATATTCACCTTGTCTCCCACCAGGTCATTTGTGCCAAGGTGGACAATGACATCCAGTTCCTCCCTTCTCACTATTGCCCTTGCAATCCTATGGATCTGCTTTCCATCCCTCCATGCAGTGCTTCCTGGAATGCACTTGAACTCCTTCTCCCCCCTTCTAGATGACCCTAACGCCACTCCCCAGACAACTGAATCCTCCACCAGGAGAAGCTTCATCTTCCTCTGGGGTCCACTATCCCCCTTCATTGGGGCTCCATCATGGAGGACCTGCTCATTCTCCCTGATCCCAGTCCTGGGTATCCTTGTGAGTCTTTCCCATTCCACCAACACAGCGTAGGAGTTTTATAGCTGGACCAGCTGGGGGATGTGCTTCCAATCCACCTCCCCAACTTCCCTGAGCCCACTGTGTTCCATCCACATTTCAACCTGCTTGGCATCCTTTGAGGTTTTTGCTGTGCAAAAGTGGCCTCTTAGTGGGGGTGGGGTGGAGGTCCTCAAATCCTGGCCAACTCGGCTCAGAGACAGGCGCACTTCCTCAACCCAGAGAGGTCTTACAGATCGGACAGCACTGTATGATCCAGAATGTCCTCTTGTATACTACGGCTCCACATCCATTACACTGGACCACTCCCTGCATCTTTTCTATCTACTATATGTATGCCTACCCTCTTTCCTATGGGCCAGTGTCTATACTCTCTGTATCCCTTTATTTTCTTGCCTCTTGTTAGGCTGCCTCTGTTCTGTCTTGTTTCTATTTTACTATTTACTTCTTTCCTGTTGATTTGCTTTCTCCTCCTTTGTAGTCTACTGCTCAGAGAGATTGCACCCTGAAGCTGGACTGCTTCTTTTTATATGGTGCACTGATGTTTTGCTTGACCCAACCCTAGCAGTATGAAGTACTATGCATTATGGGATGTGCACCTATAAAGGTGAACTAGCATGGGGTGGGTGTCTGTGTTGAGTAAAACAATCAGCTACAGCACGGTAATGCTCACTGAGTCAAAATCACTGCTGCTGGTGAGTAAAAAGCAAATAACTGTATAATGCCCTGGAAAACAATGGTAGCTGAAAATTAAAGCACCTACTTTCTCCCTCAGGTCGCTGTATTGCCCCTGAAACCCAAGCATTCATGGCTCAGGATACTCTGTATTCCCTTGTAGGTTTCCTTTCAAGTTGCCGTGTTCCCAGAAAAATTTAAATAAAAAACAAAACAGCTTTCTGCCTATAAAGCAAGGCATCTTTCCCATATCAGGCTATTCCAGCAAGAAAAACAATTAACACTGCGGGGTACCACATCTCCAGAGTCACTCTGGTCCTCTCTTCTGCTCCCATTTACCTTCCTTGTGCTGCAAGAAATCCAGAGATGTGATGAACGCCTTCTATGTGGCTGAGTTCTCTTACCCTCTCACTTGCCTCTGGTCAATCAGGACTGGCAAACAAGTCACTTGCAGACTATTTAAGTCCTTAGATTTAATTTAAATCTGGCGCCTTTGTCACTGCTCCGCTTCAATTGAGGTGCCACACACCTACAAGCTCCCTAATCCCTAGTGCTGTATGTGGAGTAAAACAATCAGCTACCATGCCAGAATGCTCAATAAATCAAAACCACTGCTGCTGGTTAGTAAAAAGCAAATATAAATGCCCTTGAAAATAAAGGTAGCTGAAAATTAAAGCACCTACTTTCTCCCTCAGGTCACTGTGTTTCCTCAAAAGCAAGCAGACCCCTGAAACCCAAGCATTCATGGCTCAGGATACTCTGTAATCCCTTGTGTGGGTTTTTTCAAGTCACCGTGTTCCCAGAAAATGCAAATCAAACAAAACAAAAACAGCATTCTGCCTCGTAAAGCAAGGCAGAGTTCCTGTCTCAGGATACTCCGGCAAGAAAAACAATCAACACTGCTGGGTATTGTGCCTTGGGAGTCACCCAGGTCCTCTCTTCCACTCCCATTTACCATCCTTGTGCTGCAAGAAATTCAGAGATGTGATTAAAGCTGTTTATGTGGGTGCGTCCTCTGACCCTCTCACTCACCGCTGGTCAGTCAGGACTTGATCAAAGTGATTAGATATAAAATGGCCACTACTCTTTTGACCTCTCCTAGAGACATTGCAGCTGAATTTAAACCTTTTTCTGAGAACCTTTATGCAGCAGCAGTTGAACTTCCCACGATCTGGCATTCTACTATAACAGACTATCTTACATAAACCCATCTCCCTCAATTCAGTCCTCACTTAGCATAATCCCTTAATGAGCCTGTCATTATTTTGGACATCGAGCAAGCCATCTCTTCTTTAATATCAGACAAATCTTTGGGTCCAGATGGGTTCTCTCCCAATTTTACATTGCCCTTAAATCTGACCTGGCCCCTCACCTAGCGGATTTATATAATAACTGCTATCAGTTGGCTAATTTTCCCCTTGCTTCTAGAGACTTTTATCATCCTTATTCTTAAACCTGGGTAAGATCATTCTGATGCTGGTATCTACAGACCCATAACACTTTTAAATATTGATGTCAAAATTCTCTCTAAAATCTTAGCCCACCACATCAGAAATGTATGACAATCTCTCATAGGTCATGAAAAAGCTGGGTTTGTGCAAGGCTGACTTGTTTCAGATCATATGCGGAAACGTTTTAACTTAATGAGTGACTTTGGGGGGGGGAC
Organism: Neoceratodus forsteri; assembly: GCA_016271365.2. Taxonomy (NCBI): domain Eukaryota; kingdom Metazoa; phylum Chordata; order Ceratodontiformes; family Ceratodontidae; genus Neoceratodus; species Neoceratodus forsteri. The sequence continues at coordinate 542,587,467 of CM028131.1, read as the reverse complement.
ATGATAGAAACTTTCAAGTAAAGTCAAGTTGATCAGACCTCTGTTATACTTAGATAATGTATATTCCTACAAAACCAGCTTGAAAACACATCTTTTCTAACAGGCTTTTAGTAGCTGATATTTGTGAATGGTGATAAATTTTAATTGAAGTTGAATCTGTGTAAGACATTTTTAAAGTGTTTTGTGATATGTTTTTATGTGCAGTGCTTTTATATTGGAATTGTGCTATATATATTATTATTATTATTATTATTGAGGAGGAACTGGAAGGAAAAATATGCCTTTGCAGATGACACAAAGGTCTGCAACAGAGTTGATACACAAGGGAGTGGAAAGGATTAGAAGGGACTTGACAAAGCTGGAGGAATGGTCAAAATATGACAGATTAGATTCAATGCAAATAAGTGCAAAGTAACGCACCTGGGAAACAAAAACATAGAGAAAGAGTACAAAATGGGGGTTACTAAAACAACAAAATGGAAAGGAACATGGGGTAGTCATATCAGATGAACTAAAGGTAAGCAAACAATATGAGAAGGCAGTAAGGATGGCTGGGAATACTGGGATGTATAGGGAGAGGCATCACCAGTAGAAAACAAGAAGTTGTTATCCCTCTGTACAGAGAGTTGGTGAGACCCTATCTTGAGTACTGTGTGCAGTTCTGGAATCCTCATCTCCACAAGGACATAGACAGGATGGAGGCAGCCCAGAGGAGGGCAACTAAAATGGTGCAGGGTCTGCAGCAGAAGCCATACAAAGAGAGACTAAAGGATCTTAATTTGTATACCCCTGAGGAAAGGAGGGAGAGGGGGGACATGATAGAAACTTTCAAGTAAAGTCAAGTAGATCAGACCTCTGTTGTACTTAGATAATGTATGTTCCTACAAATTGCTTTCCTTAATATCCTTAATTGTATGTATGGTTTTCACTACTGTTAGTACCTTCTGGTTATCACTGTTGTAAGATGGTTTCAGTTGTATTTTGTATTGTATCTCTCCTTTCACCCCTCCCCCCAAGATGCACCGTGAGATGATCAATGTGTTGTTCAATGTGCCTTTCCTGATTAAATGTTTCAATAAATAAAAAATATTTCAATAAATAAAGCACCTCAAGGGAATCAACAAAGTGCAATAGGGTAGCATCATTCAGAAAAAGACGTGCAAGAACAAGGGGACACAATTTGAAGATAGAGGGGGGATGGCTCAGGGGCAATGTGAGAAAGTATTTTTTCATGGAAAGGGTGGTGGATGCATGGAACATCCTTCCTGAGGAGGCCCTTGGGTCAAAAACAGTGGGGAAATTCAAGAATGCATGGGACAGACATAAGGCAATTCTTGTGGGTGGTAGGAAGAAGTAGGCTGTTGGTTAACTAGGATCTGCAGCTTATCCAGTGGGTAGGGAAATGGGTGGACTAGGTGGGCCAAGCAGGCCTTATCTGCCATCAAAGTCTATTTTCTATGTTTAATTTTGTTGTCCAGACACTATGACACACCATTGATACTGGTATCCCTGGATGTTGAAAAGGTTTTTGATTGGGTTTCTGGCCATTTCTTTTTGTACCCTTTCTGCATTTGGTTTTCAGATACATTTATTAAATGGATAAAATTATTGTATTGCTTGCAACAGAGTCTTATTGAAACTTTTTTTTCTGTGTGAAGGCACATGCCAGGGATGCCCATTATCTTCCTGATCTTTTTAACATATGCCTTAAACCTCTCACTAGACATATTCTTCAGCATCCTAGTATTCATGGCATTTCTATCAGTCCTCTTTCCTTTAAATTTTCTACATATGTGGAAAATATCCTACTTTATTTATCCCACCCAATTCAATCCCTACCAGCCACCCTATGCATTTTAACAGACTTTGGAATTCTGTCAGGCTCCAAACTAAATTTGTCCAAAAGTGTGATTATGCTTCTGAATCATAAAACCATCAGGCACTATTTGCCTCCAGAAGTGACTAAAAGCTGGTCACCCTCTAGTCTTACATATTTAGGAATATGACTTTCCACTAGTGTTCCTTCCTTAATATCACAGAATGTTTCCCCTTACTCTGTATGTTACAGGCTGACCTCTGTTGCTGGCAAACATTGCCACTTTCATTGCGGGTGAAGATTTCTGTCATTCGTATGAATGTATTACCCAGGGTGTTATACCCTGTCAGTATGATCGGGATCCCCCTCCCGCAAGCATGGTTCCTTAAACTTCAAAAGCGTCTTTCTGAATTTTTGTGGAAGGGTAAAAAGCCCTAAGTATCATATTTGAAATTAGCCCTTGCAAAAACACATGGCGGACTCTAGTTACATCAAATAATCTGGTACTACTCGGTTGCCCTGGCCAGTAAAATTTTGCTCGGGGCCTTCAGACTATGGGAACGTCTACTACTCAGTACTATCCACCTTGGAAATATATTTAATTATAGCTTTGTAAAATTCATGATGTTATTCCCCAGGTCTTACCTCACTTGTCCTGGTCCACACTTCATCTACTCTCAATTTACATCATAACCCTATTGGTTGGTTGGATCAAATTATGGTAAATGTAAATTCCTGGATTATATTCCCCAGACAAATCTTTCCCAACTTCTCTGCCTTAATCCTAATTTTAAACTCGCTTACAAACCGATCCCTTTGTCATTTTTACCTCATGCTACTTTGGACCAAGTTGCCCACCTTATCAGGAATGACTGCTTCATCACTTTAAATAAATTCCAACAGGCTTATAACCTTACCTCAAAATCCATTGTTCCCTATTTTTAATTTATCCATATGGTTTTAATTACCTTTGGTCCATGCTCTTAGTATTTTAATGATGGAACTTCCTACCACACAATATGGCTAGGCTGGTCACCAAGGACCATACCACCTCCATCTTGTAAAAAGATTTGAGGAACCTTGTAGATGAGAAACTACAACTCAAGTGCACTTACTAGGAGAAGGAATTTCCCACACATGCCAGTTTTTTGGCAATGGGATTACATATATTGCTACCTTAAACTAGACAAACTGCAATTTATGCAATACAAAATAGTTCACAATTTAAACCTCGTCTCCACAAAATTGTATAAGCTACACCATCTTGCTAGTCCTCTTTGTGGTTGATGTAATACCCAAGTGGGTTCTCTTCACCATATTTTGTGGAACTGTGCTGTCTCAATCTTTTGGCAACAGATTAAGAGACATCTAGATCCCTTAGTGGGTTTGAACGATGCTTTACCCAGAACTCTGCTTTCTTGGTAGGCGTAGACTCCCCCTTGGGCACTGTGGTACCACATGGTCCTTATTACTGCTGTGGCAAAACTGGTAATCTTACACCACTGTAAAGATCCACAAATCTGTTCATGTATGGAATGGCATGAGGAAATGCTTTCAGTTCTACATAAGGAGAAATCTATATGCTAGCCTTAAGAATATGTTTAAAGGAAACCAAGACTGTGCAAACATCGTGGGCAAATTCTAGTGCAGTTCTCTACCCTCCAACCTCTTGTCCTCGCGTCCTCCCACACTTCTCCCTATTACCATCCCCTCTGATGCTCTAATGCTCAAACCTTAGTAATCCCTCCAGTTTCCATGACCATAGGCAACGCTGTGTTCAGCCACCGCTTCCCTAAAATCTGGAACTTCCTCCCCCTAGCCTTTCACCAATCCCCCTACCCCTGTGTCCTCTCAAACCACCTCAGAAGTCTCCCCCTGTAACTGATCCTCATTCCCCTCCTGCTCTCCTTTGCTTTGTTTCACATTGTATGTAATCATCCGTAATTTAAGCACTTATGTTCAACTCTAATATTATGCACTTTACTTCATCTCTCAATTTATTAACTTAAAGTGCACCAACTGCTCTGAAATTATTTGATTGCCTACATATGTAGTATTTAATTCTAGTGGTTTTTAATTGCACTGTATATGCATTGCTGACTGTTCCCTGTTATCCAAGTTCTCGTCTTCTATGGTACAATTGCCAATGTACTGTATTTGTATTGTGTACTAGTTTACTCTGCTCTGTAAAAGTTCCAACATACAGTAGAAACATAGAAACATAGAGATGTGCTGGCAGAAAAGGATCACCAGGCCCACCTAGTCTGCCCAGCTTGCCTAGCAAGCCACTAGGACTTCGCCATTGCCTTCTGCCCACCACCTTCCAGGAACTAATAGACCCTGTGTCTGTCCCATGTTCTTGTGAATCCTCCACTGTTCTTGCCCCCACCACCTCCTCTAGGAGTCTATTCCAGTTTTCCACCACCTCTCCAATAAGTAGAATTTTCTGATGTTTCCCTGAACCTCCCCCTACTATCTGCATATCATGCCCCTTGCTTTTGATTGTTCTGTTAGCTGAAAGATGTCCCCTATTGACATCCTGTTAATGCCCTTGATATATTTGAGGTCTCAATCATGTCCCCCCTCCCTTCTTTGATCAGGTATGACTTCCAAAACTGCACCCCATACTCAAGGTGAGGCCTGACAATCTGCTTGCACAAGGGCATTATGACCTTCCTCTTATTGCTAGTTATTCACCTGCTGATACAACCCAGCATCTTACTGGCCCTTGCCACCAACTTCTCACATTGCTTTGCCACCTCCAGGTCCCGTGAAATGGATATGACAAGGTCCCTTTCTAGCTTGGTAATCTTTAGGGCATGCACCCCACCCCCCACATATGGTATTCCACTCCCTGGTTATTCCTGCATAAGTGCATGATCATGCATTTATTTTGTGCTGAAGGACAATTGCCATTCCTTGGACTATTCCTCCAGTTTCTTCAGATCCCTGCCCAAGCTCTCTACCCCCTCAGGCATATCCATTCTATTGCAAACCTTCGTGTCATCCACAAATAGACACTCTCTTCCCTCTAGCCCCTGCTCTATGTCCTCAAGAATATATATTAAAAGGAGGGCCTCGCACTGACCCCTGAGGTATCACACTGGTGACCATACCCTCCTCCAAAGGTACCCCATAAACAATTACCTTCTGCCTTCTACCCTCCAGCCAGTTTTGCACCCACCTAACCATAAGTGGCCCCAGCCCATGGCATCTCAATTGTGTAGTTGTCTCCTGTGTGGCACAGAATCTAATGACTTTCTGAAGTTGAGATGTGCAATGTATTTGTGCTCTTGTGTTGCAATAGCTCCACTTGTACTTTTCCTTCCCCCATGACACATCTGGAAATGAGCTCACAGCTCATTATGCCTTTTCTGGTGAAACGTTTTAAATAAATAAAATAAATAAACAGAAATGGAAGACACTATTCACCCTTCTTTTGCTTTCCAGACACACTGCATGATTGTAGGGACCATTAACTTACATAACATTGTATGTGGCTTTACACTTTCTTGTTGCTATTTTTCTCTATCTTCTTTGTACGCCATACCCTATGGGAATTCTATGATGTTAAAAGTGAAGTTAATCATTATGTATAGCTGGCCCACCTACTTCTGTTGAACAATGTTTGAGCTTTTGTCTTCCTTGAGTGCTGCAAATCATTCTCTGGATAAATGTACTTAGGTCCCATCATATGAACATCTTTTTGTTTTGTAACCACGTTTTTTTATTATTATTCTTGTTTCTTTCTTTTTGATACCTTGAATTGCTTGTAGAATGTTACTTTGCCTAATAGAACAAACTAAGTACCAAAAAAAATAATAATACATATACAGACATGAACACAATCAGCTAAAACAATTACACATGGATTGTTCCACCAGCAATATTCTCTTCAGGCCATATTTAAAAGTCCCAAGGGTTGATGAATTTCTCAGCTGAGGAGGAAGATTGTTCAAAGAAAGAGGAGTGGTCAGGGAAAAGCATTATTTCCCAAAATGAGTTTGAAACCTGGGTAAACAAAGACTGTGTTGAGATATGTCTCTGAAACAGTAAATGTAGGTGGGGGTAACTTGTGAAGTGGGCACATGAGGAATGGTGCCGTCCGTTACAGGGACATCTTCCTCACGCAATCCACTCATGGCGACTGATGGGTGAGGGCGACCGTGAAGGGGGTGAGCAACTAGTTGACAGGATGTCACTATACATACGTGCACGGGGGTTGGTGGGAGTGATCACAGCGAGCGTGGGCTGGGGGGTGGAGAGGCTGTAGGGGGTGGCACTGTGGTCCTCGGTCGAGCTACGGCATGGTGTTGGGGATTGGGCAATGGCTGGTGTGGCTGAGGTACTGGGTTCAGGTCCAGGTGCTGGTGCGATTTTTATTGCACCCAGCCCGAACCTTTTATTTTACTACTTTCACCCCCTGACATGCACCCCTGGAGTTGAGAATCCTTAAGTGGGGAGTGCTGGGGGCGATCTCTGTGAGGGGTGTGGCAGCAGCCTCCCCCCACAGAAAGTAGTAAAAATATGTCCTGTCACCATTGTGCTGGTGCGCCAGGGTTGTCAGAGTGCTGAAAATGTGTTCGGCACTCTGACGGAGCGATAACGGCGATTGCTTTTAGGCATTTGCCGTTATCACAGAGCCCTGTAGGTGGGAACTATGAGCCTTTCTGATAGAGGGTCTGCTTATCCAGGGTCTTATAAATAAGGGATAACCAATGGAAAGTGTAACTGGAAGAAGTGGATAACCAGTTTAATTGAGATAGAAAGGTACAATGGTGTTTATTTCATTTAGCCTTTAATAGAAACCATAGCAATTCATAATAAATAGTATTCAGGGAAAGAAAAATTGAAACATTAGCATGACAATAGATGGTATCACCATTTTATAATATAGGGAGTATGGCTTGAGCAACAATACTTTTACAATCCATACTGGATAAACAGTGCCAGGCACATTTTATGTGACCTAGGCATTGTCAGACTTTAGTAATGTTTTTTTTTTTTTCAAAATGGTGGTTAAATGTTAAGGAAGAGTCAAAAGTAAGATCAAGATATTTAAATTCACTTACAAGTTCAAGTGGGTTATTGTTTAAAGAGATGAAGTAGGGGGAATTTGCTAGAGACACAGTGGACTGAGACCCAAACAGCAGAATTTGAATATTTTTGCTGTTTAAAAGTTAAAATTGTTAGAAAACCAGTTCAGGATTTTGTCTAACTCACCCTAAAGAGTTGAGGAAAGAAAGGATTCTTGTGAGCATAGAAAATAAACATGTCTTCAGCACAAAGTCAAATTGAGCAATGGTCCACAACAGTGAGTCGAGGATCTACAAAAAGACTAAAGAGAACAGGACCGAGTACAGACGCTTGAAGAACCCCAGTAGAAATTAAAGAAGAGGAAAGACAGCCATTCCAGAGCACAGACTTGAGTTCTCCCGTATAAGTAAGAAGAAAGCCAAGTGATAACATTGGTAGAAAAAACATGAGAAAGTAGACAAGTTAAGAGAAATGAATGGTTGATCACATCAAAATCTTTGGACAAGTCAATAAAAACAGGCTGCCAAAACCCCAACCACTCAATGGCCTGTATAGAGGGTATATTCAACAGCCTTTATCATACAGTAATATGCTACCAGGCAGTTGATTAGCACTATTAAAGAAAAGCATTTGTCAATGCCGAATGTTGTCTTGCTGACACTGGCATTGGCAGCGCAGGTGTTGAACAGATGCATAATAGGAATGGCAGTGAAGTATGAAAGTGACGTCAAAGCCCACATCATCCTACAGAGACTGACAGGCAGTGAGGGTGTGCCTTTGGGCATTGGCCATAATGCTCATGGCATTTCAGCTCACCCTACCCTGCAGTGCAACAAATATTGTGTTGTGCCTTGGGGTCCTCAGGCGTTACACTCACTCCATTCAGCCAAAATGCTCATGGCATTTTACCTCACCCTTTCCTGCAGACACTGACAAGTGCTGAGGTGTGCCTTGGGGTGTTAGGCTTTACAGTCACCCCATTTCAAAAGGACATATGCTGAAATGGGTGCGGCATAGGAGAATGGGGTGAACTGTGGGGCCAAAGAGTCCAAGGCACACCTCAGTGCCTGTCACTGGCTGCAGGTTGGGGGTATGGTATAGCGTGAGCAAGACAGCTGGCAATGTAAAAGACACACCCCTGATGCCTGTCAGTCTGTACAGGGTGGGATGTTATGGTTAGAAACCCTAATGCCCCAGCTGTTTGTTGGCATTTGCACTACAAATTTGCAACATGGCATTTTTGTGACCCCTACCTCATGAAAGTGTTTTTGATCTCTGCTCATGAATAGTGGCACTGTGATTTTGTTAATCTGTCCCGAACGTTGATTTCTCACAGCGACTGTGCCATTCTGCACCAGATGTGGGAAACATCATTAAGGCAGGATGTGAAAATGACAACTCTGCCATTCATAGGTAGGTGTGAAGAGATGGCAGTGTTGAAAATCTTGAGTGAAAATATTAAAAATGCTTGAATTTATGAGCATACATAGAAACTGCGCAATGCACACTGGCAACACAGTCATTTAGTGGAATTATTTCACCAAATTTTCAACATAGGCATTTTGGGACCTCTGCTGATGAACACTGTCACTATGATTTTCTTCATCTGTCCTGATGGTTGATTTCCCACAGCGCACACGCCATAGTGTGCCACTTGTGCGAAAATACATTTCAGGCAGGATCTGAAAAATGACAGTTGTACTGTTCATAAGGATGTGTGCAAAATTGACAATGTTGAAAATGCTGAGTGAAAATATTACAAATTGTCAGAGTTACTACAGTGATGCTCATGGAAACTGCGCAATGCACGCTTGTAACATAGTCATTTTATGGACTTTTGTCACCAAATTTTCAACATAGGTATTTTAGGACCTCTGCTCATGAACAGTGTCACTGTGATTTTCATAATCTATCCCAAACACTGATTTCTCAGAGCGACTGTGCTATTCTGCACCAGTAGTGCAAAACACATTTGGGCAGGATGTGAAAATGACAGCTGCACTGTTCATAAGAAGGTGTGAAAAATATCAATGTTGAAAATCTGGAGTGAAAATATTACAAATTATAGTTACGAAGCCCGTGGAAACTGCTAACGCACACATGTGACACAGTCATTTTTGGAATTTTTCACCAGGTTTGCAGCATAGGCTTTTGGGAGGCCACCTCATGAACAGCAACACTGTCATTTTGTTACTCAGTCCTGAAAGGTGATTCCACGAGTGACCACAAAATCACCTTTTGGGACCAAATATCGCCATGACAGTGACTGAATTCATGAGGAGGGTCCCAAAACCCCAAGTTGAAAATTTGGTGGAAAAGTCAAAAATGGCCGACATACCTACATAAGTTGAAAAAAAACATGTATACCATTATACAGCTTACCGGCATTTCTTCAGTTCGTGGTCAGCTTTGAAGAGTGCAGATGTGTTCCCGGTCCACTGAAGATCGTCACTCTGGGCACTGGAGGCAAGTATGGGGTGGGGGATGTGGGGAGGCAGGCACAGAAGGTGGGCGTGGTTGGGGAGGGGCCACCAGGCTCAACGAGGGACCATTTTCTGTTTTACAGGGTAAAAAAATTGCAGGACTTTTTTTTTTTTGACAGGAGATTTATCATGCTGGGGAGGGATCCCAGCATGCCACCTGAGTGTTTTTTTAGGATTGGGCACCCTGGCCATACAGAGTTGGGAAGGGTTTTGCACTAGCTGAGGGGGACTGGGCACCTCGGCACACAACAAATGGGATACATTATGCAGATGGGGATCGGGCACCCCTGTTGGCTAATTAACTTAGGGTTGGCATGTCATCAGGGGAATGGACCACCCGTTGGCTTTGGAGGGGACTGTGAAGGCGGTGGCTATCATGTGGCTCTCTGTGGGGACTATGAGAAGCTGACAGGGATGCCACCGCTATGTTGCTTGATGGGAACACCAGATGAGGCAAACAGCATTGTTGCTGCAATCAGGGACCTCCCCATGGTGCTCCCTGATTGCAGCAGCTAATTTCTTTTAAGGTGATGGCACATTTCTCAACTGCTGTCATAGACAGCGTGTATGCCATTCGCACTCCCAGAGCCCGCCACAAAAGCAGTGGCGCCATTGGGTGCAGCAGGACCGAGACCTCTGAAACCCGCTTCCACTGAAGCAACCTCTAATATGTTTTCTGCACTGGCGCGCAAGACAACATAAAATGAAGAACAGCAGAACTTAACAGTCACCATAACAGGAAAGGTAGGCAGGCAGGTGTCACTGGTCAGAGGATGTTGAAGTCCATTACAAGACGTTAGCATTAACCTGATCACCTAGCAGGGGCAGTTTCGCAAGCATGAGATTGACCCTCATTGGCTGATTCCTCCTTCTTAGTAAAGTGCTCTGCAACTGCTGGGTCAGTGAAAAACTGTGCTGGGTGACCTGGCCTGATGAACCTAAGGCAAACAGGGTACAAAAAAGTGAAGTACCATCTGTGGTGATGTAGCTTAGTGTTTACACCATTAATATGCTGAGATTTGTGCTGTAGTTCATGCTATAATGTTGATATACTGAGACCCAACCTCTGTTAATCAATGATGGGACTGTGAGCTTTTGCTGCCTGATGAATCTTTTCTTCACCCATGCATATCAAATACTTAATGAGGCAGTGGCAGGGTCTGTTACCTGGTTTGGACCTGGGACCCATTTCTATGTGCTCATTCCACTTCAAAAGCCAGAGCTGATGGATCCATTTTAGGTTGTGACCAGCGCCACTTGTGTAGTTCCCATTCTAGACCATTACCCTCCAGCCCATCTGGTAGTCCAGTGATATGGAGGTTGGACAACTGCACTCTATTCTCCTGGTCATCAGTAGCAACCTGGAGTTCTTCCAAAGTGGCCTTGAGATTATTATAGTCCTGCTAACATCACTAACACCCCACCTTGTGCTCACGCACCCATTTTAAAAATTCATCTGTTCTAGTAACATGAGTCACCACTGTTTCAGATAATCCTGCAACTATTACTTGAATATGACTAGTCTCGGCTGAGATGCTATTGTAACTTATCATCATTTCATTCTGCATGTTAGCTAACATGGCTGGTATCCTTGATAGGGATTTGTCAAGCTCCATCATTGTGCACTCTGCCTCCTGTGCTGCTGAAGCCTGTGCATGGGTGTGTACTTTGTGATGTGGTCACTAAGGAGTTTGAGGACCAACTGGTTCACAATTCAGCTTGAGCTACTACTTTTGCTGTCTACCCACTGCCGTGGTATTGGAGGGATGTTGGAGGTGAATATTTTTCCTGGCCTGTCAACCATTTACATATTAAATAATGCTGTTAATGACAGTGCCTGTAGGGGCTTGGACAGAGCAAATCCATCACATGGCTCAGATGCTGCTTTTATGAAGTGAAACTACATCTGCCCTCCTGCAGTCCTCTGGAACCACTCTTGTTTCCAGTTGGGCTGTCAGATGTGCAACCAGTTCCTCCCTGTGCTCCCTCAGCACCCTAGGGTGTACTATCTGGCCCCATAGCCTTTTTCACTTTCAGTTTCACAAGTACTCTCAGGATTATTTACTCTGTGAATGGACTTGTATCCACCTCCCTCACTCCAGTGTTCCTGCTGCTTTTATATGGTCCACCCTCCTCTTCCTCCACTGTGAAGATTGAGAAGAAGTATCTAGTCAGGATATCTGATTTTTCCTGATCTTCCTTTACACAGTCTCCCCCTGCCCTTCTTAATCTCATAATCAATCACCATGCCTTGCAGTTTTTGCTAATGTATCCAAAAAAGTATTGTCCCCTTTAGCTATCACTATGGCTATATTTATTTATTTTTTATGTCTTTGGTAATCAGGAAAGTGAGCTGATCTGCAGGACCATTTTCAGTCATGACCGGGCCACATGGTGGTGCAACTGGAAGCAATACAGTACATACAGATACATGTGCCTTTGCCCCTACCACTCTCCCTTCTTCCCCACACTACCTCCTTCCTCTGCATCTCCTTGTACCCTATAAATGCCACCGCTTTAGCCTTTACTTTCACAGCCACTTCTCTCAAGTACTACGGTGATCTCTTTTTCCTCCTGTTTTTGCTCAGTTCTTTCACAGAGGTTTATTGCCTTCACTATGAAATCCCTTAATTTGGTCCACTGGTCTTCCATCCCATGTAGGAAATACCCCCAAATTATGTCATGGCTTAGGCACTCGCACATTTTTTTTTTATTTGCCCTCCTGATGTCCAGGACCCTCATCCTTGTGTAGTTTGTCTCGTTACTCTCTTTATGTTGTCACACTGTACAGTAATTGTTGGACCCGGGGAATCTCACTTGACATCTGCAAAACGGTTCCTACTTGTGAACATCATGACTCAGCCATCATCATACTATGATCTAATAATGACATAAGTTATCATCGACATCAGGCATCTTTCATGTGGTCAACATTAGCCCCATCTACCAGAGCTGCATATTCAACACCCTGGAATGAATATGTATCATTTGTGCTTTATCATCATCACAACCAACCATCATTTCGGTTGATCGAGTTCTGGCCCTTCTGACATTCTGCCATCAGGCCTTATATCTTGTGCATGGTACAATCAAAATTTATCTAGCTGGCATCCAGTTCTTTCTCTCTCAGTATTCTCCATCTTCACCATCTTTATTCTCCAATTAGTCAATCAAACTGCTATTATTGGATTCCAACGATTATCCAATTCAAGTTCCAAGTCGACTTCCAATTGAAGGACCGCTATTCGAAATCTACTAGACCTACTGGATTCAAATCCATTCGAGCATCATTCAAATATCATGATGTCTCGGAAATTCCTTCATCGTGGAGAATTCACTGTATCATCAGCTCGCTCATCAGCTTTTCTCAGAGTATCTAACCTGAAAAACATAATGACAACTTCATTCTAAATCTACCTGCATCAAAACTGACAGACTTCAATCCGGGACTTCCATAACTTATTTCTCTACATCAAACAAATGGTGTCCAGTCATAATACTATCAAAACTCTTTTATCTTCAGATGCCAACATACCCATGACATCAGAATGGTTCATTGACCATACAAGAACCCTCCTTCAGAAACTCGGACTTGATCCATTTTCCTATTCAGTTCATTCATTCTGAATAGGAACAGCCACTAGCATCTCATAATGATATCCCGTTCACATCATCAAAAGACTTGGAAGATGGAAATCATCTTCCTTCAAAATATTTATCCCAATCCAACTTCTGAACTCAAAATGCTTTCTATTATCTCCTCTGGTTTGCACAGAGGATGAGCAGGTCAGTAGCCACGGGTCCTCAGAGGTTTTGCCCAAAGGGTTTTCCTCTCCTGAATGCTCCTGATTACACTCTCCGGAGTTGGAGGATGTAATACTTTTTGGCCTTTATTCTCTACAGCTACCCAGCTCAACTACCAAGGGTGAGAATAGAGAAAAGTCACATCATAATTCAATATAAAAATATTTACTAATCATCACAGTATCACCAAGCACTACATATTTCACCAATATTGAATGAAGGGGCTTTAAGCCCGAGGTTCAATGTGGGGAATAGGCTCCTCCTACTTTCCCTTTAAAAATACACATCTGGCAGCACTTTGTGCTTGGATTCTGAATCTTGCCCTCCATCTTCCCCATCAATCTCCTTCTTCTCTGGCACTCTGTCCACCTTGGTAGGGCCTCTATTACCTACAGCTACCCAGCTCATCTACCAAGGGTGGGAATAGAGAAAAAGCCACATCATAATTCAATATAAAAATATTTAATAATCATTACAGTATCACTAGGCACTACATATTTCACCAACATTGAACACAAATTTGTGTGAGGACAGTAGTTTAAGAAATAAATTTAAGAGACGTATATGGTTCTCTGTGAGGATAAGGAAGCAGTTAGAGCCAAAAAAGTTTTGTAGGTTGAAGAAGAAACAGTGGGAGGAAGAATCGGAGAATATATTCAGAAAAACAGAGTGACAAAGAGGGCAGTTAGGGAGGCTAAAGCAGACACAGAGCTGCAGATTGCCAATGGAATCAAATCTGAGGGTAACATTTCTTCTGACACATCAGGGAAAAAGGGAGGAGGAATTGTCAGGTTCACAGAAGGGATAGGGCAATAGAAGAGGATGGGTAAAATCAGCGGTCCTAAACAACTATTTTTGCTCTGTTTACATCAGAGAGGATACTGGTTTCCTATCTGAAAGTGGCATCCAAGCAGTCACTAGATCGTTTCCAGAGATGGAAACACTAGTATTCATCAGAGATAGGGTCTGGAAAGGGTTGACAGTCCTCAAAATGGGCAATGCCCCAGGAACAAACTGGTTACACCCAAGAGTGCTATGGGAATTTACAGAGGAAATGACCCTCTGGCAAAGCTATTTAACAGCTCACTGAAGATGGGAGAAGTTCCTAGTGACTGGAGAATGGAAAATGTGGTTCCACTGCATGGGGGGGGGTAAGTAATAGCCAGGGAACTATATACTGGTTAGTCTTACATCTATTGTAGGAAAGATGATGGAAACTCTGATCAAGCAGGATCTAATTGATTACCTGGAAAAAAATGGTCTACAAGATATTAAGCAGCACAGTTTTGTAGCAGGGAGGTCCTGACAGACCAACTTAATTGTCTTCTTTGACTGGGTAACAAGGGAGTTTGATGGGGCCATGAAGTGGATTTATTGTACTTCAACTTCAGCAAGGCATTCAACTCAGTGCCTCATAGGCACGTATTAAGGGAAATGAAGGATCTGGGGGCAGCAGGTGATTTAGACAGATGGTGGGAAACTGGCTTAAGAGTAGGCAGCAGAGGGTTGTCAATGGATCAAATCAGCTGAGGGCGAAGTCACTAATGGGTGCCACAGGGATTGGTCCTGTACCCTGTCCTTTTAATATATTTATTAGTGACATTACTGTAGGAATCCATGGTAAGACTGGCCTCTTCACAGAGGACAGTAAATCTGCAGAAGGGTGGATAGTGTGGAAGAAGTTAGGGATTTACAAAATGACTTCCATAGGCTGGAGAGATGGTCAAATGCATGGCACTGAAATGCATGCTGAAAAGTGCAAAGTAATGCACCTGGGGAAACAGAACCCCAGAACAGAGTACTGGCTTAATGGGGTTAAACTTTATATGACAGAGGAGCAAGACTTGGGAGTCATTATCAGTGACAATCAGAAACAGTCTAGCCAGTGCAACAAAGCCTAGAGCAAAGCAAACAGAATAGTAGGGTGTATAGGGAGGGGCATAGATAGTAGAAGGAAAGAAGTAATACTCCCCCTTTATAGATCCTTGATGAGGCCACAGCTGGAGTACTGTGTCCAGTTCTGGAGCCTTCACCTTAAAAAGGATTAGAACAGACTGGAGGCAGTACAGCGTGGGGCAACCAAGGTGATTCAAGGACTACAGTGGGAATCCTATGAGAAATGTCTAAGGCTTTAAACATGTACTCATTAGAGGACAGGAGGGAGGGGGTGATATGTTTGAAACATTCAGGTTTTTGAAAGAGATTAATAGAATGAACTGTGTGGAATTATTTATTAGGAACACTATCATTGACACGTGGGTGTGAATATAAACTGAAAGGAGGAACTACAAGGGGGACTTGAGGAAGTATTATTTTACCAATAGGATGATGGAGCTATGGAACAGCCTGACTGCCAAAGTGGTGAGCACCACAGCTGTGGAAGGTTTTAGGCATGGGTGGGATAGAATAAGAAGAATAATAGAAAGTATGTGCGAGGAGGGGGAAGGATGAGCTGAATGGAGGGGATAGGTCCCTGCATGGACATTAGGTCCCAGGCAATCTATGGGTAGACTGGATGGATCATTGGTCTTTTTCTGCCATCATTGACTATGTTTCTATATTTATAGTTACAACAGTTAAGGGTCCAGAAATAAGACATGATGTGAGTGGTGCAGTGCAGTGGCTGTGGAGCAGCAGTCTTCCGGGAGACGTTCTGGAGGATGCTGTGTTGTCCCATCTGCAATCACCTCTCTGGGCTGAGGGAAGAGGTTGCTCATCTCAAGGCTGAGTTGGCTAGGATTTGGGGGCCCTGTCTCCACCCAGGGACCACCAGAGCCACTGTTGTTACCTCAGTGGTTGCCAAGAAAGAGGAGCAGTTGGACTACAGTGGGCTCAGGGAGGGTGAGGTGGTGGAGCAGAGGTGCATCCCTCAGTTGTACCTCTCACCATATGCTGTTCTGGCAAAGTGTGGTTCCTCTATGGAGGCACCTGCAGTGCAGACTGAGGAGGATGCTGGGAACCTCCACAAAAAGACCCACAGGAGGGTGGCATGGGACCCCAAAGGGAAGGAAACCACTTCTGGTAGGGGACTCCATTGTTAGGAGGTAGAACTGGGGAGGAAGGGAGAGGGAGTAAGGTGCCTGCCTGGCGCCATGGCTTGGAAGGACAGGAGAGAGTCCTCAGGATTGCATGAGCAGCTGCACAGGAGGAGGGAGGTGGATGTCATTGTCCACATAGAGACAAATGACCTGGCTGGGAAAGGGATCAGAGCAGTGCAGAAAGAGTTTGTGGATTTGGGGAAGGACCTTATACAAGCAGCATGCACGGTAACCTTCTCAGAGGTGCTGCCTGTCTATGGCATAGGGTGAGGCTAGGGTGCTCCACACCATGGGATTCAATCAGTGGTTGAAAAACTGGTGCAGAGCTCAGGGGTTTGGCTTCACTGGGGACTAGAGGTCCACCTGGAGTGACGCAGGCCTATACTGGCATGATGGTCTACATCTGTCCAAGAGGGGAACCAGGATCCTAGGTGATAGGTTTAAATGCTTCACTGGCTAGCATTTAAACTAGCCAAGGGGGGTGGCACTGGAAAGGAGCAGGGAATTCCTAGCCCACCCCCCCAAAAAATCAAGATAGTGAGGTAAACACCAAGATAGAGATGTTGATAGGGAGAAGGTCAGGGGTAAATGGAGAAAACGACAAAGACAATGAGGACAGGGATGGGCAAAGAGGGGTAAGGCCATCAAGAAATGGAGGGTAATGAGTCCCAATGCCTGTAGTCTGGGCAATAAGCTCCCTGAACTGGTGACCTTGATGGAAGAGGGATGAATGGATATTGTGGCAGTCACAGAAACATGGTACGCAGAATAACATGACTGGGATGTTAACATACCAGGGTACACAACCTACATGAGGGACAGGGAGGATGTAAGAGAGGGAGGAGTAGCTCTCTATGTAAGGGAAGGGATAAAAGCAATGGAACAAAAGAGTAAACAGAGAGGAGAGGAGGCACTGTGGGTCACCTTAGAGACTGGAAATGATACCACAGTCCTCACAGGGGTTGTATACAGACCCCCATCTCAGGGAGAGGAAATGAACAAGGATATGATAGAAGGCATCATTAGGATGGCAGAGAAAGTGGAGATACTGTTGATGGGGAACCTGCATATGCCAGATGATAACTTGAGCACCTTGTTGCAGCCACATCAAAGAGCAGGGCCATTCTCTGATGCCTTACAGGGGCATGCCTCAGACAGCTAGTGTTGGAACCCACTGAGGGAGCACATCTTAGACCTTGCATTCTCAAATTGGGACAGTGAGAGGATCTCAGATCTAGAAGTGGGTAGCCATCTGGGAACAAGTGACCACCAAACAGTGTGGTTCATGATAAACTCACCTGCAGAGTCAAGCTCATAAAACAGTGAGGGTACTGGACTCAGAGGGCTGACTTTGGCAGAATGGAAGAGTGGCTTAGAAAAGCACTACCAAACAGGAAAGGAGGAAGGGTGAAGCGACAATGGGGAAACATCAAAACTGCCACCACAGAGGCAACAAGCCCTTTGTGTGAAGCAAATAAACAAATTAAAATTAAAGAAAAGCCACTATGGTTCTCAAAAGAGGTGGCAGAAAGGTTAGGGAGGAGAAGAAGACAGCATTTAGGAAGTATAGGGAAACACAGAAGGAGCAGGACAGAGAACTGTACCAGTTAAGGCAGAAGGAAGCAGGAAAGGCAGTCAGAATAGCAAAGGCCCAAACTGAGGAAAAGATAGCCACTTTGGTTAAGAAGGGGATAAAACATTTTATAGGTACATTAGGAAGTGTGAGAAAGACAAAGGGAGTAGTGAGGCTGAATAGAATGGATGATGGGTGGGCAGAGAGGACAGTGAAAAGCAGGGTACTGAATAAATACTTCTGCTCAGTATTCACAAAAGAGGAGGAGGGGAGGTACCTAATCCAATTAACAGAAGCACTCTGGATAGGGGGTGATCCCAGTCCTTTCACAGAAGAAAGGGTCTGAAAGAACTCCAAAACTGAAGGTGACAGTGCAATGGGGCCTGACAGGATTCACCACAGAATTCTAAAAGAATTAGGGGAGAACTAGTGATACCACTGACTACCTTTTAACAAATTATGGAAGGATGGTGTGGTACCTGAGGACTAGGGGAGGGCAGATGTGATTCCCTTCACAAAAGTGGGAGCAAGACAGAGGCAGGAAGCTACAGACCTGGCAGTTTGACCTCTGTGGTAGGGAAAATGATGGAATCACTTCTGAAGGAAAGAAGTGCTGAGTACCTAGAGGCCAGTGGGGCATAGGACCCAAGGCAGCATGGATTCACACTGGGAAGGTCATGTCAGACAAATCTAATCGATCTTTTTGACTGGGTGACCAATGTAGTAGACTGGGGAGGGGCTGTGGACATGGCTTACCTAGACTTTAGCAAGGCATTTGACACAGTCCCACACAAAAGATCAATAAACAAATTAGCTAGCCTGGGAGTGGATCCCAGGGTGGTAGCCTGGGTAAAACATTGGCTGGACAACAGGACATAGAAGGCAATTGTTAACGGAGTCCACTCTGAAGAAAGTGGGGTTACTAGTGGGGTACCGCAGGGTTCAGTACTGGGTCCAGTCCTTTTAAAGTCTTTATAAGTGACATTGCAGATGGACTGGAAGGAAAAGTATGTCTCTTTGCAGATGACACAAATCTCTGCAACAGGGTTGATACAAGGGGAGCATGGAAAGGATGAGAGGGTCTTGTAAGGTTGGAAGAATGGTCAGGGTATGGCAGCTTGGATTCAATGCAAGAAGTGCAAAATAATGCACCTGGGAAACAAAAATCCAGGGAAGAGTGCACAGTGGGGGTAATAATAACAACAAAAAAATGGAAAGGACCTGGGGGTAACTGATATCAGATGACCTTAAGGTTGGCAAGCAATGTGAGAAGGCAGTAGGGAGGACTAGGGGGATACTGGGATGTATAGGAGAAGTATCACCAGCAGAAAACTGGAAGTTGTTATCCTCTGTACAGACAGTTGGTGAGATCCTATCTGAGTACTCGCGTCCAGTTTTGTAGGCTCCATCTCCACAAGGACATAGACAGGATGGAGGAAGCCAGTGAGGGCAACTAAAATGGTGCAGGGTCTGCAAGAGAAGCCATATGAGGAGACGCTAAAGGAGCTTAATATGTATACCCTTGAGGAAAGGAGGGAATGGGGGACATGATAGAAACTCATAAGTACCTCAGTGGAATTAACAAAGTCCAAGAGGGTATCACTTTCAGAAAAAAGAGATGTGCAAGAACAAGAGGAGATCAATTTGAAGATAGAAGTGGGATGGCTCAGGTGCAGTGTGAGGAAGTATTTTTCACAGAGTGAGTGGTGGATGCATGGAACCACCTTCCTGAGAAAGTTGTGGGGTCTAAAACTGTGGGAGAATTCAAGAATGCATGGGACAGACATAAGGCAATTCTTGTGGGGGTAGGAAGAAATAAGCAGTTGGTTAACTAGGATCTGCAGCTTATCCAGTAGGTAGGAAATGGGCAGACTAAGTGGGACAAGTGGTCCTTATCTGCCGTCAAAGTCTATGTTTCTAGTGCATGACCCTGTGTCAACCATTATTCCTCCTTGATGATGGATCACCTTTGGTCCACCCCATATCCACTTGAATGCTTGCCTGGTGACTCCTTACCAGATCGGCCATCTTTCTGAAGTCCGCCTTTCTAAATTCCAGAATTTTAGTTCTAGTGGGCCTTTTCCTATCCATGTCAAACTGGAACTGCACTGTGCAATGGTCACTCCCACTCCTCTATTCCTGCCTCCATTCTTTCCTTTTAGACTGCAGTACATGATCCCCCATTTATCTGCTCCCTCCATTGTAGTTACCAACCCACCCTATTCTCCCAAACCCTGGTTGCCTGACACCCCCACCATCTCTCTCACCCCCTGTCTGTTTTTCAGACCCCGTAGTCCATTCCTTGTTTGACCATCACACTATAGAGTTCAGTTTCAGGGCTCCCCCAATGGACCTGCCCCTACGGAGATGGTCCAGTACCGCCTATTAAGGGGAGTTACCCTAGATGGTCTATCAGTGGTCCTGGACCTATTGGAATTGCTGACTGAATGCATGAATCCGAGGGATCTTGTGCTCTCCTATAATAAGGTGGTGAGAGATGCCCTGGACTTGATTACTTCTGTTCGTGTTCAGCCACTCACTCTTCGCCCAAGGTCCCCCTGGTTTGTTGGTTCCTTGAAGGAGTTGAGGAAAGTTGGTCATAGGATAGAAAGAGCATGGCAGAAATCTGGCCCAAATGCTGAGAGGCTTAAATTGATGGAACATTATAGGGAATTTCAATCAGAAATCACCGAAGAAGGCAGAGTTCCTGTCCAGGAGATTTCTGCGTGCAGAATCGACTGGCTCAGCTTTTCCAAACTGTTGACAGATTGTGCAATTCCATCTGTCTCCAATCGGAAGATCCTTTTCTCAGGTTAAGTGTGAGAGTTTACTCGATTTTTCACAGATAAGGTTGCCAGCATCAGATCTGGTAGTGGCCCAGCTCTTCCTATGAAGTGCAGGAGTGTCGATGAGAGGTGGTGAGTGCTCAGTCTGGACAGATTTCAGCCAGCCGGAATTCTCGGACATTGTGAAGACTGTCCAGGCTATGTACCCAACCAGTTGTAGTTTGGATCCAGGCCCTATCCCCTTTAATGGACTGTGTAGATGTTATCTGCTCGATCCTAGATGAAATTGTCTGGAAGTCATTGGAGGGGTGTCTTTCCTGATCCCTCAAGGAGGTGGTCATATGACCACTCCTTAAAAAACCCTCTTGTTTCGACTGTCTAGCTAACTACCGCCTATCTCTAACCTGCCCTTTGTGGGTAGGTTATTGAAAAGGTGGTTGCATTGCAACAGGATGATCGCCTTGTAACTCACAATGTCTAGGAAGCTCTCCAGTCCGGATTTAGGAAGAAACATAGCACAGAGACTGCCCTTGTCCGGGTGTTAAATGATCTCTAATGGCAAGAGATCGAAAGGCCTGTACAGTTGTGGTCCTTCTTGATCTCTCAGCAGCTTTTGACACTTTGGACCATGGTGTGTTTTTGAGTCCTTGCGGGTCCTTTGTGGCTATCGGGTACAGTCCTTAATTGGTTTTGATCTTTCCTCATGAGCAGATCTCAGAGGGTGGTCACTGGAATTTATTCCTCTGACGCCTCCCTCTGTCCTGCATGGTCCCACAGGCTCCATATTGGCACTCATGCTGTTGGCAGTGTACACGCTGCCATTGGGAGACATCATTAGGCATTACAGCTTGAGTTTTCACTGCTATGCAGATGATACTCAGATGTATATGCCCTTTTACCTGGACAGGTTGATGCGGTTTCAGTGCTTAACAACTGTTTCACTGAAATCAAAGACTGGATGAGCACTAGCTGGCTGAGACTGAATCCAGACAAGACTGAAGTGTTGGTGGTGGACCCTGGTCATCTGGGGTGGGTTTGAGGGCTGGACAGGCATTGGGCCTATGGCTTGATGGTGTTCAGCTCACTACCTCAGACCAGGTGCACAAGCTGGTGTTATTTTTGGTGACGGCTTGACCCTGAAATCTTAGGTGTCGGCCATTGTTAAATCCTCATTTTGCCATCTGAGGAATATCGCCGGTGAAACATCTGGTTTCCAGATGACCTTCCGGCATTGGTCCATGCCTTCATTACCACCCATCTTGACTACTGCAATGCCCCTCTACCTAGGGCTTCCTGGGGTTGATATCTTCCATTATTGCAGCTGGTGCAGAATGCTGCAGCCAGGTTATTGACTGGTACATCAGGACCAGTCATATTAAACCTGTGCTGCACGGACTGCACTGGCTGCCTGTTCAGTGGTGGATCACCTGTAAGGTTGGCTTACTAACCTTTAAAGCCCTACACAAACAGGGACCTGACTTATTGAAAGATCTCCTGACTCCTACTCCCCCTTAGGTCTCCGATCTGTCAAAGTGGGATTGCTAGAGATTTCCACGGTTCGTTTAAAGACATCTGGTGCTCATGCTTTTTCTTTTGCAGCACGAACCCTGTGGAATTCTCTACCTCTGGTTAAGAGAATGCCTGAATCAATAGTTTCAAGTCCATGCTGAAAACTTATTTATTTAGCTTAGCCTTCCTGATTGCTTTTAATTCATTGCATTTATTGTTTTATTGTTAATTTATGTTGTGAATGTGTGTTTTAAACCTGTTCAGTGCCTTGGTTTTGGAAAGGCTATAAAAAGTTTTACTTGCTTTTACTTACTTACTAGCTACCCACACACACCATCTCCTTCCCCTTCCCCTTTCCTCCTGTCACCCTACCCGCTACCTCGACCACCCTAACTCCACTCTCAGTGTTCCTTCTTCCCTGCCCACCTTGACTACTTTCTACTGTCCTACACCCTCTCTTGTCCTACTCCTCTGACTCTGTTGTCTTAACCTGACCTCTATCCCTTCCTCTCTCCACATCTCCTGTTCTTCCTCCTGACTCCCAGACAGTGGGTGAAATATAGTCCTTTAGGCACCTTTGAATGCTCCAACTCCTATTGCATCTCTTGCAGTCCCACACCTTTTCTTACCACTTGGTAGAAGCTTGGGATCTACGCCATCAGTAATCATACCTTGCGGGGTTAAGAGCTAGAAGTGCCTTAAGAGCAGCAGAGGAGTGGTAAGAGAGAAGGAGAAGAGGTTCAGGGAGAAAGGGAAGAGGGACTGGGAAAGGGGAGTAGAGAAAGAGAACAGGTGGTGAAAAGGAGTTAGAAGTAGAAGCAACAGCAGCAGTTTCAGTGATGTGGGGATTGCCAACCTCGAGGATGGAGGGACTGGGTCAGGAGGAGAAAAGGAGGGATAACTTTCCAGAACTTGGAGGGTGATCCAAGATCCCTATACATTAAATAATGGTGTAACTTCTATCCATGTCAGGGTATCATTTTAAAATGGGAAGGAGACTGAACATAGTGATACAACTACTTTGTGGGCCTTGTCTCCCATAAAGTTGTAGTTGTTATTTTAACTGTTGATGTTTGCAGGTTATCTATGCCTCCCACCCCAATAATAGGGTTGGAATGGCTGCACCTTCCCCCATAACCAAGAGGGCAGGTTAGAGGCTACCTGCACACAGTGGAAGCCAATGCCCTTTGTGATCTGTTGATGGGTGGGATTCAAACATGGGGTGCAATCCTCTCAAGAAGCTAAATACCTTATCTTCACTATTTACTTGGCCCCCTGATGACTCTAGATTCAATCTCTCAGCTGGCAGCACAGCATGCTGCTGATACACTGATAGGTCTGTCAAATTCACAATTTCAATATAATTTTATTAGTACTCGCTTTTTGTAATCTTTGAATTCTGCAACCCCACCACCACTGCCCTTCATGATTCTCCAAAGTCCTTCCCACAAACCTGCATAACTTATGTCAGCAATGAAATTAGTTGTGGGAAATTTTATACGGCACAGCACATCTTGATAAAACTGCAGCATTCTGAACTACCAATACTGCCAGTATGCTGTTCTCTTGCTGATGTCGAGAATTATTAAATACTCTACTTGGATTGGGAAAGGAAGTGTTGTTCCTATGACACTGAGTTGTAAAAATGGCATGAGAAGCTGCTGTGTTATAAGGATGCACTGTTTCCTACTGAATTTCCTGTTACTGAGTCCTCTGCTGATGTCAGCCATGGGTAGTAGCAGGAAGGTTTATGGACCATCACAGAGGGTGGCAAAAGGAATGGTCTTGAGTATTTTCAGACTGCCATTGCTTTATATAAAAAAGTTAATATTAATAGAATTTATACTGAAACTGTAATGGGACACCCGCCCCACACAGCAGCTAAACTCCTATACTCTGCTTCCTTCAAGTTTTGACTGGTTCCTTTAAACATAATGGACTATCATTCTTTTTATGTTGCTTGCATGTGCAAGAAACATAGTGCCATAGACGGAGATTTGGGTGTCACCTCCTCCTCCAATTCAGGCACTGGGCTGTGGCGCTGACTGTAAGCCAATGCATTTGGAGCTGTCTATGACACGCTCCAAAATGCAGTAACTGAGTTGAAAGGGAAGCTACGCTTGAGTGAGCAGCGATAAGGCGTGCTCACGCGCTCCCCAGGCGTGCGCTCCGTACGCACTGTAGCCGACAAGGGTGCTCAATCCCGTCGGCTAAGCTGCTGTCGTCCCCAGCTGGTGCCACGCTGGAGCCCACCCAGCGTGGTAATCACTTATGTAGCCGACAGGGGTGCCCAATCCCCGTTGGCTAAACACCAAAGTGCTTGTGCCACGCTGCGAGCACCCGGCGTGGCAAGCGGCCCACGAAGTTTTTTTTTTGGTCGACGGTACCCAATCCCCGTCGGCTGAATGCCCCCAAGTGCTTGTGCCACGCTGAGAGCCCACCCCAGCGTGGCAAATGGTCCCACGTTGTCTTTTTTTTTTCACCTGAAAACCAAAACTGTCCCGAGCTTCTCCCGATCCCTCCTCCCACAACCTGCTCCCACCCACTGTGCACCCAGCTCTCCCATGCCCCTCACCCCATACTTACCTCCGACCGCGCGACGATCTTCGTGGACCGGAACACGCCTGCACTCTTCAAAGCCGACAGCTAACTGAGGAAATGCCGTAAGCTGTATAATGGGCTGGGATAGGGGGTTTCAACTTTATTTATTAGGTCTTCAGGTATTTTTGTTCTTTAATCGTTTTAACATGATGGATCTTTCCGATGAAGAATGTCATGATTGCTCGGCGTGCAGATTTCGTAGTATGACTGCGCAGTCACTGTGAAATCACCCTTCAGGCCTGAATAACACCATGACAGTAACATCATTCAAGAGAAGGGGTCCCAAAAACCCCATGTTGAAAATTTGGTGCAAGAATTCCAAAAAATGACTGTTTTACGAGCGTGCATTGCGCAGTTCCTACGCAGGCTCGTAAGTTCACGAAATTTCAATATTTTCACTCCAGATTTTCAACATTGCCATTTTACCACACCTGCTTATGAGTAGTACAGCTGTCATTTTTCACATCTCACCCAAAATGTGTTTCCACCCATGGAGCGCAGAATGGCGCAGTCGATGTGCGAAATCAATGTATGGGACAAATTAAGAAAACCACAGTGACACTGTTCATGAACAGAGGTCTTAAAATGGCTATGTTGAAGATTTTGAAAAAATTCTAAAATGACCTGTTGTACGGCGTCGTTAGCAGTTCACATGAGCTCGTAGGTTATAAATTTTCAATATTTTCACTCCAGATTTTCAACACTGCCATTTTACCACACCTCCTTATGAGCAGTACAGCTGTCATTTTGACATCCTGCCCAAAATGTGTTTCCACCATGTAGCGCACAATGGCGCAGTCGGTGTGCAAACTCAATGTATGGGACACATTAACAAAATCACAGTGACACTGTTCATGAGCAGAGGTCTTAAAATGGCTATGTTGAAAATTTGGTGAAAATTCTAAAAATGACTGTTTTTCTGGCGTGCATTTAGCAGTTCTAAACCGCGCTCGGTAGACTATAAATTTTCAATATTTGCACTCCGATGACTTCAAATACCTAAACAGCACATAGAAGCAAGCAACATTCGGCATTGACAAATGCTTGTTTAATATGAAAAGTGAGGAAATAAAACTCAAGTTTTCAATGGTCACAACTAGATTTATAAATCTGCTTCAATGCCCATGAACATATATTTTAAGTAAATATTACAAAAGTTGCCTATTGCACAAATTAGACCCACCACTGCTTGATCAAATAAATAATGCTTTTATATTTCTTAGGACAGCTTTTTTTCAGTTTTCTACCGATAGGACATCTACTAATTGTGTTACTACATGAGATAGAAGCATATATGCTAGTGGTTCTGGTTATTACTAATCACCCCCAGTGCCTGCCTTACCCAGGACAAAATTACAAAAACATCCTGACTGGGATTCAGTATAAATCATTACTGTTTGAAGGAGACTGCATCAAGATTTCTACAGTTTCTTGAACTGCAGTTTAGTTTCCTTTAAGACAGGAATAGCAAGATCTAAGTTGTAAAGGCTCTGTTCTCAGTCACACAACTGAGTTAGGAACATTTTTCCAGGCACCAGTAAAGTAATTTGTGAGCATCTGAGATGAGCGGTGTGGCCCCAACTCTAATAGTCCACAGGGCCATTCACACATTATTGCTGATCTAATTTGCTCAGTCACAGTCTGCAGCAGCTTCATTGAACTGACACTTGCTAATGCATGTACTGTACTACCTCTGTAAGACTGATCACAATCTGTCATGCTAGGGGACTCATAGGAGAGGGAGGGGGTAACTAGATATCAGGAATATCTTAGATGAGGGAACTTGATATGTTTGTGGGGATACTGCATTACTGACTGGGGTGATTGCATTGGTAGCTCAGGGACTTGCAGAGGTGTTCAGAGACTGAGTTGCTTCAGTGGACTTTATTGGTTAGAAGAGGGACTGCATAATAGATGTGCTGGAAGACCAAGGGAGAGATAGTGAGGCTTAATAAAGGGGATGGAGGGTGGGCAGACGGTGACTGTGAAAAGGCAGAGATACTAAACAAATATTTTTGCTCAGTATTTACAAAGGAAGAGGGGGAGGTACCTAAAACAAACAGTAGAGACACTCTGGATACAGAAGTTGATACCAGCCCATTTACAGAAGAAAGGGTTCTGAAAGAACTCTAAAACTGAAGGTGGACAAAGCAATGGGGCCTGATGGGATTCATCCCAGAATTCTAAAAGAACTAAGGGTAACATAGAAACATAGAAACATAGACTTTGGCCAGATAAGGACCATGGCCCACCCAGTCTGCCCATTTCCTACTGGATAGCTGCAGATTCTAGTTAACCAACAGCCTGCTTCCTGCAACCCCCACTATAATTGCCTTGTGTCTGTCCCATGCATGTTTGAATTCCCCACTGTTTAGACCCAACGACCTCCTCAGGAAGGCTGTTCCATGTATC
This sequence comes from Neoceratodus forsteri, assembly GCA_016271365.2. Classification (NCBI taxonomy): domain Eukaryota; kingdom Metazoa; phylum Chordata; order Ceratodontiformes; family Ceratodontidae; genus Neoceratodus; species Neoceratodus forsteri. The sequence continues at coordinate 542,560,408 of CM028131.1, read as the reverse complement.
CACCACTCTCTCCGTGAAAAAGAATTTCCTCACATTACCCCTGAGCCGTCCCCCTCTATCTTTAAACTGTGCCCCTTGTTCTTACACATCTCTTTTTCTGAAAGATGCTACCCTCCTGGACTTTGTTGATTCCCTTGAGGTACTTGAATGTTTCTATCATGTCCCCCCATCCCTCCTTTCATCAAGGGTATACATATTAAGCTCTCTCAGTCTCTCCTCATATGGTTTCTGATGTAGACCCTGCACCATTTTAGTTGCCCTCCTCTGGACTGCTTCCATCCTGTCTATGTCCTTGCGTAGATGAGGTCTCCAAAACTGCACACAGTACTCCAGATGGGGTCTCACCAACTGTCTGTATAGAGGGATAACCACTTCCCTTTTTCTACTTGTGATGCCTTCCTATGCATCCCAGTATCCCCAGCTCTCCTTACCGACTTTTTCCACGTTGCTTACCCACCTTTAGGTCATCTGATATGACTACTCCCAGGTCCCTTTCCATTTTGTTGTTGTTAGTACCTCCCCTGCTATTGTGTACTCTTCTCCTGGGTTTTTGTTTCCCAGGTGCATTACTTTACACTTCTTTGCATTGAATCTAAGTTGCCATATGTCTGACCATTCCTCCAACCTTGCCAAGTCCCTTCTCATCTTTTCTACCCCCTCTTGTGTATCAACTCTGTTACAGATCTTTGTGTCATCTGCAAAGAGGCATACCTTTCCCTCCAGACCCTCTGCAATGTCACTTATAAAGATGTTAAAGAGGATTGGACCCAGTACTGAGCCCTGAGGTACTCCACTAGTAACCCCCCTTTCTTTGGAATGTGTTCCATTCACTATTACCTTCTGTGTCCTGTTGTGCAGCCAGTTCGCTACCCAGGCTACCACCCTGGGACCCACTCCCAGGCTGGCTAACTTGATTATTAATCTTTTGTGTGGGACTGTGTCAAATGTGTGTGTGTGAGTAGAACTAGTGACACCACTGACTACCCTCTTTAACAAATCATGGGAGGATGGGGTGGTACCTGAGGACTGGAGGAGGGCAGATGTGATTTCCTCACAAAAGTGGGAGCAAGACAGAAGCAGGAAATTACAGACCTGTTAGTTTAACCTCAGTAGTAGGGAAATGATGGAATCACTCTGAAGGAAAGAATGGTTGAGTATCTAGAGGCTAGAGGGCAAAGGACCCAAGGCAGCATGGATTCACACTGGGAAGGTCATGTCAGACAAATCTAATCGATCTTTTTGACTGGGTGACCAATGTAGTAGACTGGGGAGGGGCTGTGGACATGACTTAAATAGACTTTAGCAAGGCATTTGACACAGTCCCACACAAAAGATTAATATACAAGTTAGCCAGCCTGGGAGTGGGTCCCAAGATGACAGCCTGGGTAAAGAATTGGCTGGAGAATAGGACACAGGGAGTAATAGTAAATGGAGTCCACTCTGAAGAAAGGGGGTTACTAGTGGGTACCGTGGGTTCAGTATTAGGACCGTCCTCTTTAATGTCTTTATAAGTGATATTGCAAAGGGACTGAAGGAAAGTATGTCCTTTGCAGATGACACAAAGATCTGCAACAGAGTTGATGCACAAGGTGGGTGGAAAGGATGAGAAGGGACTTGGCAAGGTTAGAGGAATGGTCAAATGTATGGCAGCTTAGATTCAATGTTAAGAAGTGCAAGTTAATGCACCTGGGAAACAAAAACCCTGGGGAAGAGTGCACAATGGTGGTGAGATACTAACAACAACAAAAATGGAAAGGGACCTGGGGGTAGTCATATCAGATGACCTAAAGGTGGGCAAAGAATGTGAGAGGGCATCAAGGAGGGCTGGGGGGATACTAGAATGCATAGGGAGAGGCATCACCAGTAGAAAACAAGATGTTTTCATCCCTCTGTACAGAGAGCTGGTCAGACCCCATCTGGAGTACTGCATGCAGTTCTGGAGACCCAATCTCCACAAAGACATAGACAGGATGGAAGCTGTCCAGAGGAGGGCACTAAATGGTGCAGGGTCTGCACCGAAGACATATGAAGAGAGACTTAAGGAGCTTAATATATATAGCCTCGAGGAAAGGAGGGAGAGGGGACATGATAGAAACTTTCAAGTACCTCAAGGAATCAACAAAGTCCAAGATGGTAGCATCTTTTAAAAAGAGGTGTGCAAGAACAAGAGGGCACAATTTGAAGATGGGGGGGCCTAGAGGTAATTTAAGGAAGTATTTTTTCACAGAGAGGGTTGTGGATGGCTGGAATGGTCTTCCGGAGGAGGTTGTGGAGTCAAAAACAGTGGTGGAATTCAAGCATGCATGAGACAGTCATAAGGCAATTCTAGGGGTGGAGGTAGGAAGTAGGCGCTGGTTAACTAGGATCTGCAGCTATCCATTAGGTAGGAAATGGAAGACTGGGTGGGCCAAGCGTCCTTATCTGCCGTCAAATTCTGTGTTTCTATGTGTCTGTGCCCCAGCCTATCAATCCATGATTCTATTCAAAGTTGTTTATGCCTTTGAATCTGATTTTGGATCTTAGATATCCAAACGTGGAATTCTACATGTTTTAAATAGCCTGCCTAATCATTTGAAAAATAAACTATTCTATGCCTGTATTTGACTGTGGTTCTGTTGCTGTCAGTGCCAAGGAGCTACTGTTACTGTATTCAGCTGTTCCTCTTCGTTGATTTTGCCATCGGCTGCTTTGACTGTTTTCAGCTGTGCTTCTGCTTGTAGTACCAAGGAGATACTTTACCCAGCCATGCCTCTTTGTTGGTGTTGCCATTAGGTCCTGTGACTGCATTCAGCTGTGCTTCTGTTAATGGTGATGCCAATGGATACTGCAACTGTGTTGAGAGTTGCCTCACAGTCTTGGAGTGATGGTGCAAAGTAGAAGTAAGCCAAGGAGACTGGCTATTGTAACATTCAGCTGCACCTCTGTTGACCTGTGGTGGTGCCAAAGAGGAAGACAAAAAGAAGGAGATTGGTTTTGGCAACGTTAGTCAGCAGTGTCTTTGGACTTGTGGTGGTACCAAAGAGGAGGAAAATGAGAAGAAATCTGGCTGTTGTGACTTTTGTCAGCTATGCTTCTGCAGACTTGTGATGTTGCAAGGAGGAGGAGAATGAGAAGGACATGTCCTTTGTAACTGCATTCAGCTGTGCTTCTGAGAATTTGAGTGGTGCCAATGAGGAGAAGAATAATTTGATGTAGGCTGGCTGTTGCAGCTTTCTTTAGCAGTGTCTCTGCTTGCTTGTGATGATGTCAAAGAGAAGGATGAAATTGAGGAGACAGGGTTTTGTGACTAAATGTGTCCATCTTTTGCAGACTTGTGATGCCATGGAGTAGGAGTATAGGAGAAGAGCTTCTGTGATGTTATTCAACTGTGCTTTTACCAACTGCAAAAGGGGAGGAGGAGAATGAGGAGAGTGGCTTTTGTGATTTTATGTAGATGTGCTTCTGTGAAATATTTTCAAGGCGAGACCTGAAGAAAGTTTTCCACACTGAAGATGGGGGTAGGCTTACCTAGAGATGTGGAAGAGAAATTCATTTTGCATGGAAAACATAGTCTGAATTTTGAGAGTCTGTAAATCTAAAATAATAGATGAATCCCAGAAGAATGTTTGCTTAATACAAAATGTACTGGGATGCTGTCAGAAAGCTGGTGCACATGAGAGGCATGGGTCTGAAGTATTTTTAATCACAACACATACAAGTCAATCAGTGTTAGTGACCCATTTGGTAGCATGTTAAAGCAAGTTTTGTTAGAGCCAATATTACTATGGAGAGCTTTTAGAACCAGTAAGATCACTGAGACAATAATATGTGGTGCTCTCCCTGCACTGGAGTCAGCCTGCCACTTACTGAAGGATGGGCTGTAGCATAGCTGAAGCAGCTACAGCAAGAGAAGGTGGGGATGTACTGATATCTATTTAAGACACTCATGAGATCACACCCGAATACTGCATTCAGATCTGGAGGCTCCATCTGAGAAAAACATAGACAAGGTGGAGGTGGTGCAGTGGAGGGCAACTACAGTGGCACAGGCATATGGGATAAGACCTATGAGGAAAGACTAGCCAAGTCAATATTTAAAATACTTATTTCATTTGGGTAAAGTATTTAAACCACTTTAAATATAAAATTTTACAAGATATGACGGGGTTAAGATTCATTATATGATATATCAAATCTCAACTGGCATACCCTGTAAAATATCACTTACAGTGTGGACATGCTTTACCCATTTCTAATGAATTTGCACAATGCAGATCTGCTGAGAGGCAGTTTCAATGCAGTCTTCTTTACACATTTTTACAATTTGTATTCCTAGAATATGCCTGCTGATTGCTACAGTATATATTGTATTTAGCCTGGATAGTTCACAGGAGATGTGGCATCTTATTTTCAGTGAGGCTCTACACCTACACAATATTGTGCTGCATTGCGTAAAATCAGAACATGCTGAAAACAATAGTTTACATCTAGAACAGACTACCCTGAATAAATAGATTCCAAACATGGTAAAAAACATGGCCCCAATGAAAACAAGATATTGCATCTAATCTGGGACATCCTGAGTAAATACAGTGCAAAAATGTGTAAAATGAAGATCCCTATGAGAATGAAATGTAGCATCTCCCCTGTGCTATCCAGGATATGAAATATAGGATAAGAAATAGTTAACAGAAATCTACTGTAAACTGAACTTTATTGCGTTCCACATAAGCAAGACTGACATAAGCAAACAGTTTCTTTATTGTTTTATAACATATTAGATTGTAGTATTTATTTTGAATGTTGTAGCCATGAGGATGGTGTGTGCAATATGTGCGTGTGTGTGTGTGTGTGTGTGTATGTGTGTGTGTGTGTGTGTGTGTGTGTGTGTGTGTGTGTGCTTTTGCTGTATATAATAAACTATGTCTGAGATAGTACTTATCAGGTAGTTTCTTAAGAGGTTAGAAAAACTGTAAATCTTTTTTTGGAGATTTCTTGCTGAAAAAGAGTGTCATTTATGAGGTATGAATCTTTCTTGAAAGAGAATACCCACCCAACTGAAGATAGTAGCAAGAAAATGTTTAAATGCTAAGTATTTAATGTGCAAGTTGTTGCATTTTGAAGGGGGTACACAAATCTCCAGTTCAATAGGCAACTAATTTTTAACAAGCTGTTTCAGTTTCTAATGGCCATCTGATAAGCAGCTGGGGTTCTGTCTAGAACATTCTAAACAGAAAGAAGGGAGTATTTAACTGACAAAAGGGTGACATTTATGAGTTATGAATCTTCTTGAAAGAGAATACCCACCCAACTGCAGCTAGTAGCAAGACAATGTTTAAAGAGCCTCTGACACAATAAGTGTAACATTGCAGAATCCGAAAAGCATAACCCTTTTAAATCTCATATCAAAAACTAGATTTCTGTGTTACTTCATTTTAAGTTATGAGCTATTTTGTTACCCTGATTGCACTACTCTGTACAAAACAGCATGCGCCTGTGAAGAGCTGCTGATGATGTCATCTCAGGACCTCACAGTCTAGTATTCACTGTTGGCAAGCTTATAGGACCTGTTTCTCCAAAGTTGTAAAGATGATGTGAGAGGGTTCAATGATAAATATTACACAAATTTGAAATGCCAATTTGTGTAAGACAGCCTATTACAACTATTAATTGTATGACCTCTTTATATTCAACAAAGAAATCTGCACTTGGGTAATGTATTATCAACTTTAATCATGGAACTTAAATATCTAGGGAATGCATTATTGAAATCCAAAAATATTGAGATATTAGAAAGTGTTGCACTGTTCTGTAAAAAGATAGAACATAAGAAACTGCATATTATAAATAAGGAATAGGTTACTATAAGGGTGACACTTATATTTGTTACTAAATCTTAGCTGTAGAGATGTGCAACAGTTTAATTATAAACATCTGAAGGAGTTTACTGGTAGAAATACCAATTTAATTGTACTACCAATTTCCCTGTATATTTATTGGTAATTGTACCTCTATGGATTTTAATGATGCAGAATGTTATATGTATATTTATGTATGCTAAAATGTATTGTGCAATATTTTGTTGTGGCAATTCTGTCTTGCAGTCAATAAACTGAACTGAACTGAAGATCATGTGCAATAGTTTTCTAAAGTAAAACAGGCAGCACCATTCAAAAAACATTGCTATAAAAAAATATATGTTTCCGGTTTTGTAGCAAGTTTGACAAAATTGTATTTTATAATGCCTTTTAGTGAGGTCCATTTCTCAAGGGTTGCTGGATGCTGAGTCAGCATGTCTCCAGGCTGCTGAAGCCATTTGGAGTGCTACTCTACTATGCCTGTTAGGAAGTTGTACAGTAGCCCCTCACTATAGCGAAACCTGCTATAGTGAAAACTCAGCTATAATAGATGCCCCATGTGGCTTCTGATGTTTCAATATTTCTGTTCTTCAGAATTCCTGTCTGCACCAACAATCAGCTAGCACACATATCACCCACACATCAAACACTGTCCATATGCCTTATACACTGTACTGTCAGGAAAACAAAGCTAAAAACTAAAGTAAAAAAATATCCACATCTTAACTGCCAGCTGAGACTTGGAGTTAAAGACAGCACCTGTAACACGGATGAAGGCTCAGAGATTCCACGCGCTTTACAAACACACTGACCCTCCATCCCCACCTGACTCTCATCTTTACTTATTAAGTTTATGTAGTCCAGTACTGAATTTATTTTATGCACAGTAGGTTTTGAGCCATACTGAGTAAGTCAGATGTGGTGGAGTTGGAGCTACAATCTGTGAGTCGGATGGGGTGATTATGAAAGCAGGAACAGCATCAAAAAGATCTGGAATTTGGAGAGTGTTTTTTTTTTGTTGTCAGGTTTTCTTTTTGTTAATCTGTTTCTTTCTTGCTTTTACTAATGCCCAGTGTACTAGTCTGTGTACAGACATCTGGGTTGATAAGTCTGTGAATTGGGGAGGGGGAACATGTTTGTAAAGGGCATGTAAGCTCTGAGCCACCTTTCCTGTTACAGGTGCTGTCTTTAACTTGGAGTCTCAGCTAGCAGTTAAGATGTGGGTATTTTTTGATTTTAACTTTATTTTGCTGACAGTGCAGTGTATAAGGCATATGGGAAGTGTTTGATGTGTGCAGGAGACATATGCATCAGTCAACAGTAGATTGATATAGTCAACAGTAGATTGATATTGAGTGCATAGCAGCGTCCCTCATTGTAACGAATAGGGAGCTATAATAAATATAGATTATGGCTCACTTTAAGTTCATTATAGTGAGGGGTTATCATACTACTAGTATTGTAATGTTGGTAACTTCACTGCTGTTTGTCAGTGTCTGCTTTACAATATGTTTTAATAGAGACCTTACACATGTTAATTCCTTCTAGGAGTGGAAGTGTTGACTCTGGTAAAATGATCTTTTTAATTTAGAGTAGAACATAGATGAGCCTGAATGTATGTCAAAACAACCTAACAGGGAGAACACATTGTGCTGGCTACATTAGAAACTCCTAGTAAGTTTTCAAAACAGTACTACTTCTCCCACCCCCATTGACAAGGAGATGGAATAATTGTTTTAAAGTGTCTTTCTTAGAAATCACTTCAATTGAATGATGGGTGTGAATGATCTCAGCCTTTCACCACATCAGCAACTTATTCCGCGTGCAAACCTCACAACTGTGTGCTATGACCCAGCATACAGCAACCCTGGAAAAAGGACCACAACAAAAAGGCACATAAACAAAATATAGTCAGCTTTGTTACAAAACCTGAAACACACACAGTTTTTAAAGCAATGTTTACTGACTGGTGCTGCCTGTTTTACTTGTGAAAACCATTGCACATCATCTTTACAACTTTGGAGAAACAGGTTTTATAAGCTTTCTGACAGGGAATACTAAACTGTGAGGTCCTGAGATGACATCAGCAGCAGCTCTTAGCTGATACAGGCAGTTTTGAACAGGCAGTGAAATCAGGGTTACAAACTGGCTCATAACTTTAAAATGAAGTAACACAGAAATCTAGTTTTGGGTATGAGATTTACTGGAGTATGCTTATTTTAATTCTGCAATGTAACTATTTTGGCCAGAAGGTGTCAGTTGCTCTTTAAATGCTAAGTATTTAAATGTGCACGTTGTTGCATTTTGAAGGGGGTAAACAAATCTCCAGTTTAATAGGCAACCAATTTTTAAAATGCTGTTTCAGTTTCCTAATGGCCATCTGATAAGCAGCTTGGAGTTCTGTCTACAACATTCTAAACAGAAAGAAGAGAGTATTTAACTGTCATAGTGATTTCCTGTAATGGAAAGATTTATTTATTTGAGTTTTGGTAAGGGTAAGTCCACTGAGACAATTACAGTCCCTTTTCAATGTCGACCTGGGGTTGAGAGTCAACCACAAAGGTATACAAATACAGTTCTCATGTTATAGGGATGTCTTTAGGCAGAGTACATGTCAATAAAAATGTTATAAGTACACAATCAATTGACAACAGATTTGACAACTTATACATGAAGTTGAGCACCCTATTGGCTATATACAGAGCAGTTATAGTACAGACATTCATAGTAAACATACTAGTAATATACATGGAAGTGGCTGGGACCAGAGAATCCCACACGCATTCATTTCTTATCATGTTAGGTGCAAGAGTAGGCACCCTTTAGCCAAAGCAGAAGCAGGTAGTAGAGGACAGAAAGGCAAACAGATGGGACTGAAATTGTGAGAGGGAGGAGCAGGAGAGAATGGAGGGAGGGAGGGAGGGAGTTCCAGTCAGCTACAGCAGCATATGAAAAGGAGCATCTAGATACAGCAAGACATATTTTTCGGATAATGAGAAGGGGAAGAGAGGTAGAGCGAAGTGTGTGTGGAGCTGGTTTGAGGCATATAAGTTCCTTGAGGTGGGGGTGTATTTGTTGATGAGGTTGAACATGAGGCTCCAAAGTGGAGTATCTCAGTTTTGCCCCATAGGATGGCCACCCCAGTGAGGACAAGAACATCACAATGGTGAGAACAGTCCGGTGCCCCACGCAAAGTAATCAATTCTGTGGTATGCCTGTGAGAGGAGGCACATGGAGGAGGAATTAATGAAGAGGAGGAGGGGTGCAGCATAGGATAGTAGGGGAAGGAGGGATGCAGTAGCAATTTTTGGCAAGAGGCAAGTGTGAGGTGGGGATGCACGCGATATAGGAGTCCAATTTTCTGATTGAGATTTTTGATACTGTTAGAGACATGGGAGTTGAACGATAGTGCAGAATCCAAGGTCACACCCAGGTATCTGAAGGAGTGTACTACCTCTAACTGGTCACCCTTGTTAGTGGAAATACTAAGGGTAGGTAGATTAGGCTTTTTTATAGGCCGATGGGAGAAGACCATGCATTTTGTTTTCTTTGAGTTGAGAACAAGATGATTACATTGGAACCAGGCTTCCAGGGAGTCGAAGTCTGAGGCAAGGTTCTGATTGATTTGGTTAATATCTGGTGAGGAGCGGTAGATGATGGCATCATCTGCATATAGGTGGACAGTGGCACCCCCGCAGAAGTTGGGAAGGTCTTTGATAAATAGTGAAAATAACATGGGGCCCAATATTGAGCCTTGCGGACTCTATGGAAACTGTTTTTTGTCCAGACAGGAAGCCATCCCATTTAACTTTTGTGAATGATCAGACAGATAACTCTTCATCCAATGAAGTGCATTGTAGTCCAGGCCAAGTAGATGCAGTTGTTCAAGCAGTAGCCCATGATTCACAAGGTCAAATGCTTCGTGAGATCTATGAATATGGCTACAGTGGCCTGGCCCTTATCCATTGATGGAAGATGTCAGATGTTACTTTTATGAGTGCAGGAGGGTACTGTGGTTTTTTGAAAGCCATAGCTGGCAGGGTGATAGTAGCTTGGGAGTCAAGGTAGTCTTGGAGATGATTATAAACGATGCGCTTGGATCTTTGCCAGGTGAGAAAGTAGAGAATAGGGCAAAAGTTTTCTATGATGGAGTTAGGTCCTCCTTTGTGGATTGGTACTACTACTGCCACCTTCCACTTCTCTGGCACTATGCTAGAGAGGAAGGACCTGTTAAACAAGTTGAGGATGGGGTGAGCTAAGGCAGAGGCACCCAACTTGAGAAATTTAGGTTCCAGCGAGTCGAATCTGGGAGAGCCCTCTGGTTTTAGGTTAGATAGAAGTTGCTGCACCTCTTTGAGTGTGGCTAGTTTCAGATGGAATTCAGGACGACCCCCTAGGTTGGGCAGAAGAGTTGTGGGAGGGGAGGGAGCATTGTGGAAACTCGAGGTATACTTTTGAAGGTCAGTAAAGAAGTTGTTGAAACTAGTGGCTATGGAGAGTGGGTCAAGTGTGGTGCCATTGACAGAAATAGAGCTAGGGTTATCAACAGCCCTTCCTTTTACTAAGGCGTTAACTTGTTCCAGAACTCCTTAGGGTTGCAATGCTGCTGTTTGGGATAAGGAATCATAAAACATACAGAAATATAAAAGTAACAGTTTATAACAGCTAACAAGATAGATATACTTTGGTAATAACATATTGCAGGTCAGTTTCAGAATGAACACGAGCAGCAAAAACTGAATATAACAGCTAACAAAATAGATATTTACACTTTGTAATTACATATTGCAAGTCAGTTTCAGGATAACCAGAAGCAGTGAAATCTTAAGGCAGATAAGTAGTATTGGTACCGGAGGGGAAAAGAGATGGCAGGAATACCATGCAATAAGGATGGGAGGTAAGGACAGGGACCTGGACAAGGGTCAGGTCAGATGAGGAGAAGGATATAGAGCAGTATAAGAGAGAATCAGTCATCAAGAGCAGAGCACACTGCAGAGGCAAAAAGAGAGGAAAGCAGATTGGTTCAGAACTTAGGAAGAGTGGAGCATGATAAGATGGAGGAAGAAAGGAGTTCCAGTCAGGCACTGCTGCAAATGAGAAGGGCTTACTGGCAGCGGCTAGTCTTATATTGGGTCTAATGAGAAGGGGAAGGGAGGCAGAACTTGGTGCATGAGGGCTGGTCTTAGCCTGATGATTTCAGTTAGGCAAGGAGGAAAATTTATACACCAGCTTATGAATGAAACACAGAGTGGTATACCTCAGTTTAGATTCATAAGGGCAACCAGTTCAATGATGCAAGGATGTCACAGTGGTGGTGATGGCCATTGGTCCAAAGGTGAACCTTCCCACTCTGTGGTAGGGCCTGAGCTAGGAGAGACAGGGCAGCAGTTATTAGTGGAGGCAGTAAGGGAGCACCATGGGTTGGCAGTGGAAGAAGAGACGAAGGAGCAATCTTATGGCAAGAGGCAGAGGTGAGAAAGGGTGGATGCAATAAACGAGACCTAGCTTTTGGTATAGTGATTTAATTATGATTAAGACTTAGGCATTGAGGAGATAGAGGTATCTAAAGTGATGCCCAGCTATCTGAAGGTAGTGATGGGCTCAAGGGAATCACCATTAAGAGAGGTGATACAGATAGGGGAGATGGTATGTGATAAGGAGGATGAGTGGGAAAATAACATGCTTTTTGATTTTTTTTCATATTAAGGACAAGTTGATTCTGTCTGAACCAATCTTCAAGAGCAGCAAAGTCTGATGCTAGTTCTTGGTTTATCCAGTCAACATCTGGAGAGGAGCAGTAGATGATAGCATCATCCATACTGAGATGCAGAAAAGGCCCCTCTGCAGTTACCTGGTAAATCATTAATAAATAAGTAGAATAAAATAAGGCCTAAAATGGAGCCATGGGGTATACCATGGGTCTGAGGCTAGAGAGTGAACTGGTCCACTTGACCCTTTGAGACTGGCAGAAGAGGTAGCATTGCACCCAGCTTATGGCACCAGTGTCAAGGCCAAGTATATGAAGCTGCTGGAGTAGGAGACCATAGTTCACCAGGTCGAATGCTTTTGTAAGGTCAACGAATATGGCACCAGTGACAGAATCATGGTCCTTGGCCTGGAATAGGTCAAAGGTAACTTTTATCAAAGCAGTGAGCGTGCTATGGTTCTTTCTAAGCCCATGTTGGAAGGGGACTAGCAAGTTGTGATGTTCAAGATAAACCTGAAGGTGATTGTATACAATGCGTTCCTGAATTTTAGCCAACAGGCAAAGAATGGATATGAGTTTGAAATTTTCGGCCACTGAGTTAGGTCTCCTCTTATGTACAGGCACAACAACTACCTTCTACTTCTTGGGAACTGTATTTGAGAGGAAGGACCTGTTGAATAAGTCACAAACAGGGCAAGTGAGGGCTGGAGCACCCAGCTTAGGAAACTTGGGCTCCAGGGTGTTGTGACCAGGTGAGTTGTCAACTTTCATATTACCAAGAGGCCTCTGGACCTCTTTGAGGGAGGCCAGCTTGAAATGTAACCCAGGCCGAGTCCCACAGTACGCTGAAGATGATGGAGCTGAGGGGGGAACTGATGAGTTCTGGAAGAGAGAGAGGTGCTTTTGGAGATGTGTAAAGAATTCACTAAATCCATTAGCAATAGAAGGGGGATCAGTTAGGGTTGCATCCCGGACAGTGAATGAGCTCTGGAGTTCAGCAGCTTTCCCTTTGATCAGGGAATTATCCTGTCTCCAAAACTCTTTTGGGTGGCAAATGTGTTCAGTTTGTAAGGATTTGTAATGGTGGCATTTGGCTTTATGGAGGGCATGTTTACATTTATTTCTGAGTTGCCAATAAACCCTGCCAATCAGAGGCAGCCCACTTTTTGTAAGTCTGCTATGCCCGGTCTCTGGAGAACAGAAGCATCCTAACATCCTTACAAGGCAATGAGCCTTGACACCCTTGGACTTGCATTTGTTCAAGGAGGCATGGTTATCAATGATTTGAGTGAGGGTGGAGATAAAATCAGGGCTTGATTGATATCAGGAGTCTTAATTGGGCTCTAGTCAGTGTTTATGATTGAGGTACAAAGCTACTGATGATGAATTTGGTCGTGTCCCTAACAAGGGCAATATTGGGAGAGGCTAGAACAGTTATTCCTCCATACACAGAAAGTTGGAGAATGGTTGCTATACAATCTGAAAAAATTCCAGCAGCTTTGACCTTCTGGGGGCAGTGGTGATCAACAAGTCAAGCAAAGTACTGTATGTTTACCAGACTTGGCATTGAGGTGCATAGGATCCTGAATAAGTTGTACTAGATTAGAATCTGCAAGTGTGGGAACACACTTTATCAACTGTAGGGTTAAGTCAATTGATATTGAGATCACCACAAAGTACACAAGATCATGGCATGGGAGAGAGGCAAGGGAGTTAAGAAGGGAGGGAGGCCAACAGAAACCTTGCTGAGTGGCAGTGATGTGCACCCAACAATGAATTTCTTGACCTTTTCAAGCATCAAGGAGAGGAATATGGATTCCACGACTGGGGATCCAAGTCCAGGCTCAGGGAGTTTGATGACATCCAAGTCAGCCGAGTGTACTTAGGACATCACTAGCTCTTTTACCACCCTATCCTTCCTAAAGCAATTATAGCCGGTAATGATGCCTCATGCTGTTTGATAGCTGGCTATAACCACAATTCTGAGATGCATAGCATGTCAGGGTTCTTCCTAGAAAACCAGGCTTCTAATTCGGCCATCTTAGAGTGAAGATTGTGAATATTCATTTGTGCTATTTTCAGGCCTTGCAGAGGAGGTTGAGTATTAGTGACAGGGATTTGTATAGAGACAGAAAAAGGGGGTCCAGGATTGAGCTCAATATCCCCTACCCAGGCCAGAAGGAGGAGAACAGAAATACAGACCCATAGTGAGGCACAACAAGGCTTCATTAGAAATATTGTATGGTAGGTACACGCGAACACTTGTGGAGCCAGAGCCCAAGGAGGACAGTGCCAGGTTTAGGAAGGCAAGGGGTGCATAAGAGTATGCAGGGAGAGTCAGGCCAGAAGTTACATGGAGGGGGAGGAGTACTAATCTCAGGATGGAATCATAAAGAGTGTGCAATAAATTGGTCTACACAGCAGAGAAGAATAAGGCAGGCCAGGGCTACTAGCCAGCCAAGGATAACCATGAGAGCAGTATTGGAGATAGAACAGTATATGTTGATATAAAGAAATCAAATAGAAGGAGGATCATGAGAAAAGTGATAAAAGGCAAGGTAAGAACAGAAGGTGGAAAACAAAAGATAATGATGAATAAGGAAAGGCATGGCAGATGTGAATTAGCTGAGAGTCCTCAGTGGGTATTAAGTAACAGAGCAGCACAGTAATAATTATAATAATAATAATAATAATAATAAAACTTTATTTATTTAGCGACTTTCAAGCACCAAGGGCTGTACAGATGAAACATAAAATCAAATTATACATATAAAATCAGCATTCACAGGAGCATCAATCCACAAAAGCCTTGCTCCACAAAAAAGTCTTAAAATCCCTCTTAAAAGATTCCACAGTTGTGCATTCCCTAAGCCAGCGAGGCAGAGAGTTCCAGAGGGTTGGGTCTGCAAACACAAAGGCCCTAGCCCCAGAAGACTTCAGTATAACCCTTGGAACCTCTAGCAACCCCTCGTCGGCTGAACGGAGCTGTCACAAGGGGTGGTAAGGAATCAGAAGCTCTTTCAAGTAGTCAGGGCCGAGTCCGTGCAGGGCTTTGAAGGTTAAAAGACCTACTTTAAAGGTGATCCACCACTGTTTAGACAGCCAGTGCAGATCGTGCAGCACAGGGGTAATATGTGTCCTTCTAGTCACCCCTGTCATTAACGTTGCAGCAGCGCTCTGCACTAGCAGCAAGTGGCGGATATCAACCCCAGGAAGCCCCAAGTAAAGGGAGTTGCAATAGTCAAGGTGAGATGTCACAAAAGCATGGACCAACATGGGTAAATCACTGGATGGAACAAGGTGTTTCACCCTGGCAATGTTCTAAGATGGTAAATGCTGAACTTAACGACTGCTGTCACCTGATGACGAAGAGTCAGCCCGCTGTCAAGTACCACTCCCAGGTTACGCACCCGTTCAGAGGTAAGGATCAGATCCCCAGCAATACGCCAGAGGACTGACCAGACCCCAACCCCCCTGTCCCACGACCCGGGTCCACAACCATAACCTCAGTCTTACCGGCGTTCAACTTTAACTAGCTCGCATTCATCCAGTCCTGGATTTCAGCGAGGCAGCTATTAAATACCGAGAGAGCACTAACCTGGTCGGGGGCAAAAGACAGGTAGAGCTGGGTATCATCAGCATAGCAGTGAAACCTCAGCCCATACCTTCTTACAATGTCTCCGAGGGGCAGCATATACACTGCAAACAACATGGGGGAAAGCACCGAGCCCTGGGGGACACCACACTGCAGAGGAAAAGGGTCAGAGGAAAAAATCCCCAACACAACTCTCTGCATTGTCCCAGATAGAAAAGATGAAAACCATATGAGCACTGTACAAGACAGTCCACAGATGGACTCCAGAAGCTCGAGCAGAACCCCATGGTCTACAGTGTCAAAGGCTGAGGAGAGATCAAGGAGGACCGAGATAGAGCGGTTCCTCTGATCTCTCGCCATCAAGAGATCATTGAGCACCCAAACCAGAGCAGTCTCAGTACTATGCCTCTTACGAAAACCAGACTGGAGAGGTTCATAAATATTATGGATGGTAAAATGGTCCTCCAGCTGGTTTGCCACTACCTTCTCAATAACCTTCACAATAAACGGAAGGTTAGAGATCGGTCTGTAGTTGGAAAAAATATCTGGGTCCAAAGAAGCCTTCTTCAAAAGGGGAGTCACCACAGCTTCCTTTAGGGAGCTAGGAAACTCACCCAATTCTAGGGAGCACCAGATTATTTGAACCAGAAATGGGCCAACAATCTCAACACAACCCAAAATCAGGGAGGTAGGACTCGGACCTAAACTACAGCACGTAGGGCGCATCCCCTGGATGACCCGCATAATATCACTGAACATCGGCAGGTCAAAGGAACACCATGAGGCAGAGGATTCCATGACCAAATGCTGACCAACAGCTTCCCCCTTAGAGTGTGTCAGACGGATCTCGGATCTGATGTCGGCAACCTTATTCGCAAAGAATTGAGCGATCTCATTACACTCCTTTTGTGAAAAGGCTCAACGGAGATGGAGACAGGCTGGGTTGCACAGCCTGTCCACAGTTCTGAAGAGCTGAACCGGTCAATTCTGAGCAACAGAGATCTCCCTGGACAGGAATTCTGC
Organism: Neoceratodus forsteri; assembly: GCA_016271365.2. Lineage (NCBI taxonomy): Eukaryota > Metazoa > Chordata > Ceratodontiformes > Ceratodontidae > Neoceratodus > Neoceratodus forsteri. The sequence continues at coordinate 542,544,246 of CM028131.1, read as the reverse complement.
CTTCTTATGGGAGATCTCTGATTGGTAGAGCTGGTAATGCTCCTCCAAACTAAGGCGGTCGGCATCTAGAGCAGATTTCCTCCAATGGCACTCTAACCATTGTCCCACATGTTGCAACTCCCTCAAGGACCCATCGAACCATGGGACCCGAGAGCAGAGAGAGGGGGGACGAACACGGACAGGAGCAATTGAGTCCAGGGCCAAGGAAATGGCCTGATTATAAGCCAAGACCATGGCCTCTGGACCCAAGCTGGCAGTCGGAAACTCTGAGAGGTTCAACACCGCCATCAGATCTTCAGGGTGCACATCCTAAGAAGCGTGATCGAACCATCTCCACAGGGGCAAACCTACTGAGGGGAGCACAAAAATTGAAGCCACGGTGTAGTGATCAGATCATCTGACAGGTTCCACCACCAAATCAGAGGCCTCAATCCCCAGGAGAAAACTAAATCCAAAGAGTGACCGTGATTATGAGTGGCTGAGGAAACAATCTGTGTAAGGCCCAGTGATGTCATCAACTGGAGAAAGTGCTGACCAAAGGCAGAAAGTTGGGTCTTCGACCCAGGCATTGAAGTCACCCAGAACCATCATCATCACGACTCCAAAGCCATATCGGCGATGAAGTCTGCCACTTCCTGCGGGAATCGCTCTCATCTCCTGGTGGATGGTAGATGAGGCTATCCTGCAAACCACACCAGCCACTACGGTAAACTCAAAGGATTCGGCTTCCTTGACTGGTACACCCATGAGCCCCAACCTGGTCTTGAAACAGACCGCTACTCCACCCCCCTTGCGATCCAATCTCGGGCGGTGAATCACCGAGTACCCAGCTGGAACAGTCGCCTTCAAAATGGGGCCAGAATTTCCATCCAGCCAGGTCTCAGTGATGCAAGCCAGATCTGCTGTCCCAACAAAATCAGAAATAACAGCTGATTTGTTTTTGACAAGTACTTTGACAAGTAAGAAGGCTGAAAGGTGACAAAAGGTGGAGGTAGGAGACAGAGACAGACACAACTGTAAAAAAATAAAATAAATAGATATGGACACGTAGCTGGAATTCCCATGTGCACATGTATTTATTTATTTAGCTTTTGTTAACCGGGTAAGTGCACTAGACAAATCCTGCCTATTTTCAGGCACGACCCAGGGGAAGGGGGATACAGATGAATGCCAACTGACCTTGAACCAGATTAAGCTGTTGGTGGTATTTTGAGTGAATGAGGGAAATTTGGCCAGGACACCGGGGAAATTTCCCCTACTCTTTTCAATAAGTACCATGGGATCTTTAACATCCCCCTGAACTACCACCAATCCAGGCAGATGGGACCTCGGTTTAACATCTCATCCAAAAGATGGCACCTCAGAAGTGCAGCACCCCTCTCATGCTCATATACCCACACATACACTGAATGGAAGTGTGTGCAGGCATACCCCATCATGAAAATGTATATGTACTTATGCAAGCAAAGATGATAGGGTTGTGTGTAAAAAGGACAGACTACAGTGATAAACAATAAGGTGGCTGGAAGATGTTAGCAGAAAATATGTTTCAATGGGCCTAGGCAACCAGAGTAGTGTTATGCTTGTGCAACTGTGATACTGCTTGGCATTGGCACTCTCTATTACATGGGGAATTACCACCCTGATGGGGTACTGTAGGCAAGGAGCCCTTGAAGAGGGTTTCATCTCAAGGGGTACTTTTGGAAATACTCCCTTGGCTAAAGATACCTTAGGAAGGAGCCTCCCTGAGGATAGAGGCATGCCACTGGAGGAGGAGGGAGGATGGTGGGGCAAAAGAAAAGTGCTTCAGAGGGAGGCTGGGAGGGACTGCTTATACACAGTAGCTCAGGAAGGATATGTGGCTGATTGCTTCATCCCATTGACCTACAGGCAATAGCCTTTCAATTTAATGGGTCTATGCAACCAGAGTAGTGTTTTGCTTGTGAAGCTGTGATACATTTTGGCAATTCACATCTCTGTTCAATAGGGAATTGCCACCCCTGTGGCGGCCTTTTTGAAGAGGGTCCCACCCTAGAGGTGCTGGGGATCAATTCCTTGGTTAAAGGTACCTTAGGAAGGAGTTCAAAAAGAGTATTGAGCAGTAAACATTGACTACCAGGTTGAGAGCAGATTGGCACAAATGAGACAGATTGAAGAAATACAAATGAGATGCAAAGGTTGTCAGGATTACTGATAACATTGATTGCACTGATGACATAAGGGGGGTATCCTAAGGAGAGCAGGAACAGCAAGTAGGGACACCATCCATCTCCATCCAACAGTGGAAACCTACCTAAGAAAACTAGAGAATATAATATCTTAACAACTAATTACGTATTATAACCTTTGGCATGGAGGAGAGGAACCCCTCCCCTTTTAAAGGAGGAAATCTCTCAGGATCCAAGGCCTAAGGTACCTTCCATCTAGGCTTGGGATATTTTGCTTAGTGATGACTTGGCTACTGCAGTTTGGAGACCTAATTTCATCAATCAGTTTAAATGCTTCATTGGCAAGCTTTTAAACTAGTCAAAGGAGGGAGGCACTGTTAAGCAGCAGGAAAATCCCAGCCTCTCCCTACAAAACAGGGTACTAAATGAGAAAAAGACCAAGGTAGAAAGGTCAGTGAGGGATGCTGCAACAGAAGGTAAAGCCATCAAAAAAATGGAGAGCAATGACTACCAATGCCCATAGTCTGGGTAACAAGCTTCCTGAATTAGTGGCCTTGATGGAGGAGGAATATCTGGATATCGTGGCAGTCACAGAAACATGGTACACACAAAACCATGACTGGGACATAAACATACCAGGATACATTATCTACAGGAGGGACAGGGAGGGTAAAAGAGGAGGAGGAGTAGCTCTTTACATAAGGGAAGTAATCAAAGCAACAGAACAAAAGGGTAAACAGGGAGGAGAAGAAGCACTGTGGGTCAATTTGGAGACAGACAATGGCACCACAATCCGCACAGGGGTTGTATACAGACTCTCGTCTCAGGGGGAGGAAATGGACAAGGAAATGATAGAAAGTATACTTAGAATGGCAGAAAAAGGGGAGATATTGCTGATGGGTGATCTAAATATGCCAGATGTTAACTGGAGTGCAGTGCAGCAGCCACTTCGAAGAGTGGGGTTATTCTAGATGCCTACAGGGGCATGCCTTAGACAACTAGTATTGGAACCCACTCAAGAGGAGCAATCTTGAGACCTGGTTCTCTCAAATGGAGATGTAGAGAGGATCACAGATGTAGAAGTGGGTAGCCATCTGGGAACTAGTGACCATCAAACAGTATAGTTCACAATAAACACAGCAATAGAGTCAAGCCATACAAAGGCAAAAGTACTGGACTTTAGGAGGGCTGACTTTGCCAAAATGGGTGAGTGCCTAAGGAATGTACTAGCAAATGGGCAGGAAGGAGGGTGGAAGAACAATGGGGAATAATAAAACTGCCATCACAGAGGTAACAAGCCTTTGTGTAAAGCAAATAAACAAAACAAAACAATGTAAGAAACCACTATGGTTCTCAAAGGAAGTGGCAGTGAAGGTTCAAGAGAAAAAAGCATTCAGGAAGTACAAGCAATAACAGAAGGAGCAGGACAGAGAACTGTATCAGTTAAAGCAAAGGAAGCTGGGAAAGCAGTCAGAACAGCAAGGCCCAAACCGAGGAAAAGATAGCCAACTCAGTTAGAAGGGGATAAAAATGTTTATAGGTACATCAGGGAGCGAAGGAAGACCAAGGGAGGGATAGTGAGGCTTAATAAAGGGGAGGAGGGGTGGGCAGAGGGTGACTGTGAAAAGGCAGAGATACTAAACAAATATTTTTACTCAGTATTTACAAATGAAGAGGGGGAGGTACCTAAAACAAACAATAGAAACACTCTGGATACAGAAGTTGATACCAGCCCATTTACAGAAGAAAGGGTTCTGAAAGAACTCTTAAAACTGAAGGTGGACAAGGCAATGAGACCTGATGGGATTCATCCCAGAATTCTAAAAGAACTAAGGGTAGAACTAGTGACACCACTGACTACACTCTTTAACAAATCATGGGAGGATGGGGTGGTACCCGAGGAATGGAGGAGGGCAGATCTGATTCCCCTTCACAAAAGTGTGAGCAGGGCAGAAGCAGGAAACTACAGACCTGTTAGTTTAACCTCAATGACAGGAAAAATGATGGAATCACTTCTGAAGGAAAGAACTGTCAAGTATCTAGAGGCCAGAGGGGCACAGGACCCAAGGCAGCATGGATTCACATCGGTAAGGTCATGCCAGATGAATCTGATAGATTTCTTTGACTGGGTGACCAAAGTCGTAGATCAGGGAGGGGCTGTGCACATGGCCTACCTAGACTTTAGCAAGGCATTTGACACAGTCTCACACAAAAGATTAATATACAAGTTAGCCAGTCTGGGAGTGGGTCCCAAGATGGCAGCCTGGGTAAAGAATTGGCTGGAGAATAGGACACAGAGAGTAATAGTAAATGGATTCCACTCTGAAGAAGGGGGGCTACTAGTGGGGTACCGCAGGGTTCAGTATTAGGACTGGTCCTCTTCAATGTCTTTATAAGCGACATTGCAGAGGGACTGGAATGGAAAAAGTATGTCTCTTTGCAGATGACACAAAGATCTGCAACAGAGTTGAGGCACAAGGTGGGGTGGAAAGCAGGATAAGGGACTTGGCAAGGTTAAAGGAATGGTCAAATGTATGGCAGCTAGATTCAATGCTAGAAGTGCAAGGTAATGCTCTGGAAACAAACCCAGGGAAGAGGTACACAATGGGGGGTGAGATACTAACAACAACAAAAATGGAAAGGGACCTGGGGTGAGTCATATCAGATGACCTAAAGGTGGGCAAGCAATGTGAGGAGGGGCAGCAAGGAGGAATACTGGGATGCATAGGAGAGGCATCACAGTAGAAAACAGGAAGTTATTATCCCTCTGTACAGACAGCTGGTGAGACCCCATCTGGAGTACTGCGTGCAGTTCTGGAGACCAATCTCATAAAAGACATAGACAGGATGGAAGCTGTCCAGAGGAGGGCAACTAAAATGGTGCGGGGTCTGCACGGAAGACATATGAAGAGACTTAAGGAGCTTAATATGTATAGCCTCAAGGAAAGGAGGGAGAGGGGAGACATGATTGAAACTTTCAAGTACCTCAAGGGAATCAACAAAGTCCAAGAGGGTAGCATCTTTCAAAAAAAGAGGTGTGCAAGAACAAGGGGTACAATTTGAAGATGGGGGGTGGCTCAGAGGTAATTTAAGGAAGTATTTTTTCACAGAGAGGGTTGTGGATACATGGAACGGCCTTCTGGAGGAGGTTGTGGGGTCAAAAACAATGGTGGAATTCAAGCATGCATGGGACAGTCATAAGGCAATTCTAGGGGGTGGGGGTAGGAAGAAGTAGGCTGCTGGTTAACTAGGATCTGCAGCTTATCCATTAGGTAGGAAAATGAGCAGACTGGGTGGGCCAAGCGGTCCTTATCTGCCGTCAAATTCTATGTTTCTATGTTTCTACCCCTATATGGGAATCGCTGTGTTATGGCTGTAAAGATAGCTCTGCAACAAAGGGAGACTTGTGTACAGGAAGCCCTCACCCCAAGGTGGGAAGAGGAGAGCAACAACCTCTAGAAGGCACTCACCTGACCTCCATGCGGGGAGATGTAAGGCGGAGGTAGACAACTGAGGGGCTTCTCTGAGGACTGTTTGAGAGTTGAGTTGGGTGGCGAAAGGGAGGTTGAGGAGACCAGGTGAACCATAGGTGGTTGTAGGGAGAATAGCTTTTGAAGGTGCCATGGCATAGTCATAACCAAAGGATCACTCTTGGGCTTAAGGGCCCCACCCCTTGGCAGCTGAAGTCTTAAATTCTACATCAAGAGGTGCACCATATGACTGCATGCTAAAACTCCACCAGAATGATGACATTCCCACTATGGGTGAGACAAGAAGGACCCCACCCTGAGGTTCACATGCTGAAGATGCTGACTTTGTAAATGCAGAGTGAGACCGTCGGCTTATGGGGCAAAGCCAGCAGCTGTAGATTAGGTAGCAGGTTATTTATGGAGAGGCCAGTTGAAGTCAGTGACTGTTAATTAGATAGCAGGTTAGTGATGAGGAGGCCAGGTGAAATTGGAGGTCTGGGTGAGGTAAGAGGCTGCAGTGTGAGCCAGCAGTTGGAGGTTTGATAGTAGTGGCAACCAGCGGAAAGCAAACCAATAAATTCCATTAAGGAAGCCAGATTAATGGTGACATGAAGGTAGGTGTTTAGATAGTGAGAAGCTGAGATTCAAGTAATTGAAACAATGAGGTTTAGCATAATTGAATCAATGAGGTTTAGCAGATTATTGCTATGGTCTCAGCATGAATAGTGAATTGGTATGATGGCATGAATACCTTAAATGCCATTAAGGCAGAGTTAGGTTATTTCGGTAAGGAGCATATGCAAGGCAGTAATGAAATACAATGAATATCTTTAAAGCCATGAAGGCTGTGTGGTTAATGTATTTATACATGGACAACTTAAAAGACATGTAGGCAAAGAAGCAAGGCAGAATCATACTGCTTATATAAAATCATGCTCCTGCTACTTGGAGCCAAGATACCCAACTGTGACATCACAGTCCACTGCCATGGGCAGAACAGGGAGGCCATGATTTGAGCACCAGGAGACCAAACAGCAACTGTAATGTTAGTAGGGTAGGAACCCTCAAAAATAGAGACGCTTTGCTGGGATAGTCCTAGTTAAGGACAGAGCCATTTGATAGCAAGCCACCAGAGTAATGTGAACAAGTTGAAACAAATTAATGACTGAAAGGTTCAAAATAGTTAAAATCAGAAAAGTATTACTAAAATGCATGCGGCTGTAAACTGTGTCAGTATAGTAATATAGTAATACAGCAACATGGATATACTAGAGCAGGGCAAAGATTGAAACTTGGGAGTACAGTGGTGCCTTGTTATAAGCACACCCTAAATGCAAAGCAAAAATTTTCTTATAAACAGGATGTTCTTATAAGAGAGCTTCACTGAAAACAGTGAAAATCCATATAAAATCTATGGTTAACATGATGAAATTGGGCTCAAACTAATTTTTATAGGATTCTTTATTAAAAGCAGTATAATATAGCTTTTTAAAAGAGCTCTTGCTCAAGCAATTAGACAACTGTTGTAAAATTCTTTCAGTGTTTCACCTAACTATGAAGGAATGTGTGCTGCCTTCTTCATAGGGCATGTTTCACACACCCAGTCACTACTTAAGTGACTACTAATGAGGAAACTAGATGCTATATCAGCCAGGCTTAGTACATTCAGAGGTGATGATGACCATCTACCACTACCTCTGGAAAAAAACTGTTCTTATAACCAGGATGATTGATCATATAAACGGGCTTTACTGCCATTGAAAATAAATGGCAAAATGGAAACATTCAAAAAATGATTCTTATAAACGGGATGTTCTTATAGCCAATGTTCTTATAAATAGCCTCCACTGTAGTAGCTGCTAACTGAAATAAACCACAATGAATTGGGCAGAGCTGTTGGGCAACAAGCGTAAGCACAGCAGAGATGGCAGCTAGCTGGAGCAGGAAGAACCCTGGACCAGGTGCAAACAAGAAAGGTGGATAAGCACAGGAAACTGCAGAGGCAGGAAGCAGCAGCTTGAACTGAAGCATACAGCGGTATCTATAAACACGGTGGCCATGATTGAGTGACTGCAAAGGCGACTCAATCATGGTGCCTGTTTTCTGGTCTAACTGGCAGGGTAGCGACAGGATACAGGGGTAGGCGAATACTTTGACAGGATGTCTACATGTATACACGTGGGGGGGTGACAACATTGCACGATGGACAGAAGGGGAAGGAGGGTATGTGGGAGGTAGTGTGGTGGTTGGCTGCTGAGCTGGACTTGTGGTGAGGTTGGTATGGTGGCAGACTGGGGTTGGGAGGGTGCGGGGTTCAGTTCTGGGGCAGGATCACTTTTTGCATTGGGGCTGGTTGATAATGTTTGCATGTTTTACACCCCCCCGACTTGCACCCCACTGGAGTTGAGAATCTTTAATTAGGTGGGTGTGTGGGGGGTTGTGGGTGGCACAGCCCCCCCTTCCCACATATCTTGTAATTCCATTGCCGGTTGTGTAGTCACTGTGAGTGTACATTGCCATTATTTATTTTCGGTGCTGTACTCTAGCCCAAACAGCAATCGCCATTATAACATAGAACCCCATGCAGATAATGATTGCAGCTGAACTGATAGTTTGCTTAAATCTGTGCCTAAATAGCACAAGGCACAGGAATAGCACAATAGGAAACAGAGTGCAACAGGATGCTAGAAAAACTAGAATACCCCCAAAAGAAAGATGCAAAATGAAAAAACACAACCACAGGAGGACAGGTAACAAGCAACACAAAAGACGCACGGCCGGAGGCAAAACAAATACCAAAAAAAGCACAGGAGAAACACAACAGATAGAAGTCCGCACAAACCAAGCAGAACCGAAAGCACAAGGGAGGGAGGAGGGAGGAAGGAGGCAAACACTAGAGAAGGGGGCAAAACCTCAGCAGGCTCCAGGGAGAAGGCAGAGACTAACAGAGCCTCCAGCTGCAAAGAAAAAGTGCTTCAGAGGGAGGCTGGGAGGAACTGCTTATATAGCTCAGGAAGGAGGCATAGCTGGTTGCTTCACCCATTGATCTACAGGCAATAGCCTTTCAAATGTAATTTAAACAAGAGAGCTATTGGGAACCTAGGAGAATGATAAGCTTAGTTCTGTGTTTTTCTTTTCATTGGTCAATATCCCAAAACCTTGCTGATGGACAAAACAGAAAGATCATTGACATTATGGTCCATGGAGTAAATTGGATTCAATGAGTTTTCCATGTATCCATTGCAGACTGCCCTGTAATGTTCCTGAATTGGTGAGCCTGGTGCCTGCCAGTTTCTCAGTGTCTGTTGTCTTCTTATGATCCTGTGTTTATTAAGGAGAGTGACACATACTGTATTTCAACCCATTTTCATTTGCAAGCCTATGCCTGTAGTTCAATGGGTAGAGCAACAAACCACTCCCCCATCAAGCCTTTAAAGGCCACTCCTCCTTGCTAGTCCAAGATTTGTTTCTTTCTTTGCAGCCAGAGGCGTCATTCCTCCTCACTCCTGCTGTCGACATGTTTTTATGGCACCTCCATCATCTGTCCCTCTCCCTGTCTGTCTTTTCCCTCTATCCACGGCTCATTCCTCGGTCGTTCATCCTGTCCATTCCATGCCTCATTTCTACCTTGCTCCTTGTCTCGTTTCTTCCTGCAACCACTGGCTCTAATGCTCTATCTATGTCTCCTCCCCCCTCGCTCCCTCTTCTGAGCTTCGGCCTGGCACCTTTCTTAGCATGTTTCCTCTCCCTGTTGCTCCTGTTTTGTGGGTTTTCCCATGCTCCGCTCATTTTTGCCTGTCGTAATGGCCACTGCAACGGCCAACAAGAGGAGTGGGTGGGGCTTTCTTGTCCGGTTGCTGGTGGTGTCCTCTCCAGAAATGCTTTTATGATGTATGTCTTAGTCACCCTGGGAGCCACCTGCATTAACCTGTGCCCTGTCCCCATTCCCTTCCCTATTTCCTTTCTGTTGGAGCTGAGTCCTGATGCTCTCCCCCTCCTTCCACTCTCCCCCTCCTTCGTTCCGTGTAGCAGTCGCTCTGATGCTGACTGGCTGGATGGACATTTCCTCCTTCCTCTTCATTTTGTTTTGGGAGTTCGATGTCATTCTCTGGCAAGTCCGCTCAACAAGCTCATTCCACTTCTATACCCCAGCACTGTGCTTTGACTCCTCAGCTGTTTGGCTTGCTGCATCCCTGCATCATGGTAAGTGGACCTGGTTCATTTTTCTTCCTGTAATGCCTTGTCTCTCTGCTGACCTCCTGTCACCTCCAAGAACTGGTACTATCACTTGTCCTTCAAAGTCGAGTAAAAGATTTTTCCCTATCACCATGTAATGTCTCTGTAATGTTACTCTTCATGTGTACTCCATCAGCTTTTCCCAGCAGAGCCTTCCATACTATTTCTCTGTACCATACCATTTTTACTATTGGTCACTTCTTGTTGTCTACCATACTTCTGATGGCTTAAACCACTCATTGTCCTCCTCGGGCATATCATCTCCTCTCTGGACTCACCCATATGTGTCATTTTGTTTTGTGTTCTTATAGTGCTTGTTCTCCACTGCACATTCTCCACTACCTCATTTTTCTTTCACTCTGATGCCATGTTTTCCTGCTGTGGGTTTCTGGGCATCCACAGAGACACCAGTAGCCCAGGTAGTCACTTGCTCCCTGTCTTCCCTAACCTTGCATTAACAGTCTCCTACCGCTCGACACGGTTCCTCCTTTCCTTCACTGCAGTCTATCGGCTCCCCGTACCTGTGTACTTTACAGCCTTTCTGGCTACCATTCTCCTACCTTCCACCGCTCCCTCGACCCTCACCTCTTTTCCTTCCTCATGCCATGCTTTCTTTTGGGGGTGTTTCCCTATCATGCCATAACCATGCCTGTTCATATCCTCCTCCTCTTATCCTAGTCCTAAGTTCTGGACTATTCAACTCATATATGATCTACTCCATGTTAACCTCCATCATTACCGAACCTCATCCTTCCTTTACCCTTAATTATACCGGCCTTCAAGGCATTCATTCCATCATCGTACATCATACATTTCATACCTCATCTCAACCGTACCAGCCTTCAAGGCTTTCACTCCATTATCCTACATCATCCATTTCATACCTCACCTTAATGGTTCCAGCCTTCAAGGCTTTCAATCCACCATCATTTCTCATTCATTCATTCATTCTCTAGAATTCTCTCCTCCCGTATCAACTTTTCAATTCATTGTACGCTGCCTAGCCATCATGTCTCTTCCCCTCGCCTTGTTCATTCCCATTCTGCAGTCCAAGAGCAATGTTTGTAAAATGTTTTTGCCACTCAGTTGGAATGCACTGGCAGTCCAGTCACAATGCAACGCAAGACTGAATTTTAAATCTAAAGAAACTATTTGTGGAGGGCTTTGTGTTGGATCCAGCAACACTTATGCAATTCAGTTGTAAATGCTAAAACAACTCATTGGAGGAACAGTTTAATGTGACTTGTACTGTACGTCATATATTCCTCTCGACCCTCCACTGATCTATTCCAACTTCATTGCTCCTACCTCACTGCTCCTGGTACTTTGTACCTTTCCCATTGGCTGCCGGATTCGCACAGCCATTCTCGTTCCTACCTTCATGAAGTTCGCTTCCACTCCTTATTTGGCTTCTCAATGGACCCAGTTGGCATGCACTCCCATGGCTGCTACTGTGACCTGACTCCTCCGGACCCATATTGGGGTCTCCTTCACTCACTCTGACCTGTCCATAGGTCTACTCATTCTCATTGCCTAATCAAGCATGCCTCTGATATTGGTCCCATGATACTTTGACTCAACCTGCTCTCCATTCGGAGATGTAACTTCCGTGTCCTTTGCCCCATGGCTCATTCATTATTCAAGTTGTGTAAGCACATTGAACTACTCTTGCTTTAACATCTTGAGGCTTTTTGTCTCTCTGCTCTTCACTGCACTGACATACCAGTGTTAGCAGCATGTCAAGCCATACCTTCCTAACCAGCTGTTGCTGATATAGGAGAAATGGCAGGATACAATTTTAATTTCTGCAAGCTGGAAAGGGATAATGCAGGATGGAGAGCTACACTATATTTTTTTCCTTTCTGAACTTTTTAATACTGCCAGGAATACTTTATTGTCAACTGTATGACTGGGTCTCTGACAATGTTTAAACTGCAGCCTACCCCAGGGTTGTTCATGTGCTGTTCATGCCATAAGGAAGCCAAGATCGAAAGAGACTGCATACTGTTTTCTTAGTAAAGAATGCAGCATATCTCATCCCTGGGTTCCCCTTCAGCTGAAATTTTCAGGTTTACCAGCTTTCCAGAAGTTTAACACTGAGACTATCCATGAATTGTAAGTGTGTGTGTGTGTGTGTGTTTATTGGCCTTTTTATGCTGCATCTTTAAAGTCACCAACATGGTGATTGGGCCGATATATATGAATACTCATGGTTTTCTGTATGGTGAATGGACAACCACTACTGCCACATCAGGGACCACAGCATTGACTTCCTCATCAGAGTGTATGAATCTGGCCACACCTTCTCTTGCAGAGAGGTTGAAAAGGAACTCAGGTAGGGTGTTTATGTTTGACAGTTGGCAGGAATCTGGCTAATATTTATTTTCCTAAAATGGCTACCAGATGAACAACTAATATTCTAAGTTGTCCAGGGGTGTGTATTGTTAAGTGTCCTGGTGACCATAAGTAGTTCCCAGTAGGTTGTTGTTATTCCACAAGAACCTGTACTGGGAACCACTTTGAACAATCAGGGCACAGGATATTCCCTGCATATTTAACAATCCTAATTACAGGCTGCACTTCAACTGTCACAATCACAAAAATATGTGCTCTCACAGCCCCTTTATATGAACAACTCATGGTTAACACCCATATCACTGACAGTGTTTCACCACTAAATATTACCTTTTATTTTCTGGATCACCCAATTATTTCTGATTGTGTAATATATTTATTTTAGTAATATATTGGCTTAAAATCCTGTATTAAGTTTAGTGATGAGCGAAGTGGCCAAAACTCATGAATTCACTGAATTCACAAAGATTTGACAAGTAAAATTGCTATTTTCTCAGCAAATTAACCACACTCCACTCACAAAGTGAAACCTTCACCAAAACAACAGCCACTTTGTGATAAAGACATCACAATTTCAAAGTTCCTATTGTCTGCGAAAACATTGCAGCATCACTAATTAAGTTTAACTGTAATAAGATCAACATTCAATTTCAGTGTTACTTCCTGGCATTTATTTTCAGCAGGGACATGCAGCACCATTCCCAATAAACAGTTCACTAAACGTGACATTAGCATAACCTGTTTCGTCAAGCACATGTATTTCTTTTGCTCCGCCAATCATTCCTGTTGCAGTTTTTACATAGTTTGCCCTGCCAAATGCAGTTTTGCCGGAACTACCACCTTCAATGGGGGGAGGCCTTTAGGAACACAGTGTCAAGAAGGCATGAATAAGTGAAGGGAACATTGTTTAACCAGGAAAAGCACATTAAGCTGAAGTGTGTTTCCAGATGTGACCTGGGAGCACAAGGAAGTTAAGTGACTTGCTCAGGATCACACAGTATGCAAGTGGGGGGGGGGGGCTGAGAGATTCAAATCCAGGTCTCCCAGGTTTGCAGCTCAGCGCCTTAAACTACTGCACTGAGAGGACTTCATAGCACAATACATTTTGGGTTGGCCATCTCCACATCTACAGTATGACAATTTGTACTGGGACCACCACAGTAGAGAACTAAAATTGGGATACTAGTAAATAAGCCATCACATGGGCTACTAGTGAACAGCAAACATTTATTGCAGGTGCACCTCTTCCAGCATCCATTTGGCCTCATTTGAATGCAGTTACCTCTTGATTTGTTATATCCATAATTTTGGACATGGTTTGTGAAAATGTCATAAGCAACCATATGTACCAATCAGAGAGTAAGTTCTATTTGGACGCAATATCCCTTGCTTGTGTTCCTTTTTTGATAAATCTAGCCATATTAGCTTGGAGAGCTGACAGATTCTTTGATAAAGTGAAGAAGTGTGTGTGGTATTAATAACCATTGGGCTGGATTTTCAAAGGGCTGGAAGGGGCCCTGGGACCAAGTCTCGTGTCATAGTCTGCCAGTGGTGATAAAAAGTTCTGCACTGGTGGATATTTCCATTTTCATCCCATAGTCTGCACAGGGATGTGGGTGCAACTGCAGAGGATGTTACACCTGGTACTACCAGGCATAGCATTCTGACACAGTTGAACTGAGAGAATAACCACTCACTGCCATAAATAATGGAGCCAGTCACAAAACTAAACCTGGTCTGAAGGAAAGATTGCTAAGACAGTCAAAGATAACATGATCTAGGGCATGGGGCAGGATTTTCAAAGCCTATATCTAGATGTCTGGATGCAGCTTTTCATTGTACAGTTTTGGGCATAAGCCAAATTGCCCCTATGTTCAGTTAACTTAGTCCAATTCTCAAAACTCCAGTTTACAAAGTATAAATGTGCCTGGACACATTATCAGACTGAGTCAAACCTGACCTATTATTTACATCTACACAATGTCTAACATTATTTTATCCAGAACCACATGTTAAGTACTATAAAAGAGCCAGAAATTGTTCAGAGAAGTCCAACTTTTGAAAATAACCCAACAAGACAAAACATGGACTAGACAAACCAGGACCATTTCTGTCATTGACTTAACTAGAACTTGCATCAGTTTTATCACTTTTGAAAACACCACCTACCTACAAACATATGACAAAGCCTGCAGAATAAGACCATTAGGTCTATCAAGTCTGCTCATGTTGCAGGGTTCTCATCATCAGCTACTGATCCTGCCCCCCTCACTAGTCCACTCTTCCCTTCCATCTGCCTCTCTCTTTACCCTTATTTTCCTCTTATCTCTATCCCAGCCAATCTTGAAGCTGCCTGCCCCTTTCAACAAAACCACCTCCTCTGGAAGCCCATTTCAACCCACCACCACTTCCTCTCTGAAGAAGTGCTTCCTAGCCTGTCTCTTAAATCCCCCAACTTGAGACTGTTTTCCACATGTTTTGGTTCCTGCTAAGCTAGAAGAGACCCTTCTTGTCCATGCTATTTATTCCTTTCAAATACCTGAAGGTCTCAGTCATGTCCCCCTCTCTCTTTCTTCTCTCCTCCAGGGAGTACATGCTCAGGGCCTCCACCCTCTACTTATAGTCCTACCCTGCTGGCCCATGATCATCTTAGTTGCCTTCCTTTGGACTGTTTCCATCAAGATTATGTCCTTTTTAATGTATGGGCACCAGAACTGTACATCATACTCCAGATACAGCCTCACTAATCATCTTTACAAGAGGAGTATGACCTCCTCCCACTTGCTGGTGATCCTCCTGGCAATGCAGGCCAGCATTTTATTTGCCTTACTGCTGCATTCCTACCTTACATGATGGGTTTAGGTCACTACTGATCATCACTCCCATGTCCTTCTCCTCTTTTGATACGGATACCCGGACCCCTCCCAGGTTGTACTCAGTCCTTGGGTTCTTGGCTCCAGTGAGCATAAACCTTGCATGTCTTTGCATTGAAGCCAAGTTGCCAAATCCTGGACCATATACAGGTACCTAGCTTTTACAGATCTTGGCATACATCATGTGTCCCTTCTGCTGTGCCCACCCTCCGACAGAGCTTGCTGTCATCTTTGAATAGGCACATTTACCCCTAATGCAATCCCCAATATCATTGATGAAGACACTGAACAACACCAGTCTGAGCATTGAGCCCTATGGGACCCCACTAGTGACCTCCCTGGTGCTGGAGATGTCACTTCCCACCACTACACTCTGGGTCTTTCCACTCACCTGTCAACTTCTCATCAACCTGTGCATCCACCAGTTGTCTGATGAAACTCTTGTGAGGTACAAAGTCAAAGGCGTTGCTGAAGTCCAGGTAAAGTATGTTCACTGCTTGACACCTGTGCATTGCTTCAGTGACCCAGTCAAAGAAGTTAATCAGATTTGTTTGATATGACCGCCCTCCCATAAATCTGTGTTGCCTCTCATCCTGGAGGCTAGTATCATCCATATACTCTTCTAACCTTCCCATATGTATGGTCTCCATGAGCTTGCACACAATTGAGATCAGCCTGACTAGTCTGTAGTTTTCTGGGTCATCCTTGGGACCACTGCCACGGAAGGGCACTACATGTGCCATTCTCCAGTCCTGTGGTACCACGTGACAACTCTGGTGAACTATTGAACAGGTCAGCCAAGAGATCTGGAAGCTCCTCTACCAGCTCCCTTAGCACCAATGGGTGTATGCCATCTGGACCTGAAGATTTATCTACCCTTAATGCTATTAACCCTGTCTTCTTAGACAACAATCCCTGCAGGTCATTCATCTTGTTTACATGATTTCTTGTGTTCAGGGACACCACCTTCCACCTAGTGTCTGAGCCTCCTTCCATTCATTCCCATCTGCCTTTCTCATTTCTCCTTATTACCTGCATCCCACCACCCCTTCTGCTAACTCTCTCACTCCCCCTCCCTGTCCACCATCCAGTCTCCCCATTGGTATGGGGGAGGTCTGCTGACCTCCTCCCCCTAGAAACCTACAGTAGTTAAAATTATGTTTTTGGTTTATGTACCACCCCCAGTTTGTCTCTGAGGACCCTCCACCCCCACTTCTGAGGTGCAGCCTGTCTGGTGTAAAAAGTGCTTTATCTGACCAGGTTCCCCCCCAGCCCCTAATACAATTCTACCATTCCTTCATACACCCTTCTCTCAGTCAGTCACTGAACTCTTCTATCTTTTACTTCCTATCTGTGCTGGCTCTTGGTACTGGCAACACCTCCAAGAATGCAAGAGATGTGGTTACCTCTACAACTCCTTCCTGTTGCTCTAAATCTTACCTGTACTACCACCATTTTCTGCCCAGCAAGGTTGTTGCTACCTAGGTGTATAACTATGAGTGGTTCTCCCAAACTCCGCATACAATTCCCCAGTTTTTGGGCACACCTTCACCACTGTTACCCCTGGCATGTAAACCATCTTCCTACCCACATCTGGTTCCCCCATCTTTCCCCAGTGAATACCCTTTTATGGAGTTCCCTAGGATTACCAAGTTTCCAGGCCCCATTCCTGACTCCCTCTTTTCCTTCTTTGACTACCTTACAAGCTTCTCCCCCACCTAACTGCTCCCCCTCTGTCATGCTACTTGACCTATCGATTATTCTAGTTCCAAACAGCAACCCAGAGGATTTCATGGTGGCTATAATATGGCCATCTCGGCAGACTTGGATGTCGTTGCTCCTGTCTGTGTTTGTCCTCGCTCCCTTCATCCTCTTTCCCCATGGTTTGATGGGACATTGAGGGAGATGTGGTGATTAGGACGAAGGTTAGAGCTCTGCCAGTGGAGATCTACCCTTGATGCCGACCACCTTATATTGATGGACCATTATCAAACCTATCAATCTGCAATCACCCATAAGAAGGCAGAGTTCCTGTCTGGGGAGATTGAAGACACTCAGAATTGACCAGGTCAGCTTTTCTGAAATGTGCACAGATTGTGCAACCCAGCCTGTCTGCAAGTCCAGAAAGCGTTTTCACAAATAGAGTGTGATGAACTTGCTTGATTCTTTGTGACTAAGGTGGCTGACATCAGGGCAGCCATCTGACCAGCACGCTCTATGGGTGTTGCTTCTGATCAGCGCTTGGTCACTGGCCTTTAGCTTTCCTGGAGTACCATCAACCACCCGGAGTTCATGGAAGTCATGAGGATTGTCCAGAGTATGAGCTCCATGTGCTGTAGTTTGGATCCAGGACCAACTTCCCTTATTTTGGGTTGTATTGATTCCATCGGTCCGGTCCTTATGTGGATAGTTTGGTGCTCCTTGGAAACTGGTGAGTTTCCTAGCTCCCTGAAGGAGGCGGTGGTAAAACTTCTCCTGAAGAAAGCTTCTTTGGACCTGAACTGCCATGTGAACTACAGACCAATCTCTAACCTTTCCTTTTTAGGGAAGGTGGTTGAGAAGGTGGTAGCTGCACAGCTGGAGAACCATTTACCCATCCATGACATCTATGAATCTCTCCAGTCCGGTTTTCAAAAGGGGCATAGTACTGAAACAGCACTGGTTCAGGTGCACAATGATCTCCCGATGGTGATAGATCAGAAAAAACACTCTATCTTGGTTCTTCTGGATTTCTCTTCAGCGTTTGACACTGTGGACCATTAGGTTCTTCTCAGTTGTCTGAGGTTCATCTGTGGCCTGTCAGGTACAGTCCTCAGGTGGTTTACATCTTATCTCACCGGAAGAACTTGGAGGGTGGTGTCCAGGCTTTATTCCTCAGACCTAATCCCTCTGTCATGTGGGGTTCCCCAAGTATTGGTGTTGTCCCCATGTTGTTTGCCATGTACATGCCGCCTCTCTGAGACATTGTAACGATATATGGGCTGAGGTTTCATTGCTATGCTGATGATACCAAGCTCTACCTTTCTTTTGCACCTGACCAGGATGGCACCCTCTCAGTCTTTAATAACTGCCTAGTAGAAATCCAGGAGTGGATGGATTCAAGCTGGTTGAAGTTGAACTCAGGAAAGACTGAAGTGCTGGTTGTGGACCCAGGACACCCGATGGGGGGGGTTGGAGGTAGTTTCACCCTCGGGCTTTTTCTTGGGGGTCAATCACTTCCAGCCTCTGAATGGGCCGGGAACCTGTGGGTAATCTTTGGTGAAGGGCTGACGCTGCATGCTGAGGTGTCGGCCATCATCAAAACTTCCTTTTATCATTTGAGGAATATCTCTAAGTTTAAGCACCTTGTTCTGTCTGGTGACCTTCCCACATCTATCCACACCTTTGTGTCCTCGCGCTTGGCTTATTGCAACTCCCTTTACTTAGGGCTTTCTGCGGTGGAAATTTGCCGTTTGCAGCTGGTGTAGAATGTGGCAGCACGGCTTTTGACAGGAACCTCTCAGTCCTGCCATATTTCTCCAGTGCTGCGCGGTCTGCACTAGCTGCCAGTACAATGGTGGATCACCTTTAAAGTTGGTCTTCTGACTTGCAAATCTCTACACAGACAGGGCCCTGACTACCTGAAGGAGCTTCTGGTTCCCTACTGCCCTGGGCGATCGCTTAGCTCAGCTGGCGAGGGGTTGCTAGAGATTCCTAGAGTATGTTTAAAATCATCTGCTGCCTGGGCTTTTATGCATGTGGCCCCTTCCCTCTGGAATTCTCTATCCCTCCAGTTACATGAGTGTGCGACCGTGGAGGGACTTAAAAGAGGTCTAAAAACTCATATTTGGCACCAAGCTTTTGTGACTGATATGTTTTATCTTAAATGCTTATTGTTTTATTTAAATTAAGTAGATGTTGATTTGTTTTGTTTTAAAATTGTGAGGCGCCTTGATTCTGGAATGGTGCCATAAAAATAAAGATTTATTATTATTATTTTAGTATGGTTATGACACCACCCTTATATTCCACAAGCCCTGTTGACTGACATCTTCACAACCTCTACTCACCCCTCCATCTGTCTTCCCACTCCCTCCACCTTTTTTTCCTTTCTGGCTACCCACATACCTCTCTTTCCCCTCCTCTGTTCACCCTAACTCCTCCTCCCTCCCTCCCTCCCCCACCTATCCCCTTTTCCTGTCCTAATCTCCCCATCTCATTGCCTTAACTTGTCCTCTTTCCACATCTCCTGTTCCCCCTCCTCACTTTCAGAGAGTAGGTGTAATTTATTCCTTAAAGGCACCCCTTTGTATATTCCCACTCCTGTTACATTGCTTGTGGTCCCACTCCTTCCCACCACCACCACTTTTCATTCCAACTCCATGAGCTCCCTTGCCCTCCAAGGTAGGGGTACCTCCAGAACTTGGGTGATCTCCTTTATGCCCATCCACTGCCTGCTGAGTTCACTACCCTGGGTATCCCCATCTCTCTTTCTTTCCCCTGCTCTGTTGTTCCTACAATCCAGGCCAGCCTCCACGGCTCCTATCCTAGCTGCTTTATGACTGCCCTTGGGTGTTCCAGTCTTCAGCACACTGGACAGCCCCCTGTTACCCACATTGTCACCAGGAATACTGCTTTGCACAACAATTACAGCACACCACCCTCTTCCCACTGTCCTGATGTCTGCACTTGTTCCCATTCCCCCACATCCTCCCGATCCCTGTCCCTCTCACCCTCCAGATAGGAACCTCCATATACAATCCAGCTGGGGATGGCTGCAATAGCCACATTTCCCTGTTATCCTAGGTAGCTATCCTTTGATAAGCCAACCCCCTACTGCTTCCCTGAACCACAGCACAAATGTAAGCTGACCTTAGATAGTGACTAGCTGCACTCCCTTGCATGTGTTACCCTAGTGGGCTGGTCTCAGATAGGAGCAGGCTGCCCTCTCTAGCACGTCTCTAATTTGTTATATATTTACAAGGTGACTCTAGATAGGGATCAGCTGTAAACCCATGCCAACACCTGACACTGTATTTTCTGGCCTCGCTTTATACTTGTCTACAGTATCTTCCACCAACCAGCATGGCATGTGGCTTGTGATCCTCCCTGTGAACACCTGCTGATACCCCCAGATTCCACTGAGTTAGATGCCACACTCCTGCATTTTATCACTCACACTTCAGGATCACTCACATGAGGGATTGCTAGCAAATCACAGATAAAGACTCAGATTCACAGTAATGATAAACATGAAGCAGTAGGGGCCAGATTTTCAAGGGCCTGACATGTCACGGGGACTATGCCCCTGTGTGAAGCTGTCTGGTGCAGGGAAAACTCCCCACACCTGCAATAAATGATATTTTCAGGATTATGTGTGTACAGGCAGCATTTTCCTTTTTTCCCACAGCTGTGCAAAAAATATCTGTGCATAATATACCTTTCAACGCGTATACAGTAAGGACAAAAGAGTGGTACCATAGTGGTAACAGCACCTTTAACTGTGGTTTCCTTAGTGTAGCCCAGGTTGCCATTAGCACTGCAAAGTGGGGCCTCAGCTTTCTTCAGCATGCTTAGCTCTGCCCTCCTTTCCATCTACTGTGCATTCTTCTGTCAGTGAAGGTGTTCAATAGCTTCCTTAGACCATATTTTTGTGGTCTGTTAGCTTTGTCCATATCATATTTAAGCTACCAGCCACATCTGTTTGTGGATTATGCAGTAATTCATTCAAGGGCAGGTATCATGCTGAGATAACGACACATCATTGGGGGTTGGGAACATGGCCGCAGTGCAAGTGCACCCACACCCGAGAAGTGAAGTTATCCCCATGACACATGTCCTGAAGTCCATTTTTGCCATTATATAATGGCTTGCTTGAAAAAAAAGGAAAAAAAAAGGTGAAAACAAAGCTTTTTAAAATACATTTTCAGTTTCTTAATGAGTAGGCATGATGTACTTGGATAACTTTACTGTTGAAGGTCATCACTGATGAATGAGAGCAAGCCATTTTCTTTCAATGTTATAATTGTGTAATTGGGATACAGGATTATGATACAAATCTGGAAACAGCACCAACCTCCAGTCCACTTGCACCTCCTTTAACTCTGCCTTTTCAACACAAGTGGGTTTGAATGTAAGTAACATTTGTTTTGGATGTGATTGCTTTTAAGACCCACTTTACAGAATTGCACATTGTATGTATTTGTTTGTTATTTGAGTATGTTTGTATGTATTGTTATTGCTATTAACTGTTGTATGTAACATCCTGACTGTCTTTCAAACAGTTCTGGGTCATGCATGAAAAAGGGCCTTGGCTCATGTGCTTACCCGGTGAGCAAATGTTTAAATAAATAAAAATAAATAAATGAACTTGGTTATAAATCATTTTGGATACAGCTTCCCCACTTTGGATGTATCTTTGGCTTTGGTCCACTTCTAAGTTATGTGTATCCTGTTCACAGCATTTACCTTATTTTTTTATGTCAGTCCTATACTGATCCACAACCACACCTTGTTGTTAAACACATATGAAGAACTGATGCCTTCTAGAAGTTACATTATTTCCTCGTGTGATGTTTTCATCAGTTTCTAGTGTGGAATGAGCTCCCAGAGGAGGTAGTGGCATCAGGACAGTGGACAGCTTTAAGAGGGGGTGGGATAGGGTGAAAGGGAAGATCAAAATGAGGGGGAAGGCTAGAGAAGGAGGAGAGAGGGGGAAGGAAGTACAATCTAGGGGGATGGGGTGGCAGCTCTAGTATATACAATACAGAGCTGAATACACAGGCAGACTTGATAGACCGAAGTGGCCTTTATCTGTTGGCATTGCCGTAAGTTTGTATATTATTTAAATCATCCCAAAGTATGTAGACCTGGATCTTGAGCCTTTCTGTAACCATTTGCAGGAATTGAGGACTCTTAGGCTTTGGGGACTTTTTCAGACATTGTGGCCATAAAATAGATCATATATAACTGCTTGACTTCCTCCATTGTTCAACAGGATTTCCTGTGAGGATTATTTTACAGAAGGACTCCATGTAACCATTTCTGAAACCCAGTCACACTCTAATGCCACAAGATAAGTGACAACTATCATAAGAGGCACTGCTTTACTAGGTCTGACACTTTATAAAGTTCTAATGCAATATACAACTAGAACGAGCACAAAACATTCAGGTAAAACAGTAGATAACATTCCAGTACCTATGCAATAACACCTGAAAATGAACATTTCCAGGAATAAATTCTGAACTGGGAAGTGTTGATGGTCTCAAGACAAATGTTAATCCCCTGCAAATGCATTCTTGTATGAACAGTATTGTGATGATAAGCTAATCACTTGCTTTTAATAAAAAAATGAATTTAAAATGAAAGACCCACTTTACAGAATTGCACAAGACAATGCTGTGAGCTGTACCATGCATGTCTAAGAGATTAGCATCTTTTACAGAAGCCAATCGCAGAGTATACCTGCCTAGTGAGTAATTAGTTAGACTTATCATTAAACTCTAGATAGGGCCTAGATGAGGCTCCGGTTGCACTGAACTTTGAGTACAATACTCAGTTATGGTCACCACAGTAAGAAAGTAATTTAAAGAGATTGAAGAGGTCTATCACAGGACTTCCAAGCTTATAAGTGGCTTGTGAGTCATGAGGAGAGATTAAATATACTGAAATTATTTAGTTTAGGGAAGAGAAGACTGAGAGGTGACATGATTGCAGTGATCTAAATACTAAACAGGATGGATAGGATACAGATGCTAAAGTTGCTGAGCAGTGGCAGAAGTAAAGTATATGCATCAGACCGAAGGGGAACAATACAAGGGAAATCATTAGAAAACATTACTTCATGCAGAAGATGGTTAACATGGAGAACAGTCTTCCCAGTGAAGTTGTGGAAGCTGGCATTGTTCTGACTTTCAAAGCAGAATTTAACAAATTCCTTTGCAAAAATTGATTGGAGGGCTGCTCATCGTGAGTAAGGAAGGCAATTCAAGTGATACATTTGAATGTGTATCTGTTGTATAATAAAGCACTGATGCATACCTTGTGAGGATTATTGCTCTTATAACATTCATCATATGGTCAAAAGTGTTACAATGTGCAGCAATATTCTTAAGAAAAATAAAATTGGACACATAACCATCAGCTATTTCGATATCAACTTTTGTCATGGACATCTAAAAGAGTTTCTTTTATTTAAGAATTTGACTTTGACTAGAATTGTGTTTGTTAGAGAAATAGAAACATGAAAGGCTGCCTCCACGGAGGTGGAGACAGCTGCTGTGCCCATTGTATGGGCCAGGGTGTGGGGGAGAAAACAAAGGGAAAATACTAGGACCTGGCAGGACTCTTGATAGCTCCGATGGGACTGAGGACATACCCTTCCAAGGAGGGAGTTGTAGCCTGTGCCGGGTCTGCGGAGGTGGCAAAATAATGTTGTGATAAAAAAAAAAGAAACATAAAAAAATGATGGTAGAAAAAGATCTCAGTCTGCCAATAAAACCATAGCAAATCTAGGACCAAGTGTCCATGCAGGGTTCTAACCAACACTAGCTACAGCCATGCTCCCCACCTTACCATTGATGGTTTTGGCACCAACCACATCAGCTGGCAGATTGTTCCACAGTTCCACTACCTTTTCTGTAAAATATAACATTCTCATGTCCCTTTTTAACTTCCTCCCTGTCAGTTTACACTTATACCTCTGTTTTCTTGATCCACTACTTGTGTTAAATAACTCTTTGCAGTTTACCTTGTTCATTCCCTTCAGGAACTTGAAGTATCTATCATATCTCCCCTTTCTCGTCTGGCCTCCTTTGAGTACATGTTCAGTGCAATGAGCCAATCCTTGTAAGATCTTCCCTGCAGGCCCTGAATCACTTTGGTCACCCTGCATTGCACTGTCTCCAGACTGTCCTTATCTATCCTCAGGTGAAGATTCCAGAACTGGGCACAGTCCTCCAGGTGGGGTTTCACCAGTACTCTATAGAGAAGTAGTAATAGAGAAGTAGTAATACCGCCTTCCTTCTGCTGTGAATATCCATTCCTACAACCCCATAATCCTGCTTACCTTACTGTAGGCCTTGTGAAACTGGCTTGATTGTTTTAGGAAGTCACTGATTCCTTGCTCTTTCTGGCATTAATTTCAACTGCCAAACCTTTGACCTCATCTCTAGCTTTGCAAGTCTCTCCTCCTTTCCTTAACCCCATCCTCTCTGTCTACACTGCCACAGAGTTTAGTGTCATCTACAAAGAGACAGATCTTGCCATGGATTCCTTCTCCCATGTTGCTGATGAACATACTAAAAAGGACTGGACACAGAACTGATCCTTATGGTACCACAGTAGTGACTGCCCTCACTTCTAATTTGACTCTGTCAGCCCATAATCCACAAATGTCCCACTTCCCACTTGTTTCTCACCCATCTAACTGTGTCCTTTTTTGCACCAAAATCCTCTAGCTTTTTCAGCAACCATCTGCAAGGTATTGTCTTGAAAGCCATTCTAAAATCTAAGTAGAGTAAATCCACTGCATGGCCCTTATCCACTATCCTCATTACCTGCCAAATCAGATTGGTCTGACAAGATCTACTTGACATGAGCCCATGCTGTCTATTGTCCTGTAGTCCTCTGAACTCCAGGTAGTCCATGAGATCCTCTTTGACTAGTGACTCTGTCAGTAAACCCACAACAGTGGTACAACCTACAGGACTATAATTACCTGGTTCTTCCCCTGCAACCCTTATGGATCATGACTACAGCCCTTATGGATCATGACTACATCCATCCCTGTAAGCTTTTGAAATGATGCCTGTCTGAACTGAGATATTTAATAACACTACCAGGGTTTCTATTAGCTCCATTATCAGCTGTTTGAGCACACTAGCCTGCATCCCATCTGGCCTCTGGGCCTTATTTATCTGAAGGGCTGCTATCCCTTTCCAATCCCTTTAACTGGTAAATACTGGCTGCCTCATCTCTGAGATCTCCCTTACAGCCACCTTGATGCCTTTCTATGGCAGAGGTTATCTGTCTTTCATGGTGAATACAGAGCAGACATAATCATTAAGAACAGCTGCTTTCTACCCATCCTACTCAAATACCCTAACTCCTTCAGTTAGCCTGATCATTTCTCCTCCCTTTTTTCCATTTTGTTTCCTTAATATGTCAAAAGTACTGTGTTTCCCATCCTGTGACCCCTCTCTAATATGCATCTCTGTTTGTGCCTTTGCTTTTCTGAAGGATCTCTTGTTTCCTTTGTTTTAATTTGGTACTCTCCCAATTTCCTCTTCTCTTGTTTCTCCTTTCACCTATTGAAGGCCTTCTGTTTGATTGTTACTGCTTCCTTGAACTTTCCAAGGAAACAGTTTGGTCTCTTGTATCTGTTTCTTTTGATTACTGTTTTTGTGTAAGACTTTGTTGCTTCAAGAATTACCCCCTTGATTGCCCCACACTTATTCTCCACATTCTTGATGCTGTCCACTCCAAATAACTTGCCTTGCACCAGCTCTCTCATCTTGTTGAAGTCTACCCTTCTGGAATCTAAGACTTCAGCCTTAGATGAGGGCTTACTGGTCCCAAGAGCCAGGTGGAACCATATAGATTTATTGTCAATGGACCCTAGTGACTCCCCTATCCTCATTCCTCTTTGGTGCATTACAAAACCTTTTTGTAACACAAAGCACTCTATAGGATAACAGTTACACCAACAAGTTATTACTGTTTATGAAGACCATCTATAAACAGGTAATGTTTTGTGATGATATGATCTTTCTATTATGCTAAACTGAAAGCCTACTGTTAAAAGACACAGCAACCATTTGATATGTATTACTGTTTTTTAAAGAATGCAGGGCACTATACCTCCATTTAACATCAGTCTGTTTTAAAAAATTCAATTAGCTTTAGTGTGGTTACTCATTATAGTTCAGCATTCAGTTTGGTATCAATTAAAATTTACTGTAGCAAGTCATCATATATTTATGCTGATACTTCATAATACCAAGAGAAATGTTGACTCGAATAAGCCTGATTGGAATATTTATTTTTGGTTCTAACTCTTCTTGGGTAAACTATTTGTACATAAATAAGTGATGTTATACATTTTTAAATAGTATTACATGGATGCTTACCAATATGCAATCCACAATTGATTGTACCATATTTGCTCATTATTTCATTCATTGAAGGAAAATTGCCAAAAACAATAAACATTAAAAATACTTAGAAACTCAATATCTAGTTACAATTCAGTATGTGAATCCTTGCCAGTTCCTGTTGTTTTCTAATTTTAAAACCAGCATGAGTTCTGGTAATTTCCATAGCTAAGATGTACTAAAATTATTAAATTCCCTTCATTAAATTCAAAGCTTGGGCAAAACATAATTAGGCCAACATCTCATACTGATTTGCTGTTTTTGATATTGCAAGCTGATTTATGATCTAAAACTGTAGAAGAGGATACAGGCAAATTTGCCCTATAGTGGATTGCATGCATAGTAGGTTATCCAGGTTGGAGTCATGCATATATTTGTTATGCTGTGTAACTGATATTGAATGCCATTTAGCTTGGAGTCAAAATTTCAAAAAAACAAATCCAGACAAGCCCACAGAAATAGGCCGCATGCATAGCATGCCTGTGTAATACCAAGTATCAAAATTCACATTAGTATGAAGTGATTTATATTTCAGAAGTCTAATTTTCTGTTAGTGTGTGTGCTTGTGCACGTAGAATAGTATATGTGAGTCTTTGTGATGTTTTATAACCGGTCAGAAACCAACCAACACCGCTTAGCTCACCTGTATGAGATGGGATAGCAAATCTCAATTTCAATTATTTGTAATTCTGTAATCATTACAGTCTTTCTATCCCAATGAATGATGACATGACACAGTCAACCCAATATTTCTTGTAATCATTTAAATCAATGCAGCCAACCCAACTTCTTAGTCTATAATTGAAAAAGTTATTGTGTGTGATGGTCAATAATAAGATCTAAAGTAAGAAATGGGACTCGGTATGATCTCACAGATTACAGATGTCGTAAATGTGACTAGATATTATTTATTTATTTGAGTTTTGGTGACTGGGTAAGTCCACTGAGACAATTGCACTCCCGTTTTCAGGGTCAACCTGGGGATTACAACAAGCAATACAATACAGTGCAATAAAACAGAGTGCAAAAACAAGATAGCAATAACATAAATAAACTAAACATCAAAACATATAATACATAACATAAGGCAAATCAAATGAGATATAAACATTTCATAAAACATTTTTTTTTCTTGCAAGGCAATTAGACAATTGAAGCTACAGTCAAATGACCTAACGTTATGGCAGGATAAGGGGACAGGGTTCAAGGGAAAGGTGGGAGAAAGAGTGGGGGAGAGGAAGGCAAGTAATATAGATGAGACATCAACAGAAACAGGAGCAAGCTACAGAGGCTGAAAGTGAGGCATACAGAGTAGCATGGAACTTGAGGAAAGAGGAGTAGGACAGGATGGAGGGAGGAAGGGAGTTCCAGTCAGATACTGCCGCAAAGGAGAAAGACTTATGAGCAATGGCAAAACACATTTTAGGCTTAATAAGTAAGTGGAGAGAGGCAGATCTGAGGGCACAAGGAGCTTGCCTAAGACGTATTATCTCACTGAGGCAAGGAGGAGTAAATTTGTGAACCAGCTTAAACAAGAAGCTAAGGGAAGAATACCTCAACTTAGATACACAGGGTAGCCAGCCAAGCGAGGAGAGGATGTTACAGTGGTGATAGTGGGTGTTAACCCCCAGAGCAAACCTTCCCACCCTAAGGTAGGTCTGAGAAAGGAGAGATAGGGTCAAGGAATTCATAGAGAACAGTAAAGGTGCACCGTAGGTTAGGAGAGGTAATAGGGAAGATGAGGTAATCTTAAGGCAGGAGGCAGAGGATAGGAAGGGATGAATCTCATACAGGAGGCCTAGTCACTGTATCAGAGATTTTGTAATATTGGAGACATGCATTTTGAAAGAGAGAGAGAGAGAGAGAGAGAGAGAGGAGTCCAATGTGGTACCTTGGTACTTAAAGGAATGGACACACTCTAGGATATCACCGTTGAGAGAGGTAATGCTAACAGGTGACAGAGTGCATAGGGAGGAGGGTAGGTGGGTAAATAGTATACTTTTAGTCTCTTTCATATTCAGAACAAGATGATTGCACCTAAATCAACCCTCAAGGGAAGAGAAGTCAGAAGCAAGTTCTCGGTTAATCAAATCAAAATCAGGAGAGGAGCGATAAATGATTGCATCATCTGCATTTAGATGTACGGATGCCCCACCACAGAAGCTAGTTGGTCATTAATGAATAGTGAGAATAGCATTGGACCCAAGATGGAGCCTTGAGGAACACCATAAGTTATGGATTTAATATTAGAGAAAGAGCCAGCCTATTTGACTCTTTGAGAATGGCAGGACAGATAACATTTGACTCAGGTCAATGCACTAGAGTCAAGACCAAGGACACGAAGCTGATGGAGCAGAATACCATGATTCTCCAGGTCAAACACTTTTGTAAGGTCGACAAAGATTGAACTGGTGGTAGAACCTTGATCCATTGCCTGGAATATGTCTGTGGTCACTTTTATCAAGGCAGTAAGGGTACTGAGATTCCTTCTGAAACCATGTTGGTAAGTGGATAGCAAATTGTGAAGTTCCAGGTAGTCCTGAAGGGAATTGTATACAATTCACTCTTGGATTTTAGCCAAAGGGCAGAGGATGGAAATGGGTCAAAAGTTATCAACAATTGTATTGGGTCCACCCTTATGTACAGGAATGCCACCTTCCATTGTCTGGGATGGTACCAGAGAGAAATGAACAGCTGAATAGATCACAGACAGGGCGAGCAAGGGCCAGAGCACCCAGCTTAAGAAATTTAGGCTCAAGGGAGTCATGACCAGGACAGCTCTCTGCTTTTAAATTAGTAACAAGCCTCTGGACCTCTTTGAGGGAAGCCAGTTTCAAGTGAAAAGCAGGCCGAGCCCCAGAGGTGCTCAAAAGGGATGAGTCAGAGGGGGGAAAGGGTGAGTTGCTAAATGATTAAGTGTATTTGTGAAGATTCGTAAAGAAATCATTAAACCCAGATGCAATGGGTGAGGGGTCAGCAAGGGTAGTGCCATTGGCAGTGATTGTGCTCAGGAATTCCACAGCCTTTCCTTTTACCAGAGAACTGATCTATCTCCAGAATTCCTTTGGGTTGCAAAGGTGCTTGGTTTGCAGAGATTTGAAATGGTGGCATTTGGCTTTATGGAGGGAATTCTTGCACTTATTTCTAAATTGTCTATACACTTGCCAGTCGGAGGGCAGTCCACTTTTTTTTTAAGTCCACCAGGCCTTGTCACGGTGCAACATAAGTACCCTAATTTCCTTTGTAAGCCAAGGAGTCCTTAGACCTACATTTTTTCAGTGGGCCATGGTGATCGATAATTTTAGTGAGGAAGGTAATTAAGAAGTCCAAGGCTTGATTTATATCAGGTAAAGATTTAATAGAGTGCCAATCAATGTTATTGATAGAAGTTAGGAACTTGTTAACATCAAACTTTGACTTGCCCCAAACCAGCGAGATCTTTGGGGGGGGGGTTGGGACAATTATTTCTCCAAACAAAGAATGTTGGGGAATGATCACATATACAGTCTGAGAGGACACCCTCAGCTTTAATCTTCTGAGGGCAATTAGTGACCATCCAGTCAAGCAGAGTGTGATTACCAGACTTGGTATTGATGCGCATTGGATCGTGAATGAGCTGCACAAGATTTGAGTTAGTGAGAGATGCACGCACTTGGTCAGCATCAGGGTGAAGACAGTCTATGTTAAAGTAACCACAAAGTATAAGGTGGTGGAAAGGTAGATTAGCTAGGGAGGTTAGGAAGGATTGGAGACCTAGGGAACCCTTGTTTGGAGGTGGATAGGCACAGCCAATGATAAGTTTCTTGACATCATCAAGAGTAATGGAAAGGAATAGGGACTCCATGGGAGTTGAACCTGTGCTAGGATCAGGAAGGTCAATGACATCCAGCAGATCAGACCAAGAGTAGATCAGAAAACCTTCACACCTCTTTCCCACCCTGTCATTTCTGAAGCAATTGTAACCTGAAAGTACCACCTCATGCTGCTTAATAGACAACTTGACCAAGGATTCAGATATACACAATATATCAGGAGTCAGCTGCAGGTTCCACACCTCAAGTTCAGTGACTTTAGGGTGGAGGCTGCAAATATTCATATGTGCCACTTTTAGGCCTTTCAGCAGGTGTCGGATATTTGATGGGGGTGTGTGGACAGGGGTAGAGCAATAGTGTCCAGGATTAAGCTCAATGTCCCCAGTGCAGGGCAAAAGGAGGAGTACGGATAAGTGAACCCAAGATGAGACACAGGCTGAAATCATTTCAAGGGCAGCTATACCATAGGATATGCATAAACATTTATGAAGCCAGTGTCTGAGAAGAACAGTGTCAATCTTAGGAAGACAAGGGATGTATAAGAGCGCACAAGAGGATTCTGGCCAGATGCAACATGGAGGGGGTTGCTTGCTGTTAAGTGGTGGGTAATGTATTATTGCAGCAATTAATTGATCAGCCCAGCAACAAAGAAGAAGGCAGGCCAGCAAGATCAGCCAGCTTAGGCAACCCAAGGTAGAAACCAAATAGAAGGGAGAACTAAGAAGGCATAGAAGGGTATGTTAGGGTAAGGATGGGCCGCAAGAATTACAATGGAGAGAAACTCCAGATATCTATGTATTAGATGATGGGAAGGAGAGTCAGATTCCAAAAAACAAAGGTATTAACTAATAGGGCAGGACAGTCAGAAAAGAGAAGTACAGGACTAGGGGGTAGGGACAGAGAGGCAAAAGCTAAAGTAAGGCCAGCAGGCAAAGTGGGTTGGTAGAGAAGCTGTACTAGGACAGCAGGTAGAGGTGAATAACCAGGAACTATAGTACACAGAGGCAGGAAGAGCTGGTAAGGAGAAGAGCGGATCTAGAGGGAGGGACAGCTAGTAAGAAATAAGCAGCAGTTCAAAAAATTCAAAGGCAAGTTAGACACAAAGAAGAGAGAATGGAAAGATTTAGGGAGTTTGCTGTCAGTAGGGTAAAGTACAGAGGAGGAGTATAACTACTGGTAAGATGATTTTACTACAAGTAAGTTGACAACATCAGTACAGGGCAACAGCAACCAATGGAGAGGGGACTGGGTGGGGTTAGGAGAGTATTTAATAGAAGCTGGGGTCGAGGCAGGTGGTGCAGGACAAATTAATAGCATGCCCAAGTTCCACGGAGTAAAAAAAAGCCATAAAAGAAAGAAAAGAGCCAAAGAAAGCAAGGCAAGGACCACAGTCCAATCACAGGAGGAGCCATAAGGCAGCAACCAATCAGGAGCAAGCTCATGAATGCACTGAATTGCAGCTCCAAGATGTGATCCTGGTCTGGGGTAGTAGGATTACCCATGTGAGGAGTGCTTGCAGCAGGCAGGGAATATTATGTGGCCAGATGGCTTCTCCAGCCCCTGCCGCCGGAGCAGAGCAGGCGATCTTCCCAGGCAAGGGCTCCTGGGGAGGAGAGAGAAGAGCAGGGAGTTAGATGAGGGTTAAAGAGGTTTAGGAACAAAAGCTTGGCCACCAGGCTAAATCGGGGGGCAGGGGGACAGACAAAAGAGCAAAGTTGAGTGAGGGAGGGGAGCAGTCAGCCACACAACAATGCAAATTACAGAACAGGTCAGGTGCTACAAGGACAGAGAAAAGAAAATGGAATCAGAAACCCAAGGTGGGGAGGAGGCAGGCAAAAGAATAGCAGGAGATACAAATAGTAGAGAAAGAAATAGGCATGCAGAGGTGACTAAGTTATACAGATTGTAATATTTGCAGACTCTAGTATATAGTCATCATTCCCACACTAAAATTTAAGCAGTTTTTTCCCCATTAAGCAGGAACATATACCCAGCAGTGCAACACTTCACACACAACTTAATAGCAGGCTCAAGTTCCATGGAGTAACAAAAAGCCATAAAAGAAAGAAAAGAGCCAAGGAAGGCAAGGCAAGGACCACAGTCCAATCACAGGAGGAGCCAGAAGGCAGCAACCAATCAGGAGAGAGCTCAGGAATGAGCCAGCCAATCGGAGCTCTGAGATGTGTTCCTGGTCTGTGGTGACAGGCTTACCTATGTGAAGAGTGCTTGCAGCTTGCAGTGAATGTTGTATGGCTGACTGGCTTCTCCAGCCCGTACCGCCAGAGTAGAGCAGGTGATCCTCCCGGTCGAGGGATCCTGGGGGGAGATAGCTAATGATCAGTGTTGTGTTTTACTCTATTATTAGCTGTGTCAACAGTGTTTACTGTGAAAGCATTAGTCTTGTGTCCAAAAGGTGAAAGGTTTAAATCTTACCCATGCTTCTTTCTGGATTTGCTGATTTTTACAATATTTACAATAATTGCTAAACTTAAATACCGTACATTGAGTCAGGTTTTCAAAGGGGTCAAGCATGGGTGCAAAAGTTTGCTGCACAACAGGGTCCCTTGAATCTCATCTGAGCAGCCTTGCTGCTATTTTGAAATAATGCACCCTTTTGTGACAAAAAGGCATGATCCCTTACAGAAAAATAAAGGTGCTGTGTACATGCAGAATGCATGCCACATGATTAATTGTGCAATGTTTGCTTGCGGTTCACATACACAAAGTGAACCTATGTGAACCAGGTCTAAAAAGGACATCTGGTTCACATGTTGCAAGCTTGCCATGTGTGCAACAATTAAGTTGGTGCAAATCTCATCTAAAAAAACACATCAGTTTCTGTTTCTCACACTACTGCTAGCAATTAAAGCCATTAAAATACATTTTCCATTGATTTCCCATAAAAATTAGGTAAACTCATTAATTCTGATCCTTTTGTGAGTTGTTTAATGGCTATCGATTTTTGTTATTAAATTGCCTTTAATTTGTAAAGTATTGTTTGCCTACTGCATTAATTGTCTAGGATATAGTCAGCCAACATCCCCCATTCCAGATGTGCAGTGGGGGCTTCTGTGTTGTGAAGCCTGACCTTTTAGTTTTGGGCCATGCAAATCCCCTTATGGATATTTAATGCTACAAGTGTGTTTCTCCATGACTGTTATGGCTCACTTACTTTCCCTGTGTTATTCTATATGTAGCATATACACTATGGCCATGTGGAGAACTCTTTGTGCTGAGTAGAGCTTTGGAAGCATGCACCATACAGTACCTCACATTGTGTCACTGAAATGAGGGACATGGACCCTCAGAATTAGGGACAGTGAGGGATACTAACCCTCATGATGATATGGACACATCCTGAAACATGGAGATACAGTACCTCAGGAAACAGTGGAAACCATTGTATTTACCTGTACTAATGTTAGCCCCTGAAAAGTAATTTCTACCATAAAGCAGGGTCACCATTTAGGAGGGGCAGATGGGGGCAGTTGCCCTCCCCTTGCATTTGTTCTTAGGTTGTTCTTATGGTGAGGCAATAATGGCAATAAATTTGGATTTAATATTTTGCACAATAAGTGCCCCCCTGACCTGTGTTGTGCTCATGCTGCAGATGCACTACTGACTTGACTGCGTCTGTATTGTATTGTCCACTCTCTCCACCTATTAGCCACAGCACCATCACACATGACATAGAGGAGCTCCTGCCAAGCAAGAACACATGAGTCATGTGTGTGAGACACTGTCTCTCCTGCCACAGAGTAGACAGGATACACATTACAGCTTGGAGGAGTCAGTGAGCACTGAACTGTCAATAGCAGTGTTGTGGCAGCATATTTTTGATGGTCTACTCTTAGTGAGACTCCGTCTCCATTGGTGACTGATGAGGCTGAGGGTGAGCTAGAAGCTAACTCAAGACTAGGCTACCTACTTACTCTGCTAGTCTCACATCACAAAAAATAAAACAATAGTGCAGCTAGGCCATTGGCGCTGAGGATTGAGCCACTGGATGCAACAGCTAACGCCACACTGGAAACCCAGGTTCAGAAGCAAACTCAGGCATCAGTGGTTGGCAGGGGAAGGAGAGGCTTGAGCATCCAGAGGACTACTCACCTCTCCTGGGGTGGGTAATGGGAGTTCCTCGGCCCAGCAGCAACTCCCAGTAGAGACCAGGTGGCATTGCATCTGAGCCAGGGACATATGAGGGGCATGGCAGTGGTGCACATCTGCTAGAGTGGACGGAAGCATGCCCTCCATGTGCTGACATCATTGCATGTCTGCACCTCAGGGGGAAAACAGTAAGGAGGAAAATCCCAGCCAGAAGGGATGTGACGGCACAACTCTGGGACCAGCCCACACTCCCAATGTCACACCTGACCCCTTGACATGACTCTCCATGGTCCCTGCCTCCTCCTGTAAGGGATAGGCAGGAGGGGGGGACCAAGCAACCGATTCCATAGACACTGGGAAAGAGATCAGTCGTGCGGTAGAGGCAGCACCTTGGGGTCTGCCTAATAGATCCTTCAGCAACTGGCGATAAGGAGGCAAAAAGAATCAACAAAAAAAAACAGTGCAGGCCCCCCCCAAAGCAGAAAGCTAAATCTTACAGCAGCAGAGACAGTGGAGTGGGTGGCCTTGATAGGCCTTGATCAGTGCTGTGCAGCAGCAGCCAAGCAAGAAGCAAGCTACACATGTAAGTTGGGTTCGGTTGGTAAAATGACTTAGTTACAGACCACATTGGAGACCTGGGATGGTCTGTCTAGCATCCAGCTTCTGGTAGAAGGATGAAGGAGGAGCAGACTGAAAACTGGGCTGGTGGCACACTGGGTTAGGTTACTGGTTCTGGCCAGATGGCCAGGTAAGTTAAAGTAATTTATTTTTTTTTACAACGGGATTGGAGAAGGGGGAAGTACTGAAATATTGATGGGTTTTTCACATTTCTGCACCTTTGGGTGGGTTCATAACCCATATGGGATGGATATTGAATGGAATGGAGTTGGGGAGAGAAATTGGGACAAAGCTTTTTTTCGAGGATGGGTTCAGAATTTCAGCCAGGAAAAAAAAAATGGTTAGTATCTGGGTGGATTTAAGCCCAAATCTGATGAACTGCTCTGGGGTATAGACAGATGAATCATATACATTTGAATTTTTCTTGATTTGCATATTACTTCTAAGTCACAACAAATAAATTTTATATTTTAGAGATGTTCCAGACATTCCAGAGCTAGCCACCTAAGGGACCTGATCTCCTATGGTTGTTGGCTCCCCCCACTGAAATCTGAAATGGTGCCCCTGCCATAAAGTCAAAATTTACAGGACATCCTCTGTGTAAGCAGCATGTTTTCCATGAGGGATGAATGTGGGGCAGAACAGTTTTCAGGGGTAAAATGAGGGCTGCGCTTGCATTCGAGGACAGTTGAGCAGTATGGTATGCTTAGACAATTGGAACCCCACTACAGCCAGGTTTATGTCCACCCTCATCCAGTGAAGATGACCTCCACATCCTCACATTTAGGCAAATTATGACATAGGGCAAGGGAGAGTGCAGGGGAGTGCCCCATTGAAATGAATGAGAGTATTTTTATATTACTATTTTATACATTATTGATGGAGAGTTGGACATTAATGAAGGCTACCACTTGGCCAAAAAGGGCCTTGTTTGTGGAACAGTGGCCTTCATTATTCTCCAACTAGCAATCATAATGTATAAAATAGACTTAAAAAATAACTCCATTCATTTCAAGGGGGTACGCCCTAGCACTCTGATCCATGGACATCATCTCTTAAAGACTCCTACCTCTGGCTCCCTAGTACTCAGGTAAAAGACTCTCAACTTATATCTATACTTGGTGAGTTCTCTGTAGCTGCATGGCCGCACCACTGCAGTGTGTGTGTGCATGTGGGGAGGGGACTGGCTGTGTGGTGGGGTGTCAAGTTATTGCTACTTTTGTGTTTGCCCCTTAAAGTCTGTTTGCTTTGAAGTGTTCAAAACTATGGAGAGAAAATAGAAGGCATACAGGCCAGACAGAAGTAATTAAGCTGGCCCAGTGGTGTAGAGGGCTGAGGTGCTGGACATCTCACCTCGCAGCACGACAGTGACCCGGGTTCGGGAGCGAGCCTGGGTCGCTGGAGGTCAGCATGGGGGGGTGGAGCTGGATGTAGCAGCCATAAGGCAGCTCTCCTCTCCGGGGAGGTGGAGTTGGCATCCCTCACTCATGGCTACCCCCAGTGGAGGCCGAGGGGTTGCTCAAGCAGGGCGCCAGGTGATAGGCCAATGGGGTGGGTGGAGGAGGGCCGTTACCAAGGCTGTAAGGCACATGCATGCCTCCACATGCATGCAATCTTCTTCTGGGTTCCTTGGGTAAAAATGGGGGGAGAAAACAGGAAAAAAACAGTGGCAGGATGGCAACCGACTCTCTGCATGTACTGCTCCTTGACCGGGCATAAGATAAGCCCCAGTAATTCCTGGGGATGGAGCTGGTGGAGTCGGTCAGATGGGGGCCGCTAGGAGAGGAGTATAAAGAAAGAAGTGATAAAAAAGAAGTAATTAAGAAGTTTTGTGGGCAAGTGTATGTATGGGGGGTGGGAAGAACTACACGTGTTTCCATTGATATGTGTGATACATTTCAGCTGTGCAGCTGAGATGATGGAGGACAAGATAACTATAAAGTGTATCAGTGGCTATAAGCATGCTACATGTGTGCAGATGTATGCAGATTTGTATTGAAGTACAAGTGAGACATACGTATGCAGGCAGTATAGCTTCATGGCTAAAGGCACAGAACTGCAAACCAGGAGATTTGGAGACCTGAAGACCTATATGAATCTCATCAACCCTCAATTGTATGCTGTGTGATCCTGAGCAAATCACTTAACTTTTATGTGTGCAGTTATCAGTGACCACTTGATTTTTGCAAGCATGCCACATGCACACAGACTGTTCTAATTTAACATAAAAGCATGCTTTCTACACTTGCTTGCTGCTCGCATGCCACATGTATGCAATTGGTTCTGATTTAACATTTAAGTCATGCTTGCAGCATGCATCTCACATGGGTAGCTTTATGTGTGCAGCATGAAAACATTTCTTATAATTATTTCTGTAAGGGATGTATAGCAAAGAATGTCTCGAATGTAATTTTCACAGTTATTTTTGCCGCAGTTGCAACTCTTTTGGACATTTAATTCAGATGCTGCCTTATCATCTAATCAATGGTCTAATTCATTTCAATTTTGAAAATAGTGATGGGCACATCTCAAATGAATCAGTTTGAAGATCCAGCCCAGTGTGCTATTTTTGGGGGTTCTAATGATAGTTCTGCACATAAACAGTAAACAAAAACAAATTGTGTTTGATGTAATAGAACAACCTAACCAGTAAATAGCATCATACTTAATAATAAAACTGAAAACATTGAAATCGCACAAACCTTCTCCTTTAAAGGGGGGGGGTGATCAAACTGATTTGACAAACAGGCCTATTTAGTTATTTGTATAAGCATCAAAGTTAGCCTGCTGAGAATAATAAGAAAGTTCTCCATAGGATCCCATAGATTTTTTATTATACAATGTATCTGATTTGATTTACAAGGCTATGCTGCACTTATCTATCAGGACATAAAGAAATTATAAAACCAGTAGTATCTAGGGATAGGGAAACATAGAATTTGGCATCAGAAAAGGACTGCATCACCCACCTAGTCTACCTAGATTTTCCTGAACTATTCTGTCTTTGTAGACCCTACCTGGTCTCCGTTAACTCACACTCACACCTCTGTGCCTCCTATCTAATATACTCTTTGTCTATCCTAAGCATGCTTGAAGCAACCCCCCCCCCACTGCTCTAACCATCAGCAAAGAAATATTTCCTCACATCTCTCTTGAATCCCCTCCCAACTTCAGTGCATGTCCCCTAGCCCTGGTGGTTATTCTCATTTGAAAGAGAGTCCCCACCTGTATCATGTTCACCCTTTTGAAGTACCAGTAGGTCTCTATCATGCCACCTCTTTCTCTCTCTCTCTCTCTCTCTCTCTCTCCTATCTTCAAGGGTGAATATGTTGAGATCCCTTAATCATTCCTTGTAGGGCTTCTCATGCATGCCATGCACCATTTTTGTTGCCCTCATCTGGACCGCCTCAACCCTGTCTATGTCCTTTCTGACATGTGGTCTCCAAAACTGAACTGAACACATTACTGAACTCAGCAACTAGGAAATAATTAATCTTTGTTGATTCTCAAAACAAATGTTATGCTTCATACTGTGAGATATTTATAATCAGTGCCATTAAATTTAAAGCAGTAAGTACTAGGGTCCTGTGTCTAGTGGGGCAACATTTTCTAACAAGACAATCTATTAACCATTAAAGAGACATTTGTACAACTGGAGAGGTGGCCTTAAAGGTCCTACAAAATTACTGGCAATGTAGTACCCTAGAGGTTTACTCAAGTTTTGGAAAAATCCCTAGAGGATTACATATTGCTAAACAACCTGCTTTTGGCTACCAGAGGGGCTCTTTTTTATAACAGGTAGCATATGGTTCTTTTGCAGTTCAGTAGAGTACTGACTGAGATCATACTCAAGGATTCAGCAAAAGTACAAGAGGAGGTATTAACTGAGTCAAAAGCTCAAGGATAAAAACTAGTACCTTTTCTTATTTACTGATTTACTGGACATTGAAAAAAATGATGAGACACTCAAGATTACAGAAAAAGACAAATCTTTGGAACAGAAAAAGTAGTCTTCCACTTCCATTTAAAAAAAGAATCCCGTCCAGTCTCAGAGTGGATCAGGTGTTGTTGATTCTCAGGAAGACACTACCAAATTTATAGTTTTTTTTAATGGATGCCCCCAGAATTCACCCTGATGTAGTATCCTCCTCAGATTATGTAGGAACAGCATGATCTGATTCCAACAACAACCAACAAGAGACAGACAAGAAAGGAAGAAGGAAGGGGAAAGCAAAGAAGTCATTACAAGGCAGGAAGAAGTAACACATAATACAATATCACAACCCTTTAATGTAGTCAGTCTATCTTTATTTATTTGATCTATCAATATAACTGAGACTGAGATGCCTGCATTGGCAAATTAACTTTCTTTCATTCCAATGACTTGAGCTGACCCATTTCAAAAGATGGTTGATCTTTATAAATTTACAAAGGATATGAATGGAAAATCAAATTTTGCCAAACAAGTGACAGCTGACATTGTGACAATGGACATATTAACCAGACAGAGGAGACCACTATATTACTAGGAATGGAGAAACAACTCAGAGATTTCTCCACTTTTGGCCCTCCACCTAGTGCAACAGTCCTGCCTTTTGAAAGGGCATGTGAGTGAAACCTTAGCGCTCTCCATGAATCTGAAAAAACTGATCATGGCTATGTAAATACCAAAGCAGCTAAAGAGAAGTGATTAAAGGCGTACAGAACAAAAAAGCAGTAACAATGAAACTGGCAGGCGAGGTACTATAGTTATCAGGGACACCAATGTATATATTTCAGATGTAATGTGCAAGCTGTCAGATGAATGGTTCTATAAGCTTCCTCCCTTGTGATCCAACACCAATCTTTAGAAAACGTGTACACACTTACATTGAGAATGCCTGTTCCTGCTAAATTGTCTATTCCCAGGTTTGCAACAACCTTGTGAATAAGCCTTCTATGAAAACCAGTATATATTTTCTGCCAAAAATTCAATACATCTTTAGGTACTCCACCAGGCAGACTGATAGTGGCCAACCTTAAGCTCACTTACACAGTTACGTTTGTTTTTTTGTGGACAGCTTTCTGAAGGAATTGGTACCTCAGTTCTCTTCATATGTAAGTGTTTCAGGACATATACTAAACGTTTTGGGGGATCTGGAACCTGAAGAGAGCAGGCTTTTGGTCATCCTCAATGTGGAGTCTCTATACAAACATGCCACACTAGGGTGGTCAAAGAGTAATTAGATGCCGCT
The DNA here is from genome assembly GCA_016271365.2 of Neoceratodus forsteri. Lineage (NCBI taxonomy): Eukaryota > Metazoa > Chordata > Ceratodontiformes > Ceratodontidae > Neoceratodus > Neoceratodus forsteri. The sequence goes on along the minus strand of CM028131.1, from coordinate 542,504,238 downwards.
TGATGGAATAGAAGGCTTTACTACCTGATATGGTTGCGTTTATTGTACAACTAACTGAGGTCATGTTAACATGTAGCAATTTTATATTTTGAGTAACATTTCCTGCAGGCCCAGGAAACAGCTATGACACTAAAACAGTGTCAGTGGCTCAGTAGGTAGCACACTTGCCTCTGAGGCCGAGATCAGAGGGCTGTGGGTTCAGTTCCCACATCTGGCACTTGGATTAATATCCCAGTACTGACACTGTAGTGCAGCATGAGAGGGTGCTGCACTTTGAGGTGCCGTCTTTGATGAGACGTTAAACCAAGGTCCCATCTGCCTGGATTGGTGGTAGTTCAGGTGGATGTTAAAGATCCCATGGCACTTATCGAAAGAGAGGGAATTTCCCAGTGTCCTGCCAAATTTCCTCATTCACTAAAAAACACCACCAACAGCTTAATCTGGTTTAAGGTCAGTTGGCATTCATCTGTATCCCCCTCCCCAGGTCATGCCTGAAAATAGGCAGGATTTGTCTAGTGCACTTACCCGGTCAACAAAAACTAACTAAACTAAACTAATCCTGCAGCTATGCTAGTTTGTTTGTGGGCTTCTAGGAAAAGAAGGTCATCAGAGATCAGAAGATCAATAAATATTTTGATCAAATTTACCTCAACTGTCATTTTATCCACAATATTGTTATGGTGTTGCCAGGAACGGAGTATAATGAGTGATCTTATGGACTTTTCAGTTGACAGCCTGTGCTACTGATGCAGAGTTGGACCTTTATATGTTTAGTAGACACAGTGTGGTATACTAGTGGTTAGACCCCACTTGAGACAGACAGTATCACATGATCATTGTGTGGCATTGTTGAAGAACTTAAGCACCCAATGCTTCAGTCCATCAAGCTGCAGAAATATGTAGAAGCAGAAGGGAGCCAGGCTGGTGGGGGTGGCTAGGGTTATCACTATTTTAATATTGTTTTTTTTCAATTTAATCTTTATTACAATTTTCAACATAAAGTGCATCATTTTATGGTACATTGCATGGAGACATGTACTTTCAGTATATATAATAACAACCCTAAAACCTAAAACCTAAAAAGGAAAAAAAAAGGAAACCTTTCCCTACCCTAATCAAATGGCTCCCCTATCACCCCCTTCCTCTTAACGTTGCACATCTCAGGACAATCACCCTGAACTGTTAATTACGTAGGATCTGTATTTCCAAATTTATTATGGTTGTGGTGTTTACTGAGAATACAAACCTAAAAGTGGGGCCCAGATTTTGTTAAATTTGCTCAATCTATTTTGTAAACTGGCAATCATCTTTTCCAGTCTGATATTACTTAATAACTCTGCCAACCACTCAGTATATGACATAGCTTTGTCATCCTTCCAGTGTCGAAGCACTAGTTTTTAACTGACATAGATATAAGGGCTATGTGGTATTTCTGTGTTTTTACTGGGACCTCTGAGTAATTCTCTAACAAACATATATCAACCGTGAACAACTCATCAAGGCCCAGCAAGGGATCTGCCTTTTGTTTAATCTGTGACCACAGGGAAGCTACTTTGGATCATTGCCAAAATATGTGCAGTAAGTTACCTTCACCTTGACCACATCTCAAACAAGTGGCAGAGCATTCCTTGTCAAACTTAGATATCTTCTGAGGGGTATAATATAAATTATGCAGGACGAGGAATTGCTTGAGTCGAAGTCTGTCCTGAGTGATATATTTATGGCATCCTCGCCAGAGTGTCTCCCAGTTAATGGGCGCCCCCGGCAAAAGGTTTTCCCAGTGTTCCACAGGTCTAAAAGGCCCAGGATATATTCTGTTGTATAGAGTTTTGAATATTTTGGAAACTGCATGAGGGAGGCTAACAAATTGGGTCAGTTCCTCCCATAGGGTGGTGATCTCCGACGTCAATGGGTTGGTCCCTATTTCTTTCACTAGGATGTGCCGCAGCTGAAACAATTTGAATATGTTGGAAGTTGGCAGCCCAAATTTTCTTAGAATATCTGTAGAGGAGGCCCATTTTTGTTCTGTTTCCAGCCAAAACTCACTGAGCTTAGCTTCTTGGAGTTGTGGGACCCAGAGAGGGGAGATAATTTTCCCATCTAATTTAATATTTGGATTGCCCACTAAAGGTTGCTCTAAATCTGATTTTTGGTTGTACTTAATAACTGAACAAAGTTGGGAATGGACCCTGACCGAAATGACAATTGGTGACTCCTGCAAAGGTTTAGGAAGGCTCCTGGGTTGTACGAAAAGAAGGGCCATTGGGGTCAGGTTATGATGACGAATTTGTGCGGATTCTATTTGGATCCAAAGTGGTGTGTATCTTTCAGGACCTTTGGGATCATTTGGAGTAAGCCATCTCAAGTATTTGCTCATATGGCTGGCCAGTAATAAAAGCCAATATGTGGTACTCGGAGGCTCCCCTTGAGCTTTGGGGCAGCTAGCTTGTGATGCTAGTCTGTGCCCTTTACCGGCCCAGATAAAATTAGAAAAGATAGTGCGTATTTTTTTGAACCATGATTGGGGTAGCCAGATATTTAGGAGATTAATGGGTAAACAGCCGTGGAAGATATTCATTTTGATGAGACTAATCCTGCCCCAGATCGTTAAGGGTAGAAGGGACCATCTTTTAGGTCTTGGATAATGATGCTTAACAGGAGTCCAAATTATGTTTACCCAGAAGGGTACTGTTCCTCGAGAGAATGACACCTAAATATTTCAATGATCTCCCTGCCAAGTTAGGCCTAATGCCTGGACCTTATTCTTGCTACTCTATAGTTAAGCAGGAATACCCTTTGTTTTCCCAGATTTAATTTATAGTTTGACAATAGACTGTAATCTTTAATAACCTCCAGAAGATGGGGAATGGTCATATCAGGATGTGAGGTGCAAAGAAGTAGATCATCTACGTAGGCCAATACCTTGATTTCAATGCCCTGCACCGGTATTCCTAGAATCCTGGGGTCATTCACTAGCCTTCGAATGAGGGGTTTTAAATATAGATTGAAAAGCAAGGGGGATAGGGGACACCCTTGTCTCATGCCAGAGAACACAGGGAATTTGTCAGAACTGCACCCGTTGCATAAAACTCTGGCTATTGGAGATCTATAGAGAGCCTGAATCCAGTTCTGAAACTCTAAGGGAATGCCAAAGGAATGTAGCGTTTGGAAGAGGAAGTTCCAATCTACTCTATCGAATGCTTTCTTGGCGTCCAGAGAAACAAGTGCAGCTGGATATTCTGCATCTCTGGATGCCGAGAAAGCATGATCCAGAGTTCGAATATGATCGCTGGCTAGTCTACCTTTCATAAACCCCACCTGTTCCATTCCTATCAGATCTGGGAGAACTCTGCTTAGACGGTTTGCCAACAGTTTGCTCAGGATTTTGACATCCTGATTAAGTAACAAAATCGGTCTATAGCTTGCAATATCTTCTGGAGTTTTACCTGGTTTTAGAATGAGAACAATGATAGCTTCGAATAATGTAGTATCTGTGCTCTTTCCATCTAGAATCTGCTGGAACATTGGTAAAAGTAGAGGGACTATATTTTTCTCAAATATCTTATAAAAATTTGGGGAGAATCCATCCGGTCCTGGCGATTTGTCATTAGGGAGGTTGTCTATTACTCCTAGGATCTCTGCTTCAGTTAAAGGAGCACACAAAGCTGTGCTCTGCTCGGTTACGAGAGTGGGAAGAAGCGATTCTTTTAGGTATTGGTCTAGGTCTTTGAGAGGAGGGGGGTTTGCCATCGGTGAATATAAGGACTGGTAGAACTTTTGAAATTCTGATGCGATTCCTTTGGGATCGACTACTAAGGATTCATTATGTGCTCGTATTGAGGCAATGAATCTGGCAGATTCCTGCTGTTTAACACAAGCAGCAAGGAGATGCCCTGCTTTCTCTCCCTGATCAGTGTAAGTGGCCTTTGTTTTCAGAATCAAATATTCTGCCTTCTCTCTGAGGAGCTCCATATAGGAGCCTTTGAGTTTGACCAGCTCTACTAGAGTCTGTTCTGATGTGAAGGGGGACAGTTTTTTTTCTATGTCCTTGATCTGTTTAAGAAGTTTTACCAGTTCTTTTTCCCTCAACTTTTTCCTTCTTGAGGCCACTTCAATTAATAAACCCCTCAGATAGGCTTTGAGTGCTCCCATTCCATATCTGGTTTACTCGTGAATTAACATTGATCGATTTGTATAGGGAAATATGAGTCTTAATGTGGTCTACTATTACCGGGTCCTTTAGAAGTTGGTTATTGACTTTCCACCGACCCCTTCTCTCAGGGGTACCTATTAGGGAAAGTTGACATGTCACTACTGAGTGGTCGATGACCCCTTCTATCAGGCAGTGTGAGATTAAGATGTAATCGATCCTGGAGGATGTTTTGTGTACTGGGGAAGTAAATGTAAAACCTTTCTCTGTGGGGTGCGGTATCCGCCATATGTCTCAGAGACCTAAATCATCCAATAAGTCTCTTAAGGCCCTTTGAGCCGGTGTCAGACCCCTGGTTCTACTACCTGTGCGGTCCATGTTTGAGTCAAAAACTACATTTAGATCTCCCCCCAGAATCATCGGGGTTTTATTGAAGGGCATCAATTTGGTTATAAGTTCCATGAAAAATCTGAGAAGCTGTATTCGGTCCGTAAATGCATCCCAGTAGTATTTCTGAATTATACAGTCTTCCATGGACAAATATGTACCTTCCATGGGTATCTCTAGTTATATTGTTTGGCACAAAGTGAATTTTGTTTCTTATCAGAATCATAACCCCACAGCTCTGTTTTGTTCCTTGAGCTGTAAAAACTTGCCCTATTTGTTGTTTTCTCATTTTTAACTCTTCTGAGATCAGAAGATGAGACTCCTGTATAAATGTGATATCTGATCTCAGAAGCTGCAGCTGTTTGCATACCTGGTATTGTTTAGATTTTTGCCTGACACCTTTAACATTCCATGAGGAAATTATTAGGTTGTTCATCACCAGTTAGGATTGATTTCACACAATAATCTGAGCTCACAGACGATGGTTTTCCTCTGACCACAACCACTCTGGGTTTAGCTTAAAATCCTGATCTGAGCATTCCTACCCTCCTTCTTCTCCCCATGTACCCCCTCTCTAACTGAAAGTGTTGATATCAGTCTCCAGCTTGCCTCCTTCCTCCCCTCCCATTATAGCTATGGTCTGTGAACAACAGAGCCCTGTGCTATACTCCTCCATCCCCCAACCCTCCGAACCCATCCCTAACCCTATCTGGTTGAAGGCTTATAGAAACCTCCAAAGTGGATCGCAAGAGGGGTTAGGGCGTAATTAACTACATTCCCATAAATCTCATATTCCTTATCCAAACTATCCCATTAGTCTACTTCAAATCTAAATGTATAATATAATCTTATTTTGTTAATCCAAATCGCATTAAACAACAACACTCATGATACACTTATATATACAAACAAAAGGAGCGGAGAAATCACTTTAAATCATAAATAAACAATAACTTCAAGCGATTGTAAACATCTCTACTGTGAGGCGTATAGGTAGAGTAAATCAATAAAATAATCTTTGGGACTGATGTTAACCCTTACTGGGTCAGCAAATCACTAAATCCCAATGCTTCATGGCACTCTTCCGTTTTAAATGTAACAATCAGTATCTGCAATGAAATTATATATTGAAAAGCAAACAACTCATAAACCTCCTGGCAGGGAGTTAATATCATGTTTAAGAACTACCAACTCAGAGGCATTGACAACAAGGTGAGTGTAGTTTTACAAGAGGTTCAAAGGTTGGTTCCTGAATTCATGGTGGCAAACACTGATTAAGGTAGCCTCTCATATTTGCATCTGTATCCAATCAATTTGAACAGTCCATCCATGAAACATTTTATTAGTTTTAGTTATTTAAATAGACTGGCAGAGGAGGATGTACAGTGTAGCTGCTATAATAGTGAGAAATAGACTAGTCATGCTGATGGTGTTGAGAACTATGGTGTGAAAGATGTAGGCTTTGCAGTAATGATGATAATACTGGAACTGCTATAGATCACCTACAGTAGTTAATGAAACCAAGAGGCATAATTAAGCATTACTACTCTGTGCAGCTCACCAGAGATGAAATTAACAAAGTCTCCTGTCCTGCTGATCTGCTGCTAACTACCTAGTCCTGTTACTGAAGTCCATGGGACAAGGAGGGAAGAAACAGTTCTGTCAGGGATTGAACTCCAGTGATCCCATAAAGATATGCTCACATCTGGGGGGCTACATTAAGAAGTTCTTTCATTAGTACTAAATGATGCATTTTTGGAGGCATATTTCATGGAACGATTGGGCTGCCCACAACATCTGATGTTATAAGATATGATGCTGTGGCTATTAGTCATTATTACAGATATATACAGTAGTGCCCAGTGTCAGATTATTTTTTGTCTAGTCATGTCAATCAACTGAAAACTTGGCAAGACTAGACAGAGCAATCATTTGCTAATGGATCACAGAGTTCAATGAATGGTTAGGTAAATGGTGTCACACCAAAGAGAATGGGTTAGTGGGAGGGTGGGGAAAGACCTGGGAGGACAGTAGTCTATATGCTAAGGATAGACTGCACCTAAATGAAGAGGGCAACAAGGTGCTAAAATGGAAACTTGGGAAGTACATTGAGGCAGCTGATCATTTAAACTATGAGAGGGGGTAACAGGTGGAGGAGAGCATACAGAAGTCTACGAGATGGGAAGCAGAGTAGGCTTCCTTCCCAGAACAAGGGTGATGTACTAGGTGGAAACAATAGTGGGGATGCTAGAAGGGGGGCAGAGGGTTGGGGAGGTGAAGGGATGGAAGGTGGTCACCATGAATGCTAAGAGCCTGGGGGATAAAATGAATGATCTACAGGCCCTCATGGTGGAAAGAGAGGTAGACATGACAGCAATCACAGAAACACGGGCCACTGAATACCATGACTGGGATCTGGTGGTCCCCAGCTACAGAATATTCCACAGGGATAGGGTAAACAGGAGAGGGGGAGTGGCATTATACATAAGGGAAAGGCTAAGGTGCATTAGGGAGGAGGAGGAGGGTGAAAAAAAGTCCTTATGGCTGCTAATCCAGGATTCCAGGAATAGAACTTTCAGATTTGGAGTGGTGCACAGGCCACCATCCCAGTCATAAGTGTTGGATAAGGAAATTGCAAGACAGATTAAAAAGGCATGCAGGAAGGGCAGCATGGTTGTTGTGGGAGACATCAACCTGCTGGGGGTAGACTGAGGAACCCCGACGACCAGCAGTAAAAGGGAGAAGATACTACTGGACACCTTTCAGGAAAGCTTCCTGGCAGAGATGGTCAGAGAATCGAGCAGGAGAGGCACCCTAGACCTAGTGCTCACAAATGGGGAATTTGTGAGGGATATCAAGGTAGACAAACCAGTAGCAGACAGTGACCATCACTCAGTATGGTGCAGGTTGATTATAAGCAAAGAGAGGGTGGCAACCAATATGAAGGTGCAAATTTCATGCAGGCAGATTTTGCAAAGATGGGGGAAGATAGTGAGTGGGTACCTGGCCAGGATTCAGCCTAACATGGACATGGACCAGAGATGGGAGCTCATAAAGAAGAGGGTACTAGAGCTAAAAACTTCTGTAGCAGGACTTGGAGTAAAAAGGCAGGGCAAAAAAGCCAAGCTGGATGTGCAAGGAGGTTGTGGATAAGGTGATGATAAAAAGGATGGCATTTAGGAGATACAGGAAATCAGGGAGGGGGAAAGATTGAGAGGAGTACCTGCAGGAGGCAAGGGAGGTGACAAGTGCAGTAAGAAGAGCAAAAGCCACCAAAGAGCTAATGCTGGTGCAATGCATAAAGAGGGGAGAATAACTTTCAGGTACATCAGGGAGAAAAAGCTGTACAGAACATATAGTAAATATAAAGAAAGATGGGGGATGGGTAGAGAAGAGGAGGGAAAAGGCAGAAGCACTCAATGACTACTTCTGCTCGGTATTTACGAAGGAGAGAGGGGGAGCACTACCCAAGGGGAGTGGGGGGGCAGTTAAGGCTGAGAAGAGATGGACAGATGGGGTGATCATGGTAGTCCTGGAAGGTTTGAAAGCACTGAGGGTGGACAAGGCACCAGGGCCAGATGGCATTCACCACAAGGTATTGAAGGAGATAGCAGAGATCCTGGTGGTACCCTTGACAGGTTTATTCAATGCCTTACTGAATTCGGGATGTGTATCCATGGACTGGAAGTGGGCTCTTGTGGTGGGCGAAGTGGGCTCAATCTGCTCCAGGAACTGATTCACAGAGTAAAGCCGGATTTATGGAGTGCTCCACAACGCGAAGTGGAGTACTTCGCATTATATTGAGTAACGCGAAGTCCATTGAAAACAATGACTTCTCATTACTCTGCCTTCCCAGATCACTACTCCACCAAAATCTTAAGGTGAATTGCATTGAAAACAACTCACTTCGCCTCACTTCACCTTGTTTTTGAGCTCCAAAGGCAAATTTTGCAGTGATTCATGGGATTTCAGGCCACATGGGCTCTATATTGATCTGTACAGCCTCAGTTTGGGGTAGTATGTGTAGGAAGCAGTAGGAGACAGTGTGCTTTGAGAGCTGTCCATGATTGAAACCTTCTAAAAGCTGTTAAAAAAACATTTCTGCATTTTTGGGGGGGGGCTTAAACTTTAGTTCATTGATTGTAGGACACCCTCCTGTGCTCATATCATCGAGCATTTTTGTTTTTGTGTGGATTTTGAATGTTAATGTACAACATTGAGTGTGTGTAGTGAAAGACAGTGGAAGTGTACTTTGGGGGAAGGGGATATCTGTGGTGTAGGTAGATTTAAGTTGGAGAAATAGTGATTTCTTTGTTTTTGTTATATTTTGTTATGTAACTGACTGTGTTAATGTACACACAGTATATTTGTCAGTAATTGTTGACATTTTCTTGCTGATTGTGTGTTGTGTGGATTTGGTGCAGCAGTTCATAATTTCAGGTTGTTTACATAACAATACGTACCATATTACTGAACTTTCCAATTTGCTATGCATTACTCATTCAGCATTGTAGAAAAACTGTTCTGTGTGTGAGTGTGTGTGCGGTGTTGCTTGACATCAAATAATACACCTTTAAGTGTGCCACGGACTAGTGTAATTGCAGGCGCAGCAGTGTGAACCTGCTATCCACTGCAGTTGCCTGATTTTTGTACTGCGATTGTGGATCTGTTCTTTGTTTTGCTGCTTGTACTGCCATAAAAATATGCAGTCAGTCCTCCCCCCACCGTCACTGGCAAAAGGAATTTTTTACCAGATTGGATTGTTTGTGACCTCATCAGCACCACTGGTTACTGAAGTTCTTTTCATTCCGTGACAGTCACTATCTGTTGCTGAAGCCACAGTTGTTTTTTTGGCTTCACATCCAGCGTCCCCCCAATCAGATAGTGAATGTAGCAAAATCTAAATTTGTTTATAATATTGTTGTTGATCCCCCAAAATGCCCGCAAAGAGACGTGCAAGCAAAGCTGGTTCTCACAATGGCACTGCTGGCAGTAAGATAGTCTGTGGGTGTGGTAGTAAGCAGATGCAGAAGTGCATTGCTGATGTGAGGAGAGGTATTTCTCCTGCAATGTTTTTACAGCTCAATCAGTAGCTTCACTCATAGTTGGAGGAGATGATGTTTTCCCGGCCTGTGGTGTCAGTCTTAGTGGTGTTAGTGGTGGTGGTAGTATTAGTATTGGTGCCTCAAGTTTGAATTCTGACCAGTGTACCGTATCCAAAAATATAGTGGAGTGTGAAGCAATGCAAGTGAGTGGCAGTGTAGATGTTGTCATACTTCCCAGTAACATCCCAGTAACTGAACCTGAGGATTTTGATGATCACATCAATGATAGCATACAATGTGATATTTTGTCCACCGTGGCGGTTAATGTCACACATTTTCCATGTAGTGATTCACAGTGTGATGAAAAAATATCAGGTGATGGTGGTGTAAATAATGATGGTGAATGTAATGATGATGATGTTGCTGTTGTTGCAACATGCAGTCCATCCAAGAAGAAGATGTGTATGTGTGTGACATTGATGAATATGATGATGTAATTGACCCCAGTTGGGAACTGGAGAAAATGAAATTCAAAGTGGCTGTGTCTAAGTCTATTTGCAGTAATCCCCCCCCTGTAAAAACTTGTGATTTACCAGTTTCAGTTGATGATTATGATTCAGTAATGATAGGTAGTCATGGTGGTCAGTAGCAGTCCAGGTGAGCAGTGCCCGAAACATCATGTGCCCCCCCCACTTCAGTGCTTAAAAGAATGGAGTTAAATAAGTAGCATTATGGACATTTTAAAAGTAGAGCATCACAATCCCTTGCTTGGGATTTTTTTGTTCAAGATGCAAATGAATAGTTAGTTGCAATCTGCCAGATTTGCCATGTCCGTGTGAGTTGAGGTAAAAAGGGGAGCCATATAGGCACTGGAGGACAGCATACACATCTTAAGAATAGACATATGGCACTGTGGACCCAGCACAAGATGGCAGCTACTACCACAGTGGGGCATTCACCCTCGTCAGCAACCATAATGAGCATGTTATCTCCTTCCACGACTGTTAAGTCCAGTAGTAAATTAAACATGTGCAGTAGTGAGGTAATAAGAGTAGAGGATTACTACAGGCAAGATGAGGTGGAGGAGCATAATGACTTTGAAATGTTGTCCAGTGCTGGTGAGAGTAACAGTTTTGGTGGTGGTGGTGGTGGTGAATGCAGTATGTCTAGTGCAAGTAGTACATCAACCCCTGTTGGCAAATCTGGAAAAATAACTGCATTTCTGGGTTTGTCATCATCACCTGTGCAACCGTCTTCATCAAACGTCCACATTCCACCCCCTGCCAATGCCATTCATCACAGAGCACAACCATTTGTGATCACACCCCATGTAAAACGTTTAAGTCAGCCCACGTTACAGAGTGTTTTTGCGCATAAGCTGAAGTACCACCCCAATCATACAGTGTCACGTGAACTTAATGCTGCTGTAGCTGAAATGCTGGCAATTGATCTTGCCCTTCTCCTTTGTGGAGAATTCTGGGTTCCGGTGGTTTGCTGCATGTGCCTGTCCAAATGGACAGTCCCATCCAGGACATACTTTTATACCGTGTTGTCCCGATTTGTTCCATACTGTGTCCGACTCAGTAAGACATGCCCTTCAACATTCTCTCTCTCCATTCATCCATTTAAGTATGGAGATGTGGACAAGTGGCAGAACAGTGGGAGTTCATATTTGTGTATAACTGCACACTGGGCGCAGGTGCCGGGGGTTGTTTGTGATGTTGGTAGTCTGAATAATCAGTGCAGTGAGGAGGATTGTTGTGGTAGCAATCTTCCAGGAATTTGACAGCATGCAACGATTGCTATGATCAATGTGACCTGTTCACATACTGGTGAGAACATGTTGGACATGGTATTGTCTGAAATTGACAAGTGACTAAACCCCCTGTCCCTGAGAGCTCGATTCATAGCAAGTGACAATGGGTCAAATGTGGTGAAATGCATCACGAATGGTGTTTTTTTTTTTCGTGTTCCATGCATGCCCTACTGTTTAAATCTTATGGTGTAGGAGTTTCTGCAGCACCATGATGTAAAGGAAATGCTGACCACTGCACTACGTATCTGATCTCACTTTTCATGATCTGGAAAGGCCCTGCGACCAACTGCGGCAGTCAAAGATACAAAACAGCCTGCCTCAGCACTGCTTGAAGCTGAAAGTTGTCACCTGATGGAACTCCACTTTATACATGGTAGAGAGGTTGTATGAACAATACAAAGCCATCTCAGAATATCTTTTGATGCACACTAGCCGTGACAGTTCCAGGGCCTCCATGTCTATGATGACTGAACAGTGCCCACCTCATGGACTCTGTAATAACAATTTTGAGGCCTTTGGAACATGCCACACAGGCAGTGAGTAGCGAGTCTGCCTCCATTAGCTAATCAATTCCACTGCTGTGGGTACTGAGGCAGACATTGGTGAATGTACAGCATGGCCTTGATGTTGCTGGAGACAGTGGTAGCAGTATGTTTCTGACAGTATTTGACCAGAATCGTCACATTGTGAGCATTCAGCATAGTGACAACTTTGCCATAGCAACAATGCTGAACCCACGATACAAACGTGGAATTGCACCAGTACTAGAGGGAGTGCCTGAACAGGCAAAACATATCAATGGTCAACTGGTGCACTTGGTTCATGGGGCACAGAAGTCACGTGCCAAGGTCAGCAAACCTAAGCAGCATCATCCAACTGAAGGTGTACCTGGAGGACCAACAAGCAAATCCTGCAAGGGGAAGGGGACTGCAGTTCCAGGTGGTCTGTCATCCAAAGTGGCTGGCGTCAACCTGCTTCGGGAGACTTTGTCCCAAGTGGGAATTTGAGAAATAAATGATTCAGGAGAACAGGATGATGCATCAACCACTGGACTTAGTGCAGCACAGAGAATGGTTGAGTCATATTTGTCTTAAAACAGGCATCTGACAATAACTGATGATCCTCTTTTGTACTGGAGGGGAAAGGTCAGTGAATGGCCAGAGCTGACTGCAGTGGCACTGAAGTACCTCACATGCCCACCCTCCAGTGTAAGTGTTGAGAGGGTATTCAGCTCAGCAGGTACAACAGTCAGGGATCGTCAGACAAACCTGTTTCCTGAAAATGTTAGTTTTCTAGTATTCATTAAAATGAATGAAAGGCACATACCAACACAGACTGCAACCTCGGTATTTGTACCTCGGTCTAGTCATGGTGGTTTTGATGATGTGGAAATGGACCATCCTGGTGGCACTGGCAGTGGCTGCCTAAAACGGCACACCACTGATGTAGATGATGACACAATGGAGAAAGAATTTCCCAGTGGTCAGACTTCAGACATAGATGACTGTGAGGGCAGCTTTTTATGAGGATAATGATGGTTAATGTTGTCGGGTTTTAACTGAAGTTAAAAGGCGGTGTGCCCTCCAGGACCACCACCACCACCAGGACTGATGTTAGCCACTGCCACCACTGAGCATGAGTCTGTCCACCCCCTGAACCATCACCATGACTGGAATTGATGTTAGCCACTGCCACCACTGAGCATGAGTCTGTCTGCTCCCCAGACCACCACCACCACTGGGACTGATGTTAGCCACTGCCATCACTGAGCATGAGTCTGTCCACTGCCCTGGACCACAACCACTGGGACTGATGTTAGCCACTGCCACCACTGAGCATGAATCTGTTCCCCCCCAGACCACCACCACCACCACCAGGACTGATGTTAGTCACTGCCACCACCACCACCAGATGCAGGAAGATATAACAGAGAATGTCATCATGTGCCACAGCTATCACCACCAGCACCCACCACCAGTGTCATTCAGACAATGTTTCCCCATTACATTTACATTTACCATGCCAAGGCAGAGGGACTCGAACAGGAGACCACATTCCTCAGCCACAGGTGCAAAGTTTTACTATTTAAACCATAAAGTGAGTATGTGTACCAATGTTTGTTATGCTATTTAACTTCCTTTAGTTGTATGTTTTGTTTTCTGTAGCTTTTTAGAGCCACAATGGTCAAACACATACGGTACACTTATTTCTTTTTTTTTACAAATTAACAAAAAAACTCTCCTTCGCTGAAACTCGGTAGGAATGGTACTGCAGCTGTACCATACAGAGGAACCAATGGAATATCCATTTTAAATACATTCTGATAAGTAAGAAGATTTTATTTCATCCATTTCATTGTTTTGGAAAGACTGCAGCAAAAGCTACTTAAGTATGATTCATAAACTAGTTGACATGTGTACGTCACCAAACTTTTTCGTAAGATATCATTCATGCACTGTATTCTGAACTTCCAGCTGTGCAGCCTTGTCTATTACAGTGTTGAAAAAAGTTGCACACAGGTTGTATTACTTGAAAAGATGTGGTTTTGAAATGTAACTTGACTTGAGATTGAGAACCAGGGACAAGTTACAATTAAGTTGTATGAAGTTATTCATTTCTTTTCTTAGGAAACTTCCATATGCTTTGTTGTTCTGTCAAAGTGACCTTACCCAAACAAGTTCTTCAACATCAGCCCCCCCCGGACTGGGGCACACATGCAACACGCAGAAGTCATTTCATTAGATGACCATGACCATCGTTAACAACCAGACTCAAGAAGGATGCAGATGAAATCTGTGAAGAAGTAACAAAATAAGAAACCATTACAGACAAACCTGCAAATATGCTTCCCCCCAACCCCCAAAAAAAAATACTTACCTTCATGTGCTTGAGAGTTATCCATTTCAAATTTCTACACAAAAATTCTCATTGAGCACTGAATGTGCACACCAACAGTATCTGTGACCTGAGACACAGAACAATACCATGAGTACATGTCCATGTCAACCCCCCTCACCTACATAATACCCAAATATATAGCTATATATATCAACTCACCAAGGCTACTATTAGTGTACAGACAAAGGGCACCCTTCCATCCAGTTGAGATGATCAAATTGCATTTGCTCGAGTTGCAGCACACATTGGACCAGCAACAGTTCACTCACTGTCATCATTTTATTCTGGTGGACTTTGTATGTGCTGAAATGCTCCCATTTCACTTTGTTACCACTTGTCAATTTTCTGGACACAAGGTGGATGCATTTTAGGTGTTGTGTGTTCGTGAACTCATGATGTCATACTGACATTATCAATTAAAGCAGCATTGCAAGAATGTGGTGATAATTTTGAACTGTACTTTTTTATGCTATTTACATTACCATCCGCTAGTTACCTCTGAGTCATGACTTGAATGATACACTTTTTCACAATTTCTGTCTGTTTACTTCACTTGACTACTTTTTGTCATGTATGAAAAAATTAGCACATCTTTCAATATTGTTAAGATGAGCTTTGTATTTATTTCCAGCTGCTTTTCAATAAATATTCTTCTGTGGAGTCATAAAATACTGCCTGCTGCATAACTGTTTATTTACAACAGAAGTGATATATAACAACTAACTTATGTGATGGAGAAAAGCAGCAGAAAATATTGACGAAGACCTGGTCAGCACCATATTAAAAGGAATGCTCCTTTCATTATTTCACACATAAAAAAGGTAGTACAGCAGACTCAAATACTTGAAATTATAGTATCATAATGAAATAGGATGTGTTAAGGAAGTTGTAATGTAGCTTTAAAAAATATAGGTCAGCGTTCCAACAGATTGCTGCACTGCTGCTTTACAAGATTCATCATGTTACATAGTTATGGTGTTGCACCTAGCCTAATATGTGGGCGCCTTACTTCCAGGAATTTTCTTGCTCTCATTAGTAGCAATACATTTCTGTGAAAACTGCCTGTAATTTCATTACAGTGTGTCATATCATGGAGAAATTCCCATTCAAAA
This sequence comes from Neoceratodus forsteri, assembly GCA_016271365.2. Classification (NCBI taxonomy): domain Eukaryota; kingdom Metazoa; phylum Chordata; order Ceratodontiformes; family Ceratodontidae; genus Neoceratodus; species Neoceratodus forsteri. The sequence continues at coordinate 542,488,830 of CM028131.1, read as the reverse complement.
GCCACCCAAGTTTCCTTCCTCAGCAATATTAGGACATGATGCCAGGGGGAGCGCAGGTTTATGCTCCACTATAGTGAATGTCTGGTTGTTATCATTATGTTCCTTTATGTTATAAGGTTCTCTTTGTGGTGAAATATGGGCATGTTTCCACTAACAAGGCTCTTGTTACTGGAAACGTGCCCACACTTTTCACCACAAACTGACCATTATAGCATAAAGAAACATTTGGAAGCTGCTGGACAATCGGACATTCACTATAATGGAGCACACACCAGTGCTCTCCCTGGCATCTTGTCCTAATATTGCTGAGAAAGGGGGGTAGAATTTGGGTGGCTTTTATGAACGGGAATTCCTCCATGATGTGACACACTATAATGAAATTACGGGTGGTTTTCACAGAAATGTATTGCACTATGTAAGGACATGTGGAGCAAGAAAGATTCCCTTGGAAGTAAGGCACCCATATATCGGGTGCAATGCTGTAACTTGGTGAATCTTTTTCATGTCTGTTTCACAAACAAAATAGTTATAGAGCCTCAGTAATGTTTACTTTGTGTTGGGACTCATGAATCAGATTTTAAGTGTTTCACAAACAGCATGAAGACTGAGCAATGCGAGCATGTTGTGCTAAACTGCATGTGTGCTGTCACTGTTCTTTCCTGTGTGTGCATACATTGTCCAGCTTCATGCAAACATATATATGGTAAGACTTATTACAGTATCAAGAATAAAGATAACAAAGAATACCTGATGTATATTTTATTGGTACCACCAGCACCAGCGGACTAAGTGATATGATATTTTTTCAGATGTATCGGGTCACTGAGCACACATGACTTTTGGACATCATAGCACAAAGAACACATGCTGTCCTAAAGTTATGTGTGCAGTATAGTATATAATGTGACTAAGGTGCACTCTGGCCAGACACCTCTGAAAAAGTATCGTATCACTTAGCCCGCTGATGATGATTGTGACAATAAAATATATCTTATTCTGCTCGCTATTCTTTATAACATAAACACTGTAACAAGTCAGCAACAGCAGTATATGTTTGCAATAAGCTGCACAATATCTGATGTCACACACACACACACACACACACACACACACACACACACACACACACACGAAACAACACTGACTGCACACATGCAATTTTACACATCATACTTGCACTGCTCACAACAGCTTGTCCACAAGCACTCCAAAATAAAAAGCATTACTGAGGCACTGCAACAACAGAAGAGAAAATGTCTATTATTAAACAAAAAAACAATCAAAAACAGTACAGCACAGTAGTGGGGGTCCAGAAAAAAATTCCTTAATGGGGGATGCCATTGTGTTCGAGCAGCAGATGCAGCATTGTCACGATTTGCAGCTGCTGTTGCTGGATTTGATCAACCTGCTGCTGCTCAGCACCCACCCTCTCACTGTTCTACTCCAGGGCCACCCACACCAGTGCAATGTCAGCCTGTGTTGCAGGCACTTTGGCAGGGTCCACTGCAGCAGGAAACCTAGGTAGTTGTGGTGGGGGAGAGGGTGGTGCTGGTGGCTGTGGTGGTGGTAGTGGTGGAGCAGCTGCCCTCCTCCTGCGGTGGCGGCGAGGCACAATGTCACCCCCAGCACCCTCAACCACTGCCACAGAAGGGCCAGCAGGTGGATACCTGGCCCCTTCAGTGGCAGTCTACCACTCTGCCTTGTGGTGGTTTGCCATGTGCATGTGCTGGCCACCAGTCCCCGAATGTGTTCCCCGGGGGCCATGGCACACCAGCACACCACACAGGTGGCAAACCATGATTGTGCTGTCTCCCACCCACACAGTTAAAAAACTCCCACACTGGGGAGCTGTGGGGGACCAGATACACTACTTAGACCACCTCCATTTTCCTGGGGCTCCACCTGCAGCTGTGGAGGTGGTGGAGGGGGAGCTGTTGGAGCCCCTGCAGCTGGTACTGGTGGTGGTGGTAGTGGTGGAGTAGGTGAATGCACAGCCACTGGTGGCACTGGTGCTGCTGCTGCTTCCATGCAGGGGAAGCAACACCCAAGAGCCAGGAGCATCCAATAACACCCGACTGCCCCATGTGTGTGTGCACTCCTCTCCTCTGCCCGTGCCCACGACCACAGACTCTCCTTGTCCCGGGTCCATTGCACACAAGTCCCCAGCTATCAATGAGTCCCAACGCCTAACCTTCACCCGCACTCAGTCTCACACTCTCAGACATGCACACATGCAGTCACATATACACAAACACAAAGCAAAACAAAACTTATAAAAAACATACAGTACCAAAAAAAAATCACAAACACAATACAAAAACTAAATTATAATGCTAAAGGTGAATCCTGGTTCATTCAGCATAGGCTAGTATTAAATTACAAAAAAACTAAATCCATGATGTTTGCGCACCCCCAAAACAAGAACATAGGACAATCCCTGCTCATACTGAACTCCCTAAATGACCCCCTTGAACAGGTTACCACCTTCAAATACCTAGGTACTGTATCACCCTAGACTCTGGTCATACCTACCATGACCACATCTGGATACTGAGCAACGCTGTCAATGTATGTATTGGTCTTCTTCATTGCTATAAACACTGCCTCCCACTGGAATCTCTCCACCTAGCTGTCTCTGCATCTATTCTATCTCTAATAGATAGAGATGCAGCGAATTTAAATTCCGCCGGCGAAGTGAACGCGAAGTGGGCACTTCGCGTTGCCACTCCACCATGTGGAGTGGCAATGCAAAGTGCTCACTCCACCTTGTCATTACCACTTCGCGTTAAGGCGGAATGGCAACACGAAGTAAGGTGAAGCCATTGTTTTTAATGGACTTCGCATTCCTCATTATGATTCTAAGTGACCCACTTGGTGTTTCAGATTTGGCAGCCCCCCCACACATCAATTGGCTTACAGTACTGTAAGTCACATGCTCTTTAGCTAGGCAGGAAGAAAGTGAGTCATACAAGTAGACACTTTTACTTTCTCCTGTGTAGATGGAGAGAGAGTAGTGTGTTTTGCGACTGCTGGTACTTTGAGATCAGAGAGGAGGAGATTTAAACTTTAATTTAGACCCAACAGCTTTTTTAAAAGCTACATTTGTTTTTGTCTTTTCTGTACTCTTTTTTACTTAATTTGCTCTTTCTGTAAATTTTATTTTTCTTACAGGCTTAAAATACATCCAAGTAACTATTAAAAAAAATTAATGTTGTGATTCGTGACATGATCGTAAATCGTGATTTGTGACTACATTTGTGACCGTGATGATGACAAAATGCGAATGCCTATGGCTGTACTTCCCTGGGCCCCCCGATGAGGTGTGACACAAACCTCCCAGACTTAAAAACACTCATTAATGAGTACAATGGAGGAGTGGTGAAGCATGGAGAGATACTACAAAACAGGCTTACAATACATCCAAGTAACTATTAAAAAATATTGATGTTGTGATTCGTGACATGATCATAAATCGTGATTTGTGACTGCATTTGTGACCGTCCGTGATGATGAAGAACGTGATTTGTGTGATGAATGACTCTTGATAATGGTCCCGACTTAAAATGCATATTAATGAGTACAATGTTCATGCAGAATTATGCACCACATCTGTCCAGTACTTCGAAGGGAAGCCAAAGTAACAACTGTGACTTAAGTTAGAGATGGAGATTGGGCCCTAAAAGATGCAAATGCACAGACAAATTAAGATTGCGCTGCACACTGAAGAGATGCAGATGCAAAGGCACGACACCTAACCAATGGTCACCATCAGAAATTCAAAAATCTGGAAAAGAACTCCTTTTCTGGTTGGGGCAGGCCATTGGGGGGGCAATGTATTGCACTGCTGTAGTAACAGTCACTAGTACTAGTACTAGTAAAGAAAGATACCACAAAGAAGTACAAAACTTACACAGCTGCAGTGGATGGCATAGCAGGTTCACGTTGCTGAAATTATGTGGCACAATAAAAGGTGTCTGATTTGATGACACGCATCACCGCATACTCACACACACACTAAGTAATGCGAGCAAATTGAAAACTTCAGTAATATAACCATATATTTTAAACAAACTAAAATTATGCACTGCGCACCACAACAATAGGCAAAAAAATGGCAAGAAGCAAGAATTATTGAAAATATTACTGTGTGTACATTAACATAGTTATACAAGAAAAAATATCACCAAAACAGAAAGCTCTGTCTTTTTCTCTAAGTTAATTTTTATTTATTTAGTTTTTGGTAACTGGGTAGGTGCACTAACCATGACAATGACTATTTTCAGGCACTACCCAGGATCTACCTACCTGCACTACAGATACGCCCCTCCCCCAAAGCACACTTCCACTGTCTCTCAGTACACAGACTGAATATTGTACATTAACATTCAAAATCCACACACAAACAATAAATGTTCCATGATATAAGCACAGGAGGGTTTCCAATAATCGATGAACTAAAGTTTCAGCAAAACAAATCACCTCAAAAGGCTTTTAACAGCTTTTAGAAGGTTTGAATCACAGAGCTGTCAGAGCAGATTCTCTCCTACAGCTTCATACATACACTACCCAAACTGAGGCTGTGCAGAATAATCTAGAGCCCATGTGACCTGAAATCCCATGAATCACTGCAAAATTCACCTTTGGGGCTTAAAAACAAGGTGAAGTATAGCACAGTACATTGTTTTCAATGTATTTTGCCTTAAATTGGTGGAGTAGTGGTTTGGGAGGCAGATAACAGCAAAGTAATTGTTTTCAATGGACTTATGTTACCCATTATAACACGAAGTACTCCGCCAAGTTATGGGAGCACTCCGTGAATCCGCTTTCCTCTGGATCACTCGCTCAGCAAATTGGAGCCACCACTACCACCATTACTAATAGACTACGGGATTATCATCTATGGGGCAGCCGACAACACACACCTACACAAAAATTAGACTGGCCCTTAATATGGCCTGCAGACTTGCTACAGGCTGTACTAGACTAACACATACCTGCACCTTTTACTCCTCAACAAACTGGCTAAACTTTGATGGGAGGCTAAAATATCAGGCCTGCCTCTTTGTAAAGAAAATAACAGCAGGGCTACTCTCCTACTGCCCTCTCTCCCTACTCCAGGCACCACTGTCCACCTGCCTCATATGGCAATCAGCGACAACCCACTTCAGGGCACCTCACTGCAAGACCAACTCGGTCAATGAATTTTTAGATATCTGGCCCCAAACTGGTTCAAGTCACTCCCTAACTCCTCATCACTGAACCCAAACTTGGTCGGTTCAAGTCCCAACTAAGAGACCTAATCATCCATGAATCAGTCTGTGACTGCCTTAAATCTGACCTTCTCCCCTTCCCACCCTCCTCAACTATAGACCTAACACTGGTCCAGCCGCCCATAGGCATGCCTATATTTTGACAATGGATGTCTCAGTCCAGCCTTGGCCAGCAAATAACCACCAAGGCATGGCTTGCACCACCTCTCTGCAGTGTATGTTTGTACCTGCTACCCTTTGCAGTGTGTACCTATGTTTGGCAGCACTCTGAATTTCTGTATTCTCAGCTGTTATACTGTGTCATCTGTAAAAAAGTTTCATATCCATTTGTAACCATTTTGTAACCATATCTGTAATTATTGTGTTAGTTGTTACTATTGTCCCTGTTGTCACTGTTTTTAATGACATGGAAACTTTGTAAAGGAGTCTTTGACTCAAAAGTGTTATTTGATATTCTTCAATAAAAAATGCTGCTTTAATAAATAAAGATGTAGCTTTTAAAAAAGCTGTTTTCTACACAAAATCACTGGGAAACCAACTGCTCTCCTCCTCACCAAAAGTCTCCTCCTCTACAACTGCAAAGGAGAAAGTAAAAGTAACTTTTTCTGACTCACTCCCTTCCTACCTGGCCAAAACATGTGACTTACAGTACTGTAAGCCATGTGATGTGTGGGGGCTGCCTATTTTGTTGTCACTTCTCCCTTACTTGGCGTTAAGGCAGAATGACAACTCAAAGTCATAATGAGAAGGCAGAGTGAGAGAACTTTATGGTTTGCACTGTTGGTAGCTCCACCAATGTGAAGTTGCCACATCGTGTCCACTTCTCTAGTGGATTTAAAATTTGCTGCATTTCTAGTTGGCTCATGTGTCTCTGAATAAGAGTGGCCCCATGGACTGAACCAGGAACTATAGACCGGTGAGTCTCACGTCCATCATGGGGAAGCTAATGAAAATGATCCTGAAGGAGATGCTGGTGTCCCTGCTGGAGTATAATGGGCTGCTGGACAGCAAGCAACATGGCTTTGTCAAAGGCAGATCCTGCCAAACCAATCTGGTAGATTACTATGACTGAGTGACTAGGCAGATGGACAAGGGTCATGCAGTGGATGTCCTGTACCTGGACTTCAGCAAGGCATTCGATTCGGTGTCACATGGGAGACTAGGAATAAAGCTTGAAGGCACAGGGGCGGGACCTAAAATGGTGGGATGGGTGACAAACTGGCTGCAGGGAAGGCAGCAGAGGGTGGTGGTGGAGGGGGAACTCTCTTCCATGAAGGCAGTAATGAGCAGGGTCCCACAGGGCTCGGTGCTGGGTCCAGTGTTATTTGGGTATTTATTGTAGACATTTCCATGGGAATCAAGAGCAGGATCAACCTGTTTGCCAACGACACCAAGAAGAGGCAGTGGTGAATGACATAGAGGGTGGCAGGATCAGCAGGAAGATCTGAATAAGCTGGGAACTTGGTCAGACACTTGACAGCTTGGATTCAATGCCAATAAAGGAAAGGTTAGCATTTTGGAGCAAAAAATCCAAGAAGAAGCTGCCAACTGGGAGGGGGTGCAGCTGGCAGAAACTGAGGAGGAGAAGGATCTGGGGGTGGTCATCATGGGATCAATGAGCAACTCATCACAGTGTAGGAAGGCAGCAGCAATGACCAACAAGAAGCTGGAATGCATAGCGAGGGGAATAACATCAAGCAGGGGGAAGGTAATTCTGCCGCTGTATAGATCACTGGTTAGACCTCATCTCGAGTACTATGTGCAGTTCTGGTGGCTGTACCTGAAAAGGAACATTCATTTGCTGGAGGCGGTGCAGCACAGAGCAACTAAGATGATCCAGGGGCTGGGGGACTTACTGTAAGAGAGTAGGCTAAAGGAATTGGACATGTACTCATTGAAGGAGTGGATGTCTTGAAAAATACATACACAGTGCTGTATTATCCTGTCACACTACTAAAATATGTTAAGTAGTATGATACTCCATTTTGGTGTCACTCTCATAACTCATAATTCATTAAAATACACAAACAACTTTTTTGGTCAGAAAAACTTTTTTTGTCATAGTGGTCAATAACTAAATTGGTGTGTTATGCACAGGGAGGAATTTCTTTTACTTTTTTGAATTTTTAAGATTTTTATGACCACAGCATATATGCAGTATCTGCAAGCCTGTCATGTACAGTATATTGCTAGTCAGAGTCTTTACATGTATACAAGAGGACTTTGGTCACCAAAACCTACCTTTACACATGTAGAGCCCTCAAGTCTTATCATATGTATGGGGACACACACAGAGCCTGCAAGTCATGCTGTCTGTAATTTTGGCAAAGGAACTTTTATTTTTAAGAAAAAGCTACCTATACATAGGCAGAGCCTGCAAGTCTTGCCATGTGTAAATTCACCGTAGAGTCTCCAAGTCTTATCATGAGTGCAGATATCAGATTTATCTTTTCAAATAACTATACAAAGGTATTTCTTCATTCAGTCCCAAAGGCATAAGTGTGTTTAAAGTATATATCTAGAAAGCTTCTCTTTGGAGAAGCTTTAATTTTAGATCACCTCCTCTTTCATTTAGGTCTATTTTTTCTAATTCAATGACTTTTAAAGAGGCCTCTGACCCATGTCCTGCCTCTTTGTAGTGTCCAGCCATAGCATAGTCATAGTTACCTTTCCTGATGGCAGCTTTATGCTCACCTATCCTAAATTGTAATGTTCTTTTGGTATCTCCAACATACCCCATTGCACAGGGGCAAGTAAAAAGATAAATCACGCCACAGCTGCTGAAAATTATAAACTGATGAATGGTAAATATCTTCCCCGGTCTAGGAGGTGTAAAACTATGGGTACTGAAGTGTTCAAACAGTGTGTACAATGGCCACACCTGAAATTTCCTTTTGGAGGTTGTGGCAACCAGTTATGTTGTTGTTTTGTAGGTGCTACCATGGCATGCACAAGTGTATCTTTCAGTATTTTTCCATGTTTAAATGAAATTCTAGGTTTCTCTTTAGATAGTTGTTGCAGTTTAGGGTCTATTTCTAATAGGTGTCAATGCTGTTTGATTATTTTTCTAATATCTGGTGTTCTTAGATTATATTGGGTCACGAATGTTGGAATATTTTTGGACTCCATATTTATTTTTTATAACACAGGGTATCTCTGTTTTGTTCCCTTGCATGATTATCTGCTTCTTGTTTAAGGGATTTTGGATATCCTCTTTCTAAAAATCTAGTATTTAATCCATCTGCTGCTTCTCCATATCCTTCTTGTGTGCAGCATATTCTCCTAGCTCTAATATACTGTCCTTTAGGTATATTGTTTACCACACTTTTTGGGTGGCAGCTGTCTTTTTTAAGTATGGTGTTCCATTAGAGGGGTCTTCTATACAGTCTAGTTTCCAGTTTCCCATTTTCTTTCTACAATAATATATCTAGAAATGGTATATTTTGGAGATCTATAGTATGCGTGAAATTGAGATTTTCTGATGTTGAACTGATGTAGTCTAGAAATCTCATAAGTCTTTCTAAACTGCCACTCCATATGGGTAGGCAGTCATCTATGTAGCATTTCCATAGTTTGATATAAGCCAAAAATTCATTAAATATTCCATCATAAATATATTGGTCTTACCAAGTCCCCATTTAGATGTTCACCAAACTAGGGGCAAAGGTAGTACCCATAGCCATTTCTTTGTGTTGTGTAAAGAACTGATCCTCAAAAACAAAGTAGCTTGCTTCCAGTACAAATCTTGCTAAATCTACGATATAGATGTTAGGTGGTAACAGCCCTTCTCTGTATTCAAGTGCTGCTTTAAGAGCTTTGCACAAAAGTTTGCATACATAGTCTTGGTGGCATGATCTCTTCACATGCAAAGTTTTGTTCCATTCAGAGGTACGGATTCCAAGAAACAGCAAAAAAGTGAACACATGAGGTTTTTTTTTTCTGTTTGTTTGCCATTCCCCAGTGCCCAGATGATTTGGAATTTTGCTCTTAAATTTTCAGGGTAGAAATGGCTTGGTCCCACAGTGGTGGCTTTCACCGATTTAGTGAAAAAAATATTAATCCGTTCCAAAGTTATAGGATATTAAAAAGTTGGTTCTCAACATGCTCAGTATGGTCTTTTGGATAGCTGCTTGGAATGAAAAAAGAATTTGTTCTATATGAGAAATGAGCAGTGTTCATATAGGAGTAATCCTTTTTTGAAAGAAAAAATAATTTTTTGTATGACTGCCTTCTTGTTTCCATTTTTAATTTTTTTTTCTGGAAAACTCCTTAAAATGAGATCCTGCAGAGACACCAAGAGATATATCTTGCTAATCTGAACCTGTTAGGTGGATTTTGCCATTATATTTTGGAAAAAATGACCCAGTAATGTGTTTCCTTTATACATTTTAAAATACTTTTAGTGACTCAGTTTCCTTTTTTCATATGGGTATATGGAAAAGGAATTAGGCCATAAGAAAAAGGATCCCTTCTTAGAAAAAAAATTAGACCACTTTTTGTTCCTTTTATTGTATGAAGGAATCCTTTTTTGTATGTTTTTTTTTTCATTCATACAAAAAAGGATGCCTTCATGTGAAAAAAAGAATTTGGAATTAGCTTTTTCCAATTATTTTTTTGTGTGAAGGAATCCTTTTTCGTATATTTTTTTCATTCACATAAAAAAGAATATCCTCATATGAAAAAAAAGATTTGGACTTAGTTTTTTTTTCTGAGTCTTTTTTCATATAAAGCAATCCTTTTTCATATGTTTTTTTTTTGTTCATTCTAAAAATGATGCCTTCATATGAAAAAGAATTTGGACTTGTTTCCCACATTTCAACTTCAACAAGCAATAACTTACTCAATAGTTGCACTTAAGAGACAATCTACATATTAAAACAAAGGGCTTAATGAGTACTACAAGAATAAAATACAATACTCCCCCAGAAAACAATTTAGGGGCCATATAAAAAAAAACATAAAAATGAAGACATCAAACTTGCCACAGGATAACATTGGAACTTTAACAAGCCATATAATCAAGCAAATATTTTTTTGTTTGTTTTTGGGAAAATTGTAAGCGCAGGGCCTGGAGTGCCCTGTGGTTCCATCCCTCAATGTTTACACAGGTCCCAAAAGGACACGCATGAAAGAGTACATATTTACACTGTCTCAAAAGTAAGGAAATTATTTGCAAAAAAATCTTTCTTAATGCATCAATGACAAAAGCAGTGAAATGTGGTGTTTTGGTTCCCAATCCTAATACCCCACCTGCACCCTTCAGGCAGCAAAAGGAAAACACATTAGGGTTTCATCTCTCCCGTGACTTCTCAAATCAAGCCTGAGGTGTCCCTTTGTGTTGTCAACCAAAATGCTTACCCCTTTCTCATATAGTCTACACATCTCAGCTTCTTTACTGAAGGAATGGGGGGAGTGTTAGGGTTGACAGCCCCAAGGAAAATGCCAGCTTGATTTGCAAAGAGTCAAAAGAAGTGAAACCATGTTTTTTCCTTTTGCTTCCTACGGGGTAGGGGTCAGATGTGAGGGTTGAGAACACTAACACCACATTTTCCTAATTTTGTCACTTTAATCTGAACCCTTACTGGTGCATTAACAAAGTTTTTTTCAAAGAATTATAGATAATTTGAAAATCAAGGGGGCTAGCAGGTCAGATCATCCATGACTATACTTGGTCACATGGTGAGTTGGTTGCAGACTCCATCAAACCAACACAAACACAAAGTCCCAATACTAACTCACTACTAGCTGAAGCAAGAATCCTATGTGTATCCCTTATCTGTAATCTGTTTTACTTCCATACCAGTTACTACACTGAAGAGTTTACATAAATTCCAAAAGTCAGTATGAAGAAAAGGGCACAAAATGAAAGCCAATCTGAATTTACCTATGGCCACCTTCTTTCACTTTTACTGCATCTCAAAAAAAGAGCAACATAACCATCTTGGCCAGCTGCTTTCATGCCCTGAACATTATTCTTGTTTAATTGCACATTTTAGAAACAAAACGGGGATTTGTGATGAGTTTACACAGCAGACTAGCTCTGTGTAATGTTAATTCACATAGTGAGGAGTGTAGTGCCGACATTAGTATAGTACAATTTGTGCAGTTGTGTGAATTTTACTATGCAAATTGCCACACTATGCACAAACTATCCATTTTCAGTGAAGTTTGTTACACTATTCATGGCAAAAATTCAGCAGAAAGTGCTAATTGCACTAATTTACAAAGCAAAGTTTGCAGCAACTGCATCTGATTGCATAGTACAGATTATGTGAATGGTATATGTAACGCCTAGTAGCAGACTTTGCCACAATTTGTGGGCAAACTAAAAATTCACAACAAACCTAAAGCATAGCAAATGACTAAAGGTAAATTAATGTATTGGATTTATTTACTTTATTGATATGTAGTTGGCAAAGGGAACAGTTGTGCATTGTAGTGATTCCAGATATGAGTTCATACAAATTAGTCGGAGGGCAGGGCTGACTGGTATTTTTACCATTCTTTCTAGGTTGCTGGAGAGGTGCAGCTAAAATGTGCTTTAAATTCTCTGTCTGCTTTCATTTATTACTGTTTACAGTATAACCAAAGTGGAGAACACAGCAGGACTGGGGAACAGCAAACAGAGCAGCTAAGAAGCACTCTACATTTCTCTGTTCTCTTGTTTGTCTTTTTCTGTTTTAGCCAACAGCAGAGAACAAGCAGACCAGGAAACAGCATACAGAAAATAATGAAATATATTGAAACTACAGGCTAGACATAGCAGCATGGGACTGGGAAGCAGCACATACACGTAGCACAAAGAGCATGAAGGGTAGTGGAGGGGACAGGGAAAATAAACACAACAAAACACACTGGGCACAGTTGATTTTTGGCCCTACTCCCTGCCCAATAACTATATAGCCTACAAATCCACACATAGGCTGACATCACAGGCAGTGGGAAAGAGGCAGCACTGATGGAGCATGTGTAATTAAGGCACTTGAAGGTTATTCACCTGTGGTTGAGGATTTTTGCATAGAGGGTGAGATGGTCCGAGTTAGTAAGGGATAGAAAGAAACAGCAGGTAAGAAGAGGGGAGAGAGGAGAGAGAAGAAAAAATGTAGGTGGCTCTTAAGGGGGTGGAGTGCAAATAGTACTTATGTGAGTTTTTAGCCTGTGGGTAAATTAATGGAGTGGTAGAAGAAAGAGGAGGTAGCGAGTAAGGCCTAGATACTGTATAAGGAGCAATTATGATGGGAGTGTTGTAGTGCAATGGCTGTGGGGTGGAAGTCTTCAGGGAGACATTCTGGATACCACAGTGCTGCCCAATCTGCAGACACCTCTGTGGGTTGAGGGAGAATGTTACCAGATTCAATGCCGAGATGGCTTGGATTAGGAGGACCTATCCTCCCACTCAAGGACCACCAAGTCCAGCTCCCCTTCCTCAAAGGGTGCTGGGAATGAGGTGTAACTGGTCCAGTCACTCCTCATTTAGGGAGGGTTAGGGTGGTGGAATGTAGGCACATCCTAAATCCCATACCACTATGGAACTCCTATGCCACACTGGCAAGTTGGGACTGTGTCACAGAGGCACCTGAGGTAGTGGCTGGGATGGAGGTCATCCATGGTGGATATCCCAAGGGGGGTAGCAGAGGACCGCAGAGGAGGAGGAGGAAGTGAATTCTGATGGGGGACTCAGTAATTAATATTGGGGATATAGTTGGGGACAGTAATGGATGAGGAGAGGGTGGTAAGGTGTCTTCCCAGTGCCACATCTCAGAGGGATGGAAGAAGGATCCTAAGGATTGCTGGTGAGGCAGAGATGAATTGAGAGCTAGATGTCATTGTCCACTTGGGGAAAAATTACCTGGCTGGGAAGAGGCCAGAGGCAGTTCAGGAGGAGTTCAAGAAACTGGGGAGGTGTCTTCTTGGAGGTACTACCTGTCAATGGCAAGGGGGATGACGGAGAGCTCCACAACAGGGACTTCAACTTATGGTTGAGGAAATGGTGCAGAAAGAGGGATTTGGATTCATTGTGGACTGGGGCTCCATCTGGACAAATAGAGGCCTGTATAGTAGTGATGGTCTGCATCCATCTGGGAGGTGATCTGAGATCCTCAGTAAACAGTTTAAATGCTACATTAGTAAGCATTTAAACTAGCAGAGAGGGAGGTAGCATAAGGCAGGAAGGCCTAGTCTGCCCCCACCACATGCATATAGGGTCAGCAGTGGGAATCTCCAGGGTGAGAAGTCACAAAAGGAACAAACACAAATAGGCAACCAAGACGAAGGGGGAAAGGGAAAAAGAAAAGCAAATAGTGCAGGAAGAGGGGAGAGCAAGAGGCCAAAAGAGGGTAGGTGGTATTACAAAATGGAGAGCCATGTGTGCAAATGCTCAAAGTCTGGACAAGTAGATGGTAGACATAGAGGCTACCATGGCAGCCGAGAACTGGATGTAGTAGCAATTACAGAGACCTGGAACAATGAAAACCAGGACTGGAGGTAGCAATATTATGATATGTGCTATTCAGGAGAGGCAGGGCAGTAAAAGGAGGGGTGTAGCTCTTTATGTGAGGGAAAACATAAAGGCCACATAAATACAGGAGGGACCAGGTAAAGTGGAGGCACTGTGGGTGACCCTGGAGGCAGGCAAGGGGGATGCTATTAGGATAGGGTTGATCTACAGACCTTCAGCACAGGGACAGGAGGGATAGAAGAAATCCAATGGATGGCTAAAAAAGGTGAGGTACAGCTAGTGAGGGACTTCAATCTGCTGGATGTGGATTGGACCCTCCTTGCTGCAGCAATGGTCAAAATTAGGGACATTGTAGACTCCATGCAGGGGTCGTTCCTCAGGCAGCTAGTTAAGGAACACACTCATGAAGGGGCGTTGCTGGACTGGTGCTTATTTGACCGGTACTGTCAAACATGGACAGTGTCACTGACATCACAATGGGATGCCACCTGGGGACAAGTGATCATCATACAGTGTGATTCAACATAAGGACTGGCCAGAACCTAACTACACTAAAACAAGGGTCCTGGATTTCAGGAGGTTGATTTCAAAAAATGGAGAGTGTCTCAGGAAGCCCTATCAGGAATAGAGGATAAGGGAGGGTAGAGGAAAACTAGGTTAAAATAAGGAAGGCCATTGAGAAGACAACAAACCTCTGTGTCAGGCAGATAAAAAGAGCGAGAGAAGAAAGAGTCCACTATGGTTTTCAAGGAAATAGCAGAGAAGATAAAGGAAAAGGAGCAAGTGTTCAAAAGGTACAAGATGACACAGAAGAGAGAGGATAGGGACAGCTACCAGGAAAAACAAAGGGAGGGCCGGCCCGGTGGCGCTGAGGGTTGAGGCGCAGGGCGCACACCGCTCCACGCCCGCCACCGGGTTCGAGGGAGTGGACTCGGGTAGTCGGTGGGTCGGCGAGGAGGAGACAGGCTTGAGCACCACACAGCCTCGCCTGCTCCAGGGGAGGGATCTGCCGACACCCGTGCACTTGCATGACCCCCGAGCGGAGGCCTGGGGAACTGCAAGCCCCACTAGGGGATGGCTGGCTGTTGAGCAGCACGGACGTCGACGTGCGCATCATGACGTCAAGGGAGGTCGTCAGCTGCTCGGGGAAGGAGAAAAGAGGAAAAAAGAGCCTGCCTCATCCGGGAAGATGCGAGGACCTTGGACGTGCCCATGATGTGCCCGTGCCCGCCCAACAGACCACGAGACCGACGAAAATGTAAGTTACGGGGTTAGAACCCTCCACCTCGTCCCCGCCCGGGGGGTAAACCGTGGCTCCATGGGGATTTGTGGTCTGTGTGGGCAGGGTTCCGGGCAGTGGGATGGCTGGGGGTCATCGCTGAAGGGTCGGAGGAGGCAGGCTGTGAGGAGGATAAAGAGAAATTAAAAAACAAAAAAACAAAGGGAGGCAGGGAAGGCAGTTAGGAAAGTTAAAGCACAAACCAAGGAAAACATTGCCAAATTATCAAAAAAGGGGGAGATAAAACATTCTTTATGTACATAAGTGAAAAGAAGAAAAACAAGGCAGGGATAGTTAGACTGAAAGGGGAAAGGGGAAAAGGGTGGAAGAGGACCAGAAGAAAGCTGGCATATTGAACAAGTACTTTTGTTCAGTATTCACAAAGGAAATGGTAGGTGATGGGCCACAGATGGTAGGGAAGGGCATTTGGGGAAGGAAGGTGGACACTAGCCAATTTTCAGAGGAGAGTGTCCTCAGAGAACTAGCAAAACTAAAAGTACATAAGGCAATGGGGCCAGATGAGGTTCATCCCAGGATACTGCAAGAACTAAGGGAGGAACTTTTGGCACCTCTGATGGCCCTGTCAATCATTCACATGAAACAGAGGAAGTTCCAAGGACTGGAGGAGGGTGGATGTGGTCCCACTGCACAAAAGTGGAAATAGGGGGGGAGGCATGAAACTACCAACTTGTAAGCTTAACCTCAGTAGTGGGTAAGCTTATGGAAACCCTACTTATAAGATTGGGGAAAACCTAAAAAACAGTGGATTGCAGGATCTGAAGCAGCATGGGTTAACAGAGGGGAAATCATGCTAAACAAACCTGATAGAGTTTTTTGACTGGGTTACAAGAGAGTAGGATTAGAGAGGAGCAGTGGATATGGCCTACCTGTATTTTAGCAAAGCCTTTAATGCTGTTCCACACAGAAGACTGGTAAACAAGCTAGGCAGCTGGGGATTGGGTCCAAGAATAGTGAAATGGGTACAAAGTTAGCTAAGTAACAGAAGATAGAGAGTGGTGGTAAATGGAGTTCACTCGAAGGAGGATAAGGTAACCAGTGCGTGCCCATGGATCAGAACTAGGACCAGTCCTCTTCAATGTCTTTATTAGGGACATCTCAGTGGGGCTGGAAAGAAAGGTATGCCTATTCACAGATGACACAAAAATCTGCAACAGAGTGGACATGCTGGGAGGGGCAGGGGGAATGAAGAAATATCTAAAAGGCTGGAAGACCAATCGAGGGTTTGGCAACTGGGCTTCAATGCCAAGAAATGTAAAATTATTCACATTTAGTTATTTAAAAGTTTCACCAGGAAAGACATACTGAGAAGAGACTGCTCATTTCCAAATGTGTCCTGGGGAGAGGGACAGGGAAACAGTATTGATACACACAGTAAAATATTGAATCACAGTATTAAAAGATGCAAACAGCAACAGTGTGACAAATTGATAGCAGTCTTATAACAATCCAGGATGTAATAATAAACAATTAATTTATGTATAACAGAATAAGTTCTAACAAACGAATAGTGCAGTGAGGCAAAATTAGGGTGAGGTGGTGATTAGGAGGCGGAGTTAAACACAACTCTAGGAAGGGAGAAGAGGTCCTTTAGGAGGGAGGGACATGTGGGAGGAGCATAATGATGGGTGTGGGTAGGAGTTCCATATTTTAAGGAATTGTTAGAAGAATGATGCCTGCTTTGCTGAGGCAGACCTGGATGAGATGAGATGAAAAGGTGTGAGATTCAACATTTCTAAGGGAGTGGGAGGAAGACTGCTTAAGGGAAATAGAAGAAAAGAATACGGGAGAAGAGAATGAAACTAGTATTTAGCTAGAAAATTGGCGCAGTGGGCATGGCACCTATCCTCCAGGGAGGGAAAGGAGAAAGACCGGTACAAGTTGCAGTGAAGGGTACGGGGAGGGCAGTCAGGAGCAAAATGGCAGAAGGAACAGAAGGAAGTGTCCAGTCTGGTTACGGAAGATTTGGATGCGGCACTATAGACTACATTCCTGTAGTCAATAATAGGGAAAATCATCTTCTGGATGAGTGCAAGATGGCCCTGCAGAGGGATACAGCAACGATTTCTGTATAGGGCACCCAGTTTGAGGTGCAGTTTATTGTGGATGTCTATGTGTCCAGAAAAGGCGTGATTCTGGTTAAGAAAGACCCTGAGGTATCTAAAGGAAGCATTGTCCTCAAGCAAGGTCCCATCTAAGGTGCGGAAAGTGGGGAGGGATGGGAGCTGAGAAAGTCTCTGGCTTGTGCCAAAGGTCATGGAGACTGTCTTCTGGGCATTCAGGAACAGCTGATTTGAGTTAAACCAGAGCTGAACCTTATCAAAGTCATACTACAGTCTGCTCATTGGATGCAGAAACCCAAGAACGATGTATCAATTGGAGGAGGGGTGTTATTAACCAGACAACAGGAAAGAGATCTGGGGGTCATCATATCTGATGACCTGAAGGTAGCAAAGCAGTGAGATAAGGTAGTGGGAAAGGCTAGTAGGATGTTGGGGTACATAGGGAGGGGTATGACCAGCAGAAAAGGGAGGTAGTGTTACCTGTGTATAGAACAATGGCGAGGCCACACCTGGAGTAATGTGTCAAGTTCTTGAGGCCCCATCTCAGGAAGGATATAGATCAAGTGGAGGCCGTACAGAGAAGAGCAACTAAGATGGTGCATGGCCTGCATCAGAAGCCCTATGAGGAAAGACTCAGGAAATTAAATATGTACTCACTGGAGGAAAGGAGAGAAAGTGGAGACATGATAGAGATATTAAAATACCTCACGGGTATCAATAAGGTACAGGAGGGTGGCATACTGCACAGAAAGAGATGCTCAAGAACAAGAGGGCATGATATGAAGCTGGAAAAGGGAGACTTAGAGGATGTGAGAAATATTTCTTCACAGAAAGGGTGGAGGATGCCTGGAACAGCCTCCCAGAACAGGTAGTGAGTACCAAAATGGCAGAGGTTTCAAACATACATGGGATAGACACAGAGGGCCTTAGTAACAGGGCTGGTGTGGGTAAGGCTGGAGATCACTTAGAGTCTATGGTGGAACAGTAGGTAGGGACTGTATGGAAGACTAGGTGGGTTAAACGGTCCTTTTCTGCTGACAGTTTCTATGTTTTTATGAGAAGAGAGGGGCTGTGCAAGTGAGAGGGAACCCTTAATTTGGCATTAGCAGAGGAGGTTATGTTGGGCGTAAGGGGGCTCATGATTTAGCATGAGCTGCTAGCACTGTGTTTGTGAGGGGGCAGTGCTGGAGAAAGGTGGCATCAGATTAGCATGAGTGGAGGAGACTGTGCCTGAAGGAAATTCTCTTCCTTTTTGTAATGAGTGGAGAGGACTTTGTGGCAAAAGGGCCACCAGTTCTACAGTTTATAAAAAGGATGGGGATGTTGTTTGTCAGCATTGCCATTGTAGTGATGTGATTGGGGAAGGTGGGGCTTTCAGAATGCAGGCTGAGCAGTCATTTTCCATGGGCCTGTCTCACACTTTTTTTCCTACTTGTGCCTTGCAAACAGTATTGTTCAGATCTTATGAGTGGTCCTGTTGTTGTATGGTTCCCCTCCTCTGCCAGCGCCACAGTCACCTTCCATTTCACCTGTGTTTACAGGAGGGAGGAAGCTGTGCAATTCCTAGCAGTCATCAAATGCTTTTATATCAATTGCTAAGTTGCCTGTTTGCACATATTATTTCCACTGTAGGACACTGGGCCTGCAGTGTACATGAAACACTGTCATGTAATTATATTGTTCCCTGGACTCTGTTTGCTATAACTATGCCAGTCTTATCATGCTTGTTGGATTGGTATATCTTCTGTTACTGCTTTATTTTTCTCTGGAGCAAAGTGTTTCTTACAGGGTATATCTTCTCTGAAATTATTACAGGTGGTGCTTTACAGGTTTTACAGTTTTATCTAACATTAGGATAAGCTTTCAGGGTTACTGCATTTGTTGTTGACTGATTGTTTCTGCTCTTACCTCCTTGTTCTTTCGTCCGTGGTTCTTCTTTTTAGGCAGGAAAGGGCCCAGCCACCCACCCCATCACACCCCACTACCTCCTTTTTATAGGGTACCACAGTTGTGACATTTCCTGTGACAGAGCAGGAAGGGGCAGATCAGTGGGGCCTCCACAAGGTGATCTCATTTACAAGGCACTAGTAATTTAACTTGTTATAACAAGTTAAACAAAGCACAATTAAACCATTACTTGCATTTTTTTTCCTTCTAATTACTCTGACTAGGTTACAAACCAGCAACTTATTTGTAATGGATTTCATTAACTGCAGGTACTGTGGAACAATTTTCAGAAGGACAGTCTTACAGGATTTAGGACACTGTCCTACATGCTGAGCCTTTGGAGATCTTAGGTCTCAGCTCCGGGCAGCATGGGCAGAAGTGCCAGCCTCAAATTTCATATTGAAGAGGAAATACATTATAAGAACCACCCGCCATTTCCCCAGCATCCAACAGAAAAACCTCGACCGCAGAGGTAGTTGGTCCAGGAGGTTGGCAGGTGGTTAGGAGGAGCAAATCAGGTGCCCCATCCTCTCTGCTCTCCAACACATTACCTCCAAAACCATATAAACACTACAAACAGGTATCTGCCTCTATCTCTGAAATCAAATAAAGAGGCAGAAGACACTGCAGAGCAGGACATTCTGACACAGGGCTAGTACAACAATACTCACCCAAATCAGGAACCAAAACTAAACAAGCACAAAGAAATCCAAAAAATTCTGATCATAGGAGACTCCATGATTCGGGAGTTGATACCCATCTCCAGCCAGGGTAGCGGTCAGATGTCTCCCAGGTACATCAGCATGGAGAGACACTGACCGCATTACTAAAGTGTTCACAAAGCAGGAGAAAACATTGATGTCCTAGTACACATAGGGACTATCGATCCGCCAGCCGGTCAGTTGTGGAGACCAAGGAACACCTGACTAGGCTGGGTGACAAACTATCATCTATTTCGTCCGGCATCTCCTTCTCTGAGATCCTGCCAGTCTGGGAGAAGGGAGCAGATGGACGGAAGGTCAGAAGAAGGGAGATAGGGGAGCTAAACACGTGGCTCAAGGACTGGTGCCAGAAAAAGGACACAGATTTGTAGGGAACTGGCAACAGTTCTGGGAGCGAAGTTCTTTAAATTTGATGGACTGCATCTGACTAAGGAGGAGTCAGTGCATTGGGGCAGAAGTTTGGCGTCTTTGCAGAATATTTAAACTAGCAATGGGAGGGTCAGCACCCCATCACGTCGAATGGAAAGAACACCCCTCCCCCCTCAGCTAGTGGTCAAACAGGAATTCAGCGTGTTTGCCGTTCATTTGCATCACCAGGTAAGAAAAAAGGTTTGTCTCCCCATACGATGCACAGGGGTAATGCCAAACTTCACCCAACAACTAACACACCAAAATCTGGCCAATGGAAAATCATGTACACAAATGCTCACAGCCTGGGAAATAAGATCCCAGACCTGCAGGCAATAATGTCAGAGGCTAAATTGGACATAGTAGCAATTAGTGAGACGTGGTTTACCAGTAACCACACTTGGGAGACTTCAGTACCTGGCTATGTATTGTTCAGAAGAGACCGAGGTGCAAAAAGGGGGGGAGGAGTGGCCCTGTATGTTAATAAAATATCAAAGCTACAGAAATTCAGAATACACATAATGAGCCAGAAGAACATGGGTCACCCTGGAAACAGGAAATGGGACAGCCATAAGAACTGGGGTTGTCTACAGGCCCCAGACCAGAGGGAGGACATAGACACATTACTGTTAGAGATATACAAAACATGACAGCTAAAGGAGGTTCTGATAATGGGAGACTTCAACATGCCAGATACAGATTGGTCAATACCAGCAGGAACATCGGCCAGAACTAGACACATAGTGGATTCCCTGCAGGAGGGCCTCAAACAACTGGTACAGCAACCCACAAGAGACAGGGCTATCCTAGATCTAGTACTGACTAACAAAGAAGGGATCACAGATCTCCAGGTAGAAAGGTCACCTGGGGGCCAGTGACCATCACATGGTATGGTTCAATTTGGCTACTACATCTAAATCATCCCATTCAAGGCAAAATATGGGACTTCAGAGGAGCTGACTTTGTAAGATGGCCAACAGAGTTAAGCTAGCCCTGGCAAAAAGAAACACAGGTGAGGAGGTACAGGCAAAGTGGGCAAGCATTAAGGATACAATACTTGAAGCAACATCCCATTGTGTTAGACAGAAAAGGAAGTGTAAAGAAGGAAACCACTTTGGTTCTCAAATACAGTAGCAGAAAAGGTCAGAGCCAAAAGGCTGGCCTTCAGAAAATATAAAGGAACACAGCGGGATGAAGATAGGGAGGCATACCAAACTGCCCTAAGGGAAGCAGGTAAGGCAGTAAGGCAGGCAAAGTCCCAAACTGAGGAAACACTAGCACGGACAGTAAAGAAGGTGACAAGACTTTCTATAGATACATTAGTGAAAGAAAGTCCAGAGGGGTATGCTAAGCTTAATGGAGAAAAGGGAGCATGTGAGGAGGAGGACCCTGTAAAGGCATCTATCCTAAATAGATACTTTGCTCAGTATTTACAGAAGAAGGTAGGGCAGGGCCCACAGCTCAGCATCATGGACACAGCGGGGAGGGAGGTGAGCACTACTCCCTTCACAAAGAAAGGGTCCTACAAGAGCTTGCTAAGCTCAGGGTGGATAAGGCAATGGGACCTGATGGCATACATCCCAGGGTGCTAAGGAGCTAAAGGAGGAACTAGCAGAGCCTTTAGCAGAATTGTTTAGTGAGTCTCTGAGCACAGGAGAGGTCCCAGAAGACTGGAGAAGGGCTCATGTGATCCCACTCCACAAGAGTGGTAGCAGGAGGAGGCGAGGGGAACTACAGACACGTCAGTCTTACCTCAGTGAGTGGGCAAGATTATGGCGGCACTCATTAAGGAAAGGATAAGTACAACACCTGGAATCCATAGGGCACAGGATCCAAGACAGCATGGGTTTACAAAGGAAGGTCCTGTCAAACTAATCTCATGAGTTTCTTTGACTGGGTAGCCACAGAGGTGGTGGACCAAGGGAGCAGTTGATGTCGCTTCCTGTGACTTCAGCAAAGCTTTGGACACTGTTCCACATAGAAGATTGATAAATAAGCTAGGTAGGCTCGGGGTGGATCAGAAGTTGGTCAACTGGGTGGCAAACTGGTTGACTGGCAGAAAACAGAGAGTGGTGGTAAATGGTTATACAGTCAGAAGAGATGCAAGTCACAAGTGGGGTACCTCAGGGGATCAGTCCTGGGGCCAGTCCTATTCAACATCTTCATTAGTGACCCCTCAGATGGACTAGAGGAAGGCTTGTCTGTTTGCAGATGACACCAAGATCTGCAACAGAGTAGATGATCCAGATGGGGCAGAATGAGAAGAGATCTGGATAAACTAGCAGAATGGTCAGAAGAGTGGCAACTGGGATTTAATGCAAAGAAGTGCAAAATCATGCACATAGGGAAGAGAACACTGAAGCCACTTATAGGCTGGGAGGGAGTTGCTAGCAGTCACAAAGGAAGAAAGAGACTTGGGCATCATCATCACTGATGACCTAAAATCATCAAACAGACCTCTAAGAAGCAGTTAGGTAAGGCTAGGGGTGTTAGGATGTATTAGTAGGTATCACAAGTCGTAAGAGGAGGTAATAATCCCTCTGTACAAGACATTGGTTAGGCCCCATCTGGAGTACTGCGTGCAGTATTGGAGCCACACCTTCACAAGGACATTAACCAAATTGAGGCAGTCCAGAGAAGGGCAGCCAAAATGGTGCAGGGACTGCATCAGAAGACATATGAGGACAGATTAACGGAGCTCAATATGGCTACCCTTGAGCAAAGGAGGGAGAGGTGATATAGATCGAGACATTTAAACACCTTAAGGGCATAAACAAGGTGAAAGAGTCTAACATGTTTAAATATAAGAAAAATAGCAGGACAAGAGGACACAGCATGAGATTAGAGGAGGCCGATTAAGGGGAATGTGAGGAAATTCTTTTCACAGAAAGAGTGGTAGATGCATGGAATGCTTACCACAAGAAGTGGTGGCTATGAATACAGTGCAGGGCTTCAAACAGGCATGGATAGGCATAAGGGAGCAATACAAATGACTATGAATAGATAGGTCACTGACAGAGCAAAGGCCGATGGCACATTTATAAGGTAGAAAAAGAAATGGGCAGACTGGATGGGCCTTGAGGTCCTTATCTGCCGTCAACTTCTATGTTTCTATGTTTCTATGTTTCTATGATTGTGGACTCTGGTTGTCATATGTTGATACTCCATAACATGTGCTTCAAGTGTTGTTGGACTCCACATGTCATTTGCAAATATTCATACAGTACTTTGTATTAGGGGTGCAATAATTCTTTATTTTGAATAAATGCCAAGCATTTGTACTCACAGGGCTCGATTATCCATTATTCATGCTTTGTTATTTGGCTGCTGGGACAGACTGAGAGAACACAAGATCTCTCGAGACATCCTGACCAATCAGAAGCCACTTTGAAAGATCACTGAAGGCAGGTCATGTAATCCAGCTCTCACAGAAGTTTAAGGCAGGAGAGACAGGTGACTTAAGCTGCTGCAGAGAAAGAATGTAATCCACTTGTTAAAACTAGACAAAAATCTGAAATATTGACATATGTTCCCTGTCTAAATTCCAATCTAGAGAGGGTCATTTATGTCCCACTTTTGTATGTTAATTTTCAATGTTTTTCAGGGTAACTGCTAGGTATGCGTTTCCCTAATTACCAGGCCTGTTTTAGCTCTGCAGGCCAAAGTATTTATTTATAGCCTATCTGAAAGGGCTTGTTTAGGGGACTGTTACTGTTGTCATAATTTTGCTATCCCTTTCTTAATTGCAATTATTTATTGTGAAAGAGCAATCTACTCCCCTCTACTTGTTACAATTGGCCAAAAATCAGAAATATTGGCAATTGAGTTCCTTTTCTAAATCCTACACTAGAAGATAATGGAAATTTTTTTCACACTTCCATGTGGTAATTTACATTTTCAGTGTTTCTGAGGAGAACTGCTAAGAAAGTGATTTGTTTTCCCTAAAAATGAAAAAAAAAATAGTTTTACTATTAGGCCAGGCCTGTTTCTGCTCTGCAAGCAAGAAACATTCACATCCCTTGTGCAAATCCTTTTTATTTTGGCATAATCATAAAGAAGATCTCACTGGATATAGTAGCGTAGATAGGCTACTCACTCAGTCAATAGCTGGAATTTGCACAAAGCCAGAAAACAATGGAATATTTCCAATATCAAGTGATTACATTTTTCCATTAAGACCACATACAGTACTAACCCTAACATTTCACTGATAGGGCTTGTTTTGGAGAATGTATTTACCATTGTCATCATTTTACTATCCTTTTCTTAATTGTAATAATTTAATGCACAAATAAAAATGCTGCCTGCTTTAAAGGCTCTTTTGACAATGTTTCATTTAGTTTTCAAGGAGGGTCCAAGACCAAGGTCTCACAGAACATTTTAATAAAGCACTACAATATGTTCATCTCCCAGGGATCCCTAACTCACTAGTAGACAAACACAGAACAGTCAGAATGTTTTGGTTGTGTGGGCCAGGTTCCAAAGAGCAGAACTGAGCAGGTGTCATGAGTGTAACTGTCCCTGACTGAATAAACCTCCATGCTGTCTGAGTGATCGCTCATATCATATCTTGTTCCCTGTTTTATTACAGGGCAGGGTATACATATATTTTCAGGTACATCCCTATCTGATTACAGGGTATAACCCTTGTGTACAACAGGAGGGAAAATGTTGGATTGAAAAAACAATGTTTTGGTTTCTTAAAATGAAAAGAAAGAGCCAGTCCCATAGCACTACAGTACCATCAGTACTGCTAACTACTTTGAAGAACAGAGTTTCGGAATGGGCATTGGTCACTTGGGGGCCAGCCAGGGGGTAGAGAGGATTGAGCATCCCATAGACATCTCTTCTTTTGGGAAATGAGGGCACAGACAGAGTCCCCCTCTGGGATTGTCATGGCAATCTTCAGTGCATAAGCTAGGTGTTCATTGGTAGCTAAGCAAAGCTAATGGGTGAAAAAAGAAAATGAAAGGATTTTAAAAGAGCAATAAAAGCAGGCAGCTTTTATTTTTATTTGTGAGATAAATAAGTGCAAAGAAGAAAGGGATACCATAATTAGGATGGCGACAATAGTCCCCCTAAACAAGCCATATCTGTGAAACACTGGGGTTATGTGGAAACTGGCTATAAGAAGATTTTGGGAATGTTGTTTTTGTAGGCTTGATGCAAAAGTGAGTGGTGAGTGGCACACTGTACCGTGCACCACTTTTCACAACCTCATTGTTAAGAAGTCATAACATGAGAAGCATGTCACTAGCACTCATAGAGTTTTGATTTACATTGGGGCTATTATAGCCATGATTTTGTTCAGCATCCTTGCTTTTACTAAGATACAGGATAATAACGTATTAAAACAACAAGAAGAGAAGTTATATGTGGTTCAGAAAAAGTAAAGGTGTTTTATAATGAAGGTGGATGCATTACACACTGCAGAAAGGAAGCATAGGGAAACTATTCAGGTTATCTTTATGAAGAAAAACAGTGAGCAAAATCAGACTTGAGAGATTATATTTCTATTTTCTTGGAAAAAGATCCAGAAAAAAAGAGAAGATTTGATACCTTTAATTGGACCAACATAAAAGGTATCAAATAATCTCTTTTTTTTCTGGATCTTTTGTCACAAGAACCAATAAGGCAACATAACTAATTTTCTTGGAAGTAACTCACTTGTACCCAAGTAATGGCAAGTTACACTTGATGGAAAGAATCAGTTGGATGGATTCAGGATTAAATGTTGAACAAAAGAGGCTCAAAAACATCACCAGCTGTGCAAACATCCTCGTGGATGGCACACTCGTAGGGGACAACTGTTGTATCTCACAGCCAGATTTGTCAAGTAAGGGGACTAATGCATCTCCTGCACCAAGTAGCCCAATGGATCAACCTGAAATCGCTCAAGAGACTCACACAGTGAAGAAAATGAGCACAGATGGAGCTTGCTGTGGATACAGTCTTGCTGGCCTCTGGGATGTAACGCAGATGTGACCACTAGAATAAAGGTGTTGAAAAACAATGAATGCTCTCAAAATTTCCCTCAGCAACTGCTTTCACCATGCTACAGTATTTGTCCCATTATCCGTGATGAAAAAAAAAAGCAACAGGCAAATTGCTACCAACTGTCCATGACTGCATTGTCATTAATTTTAGGTTCATATTTTCTGATGGCAGGAATAGGTTGACATTCATGGCTTCCATCATTCTTGTCAGTCAGAGAATACAAGGTTATTCCTCTCAGCAGTATATTTGGTCAGACATTTTCATTTATTTATTTATTTAGCGTTTATTAACCAGGTAAGTGCACTAGACAATAAAATGCCTATTTTCAGGCATAACCTAGGAGATACACAAACACACTGATAATAAGCCAACACAAAATACAATGAGCACAAAGAGTTAAGTACAATCAAGTCATAATATTTTAACAGTAAAAGACAAACTCTGGAATGTCAGTAAAATACTACATGGCAATATCAAGTTTCTCAAGGATCATATGATAGGGTCTTGCTCTTGAAGATGTACCTGACTGGCCAACTGGCTGGAAGGGCTGCAGGAAGGACAGATTCACTTGGTCCTGGGATGGGATATTCTTTTGAGGTGACATCCTATGGCAGGAGGGGAGCTGACTTTTGGAATATTTGTGACTGCTGCAGTAAAGTCCTGGGCAGGTTGAAGAATGGCTGTGAACACCTAGCCGGTCAAAGTTTAGTTTAAAAACAGGCATCTTTTCCTTAGCACTGCCACTGTTCTCCAAGACACACCCAACTGACTTGTTGGGCTGTTACTGTAGAAGGGAAAGATTTTCCCTGTCCCAGAGCTTGATGTCCTACAGAGGTGGCATCCATTGGGGACTGATTTCTGGATGTCTCAAAATCCATTCAGTAAAGTATTGAGCTGCTTGGTGAATGGCCAAACACCAAGCTGGCTAGAGTTTAGCTTAAAAGGTACCCTTCCTTAGCTCTGGCCTTATTCTTGAAGATATGACTGATTGGCTGGCTAGGCTGTAGGAGGGGTTGATTCTTCAGGTCATGGGGCTGGTTGTCCTGCTCAGCCAGCATCTGCTGGAGGGAGGATAGCTGATTCCTGGGCTGGTTGGGGAATGGCCCATAATTTATTACGGCAATGATATTGACTTATTATGGGGAAACCTCTACTTCATTATGGTTTCTTTTAATTACATTTTAACAAAAGTACTTTTAAAATGATTTTTTTGTGTGTTGTAATTAGTTATTCAATTAAAAAACATGCTTACAGATCTATTAATGTTAACTTTTCAGAAATTCATATTTTGGCCACATTTGAAAGGTGGATGCCTGTACTGTAGTTCTGTGGAATAGCTCCTCCCCATCTCCCATTTAAACTATCAGGCTATCAATGCTCTGTTTAAGAGCAAGTTCTTTTCGCTCGTAGTGATTCTGGTTTCTTGGCTGCCTTGTTTTGTTTTTATTGTGCTTTCGTTCTTGTCTCACTGGGTGTCCTGCCCCCACTCCTTTTCTCTCCCCCTTATTTGTTCGTTGTTTTGTTCTCCCCACTCCGTGCCCTGCTGACCTCGTTCTCTCTCTTGGGGTTTTCTCAGTGGCTGCACCTGTTGTGCTGTGCCTGCTGCAGCCACTCACCCCCCGCCTCCCTTGTGTGCCCGCCCCCATTTCTCTTTTCCCATTGCTGTCACTGTTACCTCTGGTTCTTCCTCCTCGGCAGCCACTCCTGCTCCAGTTTTAGTTCATCACCTCCTAGGTCATCTCCTGCAGTCTGTCATTTGTTTGCCAGTGCCTCAGACCTGCTTGCACTCTCTGGCAGTGTCGCTCAGCATTTCCCTCTGGAATGGACCACCGAATTACCAGCTACTTTCCCGCCCCTTCCCTTCAGTTTTGCAGGGTGGGGATCTCCTGGACTCCCTGGATTCCTTCACTTCTGTGCCTGCTGCACCTGCTACTGGAGTCCCTCATTTCCTGCTTGATGTCCGAAGCAGCATCCTGTGCTCACTTGCAAACTTCGGTCTCCTGCATGACTTGCAGTCAGGCATCCACCACTGGGTAATCTCTGTGCCTTTTTCACTGTTTGGTATGCAGACACACAGCAAGCTGCACTTGCCATACACTTCATTGCTATTACTGCGTCAGCTGTGTTTATTTGGGCATGATATCTTCGGCATTGACCCTGTTTTGCGATCTTGGGGTTGTGTAGCTTGGTTACAGTGCAATCTGTCTGTTGTATGAGGTACAGAGTCTGTTTATCTCTGCTGCCTGAGTTGGTTTGCTTCCCAGTAGGCTGTCTGATGCAAACTTGACAGTCCATTACTGCTACAATCAATCCTCTTGTGGTTCATCAGCTCCTGGCTTTCGTTTTCTATTCATGGACCGATTATGAATACCTCCTTGCTGGCTTCTGTGCACTCATCAGGATTAAACTGTACCTCTGATTCCAGTGCCAGAGCATCAGTCCTGCTTCTGAGTTGGTGTCATTTCCTACATTGCCTCTGTGCCAGTTCTGCACACATTCTAGGGAACAGCAAGCCACTGTCGAGGCAGCTGTGCTTTGTATGGACTTGATCTTCAAACTCGGAGGGCATTTCTCTCCTGCCCAGAACTTCTTATTACCAGTACCATATTTAGAGACAACTTTCCCAGCAACAGTCGTGCCATTCTATGCACTTGCTCATCTGAGTTATGGACATTCTGGAACATTTTATCTGTCACTTGTGCTGTCGTACTTGCATACCAACATGCCTACTTCCATCCACTCGGCATCTGCCTCTGGGATGTCTACTGCACCGGGTGGCCCTCTGTGGTGGCATTCCCATCATGCCTAGCCTTTCTGGAGTTCTAGCTTGACTTGCTCTCTCCCCTTCCTGCCTGGCCTACGTGGGGTATGGCTGTTCCTGCTCGCCATGCGGGGGCCTAACCTGGCAAGCTTTCATTGCTTCTTTGCTGCCCTGTGTGGGGGGGGTATGCAGTTCTGCTAGCCTTCATGGGGACCAGCTGTCACTTTCTACTCCTTCCTCCGGCTGACCTACGTAGAGGTCCAGCCACTCATCCTACCCCATGTAGAGGCTTAGCTGGTTGCTTTGCTCTGTCCATTGGATTCCTGACATGCACTCCTGCCATGTGCTCTATCATGGCATTCAGAACCCTGCTCTGGATCCTTCCAGCTGGCCGTCACCTGAGCTTATCTACTGCATCCTTGTTCCTGCTTTCCAGTGTTCCTCCAGTGTTAGTCTCTGCTGAGACATTCCTGTGTTTCTCCATTCCTGGCTCTGGATGATCATTTCTCCTGCCTTGTGCTTCCCCTGAGCACTGGATTTCAGCTCCATGCAAGTTTCCCTCTCCTGCAGTTTTCTCCAATCCGAATTAGCTGGTTCATTTCTTCCGTTCTTGCAGCATGTTGGATCTTCTTCTACAGACCATCTGCTTTAGTCCTGTTCCCCTGCTGTTCACCTGCTGGATCTGGACTGTATCTGGACATTCATTCATCTACCTGCCTTGTCCCAGTGCCTCTGCGGTGTCTCCTTCTCCCTAGCCTGGACCGGTCTGCTCTTGCTGCTTTTTGCCTGTCTATTCAGATTGTTTTACTCCTTTTGGGCATTTCATCAGATCCCCATCTGCCAGAAGCTTCATTCCATGTCACTTACTCATCTCCGACTGTTCCATTAGCATTGGATGCATTGCCAGTGCTTCTCACCTTCAGTCAACTACTCATGTTCTAGACACTGCAGCCCTCACCTTGCCTGCTCACACCTACTTCCATTCGTCAAGGATATCCTTCTGCGTTCCTGTGGACTTACATCTGGACTACATCCAGGATATTCGCAGTCAATTGCCTTGGATGCTTCTTGCCATGCTGCTTCAGTTTGTATGGATTTATTACCACACCTGTTTCCTGCCAGGACTCTCAGTCGAGCTCTATCCCTTAGTGCCATTTCTATCTCATGACTTGGGCCTCGGACAGTAACCTACTCCAGCACTATGAGGCTTATTGAATCTGGTCAAGTTCCCAACTCATCCGATTCAGTCCTTTTCACCATATTCTTCTATCATCCTTTGATCATCAGGACTTGTCAGACCTGATCTTATGAGTTCACCTTTCCAGCTTGCCACCTCATTCTGGCTCCCACCCAAATGTATGTGTATAACACCCTGTACAGAGATATTTCGCTCAGCAAACAGGAGGTTTCAATTTACCTGCTTATTTACATGCCCTCAATGGTCTTCACTGTGTACCATACACTATCTATTCAGTACTACTCCTTTGCTACTACGTCTACTTTTCCATGCAGGTCCGATAATTACTACTACTACTAATGACTTACTTGCAGGTCCACTCTTGTTTACATAATTATTGCTCATACCTACCACCATCCCTTCAGCTTCAGTCTCTGGGATGTCTGCTGCACTCTTTGCTGTACTGTACAACCTGCCTTGCCCCACTGGGGGCATGGAGGTCTCTTCATCACACCTTGAATGACCTGCACTTCATGGGCCTGGAGGTCCATCGAGCTTCTATTACTAACACGTACCTGCTTCACCCTGCAGGGCCTGGAGGTTCATTGAGATTATCTCCCCAATTAATGACCTGCTTGCCCTCTGGGCCTGGAGTTCCATCAAGCTTCTCTTATCTATCTACTCATACCTCGAGTTCTATTGTCAACATACTCTTACCAGCTTCATCCCGCTCAGGGCCCAGAGGTTTCAATTGCTCCACCCTCTTCCAGCCTCATAGCCTGCATCCAGCTTCCTTGCTTCATCACCAAGGGCCTTATCCAT
This sequence comes from Neoceratodus forsteri, assembly GCA_016271365.2. NCBI lineage: Eukaryota > Metazoa > Chordata > Ceratodontiformes > Ceratodontidae > Neoceratodus > Neoceratodus forsteri. Next base: position 542,457,908 of record CM028131.1, on the reverse strand, counting down.
TGCATAGCTTGCCAATCAGAATATGGACCACCATTCTTCCTATTCTGGGTCGTGGAGACAGTCTTTTGATCACAGGTCCTCCTTGGAAAATAATTCCTCGCCTTCTGGATTGCTTCGACCAGTTCGACATTCAACCCTTCGAGATTGTTTATGCTGTCAACTGTAGATTCAGATTTACTTGTATCAGATTCTTGCCCTGGACATAGATGTCTATTGGAATGGGAATTTGCTAGAAGGAAGTGCTGCCATCTTCTCGACGGACACTCAACATCAGTGCTACGATTCCAGCTTCCCTGCTTTTCATCTGATTCAGGATCTACAATGTACTGGACTTCGGATTAGCCTACAACCTAATATTGTTAATTAGGATTACTCACCTTTAGTATGCCAGAAGGATGGGTGGGTCAGCAGCCATGGGTCCTCGGAGGTTTCCCAGGGTTTTCATCTCCTGCACGCTACTGGCCACACTCTCCAGAGGTCGGAGCAGGTAATCGTATCTATACTATAATTCTTCTTTTGGGGTCTCAATCCTACTCCACTAAGCATCCTTACAAAGGTGGGATACAGAGAAAGGCCAAAACATCAAGTCATATCAAGTTGTTATTCATTGGTTCAAGCACCTAAGCACTATGCATATCCAATCCTGTTCATATGTACTACAATCACTGATTCGTTCATATCTATGCTGAAGTATCTAAGCACCAGCCATTTCAAATAACTCATATACCTTGCAGGCATTGTCCTACTTACTGGTCTAGCCTACATATCCAAGCATAACCTACATCATGCAGCTCTATTGTAAGTAGCACAAGCACAGAGGTATGAACCACATAGAATAAATGTGTAGATTAGGTCCTCAAGGAATCACTCTTTTCTTTAAGCCCACACTCAATATTGTCAGAATACTAAAGTAACCCCCACAAATGGGGGTTCCCAAAAGTCTCCTTGAGCTTGCCTAAATGCTCACTGTCCGGCTGGTGTCCCAGCGCTTTAGAAGTTTAAATGTATTGCCAGAGAGTGCCTGTATAGCCTCTGTGTACTGTCTGTTTAAGAGCTGCCTGGATTGCAGTCATAAGTAATCTGAGATGGAGCTCTGTTGAAAGATGTAACTATTTGCTGGAAATCATTTAGAGTGATAATGATAATGTAGTTTGTCTAACCTGTCTTCTTTGCAGCAAGGACTGTCTTGTTTATCCCCACCATTTGGCCCGGGACTGTGAATTGGATCAATCAGTTTTGGTGGGACCTAAAATGGAGCCAGACTACAGGAGCTGTCTGAAGTCAAAATTTGTAGGAATTGTAGGTTTGGGCTTTTGGCACCTTTTTGCAACTGAAGGGGGAGCTCTTGCTTTGACTGACAGCCAAATCAGCCACCGGAACCTTTTGGATCTGAGGGAAATCCCCAAGCTGCCTGCTGTTTAAGGCAGATCTAAGTTGGGAGCTGAAAAAGCAAGATGCTTGAGACAGTCTCTGTGGAAAGGCCTGAGTTTTTGGCCTGCATGTCTGCCTACTGCCCTGAAAGGGGAAAACTAATTGTTTTTGGACTGAATCCAAGTTGTGTGACTAAAGTAAGCTACTGATGCAGCTCAACCTGAAGAAGGTCAAATATTTTGCTGAATGCGATCAGCCTGTCAGGAGTTCCAGCTACCCCTAAGCTCCCGGTGTGTGCAGAGACTTTGCGATTGTGACCAGGGAGTGCTTTGCCTGATACAGTAGAATTCCCTTATATGTAAATATGCTGTGAGCTGCTAGTGGGTCGTGAGTTAGCTCCCCACTGTGTGAACTGCATTCTGCTTACTGGAAGCTGTATCCAGCCCAAAACAGGCTGCTTCCGAATTTGTCTCCATGCGGTATGGGCCTTGGCAGACTGGCCCAGTCAGACTACCCGCTGCACAGAGAAGCCATCGATGAGAGACCTGCCTGGGGATCAGCCCCCTGCTCCATGCTTGAACAAGAACGACGCCTCAGCCACTTGTGTGGACCCTGCTTCTCCTGGCATTCCAGATCAACCACCTGCAGTCTCGATTTTCCTCCAGCCTGTGTCCAGTCTTGGGTATCGTGAGTAAATACCAGAGTAGCTCCCTGCAACAACAGATTAATCTAAGTGTATCACCTGATTGTCTTGTTGTTTCTTTTCCTTTCCAAAGTGAGCCCTCTGGCTCCGGATTACAAATAGTGTGTACTGTGCATGTTGTGTTTTCCATCACAGGGCCCCAACCAGCTGCGACACCGGCCAACCCTGGGCAACGGTCCTGGCTATCTCATCTCTTGTCCACCTGGGTACCCAGAGGTGTGACTGTGTGGGGGGACTCAAAGCGCATGCATAACTGCTTGATTTATATAACCTTTAAGCTAATTAATCTGATTTCACCCTTCCCTTGTTCAAGTCCCTGAATAAATCAGATCTAACTTTTCTGCATGTAATCTGACTGTGGTTCCAGTTTGTGCTCATAGTACTGTACTGTTGCTATTTGCTGTGCATAACCTTGTTTTACAGAGGGTCCCCAGGGTTGAGCTGGAGGAACCAGCCTTGGTAGTAAGTGTAAACAGTGTGGGTACTTGTGTGGTGTGTATCAGGGTGCATTGTGAAAGTGATTATTGTACAGTGTTCAGGTCACTCAGAGGGGAAAGAATGGGGTTACAGTGTCCTGGAGGGCTGTGCCCAGGTTAACTTGACCACTACCAACCCCTGGCCTCAGGTGGAGGCAATCTGTCAGTGCCCAGCCCTTAACCTGCTACTAGCCAAGCAGACATGGGGCAGTAGCCCTTGGGATAGTGCCACCTAGGGGTTACACTAATAAAGTCAGCAGTTTCAGTAAACAAATCATTAGTTCTTAATACAGAGTACATCATTAGATCCCCTATTTATATACTACTGCATGCTTACTTTACCCCTAGTAGTAATCTCTGGATTCTGCTTTTAATAATTGTTAGTCTGCATATAGGGACATTGATATGCTTCTTAGGTTAATACGACTTTTACAAACAAAGGCACCTTCAAGATTCATGAATATTAACCAATGCCCTTCTATCCATCCGTCCGTTAATTGAAATGTCTATTTAAAATTCCATTGACATTTGTTACTTATATGGTGAAAGGTTGAATAACAGGAGCTAAGAGTGTTTTAATATAACATTTTGTATGTAACAGGATAACATTTTGTTCCTTGCACAAGCAGGTATTTTAACCATTGGTTCTCATCATATTTTATTAATGCCACTAAAATGCATATTTAGAAAGGTGAGCTTATCTAGTTGTTTAAATGTCTTCTTTAATTATCTCCTTAGGCTTGTAGAACCCTTACTTTAATTGGTCAAGTGATTTAGAATAAGTTGATGCAATTAGTAATTACTATAATGCGCAACACTGTTTAAAAATGTGTGTCCATTTATTTTGCATTCTATATAAACTGAATGAAAAAAATCTTAATAGATTAGCACAAAATACAACACAATCAAACAAGAAACTACAGTTAGGCATGCTTCTGTTTCACAACCTTATGTTTCAATGCACAATAGATTGATGAAGCACATAAATGTGCTGCTTCATATTTTATTTCTACAGCAGTCACTCACCTACAGTTAATTAAGCAAGCAAATAGTTTTGATATCCTCAATGTTCTTGTTAGTGGCAAGCAAAGTATTGTATTGACTGTATTATCATCCTACAATTTCTTCTGAAACACAGTAGTTAGGTTCTTTGGATATATTTAATAATATATGCCATGTGATAAAGCATCGGTAGCTTATATACTGTATAATATAAATTTTCCCCTCATACGAACATAGGAACATACAAATGTACCAGCAGAAACAGACCACCCGGTCTATTTAAGTCTTCTCAAGTGTGCAGCCAACACCTCTAGTTTGCAGCTGCCCCACACCCCTTCCCTTTGTCATCCCACTGCCACCCTCACCTCCCCCACCCTCACTTTCCTGGTTCCCTGTCCCATGCTCTTTTGAAGCAGTTCACAGATTTACATGATACCACTCATTCTGGTAGGGCATTCCATTTTGCTACTACTCTCTCTGTGAAATAGTGTCTCCTCATTTCTTCCTAAATCTTCCCCTTTATTCTTAGTCCATGCCCCTCGTGACCATCCTCTCCTTAACTTAAAGACCCCATCTGCCCCATCCTTATTGGTTCCCCTCAGATACTTAAATGTCTCTATCATGTCCCCCTGTCCCTTCTATCCTTAAGGGTGTACATATTCAGGTCTCCCAGCCTGCTGTCATAGTCTCTCCGCTTCATTCCACATATTATCTTTGTTGCCTTCCTCTGTACCCCCTCTAGTAGCCTGACATCACACTTTAGGTATGGCCTCCAAAACTGCACACAATACTGTAAGTGTGGCATTACCAGCGATCTATAGCGGGGCAAGATCACCTCTCTTCACCTGGATGAAAACCCCCTCGCTATACACCCCAGCATTTTGTTCACTTTTGCAGCCGCTCTCCTGCACTGGGCAGTGTTGTTAATGGTCCCTGTTATCATTACCCAGGTCCTTCTCCTCCTCCTCAGTGGTCCCCATCTTAACCCCCACCCCAGCCAGTATTCTCTCCTTGGGTTCTTCACACCAAAGTGCATAACCTTACACTTCTTTGCATTGAACCCCAGCTGCCACCTCTCTGACCACTCCTCTATCTTGCGTAAGTTCCCCTGCAGCTGCTTCCACCCCTTCTTTTCATCCACTACTGCTCTGATTTTGGTGTCATAAGTGAACAGACTTACCTTGCTCATCACCCCATGTGCAATGTCTGATATGAAGAGCCCAAACAATACTGGCCCCAACACAGTGCCCCGTGGCACCCCACTCATCACTGACCTTGGAGTTGAGAGCACCCCTCTCACCACCACCCGTTGCAGCCTGCCACTCAGCCAGCTTGTAATCCAGTTTATCATTTTTGCCCCTACCCCTATACTAGTTAGCTTCCCCCCAAGCCTCCCCTGAGGCACCGAATTGAAGGCCTTGCTGAAGTCCAAGTAAAGAACATCCACCACATGACCCTCTTCCAGATCATCTGTCACCCAGTCATACTATTGTATAAGGTTGGTATGACAAGTCTTTCCCTGAAACAAACCCATGCTGCCTCACATCCTGGAGGTCATTGTCCTCCAGGTACAACACCAGTCTTTCCTTTAGTATCATTTCCATGAGTTTGCACACAATGGAGGTGAGACTTACTGGACAATAAATATCCAGTTCATCCCTTGTCCTGCTCTTGTGTAATGGTACTACATGTGCCATCATCCAGTCCAGTGGCACACATCCCGACTACAGTGAGGTGCTATACAGATCTGCCAGTGGCTCCGCCAACCCGTACACCATCTCCCTCAGCACCCTGGGGTGGATACCATCTGGCTCTGGTGCCTTGTCTACCTTCAGTGCCCTCAGTCCCTCTAGGACTCTATTTGCCTCAATTCTTCCATCTGTCACCTCCTTTCCCCCTGTCCCCACCCTTCCAGCCCATGCTGGTCACGGTCCCACTTTCGTCCATGAACATTGAGCAAAAGTATTCATTCAGTGCTTCTGCCTTCTCCTCACCCTTTTCCATCCACTCCCCACCCCTTTTTATCCTCACTATTGTCTCCTTGCACTTCCTTTTCTCCCTGATGTATCTGAAAAGGTCTATCCCCCCTTCCCCAATTAATTCCCTGTGCTAATCTAGGCTTCCTCTGAGCCTTGGCCTCTCTCACTTTTCTGGTCACCTCCCTGGACCATCATGCATATTCCTCCCTGTCCACTTCCTTCCCCATCCTCCTAAACCTCCGGTGGGCCATTCACAACCTCACTGTTCAACCAGCATGGTTTTCTTGCTCTGCTCCTCTTACTCTGTGACTTGGTGCAGGCTTCTGCTGCCTCTGTAACCCCCCGCTTAATAATATCCCATTTCTGTTCCACATCCATCTCCTGCCTTATGCCCTCCAGTTTCCCTTTCAGTACTTCCTGCACCCTCCTAAAGTCTGCCCCTGAAGTTTACCACCTGAGTAACTGATTTCTCTGGCTCCCTCGACATCGTGATTTTAAACCACACATGTCTGGTGATCACTGTCAGCTAGTGGGTCCTCTGCATTTATTTCCTCACTGCCTCCCCATTGAACAATACCAGATCTAAAGTGTTCTTTAGCCTAGTAGGTACAGTAACCAGCTGTGCCAGGAGAACCTCCTGGATTACATCCAGGAGCACTTGCTCCTTAGCACTGGAGGTGACCGAAGCCCAGTCAACCTCCGGCAAGTTGGAAATCTCCACGATGACCACCTTCCCTTTCTACATACCTTTTTGATTTGTCCTGCTAACTCCCTGTCAAGCTCCTCAGACTGGGACGGTGGCCTGTATACCACCACAGTTCTCAGTTTCCTACCCCTTGAGTCTAGGAGCCGTAGCCAGTATGCCTCTGTTCTCCTTTCTTCTCCCTCGTCCCTTGTGCATTTGATCCCATCCCTCACATAGACTGCCACCCCACCCCCTTCCCCTCCTTACAGTCCTTCCTCTATAATTTGTATCCTGGGATTGCTAGATCCCAGTCCTGATGCTCAGTTGCCCATGTTTCTGTGACAGCTGCAATATCCACCCTCCATACTGCTAAGAGTGCCTGTAGCTCAGTGGATTTGTTTCCTAGGCTTCTTATATTCAATGAGACCACCTTCCATAATGCCCTTCTTCCCTTCACTAGCCTCCATCTCCTCCCTTCTACTCCTTCCTTTTTTGACCACCCCGTGTCCTTAGGAAAATGTCCATAAGGGAAGAACAGGGTTTAATATATATTCATATTCTGCAAAACCACAATATATTTACATTGATCAATCAACAATCAATTGACCAACCAACCAATATGTTTCATTGTCCACAACTGAAAGTGAGCACTGTGATGGTGGTGCTTCTCACACATACATTTAATCTTGTCAGATTGTCAGAACCCTTGCTTCCAGGAACTTATCACATAAAACTGATAGCAATAATAAACATTTTCAATCATTTCATGGTTGTTGCGATACAAAGGTGCAGCACACAGGTAAGCTAGGTGTCAATGCCTCGGCAACCGATCTCCTAATAGTTCAGCCCAGCCAATCATGGGCTTTATTAGAGGATTAACATTAACATTTTTTTTGCAAAGAATTTCCTTACTTTTTGAAATAATATAGTCATATCTTTATTTGCATGTGGGAGCAGCCCTGAGCTCCCATCCATCCATACTTTTTGAGATAGTATAATCATATCCCAATTTGTTTGTGGGCAATCTGGGTACTGCACTCCCGTCCCACCATAGATGTGTGTATATATATATATATATATAAATATATATATATATATATATATGTATATATATATATATATATATATATATATATATATATATATATATACATATACAGTGTATATATATATATATATATATATATATATATATATATATATATATATATATATGTTGTTGTGGAACAGCAGGGTCCTCTGGGCCCTGTGCCTGCATTTTAGCAAAACTGCAATGAAATTGTCACCATAGCCTTCTTATTACTCCCACCTCATGAACCCGGTACTGAAAATGTTCCAAACCATGCCAAAACATAATTCAGCACTGTCACAACCTTATTCTGTGCAACAGGTGTAAAACACAGTTTGGCCAGGATATGAAAATGACAGCTGTCACGTTCATGAAGTGGTGCACAAAGTGGCTATGTTGAAAATTTGGGATAAAAATATTTGAAATTACCAAAGTTATGAGCAAGCATAGCACAATTTCAAAGGATCAGCATAACTCTGCTGTTTTTACATATTTTGACCCAAACTTTCAACATAGCCTTTTATGACCCCCACTCTATGAATACAGAAACATAGAAATATAGAAACATATAATCTAACAGCAGATAAGGACTCCTTGACCTACCTAATCTGTCCATTTTCCTACCTAGAGTCACACCGCAAACCATACTTGATCTCTGGCTCCCCTTCCCTTACCTTACCTCTATAATTCTCTTATACCTATATCTCATGCCTGCTTAAATCAGATTACACTTTTTGCTTCCACCACCTCATCAGGGAGGCTGTTCCAGGCATCCACCACCCTTTCTGTGAAGATATGCATCCTTACATTATTTCTGATGCTACCCCCCTCAAGCTTCTTAGAATGACCACTTGTTCTTGAGGATTCTTTTCACTGAAAAAGGCTTCCCTCTTAAACCTTATTTATACCCTTGAAGTATTTGAAAGTCTCTATAGTATCCCCCCTCTCCCTCCTTTTATCCAGAGTATACATATTGAGGTCCTTCAGTCTTTTCTCACAGGGCTTTTTATGCAGATCCTCCAGCATTTTAGTTGCCACCTTAGTTGCCCTCCACTTTAATGCCTCTACTCTATGTCCTTCCAGACATAAGGATTCCAGAACTAGACATAGTACTCTAGTTGGGGTCGCACCAGAGATTTATAAAGAGGTATCAACACCTTTCCCTTTCTTCTGGTGATACATCTCCCTATGCACTGTAGCATTCCACTGGCTCTCTCTACTGCTTTGTCACACTGTTTGGCTTCCTTTAGGTCATCAGATATGATAATACCCAGGTCTCTTTCCTGTTTTGTGGTTGCCAGTACCACTTCCCCGATGTTGTACTCCAACTCTGAGTTTGTATGCCCCAAGTGCATGATCTTGCAATTATTAAAACAGTTTTTAATGAAGTATGCAGATTTGGATTATGATGCCCTGTTTATTTTATTGCATCCCAAAACCATTCCTGAAGTTCTCGTAATTGCGAAATTCCTTGATGCAGTAGTAAAGACCAAAAGGAAGCATTTGCCTCGGCTTTAGAATATGTATGCTAACCAGGTGACTTGGACCAGCATTTTATTATGGCTCTTATATGACCTCTTATTATGTACTTACAGCCAATCCATTTTTATGACACGGGATAGGATATTCCTTGCTACAGTGCACTTTATGTAAATATGTGTGTAATTCTTTTGTTCCCATTTCCTTTCCCTTCTGTTTTTTTCCTTATTTATGTATAACTGTTGTAATGTCCAATATTTTATACTGGATGAACAATAAAATCTTTGATGATGATGATGATGATGATGATATGATAACATCTAGGTCTCTTTCCTGTTTGGTAGTCGCCAGTACCACTTACCCCATTTTGTACTCCAACTCTGAGTTTCGATGCCCCAAGTGCAGGATCTTGCACTTTTTTCACATTGCAACTTAGTTGCCACATTCCTGACTACTCCTCAAGCTTAGTTAGATCTCTATTCATTTATCCCCCCACCACGGAGTGCCCACTCTATTGCAGATTTTAGTGTCACCTGCAAAAAGATATACCTTCCCTCTAGTCGCTCTGCAATGTCATTTATAAAAATATCAAAGAGGACTGGTCCCAGTACTGATCCTTACACACCCCACTAGTCACCCTCCCTTCTTTGGAGTGAACTCTGTTTACCACCTTTGACACCTATCCTCCAACCAATTACTTACCCAGTCTACCACTTTTGGTCCCACTCCTAGGCTGCACATCTTGTTTAAGAGTCTCCTATGTGGAACAGTGTTGAAGGCTTTACTGAAATCTATGTAGGACACATACACCGCTCCACCCTGATCTACTTTACTGGCCACCAAGTCAAAGAAATCTATAGGATTAGTTTGCCATGACCTTTCTCTAGTGAATCCATGCTGCCTCAGATCTTGTAAGTCACTGGATTTAAGATATTCCAGAATCCTTTCTTTTAGTAGTGATTCCATTAATTTCCCCACCACCAAATTCAGGGTGACTGGCCTGTAATTGCCAGCTTCCTCCCTGACTCACTTTTTCTGGAGTGGTTCTATAACTGCCCTTCTTCTGGCTCACAAGAGCACTCCGATTTCCAGTGAGTGTTTTAATAGGACAGTCAGAGGTGCAGCCAGCACCTGTCTGAGGAGTAACTCAATAACCTTGGATGTGTACCGTCTGGCCCCCATTGTCTTATCCACCTTAATATTTGCAAAGTCTTTCAGGACTCTTTCCTCTGTAAATGGTGTAGTGCCTATGACCCTTCCTTTGAAGCCCCTGCCACTGATCTGTGGTCACTCACCTTCCTTTTTTGAAAAACTGAACAAAATAATTGTTCAGGATGTCCGCTTTCCTTGTCCCTTTCCACATACATACCCCTTCCTTCTTAGCCTTACAGTCCCTACTGTGGTCTTTCCCCCTTCACTAACACACCTGAAAAGTGTATTTTCCCCTTCCCTTACTTCCTGTGCTACATTCTCCTTCATGTGTGCCTTTGCGCTCCTGAATGCTTTTTCTGCTTCCCTCTGCTTCTCTTGATACACCTCCCTATCCTCCACCCTCCATGTCTCCTTATACCTCTTGAATGTTAACTTTTTTGTTCTCACCTTCCTAGTCACCTCTTTTGAGAATCACAGTGGTCTATTTGTCCTCCTGCTTTTGCTTACCTGCCTGAGGCAGAAGTTTGTTGCCTTCACTATTCCCACTTTTAGTTTCACCCACTGTTCCTCCACTCCACCCAAGTCCTCCCACCCAGCTATGGCATCCCTGAGGCATTCTGCCATCACTATATAATTGGTCATTCTGATGTGCAGGACCCTTGCATTTTATGTGGTTCACTCCTGAGACAGTTCTGACATTTAACCACACGACAGGGTGATCACTATTTCTAAGGTCACCACCAACTGTGTCATCTGCAATCGTCCCCATTGGTGAGTATATGGTCCAATATTTTTCCCTCAAGAGTGGGCTCCTCTACTAGTTTCCTGAGGAATGCCCCCCTGCAGGGAGACCAGGATGTCCCTGCTGCTACCTGAAGCTGCAGCTAGGATGCGCCAATCAACATCAGGAATTACCCTTTCTATGGTGACCCACAGAATTTCCACCCCTCACTGTGTTGCCTGTATTGCTGTTGCTATTATGCTGACCTTCACGTAAAGAGCAACTCCTCCCCCTTTCTTAAACACCCTGTCCTTCCTAAACAGTATATATCCTAGTATGACTAAATCCCAGTCGTGGTTCTTCAATGCACCATGACTCTGTAATGCATACAAACCAGATTAACCTCAGTCATACAGACATAAGACAATGCCAGCTGAATTAGGCTTCAAGATCTATCTCATCTGCTTGAAAATGCAGCTCACAGTTCAGATAGCTGCTTCTGCCCCCTTCCTTTCCATTTTATTTTAGTCTTTGGTAACCAGGTAAGGCCCACTAGGCACAAGTACCTGTTTTCAGGGGCGACCTGGGAGCAGTGGGTGGTTAAGTAACTTTCTCAGAGTCCCACAGTATGCAAGTGGAGGTTGTGAGAATCCAACCAAGATCTGGTCTACTTCAACTATTGATTGAAGCTTCTGGCACAGATTACACTATCCACCCCCTGTCGTCAACAGGCAGTTCCTCACATAAAGGTCACTGATCATGCTAGCTGCCTAAGACTCCTCCCCAACTACCTGAGCTCCTCCTGCACTATCTTAACCTCTTCCCTGGCTAGGTCATTAGCCCCTAGCTGAACAGTTACATCCAGTTCTCCCTTCTGTCCAGCTGAGCTTGTGATCCTCAGAATCTGCTTTCCATCCCTCCAAGCTGTGGCACTGGACAGGCACTTAACTTTCCTCTCTCCTCTCTTCCTGTCTCCAAATCTATTCCCCACACAATGGTGTCCTCCACCAAGATTTGCTCCCTCCTCCTCTGGGGTCCTCTGCCACCTCCCCTAGGGACTGCACTACGGAGAACGCCCACATCCTCCCTGGTCACTACTACAGGGGTTTCCATGGGACAGTCCTGCCCTGCCAATATGGCATAGGACTTGTGTGCAGGTACTATAAGGGAATGTGCCTTTGACCCACTGCCGCCACCTTCCTGAGCCCACCAAAGTTAAAAGTCAAAGTCAAATTTATTTTTAAAGAGCTTTTCCACAGATCAAAGCATTATACAGTATAAAACATCAAACCTAATAAAATATAGAATAAAAACAGCAATTCCAGAATTAAACATTATCCCCAAAAGCCTTTTGAAATAAATAAGTCTTTATTTGGGATTTAAATGTCTCGGTGGACAGCCACTCTCTAATCCGACGAGGTAGGGAGTTCCACAGGTCAGGGCTACAAAAGAAAAGCCCTGGTACCTGATGTCTGCAAATGGACCCTGAGAACCTCTAGCAATCCCTCATTGGCAGAGTGGAGAGAGCAGAGGGGAGTATGGTCAAGGAGATCTTTCAAGTAACCCGTCCCTGTCCATGTAGGGTCTTATAGGTCAGCAACGCAACCTTGAAGGTGATCCTCCATTGCACCGCAGCCAGTGCAGTTCGCATAGCACAGGTGTGACATGGCTAGTTCTTGACAACCCTGTCAACAACCTGGCCGCAGCGTTCTGCACCAGTTGCAGGTGATGGAGGTCAACCCCTGGTAACCCTAGATATAGAGCATTGCAGTAATCCAGACGAGAGAACACAATGGTGTGAACCAATGTAGGCAGGTCCTCAGGCGGAACAAGGTGCTTTATCCAGGCAATGTACCTTAGATGATAAAATGAGGACTTGACAACTGCTGACACCTGCGCTTTTAGCGTCAGTTCATTATCAAGCACAAAGCCTAGATTCCGCACCCGTTCAGAAGGTCTCAACTGGTTACCCCCAGCACAAGGCCAGACAGTGTCCAGGAGTCAACTTCTACCCACTGACCTGGGTCCACCAATACCTCAGTCTTATCCGGATTCAGTCTCAACCAGTTAGCACTCATCCAGTCTTGGATCTCAGTGAGGCAGTTGTTAAAGACCGAGATCGCACTATCCTGTTCGGTACAAAGGACATGTAGAGCTGAGTATCATCTGCATAGCAGTAAAAGCTCAGCCCATACCACCTTATAATGTCTCCCAACAGCAACATATACACCATGAACAACATGGGGACAGCACTGAACCCTGCAGCACCCCACAAGACAGGGAGAATGATGCAGAGGTAAAATCCCAACACCACCCTCTGAGTCCTGCCTGTGAGGAAAGAGTAAACCACCGAGGTCTGTCCCCGACAGTCCACAGAGAACCCGAGGCATTCTAGCAGCACCCGTGATCCATAGTGTCAAATGCTGCAGAGAGATCAAGAAGGACCAGAATAGAATGACTCCTCCGATCTCTCGCTATCAGGAGATCATTAAGTACTCAAACTAACGCTGTCTCGATACTATGCCTCTTCCTGAAACCAGACTGGAGAGGATCATAGACTTTGTGAGTGATAAGAAAGTTCTCAAGCTGCAGCGCAACTATCTTCTCAATATCCTTCCCCAAAAAGGGTAGGTTAGAGGCTGGTCTGTAGTTTGCAAGAGAGTCTGGGTCGCAGGAAGATTTCTTTAAAAGGGGGAGTCACCACAGCCTCCTTCAGGAGGTCTGGAAACACCCCCTGATCCAGTGAACACCAGACTATCTCAGTAAGGATCAGTACAATGACATCCATACACCCCACAAGGAGGTGAGTTGGACCAGGATCCAGACTACAGTAAGTTGGTCGCAAGCTCTGAACAATCTTCAAGATATCCATGATCGCTGGCTGGTTGAAATCTGTCCAGACAGCCCGCGGGTGCCTGTGCCCTCACGTCGACCACCACCATGCTCACTTGAACGAGTCAAGCAGATCTCCGACCTGATGGAGGACACCTTATCTGCAAAGGATTGAGCAAACTCATCACACTTTAATTGTGAAAAAGCTGTCCTGCCGTGAAGACAGGTTGGATTGCACAGCCTGTCCACGGTCTGGAAGAGCTGAGTCAGTCGATTCTTTGCTGCAGCAATCTCCCTGGACAGGAACTCTGCCTTCTTATGGGAGATTGCTGATTGATAGTCCAAATAGTGGGCTATCAACCTAAGTCATTCCTCCTCCCAGCCAGATTTCTGACAGCAACGTTCCAACCTTCGTCCCACTCTCCTCAACCCCCTTAAAGTCCCATCAAACCAGGGAGACCGAGGACGGAAAGCGAGAGGCTGAACATGGACAGGAGCTATGGAATCCAGGGCCCTTGACACCATACTATTATAGTGCTCTACTAGGTCTCCTGGATTCAAGCTTTCCAATGGCCTACTCAATAGGGTCAGCACAGCCATCAGACCTTCTGGTGTAACACTCCTCAAAGGGCGGTACTGGACCATCTCCAAAGGGGCAGGTCTCACAGAGGGAGCCACAAAAGTGTACCTTACAGAATAATGAACCAACCATCCAACTGGTTCCACCACCAAGTCAGCAGCCTCCATACCCAGGAGGAACACCAGATCCAGGGAGTGACCCTGAGATTGGGTTGCAGTGGTAACTACCTGTGTGAAGCCCAATGAGATCATCAGTTGGAGGAAGTTTTGACCAAAATGCAAGAGCTCATCGTCGACCCAGGTATTGAAATCCCCCAGGACCAACCACCTGGGGGATTCAAATACCATGTCAACCATGAAGTCTGTGACTTCCTGCAGGAAAACTTTCCCATCTCCGGGTAGACAGTAGATGAGAAGAATCCTGCTACCCACACCTGCTTCCATGATACACTCGAAAGATCTGGTGATCCCCACTGGAACCTCTGCAAGGCCCAGTTCCATCTTAAAACAAATGACTACACCACCGCCCCTACAATCCAATCTCACGTGGTGTATCACCGGGTACCCAGCTGGAACTGCTGACTCCAATACTGGACCAGCATTCTCATCCAGCCAGATCTTGGTGATAGAAGCCAGGTCCGATGTCTCAACAAGATCAGCAATAATTGCTGTCTTGTTTTCTATTGACCTGGCATTGCATAACACCGCCCGAGTTGGATGAGAGGCCATGGAAGAGTGGGTCACTTGCCCACTACCCATGGAACCCTCGGGTATGGGAACCAGTCAGAGAGAGACCCTTTTCTGGGCCCATTTCCCCCCGGGGTGCCTCCTTGATCCCACTACCCCAATCCACCCACTCTCCCCTCCCCACCAGACCCAGGGCCCCAGCCCTTCGACCATTGCAATACCAGAGCATAACAATGCATATATACCATAGGCTGCAATGGGGGCTATAAAAGGGGCTTAGGACCCTCAGTCTGGTGGGGGAATAGCGCCGTCCACCAACAAATAATCCCAGCACATGCTGCCTAAAATTCAAATAAATCAGCTTACACAAAACCACCAACACCCAAGAACAATAATAATAATAATAATAATATGCGCTGCCGATCTCTCTCACAGATTGAAGGGCAACATAAACATAAAACCTCAATATAACAAAAATATACTACCCACAACTCCACAAAACCAACCACCCCACAAATGACTAAATAATACAATAAGATCTAAAAAATGACTAGGCCAGAATGAATGATTCAGTCTCGGAGTCCAAAGCAGCAACTTGGTCAGCTTGAGGAAGAGTCAATCAGAAAGTAACTCACATATATGTATAAATAACTACAATTAAATAACAAAAGTCATCCGCTGTCTGAGGCCCTCTCACGGCCCGAGGCAGCCAAAAATATAGAAATATAAAATCAGTGTTTTCAAATAAGTTTAGCACAGGTACTCTCACTACCTGAGCCAAGACAATGTTAGTATCGCAGATAATTTTTCAGCCACCAAGTCCTCTCACTTCGTGAGGAGTCTGCGTAAAAAGAGGCACTCTCACTGAACTCCAAAGAATACCACAGCAATAAAATTGAAAAATCTGACCTTGACAGGCAGAAAAAGTAAGACATAAATCCTCCTCTCATAGTCCAAGTGATGTAAAAGACGTAGCTCAAAACCCCAATGAGGAAGACCGTGACTGAAATTACCCGCAGCACCACTATAGACCCCCACTAGTGCCAGCCCACCAGTTGGCCGTCCGGGAGATCTAAGACACCACTGGCTCAGTCAGCTGCTACCCAGCAAAACCAAGCCAGATCCCGTATCTACAAGCTCAGCCGTCAGACAACCCGCAGGGATAGGACCACCTGGTAACTCTCGAGATTGAATCCAGACAGCCTGGTGGCTTCAATTGCCCCAACAATCAACTCCTCTCTTGAGCACTCAGACCAACATAAAACTCCTGTAAAGGGTCTCCTTCTTCAGAGCAGCAACAGGAATCGGGCCATCCAACCCAAATGCCTGTGACACTCCTCAACTAAGAACCTCTGCTGGTCGCACTCCACTGGATAAAAACATCTCGCTTTAGCCAGTGGGCCATGGATCTCCCCAGTCCACAGCTCTCGCCACCAGCAGACAACCCGGTATCAACTTTCTTTCTCCCACAAGCCCGGCATCTGAACTGAGGCGCAGATAGGGAGAAACATATCAGAATTTAAAAAGATAAAGGGAGGATTCGGTGGCAAACAAACACTCAATAAACTATCCAAGTATTTTATATACTCACTCTAATCCCAATAAATGAGGCTAACACTTGCTACCTCATTAATTTACCCTTGCTGTCTAGACGCTACAAACTAATGTTAAAATACAATGAAAAATGAATAAAACAACAAATGAAGCAAATTAAAAAGTAAATTTAACCAAGTAAAAAATAAATAAATCACGACCAAGTTGAAAGAACAGACAGCTAGCCCAGCGTGGCCACCATCTTAGTCTTAGTTTTAAATGTCTCTATAAGGTCAGTCATAGATGCATGTCCAGCTGCTCCTCCTCCTTGGCTCCCTTTGAGGCAGCAGTGTTGGATCTGGTACTCCCTTGGTGGGGGTGGCGGTACTCTGAATCCTGGCTAGCATGGCCTGGAGTCTAGTATCCTCCTTCCCCAGCCCAAAGAGGTACACACAAATGGGGAAGCATCATAGTCTCCAGAATGTCTCGCTGAAAACTGCCACCACACAGCCATTACACCACTCACAGCATATCTAAATATTACCCTTCCTGTGTTTGTTTTTGCTTACTTACTTAATTCAAACCCTTTGCTACCCCTACCCTAGATTGGGTGTATCACCTATTTTCAAATGTTTGCTTGGCACTAACTTACTTTATACTTATTATTTCCTATCCTATATAGAACAGATATATGTAAATAAGCAAGTTGATATGTTACATAAAGTTGCTTGTAATACACAGAATGAACTTGACTGCAATACATTAGAATTACATGCACATATGAAATATCAAGCAGTATAACATACCCAATCTACACCAGTCTAGTAATAAGTCTAGATCTAGTGACCTGAGCACTCCACAGAGTGCAAGAAAGCAGCAACAAAGTCAAACAAGATGCTTGGATGCATATCTAGTGGTTTCAGTAGTAGGAGAGAGAGGTTATACTGCCCTTGTACAGGTCACTGATAAGGCCACATGTAGAGAATGGTGTTCAGTACTGGTGCCCACACCTCAAAAAGTACATTAACCTGCTGGAGAAGGTCCAGAGGAGGCCTACAAAGATGTTATCTAGTCAGCAGGGTAAGGCATATGAGGAGAGGTTGAGGGCACTGAACATGTACTCCCTGGAAGACAGGAGAGAGAGAGAGAGAGAGTGAGGACATGATTGGGACCTTCAAGTACTTGAAAGGGATAAATAAGGTTGATAAGGGGAGTCTCTTTAAGCTGAGTTTCAACCATAACATGAGGGGGAACAGTCTTAAGCTGAAGGGAGGGTAGGTTTAGGAGGGAGGTGAGGAAGCACTTCTTCACAGAGAGGGTAGTGGACACTTTCAATGCACTGCCAGAAGAGGTAATCTCATTGAAGACAGTGGGCAGCTTTAAGAGAAGCTGGGACAGGCATACAGAGAGGGGGTAGCCTGTGACATGGGCGTCTGCGATTGGGTGCCTAAATAACAGCGACCCAAACCCTGACGCATGTCATTGGGGCTACGGTAGGGTAGGGCTGCCAGATGGGGGGTGCGAATGTAACAGGGAGTGTCACTATATGTATGCATGCGGGGAGGAGCGAGACACAGTGAGGGGTGGGAGGGATGTGAGGGATGGTGCCGTGGTCAGTTGCCGAGCTGACCCCGTGGTGTGGTGGGTGGGTTAGTGGCATTGGTGGGCAGGGTACTGGGTTTGGGTTTGGGCGCTGGTGAGTTTTTGTTGTGCCTGGCCCCAAACCTTTTTTTTATGTTTTTCACCTCCTTCCGATATGCACCACCTGGAGTTGAGAATCCTTAAGTAGGGGGGTGTGGGGGACACAGTCCCCTGCATACAACATTAAAAAACAATGTCCCTGGCACTATTTTGCTGTGCACTGGGGTGTCAGAGTGCTGAAATAAATTTTTGGCACTCTGACTTTGCAATAACGGTGATTATATTTAGGCTTTCACTGTTATCACATAGAACTAGGGGAAGGTAAGGGTCATGGGTAGGGAGGATGGGAGGAGTGGGGAGGGAAGGCAGGAACATTAGCTCCAGCTATGGACCCTGCAATATGAGCAGACTTGATTGACCAAATGGCCTTCTTCTGCTGGCTTCTTCGTATGTTTGTATGTATGTACACTGCAGGGATGATACTCTATACTTTACTTGGTACATTAAACCCCAAACAACTGATGCCATGGTTATTAGTGTCCTACTGTGGGTACAATCTCCTACTGACTGCCACCCCACGCTGACATCCACATTGTGATGCCCTTGTGCTCTTGTCCTTTGGCTCTGGACTGCAGCGGAGTACTATTAATCCAAGGTCACAGACATAGAGCAGGAAGTCCCGCACACTAGCAGACACAATTCTGGATTGAAGGATAGGGCACCATGGACTAACTCAGCAGCAGCAGCAGGGATTACCAGTTTCAATTCCCTGATGACCAAGCCACAGAGGCTGACTGGCTCTCAGTTCCAACAGTCCAGCTACAGTACCATGAGTGGCAATTTGAAACTTAGATTTATTGTATGAGTTTAGCAAATGTCAGGATTGGCAGAAGGGGGAAGGGCATCAGACTTGAAAACTACTTGAACATGAAACCTTTGGATATTCACTTTAAATGCACTTACACATCAGATGGTCTGAATAGGAGACTGATTTCAAACCATATTTGTAATGTTCAAGGTTTACTGATTGAAAGTCTGCTATCTGTGTTGTCCCACCCCCACATATACACACTTCACTTCAAATGTTCTAGCTGTAAAGCAACACGCTTAATATATTATTTTACATTTCTTTTGCCTTACTTTTTCATCTTATATATAATTTTTATTCTTGATTCTGACAAACCCCTTCCTCAGTGTCACATCTCATTTTTACATCACTATATGTGCAGTGTATTTAAATTTATTTAAATATTTGAGCTAAAGCTGTGGTGAAAATCTTTGGATAGTCCTTTCCTTCAGCCTGTACTTTCCCTCCTCCATACATTTCTAAAGGGTTTAATTTATAAAAGGTGCAGAAAGAATGACACAATGATTACTTAATTATTACTTATGTGTTTGTATATTTTCTTCTCTCTTTCAGGCACCTTGAGATGGTGGAGTGCAGGATTTCCTGTCACAGATTGCCTTGGCATTTAGCTCCCAACTCGGTCTGATGTTCTGCTCACTTGCAGTCTAAATCTCACTCAGGCAAACATAATTTTGTATAATAGATTCTTTAACATTTAGCATTTGTGTGTGATTTAATTTTGTTTAGCTTTTGCACTAATAAATACAAAATGATGGATTTATTAGTTAAAGGAATAGTTTATAATCAATTGTATATTCTCTTACTGTTCAAAAATAATTTTATATTTTTGTGGACATCTGAGCCAAGTTTACACTGCTGTTTTTGTTTCTTTGTTGTTTTTGTTCTTTGTTAAATGCTGTTTATAATGAAAGTGTTTGTGATTAAGAATTTTGCTTTAAAGTCTATGACATCATTAAAAGATGATAAGGAGTGTTTAGATATCAGATGAGCACTTCCGATGAAGCTCAAAAGAGAAAGAAGTGCTAGGCATTTGGGAGAGCTGTCCAGAGCCTCACTATATGTGGAAGAGCTGTCTTTGGATTTGTTAGATTAAACAAAGTTACTGTATCCTGGCACTATTAGTGTCTTCAATGGCATTTGTGCTCTTGAATCTAGCAGCATGTTATGGATTGGTGAGTGCTTTTGTTTTGTATTAAATATAAATATTACCCTGTCTGTGTTTGTCTTTGCTTACTTATTTAATTCAAACCGCTTGCTGTCCCAACCTTAGACAGGGTGTTTCACCTATTATCAAAATTTTGCTTGGCCCTAACTTACTTTAGACCTATTACTACCCCTACCTTAGATATAACCGATATACATAAATGAGCAGGTTACTATGTTATATAAATTAGCTTGCAATACACAGAATGAACTTCACTGCAATACATTAGAATCACATGCACAAACGAAATATCAAGCAGTACAACATACGCCATCTACATTGCAGGGACGATACTCTATGCTTGACTTGGTACATAAATCCAAGACAACTGATACTGTTTTTACTAGTGTCCTACTGTGGGTGCAGAGTCTCCTGCTGACTTCTGTCCCATGCTGAGGCCCACAGTGTGACACCCTTGTGCTGTTGCCCTTTGGCTCTGGACCATAGGGGTGGACCATTTGGCTAAGCCCACAGAAACAGAGCAGGAACCCCTACCCACAGGCAGAGACATCTCCAGATTGGAGGATAGGGGCATGGTCTATCTCAGCAGCAGCATCAAAGATTACCAGTTCCAATCTCCTGATGGCCAGACTACAGAACCCGACTGGCTCTCACTCCCAACAGTCCAGCAGCAGTAAACTGGTATAGCTGAAAGCAGTTGTCATGAGCGCTGTTTTGAAAGGTGTTCTGGAACACCAAAGCACTGCCCACCGACAGATACACCTCTGGATTAGAGGATAGGGCACCAGAGGCTAACTCAGCAGCAGCAGGGATTGCCATTTCCAATTCTCCAATGACCAAACCACAAAGCCTGACTGGATCTCACTCCCAACAGTCCAGCTACAGTAAAATGGAACAGCTAAAAAACTAGCTATCATGAGCAGCATTTTGAATGCCACTCCTGGAACACCAAAGCCCTGCCCACCAATAGAGACACCTCCAGACTATAGGTTACGGCACCAGGGGCTAATCCAGCAGTAGCAGCAGCTGGAATTACCAGTTGCAGTCCTCCGATGATCAGACAACCAAGCCCAATTGTCTTTCACTCTCAACACCTGAAACTAGCTGTCACAAGAAGCATTTTGAAAGCCTCTACTGGAAAACCAAAGCCCCACCCACCAGTAGAGACACCTCCAGCTTGGAGGATAGGCTACCAGGTTCTAACTCAGCAGCAGCAGTGGGAGTTACCAGTTCAAATCCCCAGCTGACCAGACCACAGAGAGCAACTGGCTCTCATTCCCAACAGTCCATCTACAGTAAAATGGAACAGCTCAACAAGAACAGAGAAAATGTTCAAATCCTGCCCAAAAAGGTGATTTTGCCAAGTGGCTATGAAATTGCCTTTCAAGATGGATTTGCATAATTCTAGCACCATGGTTCATGAGGTGGGGTCTCAAAAAGGCCATGGGGAAAATTTGTTATCAAAATATGGCAAAGTTATGCAGCAAACTTGAAAACCCATTGTAATACATTGAACCACACTTAACTTAATTTGTCATACTGCAGTCAGCAGTTCCAGCAGCAAGACATATTTTCATTTGGTGAGTGGATCTTCACACTGAGACCTGTTCAGGTAAGTGAGAATGTGTGGGTGGGGTGGGCTGTGTGGTGGTTGCTCATTGGGAGGTTAGGTGGCAGGGTTGGATCTGTGAGGAACATTTTCTTTTTCTGGTTTTAAAAAAAAGTCTTTGAGGGACAGTTTTTTATTTGACACAGAACAGTGGTCGAAAGGTAGGTGGTGCCACTAAAACACCAGGAAAAAACTAAATGTTATTGGGGACAGCGATTGGAGGGTGGGGGTACCACTAGACACCAGGGAAAGACATAACATAAGTGGAACAGTGATCAGAGGGTGTGGAGTGCCTCTAGATACCAGGGAAAAATAAAACAGTTATGGGGATGGTGATCAGAGAGTTGTGGATACCACTAGACACCTGGGAAAAACAAAATGGTAACAGGGATGGTGATTGGAGGGTGGGATGGGGGTACCACTAGACACCAGAGAAAGACAAAATGTAAGGGGGCAGCAGTCAGATGGTGGGTGGTGCCACTAGACACCAGGGCAAAACAAAACAATTACAGGTACAGTGATCGGAGGATGGAGGTGCCACTAGACACCAGGAAAAAAATAATAATTACGGAGATGGTAATCAGAGGGTGGGGGTACCACCAGACACCAGTGAAAACCAAAACCATTATAGGGACAGCAATCAGAGGACGGGGGTACCACTAGACACCAGGGAAATATTTAATCATTACAGGGTTGATGATTGGAGGGTGGGGTGCCACTATATTCCAGAGAATAACAAAAAGCAATTATGGGAATGGTGAGTGAAGGGTGGGGGTGGCACTAGACACCAGGGAAACATTCGATCATTATGGGATGGAGCTCAGAGGGTGGAGGGGGCCACTAGACACCAGGAAAAAATGAAATAATTATGGGGACTGTGATCAGAAGGTGAGGGAACCGCTAGATACAAGAGGAAAAAAAGGGATTTTTAATTGTATAACTTCCCATGTTATCCCACGGGAATTTGCAAATTTAAATTTTATTACTTTCTTTATATAGCCCCTAATCTTTCTGTATGAAGGATCTTTTTCATATGAATGAAAAAGGTCATATGCAAAAAGTGGAAGTGAGTAATGAAAAGGCACATAAATTAATACAAATTCATTTGGCAGTCATTTTCCATCAGTCAAGTGCAGAATCCACCTAACAGGTCCCAACCAGCAAGAGATATGTTGATCTCTCTGTAGGATGTAATTTTGTGGGTTTGACATTTTTTTAGAAAAAAACTGAAAACAAGATAGCGGCATGTGGCTGTCTTGAAGTGCTTACTGAGCATGCTCAGAACTGAAATTTTAAATGTTTGGAATGGATTAATATTTTTCACCAAACCAGTGAAAGGTACTACTGTGGGCTAGGCCTTTCTACTCTAAAAATTACAGACCAAAATTCCAAACCATCTAGGTGATAGGTGCCAACAAAAACAGCAAGCCCCTGAAAAATCGCTTTTTCTCTATCCAGATCTCAGATTCTACATATCTGACCATAATGACAGTTGCCGTAAAGACCTACCCCATGAGACTACGATGCAAAATTTCATGTAAATCCATTGAATGTATTGAAGAATTAAAGTACAGGTATTGGGGTTTAACATTAAACACCTTACTCAACCCTAACTATAGAGGTGGGACCTCTCCCCTGAGATAGACAGATAGATAAATAGATAGATAGATAGATAGATAGATAGATAGATAGATAGATAGATATACATACATAGCAAAAAACTGCATTCATGCATCAGTTAGCGTTCAAGTTAATGCCACAAAAGTATGGAAATGTGGCATTAGGATTTCTAACCCTAACTTCCCCCACAAAGCAAGAAAAGGACAAGCCAACACAAGCAACTACAGATATCCATCATCAGGTAAAACAAACAACATTCAACTGTTTCCAGATTACAAGAATGCAGTAGCACTGATGTACTACTGTTGTGGATTTGTATCTGCCGCCACACCTGTGTCTGCATGTCATACAGTGTGTTCTGCAGACTGAGGGCTCCACGGGGCCTGCACCTCTGCATACATAGGTACTAATGCACGCTGCACAAGGTCCCTTGCTAGATAGCATGATCCACTACTGCATGGTTTTCTATATGCAACTGTGTAACTAAAAACCTGTTACTTCACTTGAACAATTTCTAAATCTGCTACTGAAACCATGATACACACATTGCAATGATATTTCCATCTGTGTATTGGCAGGCCCAACACGTGTCTCACTTCTGCAGACAGAAGTATGTCTTACTGAGGAGCCCCCTCAGGGACCTGGGCTTCTGCACACAGATATACTGTTGCAATTTTTGTATCTGAAAACCTACTCCTTGAACAATTTCTAGATCTGCTGCTGAAACCATGATACCCACATTGCAACAGTACTTCTGTCTCTGTAACAGATGCCTGCCAAACTGAAGCAAGAAGTTGGTGTGTATGGCTTACACATGTGGCTGAAGACATGCAGGCCCCTGAGGTGCTTGCACTTCTGCAGACAGAAATACTGTTTCAATTTTGGTGTCATTGATTTTGGGGATCCCATGATTCTGTAGCCAGAGGTCAGTGTGTATGTTTTATATCTTGGCTGCAGAAGCACAGGCCCATCAAGTGTGTGCATGTCTTATAGTGTGCATGAGCGTCTGAGACTACAGAAGTGCTGGTCCAGTATGAGCCTGCACTTCTGAAGATACAAGAACTCTTGTAATTTGGGTGTTGTGGATTTGTATCTATGGCTGCAAGGGCATGTGCTTCTACAAACAGAAAGAGTGTTGTGATTTGAGTATGCTGGATTTATGTCTGCACTAACAAGTGAGCGTGTCCATCTTGCAGTGTTCATGCTGCAGATACAAATCCATAAAGGTAGCACATTAGTGCTACTGCATTTGTGTCATCTGAAAACAGCTGCGTGTTGCTTGTCTTACCTGATGATGACTGTCTGTGGTTGCTTGGTTTGGCTTGTCCTTTTGCTGCTTGGGGGGGTGGGGAGTTAGGGTTGGAGATCATCATGCCACATTTCCCTACTTTTGTGGCATTAAATTGAATCCTAACTGGTGCATTAACACAGTTTTGTGCAATGAATTTCCTTTCTTTTTTGAAATAGTGGAATCATGTCCTCATTCATGTATGTTCCTTTGTGACCTACATAAATAGATGCAGATGCATGGAGCCCATTGGGTCCTGCATCGAGTGAAGACTCCATCCACGTACAGAACTGCAAGGACCTTGTGGGCCCTGCATTTTTGTGCAGTGACGGATATCAAGAATTTATGGGGCTGTGTGGTGTGCTGTGGAAGCACAAGGCCCTTGATCTCTGCACGTCCATGTGACTGCAGATTCATATTCACTGGGCCAAGAGTCCATGTGTGAATCAGTGCACAGGGTCCTCTGCCACCCACATGTGCAGAGGTGCAGGTCACTATGCCAAGAGGATAATAGTCTTCACTATATGATACCCGGGTCCATGTGAACAACCCTGAAGATTTTATTCCTTGGCTGGGGGGGTGTCACAACAATGCCATCCTCCAATTCTTCACCCATCTACCCCCTGACAAAGCCTAATGAGCAAAGCGCTTGGGTGTTAGCTCACACAAGTGACTGGCTGGTGCTCAGTCTTTTGAATAAATTGTTTGCAATACAATTCTTTTGAACTACAAAAAGAATGACTGAGCAGTGTACTTTTTTGGAGTGCAGCTTTCTGATTTTTGCTTGTAAATTAACTGCCAGGAACTCTTTAATGTCCACCTAAACAGTCACTAGAGATGGGCAGAAGTGGTGTCCATTTACGGTCTCATCAGATGGGCAGCAAATCAACAGTGCAGCTCTCCCCACCCCACCTAGTGCTGCACTACAGTGTCAGTATTAAGTACTAAGCCATGTTCCTCATGGTGCACCTGTCAATCTTCCTGACACAGAGTGGGATGCAACCTTAGTACCTGTTGCTGTGAAAATAATTATGATGTCACAAGCAGAGGCTCATACTTCTTAGTTGGCCCACATTACACTGAACGGTTCCTTATTTTACCTCATGAATACCCTCTGTCCCACATTGACAGTGTGCTGTCCCACATTCTATGCATTTAGTTAAGCAAAATCAAAACCATGAATGTGAAAAATGTATTGCTCAGTGAATGGCAAACTTTGTAAACATGACAGCACACAATTCTTTGTGTTCCGTGATTCTATCATGAAGATTTGAAGTGTCCCATGTGCTGTCTTTTTGTCCCACATTTTGAGTGCCAGTGTTCCACTTATGGGGGGGGGGGGATGGGGGGTGGAGGTTCAGAGATATGCCAAGGGTTGCAAAATCAGGTGGACAGCAGCAGCAGTGACAAAGGAGTTATTGGGACAGACCCTGTTTTCATGTTGATATACAACATTGTAAAGGCATATTTGTAAAATTGTAAAGATTGTACACCTAAAATGAATGGCGGCTAAATAATTATGTGTTCAGTCCACCCAAGTGAAATGTTTTAGGGGTCTGCAATGCATATCTTTCATCGAGGAAACATACTGAGGGAATAAATATATCTTTTAAATGATTCACATATTAAACAGTGGTAATGACAAGGTAATACAAGGCTTTAGCGGTCTCACATAATTAAAAGGAGACATTCAACCTGACTCTGTTATTACATTATTGCTGTGTTCTCTGTGAAACAAAAAAAAAGAAAGATAGAAAGAAAGAAAGAGGATGGCCAAAATTTGAGTTGGTGTCAGAAATCTGATGCTAATTAAGTCTTTGGAATGCCACTCACTGCCATTCCTGACAGCTGCTGCTCTTAGTCTGACAAGCTTTGTTTGTTTATATTCGGAATGACTTTGATTACTTTTTTTTCATTCGATGAAAGCTGTTGCTCTGAATCTGACATTATTACAGAACCCTACCTTCATCGGGTCTGCACGCTAGATGCAGTACACTGTAATTCACACCAACTCATGGTTTTTAGTTAATTGTATTTTACAGTAATGTATGCAGCAAATAGTCTGGCCATTCAGCATAGAAAAAACGCACCTCTAAGCTAGGTCTCATTAAAAACCATTTTTAATACATAAATAGGATATAAAACAGCAGCACCCCCTACACAAACGTTTCACATCACACTGATATTTTTTCAATGCATGAGCATCACTCATTACTATTTCTTATTTAAAGCAGCTCCTTAAACTGATACAGCTCCTTAATATTAAAGTGCTTAACAATAATATAGGTGCACACAACACTAAAAACAACTACACTCCATGCAGAATATATATATATATATATATATATATATATATATATATATATATAGAATACATGATGGACAGCAGTGAGATATGGAAAATAATCTCACTCCTGCACAGTGAGGTATGGATATGTCATGAGTGCCAAAGATACGAGTGAGATATGCATACCTCACAATGCAGGAGTGACATTATTTTCCATATCTTACTGCTGCCCATCATGTGTTCGATTTATGCAATAGTGGGAAAATTTATGTTAGTTTTATTTGTGTTTGTACTCGGTATACTATGTTTTTTCTGTGGGATTTTGCTTTGTGGTCTGAATGGAGGTGACTGTTGGTATGTGATTGGTTGGAAGTATGAATGGGAAGTAGTTGTGTTTTGTTATTGGTTGGTATTTGGGGCTGTTGTTTGTGATTGGCTGAGTTTTGTTTCTGTGTGTGCTGTGATTGGTTTAATGCCTTGAGTGGGTGGGAGTTTGATTCCTGTCTTGGTGGACGGTGTTTTTTATATTTATTTTTGTTTTATGGTTTATCGTACCATTGGTTTTCCTTTTCCATCTGTGATGGTTATTTGGCATCAATGTGCTGTGTACTCTGATGGGTCTGTATTTTTATTTTGGAGGTATTGTATTTATTTACGTGGTGGTGCGGTGTGACTGCAGGAGTTTTGGTTTACAAAGTGCTTTTCTAAAATTGTTATCTACGATGAGGACTGAGGAACTGAGGTTCTGGTATGATAGAGAATGTGAACATTGTACGAAAACCTGCAATGTGGTACAGTATATAGTGTGGGGATATGAAATAGTTTGAGGATTTCATTTTTGGCACAGGTTTAGCTCCGGGTTCAGGTCAGGAATAATTTCTTGAGAGCTGCAATTCTCTTGTGTAGAATGAGAGTTTCTTTCAAAGATGGTGCAATTTAGTGATGTCAAAGTTTTGTGCAGATGTTTTTTAAAAAGGGTCATGTTTACAAATTGCTTTATGTACAAATGTACTGTGGTGAGGATAGTGTTTGCAGTGACGTAGCCAGAATGAGAATATTGGCTGATGATGCAGCAACTGTGTGTGTAAATGTAAATAATCTCACAGTTGCTATGTCATCAGCATTCATCTCACTCCAGTGAGAAGATGTTTTTTATTTCCAATGTTTATCACTCACCCCATTGTATAAATATACATATATATATATATATATATATATATATATATATATATATATATATGCCTAGATAAATAATTAAAAAGGAGAACACAGAAACACCCCACTATTACAAGATCATACAAAAATCACTTATTTCAATCCTTATTATCTAATCACTTTTTAAGAAAAGGTACAATACTAAACATTACATTCAATTCCTTAGTTCTATGTGGTCTTAGTAAGTATTGCCTCTTACTTTCAATCTGGAATACTATAACTTATTATCTAAATCTCTCCACCTGATATTCAGACCACTTTTTTCCAGCCCCTGGAATTTAAAAATGTGACCATTGCCTTTGTTCATAACATGAACAGCTAATGCATTTGTAGTGTTTCTATTAGAAATACTCCATAAGTACTCTGCCATCCTATTCTTAAATAGTCTCGGTCTTACCAACATAAAAGTTCAGGCAGGTACGAGTTGCTTGCATAAACCATATTTGCAGAAGAGCAATTGATTCATTGACTATTGATGTATTCTTTTCCAGTAGTAGGATGTTTAAAGATAGTACCTGTTTGGAGATTAGCACAAGAGGCATAGTTGCTACAGCAAAAGTCCCACCTGGCAAACTTGGATAAGTGACTTGTGCAAGAGCACTATACAAATTGCAGGTCACCATATCTGCTATATTTGATCTATGTCTGTAAACCATCTTGGGTGGATTCCTAGCTTCTGCTTCATGTTTAGACCCCAATTTCAGCAGATTCCAGTTCTTGTTAAAAATATTTTTAATTATATAGCTCTGAGGAGTGTATTCTGTAACAAAATTTAAGGACACTTGATTATCAGAATTCACATTTTTCCCAATTATTTACTTCTATCAAGCTGCTGCACTACCTTTTAGTTTTCATCAGATCATTGCCATTGTACCTCTCACTTCAAAATGTATTGACCATATGGACCAAATCTTTTTCATACTGTTCTGGAGAGGATGTGTTTCTCTTCAGATGCATCATTTGGCCTTTTGGTATGTTTTTAGGAATGTGTCTTGGGTGGCAGCTATCATATAGAAGTAAAGCATTGTTTGCTGTAGCTTTCTGAAAAGTCTGGTGTTCACCCCACCCTCGGCATTTTTCTCAATAATTAAATCTAAAATTTCCACTCTAGACAGGCTAGCATTTTGGATACATTTTAAGTTATCATTGGTGGATTCTAAGTAAGGTACAAACTCATTTAATGATGATGGCCCCCCTCCACACTACCAATATATCATCAGTAAAGTGCTTATATACTGTAGTAGTAAATTTAGTCTGTCAGGATTTGTATCTGAAATAACATACTGTTTTCCCACTGTGCAATATAAGTTTGCATAGTTTTGGGCAAGAAGGCCACCATCACTGTACCTTTTATCTGCAGGTGAAATTCTCCATTAAAGAACAAATGTATTGCAACACAGAATACATCAATAGACAATTTATCAATTGCTCTTCTGCAAATACTGTTTATGTGGCAACTTGTACCTGCCTGAACTTTTATGTTGGCAAGACAGAGACTAATTAAGATTAGGATGGCTGAGCACTTACGGAGCATTTCTAATAGACACATTACGAATGCATTAGTTGTTCAAGTTATGAACAAAGGCAATGGTCACATTTTAAATTCCAGGGACTGGAAAAGTTGGTCTGAACATCTGGGGGGGGTGGATTTACATAACAAGTTACTCCAGATGGAAAGTAAGTGACAATACTTACTAGGAGCACATACAATTAAGGGATTGAATGCAATGTTTAGTATCATACCTTTTCTTAAAAAGTGATTAGATAATTAGCAGTGAACAAGGGGAAAGGAAGTGCTATACACACACTTCCTGCTATCTTTCCATAAAGCCGAATGCACCAAGTGAGCAGGGCGAGCTCGAGCGAGGGGTGAGTGCGGTCGTGGCATGCAGAGACACATGCATCTGTGTGTGTCTGCTGAGTCTGCTGGGACCACTGGGACAACTGAGAAAGCTCTGGTAAACAGTCAAGATTTGTAAGTACCAATATAGAAGTTCTGTGTTAACACAATAACAATGACAAAAATGGTTAAGACTAAATCAAATAAAAAGAACCGCGAACCATGTACACATTGCAAAATGTATACAGAGGAGGTGATGACAGAAGAATTTACATGTGAAAAATGTCTGCTGATTAACATCTTGCAACAGAAATTGAGCAACTGCTTCAGAGGGTAGAAGGAAGCAGAGAACAGGAAAACTGGAGGTCCAGAAAGAAATAGGAGAATTGGAAGCATTTATAGATTCATTCTTAGTAGATAAAGATATAACACAAACCAAGGATGAAGATTCACCACAAACCCTGTATGAGATAGAGAATAAAAATGAAGAAAATAATTGGGTAAACGTACAGAAGCCAACTACTAAAATAAATGATACAACACTAAAATCTAAGAGTTATCCAGATTTAGAGAATAGGTACACTTTATTAGATCCTGATATAGAGGTTTCACATGGGCACTTAAAATTTTAAAGATGATGATGAGGGCATGATCATTTAAACAATACTGACACAAAACATGATACAAAAATACAGGACAGTGATAGAAAATCAGAGCTAAACAAAGAGGCATTAGAAAAAGACTTAGTGAATAAAACAGAAAGTGGATTTAGAAGTAGAAAAACCCGAACCTCTGAACCTAGACCCCATTATAGAAAACAGCGAAAAAAATCCCAGAAAGAAATAAAGACATCTTGATTATAGGTGATCCCATCACCAGAGGCATTGATTCATTGGTATGCCAAGGAAGAAAAATGTACACAACTGTGAGCTCATTACCTGGGGTAAAATAGCAGATATATGTAGTATATTTATTAAATGGATTAATGGAAGGACTACAGACACCATTAGTGATACTTCATGTAGGTATAAATGATGTGGATATCACAATATAGAAACCATCATACAAGACTACCAACATATAATAAATAAAATTAAAGAAAAGGGAGGAGATATAATAATATCAGGCTTGCTCCCAACACATGGTAAATATGATTTTAAAAATCCAGCACTAGAGAAGCTCAACATGTGGTTGCAATCTTTTTGCAAACAAAATAATATTGGATTTATGGACAATTCAATGGCCTTTAGGAAAAATATTCTTTTTAAGAATGATGGATTACACTTAAACAAAACTGGTACTCATATACAGAGCAAGAAAATAAATGACATCATATCCTTTCATTTAAACTGGACAAAGGGAGGAGGAAAATTCATAACCTAGTACCAAAAATCGAAGACTTACAAGAAGGTTGGAGATGGTATTAATTAATACACAAAGTTTGGTAAATAAGTTTGAGGAACTACAACATTTACTACAATAAAAATATATAAATTGCACTTATTACTGAAACCTGGTGGAAAAAGGAGGATAAATGGGACAAAAACATAAATGGCTATAATCTATTTTACCTATCAAGAGAAACAAGGAAGGGAGGTGGGATTGCTATTTATATTGATGAAACAATACAATGTGAGGAAATAAAAGGGACAGGAATGATCTAGAGATGTTATGGTTAAACTTACACCAAAAGGAGCAGCAACAATGAAATTGGTACTATTGTACAGACTACCCTCAATCACTCCTGATCATGATTTGGAACTGCTGAACAGTATCAGAAATCTAGATCCAGCAGATAGAATTATATTTATGGGGGATTTTAATTTACCAGATATTGACTGGATAAAACAGCAAGGCAAAACCAAAATAGATATGCAGTTTTTGGATGCAGTAAATCAGATAGGACTTGAGCACATAGTGATAGGAAAAACCAGAGCACTAAATACTCTTGACTTGATCTTAACAAATTTGGGACCCTTAGTAAATGACATACAAATTAGCAACACATTAGGCAATAGTGACCACCTAACAGTCTTTTTTCAAATCCAAGAAGTTTGAAAAGTTACAAGGGAAGGCAAGACTACAGTGTTAAATTTTACTAAGGCAGATTTTCCCACTATGAGTAAAATTATGGCATCATGGAATTGGAAATGGAATTTGCAAAATATACGGTAAATGAAATGTAGGAGTCTTTGGTAGAGAAGTTAAAAACAACAATACAAATAGGCATACCTAAGTATGATAAATACACAAATAAAAAAGGTACTCCTAAATGGTTAACACCAAAAATAAAAAAAATAATAAATAAAAAAAATTAAAAAATTAAACATCACGATAATATACAAGCAATAATGAAATATAGAAATCTGGTTAAGAAAGTTAAACGGGATATCAAAAAGAGCTAAAAAGGAATATGAATTTAAACTTACAGCACAAGTCAAAGACAACTATAACACATTTTATTCATATATAAATAACAAACAAAAAAGTAGTAACAATATTGGACCTTTTAAAAATAAACAAGGCGATATACTGAATAATAAAGAAACTGCACAAATCCAAAATAAATTTTTCTGTTCAGTCTTCAATCCAGTTACCTCATTTAAGGCAGGAGATAAATTTAGCTCCACACCTGGGTGCATTCAGATAAATGAGAAAGATGTACTTGATAAACTAAAAAAAAATTCATACAAACAAATCATGAGGCCCTGACAAAATCCATCCAAGGGTAATATATGAATTAGCAGAACAATTAGCTACACTATTGACTTATATTTTTCAAAGCTCTTTGGATAAAAGAGAAGTCCCACAAGGATGGAGGGAGGCATTAGTAATACCCATTTTCAAAAAAGGATCAAGAACAGACCCACAAAACTATAGACCGGTGAGCCTGACATATGTCATGAGGAAGGCCATGGAGACATTATTAAAAGACTATATAATGGAACTTCTGGAGACAAGTAATTTAAAGGACCCAGTACAGCACGGGTTTTGGAGGAATAGATCATGTCAGACAAACCTGTTAGTATTCTAAAAGAAACCTGGAAAAGCACTGGATTAGGGCAACAGTGTGGACATTGTCTTTCTAGACTTTTCAAAAGCTTTTGATAAACTTTCACATCAGGAACTAATAAATACACTTAAAGAATACAAACTTGATGCCAATATAATAAATTGGATAGTTGCATGGTTGAGGGAGAGAAGACAGAGAGTGGTGATCTAGGGTGAGATGTCTAACTGGGCTACAGTGATTAGTGGGGTCCCCCAGGGCTCGGTGTTGGGCCCTTGCCTCTTCAATATTTATATACCATCACTAAAAATACCAAATAAAGATATTTGGGTGACAAAATTTGCAGATGACTTATACAGGAATCGTAGCTGCATTCCACTGTCTGTGAGGAGCAAACTTGTCCAGAAGATGGTTCTTCCCATGTTTGACTACTGCGATGTAGTCTATGGTGCTGCTCCCAAATCTTCCCTGACCAAACTGGACACTCTCTTCAACTCCTTCTGCCACTTTGCCCATGACTCTCCTGCTTGTAACCACCACTGTGTAATCTATCATGCCCTTATCTTCCCCTTCTCTTTCAAACAGGTGCCTCTCCCACTGTGTCAAATTAACATCCAAATTCTGGCTTGGAGTTCTTCCCACCTATCTCTCTTCCTCTCAGATCTAGAGACATGCATACCTTGGTGGTACCATGCTATTCAACTCTCATCAACCAGACTGGTTTTGCCCATCATTTCCCTAAAATCTGGAACTCCCTCCTGCCACAAATATGACACTCCTCTTCCTCCTACTCTTTAAGCACTGCCCTCCACAACTTTCTTTCTCCTAGTTGCTCCTGCTTTATCCCTCCTTTAATGTTCTTTTTCTAGTTCTGCCCACCAACTCCTTCCCCCTTGCAGGGTTCTCATCACCCTGAAGGGGAAACAGGTGCTGTCTGTATTCCCCCCTCCCTCTCCCTCCTGCCCCTTTATTCTCTTGCAGGGTTGTCATCTCCTGTAGATGATAGGCCCTGCCTGTTTCCCCCTCTTTCTTCCCTAACCTCCTCCTCTTCCACTTTTCCTCCTTAGCGACCTTTAGCTACTCACCTCCCGTCTCCTCATTAAAGCACTTGTACTCTGCCCTGAGCCAGCTCTAGGTATATTATTGCACTTTGAAGGTATGCTGCATTATTTGTACTGCCTGTAGTGTTGTATTATAAACTGTGGACTCATATTTATTTGGTATCATTTTAATACTCGTATCTATTTGTACTTTGTCTTAACTTCTGTTTACCTTCTCCTACATACTGTGTA
Organism: Neoceratodus forsteri; assembly: GCA_016271365.2. Lineage (NCBI taxonomy): Eukaryota > Metazoa > Chordata > Ceratodontiformes > Ceratodontidae > Neoceratodus > Neoceratodus forsteri. Next base: position 542,423,805 of record CM028131.1, on the reverse strand, counting down.
ACAATACACCCATCCATTACTTGTATAATCTCTATTTTCTTGTTGATACACCCTTCTCCAGGTTGCACAGTGAAACAAACAACTTGTTGTTCAGTGTGCCCTCCGGTGAAACATTTCAATAAATAAACAAATATGAATTACCATAGAGGGCATGCAAGGTGTTAAGAGGACCTTTACATGCTCTTATGTAGACATTAGTCACTCTGTCCAATGTCTCCACTCCATTATATGTGTGGAAGCAGTGTGCAGAGCATTCTACCTCCCTCAACCAGTCCCCATTGCAATAGTGAAATCATCCCTGGCAGTCTAGTGGCAATCCCCTCTTTCACCTGGTCACCACTGTAACAGTGAAAGTAGCCTTGAAACATAGAAACATGGGTCTCAGTTCTCAAATATCCCTGCATGGCACAAGGGGCTTGTGCCACAAAGACTGGCACAAAGTGCCCATTGTGCCAAAAGTTGCATCGGGAGCAATTCTGAAATACAGCCTGCACTAACCACAGGTTCCGTGTGCCAAAGGGGGATTGTGCCATCCTGCAGCTCAAAAAATGTGCTGTGGCATGGTGCTAGGGGTTTGTAGCAGATGCCGGCTGGCTAATCCCCAAAATCGGGATTCTCAAAACTCTCTCAGAGGGCAAATTTCTAAGTACAATTAGACCAGACAGGTCCAGTCTAAGGGTACTTAGAAATTTCCCCACTGGGAGAGTTGAGCATTTGGGGCAATGTGCTGCAGTCCCCCCCAAGCCCCATGCCCCCATTGTGAAAAGATAATTCACCCTGGTGGTCTAGCAGCCCCCCAAGATACAATCCCCCATTTGATAAAGTAATTCATCCCTGGTAGTCAAGTGGACCCCCCCCAAGCCTTGATCCCCTGTTACACTAAATTCACACTTCCCTGGTGGTCCAGTGGACCCCGCCCTTGACCTTGGCAAGCAGTGTCCCACCATCCCACTCCCCCATCCTGAAACAGAGCCAGAAACTGGCACAGTCCTCCTCACACCACTGTTTCTGGCAATTGACAGAGCTGTCAATAAGGATTGCATACCATATACATTATGCCAGTATGGCTGGCAGTATACTGTAGCCCAGAGGTTACAGTAACAAGCTCAAAATGAGCTTGGTACATACACAGACCTGAATTTGATTCCTGCAAGCTCCACTTGCATTCTGCTGTCCTCTTTCAAAAAGACACCCTTTGTTGTGCACATTGAATAGAAACTATCTCCTTCTTGGAGATATGCAAAATGCGCATGGTGCAACAGAGTTTAGAAAATTCCAGAATAAAGAGCTGATGAATGGCATGTGTCACACTTAAAATACAGTCTCTAGTGTCCTCAATATTTAAAAGAATTCAAATAGTGTTGTGACAGCACCAGAGAGGTTGTGACTGGGGCTGCCTGTAAAATAAAGCATATTTGGGCAAAAAGGGCCAAAAAAAAAGCCCCTACTTGTTAAGGCATGGTATAATATGGAAGCCCCTCCTATTAGGTAATGTCATGGCCAATGGGAACTCCCCTAGAGAGAGAGAGTGATGCAATCCCTAGGGCTATAAATAGGGCTCACCACTAGGGAAGAAGAGTAGAGTCGAGTCAGTTGGTTTGCTGACTGTGAAGGAGATGGACCTATTTGTGTGCTGATATCACACAGTTCTTTGTATCAGTGTAAGAGGTTTGTTACACTGAATTGGCTGGAGTTAAGCCACCGGCTGTGTGAGGGAAGCATAGACCTGGGATTTTCTTTTGGTTATTGAACTAACAATTTTTTTTTCTTTCTCTGAATATTTTTGACTTTTAATAAAATGACAGACATCTTCCAGTGTCTTTTGTGCACTTGAGCTCTTCCTATTGTGTCTGTTTGTATCCCACCATGCTCACACTGGTGTGAGTAGTGGGATACCTTGTGTGTTTTTAGACTGCCTGAGAAAAACACTGCTGGAGGGTATAGTCGTATACTCAATTCATGAGCAGAGAAAAGGTGCTGGAAGGAAGGAGTTCCAGTGGACCAGAGCCAAGGCCGAACAACTGTGGTTGAAACCTATATCAGGAATGGAGCAAATCATTCACTCCAAGGAACCACGAAAGAAAGAAGATGTGGAATCCCAAGAGGAGGAAAAGAAATGGTCTACTGTGGAAAAGAAGTGATTAGATGAGGCAAGAAGGCAATAGGAATACCAAGTTCCAGAGGATCCAGGTAACCTGTTGCATTGGCTTTGCCTGAGACAGCTGGACATAGAAAGGTACCGAGAAGTGGACCGATGGCAGAGAGAAGAGGAATGAAAGAACCAAGAAAGGAAAGAAGATGACAGGATGCTAGATGGCATGATGCCTTGCAGACCATTCAAGCAATGAACCCAGGGCAGCCTGACTGAAACATCCTCAGGAGATCAAATTGACTAAGCTCACTGAGGCGGATGACGTTGAGACGTACTTGAACACCTTTGAGGGATTGCTCAAACCTGTACCTGGCCCAGAGATCAAAGGGTAATAACACTGGCACCATACTTATCTGGATGTGCCCAGCTGGTGTGCAGCCATGTGATAGCACCAGATACCAATAATTATGACTGGGTAAAGGAAGAGATCCTAAGAAGGTATGACATTAATTCTGAGACACTCTGGCAAAGGCTTAGATCACAGAAAATGGTGGGTCAGGATACACCAAGGGAAACCTTTGCCAACTTAAAGAGCTTTGCCTCAAATGGTTACAACCAACAGTAAAAACAGTCAATCAGAAAAGGGATTTAATTATCATCAAACAGTTTATATAGAATATGCCCAATGATGTGCAGGTGTGGATAAGAGAGCACAAACCCGACACTGCTGAGCGAACTCTCGTGGAGGACTACCTGGTGGCCAGACCCACAAGGACCATAGGAATCCTGAGCCCGGCAGCCCAAACTATGACACCGGTAAGACAATATGAGCAAACTTGACAAAAATTAGTATCTGGTGGGGAGCGAGTTGACAAAGAGAGAGACCTACCATGCTGATTTTATTTATAGGAGATGTGCAAGAAAGGGACATATCGCATGGAACTCCCATTTTGCTATGACTAACTGGGGCTATGTTACCACAGTGGGAATTGGCAACAAAGTTTATAGTGCCTCATAGATCGGGGAGTAAGCAGACTTTAGTAAGAGCTGATCTTATTAATGACTATAAGAAAGGAGGGATAGAGACCAAGGTGACATGTGTCCATGGAGATGTTCATCGGTACCCAACAGCCATGGTAGAAATGACTGTGGAGCAAGATACTCATACTCTTGCTGTGGGTCTATTCACTCAACTTCCTGTGCCTGTGTTCATTGTTCAGGACTATCCAAAGTTTGATCAACTGATAAAGTCTTCCCCAACAGGTTACCCTTTGGTTGCTGTCACCACCCAAGCACAGGCCAGAAAAGAACAGTCTCCTGATATGTTCCTTTTTGATCCAGAACTATTTGAGATCCCCGGAAAATCTGGAAAAATCAAGAACAAAAAAAGGAGGGAAAGGCAGAAGTGGAGAGACACTCATAAGACTACAGTATCTGAAATTCCTGAATGGGACCTGGTGTTAAAAGGGGCCAAAATTCAGGAGAAGCAAAACAGGGATGAGACATTAAAACCTTTTTTTCACAGGTGGACCAAGTAGCCGTACAGAGACAACCTCAATATGTATTGTCAAATGAGATATTGTACAGAATTTGCATTAATCCTGTGACAGGAGAGCAGCTGAAACAAATGATGGTTCCCCAGAGGTATAGGGATAAACTGATGGTATTGGCCCATGATATCCCTATGGCTGGTCATGAGGGCCAAGATAAAACTCTGGGTAGGTTGACCCACTGGTGTTTCTGGCCTGGGATTCATGATCCGGTAGAAGAGTACTGCTGGACATGCCCCGAGTGTCAGATGGCGGCAAAGGTGGAAAGAAAGTTAAGGTGCCCCTACAACCCTTACCAGCTGTCATGCAACCATTTGAAAGGATAGCAATGGATGTGGTAGGCCTCTTAACTAAGAGTGCTAAGGGTAACCAGTTTATTCTTGTGGTTTGTGACTATGCCACCCGATACCCTGAGGCAACACCTATGCGCAGTGTCACTGCCCTTTGGATCGCCGAGGAATTGGCAAACATTTTTAGTTAGCTAGGTATTCCTTAGGTTATCCTCATGGACCGGGGTATGAAGTTCACCTCCATCCTCCTAAAGGAGTTGTACAAACTTTTGGGGGTTACAGCAGTGTGAACTCTCCTTACCACCCCCAGATTAATGTACTGGTTGAGACGTTACCTATGGGATCCCTTGGACATAGTAAAAGAACATTGGGAGGAGGGGAAGGAGGTCTGCCACAGTAACATACTTGAATACAAGGCCAACTTAAAAAGAAATTGTTAAATTTAGGCAGGTGGCACATCAGAACATGATTAAAGACAAGCTGATCAAAAATCTGGTTATGATGAAGGGTTGAAAGGCAAATGTTTTCATCCTGGGGAGAAGATGTTATTGTCATTACCTACCCAGGAGAATAAACTTTAATGAAATGGCAGGGTCCCTATGAAGTAATCAAACAGGTGGGGAAGGTCAGCTATGAAATTAAAACACCAGAAAGAAAAACAGCCTTGAAAGTGTACCATGCTAACTTATTACGTAAGTGGCAGGAAAGAGCAAACTCTATGCTAGGCTGTTTTATGTACCCTGAGTCTGAAAACAGTGAGACGGATGTAGCTTATGGAAAGGCTGGACCCTAGGTCCTTGGTGGATGAGGTGCAAATCAACCCTGAGCTGAATGATGCCCAGAAACAAGAAATAGGGGAACTGTTTCAGTATTATTGGGCTACCTTTACTAGCTTACCAGGTACAGCAAAGGGGATGGTACATAACATACATATGGAACAAACAAAGCCTATTCATCAGTGACCTTACCGCTTGGCTGAGAAGATCAGACAGGATGTTGCCACTGAAATCAAGCACATGGAAGGACATGGGGTAATAGTCCCATCCCATATCCTATGGTCTTCACCCATGGTAGTGGTACCCAAAAAGGGAGGGGGGAATCAGACTTTGTCTGGATTTTTGTAAGATCAATTCCCTTTCTTCCTTTGATGGGTATCCAATGCCCAGGGTGGATATCCTTCTAGATAAAATTGGATCAGCTAAGTACGTCAGTACCCTTGACTTAACAAAGGGGTACTGGCAGATTCCATTATCTTTACAAGACCAAGAAAAGACTGCATTCAGTATCCCAACAGGGCTATTCCAATTCACAACAATGTCATTCAGATTACATGGGTCATCGGCCACCTTCCAGCGCTACATGGATAGGGTTTTACAAACTCATACCTCATACAGTGCTGCTTATTTGGATGATGTTGTCATTTTTTCACATGATTGTCAGGCTCATCTAATTCATTTGAGTGCTGTCATACAGTTCATTACTGATTCAGGCCTGACCATCAATCCTACAAAATGTGCCAGAGACAAAACAAAGACAAAATATCTGGGGTTTATAATAGGAAAAGGGATTATCCAGCCTGATATCAGTAAAGTAGAGGCACTGGCAGACAGCCCCATACCACAGACAAAACATCATGTCCGCTCATTCTTAGGCCTATTCAGCTATTACAGACATGTTATCCTCGACTTTGCCACCATGTGCACCCCACTGACAGACTTAATGAGAATCAAATGTGCCGATTAGGTCCAATGGACAAATGATTGTAATGAGGCTTTCTTAACCCTCAAAGCTTTACTCTGTTCCTACCCTGTGTTATGTAGTCCTAATTTTACAAACACCTTCAAACTTCACAATGATGCCTCTGACACAGGCATTGGGGCGGTGTTGTCCCATAAACACAAAGGTGAGGAACACCCAGTGATATATATAAGCAGAAAATTACACAAGAGAGAACAGAAATATTCTACCATTGAAAAAGAATGTTTGGCACTGAGATGGGCAGTAGAAGCACTCACATATTATTTGTAGGGCAGGGAATTTACAGTGGTGACAGACCACAATCCCCTGTGTTGGCTTCAACAAATGAAAGATAAAAATGGTAGGATCATGCGATGGTGCTTAGCATTGCAACCCTATCGATTTACCATCACACACAGGGCGGGTTCCAAACACCTCAATGCCGACTTTTTGTCCAGATATAGGGCAAATGGGATGGAAACAGGATGAAATATATGTGATGTTAACACATTTTCTTGCTTTTGTACACCATGTTAAAGTGAACTCCAGAAGTAAAGTAAGTTAAAGAAAAAACTGAAGGTTACATGTTGAGAAAATGTGTTTATGCCTCAGGAAAATGTACAGCGTATAGATATAGTTATCTGTTATTACTTACTGTATTGATTAAGGGTCCCAGAGGTGGAGTTTCTGAGAGTGTGTAGACAGAAGCTCCAATCCTCCTAGGGTTTCAGGAGGGTGTTTAGACAACAGAAATCTGTTGCCTGTTGGTGGGGGAGGTATGTAACAGGGTGCTACCTGTTATTAGTATACAGACCCCGGAAATAAAGAATAAAGAGTCATATGTGTCAGTTCTTGTCCCTCTTGTGTTATTTCTCTCACCCTTTTCTATCCTCTCATTTTCCTTCTTTTTCTTTTCTTGTTTCTTTGTCGGGGTGACTAACCTAACAAAACCCTAGCCATTTCTTTGCTGTCCTCTTTTCAAAAAGTCCCCCTTACTGTGCACATTGGACTATAAACTATCTCCCGTCTTGGAGATATGTAAAATGCGCATGGCGCGCTAAAGTTTAAAAAAGCCCAGAATAAAGGGCTGATGAATGGCATGGGTCACACTGAAAATATAGTCCCATAGTGTCCCCAATAGATAAAAGTATTAAAACAGTGTTGTGACAGTCCCAGAGAGGTCGGAACTGGGGCTACCTGTAAAATAAAGCATATTTGGGCAAAAAGGGCCAAATAAAAAGCCCCTGCATGTTAAGGCATTGAATAATATGGAAACTCCCCCTATTAGGTAATGTCATACCAATGGGAAGTCCCCCACAGAGAGTGATGTAATCCCTAGGGCTATATATAGGGCTCACCACTAGGGGAGAAGAGTAGAGTCAAGTCAGTTGGTGTGCTGACTGTGAAGGAGAAGGACCTATTTGTGTGCTGGTCAATTCACACCATTCTTTGTATCAGTGTAAGAGGTTTATTACACTGGATTGGCTGGAGTTAAGCCACAGGCTCTGCGAGGGAAGCAGAGACCTGGGATTTTCTTTTGATTATGGAACTAACAATTTTTTTTTCCTTTCTGTAAATATTTTTGGACTTTTAATAAAATGACAGATGCCTTCTAGCATCTTTTCTGCACCTGAGCTCTGCCTATTGTGCCTCTTTGTATTCCACCATGCTCACTCTCCCCTTTAGCTGTCATGTTTTGTATATCTTCTAACAGTAATGTGTCTGTCGTCCCTTGGTCTGGAGGCCAGTAAACAACCCCAGTGTATATGGCTGTCCCATTTCCTGTTTCTAGAGTGACCCACAGTTCTTCTGGCTCCTTATATGTACTCTGAATTTCTGTAGCTTTGATATTTTCATTGACATAAAGGGCCACTCCCACCCCCTTTGCACTTTGGTCTCTTCTGAACAGTACATACTGTAGCTCGGTACTGAAGTCTCCCAAGTGTGGTTACTGGTGAACCATGTCTTGCTAATGACTACTATGTCCAGTTTAGCTCTGTCGTTATTGCTCCAGGTCTGGGATCTTGTTTCCCAGACTGCGGGCATTTGTATACATGATTTTCCATTGGCCAGATTTCAGTGTGTTAGTTGTGGGGTGAGGTCTGGCTTTTCCCTTGCACGTCGTATAGAAAGGCAGATCTTTTTCCTTACCTGGTGATGCAAATAAACTACAAGCATGCTGAACTCCTGTTTGATCACTAGCTGAGGGGGGAGGGGTGTTCTTCCCATTCGATGTATTGGCTGCTGCAACTCTCTCCCCATTTGCTAGTTTAAATAGTCTGCAAAGACATCAAATTTCTACCCCAATGCACTGACTCCCTCCTTAGTCAAAAACAGTCCTTCGAATTTAAAGAACTTTCACTCCCAAAACTGTTGCTAGTTACCTACAAATGTGTATCCTTTTTCCTAGCACCAGTCATTGAGCCACATGTTTATTTCCCCTATCTCCCCTTCTCTGACCTTCCGTCCATCTGCCCCCCTTCTCACAGACCGGCAGGATCTCAGAGAAGGAGATGTCAGATGAAATGGATGATAGTTTGTCTCCCAGCCTGGTCAGGTGTTCCTTGGTCTCCACAACTGACCAGATGGTGAGATCATTAGTGTACCAGGATGTCAATATTTTCTCCCACTTCCTGCATGATTTTAGCAATGCATTCAGTGTCTGTCCATGCTGATGTACCTGGGAAACATCTGACCATTACCCCCAGCCAGAGGTAGGTATCAGCTCCCTGAATCATGGAGTCTGCTATGATCAGACATGTTTTGGATTTCCTTTTTGCTTTTTTTTTTTGGTCCCTGTTCTGGCAAGTTTTGTAGTGCTAGCTCCTGTGCTACAGCGTTCTGCTCTGCAGTGTCTGCTGTCCCTTTGTTTGATTTCGGAGATAGAGGCAGATACCTTTTTATAGTTTTTATATGGTTTGTGGAGGTCATACATTGGTGAGTACTGACTGATGGGGCACCCGATTTGTCCCTCCTAACCACCTGCCAACTTCCCAGACCAACTACAATCTACAGTTAAGGTGCTTCAGTTGGATGTCGGGGAAATGGCAAGTGGTTCTTGTAATATATTTCCTCCTGAATATGTGATTTGAGGCATGCAATCTCTGGCCATGCTGTCCAGAGCTGAGCCCTTAGATCTCTGATGGTCCAGTATGTGGGACAGCATCCTAAATCCTGTATAACTGCCCTTTGAAAAGTGTCCAGCAGTACCTGCAGTTAATAATATCCATTCAGTTGAGTTGCCAAGTTTATAACCTGGTCCGAGTAATTAGAAGGAAAATGAAAGCAAAAGTTAGATTTTTTTATATATATTTTTTTTGTTTGTTTGCTTTGTTTGTTTGTTTAACCTTTTATAACAAGTTAAATTAATTGTGCCCTTGTAAGTGAGGTCACTATGTGGATACCCCTCTGATCCTCACCTTCCTACTTTGCTAGAGGAAATGTCACGACTGTGCTACTCTATAAAAAGAGTATAGCATGGGGTGGTTGGGAATGGGGATGGCTGGTTGGGCCCTTCCCCTGCTGAAAAAGAAGAACCATGAACAAAAGAAACATGTAGATAAGAGCAGAAACAATCAACTAACAACAAATGTAGTCAATATCACTTTAGATCCAACCCCCAGGCTGCTCAATTTCTTTGTCAGACTCATGTGCTGCACAGTGTTGAAAGTCTTGCTAAAGTCCAGATAAGGCACATCCCTTGCCCTACCCTGATCTATTTTCCTGGCCACCCAGTCAAAGGAGTCTATCTGATTCATTTGACATGGCATTCCCACCTCCGTAAATCCATGCTGCCTGTGGTTTTGCAACTCATTGGATTCAAGATACTCTACCAGTCTTTCCTTTGGCAGAGTTTCCATTAATTTCCCCACCACTGAATTAAGACTTACTGTCTTTTTTTCATTTCTTTGTTTGTTAACTGGGTAAGTACACTCATCCCGGGGACCATTTTCAGGTACTGCCCAAGCCATCAAGATGGCACTTACAGCCAAGGTACAAGACAAGAACAGTTTGAATAAACAGTACACAGTACACAGTACATCAGGGAACAACAAATTAGGTTACAAATTCAAAGGCCCTGTAATACATACAGAGACTCTGAAAATACTACACTTTGGTTACCATACAGAGGCCATGAAACAGTACAGTACACTAGAGGGCTAACAAATGAGAATGCTATGTTAGCAACCTGGGAGAGCATAAATGGTGCACACTAATCATAACTTAACATGAGATACCTATCAATCCAGCAAGAGCTAGGAGATGGGAGGAATAACGATCATATGACAATCTATGCATAGGTGCAGTGGGCAATAACCAATCCAATGTAACTATACGTGAAGGAAACTGATACAGCATGGAGTCTGAGGATCTGTCCCAACACTGAGCCCTGTGGCACCATACTGATCACTCTCCCATCATTAGAGTGAGTGCCATTCACCACCACACTCTGTATCCAATACATCAACCAGTTTCTAACTCAATTCTAACCCTATAGTTTTTTAGTCTCCTCCTTGTTGCCACTCTCACATAGAGGGACCATGTCAGTTGTTCTCCAGTCCTCCAGAACCATGCCTGTTTCCAGTAAGCAGTGAAATAAGGCTGTTAGTTGAGTAGCTAGAACCTCCCTCAAAGCAGACATGCAGGTCTGTCTGTGCCCTGCACTTCTGTGTGGCAATGGATGTCAAGAATGTGTGGGGTTTTCTAGCTCGCAGTGTAGAGCCCTGCACTTCGATGTGGCTATAGATACAGATATGGAAGGCAAAAGTACATCTTTCAGCCAAAATACTGCACTCTGTGGCACCCACAGGTGCATAGATGCAGGGCCCTATGCCAACAGAAGATTTCTCTTCACTGCATGATATGCAGGCTGTGCAGGCAACCCTGTATATTCCCATCACAGTTATGGTTGGTGCTGCATGACAGCACAGTTGTTGTAGCCTCAACCCATCCAGCTGTCTCACTGACCTCACCTTCAAACTCAGCTTACTGGCATAGGATCTGAAAGCACTACCTGCTGGAGTTAAGGCTGGCACTGCACACAAATGCCAGGATTTTCAAAGTAGTCAAATGGCACAAGCCCTGGTGTGCCAAACTAATGATGCATGTAACTTGAAGCATTCTCCAATCCAGCCATCAGGATTTTCTATCCCGTGCACTGATTGTGGCATGTTACACCAACTTTTTCTGGTCTAGCTGGCATCTGTCCTGGGTACCCTTTTTATGGGGCTTGCACCAGATATTTGGTGCAAGCTGCCATAAGTCAATTAAAGCATCTCAACTGTGTTCAGCCTACTAAAATTGGGCACAGCTATGGCAAAGGTGTTTGGGATTGGCTGCAGTTTATGGGTCCCATCAAAATGGTGGATGAGATTTCCACAGATCGGGACTGTGCCCTGTACCCCTTCTCCCACATACATCTGATCATTTAGTTCTGGGGCAAAGCCCACCAAGTCCCCTCACACCAAGAATAGAATATTATATTTATCACAACTACTTTTCATTGTTTGTAAGAATGGCATTGGTGGAAATCTCATTAGCGTAAATCTATCCGCCATTTTGTGGGACCCATATACTGCACATGAGACTGTGTTTGGTGCAGCTGAGCCAAAATAAAAGAGCCTTGATGTAAAGCTGGATACAAGTCCTGCATCTCTCGTTGAAAATCCAGCCCCATGTTTATTAATAATTATTATTTTAATTTTGACCCACATTTTCAAGATAGTTCTTTTATGTTCTCCCTTATAAACATAACATATGGCATTATTAAATTCTGGCTGTACCTCAAGGATCAGTCCTGGGGCCAGTCCTCTTCAATATCTTCATTACTGACATTGCAGATGGACTAGAGGGTAAGGCTTGTCTGTTTGCAGATGACACCAAGATCTGCAACAGAGTAGATGATCCAGATGGGGTAGGCAGAATTAAAAGAGATCTGGATAAACTAGCAAAATGGTCAGTAGAGTGGCAACTGGGATTTAATGCAAAGAAGTGCAAGATCGTGCACATAGGGAAGAGAAACTCTGAAGCCACCTATATGCTGGGAGGGGAGTTGCTGGCAGTCACAAAGGAAGAGAGAGACTTGGGCATCATCATCACCGATGACCTGAAATCATCCAAGCAGACCTCTAAAGCAGTAGGTAAGGCTAGGGGGATGTTAGGGGTGTATTAGTAGGGGTATCACAAGTCGTAAGAGGGAGGTAATAATTCCCCTTTACAAGACACTGGTTAGGCCCCATCTGGAGTACTACATGCAGTACTGGAGGCCACACCTTCACAAGGACATTAATCAAATTGAGGCAGTCCAGAGAAAGGCAACCAAAATGGTGAAAGGACTGCATCAGAAGACATATGAGGACAGATTAATGGAACTCAATATGTATACCCTTGAGCAAAGGAGGGAGAGAGGTAATATGATCGAAACATTCAAACACCTTAAGGGCATTAACAAGGTGAAAGAGTCTAACATGTTTAAATATAAGAAAAATAGCAGGACAAGAGGATACAGCATAAGATTAGAGGGAGGCAGATTAAAGGGGGAATGTGAGGAAATTATTTTTCACAGAAAGGGTGGTGGATGCATGGATGTCCTACCTCAGGAAGTGGTGGCTATGAATATAGTGCAGGGCTTCAAACAGGCATGGGATAGGCATAAGGGAGCAATACAGATGAGTATGAATAGATAGACTATTGACAGAGCAAAAACCAATGGCACATTTATAAGGTAGAAAAAGAAATGCGCAGACTGGATGGGCCTTGCAGTCCTTATCTGCCATCAACTTCTATGTTTCTATGTAAAATGTTATTTTGTGCCACAAGTGAGAAAACACATCTCTTCCAGGCTTTGAAAAAACAATGCCTTTCAAGTTTATGAGCTGGTGTGACAAAATGGCTAGTTGAAAATTTGGAGTGAAAATACTGAAAATTAGTGTTGTCATGATTAAACATTAAATATTTCAATGTTCACTCATAAAGTGGTAATTTCTAAAGTTTCACCCCAAATTTTGAACACAGTGTTCTTATGATCCCATTTTATGAACCCAGGAGGTGTAAATTTTCAAATCCTGTCTGAAGTGTGATTTCACAGAGTGACTGCAAACCTCCTTTTGGCCTGGATTTGAGAAAAAAAAATCACCTACCTTGTTCATGAGGTAAGGACTCAAAAAGGGCATGTTAAAAATTTGGTTGAAAAATATTGAAAATTAATGAAGTTATAAGTGAACACTGAAATATTTCAATGTTCATTCATAACTTGGATATTTTACCATATTCTTCCACCACATTTTCAACATAGTCTTCTTATGACCCCACCTCATGAATGCAGTAGGTGAACATTTTTAAATCATGCCCCAAAGGTGATTTTGTGGAGTGATCACTAAATCACCAGTCAGGATATATTTTACAAATTTTATCCACCTTAACTGGACTTACCTCATTTCTTTATATTGCAGTTGCTGGTTCCAGCAACAAGATACATTTCGTATGGGAGAGTATGGGAGAGTGGATCTACATTGTGGGATACATTTTTTTAATGTGAGTGATGGTGTGTGGGGATGTGGGATGGTGGGTGCTGATGTGGGGGTCAGGAGGGTGAGTGGGGGTGTGGAGGAGTCAGATTAGTGAAGATCCATTTTCTTGTATGTTTGTGAGAAATGCTTTTAGTTTGTGACAATCAAGTGATGCAAACCAAAATACTCTTTGTGAACCAAAACTTTTGGATTGTATCTGAGTTTTAACTCAAAACCCTGTTGAGCATGCTCAGAATAAAAGCTTTTAAATCGTTATAACTCTGGGAGCAATTAATATTTTTTCATGAAACCTTTGAAAGGCACTACCTTGGAACAAGTCCTTCTACCCTAAAAGTTCTAGAAAAAATAATTTCTTTCCAGTTTGGCTGTATGTGAGAATAACAACAAAAAGTGTATTAAGGATAGGAAAAACACAACACTTCTTTAAAAATTGACAATCCATATCTTGGAAACTGCACACGATGCCATCACAAAACTTTTCATTTCTTGAGATCCTGAAAATCAGACCATGCATGCCAAATTTTGGGCTATTTTGTCAAAAGCAGCTAAAGTTATTAAGGCAAAACTGGGTTTTAACATTAAATACCTTACTCACCCAAAAATCCTGGGTTCCATGCTTAGCAAGAGGAGCTGTTTGCCCATGATCTCAGCATGAGAACAGCCAGATGTTTGGTTGCTGACCTGAGTGAGAGTAGTGAGCTGGCAATTGCTGGACAGCTGTATCATATCTCTCTCTCTCTCCTCTCTCTCTCTCTATTTTTTTGGCAAATAATACATTTTTCAATTTTTCATAATTTTCATAAATATTGAACAGGATAGTCATTCATTCACAGATCCATAATATCTTTTTTACAGAAAAAAATGCATTCATATTCATAAATTTGGCAGATGGCACACCTGTAAATTTCCATGTTTTCCATAAATGCTGTAAATATGGTAAACACAGTAGCAAAATTTAATATATCTTTGGACTATGAAATCTTCTATTACCCACTCATCAAAATCTTTGTTAAATAGTTTCCCAGTGGTTTAAAATACCCCCCAAAATGGTAAGTATACAAAATGCTTAAGAAAAATTAGATTCCACTCTATTTTTGGGAAGGGCCTTGAATTTGCATCACATTTTCAGTTTTTAAGCAGCAGTCTTTTAATTGCCATAATGTTAGCTTTCAGGATTAATCTATATTCAGGCCTTACTCGATATTCATTAAACATTTTCAAAATCACAAATATTGGATCTTCCCACTGTGGGAGCTTAAATCCTGTTTTGTCCAAAATCTCAAAGGCGTGAGTCAACCAAGGAGAACTCAGTTGGCATTCCCATAGTAAATGTATAATATCTTCCTTTGCTATCCCACAGTGCCAACAAGTGTCTGGAATTCCAGGATTTATTTTATGCAACCTGTATGGTGAATAATAGGCTTTATTGAGAATTTTATATTGTATGCTCTATCTCCAGTGAGTTCATATTGTGAGATGGAGTTACATGCAAGCAACCATTATTGTTCTGTACATTTTTGATTTAATTATTTTTCCCATGTTGCTTCATATAGTACATTGAAGGGTTTCTGTAACTTTTTTTTATTAACTAAGCATGTAATTTCTTTGACTTATTCTCCAAATGTCTGACAATTCCATTTCTATTACTTTTGAGCTCTTTCTCACTGCTTATAGTCTTTTACATATGTACTGCTCAGTTTATTGAAATATAAATGTTGATGTTCATATAGTGAAAATTTCCCTCTGAATTGTTCCCATTTTAATTTAAATTTGTTTTCCAAAAAATCTTGCCATCTTCTTATTCCTTTATTTTTCCAAACCTTATTATCCACCATCTTCCCATCAATTCTGAAATTAGGATTTTATAAAATGTCTTTGGAGAGCTATGTGTTTCCCATTTAGTCTTATAGGTGAATCTGGCAATCGCTCTGGCCTGTTTTTTTTACAGTCCTATTTTGTCATAATCTTGTTGATGAAACCACGTATGGCTTTACAGTGACAGGGGAATTATAATGAAATGAAAGAATTGCTACTCGGTATCACTCACCAGAAAGGCTGAAGTTGGTGTAGTCACTTCCAGTCGGGTGCTCAGTCGAGCTGCTTCCATGGTGACGTGGCTAGAGCACCCGTCCCTGCAGTGGATGGAGTTGGGAGAAAACATGATTTTATTCCCTGTAAGGGAATATTTTTCTTTTCATGTGTTTTTTTCATGCCCTTGAGTCCATTCCCCCTTGGAGTTGATTATAATAGTTACAGAGGTGTTGGGGGCACGGGGGGCAAAGCCCCCCACAAAACAAAAGAAAATTTTTCTGTGTTGCCGCACACTGTTTGTAGGTATGCAGTTTCATCAACGACATTATGACCCCTTGCCTTTTACAATCAGACTCTTAGATTTTATTAGCTTTTTAGCTGTAAACAAGATTTGTTTTATATCTATTGTCTCATTATACACTTCCTGCAGCATTAAGTTTGCAATTTTATAATCTATATTATTTTCTTCATCTTACCCAATTAATTGCCAGCTTCATCAAAAGGCATGTAGCACTTCTTGATGTCAGAACAGGGCAAACCTCCATGGCCTTTGCTTAAACACAGTTTGTGCCACAAAATTCTGGAAGGTTTATTATTCCATATACATTTCTTGAATAATTGTTTGTATATTGGAGGTATTGGGGTAAGAACAGGTTGCAACCTATATGATAGAAAAACAACAGCTACTATCTTGAATGTCTGGATCTTGCCCCATAAGGATAGTGGAATTTTAATCCAGCCTGAACATCTATGTCATAGAGACTCATAAAATTCTTTATGATTCAGGTATAAAACCTGTCCAGATTATTACTTATATTAATTCCTAGATATTTCATTCCTTTATCTTGTATATTTGCTTTTATAATGTTTTGCAAGTTCCTGGTTGGTCTATATTAAAAATGATAATTTCTGATTGTTTTCATTTATTTTATACCATGCAATCTTGGATAAAATGTTTATTATTCTTTTAAGTCATGTAAACTTGTCTCCTGATCTTGTAATAAAAGTAACACATTATCTGCATATGCATTAAATTTCATCTTTGTGTGCCTGTCTTAAACCCCTTTATTACATTGTTTGCCCTTATTTCATTCAATCCCATCCAATAATGAACAGAGATGATCACAAGTGGTATCTTTGCCTTTGCTCCTCTGTGGAGCATTATAGGCTATGAAAATATTATTCACCTTTATTTGTGCCACAGGTTTACTGTACTTTTTTGTTATATTTTCAATGAACTTATCTGGAAAATCCAAAATGTTGTGTTCCATATAAAGATTTTCCTTCCAGCATATCAAATGCTTTAGTTGCATCTAAAGTCAAAATGATTGCTGGCATAATGGAGTGCTTGAGATGTTCTATAATAAACTGAATCTTGTACAAGCCTCACTGAATAGTTCTTTTGGAAATAAATCATGTCTGTTTATTATGTATAATTTTGTTTAATAATGGCAATATCCTATTATTTAATATTTTAGTATATATTTTGTAATCTACATTGAGAATTGCTACTGGTCTATAGTTCTCTACTCCACTACTATCTTTCACTTGCTTAGGTATTAATGAAATATAAGCCCTGAAAAAGGATTCAGATTTAAAGATTTTATGTATTGTTTGTATTTGATTGCATAGTTTTTCTAACAAACGCACCAAGGTAGATTCAAAGGCTAAACAGAATTCCAATGTTTAACCATCCAGTCCTGGACAGTTTTGCTTTTGCCATAATTTGTATTATTTCTTTAATTTCTATAGATGTAACTGGCTGAATCAATTTTTCTGCTTCTTGATCTGTTATCTTATTTAAACCATATTGTTCATTATATCTGATTTCTTCTTCTAAAGGATGACATTCAGAGCTATGTAGAACTGAAAAAAAAATGTCTGAAAATTCCTTTGCAATGTCCTCCTGCTTGGTCATGGCTTGCCGTTCTGTTTTTTATAATTATAGTAATTTCTGATTTTTCCTTTTCTAGGGCCTGTATTCTTTTTGCTAACATGTTTCCGACTACTTCACTATTTGTTTTCCAGGTCCAACTATATCTTGCCCAATTCTGTTTCACTTCTGTAATTTCTGTTACATTTATTAATTTTTTAAGTTAATTTAAGTCCTGTTCCTTAGCTGTTTGACCATTTTTAACTGCTAACTCTAATATTTTTCTTCTACTTTCTTTATTGTCAAAAGTCTTTGTTTATTTTTCTATGATGCCTTTGAAATTATATAACCCCTTACTATAACTTTAAAAGCATCCCAACAAATAGGGTTGCCATTCTTAGGCAACCAGAATTCTCAGGACCCTCCCAGAAGAAATGTAAAGGGATGAGAGCTGGGGGTGGGGGAAGGTAGGATAGGTGAGGGAGGAGGGCCAGGTGACATCAGGAGAAGGGTCAAATGATGCAGGTCGGAGAAGGGGCAAGGTGATTGGACAAGTAGTGGAGCGAAGGTATGGGGACTTAGTGGGCCTAGAGGGGTTTAAAAGGCAATGCAGAGGAGAGATTCTCCTCTTGCTAATGTTTTAAACTGAATCATACCTTCCCATCCTTGTTTTTATTTTTTGTAAATAAGGCAATATCAAAAAGGGGGAAAGGAATATATAGTAGGGATATATATATATATTTTCAAGTCAAAAAATCTCTTTTAATGCATCAGTTAGGGTTCATAGCACAGTGACAAATGGCAGGAAATGTGGTGTTAGAGTTGCCACTCCTACCACCCCACCCCCCCCACACACCAATAGGCATCAGGGTGTGCATTGGGGTTGTCACATAACTTCTCACCCCATTCCATGTGTAAAAAGCTGAGACAGTGCAATATAGGAGAATGGGGAAAGAGACATAACAACCCCAATGCACACCCTGATGCCTGTTGGTGTGTGAGAGTGGGGGTGGGGGTGGTGTGATAGGGTGGTAACCCTAACACCACATTTCCATGCTTTTGTCACTATGCTATGAACCCTAACGGTTGCATTAATGGATTTTTTTACCATGAATTTCAATTATTTTTGAGAAAATGTAATGTAACTGTTAAGTGGTATTTGTTAGTGGGAGCTTAGGTCCTCTGGGCCGTGCACTCCCATAATATTACCCATTTTTTGCATAATGGTATGTGTATGTGGGAGTCCAGTCCCTCCAGGCCCTGCACTCCCACTTACACATCACTACAGAGCCATACAGCAGCCCTACAGGACAAGGAACTCTTGTAATAATAATTTGCTATTATTTCATCAACCGTAGCAGGCAGGAAAAAATTCCAGTCCTGTTGCAATCATGACAGGGAGTACTCGATGAGAGATACAGTAAATCAACCAAATCTCTATCTTGCATTGTTTAAACTGAAAAGGCACCCTTGGAACTCTTGTGACACTAATTTACCAGTATCTCCGTAACCGTAGCTAGTAGGAAAAAAAAATCCACTGCTGGTGTTATCTATGATTTCCAAACTTGTTTCTGCAGCTTAAGCTTCAAGTAGCAAAAACCTCCACATCTCACTTAATTTTCGAGATACAGGTGTTGAAAGGCATCATGGGTGCCACAATGTTATCCTATGGGAAAAGTCTCGACTTCAGAACTCAGTAACTTTGGGCCAGTTGAATGTTTTGGCACCAAATCACCAAACAGCACCTCTGTGGGACCTGGGCTTGCCACCCTGCAACTTTCAGCCCAAAAGCCCAAACCATTTTGTCGCAGGGGGAAGGCAAAGATTTTCAGTTTGTGGGCAAAGTTCTTCTGCAAATTGTGAAAGTTTTGCAAAAAACAGAACAAAACTTTAGCATTTGCGAAAGTGTCATGGCAATTTTCCCCATGATTTGCAAAAGTATTGGGGCTCTGAGTTTTAAAGTGGCATTTCTGGGGGGATTTACCCCTTAATAAGGATAGGGCTGGAATCCTCAGCACCCAACTAGATAAACCCAACAGTCAGTATTTACCTAGGGGGTCCCAAATTTAAATGCCAGCCATTTTTCTCTCTCACTAACTGAAAACAAGATGGTGGCAGCATGAAAGCAAAAGGGTCATTTGCAAAAGGAAAATTGTACTTCCGACACTTTCATGAGACACATATAGTTTTTCCCCTTTGTCTATAATGGGAAATAGTTTTTTGAATAACTTTTGAACAGTTTAATATTTTTACACCAAATCTTCAAAACACATGTCGATGACCCAGACTTCATCTTCCCTGAAAATTTAAGACCAAGCGGACAAATCATGTGGGCTGTGGGCACGAGCAAAGAAAGGCACAAAAAGTCAGGTTTTTTGATTTTTTGCTTTCTGCAGCTCTGCAACCGTGCATCTGACCATAATGCAACTTTCCAGATCCACATATCTATGGCACCACACCACGCGAAATTTCAGGCAAATCTGTCATACAGTGGCAAAGTTATTAAGGGGCAGAATTTGAGGTTTAACACTAATGTGCTTACTCAACCCTAACAATAGTGCCATGGTGTGTATATATATATATATATATATAGAGAGAGAGAGAGAGAGAGAGAGATACATATACACACATATATATATTATAGTGGTGCAGTTAAGCCCTATATTTAGGGTTGAATCGGCTATTCTATGTTAAACTCAAAATTTTGTGCATTAATAACTTTGGAGCTGTTCAAAGGATTTGCATGAAAGTTGGTATGCATGGTGGGACATGGTAGATCTCTGTATTTTCCAGATTTTGTTTGAGTTGGATTTACTGTGTTTGTGCAGCAAAACTCTGAATAATGCACTTTTTGCCAGTGATATGGGCGATTTTTCAGATTTTGTCCATGGCACTGTGTGGCCTTCATGTGGCATGCTGCTCTGCCACTTGGCCCATCTGCAAGAGTTTGGGTAAAGGAATATGTTTGGTGAAAAAATATTAATCCATTCAAAAGTTATTAAAGTTTTAAGTTCCCATTATAAGTCAATGGGAAAATTTATATGGTTGTTTTGTGAAAAAAGAATGGGGTTTTGGACATCTGGTTCCTCCTCATGATCAAAGAATTTGCAGGCTCATGATCAAAGAATCTTTGATCACGAGGAATTCTTTGATTGTAATGGCCACCATCTTGTTTTCAGTTTGCTATCGGAAAAATTCAAATATCTCAGCTCAGGGGTGACTCCTGAAGTAAAACTTGGATGGGTTTTGTTAAGGGTGCTACGCTCTATCGAGCCATGGCTGTGGTTTCTTCTAATTTCATAAAAAAAATAGTTTTACACTCTTTTAATCTTTGACGTGGCTCGCTAACAATCTTGATCGCGAGCCTGCAGATTCTTTGATCACGAGATCCTTTGACCGCAATCTTTGATCATGAGAGTGCGATGAGATGGCCACTTGAAAAAATAAATTTTCTGAGCTCAGGGGTGGCTTATTAAGCCAAATGAGGGTGGGTTTTGCTCAGGGTGCTTCGTTCTGTCAAGACATGGCTGTAGTTTCATGTATTTTTGCCCCAAAATTGACTTTTAACATTTTTTTATTGTTTGATCATGAACCTGCAAATTCTTTGAACATGAGATTCTTGAATAGCAAACTTTGATCGTAAGGGAGGGACTAGATGGCCAGATTTGGAGGGACCAGATAGTCCAATTTTAACAATTTTTCCAATTATATATCTCAGAAATGGTTTGGTCTTTTAAACTGAAATTTGGAGGGTGTTGATGGGATGTCTTGTAGATGTGAAATATAGTGTTTAGGTGTTGGAAAATACATGTTTTGTGGAGATATTGCTTGGCGCAGTTTACATTTTGCGGACAGCGTTTTCCATGGTGGTAGTGGCCTGAAATTACTAGAGTAGCTAGCCTTACTGCCATGGGTGTACTTTTCAGTTGTTAGGTGTGTAAAATGTTAACAGCTGTGGAATTCTGCCACTACAACAAATGAAAATCTGAAATATTCACATTTTATATCTCGGAAATGGTTTGGTCTTTTAAATTGAAATTAGGAGGGTGTTGAGGGGATGTGCTGTACATGTGAATTATGGTGTTTAGGTGTTGGAAAATTAATTTGATGCACACATTTTGCTTGACACACTTTCTGTTTACGTATGGCATTTTGCATTGTGGTACTGGCTTCACATTTATAGGGTGCCTAGTGTTACTGCCATAGAGGTAATTTTCAGTGGTTATGTGTCTGACATGTAAACAGGTGTTGAATTATGCCACTCTGATAAATTAAACTTTGTTTTGTTTCAAGGTGTGGTGGGGCGTGGGTCACAAAGGGTCCCACACTCCCACCCATATACGCTGCCAGCAATACATATGATATTCAGTACTTGTACTCTTATCTTAGGCAGAAATTCGGAAGTTGGTGGGAGCGCAGGGCCCAATGGGCCCACTCTCCCACCAACTTGCGTGACTTTCTACTTTTCTATTCTTTCTCTAAAAGTAAGGAAATTCTATGCAAAAAACTTCATTAATGCATCATTTAGGGTTAAAACACAAAAAGTCAGGAAATGAGACCTTTAGGGTTGCCCCCTCACCCCCTTGTGGACCAGCCCATCATCTCAAGATTGACAGCTGACAGATTGTGTCACTGGGGTTGTGAGGCTTAAATAATAATAAATTATAATAAAACTTTATTTATAAAGTGCCTTTCAAGCACCAAGGTGCTGTACAGATGAACAATAAAATCACAGAATTAAATACATATTTAAAAATCCTAATAATACAATCATTAACCCATAAACGATTGTCTCCACAGATGGGTCTTTAGTTCCCATTTGAAACTCCCCACGATCGTGCATTCCCAAAGCTGATGGGGCAAAGAATTCCAGAGGGTTGGGGCTATAAACATAAAAGCCCGGGCCCCAGAAGATTTTAAAATAACCCTCGGTACCTCCAGCAACCCCTCGTCAGTCGAACGGAGCCGATGTACAGGGCTGTAAAGAATCAGAAGCTCTTTCAAGTATTTGGGGCCAAGTCCATGCAGGGCTTTGTAGGTCAAAAAAACTACTTTAAAGATGATCCACCACTGTATTGGCAGCCAGTGCAGATCGCGCAGTACAGGGGTAATATGTGTCCTCCTTGACACCCCTGTCAACAATCTGCCTGCAGCATTCTGCACTAGCTGCAAGCGGCGGATATCAACTTTGGAATC
The DNA here is from genome assembly GCA_016271365.2 of Neoceratodus forsteri. Lineage (NCBI taxonomy): Eukaryota > Metazoa > Chordata > Ceratodontiformes > Ceratodontidae > Neoceratodus > Neoceratodus forsteri. Next base: position 542,401,507 of record CM028131.1, on the reverse strand, counting down.
CCCAGATACGGGGAGTTGCAGTAGTCAAGGCGAGAGGTCACGAAGGCGTGGACTAACACAGGTAAATCACTAGATGGAATGAGGTGTTTCACCGTGGCAATGTTCCTAAGAAGGTAAAATGCAGACTTTATGACTGCTGACACTTGATAACGGAGGGTCATCCCATCGTCCAGTACCACTCCAAAGTTACACATCCATTCAGAGGTAAGGATATGATCAACCCCCAGAAATAAACCAGAGGGCTGACCAGTCCCCAACTCCTCTATCCTGTGACCCAGGTCCACAACCATAACCTCGGTCTTACCTGCGTTCAACTTTAACCAGCTTGAATTCATCCAATCATGCATTTCAGCAAGGCAGTTATTAAATACTGAGAAAGCACTAGCCTGGTCGGGGGCAAAAGACAGGTAGAGCTGGGTATCATCAGCATAGCAGTGAAACCTCAGCCCATACTGTCTTACGATGTCTCTGAAGGGCAGCATATACACTGCAAACAACATAGGGGAAAGCACTGAGCCCTGAGGGACCCCACAAGGCAGAGAGAAAGGGTCAGAGGAAAAAATCCCCAACACAACTCTCTGCATTCTCCCAGATAGGAAAGATGTAAATCATCTGAGCACTGTACCAGACAGTCCACAGATGGACCTCAGGCACTTGAGCAAAACCCCATGGTCTACAGTATCAAAAGTTGAAGAGAGATCAAGGAGCACCAGAATAAAATGGTTTCTCCGATCTCTCGCCATCAAGAGATCATTCAGCACCTGAACCAGAGCAGTCTCAGTGCTATGCCTCTTATGAAAACCAGACTGGAGAGGTTCATAGATATTATGGATGGTCAAATAGTCCTCCAGCTGGTTTGCCACTACCTTCTCAATAACCTTCCCAATGAAGGGAAAGTTAGAGATAGGTCTGTAGTTAGCAACAATATCTGGGTCCAGAGAAGTTTTCTTCAAAAGGGGAGTCACCACCGCCTCTTTCCAGGAGTTTGGGTACTCACCCAATGCTAAGGAGCACCAGATTATTTGAGCCAGAAATGGGCCAATGATCTCAACACAACCTAAAATCAGGGAGGTTGGACCAGGATCTAAACTACAGCATGTAGGGCACATCCCCTGGACAATCCGCATAACATCCTCAAACTTCGGCAGGTCAAAGGAACTCCAGGAGACTAGAGGTACCATGACCAAACGCTAACTAACAACATTCCCCATACAGTGGGTAAGGCGGATCTCCGATCTGATGTCGGCAACCTTATTTGCAAAGAATCGAGCAATCTCATCACACTCCTTTTGTGAAAAAGCTCGACAGAGCTGTAGACAGGATGGGTTGCACAACCTGTCCACAGTTCTGAAAAGCTGAGCCAGATGATTCCAAGCAACAACAATCTCCCTGGACAGGAACTCTGCCTTCATATGGGAGATCTCTGATTGGCAGAGCTGATAATGCCCCTTCAAACTAAGGTGGTCAACTTCTAGAGCAAATTTCCTCCAATGGCACTCTAACCATCGTCCCACATACCACAACTCCCTCAAAGATCCATCAAGCCAAGGAGCCCAAGGGTGGAGAGGGAAGGGACAAACACAGACAGGAGCAATTGAGTCGAGAGCCAAGGAAATGGCCTGATTATAAGCCAGAACCATTGACTCCAGACTCATGCTGGCAACAGGAAACTCTGAGAGGTTCAGCACCACCATCAGGTCTCCATGACACACATCCCATAAAGGGTGGTAACAAACCATCTCCACAGGGGCTGACCTATGAAGGGGAGCACAAAAGTTGAAGCCCACAGTGTAGTGATCAGACCAACTGACAGGAAATCACAGGCCTCAATCCCCAGGAGAAAAACTAAATCCAAAGAGTGACAGTGATTATAAGTAGCTGAGGAAACAATCTGTGTAAAGCCCAGTGATATCATCAGCTGGAGTAAGTGTTGACCAAAAGATGAGAGTTCATTGTCAACTCAAGCATTGAAGTCACCCAGAACCATCAATCTGAGCAACTCCTATGCCATATCGGCAATGAAGTCTGCCACTTCCTGCAGGAATCGCTTCCTGTCCCCTGGTGGATGGTAGATGAGGGCTATCCTGCAACCCACAGCAGCTACTACAGTACACTGAAAGGATTCAGCCTCCTCAACTGGTACATCCGTGAGCCCCAACCCGGTCTTAAAACAGACCGCTAGTCCCCCTTCCATGATCCAATCTTGGGCGGTGAATCACAGAGTACCCAGTTGGAACTGCTGCCTCCAAAATGGGGCCAGCATTTCCATCCAACCAGGTCTCAGTGATGCAAGCCAGATCAGCTCTTCCAACAAAGTCAGCAATAACAGCCAACTTATTTTTGACAGATTTGGTATTGCACAACACTGCCCAAGTTGGACAGGGCTCCTGAGCCGTCCCAAATTCTTGCCCATCAAAACAGATGGTGCCCTTGCGTATGGGGACTAGACATGGAACACCACATTCCAGGCTTCATTTCACCCCAGGGCATCTTCTGGACCTAACCAGCCCTATATGAAAGGTCTGTTCACTAGTCCTCCAATGTCCGCGCCCCCCACCAAACCCACCCCAGTCCCACCCACATGCAATACTAAGTGCCCGACAGCGTTGGTAGACAGAAAATGGGAGAGGGGGAGGGAAAAAGGGCAGAGGGCATGGAGATCAGAGGATGAATAGCACACGACAGGGGGGCTAACCAACACATACCACAAACTGGAAACAAACTAAGGAAAAAACTCCTCAAAAAAATCCTAAGTTACCTCGTAAAATAAATAACCCTAAAATGAAAATAAGTAAAGCCCACCCAAAATTACACCTTTTAAAGGACACAACTCTAAAAACCCAGTCCAAAACAAATAAACAACGCAAACGAATAAAACTTCCCCAGCCCAGGACCCTCTCACAGCTCTGAGGAGGATAAATAAATCAAACAAAAAATTAAAATAAAATAATACAGTTAAACAAATATATAAAACAAAAATAATAATTGTCATCCCGATGGTCCTCTCACTACCAATAGGACTAAAAAACCAAAAAACAAAAGTATAAGTGGTCCATTTGCAGTTTAGGCACTCTGACTGCCAACGATGCTTAAAATTGCATGGAGTACACAAGGGTGGTGGGGCCCTTTCACTGCACACACTTTCCCTTGTAGAATGAACACAGAATCTGGCAAAAGTCAAATGGTGCTCCAATATACCAGTGTCAGAATAATCCAATTTGCACATTGAAAGACAAAAACATACAGTCCATAGCAAGTCCCAGAAAGGAATCAGAGAGGTCCCAGACAAAGGCCACAAATATACACAGGACAAACCACAGGTGATGAAGGCTTCTCCCCCCACACACACCCCAAAACTGCCTAATGGGGTTCTATTATAACACCCAAGACCCGCAACTTCAGATATCCCGAGGCCAGACTAACAAGGCTGACCCTGCGGTAATTTAGGAGCTACCCAATGACCCCTAACTCCCTAGGGAGAAAATGAAGTTGCCCCTGCTCGGTTCCAGGCAGCATGACCCAAGGACACCCAGGCGTAAGGTGGGGGTAAGGGCCACCTGCAACCCAACACACTACTGTAACCCTTCTTTCCCAAACAATACTGAATACTCAGAAATAATCGGAAGAACAGTCTGAGCAAGAACAAAAAAATCCCAGAGGGACGAGGACACCGATCGATGAATCAGGCCCCACCACTTACGATACTCCAGAACAAGACCAACTGTTCTCTCAACATTCGTGCAGCTCTCTTGTAGCAAGAAACTCCAAACTCATCTTCCAGCAACACAGTCAGGACCTCCAGAAGTACAATTCCACAGAAGTCCAATAAGCAAAAGCAGCCAGAAAGTACAAGGGTCCAGTGGAAATCTAACCAGGTAACCAGGCACAAACCCGGTAAAAGAACCACAGAACTCCTTAGCACAGCACTATGCTCAGTGCTATGCCAAGTTGGTATGCAGCTCCCAGAAAGCTGACTCGCTCCACTGCACTGATAAAACCACCAAAATAACGGCAGACAGCAAGAGGTAAAACAACAGCAAAAAACACACGGAGCGCAAGAACGTGTATTACAGCAGCACAAAAGCAACAGTAAAACTAAAAATAAAATTAACTCAGTAAAATGTAAACTAATCAAATGAAACACAAATGCGAGGTAACAGAGGCTGATCCAGCGTGACACCCCATTCTTCTTTACTGTGGCTTGTGAATATGAGTACATATGGAATGGGGTGACATTTAGGCCTCACAACCCCAATGACACACCTCGTCAGCTGTCAATCTCGGGATGATGGGTGGGTCCATGGGGGGGCAACCCTAAAGGTCTCATTTCTTTACTTTTTGTGTTTTAACCCTACATGATGCATTAACACAGTTTAAGTTTTTGAATAGAATATATATATATATATTAATAATAAAGACATGACAGGGTGTGTGTTGAACAGATATTACTGCATGCCCAGGGGCGTAGTAAGGCTTGAGGCCATGCTGAATGCCTTCAGCCCCTGAGTGTGAATATCTGTTCAACACACACCCTGGAGTGTTTTATTGCACTTATAAAATGGGAAACTTTTTTTTAAATTTTCCCCTACAAAATAGCACAACTGTAAGCAGCAAAGGGCATTTTTTTATCAGAACTTCTGATAAAATAGTCCTTCCACCAGCAAGAAAATGACATAATGGTTTTAGCAGGCTGCCAGGCTGGAAACCCCCAAGCGCATGTGGGTGTGCACACACACACACTTTCTCTCTCTCCAGTTTCCAAGGACCAACACGGCTAAAACATCCTTTTCTACATCTCATGCAGCAATTTCATGACAGCGCCAGTAGTCTCTTGCATAGCTTGTACTGTTTAAATGTGGCTTCTGATACCTGTTGATCACACACCTTTTAATCCGTGCTATTTTTTATCCAACTGTCTAAAGTGCATGAGAACAAACTAGAAAGTTGCTTTTTAATGTAATCTCGGTCATTTTTTTTCCCGGAAAGATGCCTTACTCTTCTGTGGGTTGCATAGGCTAGCAGCTGACTTGAGTGTAAGGCTCGTAGAATGTCTGAATTACATCAAGCCAGAGTTTCCAATATGTTTGACTGTTAAAATTGTGAGAAGCACACATTCACTCACAAGTGCTGGACACAGCGAGGGGATTAGGGCTCAGTGTTTGTATAAAGATGCAGGGATGGAGGAGATATGCCTGGGAATAGGTATGCAAGCGCTCCTGCCTACTGTACTGTAGATGCCTGAAGGGGTACACTGGATATGAGTCTGTGTGTGTGAGAGATGTGGTAAGGCTTGCATGGAAAGAGAACGGCAGGTGTTATTTTTTTCTTTCAGGACAAGCAGAAAGAGAGCATGTTCCTGCTTCACTATTTGCTCTTATGGCTCTCGCTAAGCGTTAAAACAAGATGGCTAACTTAACATTTATGAACGTTCCATTTTTTTGTCAACATTCTATTCAGGGCCATCGATTTGTTTGCCTGTCCTTTTTTTGATATGTGTAATACATATATGGCACCAATTTTCTAGCTAATCATTACTCTTATTTTGCTATGCCCATTTTATAAATATATATATATAGACATGAAGGTGGGGCAACAGCTATGGGTATTGAGGTTGGGCCATTGAGTGAGGGCAGCAGCTCATCTGGCAGAGGGATGGGTTGTCAGAGGAGGGCAACAGGTGTACAGAACAGGGCATAATGGGCTGCTGATGGAGAGCAGTGGGAATGTCTGAGAAGAGGCTGGGTTGCTGGGTGAGGGCAACAATGGATAGCCAAGGACAGTCATGATGCTGATAAAGGATAGGCTGCATGGAGAGGGGAGAGAAGGGGGTTAGGGAGGGAGGGAGAAGAAGGTGATAGGACAGATGGTCATACCTGGGGAGGGGGGCAGGTTTTGTGTGGAGTGGGAAGGACAGCATGGGCTGGGGTCAATAGCACCTGGACATGGATTCAGATTGGGGTGGGGGGAGGTTTGAGAAAAGAGTGACTAGGGGTCAGGTTATGAGCATCCAAACCTAGGAAGTAGGTAGGGCTGTCAGAGATGGATTGGGGTGTCAGGTCAGGCATCTGAACCCCAAGGAAAAGAAATGGTAAACCTGAAGCAAGGAAGATTTGGCAGTGCAAGATGGACTATTAAGAGAATGGGCTGAATATTGGATAGAAAATGATGTCTAAAGAAAAGTAAATAATGTATATATGAAGGATTCAATGGAATGTATTTGTGACTGATGAATTAATAAATCTGTTGCCAGTTGAGCACCCAAAAAGAAGTTGTATGTGTACAATCATTTCTGAGGGAGATCCCTCTGACAATCCAAATTTTTTTTTTGTGTTACTAAGTTATTGATTATGAAATTCTCTATTGCCTTGTTGATGTTATGCTTGAAGATTAAGTATTTTAAATTGTTATTGAACCTCCATGTGTCCTTCTTCTTATTCTGCATGTCTAATATTGTACTATAACTAACTGGATTATGGTCAGAAATAAGAAGATCTATATTAGCTGTAGTACCCATACTGTTCATTAGAAGCTCTCTAGACATAAATCAATCTATCAATCAATTTTTATTTTACCAGGCATAGCACAATTGTGCAAGCTCATTTTCAAGGTGGTCCTGGCTGGACACAACAGAGAATGGGTATTACAATATATACAATTGGAATTCAAAACATACATTGTTTTAATACAACATAATGGAGAATTGGTATTACAATACATACAGATGGACTTTCGAGACATACATTGTTTGAATACAGTAACAGTAGCCATGTCATATAGGGCAAGTTTAGGTCACACAGCATAAAAAAACAATGAAAATTAAAGTGAAAAAATAATCGATTTGTAGGACAAAAATATTTGAAAGAAGGAAAAGGGGAAGAAATAAATTTACATACAGTAGCATACTACAATAAGAATAGATACGGATCTTCATGTGCTATATTGGCAATACGACATAGTGCAGTTATCTTCCAGGAGCAGTAGAGGATAGACTAAGAGTAACAGTTACAGTTTTCCCCCCAAAAAGCAGTCCAATAAGGATTTAAAGATCTGTGTCTAGATAATTTTAGTAAGTGTCAAAGATCTTTGGAGAGTAATACCTAAAAATGTAGTTTAACCTTGAGAGCATCTTATGTCTGGCTGAATAGAATGTGCAGTCTTTTTCGTTATCTTGTAAATCTCTCCATAAATCCACCAGATTATGTGTTTATAAAAACCATTACAAAAGCTGTGCTTCATATTTATCCCACTTAGAGCCTCTTGATGTTTTATCTAAATAGCTGTTAAGTGTACAATTAGACACCCCCAATGCAATATTCACACAGTTCCAACTGAATAATAGTTTGATTATTTCAGCTAAAACATTTCCATAACCTTTAAAGGGGGGAATATATTGATCTAAAAAAAAAATATCCATTATTACCAGCACAATTCTTTCCATCTTATCCATTACTGAATCTAGTTTCCATTTACAATTCTTACTAAATAAAAGGGCCTCCACTGCACTTATGTTTTTGTTTATACTTTGCGAATGGTACATTTGTCCAGACCATCTTCTCTTTAGTCTATCTCTTAAAACAGTGGTAGGTTTCAAGAATGCTTGGGACAGGTACAAAAGCACCACCAAACTGACTAGCAGTTAAGGGAGGGGGTAGGTGTATGGGCAGACTAGATGGACCGTATGGTCTCCTTCTGCCATTACTTTCTACGTTTCTATGTTTCTTTGCTGTTTAAAAAGGTCTCCTGAAGCATAATCATATCAATATTAAGTTTTATAAATCTGCATAGAATTTTCACTCTTTTAATTGGTGAATTAATACCATTCACATTCCAGAGTTCCCATTTAAAAATGCCCATAATTTTGCCTCAAATTACCACCTGCCATCACTTTCCAATATTTTTTAACCTTAATTTGACTTATCCCATCCCTTTTCCTTTTTATTTTATTTTTTTCTTTACCTTCACCCGCTCCCTTGCTCCCCCTTGTGCCTATGATCCTGGTCTGGCATACCCTCTTTTCCCAATCTGAGGCAATTGTTTAGCCATGATTAGTCCCCCCCAACCCACCACATTCCCTTTAGACCATTTTCTCCTTTGAACATGCTGTTCAGATCATAATTATAATTTTCAACTCTTCTGTTTTTTTCTTATTATTGTTGCTCTTCTTTTTCTCTTTATCCCTGTTCAAAAGTAGAAATAAATTCCTTGTAAATGGATCTTTAAATCTTGTACTATTTCAGTTACAGTTCTGAAAAACAAATTTTGACTGTTATGTTAAACTTTCAGCCCAGAAGGAAAAATGCCATATGCTTTTACACACTCTTTCCACAATCTTTGTTGTACCCTCTACATTGCTTTGTTTGCTCCAATAATACTTTTGAAAAATCATGTTTTAAATATACAGCTTGTTCCTTGTATATAAATGTGTTTGTTCTAAAGTAGGCTTGCATTATTCTGTCTTTTCCTTCTGATGTTAATATTTTTATGTTCACTGGTCTAGCCCTTTCTCTGCATTTGTATCTCCCATACATGAACCAGTGCACCCTATTATTGGTAAGTCCGTTTCTGACCCCAACATTTTGGAAAACATGTCCATAACCAGATCCTTCAATGGAAGGTCTTTTTCCCATTCAGGTAACAATCCAAAAATACAATTTTTTTTCTTCTTAAACAGTTTTCTTCATTGTCCACTTTCAATTTAAGAGAGACCCTTTGCTACTGTAAAGTTTTAACCTCTTGCAGCACTGGAACCACAGTATCTTCTAATTTTAAGTGTCTCACCTCTAATTCACTTATTCTTTTAGTACTTTGCTCCAATTGTAAATCCATATTTGAAATAGTTTCTTATAGATTTTATAAAGAATCATAGAGGTGTTGCAGTTTGTCTATAGATGTTTGTAACAAGGTAACATTTTTTAGTTGCAGAGCCCATTCTGGTGGTATATCCTTGTTAGTCTCTGTCTGACTGGTTCCTGCTCTTTCTTTTTTTTATTTTATTTTCTACCTCTTCATATTGTTTACTATTAGCTTCTATTTCTTCATCTGAGTGTTGAAGTAAATCTAAAGAGGCCAATGGGGTATCTTTTGAAATGTTGTCCCCATTTGTATTACTCATTTCTGCCCCTTGGACACTTTGTGTTTGCTTGAATTTGTTCCGCTCTTTCTTTCTTTTAGTTTTCTTGTCTGGCTCCACTTGGGCATTTGGCCCCATTTTGGCTGTATTTAAACCTGATATGTTGCAGCAGTTCTTAAATAGTAGCTACAATTGTCTTAAATTTCTTCTTCCTGATTCCGGTGTACCTTTTTTGATCTGGCTGGAAATATCTTGATTACTTTTTATTGGTGATTTTTGTTTGCTATCAGAGTTTTGAAAAAGTTTAGAAAGTATTTGTTTTGCCCTGTTCAGTATTCATCTGTCCCTTCAACATGTGCTGGATAGCCTTCATTCAGTTTGTACTCTTTTGTTATGTATTTTTAGCTAACCCTGCTCTTATAAGTCAGCACTGGGGAGTTTCCGGTCACCAAGTGTATATTTGGGCCTCACACTCTTTCAAATATTCATCAAAATGAACATAACCAAAAGCAAGTCTTTCATTTAAGAAGAAAATAATCAATTACTTATCTCATAAAGCAGTTCATTTTCTTCTGTCCATTGCCTGGTCCAATTTTGTCAGACCACTCGCTCTGAGTTGGCATTTTTCCTCTTCTTTTTCACCGATCACTCCAGTCTTCATCAATTCTACCACTCCGTTAGTAATCCTTCGGGTGTTTCGACATATATCCTTCCTTCTTGCATATGGTGCCTTTTCTTATATATTCTCTCTTGGCTTTCTAGGCCCCTACATTAATTTTTCTGCTCCCATGAAAATTGTTTTAAAATTGTCCCTTAAGCGCAAGATGTTTTCCATTGATCCATCGACTTCAGACTAATGCTGTGGTTAGTGTTTCATTTAAAACACCATCCTTTTGGACCAGTTTTGGGAACCTCAAACCCTGGATCACTAACACCACTGCTCTGAAGATTTAAGCCACCATTTCTGGGAGAAAGTTGTGATTAGCATTTGTTTTAAACCTCATCCATTTGGACCAATTTTGGGAACCTTGCATGCAAGACTGCCAATGCCACTACTCGTCTTCAAGAGTTCAAACTCGGGCAGCTGTTTCAGGGAGAAACCGAAGGAATATTTTAGCCAGTGAAATACAGAACTGATCACATTTGCCAGGTTAGCTTTTAGCAAAAACTAGCTATTGCCATGTGGTGGGTTTGCTGAGAGGAGTGCAGCTTCCTCGTGCTACCTAACCAGCAGACAAATGTCTTGTATCACCATACTCCACCTCTCTAGGATGTTTCTATCTATCTATCTATCTATCTATCTATCTATCTATCTATCTATCTATCTATCTATCTATATAACTGGGGTCCAAATATGGCATTTCTAAAATATATCAACATATTCAGTGATGGAAAAATGTAAGTGTGTTTTCTGATCACAATTAGCTATGAAAAAGGGTTTGGTTCTATTATTTATTATTTACACGAATTGTTTTCAGAAGTACTTCTCTAAGACTTAGATGATTATTTACTCTCTGTTGCTTGACATTTCACCTGTGACAAAGCAAAATGATTAGAGGAACAATAAAACCAAGATTCAGGAACATAAAAACAAAAAAAAAAACAAAGACTCCTAGCTGTCTCTCTCCAGCTTCTGAAAACATGCAGCCGAGTCTGAACTCGCTGGGTGTGAATTAGTAAACAAGTGAGCTAGGGGATGTGTGAATGATTTTGATGTTCCTTAATGAACCTTAGGCTTTAAAATGATGCTATATTCTATGCTTAGAATTGCTAAAGACTATATTCCTGATAAATGTTCATTTTTCTGCCAGGATCTCCCCAACACACAGACACACACTTGTGAGAAAACATATGTGCCTGTTTTACAGTCTCAGGAATGCATTTCAGGGTGGCATTACACAATTTTGTGTTCATTCTAGCTGTCTTTTAGAACATTCCATTAATGTGCTGAATATTTTAATCCCCTATTGTGTTCTGGTTGAGCACTTTGCCAGTCTCAAATAAAAGAAAACCCAGTGCCTCAGATTTGTTTTATTTGTTTGGGCAGAGGTGCAATTATTGGGGTCATGGCAAGACACAAAGCTAATGATAACCTGACAAAATACAATACACATTATTGACATATTTAGCAACCAAGTTAGACTCAAATTTGAGTGAACCCACCATGGCACAATAGGATGGTTTCACTAACAAACCCAATTAAATATTCAGAATTCCCAGTGGATTCCACAGGACAGAGCTATGTGTAACAAAAGATTGGCTGCACCGAAATAGCCCACTGCAGATTTTGAACTGATGTGTCTAACCTATACTTTATCAAATATTTGTAAAGTTATGGTATTATTTTAGAAAAGTGAAGCTGATTATATACATGAGAAGTTACAAAATAATAAAGGTACATTTTTTATTGAGGTAAGGTTCTGATGGGGCAGGGGTTGTCATTTGTACCCTGAAGCTGACTGATGTACTCTAAATTCCCAGAAGATACATCCCTCTTTGATTCCTCTACTGTAATGGTCACCCAACCTGCTCACCACGAGTCAAACAAATCAGAATACAAAGAATATGCTATGGAGTCAGATATTTCAGAAATTAAACTGAGCTGAACAAAACTTTACTGTGGAAGTCTCTCTTAGCAGCTGTTCAGTAAAATAAAAGTATTACTGAGGAATGTCATAAATAAAAATATTTCAATTTGTTTACCTGGCGGTGCATAGGTGGGGTGACAAGATAGCAATTGTAAGTACCTATAAATTCTGTTTCTAAAAGATACTAGGTGGCTGGAGGCCCTTAACATTTTTACCCTGGACAGAAAAGGACACAAAGAGGGATATAATCTTTTGGCGATTTTGTGTGTATCAATCAGCATCATCCATTACTTGTTGCAGTGCATGCCCAAGCAAGTTAGGGATGGGGGTATCAACACTTAGAGAGTAATGTCTTTACAATTCCTTCCCTCTATTTTGCATATCCATAGACCTTAGTCATGGCCAAGAGTTCATTATACCGAATCTGGTAATGATCGTGTTCATTAAAAATCAATTAACTTAAATCATGGCTCCAAGATGTCTGTAACTAGGCAGCTGGTGAGGAAGAGCTCTCATGGTGCTTCTTATATATTTTTTATGTAAAATAGTTAGTATGCCAATGAAGACCATAGATACAGCTTCAGCCAAAGGCATGACCACATACTTTCATATATTAATTAAGATCTCCAGAAAAAATCTCTGCCTGCCTTACGTACCCCTGTGAAGCATTAAAGAGATATTCTTTAGATGTATTGTGAAATAGATGGAAATATCAGAATGTATCTATGGCTGCAACTGTACAATGGTAAAAGGATAAATAATTGAGACACTGGATGTATTCAGGGCTTCAGTTAACTCCATTTGGGGAGTATTTAACTACCAAAAATAAGGTAACAACTTCCAAAATAAAGGGGGAGGAAGTTATTGATTTCCAAATGTAAAAAACAAAATTGGATGACTTCCAAAACTAAAGGCACAGAAGCTAAGAAATTATTGATTTTTCTAAAAGCAATAGCATTTTACCACTAATATTTGTATTAATATCCATAAATTGATCCTTCTTGGAATACTGGCTTTCAAATCATGGGATCTGGGAAGTATTTTGACTTCCCAAAAGTTGGAATGACTTCCAAGTTTTGACTCATGGAAGTATTTGACTTCCATAATAAATAAATTAACTGAACCCCTGGATGTATTGTGACTTCATAGAACTGCAGTGTGCCAATCTGTCAGTAGATCTACTGCACCACCAGAATACCATCAGAAGCTTGATGAATCAGAATGGGTCAGCAATTCAAAGTTTGGTACTCAGCATGTCTAAATCAGTACACAAATGCAAAGACATTGTCAAGTTATTGCAATTAGGAAAAAAGAATGAATTCCAGCAGATGCTCACCCAGCACAACTGCTGGGCAACAGACTGCTGTTTTATCTTTCTCAGAGCTACCATGACTAAACAGCCCTCTGATAAGCCTGCTTGCTGTGATATCATCTAGTAAGCAATCATCAGCAAATTCTCCAGCTAGTGCAGCTCTTTCTTGAATATTGGAACTTTGGAGTTTACCTATGGTGATCTCTCCATTCCTACTACTTGTACTGCATTGATAGGAGCCAACAACCCGAAGATCATATGGATAAATGACAATGTAGTCAAATTTTCAGCAGTATGAATGTCAGCTATGCCAGTATTACCAAGGTACTAATTGATTCAAATCCCATGGCTCTGAATGCCAAGAGTAAAATACAAACTGAGGCACTCCTAGACATAAGGGATAACAAAGGGTGTGGAAGTAAACTGGAGACTGATGCTGTTGCAATTTGATCTGAGTGAAAGTTTGAAATTCTGTTTTCTCAGAACTTTCACAAAATTTCATAAATTTTGTGAAATTTTCTGAACTTCCTCAATTGGTGAGATTGGAATCTTCTGAACGTGTTTGGCAGATTTTTGCCCTCTTCCACAAAATATTTGGGCTGAACTGCAGAATAACATACATGAACAGTGGAATTACAGTTCTGAGGAATTTTATTCCACAGTTTAATGGATTATTCTGCAATACTCTACACATAATTATTCCACAGTTCAGTGATCAGTTCTGTGGAATTTCTTTCTGCAGTATAATTAATTAATCCACAATTCATACATTCATTCTGCAGTTCAGTGACTCACCGAATTGTGGCATAAATGTATGGATTTCAGATTAATGTATTAAACTGTTGGAAAAAAATCCACAGAACTGACCACTGACAGTGATCAATTATAAAAAATTTTTTTTCTGCAGTTTAATACAATAATCAGTAATTCATACATTTATTCACCTGTTCTAAGTGGGAATGTCAATGAACGTTGCCGAATAGCATTCCAAAATTTCACGAAAGTAAAATTCTGATTTTTCTCTAAATTCTACCAGTGGAAGTTTAATTTCACACAGTCCTAACTGTGAGACTATGGTGGAAAATAGTAATGAGGATAGGGAGTTCATACAAATCCCTGAATTTATGGACAACCAGGATTCAAACCTTGACCGCAGCAGTACCACATTAATTTCAGACTCATTTGGCTGGTTGGTGGAGTTAAGATAAGATATCTCCCTTATTAGATCAGACATGCAAGATGGTTTGCTACAGATGAATGCCCCCTTCTCCACACTTGCCTGTGTTGTTAATAATCTGAACACAAAAATGGAAACTTGGACAACACATACTACTGAACTGGAGGAACAAGTAGATATTATAGAAGGCAAAGTTATGTCTTTAACAGAAACAGTTATCACCCATAGCCTAAAGTTAAAATATTTGATAGGGAAGATAAAGGACTAGGAAGAAAGATCTTGGGGGTTAACCTGAAGCTGGCTAAAGTTCCCAAGGGAATGGAGGGGCTGGGGATCTTATGACATTTAGGGAGCCCTGTTCTGGAGAAACTGTCACACAAAGGGTTCACCTGCTGACTTAATTTTTGTAATGTAACCTTCACCTCTTTAACAGCTCCCCAAAAGAAAGGCACCTTTGTTGTCATTGTGTCATTAGATCTAAATGTTAAAAACAAACAAACAAAAACTCCTTATCAACAAAGTAAAAAACAGACGCACTACTTTTTTGCAAAAGTTTGATTTGGTGAAGACTCACCTTACATTCAACATCAACTGCAGCTACTGAACTTAAAAAGTTGTTTACATCAACTTTAGAAAGGCCAAAATGTTTATTATACATATATTTAATATTTCTGATGTGGAATATCTACTTATGTTGCAGCAGTAAAGGGTTGTTAAACAATGTCACGGAGGATCTAACAGTTGATTGTTGCAACTGTACTTCCACCACTTAAAAAAAATCTCCCAAAGTTCATAGTTTAATTTCCACACATGGTTGATTTTCCCCAGAAGCTGAGGGATCTGATTTGCTAAAAAGGAGTTAATTTTCTACATTTCCATTGAATAATCAAATTTCAAAATAATGATACAGTCTTGATTCTAACAGTCTTGCAAATAGTAATTCTGAGAACACAAATAATAAAAATGACAGAACATGACTTTCATGTTATGCAGCACTATTTATTCAAATGTTATCTCCCATAATTTCAATCATTAAATAACTGCAGTGGCATTTGTAATAGTTAATTATTTCTTTATTTGACCATGAAGCAGCTGACCTTATAGTAAATGCAAGTTTATGAGAATTAGCAGAGGACAGAAAATGCCACCTCAGACGATTCCATAACCAGTCTGCATTCAAATGCATCATACAGTCCCCTTTGCTTGTTGTCTACAGTGGGACCTGGAAGCCTGAAAAGTAAGCCCCCCTTCCCCATTTTGTCTCTCACTAATGGTCTTCGGCTGCTTCAGATAAATCCTGGCAAAAGTTTGTTGCTTGTAACAAGCTCTTTTTTTTCTTTTTTCTTTTGTTTGTAGCAGTAAGCTGTCCTGGTCATTTCTCTCCTAAAGGGATCCAGGGGTCTTATCATTTTCATTGATCTTTTCTGGTGTTTTTTGTTCTTATCAAGACAACAGATTACTGTACCCTGGTAAAACAAAAAAAGAGGCAAGTTAAAATAAACTCTTATTATTCCATTTTTTATAAACTAGTTAATAATTATAGAGTGCTGCAGAACTCTTACATTTGTTTTAGCATGCTAAGATTCCAGGTCCACTGATTCATGTTCACAGTAACAGTTTTGCCCATAGCCATTTTAGCATGCATCAACAATAAATTAGTTAACATTAAATAACAATATGCTTCTTAATGTATAGAACATTAGCCAAGGACCAAAATGAAATGGAATAAGGTGACTTAAAAAACTCAACCAAATGTGCAAGGAACTCAGCGTTGAATTATTTGGCAAGAACACCTATGTTTTCACATGGGGTTATGCAAAGCAAATGTAGGCGTCTTTGTCCATATGGTTCAATTAGTCAAATGTGTATAAAATGCTATATAACCACAGTTTTTGAAAACTGTTATTCATTTTGTCAAGACATGCAATTATATCAGTGAAAATAATAGATGTATATTATGTTTGTTGTCTTGAATAATATTAAGTAAGTTATGCATTGGGGGCCCGAGCAAAAGCTCAGCATGGTTAAATTGATTAAAGGACAAGCTGTATTGATTAATGTACTAAATAACCAGACATGATCATAACTGCTTTCTGCTACAATGAGCATTACACTTTGGCTAATGGTTGGTTTTCACTCTAGACCTCTGTCACAGTAATGGAGAAAGTGGAGAAAGTGCTGGAGAAAGCAATGATGAACACTTCCTAGATGGATGTGATTCCACAAACATTTCAACCACCACAGAAGACCCAAATGACTAAAACAATCCACACAAATTGCATATTCTTTATTTGTACTCTGGGAGCAGGAACATATAAATCTCTAAAACTGAAAAGAACTCTCCAGACTCATGACATAGTCCAGTCACCATCTCTTTGACCACCAGGGTTCTCAATGGAGAGTTGATTAACAGTCCAATAAGGGACCCTGCCAAGGTGGACAAACCTAGATTCTGGAATAAGGAGTAATTTGCTCTCTTAGCAGTTCAGACAGTACCATCCATATAAGCCAAGGCCACTTACAAAACTTTGGCTTTCCTCCAGGCCTATCTGCACAACAGTTTTTCCAACCCTCTGGGTGGAGGAAGGACCCATTTCTGCTACACCCTGGACAATTTTCCATGGGTAGGATTTTCTCCAATATGGCAGCAGCTATGGGACATATGCTTGCTATGGTGTCTGGAGATTCAACAGGGTTTACTGGAATGGGCACAGCAGGCATTATGATGTAAGCTCAAGGACTATCTGAAGCTTTACCAGCAGCACTAGCCTTACACCTTCAACAGCATTTCCTGGCATCTTATGTAAAATATACTGATCAGTTGCCATTTGTATTGTGGTGCAGAATTGTATTTATTTATTAAAACTGGTTTATCAGGTAAATGTACAGAGACACATAAGAAATCTAGTTTACAGATGGGTGACAAGTGGACAGAATAAGAATATTCTAATAGCAGAACAATTGCACTAAATAACTTGCATCCAAACACTGGGTGTTTACTCACCTGGTAAAGGTGATTGTGTTAGTTGTATCCATGACACTCCAGACATTACCTCTTGGGTTTCCAACCCACCTGATAGGATAGTGATGCACATATGACCCAGATCAAATTCCAATGTATACGTTGGTCCCAGGAGTCCCCTTTTTCCAGTTCTATTCTTCCATAACTGAAAAATAACTTAAGCCAACACCCTTCCCCTTTGACTCCCCCATTGAACCACATATAGAGAAATAATAGACTGTGAATTCATCAACACCTTTTGTTTATTTCCTAGTGATACAATTCTAGATTCGATCACCTAGTGTTACCAATGGTACTCAATGGTTTAGTCAGACCATAACACAGAGAAATGTTCAAGATTCCAGAGACCCTGTAGTCGTAATTATTCAGCCTGAGTTTATTCCTGCGATGATCACCCTGAAGGGAGGGCAATGGAGTGCCATGGATACAACTAACACAATCACCTTTACCAGGTGAGAAAACACCCATTGTTTTATGTCGGTATCCATAACACTCCAGACAATACCTCTTGGGTTACTATAATAAGCAGATCCACCATTCCTTCAGGGCGGGACAGGGCAATGAGAAAGGAAACTGGTTTGGCAGGCTGTGGATAAGATCTTACTGGCAAAGTCTGTTCTCTGTCTATATAACATCTCAAGTCTGTAGTGTCTTGCAAAGGTATGGATGGAAGACCAAGTTGCCACTATGCAAATGTCCTCCATTGACACACTAACTCTTTCTGCTCAGGCAGTAGCCACTGCCTTGTGGAATGAACCTTTATTCCTTCTGGTGGAGTGAGATCATTCAATTTGTATGACTCCTGTATTGTCCTCTTTAGCCAGCTGGCGATGGTGGTTTTGGAGGATGTCATTCCTTGTTTGTGGCCTTGTGCTATTATAAAGAGTGTCTCTGATTTGTGGATTGGCTGTGTTCTTGTACTGTATTGTGTTAACACACTACCTATGTCCAGGGAGTGGTGGGTTCTTAACTCCCTCTGTTGTGGTTGTGCATAGAATGTTGGCAGTTCCATAGTCCACTCCCTATGAAATGTGGACATGACCTTGTGGTGAAAGGCTGGCATCGTTTTCATGAACACCCCTTCTGCAGTGAAAATGGTGTAGCGTTATTTACATGAAAGGGCCCCTAATTCACTAATTCTGCGAGCAGAGCAGATGGCTGAAAGGAAACAGATCTTCAGACCCAACCAGTAAAGCTGTGCATGATGCATGGGCTCAAATGGGGTTTCCCCTAAGGATTCTAGAACCATGGTCAGATCCCAGGGAGCCACTGGTGCCTGTATGCGAGGGCGGATGGTCTCTGCTGCCCTAAGAAACCTAATGGCATCTGGATTGGCCCCGGGCTCAGTATGCCCAATCTTGCCCATTGCCGCCCCTATGGCTGACAGCTGTACACTTAGGGAGGAAGTGGACAGCCCTTTGTCAGGCCCTGCTGCAAGTACAACAGTATCACAGACATGTCTGCCTGCATTGGACTGAGTTGTGCAGACTTGCACCAATTTGCAAAGGTATTCCACTGCCTGCCATAAGTAGCTGTGGTAGAGGGCTTCCTGGATTGCAGGATGTTCGATATGACCAATTCATGGTACCTGACGGTCATCAATCTCTGCCTCTCAGGAGCCAGGCTGATAGCTTTAGGGTGCGGGAGGGGGCTTGGTGAATCATTGGGCCCTGGAACAGTATGTTCCTCTGATATGGGAGGGCCCATCTGTCCAGGGTCATGGCTACTGGTGCAGCAAACCAGGCCCTCCAGGGCCAGTTGATGCTATGAGTATGATCTGTTTCTGGAATAGCCTGATCTTTACTAACACCCGAGGAATCAGAGGGAAGACATAAGAGCTATCTTGGCTCCATGCTTGAGATAAAGCATCTACTCCTAGGGCCTGTTTCTCCCTGTATCTGGAGAAGTATGTCTTGACCTGTGCATTTGGCTTGAAAGCCATTAGGTCTATTGGGATGTGACCCCACCTCCTTTGTATCAGACTGAATAAGTCTGGGTGCAGTTGCCACTCCCCCAGCTGCACCTGCTGTCTGCTTAGCCAGTCTGCCCTGACATTTAGCTTTCTCACCAAATGGGCAGCGTGAATGTGAGTGAAGTTGGACTGAGCCCAGTTTAGCACCTTGGTTGCTTCCCTAATCATGGCTGAGCTGCAAGTTCCACCCTATTTGGTTATGTATGCGACTTTGTTGTTGGACTTCACCAGAACCGACCGACTGATGATGTCCCTGAATGCCTTCATGGTGTGAAACACTGCCCTCATCTCCAGGACGTTGATAGACAACCTTGCTTCTGCTGTTGTCCACCTGCCTTGTGCTGTGGAGATGCTCATGCATGCTCCCCAACCGGTTAGGCTGGCATCGGTCTCCACTGTCACTTCATATGATAACTCCAGCAGATAACCCCTCGAGAAGTGTAGGTGGTGCATACACCACCCCAGTGAGTCTCTGACTATTTTTGCTAGGTGAACATTCTTGTTGAGATCATCCTCTGATGGAGAGCCTTGCTGCAGAATGCAGTTTTGTAGGGGGCACGTGTTCCACCTTGCCCAGGGCACCAAGTCGATGCATGATGCCATGCATCTAAGGACTTGTGTTGCTTGACCCGTCATCGGCTCGGGGGTGGACAGCAGTGTCTGAAACTATCATGACCACCCAGTCTATTCATTTGCATGATGGTCTTGCCATCTCCTCGGCTGTGTTGATTTCTGCCCCGAGGTGCTCTATGCACTGAGATGGATGCAGTGAGCTCTTCTCCTGATTGACCACCCAACCATGCTGGGACAGGGCAGACAGAACTAATTCTGTGTTCATTTGTGCTTGGGTGCTGCTGCATGACCGTATCAGCCAATCATCCAGTCATCCAGGTAGGGGATAATGTCAACCGTCTACTCCTGTAATCGGGCTGCGAGGACAATGGACACCTTTGAGAACACCCTTGGTACCGACATCAGGCTGAAGGGTAGGGCTTGATATTGGAAATGTTGACCCAGTATGTGGAACTGAAGAAATCATTGGTGGCTGGGTCTGATTGGAATGTGAGTGTAAGCATCCTTCAGATCCACTGAGGTGAGGTAGTCACCAACACGTAGATTCTTCAACGTTGATCTGAGGGTTTCCATCTTAACTTTGGGGTGGTGGTGAAGTTGATCAAGAATTTTAGATCTAGAATTGGCCTGAGATCTCCATTTTTCTTTGGAACTAGGAAGAAAATAAAGTAGACTCCCATGCCTGACTCGCTGTCTGGAACAGACTGAATTGCATTGTTCAGTATGTGGTCTCAGAGAACATCCTGTACCTGGTGGGCTATAGCCTTTCTCTTTGAGATGGGAGACAGTACCACCCTGTTCCTGCAAGGCGTCTTTGAAAACTCAATAGCATAGTCTCAAGATATGATCTCCAGTACCCACTTGTCGGAGGTCGGCTGTTGCCATTACTGATGGAATAACATCAATCTGTGCCCCACAGGATGATAGTTCAGATGTGGGCATGGTGGTGGGGCAGCCTGGGCATGGTAGTTAATACTGCTTTGGCTTTCCACCTCTGCCTCTGCCTCCAAAGCGGGGGTTCTTTCTTCTGAAGGTAGAGTAGCTGCCCTGTGGGGGACTTCTGAAGTTGTTGCTGTGTCCTCTCCCTGGAAAGGGATTATTTGTGTAATTTCTGTTTTCTGTTTTGTTGAAATCAGCCATTCCTTCGAAATCTGTGCTAAGCAGATGGTAGGTAGGTGGTTCTTTACTTGTCTTTAGCCAGCTCCTTCCCCTCCTCTTTCTGCTTTAGGAACTCTTTAAGGCCTTCACCAAACTCATTGTCTCCTTTCTGGGGCAAGTTGTGTAGGAGTGATTTAGATTCATTATCTGCTTCCCAAAGTTTTAGCTATAAGGCCCGCCTGGCTCTTTTTGTTAAGGCTGAAGCCCTGGCTTCCAATTTTAGAGTGTCAGCTGCCATGTCCCCCAGATATTTAGCTGCATCAAGAGTACATTCCAGCAGCTCTGCCTCCCTGGTCTTGGGATTGAGTTTTTCCATTAGCTCCTCCAACCAGAGAATTTGCGCCTTGGCAGAATTGACAACCATCACTGCAGCTCTAGCCATCATGTCTGAAATCTCGAATAGTTTCTTCAACATTTCTTCCACTTTTTTGTCAGTGGGATCCTTGAGAGAAATGGTGCCGCATGGCAGCACTGTCTTTTTGCATAGTGCTGCAATTTGTGGGTCTATGCTTGGTGCAGTGCACCACAGTTTGGCTTTGTCCTTTTGTACTGGGTACATCCTGTCAAGTTTCTTTTCTCGGACAGGCAACCTGGCTCTGTTGATTCCCACTCTTTTGAAAAGATATCATCAATGGCAGGACAGCTAGGGAAGGTGTCTTTAACCTTCTGGTTTTGCTGGATCATGGGATCAAGCTAAGATTCTGACTTGGGTGTTTCTATGCCAAACCCCATTGTGGATTTTATGGCCCTCATTAGGTCTGGGATCAGATCGAAGGAACAAAGTTTCAATGTCAAAGAGGGTGACTCAGGTACGATGTCCATGTCCTCCTACCCTGACTCTACGTCCTCAACATTGTCTGGTATTTCCCCATGTCCTCATCCCCTGGATGAAGTGGAGCTGGCTCATTGTTGGTATCTGGCTGAGGGAGGGTTTGACCCTGGAGCCGGTGCTGAGACGGGTGTTGGGAGTGGTCTTGTCTTTGTCAGTGGCTCCAGCTTCTCCATGACCTTAAGCATACAATTTTGCTGGCTCTCCATCATAGCCAGAGTTCCCTGTTGGGTCTGGATAAGGAGAGCCCCCCTGGATTCATCCAGTCAGAGGCACAAGGTTCTTGGTTGTTGAACTCTGTATTAGGAAGATGATTCACTGCTGACTCTTCATCCTTGTGTAGGCAGGCAGGGCATTGAGGACCTGGGTTTTGGGGCAGCAGGGTGGTACTACTGGAAGTACATTTCTTGCCCGTCACCATCTAGAAAATGAAAGAAGGACAGTGTTAAACTGAGTAGCCAATGGGGTATAAATACCTGTGTAAAGCAGGTAAACTATGCAATAGATTGAAACTTTGTGCCCAAAAGGCAGTATCACTTTAAAACCAGAAAGTTTTTGTGACGAATGATTCCCCCAACCACAAGAGAGAAAGCATATATCAACACCAATGGGGGGGGGCAAGAGAAACAGTGCAGAACTGTGCTCTTGCTAGTGCTCGTTTTGTCTGGAAACCCCAGAAAGGCGTTTAAAGTTGCCAAATTATTAAGTTCCCCCACTGCGCATAACCCCCGAGAGCATGAACAATGGTCAGATGGCCTCTCAATCTAAAAAGGCAGATTAGCCGCCGGGAAGCCATCGCGCATTAAAATGGTGGCTTATT
This sequence comes from Neoceratodus forsteri, assembly GCA_016271365.2. Taxonomy (NCBI): domain Eukaryota; kingdom Metazoa; phylum Chordata; order Ceratodontiformes; family Ceratodontidae; genus Neoceratodus; species Neoceratodus forsteri. The sequence continues at coordinate 542,378,986 of CM028131.1, read as the reverse complement.
CAAAGATAATGCAGGGTGTGGTCAGAAGAAGCAGGCTCGAGCCTTAGCTTGCTCGGCTGCTTTGCTCTTTCTGAAGCAGAATTACCAGAAATGCGTGAAGACCCATTGCTGTGCCTTGCATTGCATGGTGCAGATAAAGAACTAGGAAGCCGAAGTGCCAGACGGCCAGAAGGGGCTTGTACATAGAAGGCCAGGAGGATCCTAAATGCCCATGCCTGCAGGCCACTGCCACAAGGGACCTGGAGTGGCCGGGCGAGAAAAAAACAGCAAGGTAATAATATTATTGCACCAGGCTCTGCCGAGCAGTCACTGTTGTAGGGACCACATCGAAGATTTCATGCAACCATATAGGCTACCCGCTAATTAAGAGGTAGCTCAGTCAGGTACGGATATGGTGCCATGTGGCCTCCACTTGGGAGAGGAAAGCCACAGGAGCAGGCGCCCGATCCTGTGTGGGAAAGTCACAGACCACCTCTTGGAGAAGCCGAGCCATATTATTCTTTTAGTGCTCTACGGCCCCCGCTTAGGAGTTGCGAACCACCAGCCAGAGGGCATGCTAGGGAGCATGCAACATTCAATTATCAGTGATGCATATTGGCCATTTACATGGTGCTGCCTAGTACCGTAGCATCAAACAACATATTCTGCCCCTTAAAGCAATAGTTCATTGTTAAGTGGTGTTAACAAACAAACAGCTGTTGTATTACAAAGCATACAGTATACAGTGGCAATAAAATGCAAAGCAAAATCTGCTCTTAATATGCTCCTGCTGAATCCGCTCTCTGTTTTGGAAACAGTAAATTACAGTCAGTCAAAACCAGTAAGTCCAGAGAGAGAACAGTTAAAACGACAATCAAAGAACAATCCACCAAAATAACTAAGGCCTAGCAACCAGAGGCCAATTATCGCTCTCTCTGCTCTGAAATTCAGAGCAACAAGAGCCACTAGAGAGGCAGATTTTCTTTTTTACAATTTCTTTTTTTTTTCAACTTAAAGTTTATTAAAGTAATTTTGAAATAAATGACAGATATACTTATACAAAGTCCCTTCAACATTAGAATCATACATCAGTCTGAGTCTGTCTTCCCCCACCCTATCCTCTCACAACTAGTTATCCACCCTTTTAATACATCATCGCTCTAGCCCCATTCCCCCATATCCTTATAGCACAGACAAGTTGGTGAGGGTAATATACGTTGGGTACAATGTGTACAGCAGCAAGAAAACAATTATATACAGTATAATGTATAAAAAGGGTACCATATCTTCTTAAATCTCTCTAATCTATTATTTAAGCTTGCTATAGCCCTTTCTGTTCTGAGGTTCGCAAGAAGTTCAGTCAACCATTCTCCATAAGTGACTTCAGTTTGGTCCATCCAATGCCTAAGTACTATTTTCTTAACTGACATGGATATCAGAGCCATGTGGTATTTCCTGATAGGGAACGTAATATTTGCAAAATCTCCTACGATGCAAATTTTGGACTTAAACAGGCCATCCAAGTCTAGAATGGGGTCGGTTTTATGTTGGATAGTCGTCCAAAGAGGAATTATTTTGGGACATGACCAGAAGATATAATATAATGTACAGTACCTTCATGTTTAGAGCATCTTACACATAGAGGTGAGGATGTCAGTCCAAACTTTGCCATTTTTTTGCAGGGAAAAGTATAAATTATGTAGAATATGCATCTGCATAAGTCTCAGTCTATCTTGGGTTACAAATTTATGACAGTTAAACCAGAGTTCTGGCCGGTTGATCTTATAATCAGGGAAAAGGGTTGACCAATAATTGGTCGGTCTGAAACACTCTGGATATAACCTATCAAACAATGTTCCATACATTTTGGAGACTGTTTTGGGTTGACCCACCATTTGTGAAATTTCTTTTGGTAAAGAAGGGCAAGGCGTCGATTCAGGTTTTTGCCCAGAAACTTTTAATAAAAGGTATCACATTTGGATAATTCTAAAGAAATATTTATTTGGAATCTTAAACTTTTGCATAATACTTTGACCTGATAACCATGTCCCACTGTCTCCTATAAGATTATAAATTGGTATTCCCTTTAATTGTGGTAACCAGTTTGGGGAGACAATTTTGTCCTCTATCTTGAAATTAGGGTTTCCAAATAAGGGTTGATTTATGTCTTTTTTATTGTTGTATTTAAGAAAACAACAGAGTTGGGAGTGGACCTTGATTGGCAGAGCTATGGCAGTGTTTTTCAACCTGCTGGGAAGGAGGTTTTCCTTGATATGGAAAAGGGCTTCTGGCTCTAGTCCGCAGGAGTGGATTTGGGTTAACTCTATTTTGAGCCAAGGTGGGGGTGGAGTGTGGTTGCAGGTAAGAGCCATCTCATGTATTTATTAATGTGGCTAGCCCAGAAGTGAAGCCCAAGATGAGGCAGGTGCAAACCTCCTCTCAGTTTAGGTGCTGCTAATATATGGAGCACAATTCTGGGGGTCTTATTAGCCCAGATAAATTTTACAAAAAGGCTGTGTATCTTCTTAAACCATGATAAAGGTAGCCAGGTGTTTAGCAGTGAGAGGGGGTAGAATAGGTGTGGGAAGACATTCATTTTAAGTAAGTTGACTCTCCCCCAAAAAGAAAGTGGGAGGGAGGCCCATCTGTTGAGGTCTTGCGTTATCAAGTGAAACAGATAATCTAAGTTTAATTTGAGAGTACGTCCAGGATGCTTGGAGAGCTCAATGCCTAAGTATCTTAGTGATTCCTGTTCCCTGATGAGCCCTAATTTCAAAATATCCACTTTAATGAGTTTGTGGTTAAGGTGGAAAACAATTGTTTTGTTTACATTTAATTTATAATTGGAGACTTGGCTAAAGGATTTTATAATATTTAACATTGGGGGAATAGAAGAAACAGGGTTCACTAATTGAAGGAGAAGATCATCTGCGTAGGCCAAGACTTTAATCACGCATGGATGTATTGGGATTGCTTGTACTTCTGGGCAAGCTTGCAATTTATGGATTAGTGGCTCTAGATATATATTAAAAAGTAAAGGGGAGGGGAGTCACGTGATGCAAGCTCTGTGAACACAGCCTGATCCTGTAGCTCCAGCTTCCCGCTGCATTTAAAGTTACATTTCTGGTAATTTGGGCTAGCCTACGACTTCAGCTGATTTCATTAAGCAGTGCAGGAGACCCCTAAAGCAGTTTGGTGTTGAACTGGGTGCACATGGAGGTAGAAATGAGGAAAAATGCGCTCCGACACACCCCGCCGGTTTCGCCCGCGAAGGCCCAGCCGAAGAAAGCGAGATTGAACATGGAGTCTGAAACCCTTGAAAGTGAAAGCACCGCTCGCGAAAATGAGCCCCTAACACTGGCTCAATTTCTTGCTGAATTCAAGCTGTTTCGATCGGAACTCTGCACGGTGACAGAGGAGTTGAAGGCAGTCACTGTGGCCCTGGAGGACTTGTCCCGTCGCACGGGAGATACAGAGGCAAAGGTTTCATCCCTGGAAAAGAGAGTGCAGAAACAGGAGCCGGAGATTGTAAGCCTGAGGCAGAAATTAACGAGAATGGAGGCAAAGATCGAAGATTTAGAGGGACGGAGCAGGAGGAATAATTTAGTCGTTATTGGCCTCCCGGAGCGTGAGGAGGGGGGAGATGTGATTTCGTATATGCAGAATTTTTTTAGGGAGCTTGTAGGCCCGACGCCCTTTGGCGACATATTTACTATTGAAAGAGCCCATCGGGCGCTGCGTGCGGCTCCATCACCAGGCTCCCCCCCGCGTACTGTCATTGTGCATTTTTTGAACTTCCAAGAAAGGCAGTTCGTTCTGTTAAAGGCTAAGGAGATTAAAGAATTGAGACGGAAGGGAGTGCCTATCAGGATCGCATAGGATTTGCCGCTTGCAGTACGGCAGAGAAGAGCGGAGTACCATCCTATTGTGACGAAATTGATCCCAGCGGGTATTCAGTTCCGCATGCTCTACCCCTCTAAGCTACAAGTTATGATTTCTGGGCAATGGGCTTCCTATGATGATGCGGTAATGGCAAGAAAGGGACTGACTGTAGCCCTCCCGGACCTCTTCAGATAGCCCCTGGGACATCTGCGGAGAGAGAAATGGGCTATAATACCAAATTTGAGGCATTGATTGTGACCCCTTAAAGCAAAAGAGCGTGGCCTTGCGGATAAGAAGAGCACCGATCTAGTTTGTTCTTTTTTTTCCCCCCTCTCCCTTGTTTCTTTGCTTTGCCTGAACAAATCGCTTGGGACTATCAGAGGCGCATATTAACGTGGAGCCTGGAAGTGTGGAGGCATGGTGGTTTGAACCTGGGACCTGCAGATAAACCGACTGGGCAAAGAGACGTCTAGTGAGGTGTGGTAGGCTTATCGTATGCAAGAGCCTGGCCTGGAATGATGCAACGCGTTGTATATGGCCTACAGTACGCCGTGATTGACTGAGTATGCCTCAGTGGGTTGGCTAGTTTCTTCGTAAGAGTCAGGCCTGGGTATGCGGAAGCCGTGCTGTCATTCCGGTTATTTTCTTTCTTTTGGGCTCCACGTGGCGATGATGTTCTACTAGGCCCTGAGGGGGTCGTAGTAAATGAAGAAGTATCCCAGGCTGAGAATTGGAAGGGAGGAACCCGAGGACTATTTGCGATTGCAGGCTATGGAAACAGAAGGAAAACGCACCTACTGGAATATATGTTTTTTTTTTCTCTTTTGTTGGTGTATTGGAGCACCGCCTGTGCCTCAAATCGGAGACTGTATGTATCGTGGACACTGCTTGCTGGATCTCCTGCAGATAATTATGACCTTTTGTTTCTATTGGTTTTAATTTATTATATTGCAAAAAAGTTATTTAAGATGGTCTTACTTGTTAATTTTGGGGATTTCTTATACTGTGGAGGGTCAACTCTGGTATTGAGTGTAGGGGCAGGGATATATGGAGTGTTTTGGGGAGGGGTTCTGAGGTGTAAGTTTATGATCTGAGGGTTCTATTGCTTATGTGCATCATATTCTGCCTTTTCTCGTCGCTTCTTTTTCTCCCATTAGGTGAGTGGTTAAAGGGGAATCATAGGATCAGTCGGGACTGTGGATTAGTCTCGGCTAGACATTTTGTCTTTTGCAGGGGGCTGGAGGAAGGGTCTGAGGTAGCAGAGCTATGGATATCACGGGCAAACGTGATGGGGAGGGGAGGGGGAGGTATTGGGCGGGGAGGGATGGGGGTGTTAATGACTTTAAATATAGGTGTATGGGATTGGATTGTTGTAGGGGTTTCTTTAAGGTAGGGCTGGGAGTGGGGAGGTTAGCAGTGAGAGCTTAGAGGGGTGGAATAGTGGAAGATCTACTCTCCCAGTAATATGGGACAGGATGAAGAGACAAGAGGGCATTTGATGGTTTTTTAGGAACTGTTCGGAGGATGGGTAGTGTTCTGGAATTTGTTACGTGGAATGTCAAGGGTGCCAGGCAAAAAGTAAAGAGATATAAGTTACTAAAGCATTTGCAATTGGCAAAGGGCCAGATAATATGTTTACAAGAAACACATTTGCTTGAAAAGGAATTGAGTACACTCAGATGCCAGTTTATTGGTCAGGTGTACGGAGCTGGGTATAATACAGCTGCTAGGGGGGTTGCACTCCTATTGCATAGGAGTGTTGCTTTTGTATGTGAGGAAAGGATAGTGGACCCGGTAGGCCGTTACGTAATTGCTGTAGGACTGTTAAACCAAACAAGGATAGTGCTGGGCAGTGTATATGGTCCTAATGCAGATACCCCTGGTTTTTTTATGGAACTAATGAAGGTTTTAAGTCCGTTTCACCATCTCCCGATGGTGTTAGGGGGGGACTGGAACTTGCCATTTACTCCGGAATTGGATAAAGATAGTAAGCAAAGTAAGGGTCTCTCACCAGCCCAGAGAGGTATTAGGGATTTGTCTGATAACCTGGGTTTGTGTGACCCGTGGAGGGTTTTACATCCTTCGTGTAGGGAATATACTTTTCTATCGGAAGTTCATAAGACCAGATCCAGGATTGACTATTTTTTGGTGAGTAGAGGCTTACTTCCAGGATTGGTGCATAGTAACATTACACCGGGGATCTTTTCGGACCACTCCATGGTTCGCTGTTCCCTTGGTTTGGCTTCTGATACCCCCAAGCAGACTATATGGAAGTTAAATAACCAGATACTTCGCTCCACGGAAATAAGGGAGCACATTAGTGGTCGGATTGAACAATATGAGGTAGAGAATAGGCACTTGTCAATTAGAGGGGACTTGTGGTGGGGTGCTTTAAAATGTGTGTTGAGGAGAGTTTATCCAGTTAGCGGTTGCAAGGAAGAAGAAGAGGACGATAGAGTTAGGTTTTGTTGGAACAAATTAGGGACATAGAGAGCCTTATCAAGGGATACGCCAGAGGAGACCAGAGGCAGTTAATTAAACTGCGCCATGAGTATGAAGAGATACTGAGAGAGAGGCAGAATATGCGATGAATAAAACAAAACCATTATATTTGAATCAAGGGGAGAAGTCAGGTAGGCTCTTGGCAATGCGGTTGAGGGCTGTTGAGACATCGAGGATAGTCCAAAGTATCATGTCTCAAATAGACGGGTAGGTTAAAACTTCGCCTAGAGAAATCGTTAGGGAATTTGAGGACTATTATAAGTTGTTATACAGTCCAATGAATCCCAGACCCAGTAAAAAAGAAGTTGAAGTCTATCTAGATGCTTGTAACTTGCCCCAGGTGACAGAAGTTCAAAAGAGGGAGCTCTCATATCCCATCTCTGATGAAGAAATCTTGGAGGCAATCCGAACGCTTTCCAATGATAAGGCACCTGGCCCAGATGGGTTCTCACCCAATTTCTATAAATGTTTCGTGACTCTGTTATGTCCCGGCCTTAAAAGATTATTTCAGAGTATCTTGACCTTAGATGTAGTGGATGGCTATTTATTTGAGGCTTTAATCGTGCTTATTCCGAAAGAGGGGAAGGAATTAGATAAAGTTACAAGCTATAGGCCTATCTCCCTGATTAATTGTGATGTTAAGATCCTGGCAAAGATTTTAGCGAACAGGTTATCTAAGGTCATGCCTAGTTTAATCCATCATGATCAGGTTGGCTTTATGAAGGGCAGGTCTGCCTCGGACCACCTGCGAAAACTGACTCATGTCTTCTCTGCATCCAGGGACTGTAATTCTCCATGTGTTTTGATGTCGGTGGATGCAGAGAAGGCGTTTGATAGAGTGGATTGGAAGTTTTTGTCCGTTGTAATGGAGAAATTTGGCTTTCCGGTTCAATTTATCAGACACGTGTTTGCTCTGTATAAAGATCCCAAAGCTAAAATATATTGTAACGGAGTGTTTTCTACAAGTTTCTCTCTGAACTCTGGTACGAGGCAGGGCTGTCCTATGTCGCCTCTTCTATTTAATTTATACTTGGAGCCTCTCCTCACTAAATTGAGGTTAGATCCTAGAGTTATGGGTGTTAGAGTGGGGTCCCAAGAGCTGAAAATCTCAGCATTTGCGGATGACATTCTATTGCATCTTGCTCAACCAGGTGACTCAATTCGGGCAGTCATGGGTAACATTGAAGAATATAGTAGATTGTCAAATTATAAAATTAATGTAGCGAAAACTCAGATTTTTCCACTGAACATGAGGGTGCATAAGTTTGAGGAGCTGGAACTGGGCATGCAATGGACCCCGCATAGGTTGAAGTATCTGGGTATTTATTTGGCCAGATCAGATTTGAAATTAATCAAACTTAATATGGATGCCATTAGGAGTACTATTAAGCAGGATTTAAAAAGGTGGAGTGGTCTGCCGCTCTCTCTCTGGGGTCGGATCAATATAATTAAGATGAATGTATTACCCAGGATTTTTTATCCGCTAAATATGCTCAATGTCTCACTCCCCCAGAGGTGGTATAGTGAGTTACACTCAACAGTCTCGGAGTTTATCTGGAGGGGGAAGATGCCTGCAGGGCCTATGGTAAGCTGGCTGCCCCCAAGGAGAGAGCAGGTTTGAGACTTCCATTTTGGTATATATTACTGGGCCAGTAACCTTTGCAAATATCTGAAATGGATAGTGCCCGCCAGGAGGTTGGAGTCTTCGCTTTATGTTCCCTCATGGGTCAGACTGGAAATAGAGGCAATTAAGGAGGTGGGATAGACCCAAGCCTTGCTTACTACATTCCTAAGATGTTACCCCTAGGCTGACTGTTACCCCAATAGTAAAGTTTTGTATACATAGACAGATATGTGCCAAGTTAGGTTATATTCAGATAGGGACAAGTGCCAGCCGATTTGCCTAAATCCCAATTTAAAGATTGGGGGAAGATGATACCGGTGGATGGCTTCCAGCTGGAGGGCTTGGAATTGAGGACTTAATGGCAGAAGGTCGTATACTGCCTGTAAAAGAGATCCTGGCAAAGTATAACATTGAGTCCAAGCAGGTTTTTAAAGTTTACCAAATCACTCACTTATTAACCCAGTTGTTGATTAGGCTTCGAGTAGAGTATGAAAATGGGAAATGGTTTGAATCATTGGAGCCAGATACGTGGGAACCACATGCGGTCTCCAAAGTATACAAGGCACTCCTGGATCAAGTTCTTGCGGACTTTGAGTATAGGCCTAGATATTGGTCTAGTTGTTTGGGAGAGCAGGGACGGGACTGGGAGGGTGTATGGAGACATGTGTATAGGTATCTTAAACAGGATAGACTGAGGGTGATGCAGTTTCACTTTTTGAATAATTTGTTTTGGACCCCTTCCAAACTACATAAAGTAGGTCTTAGGCCTAGCCGAAGCTGTTTCCGGTGCCGTCAGGCAGTTGGAGACTTATATCATATTTTTTGGGAATGCCCACCTATAAAGCAGTTATGGATGCAGATTAAGCAAAAAGTAGATCCATTGTTGGGTATTGACCAGTATTTTACCCAGAAGTATGTCTGATAGGGGATTATTCTGGTATTAGGTTTAAGGAGCGCAGATTTTACATGGCCTGATCTCCGGTTCACTCAAAAGGTAGTTTTACGGCATTGGATGATGGACTCCTCAATCACGTATGTGGAGTGGTTACAGGAGATGGTATTTAACTTAAATATGGAGAAATTGAGTGCAGGAAGGGGCAACCAGCTCCATGTATATGAAAAGGTTTGGAGTCGTTTTCAGGCTGTATACCTTCTCCAGATGAAACCGGATCTAGTAAGGTAACACTAGAAGTGAAGATGGGTGAGCAGATCTTCCGTGGAGATATTTAGTATTGTGGGGAGGGTAGGTAGTGGGGTGAAGGGGGACTGGGGGTGGGGTTAGGGGGTGTGGTGTTTTTTTGTTGTTGTTCTGGGGAGAAACTGTTTACGGTTATAAGCTATGTTATTGTTATGAAGGAACAAAAACTTCTATGTATGTATCTTGTTATGGTATTGATGATTTCAATAAAAATTTTGAATTTAAAAAAAAAAGGTAAAGGGGAAAGGGGGCACCCTTGTCTTGTTCCTGAATAAAGGGTAAAGGGTTCTGAAGTGATCCCATTCCCTGACATTGGGGATTGGTTTAGGGAACTGATCCATTCCTGGAAAATACTGGGGAAATTGAAATCTTTTGAAGTCTGACATAGGTATTGCCAATTCACCCTGTCAGATGCCTTCTCAGCATCCAGAGTGATCAAGGCAGCTGGGTAAGGGGCATCTCTTGATGCCGAGAAGACATGAGACAAGATGCGAAGGTGATCCGATGAGGATCTGCCCATCATGAAACCAACCTGTTCAGGACCAATAATGGAAGGGAGTATTAAGTTAAGATGGCATGCTATTAATTTGGATAATATTTTGATGTCTTGGTTCAGCAGGGAAATAGGCCGGTAATTTGAAACCAGCTTAGGTGCCTTGCCCGGCTTGGGAATGAGAACAATAACAGCTTCAAAAAGAGATGTGTCAATCTGAGCTCCGGAGAGTATGTACTGGTAGAGGGGAAGCAATAAGAGGACAATTGATGTCTTGAATTTTTGGTAGAAATAAGCCGAGTACCCATCTATCCCACGGGATTTATTTAAGGGTAGAGCACTGATTACCTCAAATATCTCTTTATAAGTGGTGGGATAGATTAAAGCTTTTTGCTGATCCTTGGTAAGACTGGGTAAATCGGCCTCCCTTAAATAATCGTCCAATTAAATCCAGGGTGTGGCATTTGACATGGGTCCATATAAGTTTGTATAATATTTGGTAAACTCAGCTATAATTTCATTCAGGGCTGTCTTCAATGAGCAGTCTGTTTGAGATTATATAGATGTTATGTATCTAGAGGATTCTAGTTGCTTAATTCTAAGTGCAGAAGTCTTCCGGCCTTTTCCCCCTGGTCTGTATAAGACACTTGGGTCTTTAATACAGCATGTTCTGCTTTTTCTCTAAGCATCTCTAGCTAAGCAGTTCCAATTTAATAAGCTCTTGCTGGGTAGGCTCGGGTGTGGCTGGAGATAAGTTTTTTTCTATGGACCTAATTTGAGAAAGTAATTGGGACATTCACTTCTCCCTTGCTTTCTTCCTTTTAGAGGCTAAATGGATAAGTATCCCTCTTAAGTAGGCCTTAAAGGCACACCATTCAATGTCTGGTCTCTTAGTCATGCCCTGATTAAGCTCTATGTATTGTTCTATGTGTTCTTGAATTATTTGGACGAGTCCATGATCCTTTAGAAGCTGGTCATTGAGTCTCCATCTTCCCTCTCCTTTGGGTTGAGATACTACAGATAACTGACAAAGTACAAGGGAGTGATCCGACAGGGGACCAGGTTGGATTGATGAGTCCATGACACCTGGGATAAAAGAATAAGAAAGAAGTACATAGTCTATTCTAGACAAAGATTTTTGAACCAGGGATGTATATGTGTATTCTCTGTCTGATGGATGTAATGTCCTCAAACATCACACAATCCCATCTGGTCCATAAAATTCCTGAGTGCCCGCTGGGCCGGTGAAAGGCCCTTCATATAATGCCCGGTTTTGTCTAATAGAGGGTCATAAACCAGACTGAGGTCTCCTCCCAATATCATCAGGATTGAGCTAAAAGAACTTAAAGTTTGAATAAGTTGAGTAAAAAATATTGCTGAATCCTGGTTTGGCCCATAGATACTCCCTAAAAGTATTTCTTTAGCAAAAATATTGCCAACAACAAGGATAAATCTACCATTGGGATCTTTAATTGTTTTAACAGGTGTAAAGGGGATCCTCCTATGTATTAAAATCATCGAGCCACAACTATTTGTTGAACCCTTGGCTCAGAAAACCTGGCCGACTTGTTGCCTACGTAGCTTTATTGCCTCTGCATCCAAGAGGTGAGACTCTTGCAAGAACATGATCTCTGCAGATAGTAGATTTAGATATTTCAAAATCTGGTATTGCTTAGACTTTTGTCTGACCCCTTTTACATTCCATGATATTACATTAATTGACTTGGCCATTTAGCTTTCCATGCGTATCCCGTAAAGACATATAAAATTCAAATGTTGCTGCTGTAGATTGTAGATGCACTGTGCTATAGCCTAAACCCACTCCCAACCCCTGATCCAGACCCACCATCAGTATTCTCACCCCTGTGTATATTGAAGCAGTCTGTATAGTTGCAATCAAACCTGGTAAAGATCGCCCCCTCCCCTCCCCCCATTCTGCTCATCCAACGTTATGCAGAACCACTTTTTAACTTCTCTCCCAATCTACCTCCCTCCCATCGCCTAGCGCCCTGAGGAAGGGAGAAAGAAAAAAAAATTGACAATTGTAATTGCAATAAAAAGCCCAAGTTAATACAATGGGAAATATGAATATTCATAATGTATTATAATTCTCTAACATAGTAATTCAAGCCTGTTTCTCCTTCTTTCATCCATAATACTAGAGGAGGGAAGAAAATAATTAGCTTTTAAACAACAGGAACAATAACTATTCAATCGAAGAAAATAAGTTGCAACATTGGAAGTTAACATTTAACTAACATGCCACCAAGATTCTACTTTTACTAAACAAAGCTAGGAATAGAAACTTGTAAACTTGTTAACAATATCGAGTCCAGCCTGAAAGTAAACCATAAAATAATGCAAATCAAAGTTTTTCCATCTACTACCACAGTCTGAAAACAAAACACAAAGATACTTGTACCCTTATCCTTAAGGGACCTCTTGTGGTAGAGGATCGTAACTGCTTCTTTTCGCCTCAGTAAAAAGTTTGCAAGTGCTCCACTAATGAACAGTCTTTTCCTTATAGAGACTTGGTTTTACCCTGTAAACTTACTCGCAGCTGTGAAGTATGTGAACAAACCCCTCTTTAATTATGAAGTTTGGACAGATATAATCAGTACATTTATATTGGGATTCTGTTGACACTTGAAACAAATAACAAAAAGCTGAAGCCAGGAGATCACTTGTAGGATGTCAATAATAAAAAAAAAAGTAACCACATCATCTTCGATGTTTTAGCCCATTACAGACTGGGTTAATCTTTCTCCTTATCTCAGCGATTATTGAACAGATCTGGCAGGGTCCTCTGGAGTGGAGTATTGGCTACTTCGACATCCTCAAATGTAGACCAGGATCCTTCTAGCAGCACTTGTAGTCGGGCCGGGCACCCTATTTTAAACTTTATACCAGCCGCTATTAGTTTAGAAACTATAGGGTGGAATTCAGTACGACATTGTCTAACGGTGGCAGGCAGGTCCTGTGTTATTCTTATTTTGTCTCCTTGCCATTGAATTTCTTGCAGATCTTTTAATTTCCCCAGGAAGAATTGTTTTTCCTGGAAGTTCAAGAACTTGAGAATAATAGGTCGTAGTGCAGATCCAGGGGGTGGCATGGGTGTAAGGGATCTATAATATATGCAGCTCCAAAGGGTGAAGGACCCACTAATTTTTCTACTAGCTTTTGTACAAAAAGGATAGTGTTGGACCCTTCTTCCTTCTCTGAAATGCCAATAATAACCGTGTTGTTTCTGCAGCTCCTCCCCTTCAAGTCCTCTATTTTGGCTTCTAATTTTGTAATTCTTTGCCTGTTTTCCACAGTGCCCTCATTTAAATGACCTGCTCACTTCTCCAGGGAGGTGGTACAAGTTTTATTGTCAGACATCCTCATAGACAGATCCTCACGCGCAGAAGTCATTTGCTTCACTTCTACTGTGAGGGATTTCAAGTCATCTCAGAATGGAGTAAATTCAAAGAGAAATCTCTCAAGCGTAAGGGGAGTCATTTCTGCAGCTTTGATGGTGGCAGTATTGGTAGTGGCTAATTTGCTGCTGAGGTCCTGCTGGGCCTTGGAGCGCTTGCTCGGCTTCTCCGGGGAGACCGGCGGAGTATGATTTGGTAGCGCGGAACGCATCTCTGCTTCCATTTTTTAGGTACAGGTCTCCTCTACTTAATAACAGCTTGCATTTGGTCTGAAGATAAAATTAATGCTCTTATAAATATAGCATTAAGACTCTTTTTAAATGCCAGGCAATGGGAGGCGATCTAAAGAGGTGTTACTCAGTGTGCTGCATCACGTGTTTCCCGAAAGGCAGATTTTCTTATCAGCAGGAAAACATTAAACATTTCATTAGCAGAAGAGCATCAAACAATCAAGCCTAAACAAATGCTGTGGTTTTAAGGGTTTTGGCCTACCTTAGGTAATTAGTTGTTGCAAGGGAACTCCTGGTGTGCATGTAGTCTCTCAGATGCAAAGGTTGAACTGGAGAAAGGGGGCTCCTGGGACATAGGTATACTGCAAAATTTGATCTGGGTAACATGTTCATCACTAGCCTATCAGGTGGGTTGGGAACCCAAGAGGTAATGTCTGGAGTGTCATGGATACCAACATAATACAATGTGTTCTTATATCCAACATGTTTAGATCATGTCCAAGAAATACCCTAGATATCTAGAGTACAACTTGTGCTTTTTTTATGCTCATATTTTTTGGCCCTTGGATGCTGTCAGGGGGAAGAAATCCAACCCCCATATCGGCTAGGTCCTGGCACATGCCATGATTTGGACATCATGGCACTTGCACTGAGAGGTTGTTCCATTGAGCGTCCCCCCTCTCCACCTGTCCAAGGCTGGGTCAGTTGTGCAATGAGCTCAGTGCATGATCGGGCACGCTCCCACACCCGATGTGCAGAGATCCATCAGTCCATGCCTCACCAGGCTCCCAGTATGATCCCAGGCTGCCGCAGCCCCCCTACCAATGTTAGGGGATGGTAGGTGTTGGGTATCAAGTTCCCTCCCTCCTTGAAGAAGGCAAGCAGTCCCTGAGATGCTCAGTTTCCTCTCCCCTAGCCAACCCTCTGAAAACCAAGGCCCACTCCTGAAACCTGGTCATTGGTGGCACAGACAGAAGCATTTCTGCTGCACTGGCAGGCTGGCCAACTAGTGCTTTTTAAAAATACTTTAATTCTGCAGCACTGTTGTGGCTGAGTTGGGTATAGCAATGTTGTGTGTGTGTGTGTGTGTGTGTGTGTGTGTTGTCGAGCGCGCACATGCGGGTTTTATATGTGACAAGTATCTACATCTGCTATTAATATTTGTAAGGACTTCTGTAACTATAGTGTAGTTAAGGAAACTCAAAGTAAAGTGTTATCATTGCAGGGTCACACTTTATTTTAAGTGTCACTTTCATCATTAATTACATGCAACAGGGGCAATCATACTGTAGTTACACATTTGTTGCGTGCAGCTGCATTGCAATTGCAATACAGTTATAGTTTTGTTACACTGTACCTACACTGTAATTTAAGAAATTAAAGTGTTATCACCTGTAGATAAAATATTCCACAGTTCTTTGGTGGTCCTATTTTAAAAACAGTTCAAAAAGAATGTAACAGTAATAGTGGTGCAAGGATTAAATCATAGAAACAACACACATACACATGCACAGATAGATAGATAAAGAGAGAGACAGACAGACAGACAGACAACAGACAGACAGAGAGACAGATAGAAAGACAGATAGAAAGACAGACAGATAGATGGATGTTATATTGATGCTGTAACACAAGTAGAGGGAGGGTTGACCAAGAGTTTCTGTGTTGAACCTTTAAGTTTGCCCTGGGCATCTTTATCTGCAATCACATGGAAGTGCAGGGCCCTGTTCATCTGCAGTCAACCAGACAGCCTCATGAATTCCTGTCAGCCAGTGCTGCACAGAGAAATGGACAGAACCTTCCATTGCCACAAGGCATGGCCCTGACTGTTTGCATCTGTTCACGCAGATCATGAAGGATTATTTGTGGGTGTCTTCTTTGGGGTTGTCAACCCTAATGCTCACCCCGCACCCCCAACCCATAGCCTCCTGTCCAAACCACAAGGTACAGCTCCAAGCCAGTGCCTCACAGTTAAACACTCTTTGAAGATACAGAAGAATGTCTCACCACGTGTCAACACAGTCTGTACTAGATTTCTTGACACAGGGCCCAGCAGGCCCTGTATGAAGAAAGGAGATAACATCTGATGTTGTTTGCTCAGAGAATGGGATGAGCGTTAGAGTTAACCCCAGGAACAACCTCACCACTGATTTGCCAAGACTCCGGTAATGCAAAATCCTAATATTTTTTCTCTTTGCTGCTTGGGGCGGGGGTGGGGTGGAGAATTAGAGTTGGAAACCCTAATGCCACATTTCCTTACTCCTGTGGCATTAACTTACACTCTAACTGGTATAATAATGCAGTTCTTTGCAAAGCATTTTCTTCGTTTTTGAGATAGTGGAATCATATCCTTATTCATGAGAGTCTTGAAGGGACCCACATAAACACATGCAGACATGCAGGGCTTTTTGGGTTCTGCCCCAAGGGAAGGCTCTGTCTGCCTACAAATGTGCAGGGCTTACAATGTACTTTCATGCAGAAACAGATGTGAACAATTCATAGGACTGTCTAATAGGCTGCAAAAGTGCAGGGACTTCTGGGCCCTGTACTTCCATGGGGCCACAGATACAGATGTACCAGGCAAAAAGTCCATCTCTGTCAATGCACAAGGCCCTGTTCCACCCATGGGTGCAAAGCTGTAGGGACCTATGCCAAGTGAAGAGTTCTCTTTACTATGTGGTACCTAGGCCCATGTAGGGAACCCTACACTAGTCATTCCCTGCCTGCTAAAGTGTCACATAACAGTGCCATCCCTCCACCCTCACCCCATTAAGCTGGGTCACTGAGCTTGACCGCAAACTCAGCTCACCAACACAGGATCACAAAGCACTACCGGCTGGGGTCAAAACTAGCACTACACACAAAGTTTCTAGACAATCATAATTTTATTTCTTAATTTTGACCACAGATATTCAAGATAGTCATTTTATGACATTCCTTATAAACATGACATGTGGCATTTATAATACATTTACCGAAATGTCCTTTTGCACCAGAAGTGCTAAAACACATCTTGTCGAGGATTTTAAAAATGACGCTTGTCACATTTATGAGGCTGTGTGAAAAAATGGATATGTTGAAAGTTCCAAGTCAAAGTATTGAAATTTAGTGAAGTTGTGAGTGAACATTGTAATAGTGCAATGTTCAACAATAACGTCGCCATTATATCATATCTGCATACCAAATTTTCAGTATAGCCTTATTATGACCCCACCTAGTGAGCCCAGTAGGTGAAACTTTTCCAGTCCCCACTGAAATGTCATTCCACACCACAGGTGTAAAAACACATTTTGGAAAACGGCAGCTGTCATATTGATAAGGGGATCCGAAAAATGACTATCTTGAAAATCTGGGGCCAGAATATTGAAAATTACAAAACTCATGAGCAAAGCATAGGAAAATGTCAATGTACAAACATAACTTTGTCATTGTTTAATATTTTGTCCCCAAATTTCCATTTCTTATGACCCAACTTCATGAACAAAGGTTGTGAAATTTTTTAAATCCCACCTGAAACGTGATATTGCAAAGCAACTGCAAAATTTTCTTTCACACCAGATTTTAATTTTGGTCATGAGAAGGAGTCCCAAAAAGGCCATGTTGAAAATTTGGTGTACAAATATTAAAAAAGTTACAGACTTCTGAAAAGAATTTCAGACCTCACAGAAATACATTATAAGAGACTTACCTTATTTTCTCATATCGAAGTCACCAGTTCCGGCAGCAAGACATGTCTTCAATTGTAGACTGGATCTACATCATGGGACATGTTCAGGTGAGTGAGGATGTGTGGGGGGTAGGGTGGTGTGTGTTGAGTGGCAAGTTGGAGTGGGGAGTGTGTGTGTGTGTGTGGAGGGGTCAGATCAGCAGTGAAATGTTTTCTTTTTTACAGTTATAAAAATCAATGAGAGATGATTTTCTTGATTTTTCATGGACTTTCCAAAACTGGTAATTGGGCACTCTAGTGTCAGGCTACTGTTCAGCTGTACCGAGGGTTTGCATCCCTGTGCCACCATGTGTATAAGGGGAAGGGGAGGTTGACCTGGAGGTGAGGGTGTGAAGAGAGGCAGTATTGGGGGTTGGCACCCCAGTTCACTTATGAAACTTAAAATTCAACATGGGAAAGGAGAGTGGGTGACCTGGAGAGGAGGGGGACTCTGGTCCATTACTTATTACAATGGATAGATACAGACAGACAGATAGATAGTCAGATAGACAAACACCTAGATAGATAAATAAAAAGATAGGTAGATGATACATACAGGTATAAAGAGGGAGAGAGAGAGAGAGAAGAAAGAAGAGAGAGAGAGAACAAGTAGGGGATTGATGGTTCACTGCTGTAACTGAAGTCAGCAGCATGGATCTAGCTGCAGCTTTATATTACAAGAAAGTCATGCTGTTCTCCTTCTGAGAACACAGGTAAATGGTCCTCTTGCTAAGCTGGGCACCCAGGATTGTCAAGTGTCCAGAAATGCTATTTCCAGGGCAAGTTTAAAAAAAAACAAGCATCAGAATGTAGCTAAGCAGTCCTATTTAATTAGGTTCAGGTGTTTGTTTTTAAATACTGTACATCAGTGTTATGTCTTTTCAATGGTTTTGAGTTAAAGAAAGGGTTGTCAACCCTAAGGCTCACACTATTCCCATGTACTTTACAGATCTCAGCTTCTTTAATGATAGAATGGGGTGAGCATTGTGATTGTCAACCCCGAAGCCCACCCCACACCTGTTTTATGCAGAAGAGGGCAAACCATAATGGTTTCTCCTGCTATTGTCTGCAGGATGTTAGGTTTCAAAACCCTAACACCACACATCCTTACTTTTGTCAGTTTAGCTTAAATGGTTCATTAATGATGTTTTTTTGCAATGATACATATGTATAATATATAGATAGATATATGATAGATAGATAGATAGATAGATAGATAGATAGATAGATAGAAGGACAGAGGGACAGATAGATAGCATCAGTATAGTTAGGTTTGAGGGATAATGCCCATGTTAAACCCAACATTTTGCACCTTAATAACTTCATAATGGTTTAACAGATTTACATGCAATTTTGCATAATTAATCTCATTTGGTAGGTCTCTTGATGTAGCAAATTTAAAGTGAATCTGTTGTGTGGTTTGTGAGATACAGAGTGTTAAAAATCCTTGGTTGTTTTGCAGTTTCTTTGTCCACCTGTATCTCAGAAACTGTTTTAAACCATGAACTGAAGTTTTTAGGGTAGAAAGCCTTTGCCTCAGAGTTGTCCCTTCTGCTAATTTGGTGAAAAAATATTAGTCATCTCCAAAGTTATTAAATTTTGAAGTTTCCATTTTTTTCAGTGGGAAAAATAGATGTCCAGCACGAAAATTGATTCATTTTTACAGGAGCTAATCCATTTTCATAGACATGGGAAATCCTTTTTCGATATGCCGCCATTTTGTTTTCTCAGTTAACAAGAGAAACAAAAGAAAGAAAACACATAAAAATGAATGGACTAAAGAAAAAAAGAAATACCAGAACCTACTAAATGGGACCTGTTTAGCTACATTCTGATGTTTGTGTTTTTTTTTTTAATTCTGGCAAGAAATAGGTTTTCTGGGCACCCAAAATCTCAGGTGCCCAGCTAAGTGAAAAGGTGCTTCCCCTTGTTCTCTGTATGAGAACAAAATGATTTTTTTACTTCTGCAGCCACAGCTGGAACTCATGCTGCAGGCTGCAGATTCAGCTGTGAGCCATTGTTTCCCTGCTGTCTAGTGTCATTCCCCACCTCCTATCCCCATATTTGATTTTAATAAATTTATAACTGGTGTTATTGGTATCCACCCATCCTCCTTTATGCATCCCTGTTGTTCAGTGGCACCACCCACCCTCCAATCCCCATTTTAATGTTATTGAATTGTCCTTTGCTGTTATTGGTACCACCACCCTCCTGTATTTTTCCATGATGTCTAATGGAAATCCCCACCCTGTGGTCCCAAAATTTCAAGTTTTTCCCTTTGTTGGTGGTCAGAGGCTCCCACATTGTATACTTGCCATCTCCTGAAATAAAGATTGCCTGCAATAAAGTAGCCTTCTCACTGCCTTCTCCTCTGTCCCCTGCCTTGCAGCCAGCACAGCCCTCCAGCTCCAGCCACAGAAGGGGCTCCGAGCCGCCAGCGGGCCGGTGGCGACCCCCAGCCGAACCAGAGATCCAGGAGGCCGGGAGAAGCAGTGAGAAAGGTACGGGCAAAGCCGCAACCAATCGGGAAACGACCTCAGTCTCTGCCTGCTTCCGATTGGTGCGCTTCCCATTGACTTTAGCTGGGACTCTGCAACACTATTCTGGATGGGATTTTGCTGTAACTGTAAACTTGTTTAATTAATCTTAAAAAGAGCTGTTCTGACTTAAAAATTGTGGGCTATTTAAACATTGTATTGATGTGATGTTTGCTAGTGATTCAGCCTTTCTGGTGATCTGTGTGGGCTGGGCGGCTTAGGCGCTACCCCCCAAACCCTCCAGTCTTTTGTTGTGCAGATTCTTGATCCTAGCACCTAATTGCAATTGCCTGCAATAAAGTAGCCTTCTCACTGCCTTCTCCTCTGTCCCCTGCCTTGCAGCGGCACAGCCCTCCAGCTCCAGCCACAGAAGGGGCTCCGAGGCCGCCAGCGGGCGGCGGCGACCCCAGCTGAACCAGAGATCCAGGAGGCGGGAGAAGCAGTGAAAAAATGCACGGCAAAGCCTCAAAATTTTTGCCCCCCTCCCCCCTCTTGGTTGATTTTATTTATACACTCCTTCCCGCCAATTCTCTAATCCACGCCCACATCCTTTTTCCTTCTTCTTTAACCCATATCTACCCTGTACAATGCTAACTTGTTTCCTTTTGCTCCTTAGCCTCTCATCTCCCCCAATTCATTATGATAATCATTCCATACCCCCTGTCATGACGAATAATTTAATGAGTATGTGCTGTTCTCCTCTGCCATCCAAAATGCACAACCACCTACTCCTTATTCGCCTTGAACCACTCTTACACTGCAACCCCTGGGGTATCCCACATAAAGTCTTCTAACAATCCAGCACTCCCAAGCCACTTACATATATCCTGGCTTTATAATAACCCGCTATGCCTGTCCATCAGACTCCTATTTTATGATAAAAGACACACCCATATAACAGGACCATCTCTCATTACACAGTGGGCACCTAGGATTAAGAGGAAACGTTCTGGTCACTCTCTATCCCTTTCCCTTGGTGCCCTTCTCAAATTAATCTTTTACCTCCTTTTCTGCATTGGCACTATAGAGATTAATCCTGGCCCCATTGTTAGTTTATCTTCCCCTGCTGATCTGACCTCCATAAAGGCCTAAGCTTCATACACTTTAATGCTTGCAGCCTCCTAAAAGTTCACCTTAATACAGGCTTGGGTGGCACATACTCTTCCAGATTTCCTGGTCATTTCTGAATCTTGGCTCAGGCCTACAACAGAAGACAGTGTTGTAAATCCTAATTATCAGCTCTTCAGAGCAGATCGCCCATCCAGGGGTGGTGGGGTGGCCATATACATTAAGGACACCTTCTCTGCAACCTGCCCTCATCAGCACATCCGAGCCAAATGAATTTGAATGTCTATCAATCAAATTATCCCTTCCTAATTCATCTTCATTTAAACTCATTGGATGCTATAGACCTCCCTCTGCAGGCCTTAAACTGCTTTCTCACCTAGGGTCAATTCTCAACCTAGGCCCTGAAGATACCATTATCCTTGGTGATTTGAATTTAAACTGGCTGTCTAATGTATCTGCACCTCTGATAACACTTTGTGACACCTATGGATTCACACAGCTGATTAAAGACCCAACTAGGATCAACCTAAGAAATTCCGGCAATAGCTCACTCCTGGATATTATGTTGGTAAACAAACCTCAATTATATTCACATGTACTGCCGAGTGATGTGAGTGACCATTACCCTATAGCCGGCATAAGATCCACACCAAACTACAAATCCTGCAGAATTTGTCCTCAAAAGGTCAAAAGAACTTTGATATCTCAGGCTACCTCCATGACCTGAGTTATACAATACATTGGCAAGATTTCTATCTTACAACCTCTGTTGAAACAGCTCTCCAGACTTTAAAGGATATTATCAATAATGCCTCAATATTCATGCACCTATCACCAGTATCAGAACTAAGGTAAAATCCTGTCCTTGGTTCACCTCTGAGCTTAAAGCAGCCTTGAGAACCAGAGACAAACTGTGGAAAAGGCAAGAAAAACAAAGGACATCAGAGATTGGCTAAATTTCAGAAAAGCAAGGAATTCATGTACAAAAAATAAGAACTGCCAAAACTGCCTACTATACAGCTGAATTGGATGCCTCCTACAATAACCCATCCAGACTCTGGGGTACAATAAAAGGACTCCTGGGCCAAAAGTCTACTCCTGCCTTAACCTCCAAACTGATACTAAATGATACAGAAATTACAGGTAAACAAGAAATCTTAAATACCTTCAATGCTCACTTCACCACAGCTGGCCTAGCATTTGACTCTTCACCAGCAAATATCCTGAGATCTTCCTTGAACCTGCAAACTACTGTGGGGCAAATGGCCACTTCAACTTTTCCTTCATCCCAATATCCGTGAAGAAGTGGAAGATCTCCTCTCTAATTTAGACACTAATAAGAGTGCAGGTGCAGACTCCTGGATCCCTATTTCCTGAAAATTGCTTCACATGTCTTATCTGTCCCCTCACTCATCTCTTCAATCTTTCCTAACTACTGGATCCATTCCTCTACTTGGAAAATAGCTCAAGTGGTTCCATTACTCAAATCTGGTGATACTAGAGATCTCAACAATTACAGACCTATTCCATTCTACCAGTTTTATCCAAGTTGCTCAAAAACTAGTAAACTCTCAGTTAAGGGACTATTTGGATAACAACAACCTTCTAAACTCTGCACAATCTGGATTTAGATCAAAACATAGCACCATTACTGCCTTAGCTAAGGTAACCAACGATTGGCAGACTACCTTGGATAAGAAAAATTGTACCTGTGCTGTGTTTCTGGATTTGAGTAAAGCCTTTGACACTGTGGATCACGACTTATTAATCACCTCCCTTAACTCAATAGGCCTGGATTCCCTGTGACTCAACTGGTTTAAGGATTACCTTTCAAATAGGTCACAACTGGTTAAAAATGGAAATTACCTATCCACCTCAAAACCACTGCTAAGGGCGTACCACAAGGTTCTATTCTTGGCCCTATCCTCTTTGCTATTTATATAAACAATATTGATGCCAACCTCACTCAATCTAACATTCATCTGTTTGCTGATGATACTGTATTATATGTCAGCAATCCCTCACCTTCCAAAGCCTGTGATCTGTTACAATCTGAATTCTCCATTCTGCAGCAACCTACTTGACAAAAACTACTTCTAAATGCAAAAAGACAAAAGCCATGTTCTTTGCCACAAAGAGTTGCTCTACCCATACCCTAGCATCCACCACCCTACATTTATCCACCTTACTTGGAGAAAAACTTGAATTTGTTGATAATTTCAAATATCTTGGAGTATGGATAGATAACAGGCTTGACTATTCAGTCCATATTGAAGAACTGCTTAAAAAGCTAAGACAGAGGCTTGGACTATTCTTTAGAATAAAGCATTACCTAAACAGTGACTCCAAAAAAAGGTTAATTAAGGCCTCATTCTATCCCTCATTGATTATGCTGATTTTCTATACTGCCATTGTCCAGGTCATCTCTTACAAAACTGGACACCCTGTATCACAGGCCATAAGATTTATTACTGACCTTCCCCAGCACCCATCATTGCTCCCTTTATATGGCAGTCAATTGGACATCATTACAGCACAGAAGGACTAGGAATGCTGTTATCTGGACATTCAAAGCGTTAACAGGCAAACTACCTACCTATATCACTGATTGCTTTACCCAAATTACAACTAGGCCATACACTTTAAGGATCAGTAAACTTATCATGTTACAGGTCCCCATTGCCTGCACCCGGTATGGGAGGGCTGCTTTCAGCTATACTTCAGCAGTTGCATGGAACTCTCTCCAAAAATCCATGAAGCTAGATAGCTTTCTACCTCTGACATCCTTCAAAAGACTGTTCTCCGCCCTTTTCCAGAGCTCTGCAATTGCTCTTATAAACCATAATCCCTCACCCTACCTGACCCACCTTTCTTTTTCCGTCCATTATATTGTTTCATATTCTATCTTCCGACTCACCTATCTATTCTCACAAAAGCTAGTTAGACCCTATAATTTTATATTTTATTCCTGCTATACCCTTTGCCCACATTTTCTTGCAGGCAAAATGGTTCTACTACTCCTTGTATATATGTAAATTGTTGTATACATTCATTTCTTGCCATTTATTGTTATTTATGCTATTCTTGTCTATGTAATAATATTTGTACCCTCATTTGTATGACCACTCAGGTCCATCTTGTAAATGAGCTTTGCTCAATGATGTTCATGCCTGAATAAATAAAGATTTTGATTGATTGATTGATTGATTGATTGATTGAAAGAAAATCGTCCTTCTATGTATTTTGTTTAAACCTGTAAAAACGTCCACGGCAATCAGACTCACCCTCGACCGACCTCCCACTGTGCACCCTCCTCCCGACACCCCTTGACATCCCACACACCCTCAC